>CM035142.1:9836378-11205128 GCA_020205605.1 Panax ginseng | reverse complement strand
CTTTAACTTGGCATATAACTTATTTTCACGAAGCCTTTGTAGTACCGACTTCAAATGGTGCTCATGATCTTCACGACTTTTGGAATATATGAGGATGTCATCAATAAAGATAACAACGAATCCGATCCAAATATTCCTTGAATACTCGGTTCATCGTATCCATGAAAGCCGCGAGGGCATTAGTCAATCCTAAAGACATGACTAAGAATTCATAATGCCCGTCTGCCGAGTTCTAAAAGCGATCTTTGGAATATCCTCGGTTCTAATCTTCAAATTGATGATATCTAGAGCGAAGATCGATTTTTGAAAAGAATTGTGCTCCTTTACAATTGGTCAAACAAGTCATCAATCACGAGGTAGAGGATACCTATTCTTGATAGTGACATGGTTGAATTCTCGATAGTCGATACAAAAGTCGCATACTCCCCGTCTTTCTTCTTTCTGAATAAAAACAGGGAGCACCCCGAGGAGATGTCTTAGGGGCGAATGAAACCGATGTCCAACAACTCACATGGTTGGACCTTTAACTCACGAAGTTCAATAGGAGCCATTCGATATGGGGTTTTAGAAATGGGCTTTGTCACGGGTTCAAGGTCAATAAAGAATTCAACTTCACGTTAAGGGGTGAGGCGGGAAGTTCTTGAGAAATACGCGTCGGAAAGTCAATAACAACAGGAATATTATTCAAATTTGGCGTGTCTTTATTCAAATCCATAACATGGGTTAAAAAAGCTTGACATCCATTTTTAATAAGCGAATAGCTTTATGATTAGATATGATGGTGATTGATTTTAATGGTTTAGTTGCTTGAATTAAATACAACGGGTTGTTTAGGAATATGAAAGCTAACAACCTTACGAAAACAATCAATTTTGGCATGATGAGTAGTTAACCAATCAATCCCTAAAATCACATCAAAAGCAAGTATCTTTAAAGAGATAAGGTCAACGGTGTAAGGTGATGGTGCCAACTTGAATCAAACAAGATTTATAAGCGATGGATGTGATGAAAGTTTCTCCTAACGGAGTTTCCACGAGATAAATTCAAAGTCTAATTTCTCCGGAGTCAAGTTTAAGCGTTGAGCACAAGCGGGAGAGATAAATGAATGGGTAGCATCGGTATCTAGTAAAGTATAAACTTCACAAGAATTTATAAATAAAACTTACCTGCGTGATCACCTCGTTCGGGTTCCTCGCATTTTGACCATTCACAACAAAGCGCTCTTCCGAGAACAGTTGACTTTGACTTTTACGAGACGATCTTTTGAGTCACCGTCCCATTTGAACTAGGTTTATTTCTACAAGTGCAATCTCGGCGATATGTCCTTCATTTCCACAATTATAGCATACTGAATCGCTGGGCGGCGGTTTGGTGATATGTCCCTCCTTCCGCATTTATAGCATATAATGGGTGGTCGTTCTCCTCCCCTTAGAACCCGATTCTCTTGTACTGTCTGTCTTCACATGGTGGTTGTTGAATCTCCTCTTTTAAAATCTCCTCCTGACTTTCTTTCTTCTATTTTCATGGCCATGATTACCACCAGAATGAGTGGTTACCATTTTGTCCGTCTTTTTCTTTCTCCACTTGGTTATTGTTGTTTTGTTGGATTGCTTATCTCCCAGGTATGATCCACGATTGTGGTACCTCGGTTGACCGTACTCGTTATCTCACTCTAACAATTGAGCCACATTAACAACATCCGAATAGAGAAAATTTATGAGAGATGAGATCTTGGCGTATCTTTGGGTTTCAAACCTCTCGAAACATCCGCGTCATCGTTCCTCATTCTCCACCAAATGAGGCTGCAAACACCGATAACTCTGCAAACTTCGCCTCGTCTTTGAGACACACTGTCATGTTGTTCTGCTCGATCTAATAAACTCCACTTCCTTTATATAGCCGAACACTTTCGGAAAAATATTTGTCATTAAATAGTTTCAAAATGTCTCCCAAGACATGTTGAGTCGGGATGGATGGATCGCTTCCTACAGAGACTCCCACCGATGATCGCTTTTCATACAAAAACATAAAGGTGGCGAATGGAACCTTCATTCTCTGTGCATCCCAAGACATCGAATATCTTGGTAATTTGCTTGACCCATGTTTTTACGCCATGATCGGATCGGCTTTCCCTTAAATTCGTGGTCCCAACTCTTTGAAGCTTGCTTGTTGTGACAACCCGTGAATTGCTATCATTTCCTCCTATGTTTTGAACACGAGTCTCCTCGTGCGATTTTGCATGAACTATGCAAAAGCTTAAAACATTAAATCGTTCATCGTCGTCGATCGGTGGTGTTGTTCATGGGAGGAACATTGCCCGACTGTTGCGTTCTCCTCGTTGGTGAGTCAGAGCGTCTCCACGGTCTCATTTCCATTGTTAATATTCTCGATTGACATTCTCAAATCTTGTCGTAAAACAAGGGTTAATTAAGGAAATCAATATATCATATAATATCCCTATATCTTGACCAACTATCAAATAAGCTTAGGTAGGACACCTAGTGTGAAGGATTTACTCGTCTCTCCCCTCTGGATTATTTCCCCGATCTCCGCCAGAGATCATATCCCTAAGCTCGATACCAACCGTGACACCCCCAAAATAGGTATACATCACCCATTACGAGTTGTCAATACAGTGCGAAACAACTACAACTTTATTATTACAACGATAAAAGCGTGAGTTTAAATCTGAGATATTGCCATCTAAACAATATCCACATACAAATAAATCCTCATCATAATTATTGATACATTATTTTACAAAAATGGTGAGGACTACTAAACAACTCTCTAAAACCATCATTCCATACCCCAGAGCAAATACTCGCTACATTCTGCCTCTCTGAGAGAAAAATGGAACAAAAAGGAAAAGGTGTGAGCTCAACTAGCCCGATAAAAAGAATATTATGACTAAGATAATATACAACAAATTATCGTTAGTCTTCAGCGGGAAAAATTTAATAGAATACAATAGACAACAAGTTTTAAATCAATACTCATGATGGAAAATATTAATTCATAGAAAGAGTTACGTAGAGGATGAAATCTACTAATATCTATGAATTTAACGATCCATCATCAATATTTTTATCCTGTAACATCAATCGATATATATACGGAATCATATATTCATCCTTGCACTACTGAGGCGAGGGCATTCACCGATTAATCATGTTCATTCATCTAAACACATGTTCATCTTTGCACTCTGGGCCAAAGATATTCATCGAAATCATTCATCTTTTGCTTTCTACGGGCCAAAGATATTCAATAATATATCATCATTTAAGGCGAGGGATGATGAAAATATATTTTTTAAAAGAAAGCGAATCCGATGAAACAAAATGACAAGGATTAAGGATTAAGGATTAAATACTTTGTTTTATCCGTCCAAAAATACCTCAAAAATAATCATAGTGGTGTAAAATTCAAGAATGATCAAAACATGGATACAATCAAAACTAGTATCCACAATAGATATTTTTAGACGAAAAGGAAAATTTTCATTTTTAGATGAATAGTCTTAGTGATAGTGAATAAATAATCTTTAGTATCGTGAATAATGTCGTATCGTAAATAGTAACTCAGACACCAAAAGTTCCAAATTTGATAAAAACTTGGATCAATATTTGACATAATGATATTGAAGAAATAATATCATTCTGAAAAAATAATATCTCTTACCTCGGAAGAGCGATCTAACTTAAGCTGGAATCTTTTGGATATAGGCTATAACTTGAACTTTCACGTATATAAATACTACTCAAAATACTCACAAGAATAAACCGATAATATAGAGAGAAAACTTGATTTACGGTGTGATTTTCAATTCTAACCTAAGCACTTTATTTATAGGAAATTGCTTAGAACACCAAAGCAGAAAATTTAATATAATAATATATTTATAAAAAATTTCTATGCCATCCTTTGGAATCTGAAATCAACCACCTAGCATGTGATTAATGAGGCTCACAATATATAAAAAACGTTTTTGTTATTTTAAACAATTTAAACTTCCAAAAATCAATTATTTGAACTCAAGACTTCAATAATTCACAATAAATAGCTTTTTTGTCATAAAATTGAATCTTGCGAGTTTTATATAGGAAATTCAATTCTCTACAACTTTCACGAGAAGAAAGTTTTTTCAAATTCCAAATAGAAATTGGCCAAAAATCCACAAGCGGACAATTTTACAGGCTATAATCAAATTTCGATTCGATAAATGGGGTCCATCAGACATGTTTAACATGTTTTAAACATTTATTGCAACAAAAATACTCTTCTCCTCGTATATACTCATATATCCCACATTACGTTGTAAAAATATCACCATTATTATATTATTTAAATATAATAATATATATATATATATATATATACTTAAATGAATTATTTTATCGAGAAAAGATAAAATTTCAATTTTCAACAATTGTCACATTAAAAATTTTCTCCATCTATATCCACATAAAATCAATATTTTGCTCATCATATGAATCAATAATTAATTATTCACAAATAATATTACGAATCACATATTGACACGAGGCGGTTCCGGAAGAGGGGCTTTCCAATAAGAATTTCTCCTTCTTGGCGCGCTTGATTAGGTGACCAAACCTCTTCTTAGGCGAACTTTCTAGACATTGCCAATAATGTTATCTAATAATATTATTAGGATAATATGAATTATTGCTTCGATAATGAAAAATCTTGTGTAATGACAATTATTGAAACAACGACAATATAAAATATCAACACAACAATTATTGAACCAATAAAATCTTGAGCGATTAATTCACGTAACCATAATTGAGTAGTGCCTTCTTCGTAAAGAGTCGATAATTGGTGCAATCTGAAGTGTCTTTCTTCTCTTGCAACAACGGCGTATTCTTCGTGTTTTAACCACTTGGGTATTCCAACGATGTAAGCGGTAACAATTCTGTGCCGTTATTTTAAACAACTTATATTTGTCGTTTTCTTCCTCCAATCGCTTTCAGTTATAGGGCCCACACATGGTCATTTACGCAGTCGTGCGAATATTCCCAAACGATCTGAATATTCCACGACCAAACGAATATTCCCCGTCAAAAATGAATATTTTATAACCACTTGCTTATTTTGAAATATTTACGTATTTTACCCATAACTATCCACATTAATCACATCAACCCTTACTATTTCAAAATAATAATTAGAGGAAATTAAATTTCATTTATTAATTATTTGGGGTCTTACAAACGTAACATGTGCCAAAGACGTTGGCTCAAGCTGTTGAAGATTACGATCATACCATTCAATACCAACGTGGAAAAGCGAGCGTGGTAGGCGACGCGTTGAGTAGAAGATCATATCTTGATTCTGAGTGCGAATATATGAACCCATGTGAAGATAACGAATATCTGAGTAGAATCGACTTTTAATCGATAAAGTTAAAAGTCGTTCAAGCTACACACTTCGGGTGATGAATATGAATAATTAAGAAGGTTCAAGAGGGCTTTATTCTGAAGCAAGAATTGACGAAGAGAAATCTCAACCCTCGATTTAATTGACCCATTTGAAATTCTCGATCAAGTAGGGCTGTGGCTTATAGACTCGTTTTACCGCCAAGTATGTCGTGTTTCATAACATTTTTTAACGTATCGATGTTACGTAAATATGTGGACGACCCGAACTACATTATTAATTTAGAACCGGACGAGATAGCAGAATATTTAACGTATGAGGAGATACATGTTAAAATCTTGGATAAGAAGGATCATATTCGACGCTCAAAGGTTATACCTCAAGATTTAGAATTTGAAGTGAAGTCAAGGTATCCTAACTTGTTCGGCATACCAGGTACGTACGTAAATTTCGAGAGCGAAATTCCATAAGGAGAGGAGATTGTGAGACCCCAAATTTTATGAATAAATATTTAATTTTCTCGAATTATATTTTTGAATATTATGGTGTTGATTTGATATAATATTATAGTTATGGGTAGTATTTATATATTTTGCAATGTACGCAAGTTGTTATATAATATTCGATTGGTCGGGGAATATTCTTTTTATCGGGGAATATCCGTACGATGGTACAATCATTGGAGGACCCCAAAACGGAATTATTGTCGGATTAAGAAAACGACAAAAATACTTTATGAAAATAACGGCGGAAGTTTTACCATTAACTCTGTTGAAACACACGGTGTTAAAAGTAATGCGATGTCTGGCGTTGTTGCATAAGTAGCACCTGCAGTATTGATTATTGATCTTACGTGAGAAGTCACCGGTTATACTCAATTATTGCTACGATAATTCTTTGCGCGATCATATCTCTCATATTATTGATTAAATTATTGTTACGATTATCATCGCATAATATGATATATTATTAAATTAATAATTGAGACGGCAAAGTTATTCATATTATTATTTGCAATATTATTCAATCGGGTATTCGGGACACTTTTCGTGTCGGAGTTACTATTCACGAGTTTCTATTCACGAGTTACTATTCATGAGTTATTATTCACGAGTTACTATTCATGAGTTACTATTCACCTAATTCTTATTCACTCTAGTATTGTGCATTCAATATTTGGGTACCATATTATTCTATGAGGAGATGTCTTTAATTTTTGAATGGTTGGTTGAAGATATAATAAGTAAGTCAATATGGATCATTGGTGGAGTTATAATAGTAAATCAATATGGATCGTTGGTTTAAAGTTTTAATAGTAATCGGTATGGACCGTTGTTTTAAGTTTTAATAGTAAACTAATATGGACCGAATCTCGTTTAATAGTAAATCAATCTGGACCGTTTCATGAATTGAATTACTATTCATTTCATTTTTCTATAAATAGAAGCTCATTCCTTCATTATTTCTTACAATTCACTTTGAAACTCTAGAGAGAGAAATTACAAGAGAACCTATAGAAAAGTATTACATACTTCCCTACTCTTATATTCGGTTTCTTTTACTAGTAAGGGTGTTATTTCTTTCTTTCGTCTTAATGAAGAAAACTTATGTTATTCCATTATTTATTATTACATTGGAATAACTTTGTGTATCACGCTGCTATCCTATACATGGTGACATTCTTCTAATATTTCATTCTTTATTATTACGTTTTAATATCACATGCGTGCGTTTCTGTGGGACTTTGGTTCATTATTTATTATTACGTTTAATATCCTGCATGCATGCGTTCTGCGGGACTTCAGTTTCCATTATTTATTATTCGCCGGAATATCACATGCAATGCGTTTACGTCGGACTGGTTCCATCCTTTATTATTTTGTTAGAATAACTGCATATGCGGTCTCATCGCGTGCGTGGTGATTTCTTTTATTATTCCATTCTTTATTATACTCGGTTGGTTAAAACTTTGACTTATATACTCCATGAAATTAGTGGAATATCCTTGATATTTGCGCTTCATCCAGTATCTTTTCATGGAAATATTCTTCTAAGCATTCTTGAATTTTACTCTACAAAGAAGTATCATATTGATAATTTGAACGTTATCGGTTCTGGATAAATTAATTATTGAACTTGTTTTATTGAATTCTTATATCATCATTATCATCATCCTCATGTTTATATTATGTTGAAAGTCATCCAGGCACAGTGGTGCATAGATGGACTTGGTATGATTATGACCGAGGATTATTCGGTGTAATCATGACCGTAATGTTACAAATGATGTGATAAAAGTCCTCGTTAGCTAGTAGTCGTTCATGATGGAAAATATTTTCTGACGAACTTTTTCTTGTAAAGACTTTCTCTATGTTAGATCACGAATTTGGAAAAATTTCTTCTAAAAGTTGTAGAATTAAATTTCACATGGAAAGGACATAAGATCCGTAATTTTATGATAAAAAGGCTAATTATTATGAATTATTGAAGTTTACGAATATTGGAATTTATAAATAAATTATCGAGAAAATTATTTGAAATTTGAAATATTTTTTGCTGAAATTCTTATAATATCATTTTAGAATTTACGTAATTTTGATGAATTATTGAAAGCGAAGTAATTATTGTACTTTTAAACTATTTATAGTTAGTTTGAAATAGAAGAAATTCATAGAAAATTCTATGAATGATGAAAAATTATTAAACTTGGTAAAAGATCTTATAATATTATTTTATAATTTACGGACAATTTTGAAAATTATTGAATAATATAAATATTTATTGTATTTTAAACTATTTATAATTATTTTAAACATAGAGGAAATTCATAGAAAATTCTATGAATGGTGAAAAATTATGAAATTTCTTTGAAAAATATTATAATAATATAAGATTAATATTGATGATGTTTTAAAGATATAAAAGTATGTGAAATTAGTATTTCTATTTTGAAGCTATTAAATGATAGTTTTTATAAATAGAAATAATTATAGAAAATAGTCGGATAATCTGAAAAATGTGAAAAATATATGAAGTGAACAGTTGTCAGGAAATATTCGTTTGGTCGAGGAATATTCTTTTTATCGGAGAATATTCGTACGACGGCACAATCATTGGTGGACCACATAACGAAATAACTGTCGAATATAAAAAGCGATAGAAATAACCTTTTTATAAAAAAATAATAGCAAAAGCTTTTACCGTTAAACTGTTGAAATATCCAATGATAAAAATACACTAATACGCATTCATGATTCTACAGTAGTACACGGTATTCCACAGTAGCACATGGTATTGAACATTGATTCATATTATTGATTATTACGTAAGAAGTCACTCAATATTTATTTTAATAATTGTCACATTAATTATTGCACAGTAACTCCTAATATTTGATATGATCTAATTAGACCAGTTAAAAGTATTGTGAGTCTATGTTAATAATTGTGAATAATTTTTGAAAGATTTAAAATGTGTAAATAATTGATGAATAAAAGGTGTTGATTAAAGATAAATATGATATGCATATATTTGTTCAATTATTTTTTTTTTTACGAAAGTAAGTTTGGCAGGACTTGCCGACACTCTACTTTTTCTAAAGTAGTATGGACCACAACTCTATTATTGAACAAATTTTGTTAAAACGTGTACAAGTTAGTTTAATTTTCTCTGTGGGACCATAAATTTCACTACCATTATTTTATGCAGCTCATTTGGTTATTTTGTCAAATCGTGTGTGCTAATTATTTCCTCAATTTTTATTATAAATAGGTTGTCCGGTTGAGCTACTAAACACACACCATCATTACACTAAAAATATAAAATTCTTTTACTACAATATTGTGAGTATTTATGTTGAGTGTAAGGTTATTCTAAGTGTAGATAAGGAATGCAAGCATTGTTTAAGTTGATCAATTTCATAGAAAGCATAATCAAGTCACATGCTAAGGTAAGGGGTATCATTTTTATGGTAAAGGGATATTATTTTCTTTCATACTCCATATTATGGTAAGATATTATTATTCGTTTCTTCAGCTTATCAATAAATGGTGAAAAGTCCTGAAATGATTAGAATATCCTTCATAGTTTGTGCTTCATATAATATCTTGACCTAGATCTTTCTATTCAGTCTTAAGTTATTATTTTTGAGTCAGGAACTGTACATTACTTGAACTTTATATTCTATCAAGAATTCTAATCGTTTTTCTAGATATCATGTTGGCAATTTGGACTTTGGATAATTAAGTTGAAAATCACTAATATTTATTTTATCCTATTATTCTGATTATTTCTGTTCATTCATTATATATATCATTGTCATCATCTTCATGCTTATATTATGGTGAAAGTCATCTTTGGCCCGTAGTGATGGACTATTAATGGGTATAATTATGACGAGAATTGTTAAATTCACAATACTGTGTTATTTTCACAACAAAAGTGTCGCTGTAGATGTATAGCGACGGTGAAAACCGTCGCTATAGGATCTATAGCGACACTTTTGTTGTGAAAATAATATTTTTTGTTGTGAATTTAACAATTCCCAATTACGACCAGAAATTGTGTATTGGTATAATCATGACCTGTAATGTTACAGACGAATGATGTGGTGAAAGTCATCTTTGGCCCGTAGTGCATTGATGGACTATTGATGGGAATGATTACGACCAGGAATTGTGTATTGGTATAATCTTGACATGTAATGTTACAGACGAATGATGTGGTGAAAGTCCTATTTGGCCCGTAGTGCAAATATGGACTGTTGATTATTGGTTTTAGAGTTGTATATCTTTGCCCGTAGTAATACAAAGATGGGTATTAATTATTAGTTTTACGATTTGTATATCTTTGGCTCGTAGTGCAAAGATGGATTGTTGATTATTCGTTTTACAGTTGTATGTCTTTGGCCGTAGTGCAAAGATGAATTTAATGGCATAATTATAAACATAAACTGTGAATTAGTATAACCATGAGCTTTGTGTTTCAGGTAAAAACAGGTGGTGAAAGTTCTCTTTGTCTTGGGTACAACGAAGAATTGTTGATTAGTGTTACAGGAATAAAATATTGATGATGGACTTTTAATGTGACACCTCCAAAATAGGTATACATCACCCATTCTGAGTTGTCAATACACGGTACAAAAACAACTACAACTTTATTATTACAACAAGAAAAGCGTGAGTTTAAATCTGAGATATTGTCATCTAAACAATATCCACATACAAATAAATTCTCATCATAATTATTGATACATTATTTTACAAAAATAGTGAGGACTACTAAACAACTCTCTAAAACCATCATTCCATTACCCCAGAGCTAATTGCTTCATTACATTCTACCTCTCCGAGAAGAAAAATAGAACAAAAAAGGAAAAGGGTGAGCTCAACTAGCCCAATAAAAGAATATTATGACTAAGTTAATATACAACAAATTATCGTTAGTCTTCAACAGGGAAAAATTTAATAGAATACAATAGATAAACAAGTTTTAAATCAATACTGCAGATGAAAATATTAATTCATAGAAGAGTTACGTAGAGGATGAAATCTACTAATATCTATGAATTTAACGATCCATCATCAATATTTTTATCCTGTAACATCAATCAATATATATATCTGAATCATATATTCATCCTTGCACTACTGAGCCAAGGACATTCACCGATTAGTCATGTTCATCTAAACACGTTCATCTTCGTGACTTCGGGGCCAAAGATATTCATCGAAATCATTCATCTTTGCCTTCTGAGCCAAAGAAGATATTCATCGAATCAATCATATTTGCACTCTGAGCCGCCAAAGATATTCAATAATATCATCATTTAAGACCGAGGATGATGAAAATATTTTTTTTTTAGCGAATCCAAAGAAAACAAAATGACAAGGATTAAGGATTAAGGATTAAATACTTTGTTTTATCCACGTCCAAAAATACCTCAAAAATAATCATAGTGGTGTAAAATTCAAGAATGATCAAAACATGGATACAATCAAAACTAGTATCCACAATAGATATTTTGGACAAAAAGGAAAATTTTCATTTTTGATGAATAGTCACGTATTCGTGAATAATCTGTTGTATCGTGAATAATTAATCGTGATATCGTAAATAGTAACTCAGACACCAAAAGTTCTAAATTTGATAAAAATTCGGATCAATATTTCAAATAATGATATTGAAGAAATAATATCATTACGAAAAAAAATATCCACTTACCTCGGAAAGAGCAGATTTCTAGCTGGAATCTTTGGATATAAAGCTATAACTTGAACTTTCACCGTATAACAATACTCAAAGTATACTCAAAATACTCACAAGAATAAACTCGATAATATAGAGAGAAAAACTTGATTTTTGGTGTGATTTTCAATTCTAACCTAAGCACTTATTTATAGAAATTGCTTAGAACACCAAAGCGAAAAATTTAATAAATTAATAATATATTAATTAATATTCCTACGCCAACATTTGAAGAACTGAAATCAGTCATTAACATCACATGCAAGACCCACCATTAATGCCAAAAACGTTTTTCTTATTTAAATTATTTTAAACTTCTAAAAATCAATTATTTCGGAGCTTCGAAACTTCAATAATTCACAATAAATAGTCCTTTTGTCAGAAAATTCAAATCTCGCGAGTTTTTATAGGAAATTCAATTCTTTACAACTTTGCAGAAGGAAGTTTTTCCAAATTCCAAACAGAAATTGACCGAAATCCACAAACAGCAATTTCTGACTATAATCAAATTTCAATTCGAGAAATGGGGTCCACAAACATGAAAAACATGTTTTAAATATTTTTGGTAATAAAATACTCCTCCTCCACATATACTCATATATCCCACATTCATCGTAAAAAATATCATCATTATTATATTATTAAAATATAATAATATATTTAAATGAATTATTTTATCGAGAAAAATTTCAATTTTCAACAATTGTCACATTAAAATTTTTTTCCATCTATATCCACATAAAATCAATATTTTTCTCATCATATGAATCAATAATTAATTATTCACAAATAATATTACAGAATCACAATATTGACAACCAGTGCGCTTCCCGGAAAGAGAGGGCTTTCGAATAAGAATTTTTTCTTCTTGGTAGCGAATTAGGTGACCAAACCTCTCCTTAGATGAACTTTCTAGACATTGCCAATAATGTTATCTAATAATATTATTCGGATAATATGAATTATTGCTTTCGATAATTAAAAATACTGTGTAATGACAATTATTGAAACAACAGCAATATAAAATATCAACGCAGCAATTAATAAAATACTTTGAGCGATAATTCACGTAACCATTATTGAGTAATGCCTTCTTACGTAAGAGTCAATAATTGGTGCAATCTGGTGCCATCTTCTTGTCAACAACGCGTATTCTTGTGTTTTAACCACCGGGTATTCCAACGATTAAAATCAGGTAACAATTACGCCGTTATTTTTAAACAACTTATATTTGTCGTTTTCTTCCTCCAATCGCTTTTTCCGTTATGGGGCCCACACATGGGTCATTTACTGTGGTAATTTAATAATATTCACAAGCGTCTGAATATTCCACGACCAAACGAATATTCCCCGTCAAAAATGAATATTTTATAACCACTTGCTTATTTTGAAATATTTGCGTATTTTACCCATAACTATCCACATTAATCACATCAACCCTTACTATTTTAAAATAATAATTAGAGGAAATTAAATTTTATTTATTAATTATTTGGGGTCTTACATTTAATTTGGAGAAGATAGTAGACATTATGTTCTACTTGACTCTTCTAATGGATTGTTGATTCCGCTGCAATTATTGTTGAAATTTTTTATTATCTACCATATGTTCTAAATATCTGATTTATTACGAATGAAGGCTATTGATAATTTAATTATCTTAAGTCATGATATTCTTTACTGGACTATTTGTGCTCACCTTTTTGCTTCATAACTCCTTTCAGGTAATAAAAGTGTAGCTGAGACTAGTAGAGAGAACATGGGTATAAAGTGGTGTTTCGAATTAATCGCAATCCTAATCAAATTATGAAACAGTGTGGCATAATAATTGTACTAAGAACTTAAAATGTGTGTGTCGTATTTTATACGTCATTTAATATTTAATTTAGGTGAACAACAATAGGGTGAGGCGAACTCGAATTTGGAAGCGTCAAAAATGCACTCCATTAAAATGAGAACAAAAATCTTCTCATGTTCCTTGAGGACTTGAAATATTTGCTACTGTATTTTATATGGCATTGTAATAATTTGAGTATGAATATTGTCGTATTATATACGTTACAATATTTGTATTGAAACTCACAATATACGTGTCGTCGTATTTTACACGACAATTAATAATTGTAATAGGAAAGTTCACGTCAATAGTGTGTTATTTCTGACGACTCAAAATAAATTGTGTGGACCTATTTTGAGGCGTCACACCGACCCATTATCATTCTTAATCATGAGTTAGTTTAATTATATAATACAAAGAACTATAATTATTTTAAACTAACTAAAATATTATTGAATTCGTACCAATTTTAAAGTTTACAATTTCGCTTTCATCAAATGCTTTAATGGTTGAGAGTATTTGATTCTGGCATATTCTCTCTATCTTAATTTTCTCTCTTTGTGATTGCATAAGCAATTGTGTTTCAACTTTTAAATGTGGAAATGGTGCACTTAAAAGTTTCTGCTACCTATATATTTTATGAGTAAAAAGACTTTTATAGCCGCCGGTACTAGAAAGGCTTCAATTCCTCCGGTTGACTCTCCCTGAATGACCATGCTTCCCCTACTATTTTCAATTTTAAATTTTTGACATTAATTAATATGATTTGTATCCCTTATCCTTGTTTAAAGCTACTATATATAATTAATAATATGGATTGAGTCATACAACTAGGTTAATAATATGGATTGAGTCATACAACTAGGTCAAATGCATTCGATATATATATATATATATATATAGATGAGATCATCATCTGCTTATCTCTTACTCACCGCTTTCTCCCCCTTTAGGCGGCATTTGGGTCATACAAACGTACTCACCCCCTTTAAAGACGGTTTTTACAATTAATACAATCGTCGTCTATACTTTTAGCGACGGACAACCTATAAGCGTCGTTAAAAGTATAGACGACAGTTTGTATGATCAAAACCGCATAAAAAAAGAGTTGAGCACGGTGAATAAAATAATAGTATGCACTTGATGCTGGATCAGTATATATATATATATATATAATATAAATAACATATTCAGACATACATTAAGATATACGTTAAGGATTCTGACCTATAATTTCACCAATATGTTAAAAGAGAACAGTTTTGTAAAACATATAAACTTTAAAGATCACAACTGAAAAAGTTCGTACTTTGGAGCTGAAAATAAATTTTTGTGAAACTTTAAGGAGCACTTTTGCAATTAACCCCAAAAGATATTTACTTTTTTTTAGCATAAAAAGAATAGAGTACAATTTTTGAATCAAATTACCATGAAATTAACTTCATAATAAGTTGAGTCACCCACATGTCGACACTGTATTAATTTTATACTGCATTCTTCTTTTTTGGCAAACCCTGATAACAATACCAGGGAAATCCATTTATAGTGCATTCTTCTTAAATCTTCCCATGTTTAGGAAGAAATTTCTAGGAGGGATATATTTCAAATATCTCTGTTCTTCACTCCTTAAAAAAATGGCTAACCAGAGACTTTTAAAACTCACAAACACTGTTAGATTCCAGAAGAAAAAACACCTAATGAAAGAAACTAAAGCCACCACGCAACTAATACTAAGGGGAACAAATCCATAAAATGATACAACAGGCTATAAAAGCCATCAAATATCAAATCTTACAGGAGATGTACTACATCATCCTAATTACTGCATGAGTCTGTACAAGTTGGATAACAAACAAACTTAAGTTAGATTAGCCAAGAGGAGTCTTAATAAGCCTCTTCTTCTAATGTCTAGCTGCTCTGAGGAAGTTGTCGAACGGGCTAGCAGGAGGTAACCTGAGAGCCAACCGCGACTCCATGGGTAGTAGAGGTCCACGAACAGGACCATCTTCACCGAGTATCTACATTAACGCAAATATATTAAAAATAAGATAAATTGCAAAAGTATTTGTAGCCTCGTAAAAATGGGTTCGGTTCATAGGAGGTTGAATATCATATGAAGTGCATAGCTTCAAATTCTCAAACAAGATTTAGATTCTCAAACAAGATTACACAAAACAGAAAATGTAATATTAACATTAAAACATAATGAAAAAGCAATGGAAATTCATACAATAATGATGAAGACTACAAACACCTCTTGCTCGAGAATAGTCAAAGGTTTCAACTAATAAGCTAGGTATTACTCCCTCCATTCCACAAAAGAGTACCATTTTTAATTCCTAGTCAATTTGTGAGATTTTTTTTTTTTTTTTGTTTAATGCAATAGTCAACTTTGGAAACTACTTGAGAAGTAAGTATTACCAAGTACAAAAATGTCTTTTATAAAACTTAAATACATTCACATCACTTTGAATTTTATGATTTTGCAAATTAACTAGAATCAAATTACCCAGTTGTAAATCTACTTAATTTAAAACTACTAGTTTGAGCTCAGGAAATTTATTAAACTAGACCTCACCTTCCTAATTGATGGCTGCTCGTCAGCAGGAAACGTTATAAGAGGAGCAGCTGCTTTCACGTAGTGATTCTCATGGGATAGCCAATTAGTGAGCTTTTTCCTTGTGTCTGTACCAAGAGCTTGACACTGGCTAGCCATGGCGCTGAATGGAAGAGGTGACGTTGAGACAGATGTTCCAGCAACTTGACCAGCTACCTCAAGTGCCTGGAGGTACATTTATTGTTTAATAACACGAGAAAGCTACAACTAAGGATTAATACAAATTCGATACAAAGTAACCATATGCATTGAAGTTGGTGTAAAGACTATATAATGAAACATTAATGAATACAAATGTCCAATGTCCACCTCCTAAAACAGGGGATAGGCTATAAGCATGAATTACCTAATATCCTGAAAGTAGTTTTTGAAATATAAATTATTTCAAACAAATTCATCAGCATATTGAGATTTAGTGGAAATCACTTGCATGAGATCAAAAATTAGCCGAATATCAAACACTCAAACCTATAAAATTAAAGGAACACGTACACATACGTTTAATTTACCGATAATTACTTGCTAGGTAAATAGAATCATTCTCATGTGAACTGCTAGTTGCAAATAAAGAATAAAACTAAGGCTCTGGCTTTGGATTTATATTTCGGATGTATAATAATGGAACTTGGGAAGGGAACAAGTTATACTTTTGCGAGAATAGGTGTAATTTAAGTCAAAACAATTACTAAATGTTAGTTTAAGGACTTCTGAAAATATACAAGATAGCACGACCTTGTCTGGCCTAGCATACATTCATGTTGCTTGTGTAATTACGCATTCAATTCAAAAATGCTTGTAACACAGAAAAGAGAGTAGAGAGAGAGCGCGCGATTACGGATTCTAGAAGCTGTCCAATGCTGATAATGTGAGACAGGGAAGGGGATGTAGCCAATTTGGGTATGAAACCGGTAATGTCAGCGACAGAGGATTCACTAGTCACATCATCCTCAACTGATGAATTTGTCAGAATATCCTGCAACATAAGAAAACAACCCAGTTTCCATAACATCATAATCAGTGCTCCCCACAGGGAGTTACATAGATGCGGCATATACCTTTTGTTTTGCTTTGTTTGAAAAAAAGATTACTCATGTATAAAGACATAACACACTAAGCTTCGGCCTGATAATTAACAGTTACATCTAAAATATTCATAAGGAATTATATAAACCATACCGCATCAAAAGAAAGGGATTCCTTCGAATGTGCAGCTGCCTGAGCATGATCCAAGTCAAGTATCGATTGTGGACCATACATGAACGTATCATCAGGTGCAAAAGCTTCCAAAAGCTGCTGAACTAGGTCATCTGCCTCCACCTTAAAAAAACAAAGATAGACGCAAGTATAATATATATCACTTAACACTGATCAAACATGAGGGAGGGAGAGGAAGGTTAGAAGAAAAGTGGCTCAAAATAATCAAACATAAACCATACCTTAGTAATGTTGGATAAACTTTGAACTAAAATATCCAATATAATCTTCTCAGATTCACAGATTTTATTCCGCAACTCAAAAAGCAATGCGGAAGCTACTTGATTATCATTTGCAGAACCAAATTCACTCAAATTAGCTCGAGGCTTTACATACACTTGGAAGTCATCACTAATATCCACATAGGGATCAACCTGAAAATAAACAAGGCTAATATTGAAGCATATAAAGTTGCAATATACAAACGCGTATGTATAACTTTAACCCACTAATTTCTCATAAAATCAAGATACAATTTACACCGCAAGAAGTATATATATATGTATATATATGTATATGTATGTATGTATATGTTTGTGTCATAAAAGATCTGCTAGAATGCAACACTGAATTTACATATTTAAGGATTATGCAATAAAAAAGATATTTTGACAACCATATTCAAGGTTCCTCAGTTTTCCACCACTTTTGGGCTTTCTGCATGTTACTGTGGCAGTTAAAGTTTAACCAATCTAGAAAAACACCAATCTAGAAAAACAAACCATACAATTCCATTGGAACTGATTTGAATTGCTAGTTGTTTCAAATAGTAGTATTTTAGGTATTGTGCATTTCACTGGCACTTTAAACACATTGAAATTCAAATTGTGGAAGTACAAAAAAGGATCTCCATTATCAAACCCCCAGAATATTCAACTGAAGACAATAAGAAGTCTTTGAATTGCCAATTAAAAACTCACATCACAACCAAGAGATGACTTTAGTAGATCATTCACGTGAGGAATCTGATATATCTTTGCTGCAAATTGCAACATTGAAGTTGACAAGACAAGGAGTGATCTCTGGTAAGCCGGAGGCAACATCCCTGACAAAATGTGGAAACATGTCAATTGTATAAATTCAATTTCTCCAAGTTCAATAGTTTGTTTTGGAGAGACAGTTTCACGTACCATTGGCAGGGTCCAAGGATATTCTCCTAAGTGATAGGGGGAGCTGAAAGAAACGAACCACAAGGTTGCCATTGGAGCTCTGCAGCAAGTTAAAACAATTAAGTTGTGGTTGCAACCCTATCTATGCATGATACGCAACACCCAATATCTAGTTTAGCAAGGAGGCACAAAAAAACGAAGAAGAAAACAGCACAAAATCTCAAAAGATATTAGGTAATCAAAAGATATTCCATGTACAAGCATCTTCTCATTTAATTAAAAATTGGTGCAGCCTCCAATTACAAAACTTGCAAAAAAAATAATATGAAGTTGACAAGAAAAGTTTATTTATCCAAAATCTTACCCCAAGGCGCGAAGAAATAAGCGTTAAGCAGAAAGAGTGAGCTATAGCTTCGATATTTGAAGGTAGATTATCTGGAAGATTTGCTTGTACGAAAAAGGCAGACAATAACTGAGTAATTTGATCCTCGTTAAATTTCATGATAGATGGCTCCTGTACCAAAAATGAAATCAGTGCTATTGAATTAGATACTAGTTGACTTATTTAGCCTTCACACTAATACCAATAAGTTACATTCCACTTCAAAAAATAAATAAATGAACACACTACCACATTCCTAGAATATGAAAAGGAGAAAATGCTTACTGCCTCTGCCAAGCTAGTTGACCCAGCTGTCTTGTCGATGATAGAACTCAAAGTGTGGAAATTAGGGGAATTCTTGCGAGCCCATCCCTGCTTCCATTCTTCTTCAGCATCGTCTCTTTCCTTGAAACAATCTTGAACATTAGTTCCTTGCTTTTCTACTTTAGTTCCATCCTTTTCTCTTCGTAGCTTCTCAAGTAGAGTTGCAATCGAAGCAAATGCAGATGCAGTATTGGATTGCCAACTCTTTGTGCGGGTAGAAGCATCATATCTTGGATGATTAGAACTTGGGAAGAGAAGAACAGAAAATATCTGGTGTCCTCCAACACGAACTAAAACATCTGTATGCAGCATTACTTTCAAAAGTTGAACGAGAAGAGCCTCTGGAAACACCTATGTGGAACCAGAAAGTAAATTAAACATTAAGTACCCTATAGTAGTATCACATAAATTTTCACGTGATAGAGAGCACTATTAGTCCATTACAAAGAAAAAAGTTCTCAAAAAATACCCACCTTATATACCACTCAATTGTTAATTAGATCCAACAACTCCTAAAAGACATAGGTGTTACTTAATTGTTAATTAGATGCAACTACTAAAAGACAGATAACTGCTTATAAGGAGAAATAACGTGTTGAGGTTGAAAAAGAAGTGATATACTGGCAAGTTGTGAGAACAAGAGTTTTCCATTTTAATATTCCCCTGCAATGTGCAGTCTCAACTCTCAAATAATTAATTATCACGGAAGGTAAAATATCATAAATTAATTTATTATTTGTACTCATACTACGTCTGATCAAACTCAAAAGGCTTGTGTTAATATATTTCAATATAAATAAAGACTGTATAATACAACTTCATATATTAAGTTCAAAATATAGCATGCTCGCAAATTAAAAAAAAAAAGTTCAACTAAAACTTAACTCTTAATATCCTTCTAAACTAGCAGCAATTGTGTATATCCTTCAAACCTAGCAGCAATTGTCTATCCTTCTAACCTAGCAGCAATTGTCTATCCTTCTACAGTTACTCGAGCCATATAATTCTTGCAACTTCACATATACAATGATATCAATTAGTACTATTATTTTATATTCAATTGCTTGTATTGATTCTACTTTCATAAACTAACAAAAGAAAAGTAAAGCATCTTACCTGCTTTGAATGAGAAGATGCTAATGAGATCATATCGGCAAGAACCATTAAAGATCCCATGGTTGCCTTGGCAACAGACCTAGAAGATGGCAGGTTCTCCAGGGTTATCGCCATCATATTAAATAGTGGACGTGTATCAGCAATCTAATATGAACATATAAAACAAGTAAATTAGGAGACCCAAGAAAGCAAAATTTCTTGATAATGTATAGCATTTACCCCTTTAGCCGTTTCTCGTAAGCAATCTTCAATTGAATTTTGGAGTGTGATATTCAAGTTTAACTCTTGCTCCCCTACTGATTCAACTGATGCTTGCAGGCTTTTCCTCATATGCCTGCACAGGTCATTAACAAATCCAATATCCGAAAGTACCACTTTGGACCTAATTTGTCGAGCCAAAACAGCAGTAGTTTGGATGATGTCAGATTTAATTTTGGGATCATGTGAAACATTTTTGTGGTCCAAATGACGAACAACGGCAGTTAAGATGAACTGTTGATTCTCTGCAATATGAAGAGAAAAGCATCAGAAATTATTTGGAGGCCAAGCTTCATAACCACATTTCATAATATTGGATCAAATTTGTATGTTACTAAATGTGATTGTTCCAACGTGTTTTAAGTATCAAAAACAGAAAACAGTTCAAGACTCGAGCAAAAGCGTGTTATTGGACTTTTAGAAGAGAAGGAAGAAGAAGCCTCAATAATGTTACACTAAGAACTAGGCAGATCCGTGAAAGATAACAAAGAGCGAAGAAATACAGATCAAGTCACCTTGATACTCCACATAGTAGGACATATCAGATAGAACCATCATTGCCAATCCTTGCGGAACAAGCCAATGCTGACGCGTGTCAAAATAGACAAACATTGGATCCAATATCAAGCGCATTGTGGTACTCTCCTTGGCCAGTTCAACCATTCGTTGGATACATATTTGAGCCCATACCTTTGGAGTCTCAACCTCTTCTCTGTAGAGGATGAAATGGAAGTGAGTAAATTAAGTACAATGAGTAGGTAAAACCCCGTGTACAAAACAAATCAGGACAACTTCCACATTTTGGCATGTAAGCTTTCCAGTTTAGCTAAAAATGACTTACCTTGTTAAAAGAGAAGGGTCTCTCTTTTCTGGTCGAGGTCTGATGATCATGTAGCTCAGACTAATTTCACCACCAACGCCAGCACCCCCTCGCCCTTCACATCTAACAACTTCGTCCACCCAATTATGATGTGCCTCACCTCTTTCAATATCTTCATTGTTTGTATCTGGCTCATAGTTATCTAAAGTGACATGTACAATCTGCAATGTAGAATTATAAATATTAGACAAGATGCAAAATATCCACAAGCGATTCATCAAGTAATGAGGCGTGATTTAATTCAAAGATAAATGAGATTCATATATTTTCATAAAATTTAAAGATTGCACAACTCGACACACTGCTCATCTCCAGTAAATGGTTGATTACGAGAGAGACTATATTTCTCCATGCCAATACCTCCGCAGAAGAAAATAAAATTACAATGGTAATGAGATACATTCCCCCATAGACCTGGCAAAATTGGCCCAGGCCCGCGGGCCGGGCCGTAAAAATTGGGCTTTGGGCTTAACTTTTTTAGCCCATGAAAACTTGGGCTATTTTGGCCCGGCCCAAATTTGGCCCGCCCGCGGGTGGCCCATCCCGGCCCGCGGGCTTTTTAAAATAAAATAAAATAATGCTCTCCTTGAGAATTGAACTCTAGACCTCCACACTCCTTAAACAAATGCTCAAAACAACTAAGCTACAAGACTTTTTTATTACAAAGCCACTTACCTGTTTAGAGTATGGGAATAGGATTAAACCCTTAATTCCATTTTTAATAATAATAATAATAATAATAATATATTTATTTATTTATTTTTGTCATTTTCAGATAATCCCTATTTGACTAATTTTTAAAATTTATATAAGATCTATCAAAGAGTGCATTAAATTTAATTTTCCCCCTAACTTGATAACTTTTAAATATATATATCGAGTTAAGTCTTACTAGAAGTATTCTTTTACTCCTATGTTATAAAATATAAGAAAAATTAAAAATTAAGAATTACAATTCAATATAGATAGATTATCTACAAAGAATTACATATATATTTTTTTTATATGTAGAGGCATCTCTAGAAATAATAAGTAGATAAATGAGTATTTTTCAACCTATCAACGAATGTGGTTACAAAATATAAATATAAAGCGAATGGTTACAAAATATAAATCTTTTAGTGTATGATAAATCTTTTACATAATATAAATCTTTTACTGTAGTGATCAACGAATGGTTACAAAATATAAATATAAAATAATGTGGTTGATTATCATTAGCTCCACTTATGTATGATAGATCATCAATTAATTACCATTTAGCTACATCATTTTATTAGTCATTTTTTTGTCATCCTAACAATACTTGTTTATCCGGTTTAAACTTTCTCTAAACGGAAAGTTTAATTTGGTAATATTAAATTGTAATATCATTGTACTTTATAATAAAAAAGTCTTGTAGCTTAGTTGGTTGAGCATTTATTTAAGGTGTGGGGAGGTTTAGAGTTCGATTTTGAAAAGGAGAATTGTTTTGTTAAAAAAAGGGCTGGCCTGGCCCAACCCGGGCCACGGGCCTCATATTTTCAGCCCAAAAAAAACTGGGCCATTTTGGACACGCCCGCTGTCAGCCCATCCCGTTTGGGTTAGGCCCGCCTGTTTGCCAGGTCAATTCCCCCATAAGTCTCAACTTACAACATTAACTGCTTAAACAGATATATTTCAAACCAATAAACATTGCAGTATGTATAATTTCTGCAGAATGCTGTCATTTGTTATATCTCCCTAAATTACATTGCTTGGTTCAAAACAAACCAAATTCTACCATCATTAGATTGGTTAACTAGAAGACGAGATCCATCAGGTAATGATTCTAGTTATGGACTCCTATGGAACAAGGTTACGCTCGAGGTTCAGCAAAGAAATTCGGCATTAATTTATCAGTTATCACACTTAAAACATGAGCGAGGAACACAGAAACTTCTCCGAACTAGACATTAGTAGTTTCTTATGTAAACATTAAATTGACTCTTCACATAAAATAATCCACAAGCACCGCTAAAAAACCAGAAATTCGGATATGGGATTAAATACTCCAAAACAGTAATCCAGAATAGACCAACCTCATCAAAATTAGCAAATATATGAGAAAACTCCGCCATGTACCACACCTGTAGAGAAAAATAGCAAAATACTGAGAAGTTTAGTACATCATCTTATTTAACATTAAAAGTCTCTAGCACGCACCATAAAAGCAATCTAACTTTCAAGTACCATTGCCGAAAGGCACTGCAAGCTTGAAGCCCTCAAACACCGCTTTTGTTGATCTTCACTGGTCAGACGAGCTAGTGTACATACTTTGTGTACCAAATTCTCAATATTGTACGTGTAAGTCCCATCTACCTGTTCACAAATCATGTCAAGATAAAGTATTTAAGAACTAATGCTAATTACTAATGTATATAGAAATGGGCTTACTAATTGCCCTAGATGAGAGGGGGGGAAGTAGAAACTATGAGGTGTGAATGGTTTTAATTTTTTAAAATATTTGGCTATGAAACAATTGAAGGCTGTGATTAACATCCTCTGCTTGTATTCTACATTAAGTACAAGGGAGGGAGAACGTATTCTAGTTGCTATTACTGAGAATACAAACAAATGTTTTCTGTTTTTTTCCTCCAAAAATCAATATGAGCATTCTAAATGGCATCTATAATAATATTACAGGAGTCGAAATAATATACATCAATTATCACAATATATAGGAATGAGACAGCCTATTTGTTATCACTTCATTTTAATTTTCTCTTTTCTGGTTTGCAGGTGTCTTGTAATCAGAGGTTGTTATTTGATGCCTTTACATGTTATGGAACAAACATCACCAAGTGAGTATCTCATGTAACTGACTTGTTACATCCATCTAAAAGTACAAGCATTATTATTTCAGTCAACACTTTGTTTTCAACCATGAGAAGTCAAACTGATCAAGAACTTTTGTCCTCAGTCGATTAAAAAAAGAAAAAGAAAAAGCAGAATTAAAACATAAATAAAAAATAAGTTATGCCGCATTTAACCAAATTATGTAGTAAACAAAATTTGTTTCATAATATCATCGATTTTCACTAATCAGTATTGTAGAGTTAAACATATTCAACTAGGATTGATGGGAAGAATCTGTATGTTACATGATAAAATATCAAATTTAGCATAACATCTCAAAGTTGAACAATGTCAAAGTCAGAAGAAGAGCCCAAGCAATCCATTCTATACTAATTCTAAACTGTACAACATGTTTGTATACTTCTCTTAACAAAGGGAAGAACAAATATTCACCTGACTATAAATGAACCTAGTAAAGGTTTGACAACCAATTATCTGGACGGAATCTCGCTTAGAGTTATCCAACAGTTCGACGACTACATTCAGTAAATTGACAGCAAAATATGCCCTGCAAAATGTTGGAAAAGAACATTATCATAATGCCATTTGAAAGACTAATCCACTGCAGTAAGCAAGAAGAATGCAATGAGCTTCAGTGTCCAACAGTATGTTACAAAAATCATCAAACTTGAGCACCAAGCTCTTCAATTACATAATAATGACATGTAGGTTTGATTTAAATCCAAAGCCCAAATCCCTATAGCCCGTTTGATAACCCATTTCTTGTGGATTCTAAATCTGGGTTAAATCAGCTCACAGATTTGAAACTCATTTTAAATATATATTGAATACTCACAAGTTTTATCTCTTGTAGCTACTCAACTCAAACAAGTGGATCCCAAACCATCTCTATAAAGTGTGAACTCTTTTCCAGCACTGTAACTGCACTTTCTCTCCATCAACCTAACAAAACACACACACACACTGCAAAAATATGTTCCTTTTACCAGCGCCCCAAGTACAACACTCTTCCGCTCTAGATTCTGAAAATAATTTGATTTAAAAGAAGAATCATGAATGATATGCTGCAAAGTATTATTTTTTTTGTTTTCTAATTTTTGTATGCGAGTGTTCGAAACTGTGCATATGTCAACTTGCATACATTCATAGATGTTAAATCTGATCCTCAAATAAGTTGAACTCCAAAAGCTAGATTTTAATCGATCAAAAATTTAAGTATTTAAAATCAGCATTTAAATCCAAATCCAAGTTGCAAAGGCAACCTTAATGAAATAAGCCTTCCAAGCTTTTAATTCTGAAAGAGAACAATGATAGATCCAAAAACTTTACAAAACAAATTTTGGATTGATATCTATATTTGTGTTCATACTAACATGGGTAAAAAGGCAGTTATTATCTGACCCGAAAGTAACATTAAGAGCAAAATACCCCTAAAAGAAAGAACAAAAACTTACATTTGCTCCTTGCAAATGGAGAGCAACTTATTGTACACCTCTGCAACCATATTGACAAATTTGATGTGCTCGGATCGCAATTCTTTGCAGCACCTTTCTTCAAGATATTTAGTAATCTATTGAGAAAAAAAGTGCCAAGAATAAATCAGAAAAGTGTGTTAATTCCATTCATGAGAAACTGCTGAATCAGTGGATAAAAAAGTAAGGTGGTACGTTTAATACTTTTGGAATACGGAAAGGGTTTTTTGCAGCATATTCGCATAACTTCACAATTTTGCGGTCATTTGGAGGAGCATCCTGCACATGAAAGTGTAAACATGAACTTCAAAGACTGGAAATTTTACTATACTAAAGGGAGACTGCATATGAGGCATTTCTTACTTTTTCAATTTTTGACAATTAGAGACTACGTGTGAGGCATGCTGTTCAACAATTAACAACCCAGTGGTTTACTAATGAAAAACTTGTCACTCTTAACAAGTTGGGGTTCGACAAAACATACCCATTTGATATTAGACATTATCAAAATAGTCGGGGAATAAAGATGCAAATAGGGTTTAGGTACAAAAAATGTCTCAAAATTTGTTAAATGAAACCGGCGCCTTAAGAAATCATGTGTTAGCCGAGATTAGCTTAATTCCAAGTAACCCAAAGCCCAAGTGTTAATGTGAACATTAGGCATAATGCAAAAACAACAAGTATTTACATAAATTTATGATCATTGATCAAGTTTCCTAGTACTTAGTGATGGTATAGAGGTTTACATTAAGGGGCAGAGGTACCACATATTAGAACGTGGGCAATTCTCCCCTCCCCCCCCCCCCTCCCCCCACCCCAACAGGCGTTACTTTTAAAAAGTACTGCCTCAGCCCCCCAAAGTATAACAACAATGTGAGTAATAGCAGACTTATGGTGTAAATAATATGATAATATGCATACTCACAGGTGATTTAGGGAAGATCTCAGCAAGCAATTTCTTGTATCTCTTAACTGGTTGTCGAGATCGTGATCTCAAAGCAGGGCAGCATACACACATGTTTCCACATGCTGGGAATATCTTCCGGGAAATAAACCCCATTCTCCTACAAATTTAAGAGATTTAATAAAAGTAAGAACCTAATGTATTCAATCAAAACCACCAGAACATCACAAGGCAATGAACCCAACAATATTACATAACACACATTACACGATATATGTAGTAGTTAGTAAACTTAAAACCCAAAACACATTCTAGAGAGAGAATCAGTAATTAATATGCAATGTAGCAAAGAAACAAAAAATTTAACTGCCAAAATCAGTAAATACAACACATATCTCAAAACTGGAAAATAAGTTGTTGTTTTTTAAACAAAATAACCAAAAGAAAAACCCAATATTTAAACTGAGTAAAACCCATCAAATTACCAACAATAACTGATACATACAGAAATTTACACCAACGCAAAAGGGAAAACTTAGTTGAGAACCAAAACAGAACACAAAAGAGAGGAAAAGATGAAATTTTGGAAGAAACCTAAAACACCCATTTAATTTCAAGGGGGAAAACCAGAACACCCACTTGCAGCAAAAGCTTAAACAAGAGAAGAAAAACGCATACCTTGCCCTGTAGAGGCAGATCTATGGAGTCAAAACTCCCACAGGAAGGGTTTATACAAATTTCAGAAGAATTCCAGAAAGAAAGAAATAATTAAACAGAGCTAGGTACTACAAAACAAAAGAAACAAACAGTACAGAGGGAGAAAAGAGAGATTGAGCGCGTATTTTGATACAAATTAAACTAAAACCGAGGGGAGTTGAAAGAGGAGAGAGAAAGTCAGGTAGAGAAGGAGAGTGGGAATAGATCACGTGAGTGAGTCAGTTCCTCAGTGAGAAAAAGAGGAATGCTTTTGTTTTTGTGTCAGAACTTGGTAGACTAAACTCAACAAAACACTACACTACTTGCACATTTTTTCCTCTTTTTTGTGTACAGTATGTTTTTGCCCTTTTTCAAGATTTTGAATTTCAAAGATGATCAAAATTCTTTCTAAAACTGTTACTATAATACTTGGAGCTAAACGGTAATCAAAAAATTCATATTCGTGCGTAGCCTTATTAAAAAAATAGATATTATTTATATTTGAAATATATATATATATATAGTCGTGTTCGATTTTAAAGGATATAAATAAATGAATATAGATACGTATATAAGCGTATTTGTATTCATTTAATATTCGACCGTAAATATATCTGATGGATAGTATATTCAAAAACCAATATTCGAATTTGTATCCGAAATTTGTATCCGAATAATTTATATTTCCTCCGTCCCATAGTTATAGGCTGATTTTTTTTGACACATAGTTTAAAATAATCAGTTTAAGTGGTAATTTTTAACATAATTTTCTACATATACCCCTTAATATAGAATTAATGAATAAGTTAATTACTCCTTACTTATCACATTGGAACTCTCAACTTCATTAATTGACGTGTTAAAGTCCATAACAATAGAACTTTAACCAAAGAGAATACAACAACATTAAATGTGGTGATAAAAATAATGACATTGAATGTTGTTTCTTCAAAAAGAGAGTAATGGTTGAATATTTATTATAAGTGCATAAAAGTAAAACAATGAACCAACTAAATTTTATAAATAGTAAGTAGCCTATATATTGGGACATCTCAAAATAGAAAATCAGCCTATAACTATGGGACGGAGGGAGTATATACATTCTATTTTAAGACATCACCCCTTTATTTTACATACCATGCTCATCCCTTTTAGCGACGGACCGGACGACGGTTTGGTCCATCGTTATATCAGAGAACCGTCATATTAGCTTTTAACGACGGACAACATATAATGATGGACAACATTAGCGACGAACCGAACCGTCGCTAAAGAGGATATGCAAGGTATATATATATTAATAATATATATTCTTTAATAACTTACATTTATTAATTAATAACTTACTTATATATATATATATATATATATATATATATATATATATTAATAACTTCCATATAAATATATTAATTAACTTACAAAACTATAAATATTAGTGTGTTACATACTCCCTTCGTCCCATATTAAACGTTCTAATTGATGTTGGCACGCTAATTAATAATATATATTTACCTAAATTGCCCTTCTTAGTTACTTATTAATTGAAGTATCCATTTACTTCTCTATGACCCCAACATTAATTATTCATTTCTAGTTCCCACATAAATCTTTAAATTATTTTTATTGTTATTTTCACATTCCAATAAATATTTTTTTCTCAAAACTCACCCACTAATTACATACATATGTCCATACATGCAAACTGTTCACATTTGTTGCTATTAATTTCTAGCTACTCTATCTTTTTTTTTTGTTAGTCTTACATTCCAATAAATGTATGAGAGAGAAATTAGTATAACAATACATCATTTTTCACGGTAAACTTTTTTTCATTTCTTAAGTTTTGAACAAAAGTTGACTAAAAATATTATGAGGGTATAAATAGAAAAATAAGATAAAAATAGTTACTAATATAAAAATATGACATTTATTTAGGAACATCCTAAAAAGAAAATTATGACGTTTATATATATAGTAATTAATAACTTACATTCATTATATATATATATATATATATAAACTAATAGCTTCTTACATTCATTAATTAATAACTTACATTCATTAGTATAACTTTACATACATTAATATTTAGTAATTAAATAAAATATTAGTTCTTAAAGCTACCAAATACGGAAACGAAAACGGATATTATTCATATTTGGATACTATTCCGAATATCGGATACATATAATATTTTTAAAATTTGCCAGATATCGAATACAAATAGTGAATTAATTTTTTGGATACAGATACACTGGTATTCGGATCCGTATATATCCGTTTACATCCCTAAAAATACTCATACTTTCTTTATTCCAAAGTTGGTGAAACAACACGGGTGAAATCTGGTTGGATTATCTTAGTTCATCACATGCTCGCCTGAAACAGAATATGATCACATTATTAATTTTTACTTAAGAAAATAATAAAATTATCTATTGAGAATTATATTATATTGACGAACTAATCAAAGAATTTGGTTGGAATAATAATTCGAATGAAACTTAAAATGAAATTAAATGAACCTATATTTTATTTTAATTTGATTACTTTCTATTTATTTATTTTTTGCGAGAATCGTGAATTATTTTCTTTTATGATACTGTTATTTGTTTACCTTAATTTAGGACTGCGTCTGTAATTTAGTAAATGTGTAGTTAAATCTTCAAACTATAATTTTTAAGTCTAAAATCCCCCCCCCTCACCCTCACCTCACCCTCACCTCACCTCACCTCACCCCCCTGTGTAACACCCCTTTCCGAAAAAAGAAAGGAGGTCACGTGCAAAAGCACAACAAACCTCAAAATAAGTAAACAGAGCACTAATAACTTCAAATATGTAATAATGATATCCATCAATGCAGTACTAATTACAATTCTCCAACTAAAGTCAAAATAATCAAAACTTAAAATTTGAAACGACATAGACGGTCAAAGGCAACTCTCTCATCACACTAACCCTGAATCACCCCTGCAAACCTGCCGGAAGAAAAACACAGCATGAAAGCTAATTGCTCAAAGACGGATACAGAGATATACAAATCGATATACTGAAAACAACTTAGACAAAATACTGAACAAGGCCTCGAGTGTAAACACGGACGAAAATATAATCTCCAAAGATCTGAATGAAATATATCTGAATCAACAGAATTGACGAAACCAATAGATGAATAAAGAAATAACGAACTGAAATAACTAACTCAATGAATTGAACTGAAAAGAAACAAACAAAACTAATACAATAAAATAATAGGCTGAAACAAATGGCTGGGGTTATTTCATACCGATTGAGCTCAAAAATATATCTTGCCACACATGCAAGTCAAACAAATGCCACACATACAAGTCAAATGATGCCACACAGGCAAATCAAAACAATGCCACACAGGCACATCAAAATAATACCACACAGGCAAGTCAAAATAATGTCTCACAAACAAATCACACATTGGATCGCGAATCCAAATGTATGCAAATCGGATAGGTGTATTTGGCACAACATCACCAATCCGCAGAACGAAAAACTAGGGTTAACCCATACGCCTCCCACAACAAAACACCAAATGACCCATTTCCTCCGAAGCCCAAACGGAGACGCCGTGGACAAATCACACCGCCACGGAGAGTGTCATGCCTCTCGTGCCAAGCGATTTATACGCCGTGGTACCCCACAAGTGGTTATAGCTCGTATACCCTACGATATATTCTATCAAAAATACTATGTCACAACACATGCGACATAATACCTACAAAAGGGTTCTATATGTACATGTTGAACCAAATCAAATTCTAGTCACAAGGTCTCAAAAAGAAGGTAGCAACATGTACCACTCTACAACTATCAAAATAAATACTATACATGATAACCTGATTCAAAGAGTACAAGTACGAGTCCAATGTGTCAACTCCAAAATGAAATAAATATATCAATTTCACAAGAAATAATTATGTGAAATAATAACAGAAATTCGAAACGAGGAGCAAAACGAACAAATCAAATTTATCAAAAGTATCGCTGAAAGAGTACGGAATCCGTACTTAATACTTCCAAACCCTTTTATAGCACACTCCACAAAATCTTACCCTCAAATTCCAACGATATCAAATATGAAACGTTATTCGCAACCTAAACATATTCACCTCAAATTAAAAATAATCCAAACTAATAATTCCAAAATAATTCATAATCTATTTAATATGCCTTTAATCATCGCCTTTTATCAATTATTAATACTCCAAATTTTATATTTCAAAAATGACCCGTTAAATTCCTTCCGTTCGAACTAATTAAACAACATAACAATAAATATAAGTTTATAAATTACCTAATAACTATATTTATAGTAATATAAAATTAATTCCCAATTACATTAATTTTACCAAAAATAAATTCAAACTAAATTATGAAAGCCTTTAAATCAGATAACATGTGTACTTATTAAAAAAAATACAAACTTGTTAGACAATAAATTGCCTTTATCAGATTGATGAACTAGCCTCAACTGCAGCTCCTTGAAATGCTCCGATTGTTGGCTTGGATTTTTTTATATAATGTTTTAAAAGAAAACATACAAAGGTACTACTATTACATCATATACATGCTCTCCATATGTCTAAATCAAGTCAAGTAAAGTTTGCAGTTAATTGGAATGTATAATCATCCTCTATTAAAAACATAATCAACCAATCCATATTATGTAAATATGTTGAACCCCTCTTGCAACAGACCAACACTAAATATAAATAACAAATTTCCTTTCCACAATCAGTATTTGTGTCAACCTTCTTTTCCTAATTTACTTGCATCAAACAAATTTTAGTCACTCAGAACATCTCTTTAAGTTAAACATCATTACTTGTTTAACAAACACGACTTTCAAGGTAAAAAAAAATGTCAGAAAAGTGTCTTCACAACCAAAAATAAAAACAACACCCAGAACCAAAACAAGTTTTATTATTCCAAACAACTCATAATAAATGGTAAAATTACAGTACCTTTTTGTTTCTTCTTCCTTTTCTTTTTTTTTTTCTTGATGCCGCTGCTGCCTCTTCTTCTTTTCTCTCGATTTGTATTAGATATGTTAAGAAAATTAGATTTTAGTATTTATTCAGTTTAAAACATATTTTATTAATATATTTATTAACTCTCCAAATTTTAATAGGATTTATTATAACCCATATCTAAATTAAACCCAATTGATTTTAAGGCCCAAATTGAAGAAATCTATTACTTATTTTAGTCCACATAATTTTAAAAAAAATGTTTAACCCAAACATAAGAAAGCCCAATTAAAATATGAATTTAAATATTATTATTTTTTTAATTTTTTTTTACCGGGTATTACCCCCCCCCCCCCCCACAATATAGTTAACTTTTTCAAATTTAGTAATATTTTTATATAGTTTATAGTAATTGTGATTGTATTACTTAAATTAAAAAGAAACTAATATTAATTTACATTTTATAAACTTTTAAAAATCAGAACAAAGAATTTCGTTTTTTTAATTGAAGGAGAGTATTCTCTACATTACAAATAATTCACAACATATTAATTTACATTTTATAGTTTAATTTTTTATATAATTCTCATCACCTTATATACATTACAAATATAACAAAATTAATATATAAAGATAAATTAGAAATTTAATTACAACACTTTTTTTTTTCTTTTTTTAAAACTCAGTAATAAAATGAAAGATTTTTTTTTCCTTCTATATTTAAACTCAATAATAAAATGAAAGAAATGTGACAGCCCCAAGGCCCCCAACTTAGAGTTCCCACTAATCTAGACTTGGTGGATCATTGTCCATCCACATACAAGCTACCACCTATAATTATTAGCTGAGTTACATTATACATTATTTATTTCAATAAGTTTTGTCGGACAGCTTAATGGGACAGAAAACTGGATAGGTGGATTTTTTTTTTTTTTTGCTTGTGACTTCAAAAAATGTATAGTATTTATTCCAACAGAAATTTTTACAAAATATAGTATTTTAGGTGTAATTTAAACACACATACAAAAACAGGGTTATACAGACTGTATAACCCTATTTTTGTATGTGTATCCAAATTACACCTAAAACACTATATTTTATAAGAATTCCTTTTAAAAATAATACTATACATCTTTTGGAGTCACAAGCAAAAAAATAAAAATAAAAATAAAAATAAAATCCACATGTCCAATAAACCGGTCCAATTGACCGGCTGTGTAGAAGCACCCTATTTATTTACATACATGCCTAGGTCTTACATAAACTAATACATTAGTTCCCAAAATATTACATCGTTAATTAATTAATACATTAATATTCATTATATACTCCTCGCCAGCTTTACCCTTCCCTTTATCTTTAGTGTTCGACCTTTTCCGAACCTTCTGCTTTGACAGAAAATTTTATTTGCACGGGGTGATCAACTATTTTGCCCAACAAGTATAAAACAATTCTACAAAAGATATATCATAAATAAAATGGATAATATCAAAGAGTTTAACAATTTGATCATTAGAAATTTATGAAACGACATAAATGAATAGGAAATAAAAGAATTATTTTAATCTCAATCATACTGAGCGGTCGTGTAAAACCCCAACTTTTTGAATAATGATGAATTTTCTATAAATATTATTTTTGAATATTATGGAGTGAAATTGATATAATGTGACGCCCCCAAAATTAGGTATACATCACCCATCGTGGGTCGCCAGATACATGCTACAGAATTCAAATACAACTTAATAATACAACTGTCGTGTACAATACGACAAAACATAAACTGTGAGTTTGAATACAAATATTGTCTACTAGATATTATACAAACTCAAAAGGAGTCCTCATTACAATTATTATCACATTATTTCACGTAATAATGAGGACTACTAATGCACCATCTAGACCATCACTGCTTACGTTTTTCAGTCCCACCACGCTCTCATTTCACAAGAGAATAAAGAAAAGAAAGTGGTGAGCTCAACTAGCCCAAAGAAGAAATATTATGACTAAGATAATGCGCAATAATTTATCGTTAGCCTTCAACAGTGTTAAACTGATACAATATAATAACTATCAAGTTTAACTGCAGTAGAACAAGCAATCCATTAGAAGAGTCAAGTAGGGAATAAAAAGATGTTTTTATTTTATTACGTTAATAATATGAATAAAACAAAACTTCTAAATCAACAATAATTGAATCAAATAATGTTAGATACTATGCAACAACTATTATAGCAATAATTGAACAAAACTGAGTGACTTCTCACATAAATATCAATAATCAATACTGTGTGCTACTATACAACAACGCGTATTACTGTACTTTTACTACTGAGTAGTTCAACAGTATCAACGGTAAAACCTCCGCCGTTATTTTCAATAAAATATTTTTGTTGTTTTCTCAATTCGACAATAATTCTGTTGTGGAGTCCACCAATGATTGTGCCTTGGTGCATTTAATATTTCCTGCTTAAAACGAATATTCCCAGACCAATCGAATATAATATGACAACTTGCATACTTTGCAAAATTTATAAATATTACCCACAACTATAACATTATCTCAAATTCACACCATAATATAAAAAAATTATTTCGAGAAAATTAATTTTTATTCATAAAATTTGGGGTTTCACAATCTCCCCTCCTTATGGAATTTCGCCTCGAAATTTACGTACGTATTACTGTATGCCAATGGTGGGATACCTTGACTTCATTTCAGATTCTAACTCTTGAGGTATAACCTTGAGTGTTGGATACGATTCTTCTTATCCAAGATTTTAACACGAGATCTCATATGTTAAATCCTCCGTTATCTCGTCCGATTCTAAATTAATAATGTGGTTCGGTCATCCACATATTTACGTAACATTGATACGTTAAAAGGTTATGAGCACGCCGACATACTTGGCGGTAAAACGAGTCTATAAGCCACGGTTCTACTCAATCGAGGATTTCAAATGGGCCAATTAAATCGAGGGTTGAGATTTCCTCTCTTCAAAGAACTCTTGCTTCTAGAATAACGCCTCTCTTGAACCTTCTTCTTCACATTCATCGATTCGTATATAAGCTTCGAGCGTCTTTTTAAAAGTTTATTTTACTCAGTATATTCGTTATCTTCACGTGGGTCCCTAGAGTCTTTAACTCTATCTTCATCATTTACAAGTTATACTGAAATGAGTCTTTGTGTTAACAACATCGCACTTGTAAACGATACGATCTTCTACTCAACACGCCAACTACCACGTTCGCTTCTTCCACGATGATATTGAATAAGACGATCGTAATCTTCAACATTTCGAGTCAACGTCTTTGGCGCGCATATTACGTTCGTTTTAGTTGAAGAAATATTTTGAGGGTTTAAGAAATGGGTTTTGTATCGGGTCAATACAAAATTCGATTTCATGCTCTCAGGGGTAGGCTAAGAAGTCTTCGTGAATACGTCGAAGAGATTTATTAATGATAGAAATATCATTCAAAATCATATTTCATCCAAGACTTGGATAAGACGTCACATTGATACCAACTGCGACTTCTATCCCTTAACCTAGATAAGACCTCACAATGATACCTATCAACTTGTCATCGCCATTCACGACGCCGCCATAAAGTCCGGGCTTTGCAGCATTCGACACAAAAAAGTCAACAACGAAAGGATCAGGGCTCTTTATTTATGGCTTGATATGACAATGATTGACTTTAGTGGTTTGGTTTCTTGAATTCACATAACAGGTTGGTTAGGAATATGAAAGCTAACAACCTTACGAAAAGCATGATGAGTAGTTAACCAATCGATTCCTAAAATTGCATCAAAGGCAAGTATTTTCAAAGAGACAAGATCAACACGTAACGTGAAAGTGTTGATTTGAACAAGATTTATAAATAATGGAGGTAACGAAGGTTTCTCCGAACTGAGTTTAAACAGATATATCAAAGTCTAACTTCTCCGGAATTAACTTCAAACATTGAAACACAACTAGGTGAAATAAAAGAGTGAGTAAAACCGGTATCTAACACGGTATAGACTTCACAAGAGTTTATGACTAACATACCCGTGATAATTTTATTCAGGTTCCTTGTCACGAAAAAAAAATGCTCTTTCTTAAACTACCGGCTTTAACTTGTCCGGGACATCCTATGGCATCACTATCCCAAATTGGACTTGACTTCACCATACGACAAAATCGAGCTAGGTGACCTTCTTCCGCAATTAAAACACGCTTTGGATTGTTGCGTGCAGTTTGACGGATGTGTCCTCTCTTGTCCGCATTTGAAACATACGCAATCATGGGCGCTTCTTCTTCCTTTGAAACGGGTCTTTGGTGCCGACGCCTTCACGCCATTGTTGAACCTTCTCTTCATAAAATGTCCATTCTTATTATCTTGGCGATGATTACCAATTTAAATGGTTACCATTCTTGGCATGATAATATCCCCACGATGGTTATCGTTGTTCGATAATGCTGCCACCCTGTATGATTATTATTATCGTGTTGTTGGTCGTTGCCTTTTGGTTGTCTTGACTCATTATCGCGCTCCAATAACTGAGCTCTATTCACAACATATCGAATATAAACAAAGTTTGTGAGAAATGAGGTATTGACGTATATCGGGTTTCAAACCTCGCAAAAATATTCGCGTTATTCGCTCCTCATTATTGACCAAATGGGATGCAAAACGGGATAACTCCGCAAATTTAGCCTAGTACTGCGACACGGTCATATTATTTTGCTCCAGCTTGATGAATTCTACCTCCTTCATGTGATTTAATACTTTCGTGAAAGTACTTGTCGTTGAATAATTCTTGAACTTCTCCCAAGACATCTTGAGTGCGTCGGTGAGTACGTTTCTGATTCCCAAAGAATGATCTCCTTCTTCACGCAACATAAAGGTGGCGAATGGAATCTTTTGCTCCTACGGAGCATTCCAAGACATCAAATATCTTGGTAATCTGTTTTATCCATGTCTCCGCCTTAAGTGGTTCTGCTTTCCAAAAACTCCGGTGGTCCCACTCGTTGAATCATGAAGCGCGACCAACCGTGGGTTGCCATTGTTTCCACCTACATTATGGACAGGAGCTGCCTTCGCCCGTTGTTGAATGAATTGCTCTTTAAACTGCTTAGCGGTGACCGTCCGAGAGTTATCAGTATTTCTACCTGCATTTTGGACAGGAGCTGCCTTCGCCTGTTGTTGCATGAATTGCATAAAGCCTCTAACCATCCCATCATTCAACATTTCATCGGTGTTATTATTTTCATGAGGAGTATTGTCCTCCGGTTTGCACATTATCCTCGATTATTGATCATGGAGACTCAACGGTCTCTCAGTGCTCCATTGATAATCTCAACATTCTCGGATGCCATTTTCAAACACTGCCACAAAACAAGGGTTAATTAACATATCACATATTATCCCTATACTTTGACCGACCAATTAAATACCAAATAAACTTAGGTAGATCATATACTAATGAAGGAATTCCCCGTATCTCCCTCCTAGTTCTTGTCTCACATCTCAAATGGTGGATCATATCCCTAAGCTTTGATACCAACCGTGACGCCCCCAAAATTAGGTATACATCACCCATCTTGGGTCGCCAGATACATGGTACGTAATTCAAATACAACTTAATAATACAACTGTCAATATGCAATACGACAAAACATAAACCGTGTGAGTTGAATACAAATATTGTCTACTAGAGATTATACTAACTCAAAAGGAGTCCTCATTACAATTATTATCACATTATTTCACGAAGAATAGTGAGGACTACTAATGCACTATCTAGGACCATCACTGTTCCCCGACTAGTCCCGAAATACGCTCTCATTTCTTGAAGAGAACAAAGGAAAGAAAGGGTGAGCTCAACTAGCCCAAGAAGAAATATTATGACTAAGATAATGCGTAATAATTTATCGTTAGCCTTCAACAATTGTTAAACGATACAATATAACAAACATCAAGTTTAACTGCAGCGGAACAAGCAATCCATTAAAAGAGTCAAGTAGAGAATGAAATCTACTATCTTTTATGATTTAAAAAGTTTTTCATCACTTTTATCGTTGAGAATCAGCTCAATAAATAATCCACATCATTAAATCATCCCTGCACTACAGGCCAAGGATATTCTTTAATATCACGACCACGAATTATCCATGTACTACGGGCCAAAGATAATCGTGTTTTCATCAACGGTCATCATGCTATAAAACAATTCATCTTTGCTCCTTGGGTCAAGAGAATCCATAGCCATAATCATACCAAAAATCGTCCATCAATGCACTACGCGGGCCAATGAGGACTTTTAATTTTCACATTATTTGTAACATTACGGTCCATGATTACACCGCATAATCCTCGGTCATAATCATACCAAGTCCATCTATGCACTTACAGCCACGAGATGACTTTCAACATAATATAAACATGAGGATGATGACAATGATATAAGAATTCAATAAAACAAGTTCAAGAATTAATTTATCCATGAACCAATAACGTCCAAATTGTCAACACGATCTCGCTTTGTAGAGTAAAATTCAAGAATGCTCGTAAGAATATTTCCATGGAAAGATCTCGGATGAAGCGCAAATATCAAGGATATTCCACTAATTTCATGGAGTATGAAGTCAAAATTTTAATCAACTGAGTATAATACCGAATGGAATAACAAAAGATATCACCACGCATGCGGTACTTAGATGAGGCGGTTATTCTAACATAATAATAATAACGGAACCGTGTCGTAAAATTCACACCGATGGATGTTCCAATGTAATAATAAATGCGAATAATAAATGATGGAACCATGTCCTACGATATAGACAAATATGATATTCCTATGAAATAATAAAAATGGAACCGGTCCTACAGATAGCACAAACAGGATATTCAAACGAATAATAAAGATGTAATAATAGAAGAATGTCACCAAGTATAGGGTAATTACACAGATCACAAAGTTATTCCAACGAACAATAAAGAAATGGAATAATGTAAGTTCTCTTCTTGAATACAAAAAGAATAATATCCTTACCGTAAAATAATACTTGATATAAGAGTTGTGAAGTAGCGAGAGAAAACTTTTCTTCTATCTCTATAGTCTCTCTCTACAGAGTTCAAGTGAATTCGTAAGAAAAATAATGAAGGAATGAGCTTCTATTTATAGGAAAATGGAATGCATAAGAACTAATCCATGAACGGTCCAGATTGATTTACTTTAATCGATTTTCCATATTTAAAGAAAAATCTTTTAAATAAAATATAATATATTCTATTTATATAAAAGATTTTTACTATGCAAACACTTATCAAGCACTATGCAAACACTATGCATAATTAAATATAATATATTCTATTTATAGAATAACTTTAATAAAGTATTCTGCTTTATATAAAAAAGATTTTACTATGCAAAATACTATGTATAATTGAATATAATATATTCTATTTATATAATAACTTTAATAAAGTATTCTTTTTATATAAAAAGATGTTTCTATTTTATTACGTTAATAATACTGAATAAAACAAAACTTCTAAATCAACAATAATTTAATCAAATAATGTGAGATCTTGCAAAGAACTATCAGAGTAATAATTGAACAAAACCGAGTGACTTCTCACATAAATATCAATAATCAATACTGTAGTATTACTATGCAACAATGCGTATTCAGACTTTTTTACTACCGAGTAGTTCAACAATGATCAACCAGTAAAACTTTCGCCGTGATTTTCAATAAAATATTTTTGTCATTTTCTCAATCCGACAATAATTCCATTGTAGGGTCCACCAATGATAGTCTTGCTGCATTTAATATTTTCCATTTAAAACGAATATTCTCCGACCAATCGAATATATTATGACAACTTGCATACTTTTGCAAAATTTATAAATATTACCCACAACTATAACATTATCTCAAATTCACACCATAATATAAAAAAAATTATTTCGAGAAAATTAATTCTTTATTCATAAAATCTGGGTTTCAAAATCTCCTCCTTATTGAATTTCGCCCTCGAAATTTACGTGCGATACTGGTATGCCGAATGGTGAGGATACCTTGACTTCATTTCGATTCTAACTCTTGAGGTATAACCTCGAGTGTTGGATACGATTCTTCTTATCCAAGATTTTAACACGAGATCTCATACGTTAAATCATCCGCTATCTCGTCCGATTCTAAATTAATAATGTGGTTCGGTCATCCACATATTTACGTAACATTGATACATTAAAAACGTTATGAGCACGCTGACATACTTGGCGGTAAAACGAGTCTATAAGCCACGCTTCCTACTCAATCGAGGATTTCAAATGGGCCAATTAAATCGAGGGTTGAGATTTCTCTCTTCAACTCTTACTTACTAGAATAACGCCTCTTGAACCTTCTTCTTCACATTCATCGATTCGGGTATATATGCTTCGAAATGCGTCTTTAACTTTATCGATTAAAGTCGATTTTACTCGTATATCTGCTATCTTCACGTGGGTCCCTAGAGTCTTTAACTCTATCTTCATCATTTGCAAGTTATACGAAATGAGTCTTTGTGTTAACAACATCGCACTTGTAACGCATACGATCTTCTACTCAACACGCCGCCTACCACGTTCGCTTCTTCCACGATGATATTGAATAAGACGATCGTAATCTTCAACACTTCGAGTCAACGCGTCTTTAGTAGATATTACGCTCGTTTTAGTTGAAGAAATATTTTGAGGGTTTAAGAAATGAGTTTTGTACCGGGGTCAATACAAAATTCGATTTCATGCTCTAGGGTAGGCTAAAAGTCTTGAGAATACGTCCAAGAGATTTATTAATGATAGAAATATCATTCAAAATCTATTACTCTCATCCAAAACTTGGATAAGACGTCACATTGATACCAACCGTGACTTCTATCCCTTAACCTAGATAAAGACCTTACAATGATACCTATCAACTTGTCATCGTCATTCACGACGTCGCCTACTGAAAGTCCGGCCGCTTCGGTGCATTCCACACAAGAAAGTCAACAACGAAAGGATCGTGGCTCTTTATTTATGGCTTGATATGACAATGATTGACTTTAGTGGTTTGGTTTCTTGAATTAAGCATAACAAAGTTGGTTAGAATATGAAAGCTAACAACCTTACGAAAAGCATGATGAGTAGTTAACCAATCGATTCCTAAAATTGCATCAAAGGAAAGTATTTTCAAAGAGATGAGATCAACACGTAACGTGAAAGTGTTGATTTGAACAAGATTTATAAATAATGGAGGTAACGAAGGTTTCTCCGAATCGAGTTTAAAACAGATATATCAAAGTCTAACTTCTCCTAATTAACTTCAAACATTAAAACACAACTAGTGAAATAAAAGAGTGAGTAGAATCCCAGATTCAACACTACGATAGACTTCGCAAGAGTTTATGACTAACATACCCGTGATAATTTTATTCGGGTTCCTCGTCACGCGCAAAAAAACGCTTCTTTCTTAAACTACCCAGCTTTTAGCTTGTGTCGGGACTCAAGTTATCACAGTTTCCGTTTAAAATTCCTTGTTTTTGTTTTGGTCATAACTCATTCGTTTTAAGTCCGATTTTGTTCATTTTTGGACATGACCTTTCCTATACGTATATCTTTCATACGCTAAAGGCCTGAAATTTTTCAGGTAGGTTAGTTATGCAAAACAGTCTGCACAAAAATAGGATCAGATTGTTTGACAGTTTATTTTGTTTTGGGAGAAATTCCACCAAAAATAATCTATATGAAATTTAGGACTCAAACCAATGCTAAAATTTAGGTAACTTCCATATCTATCACACAAATTTGGATTCACCCAAATTCAAAAGTATACAAAAAATCATGCTCGTTACAGTTTTAAGTCAAATTTTATGGGATTTTTTGACCGAAACTAGTTTAGTTATCTTCTAGGTTTTCTTGCTTTCCTTAACCATTTTTTCATTATTTAAGTTATTTAAAACCATGATCCAACATATATAGATGTATATGAGTGCTATCGAGGCGAACAAGGGGTTTGAGGGGAGGGGTGTCATATGACTTCGAATCTTCAACTATGAGGACTATTCCTCCGTGATCGCACCGTAGAAATGATGTACCAAATTGTTTGCTAAAATCTACCGATCGGACTCGAAGTCGAGCTCGAACTCCTCGTCACGGCCGTGCACTTTTCGGTGATGGTTCCCCGACAACCGGGTTTCGTGGGTACCCACCCAATAGAATTATGGTAGTCCCCATATGTGCCAACAGTGTGGGATGATAGATGATGATGACGGAGAATCTATAGAGAACAATCCTTTTGGGTCGACCGGTCTAGTGATCGGGATTTTTTTTTTTCGACTCTCAAAATAATTATAATATTTATTAGAACTGAAATTTTTACAGAAATTAGTTTTTTATAAGACTGTACAACTCTATTTTTTATGTGTATTCAAATTACACATAAATCACTAAATTCTATAAAAATTTCAGTTCCAATAAATATTATAATTTTTTTGAGAGTCTTAAAAAAAAATTATGCAGTAACCATATGTCGGTCCCCCTAGATTAATTCTATAAAGAATGGAGATGATCCTTGTCAGACAAATAGTATTTGTAACAGTTGATACTATTACAATCTTTTATGACAGCTGCAAATAGGTCTGCTGCAGAACCATTCGAGTAATTAATAAGATATTCATATTTAAATGTAAAAATAAATTAAATAAAGCTAATCAATATATATTACAAAATGAGATTGATTAATTACCAAATGATGTAGAGCAATTTAGAAACCACGTGAGTCAGAAACTGCCCTTGACCAACACAAGGGATGAACGTGGCGTGTAAATTCCGAATAACTTGTGTATAATTTTTTACATTTCCGTACAAATTAATTTTCTGAACCCATGCAAGTACATTAGCTAATAATAAATCTTGTCTCTTTTATATTTTGTGGACTCCAATTTTAGGATACTTTTGAGGGTAAATTTGTTTTTAAATTTATTTTGTAATCTCTGTGATTTGAATTATAAAATTAATATTAATTTTTTAAATATTAATTTGAGATATTTTTAATTTTAAAATTGATTTAATTTATTTAAATTTTAAAAATAATTTTTATAACTACTAATATTTTTTACATAATTTATGATGTTCGTAATTATATTAATCTAAATTAAATAAATTTATACTAATTTTGAGTTTAAAAATATTTAAAATTAAATTTCTTATTTTTTTTTTATTACGGAAGGAAGGTAGTAGAAGTCATTTATACTCCCGGCTCCAATTATGCTTCAAATTGCAGGGTTTACCCCATTGACCAAAGAATATTTGTGAGTTTGAAAGTGTCAAAAGTTTCAGTAGTCAAAGAAATTAATTAGTGACAAATATATGGTGACCACATAACCCAACCTCTGTGACCTAAGTGTTTGTGTGTGACTATTTTCAAAGATGACTTTTGTTCCAAACTTGACCAAAAGTAAACCATTTTTTCGGACAATCCGATACCATGAAATTTGGTTAATTAATTAATATAGTACTGATACACAGAGAGAAATTATTTTTCAGTCTGTGTATAGATATTGTATTGATCAATTGACTAAAATTAACTTCATATTAACCTAACTACCCCTCATTTTTCCATATTATTGTTGCAACTCCATTGGTGTTCAGAAATAAAAAATGATATACGTATCGATAAATATTTAATGATACTGAATTGACGTGATACCATATGTAGGGGTGCTCAAAATCTTCGATTTTTTATCGAACCGGTTGATACCAGTACCCATTTTTTGATATTTTAACATTTTTCGGTACCGGTACCGGTAGCGGTAATGACTTTTTTGAATTCGGTAAAAATCGAAGTACCGAAATTTAATAATATAATAATTAATAGTTAATGTTTTGAAGTATATATTAAATAATTTTTTTATATATTAATAATTTCTATATAATAGCAGTTTTATTAATTTATATATATATATATATTAATAATGTTTTGTAGTTTTATTTTATATACTCCCTCTCTCCCATGATAAAAGTCATTATTACTATTTTGGGTAGTCTCATGTTAAATGTCCATTTTCTTTTAATAACCGAATTTTTACACATTTTTTCCTATTATGCCCGTAGCATTAAATATCTCATACTTTTTTTATTCTAATTCTCTCTCCACATTTAATAAATACGGAGAGAGAATATTTTGAATTGAATAGCTAGAAAGTAATTATCTCACTTACATTGAAAATAATTAATAACATATTATTATAGATAATTTTGTCATTTCATTAATCTTCTTAATATGTGTGAAAAGTCCATCAGGACTTTTATCTTGGGAAGGAGGGAGTATTAATTATTACTACCTCCGTTCCACAATAAGTATTTTTTAGGCTTAATATTTTTTTTCAAAATAAGTGATGTGTTAGAACTCCAATACAATTTTTATAATATTTTCTCATATATGCCACTTTACGCAATTAATGGTATTTATTAGTCTTTGCAATCACTACAATTAAATGACACTCATTAACTTTTCAACTTTAAAGAAAATATATTAGAGACATTTTTGCCATTTTAGCTTGTGTATTGGTATGTGTGATTTAAACTAAAAAATCACTTATTATGGGACGGAGGTAGTATTAATAATTAATGATTTCTTAGTTTTAAAAAAATTATTAATATATAAAAAAAATTATTTAATTATTATGAATAATTATATATATTACCATGCGGTATAATCGAAAAGCGAACCGAAAAAATTCCAGATTGATTTTAGAATTTAACCTAGCACTAAAATGGTAATTCTAAGATGTGTTCTAGTTCTTGTTTTTTAATAATTTTGGATCTGTACCGGTTCAGTTTTTTACCGATGAGTACCCCTAACCATATGTAAGACCCCAACTTTTTATGAATAAAGATTTAATTTTCTCTAAATAATATTTTGAATAATAAGGTGTTAATTTGATATAATGCTATAGTTATGGGTAATATGTGCAAATTTTGCAAAGAAAACAAGTTATCATAAAATATTTATTTGGTCGGAGAATATTCTTTTTGTCTAGAAATATTCGTACGACGGCGCAATCATTGGTGGACCCCACAACGGAATAACTGTCGGATATTGAAATCGACAAAAATAACCTTTTCATAAAATAACGACAAGACTTTTACCATTAAATTGATGAAATATCCGGTGATAAAAGTACAGTAATACGTATTGTTCCATAGTGGTACGCAATATTGCATAATATCTCTAATTATTGATGCTTACGTAAAAAGTAACTCAGTTTTATTAAATAATTGCCACAGTAGTTGCTGTATAGTATCTCATATTATTGATTCAATTATTATCACAGTATCATCTACACAATATTTTATATTATTAAATCAATAATTGAGACGACAAAGTTATTCATATTATTATTTGCATTATTGACAATGTCTATAAAGTTCTGTCGAAGAAAGGGGTTATGTTATTTAATTGCGCGCCAATAAGCAGAAATCCTTATCGAAAAGCCCCCTCTTTTCTTGGAATGATCTGGTTGTCAATATTGTGAGTTATAATATTATTGATGAAGAATTGTTAAAAGATTAAAAATGTGTTAATTGAAGATAAAGTGATTTATGGTAAATATTTATTCAATTTCTGATATAAATAAGATGTAAGACCCCAACTTTTATGAATAAAGATGAATTTTCTATAAATATCGTTTTTGAATATTATGGAGTGAATTTAATATAATGTTATAGTTGTGGGTAATATTTATTAATTTTGTAAAGTACGCAAGTTGTTATATTATATTCGATTGGTCAGGGAATATTCGCTTTTGTGACGCCCCCAAAATAGGTATACATCACCTATTCTGAGTCGCCAAATACATGGTACAGAATACAAATACAACCTTAAATATACAACATGAGCTATGAGTTTTAATACAAACATTATCTTCTAGACATCATTAAAACTCAAAATAAGTCCTCAATATATTTATTAACACACTATTTCACGTAATAAAGAGGACTACTAATGATATCCTCCGACCGCCACTCCATTCCCCGACTAGTCCCTCGCTACGCTCTCATTTTCTCGAAGAGAATGAAGGAAAGAAAGGGTGAGCTCAACTAGCCCAAAGAAGAAATATTATGACTAAGATAAAGCGTAATAAATTATCATTAGTCTTCAATAGTGTTAAACCGATACAATATAACAAACATCAAGTTTAATCATAGCTGAACAAGCAATCCATTAAAAGAGTCAAGTAGAAAATAAAATCTACTATCTTTTATGATTTAAAAGGTTTTCATCACTTTTATCGCCGAGACTCACTTTTAATAAATAATCCACATCATCAATCACCCCGCACTACTACCAATGATATTCTTTAAGATATCACGACCACAAATTATCCATGCACTACTACCCCAAGGATATTCATGTATTCATTAATGGTCATGATCATGCCAACAACTATCCATCAATGCACTACGGGCCAATGAGAGACTTTTTCACATCATTTGTAACATTACTACCATGATTACAATCGAATAATCCATGGTCATAATCATACCAAGTCCATCTATGCACTACAGCCACCGTGATTGACTTTCAACATAATATAAACATGAGGATGATGACAATGATATAAGAATTCAATAAAACAAGTTCAAGAATTAATTTATCTAGAACCGATAACGCCCAAATTATCAACACGACATCGCTTTTAGTAGAATAAAATTCAAGAATGCTCGTAAGAATATTTTTATGAACAGATACTGGATGAAGCGCAAATATCAAGGATATTCTAATAATTTCATGGAGTATAGAAGTCAAAACTTTTAACCAATTGAGTATAATAAAGTATGGAATAACAAAAGAAATCACCAAGTACGCGATGATATCAAGATGCATGAAAGTTATTCCAACAGAATAATGAATAACGGAACCAGGTCATTTTTTAAACGCACAGACAGGATGTTTCAACAGAATGATAAATAATGGAACCATGTAAGACCCCAAAATGCGCGCCAGTAAGGAGATATCCTTACTAGAAAGCCCCCTCTTTCCTGGGAACGGCCTGGTTGTCAGTATTGTGATTCTGTAATATTATTTATGAATAATTAATTATTGATTTATATGATGAGGAAAATATTAATTTTATGTGGATATAGATGGAGAAAATTTTTAAAGTGACAATTATTAAAAATTGATATTTTATCTTTTCTAATAAAATAATATTTTATTATATTATTATAATATAATAATGATGATATTTTTACAATGAATGTGGAATATATGAGTATATGAGGAGGAAGAGTATTTTTTATGGCATTAAATGATTAACACATATTTTTGTGTGCGGTGGACCCCAATTCTTGACCGAAATTTAATTATAGCTTGTAAAATCGCCCGTTTGTGAATTTCGGTCAATTTCTCTTTGGAATTTGGAAAAACTTAAACTTACAAAGTTGTAGAGAATAAAATTTCCTATGGAAAGGACATGTGGTTCAAATTTTTCTGACAAAAGGGCTATTTATTATGAATTATTAAAGTTCCGAAGTTCCGAAATAATTGATTTTTGGAAGTTTTAATTATTTATTTTATGAAAAACGTTTTTTCATTTGTGGGCATGTGTTAAATGGTTGAAATCAGCTGGTGTGGTGTGCTAAGGAAATTAAGAAAATTATATTATTATTTTATTAAATTTTCTGCTTTGGTGTTCTAAGCATTTTTCTATAAATAGGGTGCTTAGGTTAGAATTGAAAATCACACCAGAAACTAAAGATTTCTCTCTCTATAATATCAAGTGTATTTTTGTGAGTATTTTTCTACTTTGAGTGTTGCTATACTGATGCAAGCTCCTTCAAAGATTATATCCAAAGATTCCAAATTAAGATCATCTTTTTTGAGGTAAGGGGTGTTATTTTCTTCGTAAATGATATTATTTCTTCAATATCATTATGCCGAAATATTGGTCTGAATTTTTATCAAATTTGGAACTTTTCATGTCGGGGTTACTATTCATGAGTTACTATTCACGAGTTACTATTCACGAGTATTATTCACGAAGTATGATGATTATTTTTTGTGAAATTTCTATCTTTTAGTGTCGGAGTTACTATTCACGTATACGGCACTATTAACAAATACGACACTATTCACAGAAAAATTAAATTTTCGCTTTTCGTCCAAAATATCTATTATGGATACTAGCTTTGATTGTATCCATGTTTTGATCATTCTTGAATTTTACTCCACTATGATTATTTATGAGGTATTTTTGGACATGGAATAAATTAAATACTTAATCCTTAATATTTATTCTTTTGTTTCACTGGATTCATTTTCTTTAAAATATTTTTCATCATCCTCATTCCTAATTGATGATATTACTGAATATGTTTGGCATGTAGTGCAAAGATGAATGATTTTTCGATGAATATCTTTGGCCCGTAGTGCAAAGATGAACATGTGTTTAAATGAACATGACCAACTGATAAATATCTTTGGCTTGTAGTGCAAAGATGAATATTTAATTTCAGTTATATATTGATTGATGTTACAGGGATAAAAGATAGACGATGAACTTTTAAATTCATGTATAGAAGATAGTAGATTTCATTCTCTACTTAACTCTTCTAATGAATTATTATTTTCGCTGCGAATATTGATTTCAAACTTATTGTCTATTATATTCAATTAGATTTTTCCCTGTTGAGGACTAATAATAATTTGTTTTATATTATCTTAGTCATAATATTCTTTGTTGGGCTAGTTGAGCTCACCCTTTTTCTTTTTGTTCCATTTTTCTTCTCAGGAGGCGAGAATATAACGAACTAGTTCAAAGTGTGGAGTGATGGTTCAAGACAAAGGGTTTTAGTAGTCCTCACTATTTTGTAAAATAGTGTATCAATAATTATAATGTGGACTTTATTTGGGTGTGGATATTGTCTAGAAGACAATATTTGTATTTAAACTCACAGTATATGTATTGTCGTATTTTACACGACAATTGTAATAATGAAGTTGTAGTTGTTTCTCGTATGCATGTATTTGGCGACTCGAATGGGTGTTGTATACCTATTTTGGGGCGCCACAAACTAGGTTATCGCGTAAAGCATGCATGTGATGTTCCAACAGAATAATAAAGAATCGAAACCGTGTCATGCGTAAAAGCCACGGATACGATGTTTCAACGGAATGATAAAGAAGGGAATAATAATGTAAATCACCATGCATGCGGTAAGGTTTCAGATGACAAAGTTATTCCAACATAATGATAAAGAATGGAATAATGTAAGAATTTCACCAAGTATAGGGTAGCTCACGACATCTGAGTTATTCCAATGAATAATAAAGAATGGAATAATGTAATTTTTCTTCATGAATACTGAAAGAAATAATAACTTTTACGAGTACAACAAATAATATCCTTACCTTAGAAAGAGAAGAGTACCGGATATAGAAGTAGTGAAGATGTGAACACTTTTCTTATTTCTCTATAGTTTCTCTCTAGAGTTTCAAAGAATTGTAAGAAATAATGAAGGAATGAACTTCTATTTATGTAAGAATGGATCCATACAAGAATTAATTCATGAACTATCTCAGATTAATTTACTTTAAACTGACGGTCTGATTTAAAATAAAATCTTTTAAATAAAATATAATATATTCTATTTATAATCTAATAAAACGAATAACTTTATAAAAGTATTATGTTTTATATAAAAAGATTTTATTATGCAAAATACTATGCAGGCACTATGCAACACTATGTATAATAAAATATAATATATTCTAATTATTGTCTAATAAAATAAATAACTTTATAAAAGTATTCTATTTTATATAAAAAGATTTTATTATGCAAATACTATAAGTAATAGAATATCATATATTCTATTTATAGTCTAATAAAACGAATAACTTTATAAAAGTATTCTGTTTTATATAAAAAGATTTTCTGTTTTATTACATTAATAATACTAATAAAACAAAACTCATCATCATTATTATTATTCACACTATTAATTGACCAGGTCGTTCCCAAGAAAGAGGGGGCTTTCCAAGAATGATTTCTCCCTATTGGCGCGCAATTAGGTGACCAAACCTCTCCTTGACAGAACTTCAAGACATCGTTAATATTACAAATAATAATATTAATAACCTTGTCGTCTCAATTATTGATTTAATAATCTATAAAATATTGACAATAATTGAATCAAATAACGTGAGATACTTATCAAAGAAATACATCGTAGCAATAATTGAACAAAACCGAGTGACTTCTATAAGCATCGATAATCAATACTGTACTACTATGTGTAACCACGCCAGATTCTCAGACTTTTAACACCGGTGTTTCAACAAGCATCTGTAAAAACTTCCGCCGTTATTTTCATAAAGTATTTTTATCATTTTCTCAATCCGACAATAATTCCGTTGTGGGGTCCACCAATGATTGTGCCGTTGTACGAATATTCCCTGTTAAAACGAATACTCCCCGACCAATCGAATATTATATAACAACTTGTGTACTTTACAAAATTTATAAATATTACCCACAACTATAACATTATATCAAATTTACTCCATAATATTCAAAAATGATATTTATAGAAAATTCATCTTTATTTATAAAAGTTGGGGTCTTACAGTTTTAACAGGGAATATTCGTATTTACAAGACAATCATTGGTGGACCTTAAAACGAAATTATTGTTTGATTGAGAAAACGACAAAAATATCTTTTATAAAAATAACTATGAAAGTTTTACCTGTTAAGTTGTTGTAAATACCCGGTGGTTAAAATATAGTAATACACGGTTGCACAAGAAGATAATACTACGATTGCATAGTATTTTTGAATTTTTGATTCTTACGTAAAAGTCACTACTCAATAATTGTTACAAAGAATTACTACGCTTCGATATTTTATTTTATCGATTCAATAATTCTTTGCGTTGATATTTTATATTATTGTTGTTTCAATAATTGTCACCGCACAATATTTCCCATTATCAAATCAATAATTCATATTATTTGAATTGCATAGGCATGATCGGGAGAAATCCTTATCTAAAGCCCCTCTTTCCTTAAAACTACCGGGTTGTTATTATTGTGGTTCAGTAATATTATTTGTGAATAATTAATTATTAATTTATATGATAAGAAAATATTTATTTTATGTGGACATAAATGATGGATGGGAAAATATTTATTTTATGTGGTTATAAATGAAGGAATTAATGTTGAGGTGTTTTATTAGTATTTTGCCTGATCGAGGTATTAAAAAATCAAATCCTGTTCTTAAAGCTTCTATTGTGTTAGTTATAATTTTAATCCGACCGTTGGATCGTTGTGATTTTTGGATATGTTATACATATATAAGTTGAGTATATGTCCACAAATTTTGAACCGTTAAAAATTAATGTATGATTTGTTATGAATTTTATGAGGTATTAAAAATCGTCCATTTGTGGATTTCGGATATTTTCTGTTTGAAATTTGGAAAAACTTAAAGCTACAAAGTTGTAGAGAGTTCGATTTCATATGGAATGGACATAAAATTCGTATTTTTCTGATAAAAGAGCTATTTATTATGAATTGTTGAAGTTTCGAAAATTAAATATTTTTAATAAAATTATGGGTGGGACCCACTTTTGTTTTTAAAACATGTGGGCTTCTAATTTTCTTTTCCAAGATGGCATGCTGATCTTGGATGGCTAGCATGCGTAGAATTAAGAAAATTAATATATTATTTTATTAATTTAGTCTGCTTTGACGTTCTAGCATTTTCTTATAAATAGGCGCTTAAGTTAGAATTGAAAATCACACTAGAATCAGAGAATTCTTCTTCTATAATCTTGAGCGTATTTCTTTCGAGTTTTAGAAAGTTTTGAGCGTAGAAAATAGTGAAAGTTTTCTTAAAAAATATCCCGCTATATCAGTTGGAATACTCTTCTTTTCAAGGTAAGGGATATTATTTTTGTTCAGTATTCGTATAAAATAATATTTTTTTTCATACTCTGTAGTATTTAAGTTATATTATTTCGTTTCAGATTTCGAATTCTATACTCATTTTGTTAAGTTTTGGCTTCTATACTTAATAAAATTAGTAGAATATCCTTGATATTTGCGCTTCATCCAGTATCTTTTCATGGAAAAATTATTCTGAGCATTCTTGATAAGTTTTAACTTTTTCATGCCGAGGTACTATTCATGGGATTACTATTCCCAAAGTTACTATTCACTGGCTACTATTCATTCAGTTACTATTCACCTGGAATACTATTCATGACAAAAACTGATTACTTTTCGGTCCAAATCATTTTTGATACAATATTATTCTTGAATTTTACTCCACAAAGCAGTATCATGTTATTATGCATTATTTCTTAATGATTACACTAATTTTTTGTGGACTTTTGCTTTGTCTCACAAATCAAAGGTTCACAACATTTTTCTTTCTTTTCGAGCATTCATAAAAACTCAATTTGAAAGAGAAATAAAATCATTTCAGTGTGATCATGGTCGTGAGTACGATAATGGTTCATTTCATAAATTTTGTGAACAAAATGGCATGTCATTCCGTTTTTCGTGTCCTCGCACTTCTCCTCAAAACGAAAAAGCAGAATGAAAAATAAAATCCATAAAGAATATTGTTCGTACTCTGCTTGTACATTCATCTATGTCTCCCCTCCTTTTGGCACCACGCTCTCTAAATAGCTACTTACCTTCTAAACATCCTTCCCACAAAGGCTTTAGGCTACAAATCTCCTACACAAATTCTTTATCAAAAGATTCCTTCCTATTCCCATCTTCAGGTTTTCGGGTGTTTATGCTTCCCACTCTTTCCATCAACCACAATTAATAAACTCCAAGCCCGTTCAACTCCGTCTGTCCTTTTAGGTTATCCTTCCAATCATAGGGGGTACACGCGAAAGTCCTTTTTGGCTCGTAGTTCATAGATGGACAAGTGTTTGGCATGATCATGATCAATGGTGATGCAAACAATTATCTTTGGCCCGTAATGCATAGATAATTCGTTGATTGGAAATAATTATTGATTGGTGTTACATGGATAAAATATTGATGATGGACTTTTAAATCATGGAAGATAGTAGACATCATGTTCTACATGACTCTTCCAATGAATTGTTATTTCCGCTGCAGTTGTTATAAAATTTGTTGTCTATTGTATTCTATCAGATTTTTTCCTATTGAGGACTAATGATAATTTGTTCTAAATTATCTTTGTGAGATCCCGAATTTTATGAAATAAAAGTATTCAATTTTTCTATTTTGGTAAATAGTTAAATTGATAAAAGTTTAAAGTTAAGGGTAATATGTGATATTTTTTTTTTTGCAAAGTAAGCAAGTTGATATAAAATATTCGTTGTGTCGGAGAATATTTGTAAGACCCCAACTTTTATGAATAAAGAATAATTTTCTCGAATTATAGTTTTGAATATTATGGTATTGATTTGATATAATGTTATAGTTGTGGGTAATATTTATAAATTTTGCAAAGTACGCAAGTTGTTATATAATATTCGATTGGTCTGGGAATATTCGTTTTAACAGGAATATTCGTATTAACTAAGACAATCATCGGTGGACCCTCATATGGAATTATTGGTTTGATTGAGAAAACGACAAAAAAATACTTTATATGAAAATAATGGTGGAGGTGTTACTAATTAAAACCGCTGAACTACCCTTAGTAAAAGTACGAATGAATACGAGTAATTGACAATAATAAAGATACTTGATTGATTATCGATGCTTACGTGAGTAAGTCACTCACCATACTCAATTATTTCTACAAGAATTAATCGCATCATATTTCTCGTATTATTGATTCAATTATTGTTACAAAGATCATCTGCATTATATGATATATTATTAAATCAATAATTGAGACGACAAAGTTATTTATATTATTATTTGCAATATTGACAATGTCTAGAAGTTCTGTTAAATATTGTGAATTATAATATTAATGATGAATAAGTTCGTGTTGATTAAAGATGAATTTTATAGTTCCATTGTGTTGGACTTATTTGTGTTAGTATAATTGATGTCTGGAGGATATATTGTTCAATTGGGTATTCGGGACACTTTTCATGTCGGAGTACTATTCACGAGTTACTATTCATGAGTCACTATTCACGAGTTACTATTCACGAGTTACTATTTATGAGTTACTATTCATGAGTTACTATTCATGAGTTACTATTTACGAGTTACTATTCATGGGGTACTATTCACCCGTAAGATATATTTATTTTAGGTCCAAATCATTTTTGGGTACAATATTATTCCATGAGGAGATGTCTTTAATTTTTCGGATCGTTGGTCAAAGATATAATAGAAAATCAATATGGACCCTACCGTTGAAGATATAATAAGTAAATCAATATGGATCATTTGGTTTAAAGTTTTAATAAGAAATCAAGATGGACCGTTGTTTTAAGTTTTAATAAGAAACCAATCTGGATCGTCTGCTTAAAGTAAATCAATCTGACCGCTTCATAAGTTAGTTACTATTCACCATTCTTCTATAAATAAAGCTCATTCCTTCATTATTTCACGAATTCACCAAACTCTAGAGAGAGAATTACAAGAAACCTATAGAAAAGTATTCTGCTACTTCCCTACTCTTATATTCAGTTTTTACTTTTACTAAGAAAGGATGTTATTTGTTGTACTCATGAAGAGAACTTCATTATTCCATTATTTATTATTATTCGTTGAATAACTCAGATACGCTGCCACCCTATACATGGTGACATTCTTCTAATATTCGTTTTTTTATTATTCGCTTTAATATCCTCGCTCTGCATGCGCTTTACGCCGACCGGTTCCATTATTTATTATTCTCGCTTAATATCTTGTTCAGACGCTTATGCTGCACTGGTTCCATTATTTATTATTCCGTCGAAATATCCTGTTCATATGCTTATGCTTTAACCTAGTTCCGTCTTTTATTATTCTCATTGAATAACCTCGCCTGCGTGGCCTATCGCATTTACGGTGATTTCTTTTGTTATTCCATTCTTTATTATACTCAATTGGTTAAAACTTTGACTTCTATACCCATAAAATTAGTGGAATATCTTTGATATTTGCGCTTCATCCAAAGATCTTTCATGGAAATATTCTTCCGAGCATTCTTGAATTTTACTCTACAAAGCAAAGATCATGTCGACAATTTATGCGTTATCGGTTTCTAGATAAATTAATTCTTGAACTTGTTTTATTGAATTTTATATCATTGTCATCATCCTCATGTTTATATTTTGTTGAAAGTCATCTGTGGGCTCAGTAGTGCATGATGGACTTGGTATGATTATGACTCATGGATTATTCGGTGTAATCAAGACCGTAATGTTACAAATGATGTGATAAAAGTCCTCACCGCCCGTAGTGCATTGATGGACAATTGTTGGCATGATCATGACCATTAATGAATAGACGAATGTCCTTGGCCAGTAGTGCATGGATAATTTATGGTCGTGATACTAAAGAATATCCTCGGCCGAAGTGCGGGGGGTGATTCGATGATGTGGATTATTTATTGTCGAGTCCCAAATGATAAAATTGATGAAAAACCTTTTAAGTCATAGAAGATAGATAGATTTTATTCCCTACTTGACTCTTCTAATGGATTGTTTGTTCCAATCGCGCAGCTTAAACTTGATAGTTATTATATTTTATCGCTTTAACATTGTTGAAGGCTAACGATAAATTATTATGCATTATCTTAGTCATAATATTTCTTCTCGGGCTAGTTGAGCTCACCTTTTCTTTCACCAGTTTTCTTCGTGAAATGAGAACGTGGGTGGGGACTAATGCAGGGAACAGAGTGATGGTCCTAGATGGTGCATTAAGTAGTCCTCACTATTCTCTAAAATAGTGTGATAATAATTGTAATGAGGATTCCTTTTGAGTTTGTATAATCTCTAGTAGACAATATTTGTATTCAAACTCATAGCTTTATGTTTTGTCGTATTGTACCCATAAATGTATTATTAAGTTGTATTTGAATTCTGTACCATGTATTTGGCGACTCAAGATGGGTGATGTATACCTAATTTTGGGGGCGTCACAATATCCGATTATTCGGGGAATATCCGTACGACGGTAGAATCATTGGTGGACCCCACAACGGAATTATTGTAGGATTGAGAAAACGACAAAAATATTTTTATGAAAAATAACGGTAAAGTTTTACTGTTAACTGTTGAAACACCCGGGGTTAAAAGTAAAGTAATATGCGTGGTTGTATAGTAACACACGGTATTGATTATTGATGTTTATGTGATAAGTCACTCAATTTTGTTTTATTGGTATTATTAATGTAATAAAACAGAAAAGCTTTATATATAAAACAGAATACTTTTATAAAGTTATCTGTTTTATTAGATAATAATTAGAATATATTATATTTTATTATGATAGATTTGCATAGTGTATCTGTGATAGTAAAATCTTTTATAAAGTTATTCATTTTATTAGATTATAAATAGAATATATTATATTTTATTTAAAAGATTTTGCTTTAAATATGGACCGTCAGATTAAAGTAAATCAATCTGACCGCTTCATGAGTTAGTTACTATATCAATTCCATTTTTTATAAATAGAAGCTCATTCCTTCATTATTTCTTACGAATTCATTAAACTCTAAAGAGAGAAACTATAGATAGAGTTCTTCTTCTATAATCTTAAGCGTATTTCTTTAGAGTTTAAGAAAGCTTTGAAGCAGAAGTGCAAGTTTTCTTCAAGTATATTCCCCGCTTTCCGCCTTAATACTTTTCTTTTAAGGTAGGGATATAATTGTCGATCAGAAATGATATTATTATTATTATTATTATAGTAAGGGGTATTATTTCGCTCAGATTCATGAAGAGAACTTCATTATTCCATTCTTCATTATTCTATTGAATTTAAAACTCAGATACGCATGATCAATGTATACATGGTGAAATTCTTCTATTATTCCATTCTTTATTATTATGTTAGAATAACCAAATTAAGCGTAAGTACTACATAAATGGTAAAATTCTTTTATTATTCTATTATTTATTTTTATGTTGAATAACTGCCCTACGCCAAGAAATCGCATACATGATAAAATTTTTTCGTTTTTCTATTCTTTATTATTATGTTGGAATAACTCTGCCTACGCCAAGTAATCGCATACACGGTGAAATTCTTTTATTATTCCATTCTTTATTATTATGTTGGAATAACTTCTGTCTATGCCAAGATCTGCATACATGGTGAAATTCTTCATTATTCCATTCTCTATTATTCTCATTGGAATATCCCGTCTCATGGCGTTTTACGCCGGACGGGTTCCGTTATTTATTATTCTCATTGAATATCCTCGCTTGGTGATTGATGCGCCTCGACCGGTTCCGTTATTTAGTATTTTGTTGAATAACTCGTCATGCATGGTCTCATCACATGCATGGTGATTTTTGTTGTTATTCCATTCTTTATTATTCGTTGAACATCCCGCTTGCAAGAATTTCACTTTGACCGTTCCGTTATTATTATTCTGTTGAATAACTCGCTATATGCAATCTGATTTATGATAATTTCTTTTGTTATTTCATTCTTTATTATACTCTACCGGTTAAAGTTTTGACTTATACTCCATGAAATTAGTTAAATATCCTCGATATTTCGCGCTTCATCCAAAGATCTTTTCATGGAAATATTCTTCCGAGCATTCTTGAATTTTACTCCACAAAGAAGTATCATGTTGACAATTTGGACGTTATTAGTTCTGGATAAATTAATTCTTGAACTTGTTTTATTGAATTTTATATCATTGTCATCATCCTTGTGTTTATATTATGTTGAAAGTCATCTCGTGGCTTCAGTAGTGCATAGATGGACTTGGTATGATTATGACTGAGGATTATTAGGTATAATCATGACCAGTAATGTTACAAATGATGTGGAAAAAGTCATCTGTGGCCCAGAAGTAGTGCATAGATGGACTTGGTATGATTATGACCAGGATTATTCTTGTATAATCACGACCGTAATGTTACAAATGATGTGGAAAAAATCATCATCGTCCGTAGTGCATCATGGACGCTTTTGTATGATTATGGCTATGGATTCTCTTTACCAAGGTGCAAAGATGAATTGTTTTATGGCATGATCGGATCATGTTGATGAAAACACGATTATCTTTGGCCCAGTAGTGTATGGATAATTCGTGGTCGTGATACTAATGAATATCCTCGGGCAGTAGGGTGGATGATTCGATGATGTGGATTAATTATTGAAATTTGTGTCTCGTGATGAAATATTAATTCATGGATGTGATAATAATGAATATCTTTGTCAGTAGTGCATGGATAATTCATGGATGTGATATTAACGAATATCCTCGTCGTAGTGCATGGATAATTCGATGATGTGGATTATTTATTAAAATCGAGTCTCAATGATAAAATATTGGTTATACACTTTTAATTTATAGAAGATAAGAGATATCATGCTCTACTTGACTTTTCTAAAATACAAATTGTATGTCTTTGGCTTGTAGTGCAAAGATGAATTGTTAATGAATATCTTTGGTAGTAGTGCAAAGATGAATTTATTAGTATGATTATGAACAAGAATTGTGATTTGGTATAACCATGATTTTTGATGTTTCAAAGTGAAGATACGTGGTGAAAATTATCTTCGTCTCCAAAAGCGAAGAGAATTTAGAATCACAATTATGATTATGAGTTATTCATATGATTGTGGATATGAATTGTTGATTGATGTTACAGGAATAAAACATTATTGGTGGACTTTTAACATGGAGAAGATAATAGACATGATGGTCTATTTGACTCTTCTAATGGATTGCTCGTTCTGCTGCAACTATGGTTGAAAAACTTTTATCATCTACCATATGTTCTAAATCTCTGATTTATTAATGATGAAGGCTATTGATAGTGTAAATTAGTTTTAGTCATGATATTCTTTACTGGGCTAGTTGTGCTCACCCTTTCTGCTTCACAATTCTTTTTAGGTAATAAGAGTGTTGCCGGGTCGAGTAGGGATAACAGGGGAATAGAATGGTGGTCTCTAGCTGTGGAGGTTCTCCCTAAACAGTATAGAAAAATGTGTTGTATTCTATACATCATTTAGTAGTTATATTTGGTGAATCAAATAGGGTGAGGCGAACCCAACTTTAGAAGGGTGTTTTGCCACTATCATACAAGATGTCTAATGACACACACACCTCATGTTCTCATAAGACATGGTTGTGCGCATCCACTTCATTGAATATATCTACGAGCACTACCTATATGATCTTGGGGTTTATGTGAAATATAATTTTCACTTTGACATAACTAGAGATAGTTATATGTCGTGAGAAAGACTCACCATTGGAAAGAAAGATGATAGAATCTTCTTGTTTTTCTTTAAGTCTATTAGGTCAACCAAGGATAATTACGTGGACATATGATATCTATTATAACCTGGGCGCACGACCTCCCATGTATACGAAGGTTTCCTTGAGCACTTCCCAAAGATTTCAATTTCTAAAACAGCTTTTGATTATACTTTTATGTAAAGTAGCCATCAGAAGGTTGTGGTTTTAGAGGCACCATGAGAGTTACATACATTTATATTAAAACTCACAGTTAACTGTGGTCGTATTCTATACGACAGTTCAACTGTTGTATAAATGAAGTTGTATTTAAATTTTGTACCATGTATTTGGCGACTCAGAATGGGTGATGTATACCTAATTTTGGGGGCGTCACAATCTTAATCATAATATTCTTTACCGGCTAGTTGAGCTCACCCTTTTCTTTCATTGTTCTCTTCAGTAAATGAGAATATAGTTGGGACTAGTCGGGGAATGAAGTGACGGTCCAAGATAGTCACTATATCAGTCTTCATTATGTTGTAAAATAGTGTGGCAATAATTGTAATGAAGACTTAATTTGAGTATGGATATTGTCGTATTATGTACGGTGCAATATTTATATTTAAACTCTCAGCTTATGTGTTGTTTTATTTTGCACGACAATTGTATAAATGAAGTTTGTATTTGAATTTTGTACCATGTATTTTGACGATTCAAAATGGGTTGTGTGGATTTTGAGGGTGTCACACCATAAAATAAATTAAATTATAGTAAAATACATTTTTAATTCTTATTTGTTCTATATATATACACATAGATTATAATTATAATTCAACTGAAACCCTCTTTAGAATTTTTTCAAAATTAAGACTTATAAAGTTTCAACAAGTAGAAATGTAGAAGCCTCCTAGCAAAGAAATGACTAAAAGCAGCTGGCTGTGAGTAATCTCCCACCTTTCCCAAAAAAAAAAACTTATTTATAGAAAAAAGGTACTCCTACATAGAAAGAGTCATTGTTTGTAATAATATAACAAATATAATATTGTCAAGTCTAACAAGTTATCATATTATTATTACTGAACTAAATTCTCACCATATTTTAGGATTATATGAAAAAAAAAGACATTAATATTTTTCATTTATATATGATATTTTAAAATAATTTTTCTCACATGAATAATGAAAACTTCCATGTGTTCGTGAAAGAGATTAATGTACAAATATTATATTTTATGTGGTAAATTAATATATTTTCGTAAAAACATCAATTCTCAAAAGATAATCTTAATTTTTTTTATATTTTGTAAATATGACTATTTTTGTGAAATGGGGGAAGCACACCCAAACACCTATAAATGTACCTTTTTGGGTTTCCATTTCCACAAGTGAAATTGCTCTGTTTTGGCTGATAAGAAATTCTCCATGGGAATGTGCTTGGGAAAACCTGCCAAATGTGCTCATGCTTCTACTAACCAATTCTTTGGTATGTCACTCCTCTTTTTACAATTTCTTATTAAATCTTTCTTATTTGAACACTAATTTGAGATGATTTTTAGTGGTCAGATCATAAAGAATGGGAAACTTAATAATTCTGATGATATTTGGGAATATTAGGTACTTGGAGAAGAACAGAACTGGAAATGTTAACTGGGTTGTTTTCTTTGTTTGGTACAATTACATTTTTTGACTGAATTCATTGAGAATTTTAAGAGCCTAAAACTGGATGAAAATTTTGGGGTTCTTATTTAAATTAATCTTCTGTTGGTGGAAACAATAAAGGGAATTGCTTATGTAGTTTTATGTACGTATAAGCCTCGTAAAAATAGTTTGTTCTTTTGTTTTTTTTTCTTCTGCATGGTTTTATTACTCAGATTAAAAAGAGTTCAATATATTTCTTGTTTTATATATTATAATTTTCTTTATTTGCTTGTAGAAACTACAATGGCCCCTAACCAGAAACAACAAGACTCGTCCTCTTTCAACAAGCAATCAGTTTCGGAAAGTTTCAATAAAACTCTCACAGCGTCCGAACGTACTGAAATTAATATTTCCAACAACCTCAAGTCCTTTAGCTACCATGATCTCAAGACTGCTGCCAAGAACTTCCGCTCAGACAGTCTTCTTGGCGAGGGAGGGTTTGGATGGGTCTTTAAAGGATGGATTGATGGGACTACTTTTGCTCCCACCAAACCTGGAACCGGGATGGTAGTGGCTATCAAAAAACTTAAGATGGACAGTTTTCAAGGTCACAGGGAATGGCTTGTATGTTATAGAAGTACCACCTATTGATCTTTCTTTTTTAACGTTTTATTTAAGACTTGTCTGTCACTACGACAACTCAACTCTATTCTCATCCTTCCTTTTGGCAGACAGAAGTTAACTACTTAGGTCAGCTACGCCATGAAAATCTTGTAAAGCTCGTCGGGTATTGCTTAGAATTGGACAATAGACTTCTAGTCTATGAGTTCATGCCAAAGGGATGTTTAGAGAACCATCTGTTTAGAAGTAAGTGCATTTTGAGCTAAATCATTTCATTCCAAAACCTTATTCCATCTCAGATTTTTATTAATTCTTATTAATAGTTGAAACTCTCCTCGTTATCTATCCCAAAATCATTTCATGCTTACGGATGATGCTTCGAGTCCTTACTGTTTTTATTTCTTTATGTATGCAGAAGGCATTCAGCCTATGGCTTGGGCTATACGGCTGCGAATTGCAACTGATGTTGCACGCGGATTATCCTTCTTACACAACTTAGATGCAAGTGTAATCTACCGTGATTTAAAGGCGTCAAATATTCTACTTGATTCGGTATATATTATGCTGACATATTCAAGGTTCTTAATTTGAATCAACTTAAAATAATGTGACTGTGGCCCATAATTTCAATGTCTCATGCATGGAGGGTGAAATTGTTGTAGGAGTTCAATGCAAAGCTGTCAGATTTTGGCTTAGCAAGGGCTGGTCCTACTGGAGACAAAACTCATGTTTCAACGAGAGTTGTAGGCACCAAGGGTTATGCTGCACCAGAATATGTAGCCACAGGTACATTTCTGTCAATTCCTTTATGTGTCATGTCCCTTGTAAGAAAGAAAAGAAAAATGAGAAGAGAGTAATGAAAATTAGTGAAATGGATATGTAAGTAAAAATATATAATGACATTTTTGTGCATTGAATCATCTTTGGTTGTAATTAACTAATTATTATCTGTTCTTCTTCTTCTTCTCCTCCTCCTCTTGAATCGACACATCAAGCAGGTCGCCTGAATACAAAGAGCGATGTATATAGTTTTGGAGTAGTCTTGTTGGAGTTGCTATCAGGAAGACGGGCGTTGGGTGATGAGAGGGCCGGAGGTGTAGAAGAAGAAACGTTGGTAGATTGGGCAAAGCCATTACTTGGTGACAATCGAGTTTTGAGAGTCATGGACTCACGAATGGGTGGTCAATACTCCAAGAAGGAAGCCCAAGCTGTAGCTTCCCTTGCATTGCTCTGTCTCCATACATATCCTAAAGTAAGGCCACCAATGATACAAGTGGTTGCTAAGTTGGAACAACTTCAACTATCAAAGAATGCTTCAAAGTTGCTCAGGACAAATTAGTACCTGTATTTTTGTATTTTTGTATGATTTTGTAAATGACACTACTTATCAACTGTATAGAAGTTGAAGTAACCAACTCATCTAAAAGTTTAAAAATATTACGTACAGGCAACAATAATGTATATCATGTTGTCGAATAGGACGTTATCAAAGTTTAAAGCTTTGATACTAATTGATTACATTGTAATTATTATACTTAATTATATGATAATATTTTAACAATTGGATATTTATTATACACATGTGATTCCCTTCTTACTTCTCCGGTACTCCTCCCGTGATCTCCCTCCTTTTCCCCTCCTTCTCCTCCTCCTCCTCCTCCTCCTCTTCCTCTCATACATTCTCTATAAAAGGAGAACCTGCTGAATGAAAAGTAACAAAGAAAAACTTCTCTGAAGAATTTCTCAACCCTTTTTTCTCTTGCTTATTCTGTCTAAATTTATGCAGCAATTATAAGAGTATATTTATACACTTCGCTAAAGTTTTATAACACGTTATCAGCACGAATCTCTAACCAACTGAGATGGTAAAATTAAATTCTTGCAATTTATTATTATATTACAAGTGGGCTATGCCACCAATAATATAATTTTATTCTTATAATCAGATTTAAATTCTGTTATTTACAATGGTACCATCTATCCTTGTTGATCTTACAAGACTCAAGGGAACCTTTTTTTACCGCTTTATTAAATTGTTGGAATAACTTATTATATTGTTGAATCACTACTACTATATACGTGTGAAATTCTTCCGTTATTCCATTCTTTATTATTCTCATTGGAACATCCCGCTTGTATGATTTCGCTTTGACCGTTCCGCTATTTATTATTCTGCGCTTTAATATCCTCGCTTCGTAAGGCGTTACGCATTTACTTCTAATTCCATTCTTTATTATTCGCTGAATAATCTGTCTATGCGAACTACCGTGACATCACCGGTGAAGATCCATTTGCATTATACTAATAACATAAATATAAGAATATTTATATTTGCATTTTATCACCACTGAGGTCGCGACTTAGTTTATTTTTCTATATCATATATGCAATTATTTATTATTTTAATAAATAATAATTATGTTTTAACCTGCATAGATGGCAAACTTGGCAAAAATAGATTTTTCTATTTTGAAAATCTCCTGAGACAACTATTCGGCTTGGGCACTTGATGTAGAATCGCACCTTAGTGCAAATGAGTTAGAAAAGACCATCAATCAGAAATACAAAGAACTTCATACAAAATGCAAAAGCCATAATTTTTCTTCACACCATATCGATGAAGGATTAAAGATCGAGTATTTAATAACCAAAGATCCTTTGTCTTTATGGACACAATCAAGGAAAGATTTGACCACCAAAATTGGTTGTTCTCCCTAATGCCAAATTTGAGTGGCTTAATTTAAGGCTACAAGATTACAAATCAATTACTAATATAGTTCCAATGTTTATGTAATAACCTCTACTTTGGCTTTCAGGGAGATCCAGTTTCAAACCCAAATGTTGTAGAAAAACACTCTCAACTTTTCATCCCACCAACATGATTCTCCACAACAACAATATATGATTAAGTTCACAAAATTCAAATGACTTGTTGTTATCCTCCTCTTCAGCAGTAAAAAAGAATAATGAATTGTCATTGAAAAACCATCAAGACGGCCAACCAAAAAAGTACCCCATCACCAGATATTAACAAAGACGCCATTCCGTAAAGAATAAACGTGATAATAGATGGTCATATAATAAGAAGCTTTGGGGACGAAAAAGAATAAACGAGGCCATCATAATAACAAATTCTAAATCATGACAATTCAAAGCCACCGTAAGTGGCAAGTTGTCCGGTCGTAAAAATAAAGAAAAGCAAGATCGATAAAAAACAAAAACCGTATGTTTGTTTTAGGTGTGGGATGAAAGGACATCGTCGCAGACTCACTCTGACGCCGAGGCATCTAGCTAATTTATTCCAGAGTCTCAAAAGAACAAAGTAATCGGAGGCGTAAACAAACTTTGTTAATCATCAATCAATATTGTTGATGATCCACCAACGACCAAATAAAATGAGGAAAAGGTTGTTGATATTATCAACCTTCCGAAAAGTATATTTTGGGATATCGCTTAATTTCTTGTTTTAATTAAACATCCTGCATGTAATATTATTAGTTTTTTTCGCTCTATATGTGGTATGTGTTTATCATGAATAAAATTATATTTGAAGTGTAACTTTTTTCTTATTTATATTTTTATATGTGTCGCACCATCTTTAATGGATATGGAGGATATATGTTTAAGCATAAAGGCAACAACTCATACAATCCTTCAAAGTGAGAAATATTTTTCACAACTAATCAAAGCTAATGGAAATGTAGAACTATCTCCTCGCACATCAAATTTAATCGAGGGATTTGGAAAAGCTAGTTTCATGCTACCAAATGAGACACAAGTTTTATCAAAAATGCTCTATATTCTAAAGAAATCAAGAAGAAATTTGCTTAGTTTTAAAGATATTCGACTAAATGGTTTTCATATTGAAACAACCAATGAGAATGATAATGAATATCTTCTTATTACTTCTACTATTTTTGGAAAAAAGAATATCTTAGAAAAACTTCATTCAATTTCTTCTGGATTATATACTATGAAAATTAGAGCAATTGAGTCTCATACTGTTATGATTCCAAAAATCATAGATCCCAAATCCTTTATGCTTTGGCAATGAAAGACTCCACCATCCAGTACTTCTACGACGCGTCAGATTATTGAAAATTCTACCGTCATCCTCTCAAAGGTAAAAAGGTTTTTCCTAGTAGTGAATTTCCTCAGGCAATGCGGTTCTCGAGGAAAATTAATTGTTCGACCATCACCAAAGAAAAGTTTATAAAGAAGCCCCAAAATTCCTGTAGAGAATTCAAGGAGACATTTGTGGACCTATTCAACCATCATTCGCCCATTTCGATATTTCATGATTTTAATAGATGCTTAACTAGATGGTCTCATGTTTGTTTTCTCTCTTCTCGAAATTTTGCCTTCTCAAAACTTCGCTCAAATAATCAAGTTACTGCCTCGGGCCTTGATCATCCAATCAAGTCAATTCGACTTGATAACGCAAATTAATTTTCATCAATGACTTTTAATGATTTTTGTATGACTATTTGAAATTTCTATCGAAAGCATTCCGCTCCTCATATTCATACACAAAATGGTTTAAATTGAATCTTTAATAAAAAGACTTCAACTAATTGCACGACCATTAATGTTAAGGGCCTAACTTACCTACCTCATTTAGGGTCATGCAATTCTTCATGTCGCAGCCTATCATTCGAAAAGACCAACGGCTTTTCATAAATTCTCTCCTCTATGCTTAGTTCTTCGACAGATACCCAACATATCACACTTTCGAAGTTTTTAGAAGTGCAAAGATATGTTCCAATCAGACCTCCACAAAGAACTAAAATGGGAGCCCAAATCGAAGAATAGGTATTTATGTTGGTTTTGATTCTCCTTCTATTATCGACATATCTTGAACCTTTAATCAGAGATGTTTTTATCAGACGCATGTAGATTGTCATTTTGATGAATCAGATTTCCAACATTAGGAGGAGGAAAGTTTTAAATAAAAACCTCCCAAATATATCATGGAATGCATCAGATTTAAATTCACTTGATCCTCAGACATGACAATGTGAAATCAAGTTCAAAGAATTATTCATTTACAAAATATTGCAAATCAAATGCCGATGCATTTAATGATGCTAAAAAGTGATAAAGTCACATACACCGCAAAGTGAATACTCCAAAGAAGGATAGAAATACCTATTGAAAAATCAATTCCTGAGAATCGATTTAATAAGGTAATAGAAGAATCTAAACCACGCCAAGCGTGAAGACCCATTGGTGCAAAAAGACACCGCACTACCTAAAATCAAAAGCAAATAAGGAATCCTCAAGGAATACCCGCCCAATAAAGACTTATTCCAAGAGTGGAAATAGCCCTAAAGAGGTACAAATCGCCCGTATAAAGACATATTCCAAGAGTGGGAATAAATTTTCAAGAGGTTCAAAATCTCAAAGAATGGATAAGAGATGAACACCAAGAGATCTCAATAAATTATGTATAATGATGATAAAATATGGGATCGAAGCAAAGTCATGATTGATGACATATTTGCTTTCTATATAGATCGATATTACTTTGATTCCCTACACGGATCCCGAACCACAAAACGTGGGAAGAATGTCTAAAAGAAAAGATTGGCCAAAATGGAAAGATGCTTATTCAAACCGAGCTACAATCTCTATTGAAAAGAGAAGTATTTGGACCAATGAGTCCAAACACCACCGGTGTAATCCCAATTGGAAACAAATGGGTATTTGTACGAAATTTAAATGAGAAAATGAAATTGTGAGATACAAAGTCCGACTTGTAGCTCAAGGGTTTTCACAAAACTCCGGTATTGATTATCGTGATACATACTCTCCAAGAATGGATGGAGTCACTTTTCGCTTTCGATAGTATGGCAACCATGGAAGGTTTGGTGTGACAACCCCAAAATAGGTCCAATCCACCTAACCTATTCTCGAGTCGCCAAATACATGGTACGTAAAATAACTACAACTTTATTACAACAATTGTCGTGCAAAATACAACAACACATATATCGCGAAGTTTTGATACAAATATATACCAACCGCGACTCACATCCCAACCTCGATAAGACGTCACAATGGCACCTTACACAAAGGTATAGTCAAAAACTGCTTTTAGAAATTAGAATCTTTGGGAAGTGCTCAAGAAAACCTTCAGCATACGGGAGGCCATGCTTACATGTTATGATAGATATCATATGGCCACGTAATTATCCTCTCGTCAATCAATAGAATTTAAAGAAAAACGAAAGAAGATTACTATCATCTTCTTTCCAATGGTGAGTCTTCTCTTGACATATAATTATCTCCACCGCCTTTAATTGAGAATTATACTCCAAACAAACACCAAGATTATATAGTAGTGCTAAGAGATATACTTAGCAAAGCCGGATGAACACAACCATGCCTTATGATGACACGAGGTCATAATGTCATTAGACATCTTGTATGATAAAGGACAAAACACCTTCCAACGTTGGGTTCGGCCATCCTAGTGATTCACCAAATATAACTACTAAATGATGACCACCGCTCTATTCCCTCATTACTCCCGCCGACCCAAATTTACACTCTTATTACACCGAAAGGAATCAGAAGCAAAAGGGAAAGACAATTTAGCTCAAGAAAGAATATCATGACTAAAGATAAATAAATTATCAATAGCCTTCATCAAGAATAAATCGTAGATTTAGAACATATGGTAGATGATAAAACTTTTCAACCATAGTAAATTTGAACGAAAGCAATCCATTAGAAGAAATTTCAAATAGACCATATCTTCTCACGCTAAAAGTCCACCAATAATGTTTTATCCTCAGAACATCAATCAACAGCCTCGCCCACAATCATATGAATAACTCATAATCATAATTGTAGTTCTAAATTCTCTTCTCATCCGTGACAAAGATAATTTTATCACCGCCTTTACCTCAAACATCAAAGATCATGGTTATACCAAATCACGCCTCCTCGCTCATAATCATATTAATAAATTCATCTTTGCACTACGGGCCAAAGATATTCATTAACAGTTCATCTTTGCACTACAGGCCAAAGATATTCAACAACAGGTCATCTTTGCACTACGGGCCAAAGATATTCATCAACAATTCACATTTGCACTTCAGCTAAAAATATTCAATTATAAATTCAATGATCATGATCATACCAGTCAACAATTCATCTTTACACTACTGGCCAAAGAGAACCCATAGTCATGATCATACCAATAATCTACCCATCTTTACACTCAAGTCAAAAGAAATTCCATCACTAGGGTTATAAAAATGTTATATATAATAGTAAAATTAGTATAATCAAAACATCTAGATTTAATCTCAAGAGTAATATTCATAAATCAACTATAATTTGGTTAGAAAAAGAAACCAACTTTGTCATGAATAGTACCGTGAATAGTAACTCGTGAATAAGAACTTTGAATAAGAACTCGTGAATAAGATCAGATTCAGACATAAAGACCAGATACGTAAATAATGTCATATACGTAAATAGTGCTATATATACATAATAAATAAAGATACGTGAATAAAGGTCGATATCATGCGAATAAGAATCCCACTCAAAAAGGTAGAACTTTCACAATAAAATCCATACCAATATTTCAAGATAATGATATCGAAAGAATAACATCATTACGAAAAAATATCCCTTATAATCCCTTAATATCCCTTACCTCAAAAGAAAGAAAGACTTCTCGATCGGATATCTGATATGACGCCAAGGAAACTTCAATCGATGAATAGAAACTCACCAAGTATCTAAATACTCACAAAATACACTCGATAATCTAGAGAAAAAGAGAGAAAACTTATGGATTCTCCGTGTGATTTTCAATTCTAACTTAGCCCTCTATTTATAGAAAATGTTAAAGACGCCAAGGCATTTTGACTACACCGATGGCTTTACCTCGCTACTATTCCACCCACCAAAAATCAGCCATCTTCCCCAACAACCAAAAGTAGGGCCCACCCATTTCTAGAATTTTCCACCAAAATCATTTATAAACCTAATTTCCTAATCACCACCTCTTAAAATTCATAAGAAATCATTCGCTCACTTTTTAATCTGCTCAAAATTTGTGAACATATACTCAACTTATATATGTATAATATACCCAAAAATCACAACCATCCAACTACCGATTAAAATTTATAACTCACAATAAAGTCAGTTAACAATCGATTTGATCTTTTAATACCTCCAACTGACAAAATAATGATAAAATACCTCAACATTAACTTTTTCATTTATAACCACATAAATAAATCCATCATTTATATACATCAAATAAATATTTCCTTATCATATAAATCAATAATTAATTATTCACAAATAATATTACGTAATCACAATTTTGACAACCAGTGCGCTTCCGTGAAAGAGGGGCTTTCCCATAAGATCTCCTCACTCACAAGGCAATTAGGTGACCAAACCTCTCCTTGATAGAACTTTCTAGACATCGCCAATAATGCTATCTAATAATATTATTCAAATAATATGAATTATTGATTCGATAATGGGAAATATTGTTGTAGTGACAATTATCGAACAATAATAATATAAAATATCAACGCAGAATTATTGAATCCATAAAATAAAATATTGAATCAGAATTATCAGAATAATTATTGAGTAGTTGTCTTCTTACATAAGAATCAATAATTGAAAAAATATCAGTAATACCGCAGCGCCATCACTGCAACCACGCCAGACATCGTATTTTAACCACCGTGTATTCCAAAAGTGTTAACGTAATAACTACAATCGTTATTTATAAAAACTCAAATTTGTCATTTTCTTCATCCACAGCTTATTCTCATTATAGGCTCCCACAAAATGGTCGCTGGCATTTATTTAATATTCCCTAACAAATAGTAATATTCCACGACCAAACGAATATTCTCGACAACAATGAATATTTTATAACCATCATGTATTTTAAAAAAATTCATATATCACCCTTTAACTTTAACCTTTTATCAATTTAACCATTTACTTTAATAAAAAATTGAATACTTTTTATTTCATAAAATTCGGTCTTACATTTGGAAACACGTCGATGGATGTTGTAACAAGATATTTATATGGCTCACTCGATAAAGTGAGATTTATATGAAATCCCTCAAGGATCAAAAATGGTCAATCACAAAGGCCCTGTCATATATATTCAATCAAGTTACAACGCTCATCAGATGGGTTGAATAAATTACGTCAGATGTGGTATAATCGACTTAGTGATTATTTAATAAAAGATGGATATATAAATGATCAAGATGTCCATGTGTTTTTATTAAGAAATCAAAAGTGGATTTTCCATTATTGCTATATATGTGGATGATTTGAATCTTTGTAGGTACTCTCAAGAACTCACAAGAACCTGCATTTATTTAAAAGATGAATTTGAAATGAAAGATCTTGGAAAGACAAAATTCGCTTGGGAATACAAGGGAACATTTAGCATCCGAATTTTTGTTCATCAATCCACATATGCCAAAAGATTCTCACTGCTTTCATACGGATAAAGCTCATCCTTCGATCACTACCCCGATGGTTGTTCGATCTTTAGAAGTTGATAAAGATCCATTTCACCTCTGTAAAGTGGGGAAGAAGTTCTTGGACCCGAAATTCCATACCTAAGTGCAATAGTGCTTTTATGATCTTGCAAACCGCATACACGACCGATATTACTTTTGTTGTCAACTTGTTAAAGAAGATACAATTCTTCTCCGATCAAGAGACATTGGGATGGGATCAAACACATTTTGAGATACCTCCCGGTGGAAGTATAGATCTCTGGGTTATTTTATCCAAGAAATTCAACGTCATAATTGGGTCGATATGCCGACGCAGATATGTATCGATCCACGAATGGAAGATCACAAACAGTGTTATGTATTTACATATCATGACACTATTATATCCTCGAAATCCACAAATCAAACCATGATGCCTACATCTTCAAATCACTCGAGATTCTCGCCATATACGAAGCAAAAGAAAGAGTGTGTTTAGTTGAGATCAATTATTCAAAGATATTCAAAAGTCATGTGGATTACCATCAATCAAAGACATTCCTACAATTCTGTATGAGGTTAACGTTGCATGCATTACTCAACTTAGAGGAGGATACATCAAGGGAGATAGAATAAAAGCATATTTTGTGACAACCCCAAAATAGGTCCATTCCATCCAACCCATTCTCGAGTCGCCAAATACATGGTACGTAAAATAACTACAACTTTATTACAACAATTGTCGTGACAAAATACAACAACACATATGCCGTGAGTTTGATACAAATATATACCAAATGTGACACATGTCCCAACCGTGGACAAGACTCGTGAGTGACACCTTACATAAAGGTATAGTCAAAAACCTGCTTTAGAAACTAAAATCTTGGGAAGGCTCAAGGAAACCTTCGAACACGGGAGACCATGCTGGCCTAAGGTTATGATAGATATCATATGGCCATGTAATTATCCTCGTTGACCTAATAGACCCCAAAGAAAAACAAGAAGATTACTATCATATTCTTCCCAATGGTAAGTCTTCTCGACATATCATTATCTCCACTATCTCTAATTGAGAATTATACTTCAAACAAACACCAAGATTATATAGTAGTGGCTCAGATATATACTCAAAAAGTGGATGAGCACATCCCTGCTTTATGATGATACGAGGTTGTACAAGTCATTAGACATCTTGTATGATAAAGGACAAAACACCCTTCCAACGCTGGGTTTGCTTTCACCTCAACAAATATATGACCACCGCTCTATTCTCCCTCGTTATCCCCACTCGACCCAAATACACTTTTATTACCCTAAAGGAATTGTGAAGCAAAAAGGGTGAGCACAACTAGCTTCAAGAAAGAATATTATGACTAAAGATAAATAAATTATCAATAGTCTTCATCAAGAATAAATCGTAGATTTAGAACATACGGTAGATGATAAAACTTTTCAACCATAGTCAATAATGGAAAGCAATCCATTAGAAGAGTCAAATAGACTATAAAGTCTATTATCTTCTTCATGTTAAAAGTCTACCAATAATGTTTTATTCCTCGTAACATCAATCAACAATTCCTCGTCCCATAATCATACGTAATAACTCATAATTGTAATTGTTGTTCTAAATTCCTTTCTCATCCAGACAAAGATAATTTTCATCACCAAACATCAAAGATCATGGTTATACCAAATCACAGCTCATGTTCATAATCAAACTAATGAATTCATCTTTGCACTACTAGCCAAAATATTCATCAACAGTTCATCTTTGCACTACATGCCAAAGATATTCAACAACAAGTCATTCAGACATAAAGCCAAATATATTAGAATATTTCAAAGAAATATATAATCATTTCGTAATTTATATAAACAATAATTATAACCATGTTGATCAATTCACCTTTGCACTTAAGCTAAAGATATTCAATTATAAATTCAATGGTCATGATCATACCACCAACCATTCAACTTCGTCAGACTATCGCCAAAGAGAACCCTAATCACGATCATACTAATAATCTACCCATCTTTATACTCAAGTCAAAGAGAAATTTCAACACTAGAATTATAAAATGTTATATATGATAATAAAACAATATTATCAAAACATGGATTCAATCAAAGATAAGAACTATAATTGTCATCTTTAACAAAAAAGGAAAATTTCATTTTTCTAATGAATAAATCGTATTCGTGAATAGTAACCCCGACACAAAAAAGGTAAAAATTCCACAATAAAATCCATACCAATATTTCAGATAATGATATTGAAAGAATAATATTTCTTAAACTTATAAACAATTTATTTTAATTGTTTACACTTTACTAAATAATGTATTTAATCATTCTAAAATGCCAAACTCATAAGATTTCATCACCAATAACCAAAACCCTCATCAAAATCTGCATATACCTCTATATAGGATTCTCAAGCCATAAAATCCCATTTTCCAATTTTCTTTCTTCACACCATATATTTAATTCATTTACTCAGAATTAGTCTATTTTCATGAAAAATACCAAATCAGTTCCAAAAATATTTCTTTTCTGAGATTTAGCAGAATATAGTCTCATATTGAACATATATTTTTCTCATAATTTTTAAAATTTATTTACTATTTTTCATATTGCCAAAACAGTCGAATATTAAAATATTTATCATAAATTGTAATTTTATCCAAAAATTCTGAAATTTATAGAATATACCCATGTTATATATATGTACTCCCAATAAAAATTTCATCAATTTTGGAGTTAACCACAAGGAGTTATAAGCGGTTACTTTTAAAATAGTCTTTTCCTCGTAAAATTCATAACTCTTAATCTATACATCCAAAAATCGCCATTTTGGACACAATCAACAAAACTCATCAAATTATCATTTCAAATTTTTCTGAATTTTTGAAGGTCTGCAAAGTTACGAAACATGAAAAATATAACAACCCTTAAAATCCCTTTACCTCAAAAGAGCAAAGATTTTGATCGAATAACGCTGAACGAACTTGCACCGTATAGCAACACTCAAGATACAAGAATACACTTAATAATATAGAGAGAGAAATAGAGAGAAAACTTCGCCTTCGTGTGATTTTCAATTCTAACTTAAGCTTCTATTTATAGAAAATGCTAGAACGCTAAAGGAGACTAAAATAATAAAATATTATTTTTCTTTACTACACACCAACCATCCAAGACCAGCCATCCAAGCATGCCAATTCTGAAAAATATAGCAAATTTCACATGTTATTAACACCAACCAAAGTGGGTCCCACCATATAATTTAATAAAATCATTTTATTTTCTTCAAACTTCAATAATTTATAGAAAATAGCCCGCTTATCGAAAAATTGAAACTCACGATTTTCCATGGAAATTCCATTCTCTACAACTTTGCGTAAGAAAATTTTTCCAAATTCCAAATGTAAATTGACCAAAATCAACAAACGAGCGATTTTACGCCTATAATCAATTTTCTATCAAGAATCGTGGTCCACCGACACCCAAAACATATGTTAAATATTTAATGCCACAAAATACTCTTCTTCCTCATATACTCATATATCCCACATTCATTGTAAAAATATTACTGCTAATATATTATTAAAATAATATATTTAAATGAATTATTTTATCGTAAAAGATAAAATATTAATTTTCAATAGTTGTCACATTAAAAATTTTCTCCATCTATATCCACAATAAATATTTTCTTTATCATAATAATCAATAATTAATTATTCACAAATAATATTACAGACTTACAGTACTGACAACCAGACATTTCCCAGGAAAGAGGGGGCTTTCCAATAAGGATTTCTCCTTATCACAATGCCGCAATTAGATGACCAAACCTCTCCTCGACAGTAACTTTCTAGACATTATCAATAATGCTATCTAATAATATTATTCAAATAATATGAATTATTGATTTGATAATGAGAAATACTACGCAGTTGACAATTATCGAACAACAATAATATAAAATATCAACGCAAAGAATTATCAATCAATAAAATAAAATAATGAACAATAATTACCGTAATAATTATCGAATAGTGCCTTCACGTAAGAATCAATAATTCAACAACATACTGCAATACCGTGGTGCCATCGCGGCAACAACGCCAGACATCGTATTTTAACCACTAGTAATCCAACAAAGTTAATCAGAATAATTACGCCAAGTTATTTATAAAAAATACATACTTTTCATTTTTCCTTATCCGATAATTATTCCAAGTATGGGCCCAATAAAATGATCGCTACCATGTCAGTACGGATATTCCTCGACAAAAAGAATATTCCACGCACCAAACTAATATTCCCCACAAAAATGAATATTTTATAACCACTCAGTAAATTTGAAAAATTTTATATCATCCACCCTTAACTTTAAAATTTTATCAATTTAACTATTTACTAAATAGAAAAATTGAATACTTTTATTTCATAAAATTGGGTCTTACAATCTCCTCCTTATGAAATTTCGTCCCTCAAATTTACATACCGGTATTTCAAAGAGTTGAGAATACATCGCTTTCATTTCGATTCCATCTTCCCTCGTCCATCATAATTTCTCCAATGCTCATCTCTTCGTATTTTAGATATCATTCTAGAATACAACTTTCAAAACAAGGGTTAATTGAACAAATTAATATATCACATAATATCCCGATATTATGATCTAACCAACAAATAAGCTTAGTAGATACACACTAACAAGGATTTACTCATCTCTCTCCTCCTAGTTCTATTCCCCGATCTCGCCCAGATCATATCCCTAAGCTCGATACTAACTGTAACTTTAGACACCAACTTGTGTCAAGACTTCACATCGATACTTATCACTTGCCACATCGCAGAATCCAAGGCCCCCACGGAGAGAGTCCTGACTTTGCATTCCCCATCAATGTGAAGTCACCAAATGAGAGGCTCTTGGATCTTTTACTTATATACCGATACTTAACCGTGACAACCCCAAAATAGGTCCATTCCATCCAACCCATTCTCGAGTCGCCAAATACATGGTATGTAAAATAACTACAACTTTATTACAACAATTGTCGTATAAAATACAACAACACATATGCCATGAGTTTGTTTGATACAAATATATACCAAATGTGACACATGTCCCAACCGTGGACAAAGACTCTCACAAAGGACACCTTACATAAAGGTATAGTCAAAAAACTGCTTTTAGAAACTAAAATCTTTGGGAAGTGCTCAAGAAACCTTCGTATACTGGAGACCACGCGCCTAGGTTATGATAGATATCATATGGCCACGTAATTATCCTCGTCAATCTAATAGACCCCAAAAGAAAAATAAGAAGATTACTATCATATTCTTCCCAATGGTAAGTCTTCTCTCGACATATCATTATCTCCACTATCTCTAATTGAGAATTATACTTCAAACAAACACCAAGATTATATAGTAGTGCTCAGATATATACTCAAAGCAAGTGGATGAAAGACATCCCCGCGCTTTTGATGATGATACGAGGTCAGATGTCATTAGACATCTTGTATGATAGTGACAAAACACCCTTCCAACGCTGGGTTTGCTTTCACCTCAACAACTATAGACCACCGCTTCTATTCCCCCGTTATCCCCACTCACCCCAAAATACACTTTTATTACCCGAAAGGAATTGTGAAAAGAAAAAGGTGAAAGACAACTAGCTTCAAGAAAGAATATTATGACTAAAGATAAATAAATTATCAATAGTCTTCATCAAGAATAAATCGTAGATTTAGAACATACGGTAGATGATAAAACTTTTCAACCATAGTTAAGCTGAATGAAGAATCCATTAAAGAGTCAAATAGTACTATAAGTCTATTACCTTCTTCATGTTAAAAGTCCACCAACAATGTTTTATTCCCGTAACATCAATCAACAATTCCTCATCCATAATCATATGAATAACTCATAATTGTAATTGTTGTTCTAAATTCCTTTTCTCATCCAGACAAAGATAATTTTCATCACACGAAACATCAAAGATCACGGTTATACCAAATCACAGCTCATGTGCATAATCAAACTAATGAATTCATCTCTTGCACTACGGCCAAAAATATTCATCAATGTTCATCTTTTGTACTACATGCCAAAGATATTCATCAACAGCTCATCTTTGCACTACATGCCAAAGATATTCAACAACAAGTCATCTTCAGATTAAAGGTTAAAAAATATTAATATTTCAAAGAAATATATAATCATTTCGTAATTTATATAAACAATAATTATAACCATGTTGATCAATTCACCTTTGCACTTAAGCTAAAGATATTCAATTATAAATTCAATGGTCATGATCATACCAAATAACGATTCAACTTTGCACCACCGCCAAAAAGAGAACCCCTACCACGATCATACCAATAATCTACCCATCTTTATACTCAAGTCAAAGAGAAATTTCAACACTAGAATTATAAAATGTTATATATGATAATAAAAATAATATTATCAAAACATGGATTCAATCAAAGATAAGAACTATAATTGTTATCTTTAACAAAAAGGAAAATTTCATTTTTCTATGAATAATTAATTCGTGATTCGTAAATAAGAACTCCGCATACAAAAAGGTAGAAATTCCACAATAAAAATCCATACCAATATTTCACGTAAAATGATATTGAAAGAATAATATTTCTTAAACTTATAAACAATTTATTTTAATTATTTACACTTTACTAAATAATGTATTTAATCATTCTAAAATGCCAAACTCATAAGATTTTATCACCAATAACCAAAATCCTCATCAAAAATCAAGATATACCTCATATAGGATTCTCAAGCCATAAAATCCTATTTTCCAATTTTCTTACTTCACACGACATATTTAATTCATTTACCAAAGAACTAGTCTATTTTCATGAAAAACACCAAATCAGTTCCAAAAATATTTCTTTTTCCGAGATTTAGCAGAATATAGTCTCATATTGAACATATATTTTTTCGTAATTTTAAAATTCATTTACTATTTTTCATATATAGCAAAAACCAATTAGAATATTAAAACATTTATCATAAATTGTACTTTTTATCCAAAACTTCTGAAATTTATAGAATATACCCATGTTATATATATGTACTCCCAATAAAAATTTCATTAATTTTGGAGTTAACCACAAGGAGTTATAAGGTTTGCTACTTTTAAAAATAGTCTTTTTCAGTAAAATTCATAACTCTTAATCTATACATCCAAAAATCGCCATTTTTGGACACAATCAACAAAACTCATCAAATTATCATTTCAAATTTTTCCAGAATTTTTGAAGGTCTGCAAAGTTACGAAACATGAAAAATATAACAACCCTTAAAATCCCTTACCTCAAAAGAGAAGCAAAGATTTCGATCGGAATAACGCCGCTGAATCGAACTTGCACCGTCAGAGATAGCAACACTCAAGATACAAGAATACACTTAATAATATAGAGAGAGAAATAGAGAAAACTTCAGTTTACGGTGTGATTTTCAATTCTAACTTAAGCTTCTATTTATAGAAAATGCTAGAACGCTAAAGCGAGACTAAAATAATAAAATATTATTTTTCTTTTCTACACACCAACCATCCAAGACCAAATGCATCCAAGCATGCCAATTCTGAAAAGTATAGCAAAATTTCACATGTTATTAACACCAACCAAAGTGGGTCCCACCATATAATTTAATAAAATCATTTTATTTTCTCGAAACTTCAATAATTCATAGAAAATAGCCCGCTTATCGTAAAAATTGAAACTCACGATTTTCCATGGGAAATTCCATTCTCTACAACTTTGCGTAAGAAAATTTTTCCAAATTCCAAACAGAAATTGACCAAAATCAACAAACGAAATGATTTTACGTTACATAATCAATTTTCGATTCAAGAATTGTGTCCACCGACACCAAAACATATGTTAAATATTTAATGCCACAAAATACTCTTCTTCCTCATATACTCATATATCCCACATTCATTGTAAAAATATTACTGCTTAATATATTATTAAAATAATATATTTAAATGAATTATTTTATCGTAAAAGATAAAATATTAATTTTCAATAGTTGTCACATTAAAATTTTCTCCATCTATATCCACAATAAATATTTTCTTTATCATAATAATCAATAATTAATTATTCACAAATAATATTCTGCATTTACAAAGATCGACAACCAGACATTTCCCAGAAAGAGGGCTTTCCAATAAGGATTTCTCTTTCTTGGCGTGCATGATTAGATGACCAAACCTCTCCTTGATGTAACTTTCTAGACATTGTCAATAATGCTATCTAATAATATTATTCAAATAATATGAATTATTGATTTGATAATGAGAAATACTATGTTGTGGACAATTATCGAACAACAATAATATAAAATATCAACGCAAAGAATTATCGAATCAATAAAATAAAATATTGAACAATAATTACCAGAATAATTATCGAGTAAAGGCCTTCTTTACGTAGAATCAATAATTCAAAAATATCGCAATAATACCGCTGCCATCGCAACAACGCCAGACATCGTGATTTTAAACCACCGTGTGCATTCCAACAAAGTGTTAATCGGTAAAAACTCAAACTCTTGTCGCTTTCTTCATCCGGCAGCTTATTCCATTATGGGGCCCATGAAATGATCAGCGCCTGCCGCATTTGATATTCCCCATACAAAAAGAATATTCCACGACCAAACGAATATTCTCCGACAACAATGAATATTTTATAACCACTCACATTATTTTGAAAAATTTCATATATCATCCTTAACTTTAACTTTTATCAATTTAACCATTTACTTTGAATTGTAATTATAAGAAAATTGAATACTTTTATTTCATAAAATTCGGGGTCTTACATATTTCATCTAAATTCTTCTTCACACACGAAGCTACAAAATAAGTGGGTGATATAGATGTTCATCAAATTCGATCACGCTGATAATCTAAATTGACTTATTCACAAAAGTCATTTGCCATACGCAACGCTTGCAGAAAACTTCTAAAAGGATTGGAATGTGTCGACTGAAAGATTTATGACAACATCTCATCAAGGAGTAATGAATTCTTTTTGAGAGGAAGACTGTACTCTTTTTTCTTAGTCACGGATTTTATCCTAATGGGTTTTTCCTTACAAGGTTTTAACGAGACAGTCAATTAAGATATTTATGTAAAAGATATGTACTCTTTTCCCCTTCGTTAAGTTTTTCTCACTGGGTTTTCTTAACAAGATTTTTAATGAGACATAATCTTTTATCGTAGGGAATCAGGGGAAGTATTATACATGTGATACTACACATGTGATTCCCTTCTTACTTCTCCAGTACTCCTCCCGTGATCTCCCTCCTTTTCCCCTCCTTCTCCTCCTCTTCCTCTTCCTCTTCCTCTTCCTCTCATACATTCTCTATAAAAGGAGAACCTTCTGAATGAAAAGTAAGAAAGAAAAACTTCTCTGAAGAATTTCTCAACCCTCTTTTCTCTTACTTATTCTGTCTAAATTTATGCAGCAATTATAAGAGTATATTTATACACTTCGCTAAAGTTTTATAACAATATTGATATTAATAGAGTGTTGAGACTTGAGCATTAGAAAACCCCAAAATTTGAAGTTTCTAGGGAACTCTATCAATTACTTATCCTGCTCAACTTATTTTCATTTTTCAAATTAGTCGATCAAAAAATTGGAGTCATGTGAACCAATAGAAATGGAGTCTTAATTGTTAAGGATAACCACTAGTATAGACTTAAATGTATAGAAATTGAAATAACCAACTCATCTAAAAGTTTAAAAATGTTACGTACATGCAACAATAATGTATATCATGTTGTCGAATAGGACGTTATCAAAGTTTAAAGCTTTGATACTAATTGGTTACATTGTAATTATTATACTTAATTATATGGTAATATTTTAACAATTGGATATTGATATTAATAGAGGGTTGAGACTTGAGCATTAAAAAACCCCAAAATTTGAAGTTTCTAGCGAACTCTATCAATTACTTATCCTGCTCAACTTGTTTTCATTTTTCAAATTAGTCAATCAAAAAATTGGAGTCACATGAACCAATATAAATGGAGTCTTAATCGTTAAGGATAACCACTAGTATAGACTTAAATGTATAGAAGTTGAAATAATCAACTCATTTAAAAGTTTAAAAATGTTATGTACAGGTAACAATAATGTATATCATGTTATCGAATAAGACGTTATCAAAGTTTAAAGTTTTGATACTAATCGGTTACGTTGTAATTATTATACTTAATTATATGGTAATATTTTAACAATTGGATATTGATATTAATAGAGGGTTGAGACTTGAGCATTAGAAAACCCCAATTTTGAAGTTTCTAGGGAACTCTATCAATTAGTTATCCTGCTCAACTTGTTTTCATTTTTCAAATTAGTCAATCAAAAAATTGGAGTCACATGAACCAATAGAAATGGAGTCTTAATGGTTAAGGATAACCACTAGTATAGACTTAAATGTATAGATATAGATATATATTACTTGGACCATCTCCCTAAAGGCAGAGGCAGAGCAAAGTAAAGTCAGCTCTTGATGAACTGAGATAGATTCCTCTCAATTGTAAATCACAAATTCTTTTGTGCGTTTAAGAGATGAACAATACTAGCGCAATCAAAGAATTATGGGTCAAAGTCTGTAATTTCCTGAGCTGGGATTTTGGGATCGATTGTACTAAACCCAAATTCTTGCCTTCTTCTTCTTCATCATCATCATCAAAGGACCTTCCAATTGACATTCAGGCGGAGATTCTCTCAAGGCTTCCGGTCAAATCCCTGGTTCGATTCACTTGCGTCTGCAAATCATGGTATTCTCTCATCAAAAACCCTCACTTCATTTCTACACACCTCAATAGATCCATTTCGAATTCTAGAAATAATAACAACAATATTGGGTATTTGCTAGTTTCCCCTTGTAAATTTAAGCCTTCTCGTGATAAATACTTTAGTGTTGTGATTTCCCCAGATAATTTTGTTGAGCTTGAAAAGTTGGAATTACCCATTTGTACTAGGAATATGAATGTGAGCATAGTGAATTCTTGCAATGGGGTAATTTGCCTGACTGAATGGTATCCTAATGCTTTTGGGCATGTTTTGTATGTTTGGAATCTTTCCATTAGAGTATTTAAAGCCCTTCCTTTTCCCCAAAGAAGTGATCATTTTATTGTTTATAAACGCGTTGTCGGATTTGGGTATGATAATCTGGCTAATGATTACAAAGTTGTAAGGATTCTTTACTTTAAAAGAGATAGGTCCCCTGAAGTTGAGGTTCATAGTTTGAGCACGGATTCTTGGAGGAGGATTGGGGAATCAGTTGATTTCATTGCACATGGTAGCTCGGCTGCAGTGCCGTTTATTAATGGAGCTGTCCACTGGATGGGTCAACCTTATATGCTTGGTAATTTGGGAAAGTTTATGTTCCCTGTGAATGAATTTGTAATGGCATTTGATATCGGTGATGAAGTGTTTCGGAAGATACAACTGCCCCAGAACTGTCGTGGGGCAGATTCATGTCTTATGGAGTTCAAGGAATTACTATCTCTGTATGTGCCTTTTCGCTCCGCAGTTCACACGTTTGAAGGTTGTTACATATGGGTGATGGGCGAGTATGGTGTCCCTGAATCTTGGTCGAAACAATATACCATTTCAGTTTCAGCACCAATGAAAATTAGGCCATTAGGGTTTGCGAAGAATGGTAAGCTTATGTTTGATAAGGATGAAGAAGAGCTGGTTTCGCTTGATCTTGAGAGTTTGCAAGTTCGGGATCTCGGGTTTCATGCAGGCTCATATGCTGTAGATGCTTCTTATATGGAGAGCCTTGTTTTACTGGAGGATGGAATTGCAAATTTGATTCCACCAAGCTGAGCAGATCAAGGTAAATTATTTTCTACTTGGTTGATGTTGTTTAAAATCACTTCATTAATATTAATCTTTGTTCTCTTTTCATTCAATCTTACAGTTATTTACATTAGTATCATTATTGTTACAAATTTTTATAAATTATGACAAAAAATTTGGAGAACATGATGAAGGAAGACCTCTTTTTCATTTATAATGATAAAATTCTGTAGCATGCTTAATTTCATCTGTAGTGGTAATTGTGTGTTTCTGGATTAAGATTCTCTCCGTTTACTATTATCCTTCGATTTCTTTCAAACGACACAAATATTACATTCAGCGTAAAAATAAAGTTAGTCTCAAACAATTAGCGTTCGTCGCAAATAATTGTGTCGGTAAAAGAGTAATGTTTGTGTTGCTAAATATGTATTGAAAGAAATTAGAGGATAATAAAGGGATGCTTATACATATTTATAACTAATTCTAAATTTGTGATTTCAGAGATAGCAGGAGAGGTCAATATTAGTCCTAAAATGCGCTACAAAGGCTGTTATCAATATTAGTTGGTAATTTATTTATTTATTTATTTATTTTACCCTTAAATGTGTAATTAACCTTGTAGAGCATGGGGTGTATGGTATGTTGTATTGTGTTGTGTGTAGAGTTATGTAAATCCGTTGATGGGGATGAACTTGTTCATAGTTTTGAGTGAAATTCTTCTTGTTCATAATAATAGTAATAATAATAAATATTGATGTATCATCTATCAATACACATTCTCCAATATGGATAAAGAATTTATTATAAGAGTATGTAACAAAAATAAATTTGATTTTATCTTCTTTTTTCTCTCTCGTTTAAAAAAAGTTACTATCTCACACATGTATACATATACATATACATATATATATACCGACGGTTTTTTGAGCTAACCGTTGTCATAGTTATGTCGTCGACTTTGTATGGTATAGCGACAGAAAAAATTATCGCTATAACTGGTTCGTTTTTGATTCTTTGTTTAAGGTTCGCTAGAAAAGGGTACCGTATATATATATATTCATTCAAAATCATAGTATGTTACTATGATTATATTAAGCATTTTTGAGTTTGAAATTGAATATATCAAAGGAAGTAACAATTCGATTCCTGATTTTCTTACTTTCTGAAATTTATTAATACAGTACTATTCAAAAATGAGCACTAGAGGAGCATCGTCCTCGAGGGTCCGGGTCGCCTTCCGGCCATTTAATCACCTGTAGGAGCCATGGTTCCTCATCCAGTTAACCCAACTATTCAGACCAAGAATAAAATCACTTTATTCAGGTACCATGCCTAAGCCATACGGTTCGGCTTTGGCCATCACTATTCCAGTTGACCTTTTCAAGAATCCTCGCTAAGGACTCGCCCTCGGCTCCTAGTCATTCTCCTGCCGAGTACATGCTCGAGATGGGAAAGTTATTTATTTCATATTGAACCCAAAGATGAAGCCCAAAATTGACCCCAATAAACTTCTTTGCCATTTTTTTTCCCACGGATGGCATTTCCAACCTCTAGCTCCTTATAAGTCCTCGTGTACTATAAGGATATTCTTCTCGAAACAGAGTCAAGAAACATCAAGCCCATTTATGCACGTAATGACAAATCAAAAGTCCTCTATCATTTTATGTATATTAAGCAGTTTGTCCGGATCTCGATTGGGGAAAAAATCCTCCGATCTCATGGATCTCTCCATCAAAATCATCGGGCCGCTTTGTTACTATGATTATATTGAAGCTCGTATAGGGTTCTCCTTCACCGTAACGAGTCACTTAGTCATTCTTGGTTCATTCAATTTGACCATAAGTTCAAAAGTCCTTTTCCTTATTGGTTCGTCCTTTTGGTGGTATAAAGTTAGGATCTTGTTATGATCTTCTTCCCCGACCCATTGAAGGTTCGCTTAAATCACTTCAATAATCATTATAAACCTATCCCATTGAATGAAGGAGTTCCACCAACTCTTTTATTTGTCAAGAAATACAAGATCCTTGGATTATTAAATGGGAGTATCATCCGCGCACCACGGTACTCCATTTAATAACATTCCCAATGATCCACTCCTCGTGTGTCTCGCCTCTTTTTATGTTAAGTGGTGGGATAAATTTGACATTAAAAGAATAGTTACTCGGGTTCAAGCAGAATTTTCTCATTGTTCGATCCCATCCCCTCCCAATCGCTATTCATTCCCGGCCATTAAAGAAAAAGAGTCGAGTCGACCTCAAAGTCAATATCCAAAGTCGATCCTTGGAGTTCAACATGTTCCCGTAGTATTTCGATTTTAAAGATTGCACCAAGAAAAGTTACTAAAGATTGTCCAGTACTCAATAAAAGAATTGATGAAGCTTTGCGAAGAGGCTTAATCATTCTTCCTGTGGTGATTCAATCAACCATTCATGATGATGATGGCGATTATGATCCTTACTAAGACAATCGAACCTTCAGATGCTCGTGATCCATTCGCTGAGTTCACTAATTCCATTCTTGGCGCCTCTGTTCTTGGCCGCCCGCCTGCTCGGGCGACCACTCGAAAGAAAAGCGCTTTTCCATCGAAAAGCATTTGTATCACTTACGCGTCCCAATCATTCAAAAGTCAAGTTTACCAGATTTTCCAAAAGCGGTAAATTAAAGTGTTTTTAGTCAAAAGTAGTTATTACTTTTTACTTTTACTTTTACTTAAGTAACATGTTTTCACTTATGTAAAATGTTTTTACTTTACCCGATCATTATAATAGATTCTCTTTCCTTGCATTATAAAAGGAAATCGAGATCATTGTTCTTCGAGACTTGAAACTTAAAAAGACTCGAAAGCCTCTCTCTCTCTCAGAAGAATCTTTAGTTTCTACCTCTGAGATCCTTACTTAACCCCTCTTCTCCAGTTAAATGTTCTAAGTTGTAAGTTAATAATTTTAGATGTTTTGTACATAGTTTCTTTAAATCAATAAAATTATTTTTATTTAGTAATTATTGTGTTGCACTTCTGCACTTCTTTTCTTAAAATACTTGGTTGGGATTAAGCCTTCTTGTATATAGTTTAAATCTGCACCTGTATCAACCAGAGCACAAAGTCGTATGGAGAAGCTTTTATCAACAACCAGGTTAATCGAGACATACCATTTTTGAATGGTAATATCTTTGATTCTTTTAAGTGTAAGCCCTCAGATAACTTGATCCGATTCAACTTTAACTCCGTGATGATTACGGTTCATCGAGATTTTCATCACTAGATGTGGAATCATTAATCAAGATCCGACCTTTTATCCTCAAAATCTTTTCTTAAATTGAAACTTCTAGTTTTAAATTAAAGAATATCCTTTTTAAGTTTATTAACTTCTAGATTTAATTCGAGAGAGTGACTTCTTTAACGGAGATTTAAATCTTTCTAATGTTTTATTGAGGCTAAAAATTAGTTTTCTTTAGCTTTAATAAAAATCTGTCATTACTATTATCTTTGTCTAATAAATCTTTTAATTGTTTAGTATAATTGAGCTTTTAGTTTAGGATCGATAATTTTATCGATTAGTTCAATTAACAAAGAGCTTTCTTCATCATCTTTGTTAAGTACATTAACTCTTTTAGTCAAAGAATTCTCATTGCAATTATCGACAAATAGTGACTTCTCTTCGTGTCACCGCTTGATAATATATCTCAGATTAGAAGAATTAGAGATCAAGAACCTTCATCATTACTAGCGTTGTTCTCAATTCTCATAAGTTCTAATATGTATTCAATATCTTCACCAGAGATATTTAGGCGATTTAGTTTTTGTTTTATTTTACATTCACTTTTATAATGACCCGCTTTTGTCCGCAATTGTGGCAAACAACTTTACTCTTATCGTATTTTTGGACTTAGATTTTTTAATATGTCTTTTATTAGTGGTTTTAGGCTTATTATAATAATTGTCTTGATTTTTATCTTTGTGGTAACTTCGCTTTTCTTCTATGATGTGTAGTATTTTGTGAGATTCAATATGTTTATGCCTATGCTTCCTTCAGAGGGAGCTATCTGATAAGCCATATTGTTCACAAAAAGTGCCTAACTCATATTTGGCCTTTTTTCTTGTCTTTTACTAGCTTTGTTTGGCTAATCTAAAATCAATACACATTTTTAAAAGAAAAACTTTATGTAAGAAAGAAAAAGATTAAAAGATGGCCCAATTGAATTGGTAAAGTAATCTCTTTCTTTTTTATTTATAAACATTTAGGGAAGGATTACGTGTATATCCTGAATCTAAATGTTTGAGAGGAAGATCGAAGTATTAAGGACTTCGTCTTCATCTTCTAACTAAGAAGATCGAAGTTTGAAAGCTTCGCTCCTCCAACCAAGCAGAGAAGGGAGAGGACCTCAAGAGCTTTACAGAGAAGCTCGAGGCTTTACATTGAATTAAGCTAAAAGAAACTCTAACACTGAAGTTTCTTTTAAATAGAAAAACCTAAAAGTAAATTACTATTTGATTCACGCAGAATCACTATTACATTAATCAAGTAAAAGTAATTTACTTAAGTAAAAGTAAAACGTAAGAAACATTTTACATTTACTTTTACATTGGTAAATGTAAGAAACATTTAACTAAGTTAAAAATATTTAACTTAAGTAAAAGCAAAAGTTATTCTTTTACTTTTACTTTTACTTTTACATTTACTAAAGTAAAAGACTTTTGCTTTACTTGAAGTTAAAAAGTGATGATGGTTTGGGCCATCATCGTTTATTGATCAAGACTCCTCTCAAGTCTTTCGTCGATCGTCCGTCTCTCATGGATCTTAGGAAGGTGCGTGAGTCACCATCCCCATACATTTCCACCTCAAAATTTTTATCCAGAAATAACCCTTTCACTCCCAAAAATTTGGTTTATAAAGAAGGAGGAAAAAATTTTCTCTGAAAAATTGGTGAAAATCTTCAAAATTTCTAAGATTTTGTAAAAATTTTGTTTAAAAACAAATCGGTCGAAATCAAACAAAGGATCACTCGATTGGTCCCGATTTATCGATGAAATCGATCTAAATGAAGACTTCTTTGTTAACCTGCTTTAACAAATTTTTTTTTTGAAGGTCTACTTAGAAAGCCTTACTTGCCTTTAAACTCATACCAGTAGATCTAAAGATTCCCTTTGGCCATTCAACGCTCCCACGGAGACTTACAAACAGCACTAATCGGGACTTAAAAGCGATCTTGGGTGTTTTACTGTGAAGGTCGGGACTTGTAAAAGCGAGCAAGAAAAACTGAAAGTTTGAAGAAACATTTAAGTCCACAAATCAAACAGTTTTTAATCGAAATCAATAAACAAAGATCAAGAACCAACCGTGTGGCTCGATACCATATAACAGCGGCGATAAGTTTTTAAAAGAAAAACTTTAATGAAGAAAGAAAAGATTAAGAAGATGGCCTATGAATCGGTAAAGTAATCTCTTTCTTTTATTTATAAACATTTAGGGAAGGGATTACGGTATATCCTAGATCTAAATGTTTGAGAGGAAGATCAAGTATTAAGGACTTCGTCTTCATCTTCTAATTAAGAAGATCGGTTGAAAGCTTCGCCTCCCGCCAACTAAGAGAGGCGGAGAGGACCTCGGAAGAAAGCTTTACAGAGAGGCTCCTGAGGCTTTACATCGAATTAAGCTTCAAAAGAAACTCTAACACTGAAGTTTCTTTAAATAGAAAAACCGAAAAGTAAATTACTATTTGATTCACGCAGAATCACTATTACATTAACTCAAAAAAGTAATTTACTTAAGTAAAAGTAAAACGTAAGAAACATTTTACATTTACTTTTACATTGGTAAATGTAAGAAACATTTAACTAAGTTAAAACATTTAACTTAAGTAAAAGCAAAAGTTATTCTTTTACTTTTACTTTTACTTTTACATTTACTAAAGTAAAAGACTTTTGCTTTACTTGAAAGCAAAAAGTCACGATGGTTAGGGCCATCATCGAAGTCGGTTGATGAAGACTCCTCCGGCGTCTTTTGGTTGGTAGTCGTCCGCTCTGTGGATCTTGGGAAGGTTCTTGTGACATGATATTTTTGTTAGAATATACCGTAGGGTATACGAGCTATAACCACGTGCTGGGGTACCACAGACATGTCGCTTGTACGAGGCAATGACACTTTCCGTGGCGGTGTGATTAGTCCACGGCGTCTCCGTTTTGGGCTCCGAAGGAAGTGGGCCATTTGATGTTTTTTTGTGGGAGGCGTATGGGTTAACCCTAGTTTTCTGTTCTCCGAATTTGTGATGTTGTGCCAAACACACCTATCCGATTTGCATACATTTTGATTCGCGGTCCAATGTGTGATTTGCCTGTGTGGAATTATTTTGGTTGCCTGTGGCATCATTTGACTTGCATGTGTGGCATTGTTTTGACTTGCTTGTGTGGCATTGTTTTGATTTTCGCACAATGGCAATGTATATTCTGAGCTCACTTTGTGTGAAATAAACTCAACCATTTGATTCAGCCTATTATTTCATTATATTAGTTTTGTTTGTTTCTGTTAAGTTCAATTCATTGAGTTAGTTCCTTCAATTCGTTATTTCTTTATTCTTCTATTAGTTTCATCAATTTTGTTGATTCAGATATATTCCATTAAGATCTTTGGATAATATATTTTCATCAGTATTTATACTTGAGGCTTTGTTCAGTATTTTGTCTCAGTTGTTTTCATATATCAGTTGTATATCTTTTGTATATTTGTATCCGTACTGGGCAATTGGCTCATGCTGTGTTTTTCTTCCGGTAGGTTTGCAGGGGTGATTCGGGGCTAGTGTGATGAGAGAGTTGTCTTTGACCATCTAGGTTGATTCGAATTTTGATTTTGGTTATTTTGACTCTATTTAGAGAATTGTATTTAGTACTTCATTGATGGATATCACTATTAGTATTTTGAAGTTATTAGTGCGCTGTTTACTTATTTTGAGGTTTGTTGTGATTTGCACGTGACCTCCCTTTCCTTTTCGGGAAGGGGGTGTTATAGAGAAAAATAATGCCACACAGGCAAGTCAAAACAATGCCACACATGCAAGTCAAATGATGCCACATAGGCAACCAAAATAATGCCACACAAGCAAATCACACATTGGACCGCGAATCCAAATGTATACAAATCGGATAGGTGTGTTTGGCACAACATCACAAATCCGCAGAACAGAAAACTAGGGTTAACCCATACGCCTCCCACAACAAAACACCAAATGGCCCACTTCCTTCGGAGCCCAAAACGGAGACGCCGTTGACTAATCACACCGCCACGGAAAGTGTCATGCCTCTCGTGCCAAGACGACATGCCTGTGGTACCCCCACAGGTGGTTATAGCTCAGGTATACCCTACGGTATATTCTAACAAAAATATCATGTCACAACACATGCGACATAATACCAACAAAAGGGTTCTATATGTACATGTTAAACCAAATCAAATTATAGTCACCATATCTCAAGAAAAAGGTAACAACATGTACCGCTCTACAATTATCAAAAATAAATACTAAACATGATAACCTAATTCAAAGAGTACAAATACGAGCCAATGCATCAACTCCAAAATAAAACTAATATATGAATTTCACAAGAAACAATTATGTGAAAGAATAACGAAATTTGAAATAAGTGACAAAACGAACAAAACGAACAAATCAAATTTAACAAGAATATCGCTGAAAGAGTACGGAATCCGTACCTGATACTTCCAAACCATTTATAGCACACTCCACAAAATCTTACCCTCAAATGCCAACGATATCAAATACGAAACGTTATTCACAACCTAAACATATTCACCTCAAATTAAAAAAAATCCAAACTAATAATTCCAAAATAATTCATAATCTATTTAATATGCCTATAATCATCGCCTTATATCAATTATTAATACTCCAAAATTTATATTCCAAATATAACTATTTAAATTCCTCCGTCTCGATCTAATTATCAAAATAAAATATAATACATAATTAAATTATGAACTCATACAAATTATATTTTCATAAATTCAATAATTTTTAATATACTATATTTAGTTTGTAATTAAAAATATATTTTAATTATAACAACAATATTATAATATTATTTATTACTTTCTCTTTCTTTTTTTTTTTTTTTTTAGAAGTCTATATAACTTATATATATATATATATATATATATATATATATATATATATATATATATATATATGTATATTGAAATTGCATGATTAAGCATATATAGTTATATATATAACGAATCAGTAGGAATTAGTAGCAGAAGTAGATAGATTCTTGAATAAACATATATATATATATATATATAACGAATTAGCAGGATATATATAAGGGATTAGACCACAGATTGCTTTACATCTATAGGTAACTTATGAGTGCCATTATATATGTACCAATTATATATATATATATATATATATACATACACCCATCTAGGCTAAAATATACTTACATGTACATAGATTGTGCAGATGCTCGTAAGTTTTTCTTTTCTTTTTCCCTTAGCCGCCGCCTCCTTTTCTTTTTCTTTCACACGAATAATGGCTTGAGTATACAATAGGGTTTGTGTTAGTTATTTATTATCAATATTTTATTAATTCTCCTAGCTCTAATAGGATTTATTATCCACACATAAATTAAACCCAATTAATTTAAAAGCCCAATTTTATCAAATTAATTTATCCACACTTATTAATATTTATTAGCCCATATAAATTAAATGATTAGTTTGACCCATATAAATGACAAAGTCCAAACAATATATTTTAAGAATATATAAATTTAATATTATTATTTTTTTTCGGGATATTATATTGCATATATTATTTTCTTTTCAAAATTTATTTTTATCAAAAATCAACACTTTATGCAATAAAATATTATTTATTATATAAGGGTGCTTATTTTTTTTCTTTTTGATTAAAATATGTCTTATTAAAAAAAAACATGTCACCACAACCATATATTCCCCTTAATAGTCTATATAGACTCTATATATATGTAAAATTTATAAGGATTACAGACTAATTATAAAAATAAGCCGCTAGAAGGAGGGGTTGAACCTCCGACCTTGTGGTTAACAGCCACACGCTCTAACCAACTGAGCTATTCCAGCTAATTTGTTATTATAAATTGACAACAGCTATTAATTCCAATAATAATAACCATGGCTAAATATATTTACTACATGTTTAAATTCACCAAAAGAATGACTAAATTCACCATTAATTATTTTCTTCTTATTTTTTATAGCATCATTTGATAATGTACTATAATTCTAACTGTAAAGATGGTATTCAATAATTTTTCTTTTTAGATAATAAATAGAATATCAGATAAATAGACTATCAGACTATGTTTGTTTGTAAAAATAATGGATAAGATATGATTTTTGTACTAAACGCTATTAGGAATTATTTTAGCTCATGAGTTATTATTTTTTTAATTTTCTCCTTCATATCCAAATTCCTTGTTTGACTAAAATATCAAATATAAATTGCGATTGATATAATAGTATAAATGATATAACAGAACAAATATGTATTTTTTAAAGCTGTTTTATTCTATTTATCCACATATATGTAATTTAATATAAATAGAAAATTGTTTTCATATACAACATCATTTTTCTTAATTAATGACGTTGGGTTTACGCTTGACATCGATCTGTTATGAAATTTCTCTAATTGTTGGCGCGACAGTAAAACTTGATATTTCTCACATAAATACGAGTCTTATTTATTATTTATCTGAGGAAAATTTGTAAAAATATCAATTTCTTTTGTAAAAATATCAAATTCCCCTTAAATTTTGAGATTACCAATTATATCTATCTTCTTATTGTATTTATCAATTATTTATTATTTATTGTATTTTCTTTGGTTTATGCAGTGAATTCATGGTGTCAACTCTAAGTCTTATGCATTTTTTGTGAATAATTCTTGAACTTTGATCTCGATATAAGTGCACCATAATTTTTTCCTAGTATAATTGTTATAAGAAACTGAAAAATAATATTTTCACATGAAAAAAACCACTATAAATTCTATAACGACAATTTTTACCAGTCGCTATACATTTATAGCGACACAATATATTATGTCGGAGTTTAAAATGTTTTTGTTATCTTTTATTTTCTACAACATAGGGAAAAAAAAGAAAAAGATTTATGTGGGTGAGACCCTTTCTCTTCTTTTCCTAATCAAATTCTGCTTACAGAGTGGTACTTTTTTCCAGCCTTCATATAATATCTATAATTCACCAGTATTTCCTGGACCTCCCAGGGTAAGAACTACACCTAGTAGTTCACTCTGGACCGTCAGGTTAGGCCGGATAACCAAAGATGGTCTACTGACATGAGTTTGTCGAAAGTTTTGAATTGGTTCTGGTGAATGTAGCGGCTCAGGCTGCTGGGAATGCCTTAGAAAAGTGGGATTCAAGTTACTCGAATGTGAGTTTGGTCGAGAAATTTGGCTTGCTGGAGATGAATGATTCTGACCAAATATAGCTCCTCTAGAAAAAACTTCAGGTCCCTGAATGATAAAAACAATATCATATAAAGAAAGAATTCACTTGAATATTTACCAGGAGAATAAATTCTTTTAAGGGCATCATGTAAACTAGTGGTAACATTTCGACTATATATTTCAAGAGAAAATTGATTGTATTAAATATTATTTACCATTGTAAAAGTTTACACCATATCCTCTTAAAATACTAAGGTTATTATTGCCTATTGGAGGCTGTAAAACCACTAGTTTACGGGATGTCTTCTTAAAGGGAATTATTAAATCCACAACACTTTTTATTATTTTCACAATAAAAGTGTCGCTGTAGATGTATAGTGACGGTGAAAACCGTTGCTATAGCGACACTTTTGTTGTGGAAATAACATTTTTCTGTTGTGGATTTAACAATTCTCCTTTTTAAAATGTATTCTTATTTAGAAGACTGAGTAAGCTCACCTGAGAAAATAAGACCCCTCGGAATACTCTTCCATTAACAGTCGCTGTCATCAAATAACCCGAGTCAAAAGCCCCATCAACTTTACCATGAACTTCAGCTCCATTCTGCAAGAAGTTGAAATGAGCATAAACAAGTGACATACAAGAAGGGTAATGCATAACTATGAAGTAACTTAAAGTTAATAGGAAGATTGCGCAACATACTAAATTTTGGAAGTGTCCTGCTCCCAAGGACTTTTGTTCTGCTGCTGAGTAATGTACTTCATTTCTACCTTTATGAACATCATGGTGATTTTGTTCTGGTTTTGGCTGGTTCAAATGTTCTCCCAAGACATATAAATCCTGAGGAGCTCTGCTGATTATAGTTCTTGGGTTTGATTGATTACCATTGACATTATCGGACTGAATATTACTTGAAACTTGACTATGCTGCTTAATAAAAGCAAATAGTTGAGCAGCTTTGGCAGAACTAATGGCTTTGTTAACAGGAGTTTGATCTTGATCAGAGTGGGACGGAGACGAATTTTGGGACAGAGAAAGAGAATGCTCCTCTGGCTCTGATTCTCTCTCACATATCTTTGAATTGGCTGTTCTTCTCCTCTTAGGATGTAAAGTATCTTAAAAATCAACCGCAAAATAAAAGTTAGAGAAGTCATGCTTTTGCAACCTATAACTTGTTTTAGTGAGATCGTTCGTTTCAAAACCAACCTGAGCTGAGTGGGAAAGGTAGTTTTGGCTCCGGTTCTGATTCCCTAGCTCCATTTCTTACTACACCTATGTTAGCGCCCAAAATCGTAGTTTTCTGTAGCATAAGCATAACCTCATGTATCATATACGAAAAGATCAATCCACAAGAGTTTATATAACATATCTGAAATCTATGTACCTGGATATGATCTGCTTCTTGCATGAATGTTCTCTTTTCTTGGCATTGGCTTCCAAAAATTTTGCACATAGAAATGTTATAACGGCCATTAGGATGTTCAGCTCCAAGCTGCAAGTTGAGTAGCTCATTCAAAGGACGCTCATCCTCTCCACACCTAAGCAACAAATTGTGAGAAGAAAAGTCCATGATCAATGTCATTACTAGTTTAAAGAAAGCATTCATAATGGGTAATAGAGGACCAAAATCTTGTGTCAAAACAATCAAACATGTTTTGTTTCGGTTTTGGCAACAAAGTAACATTCGAATTCTTCTAAAAATGACCGAAACATTTATTGAAAACCACCACACTTCTGTAAAATGTTTCCTTTCCAAGCTGATTGAAATTATACATGACTCGAACAAATTTTGCTTCTTGTCAGCATATAATGTTTGCTGGTACTAGTATGCTAAAGTATTAAAGACTTACCCCCCATAAATGGTTATGTCTGTATCTGTGACGATAGCTGTATGAGAAAACCTCCCTTGTGGCTGTTGGCCGCATATCTCAAGCCGAGTCCACGAAAAAAAACTTATATCAAAGACCCAAACATCATTGTAGTATTGCTTGTATCCAACACCACCAATTACATATACCTACAAATCATGATGAGAAAGTGACTTTTCTTATCAGAAAATAGTTTTTTATGCCTTAACAAGTATTTAATGTGCAATACTTATAAACTTGTCTTTGTACCAAAACAGACAGCAGCATGACCTGCTCGAACACCGGGTGAAGGTCCTTGAAAACCCAACTGCAAATAATAATAATTTGAAAGGAAAATAATGCGGCCATGAGATAAACTCATCAAACATTCAACAAGATATTTAGTTACACTTCAACTGAATCTAAATGCATAGATCTTGAGAAAGTAGTTTGAGTCTTAGTCTTACCTGCCCGGTAGGCAATAAGCAAATAACTTTCCCATTTAGTTAGTATTATGATGCACAATTGACTTAATTAAGATTTAAGTCCCATAAAACATTAAAAAATATTTTTAAAATGTATAAATATATAGATAGGTGAAGTTCATACCCTTGCCCAAGTCATCGTATCCATGTCAAGCATATCAACATCCCTTGATATCGATCACCACAATCCCGCCATATACAAAAGCTTTCTTCCTATTGCAACAGCACTATGACTGTCCCTTGGGACAGGAATATCGCCCATCACCTCCGGGCAAGTCCACCGCATAGATTTAAGGTCTAAAACATGTAAATCATTTAAATAATTTGCTCCACTTTCTCCACTACCACCAAATATAACCAATTTCTCGCCACCAACAAGCGTAGCAGTGTGACTTTCTCGCGGGGAAGGTGCAACCCCCTGACAATTGGGCTGAGACCATTCTATGGACCTAAGGTCCAATATATGAATATCATTGACCTTTTTAGAGCCATTAGTGCCGCCAAATACTATCATCTTGTTTTCAACGAGAACAGCACTATGGCTGTCTCTCGGCCCTGGACCCTGCCCTGTGGTCACAAGATTGTTCCAAACCATTGTATCAAGATTTAGCACGAGAATGTTGCTGAAATGCAAATCCCCACAGCATCCCTGAAATGGATCGGGATGATACATCCAATGCAGCATTAGAAATGAGAATGAATGGATGATTTCTTATATTAAGTCCTAAAGGTATGATTTATTGGAAAATTACAGGATCTTAAGTTCCATTATGTAACAATAGAAGACTTGGATAACCACTAAACCAATAAAAAAATTTATAAAGAAAGTTCTAAAGCTACCCCATAAGTACTTAAGGATTCACACCAACTACTGTCCAATTTTGTAAAGAAATTACTACATTAAAACAAGCACCATCACCGGACAAAGGTTGGGAAGAAACAAGGAAATTCGACATTTCCTTCTAGTTAGTAAAAATTTCGGGGGGATTGTGATGCCTATATTTCCTTTTTATTGCTTAAAATCTTTATGAATAATTTTAGTGGAAATTAAGGTTTGCAGAATATATTTACTGTAAGAAAAGAAAGTACATATATCTAATATTATGCACAGAAGCATGCACATTAGGAATATAATGAAGCAGAGTGTCCATCTTCCTATGGTAGCTAAACAACTTGACATGACAAAAATGTTGAGAAACATGTAACAGTTTCTATCAACGATAAAAAAAACAAAAAATGAAAAAAAAAAATTAAGGTGAATAACAGTTCTATAACCAGAAACTGGAGATTCTACCAAGAAAACACCCGCCAAGTAATAGAAAGTGATAGTTTAAAGCAAGACAAACTTAAGAGTTAAGACAGAATGGCATTAAAAACCAAACAAGATATAATGGGAAAAAACTAAAACTACTGAAGAAAGTGCACATTTTATTAGCCAAAGATAACCATACCAAATGATAATGAAATAAAGAAGCATGCAGACTTATTATCCAAAATAAAAGCATTGAAATACTCCTTGTATACAGCTTAAAATAAGATACCAATAATGGTGGGTGTGGGTGTGGGTGTGGGTGTGGGTGTGGGTGGGGGGGGGGGGGGTGAAACAAAGAAATTATAAAGAACTAGCCATTTCTACCAGAATCATTGACATGAAGTATTCAAATTTATCAAGAAATAATCTATGTTTACTAAAAAATAAAATAAAAATAAACTCATACCCCCAATATATAGAGAAAGCCATTAGAATAGCACGCAGAATGCCCCCATCTCTCAGGGGGATTAAAGCCCAAGACTTTTGGATAGAGCCACATTGCCCTCTTCTTTGCTCCAACTTCACCTCCAAAAGAACCCATTTTTTATTTCTTTAAATTTCTCTCAAATTTGAAACAATTAGCACACTGTTTGGAAGGGATGAATAAACCCGGGTATTAAAGGAGGAGAAGTGGGTCAAAGAAAAGAGGACATGAAGAATCAACTATCAGTGTCAATAGACATGAAAAGATGGGGGCTTTCAAGTCCATATCACTACTGCACCACCAACAATACAAGGTTTAATTATTGTGGTGCATAAAAAGATCATATTTTTAGAGTCCTTCTGCGGCCACATTGAAGTGGCGACATTGTTGCAACATTTTTTTTTTGTTTTTTTTTTTTTTTTTTTTTGTATTACATCTCAAAAAATATATAGTATTTATTTCAACTAAAATTTTTATAAAAATAGAAATTGGATACATACAAGAAAGCGAGGACATATACGCGGTCTGTGCAATCACTCGCTTTCTTGTATATATTCAAATTACACATAAAATACTATTTTTTACAAAAAATTCAGTTGGAATAAATACTATGAATTTTTTGGGAGGTACTACAAAAAAAAATAAAAAAATAAAAAAATGTCACTAGAAATGTCACTAAAAAATATCCCCCCTAGACTTATTGTATTTTTATGAATAAAAATGTATTCTTCTGGTTGTTTTAATAATAATGCTACTATCACATAAAATAATCATATACTGTTGACGTGACAGTATGTGATTTATTGTTGACATGACCCACTTAACTCAACAACAAATCACATACTATCACATTAGCACTATGTGATCTTTATATGATAGTAGCATTATTTTTGTTTTAATTATGGTCAAATCCTTATGGGAGATTGTAGATAAAGATAATGCAATAAATCAGAAATGAGAAGTGAAGTTGAATAGTGAAAATGTTATTGTTATGTAATTTTTTTTTAATAACATAATATATATTCAGAAAAAGAGTACTCAGAAAAAATGAATTGATATAGATCGTAATAGATGTAAGCTCGTAGAATTTCATCAAATAGATCACCACGATATTTTCATATTTCAATACGTTTTTCAGGATCACGCTCCAAATAATTAATATCTCATTTTTTACCTTCAATTCTTGGTAATTTTAGAGAATTCCAACTGAAATTTTTATAAAAAATAGGGTTTTAGGTGTAATTTGGATACATACAAGAAACAGGACATGTACAGCATGTACAACCCCGTTTCTTGTATATATTCAAATTACACCTAAAATACTATTTTTTACAAAAAATTCAATTGGAATAAATACTATGAATTTTTTGGGAGGTACTACAAAAAAAAATCAAAATAAAAATCAAAATAAAAAATGTCACTAGAAATGTCACTAAAAAATATCCCCCCTATACTTATTGTATTTTTATGAATAAAAATGTATTCTTCTGGTTGTTTTAATAATAATGCTACTATCACATAAAATAATCATATACTGTTGACGTGACAGTATGTGATTTATTGTTGACATGACTCACTTAACTCAATAACAAATCACATACTATCACATTAGCACTATGTGATCTTTATATGATAGTAGCATTATTTTTGTTTTAATTATGATCAAATCCTTAAGGGAGATTGTAGATAAAGATAATGCAATAAATCAGAAATGAGAAGTGAAGTTGAATAGTGAAAATGTTATTGTTATGTAAATTTTTTTTAATAACATAATATATATTCAGAAAAAGAGTACTCAGAAAAAATGAATTGATATAGACCATAATAGATGTAAGCTCCTAGAATTTCATCAAATAGATCATCACGATATTTTCATATTTCAATACGTTTTTCAGGATCACGCTCCAAATAATTAATATCCCATTTTTTACCTTCAATTCTTGGTAATTTTAGAGAACGATGTTCTTGTTCAGGGGGTACATTAGGCTCAGGGGTAAGCAGAGATGTGTCAACATGATTTGATTGTTTTCTCTTGAAAAATGAATCAATAGTATGTGATTTTTCCATATTTTAAAACAAAAAATAAAAAATTCAATCAACTACACTACAAGAATGAGTTAATCAATATTATTGGACCACTCATTGAACTTTTTAATAATAAAATCTTAATAAATTTACAATCAAATAAGTAAGGGTTTTAGTTGGTTTACCGGAAATCAAATTGAATATGCAATTGGAATTAACATATATAATATTATGATCACTCATTAAACTTTTAAAAATTAAAATATCAAGTTTCATAAAATAAACAAAGAATAAAAAAAATTAAATAAGGGTTTTAGTTAGTTACCTAGATGCAAATGTATCATTCAATTGGAATAACATAAATACAATATTTATGCTCAAATTATACAAATATAAAATTATAATGAATTTAATAATAAATTAGTTTGCAATCAAAAGCACTCCATGAACAACTTGATAAATGAACAAGTGAACCTTATAAAATTTTCAAACCTTGGGAGGGCTGTTGTGACGCCCCCAAAATAGGTCCAATCCACCCAACCTATTATGAGTCGCCAAATACATGGTACAGAAAATAACTACAACTTTATTACAACAATTGTCATGCAAAATACAACAACACATATGCTGTGAGTTTTGATACAAATATATACCAATTGTGACTCACATCCCAACCTTGGATAGCACGTCACAATGGCACCTTACATAAAGGTATAGTCAAAAACTGTTTTAGAAATTAGAATCTTTGGGAAGTGCTCAAGGAAACCTTCGTACATGGGAGGCCATGTGTCTAGGTTATAATAGATATCATATGGCCACAGAATTATCCTTGGTTGAGCCAATAGACCCCAAAAAAAATGAGAAGATTACTATCATATTCTTTCCAATGGTGAGTCTTCTCTTGACATATCATTATCTCCACTGTCTCTAATTGAGAATTATACTTCAAACAAACACCAAGATTATATAGGTAGTGCTTTCGTAGATATAATCGCTATGAGTGGATGTGCACAACTCACATCTTAGGATGACACGAGGTTGTATGTCATTAGACATCTTGTATGATAGTGGTAAAATACCCTTCCAACGTTGGGTTCGCTTTTCACCCTATTTGATTCACTAAATATAACTACTAAATGATGACCACCGCTCTATTCCTCTTTTACCTGGCCAACACCAAATGCTACACTCTTATTACACGAAAGGAATTGTGAAGCAAAAGGGTGAAACAACCAGCTCGATAAAGAATATCATGACTAAAGATAATTAAATTATCAATAGCCTTCATCAATAATAAATCGGAGATTTAGAACATATGGTAGATGATAAAAAATTTTTAACCATAGTTGCAGTTGAATCGAGCGAATCCATTAGAAGAGTCGGATAGACTATAAAGTCTATTATCTTCTCCATATTAAAAATCCACCAACAATGTTTTATCCTCAGTAACATCAATCAACAATTCTGGTCCACAATCATATGAATAACTCATAATCATAATTGTAGTTCAAAATTCCTCTTCTCATCCAGGACGAAGATAATTTTCATCACCTTCTTTACCTGAAACATCAAAGATCATGGTTACACCAAATCACATTTTATGTTCATAATCATACTAATAACTTCATCTTTGCACTACGGCCAAATATATTCGTCAACAGTTTATCTTTGCACTACTGACCAAAGATATTCAACAACATGTCATCTTTGCACCTACGGGCCAAAAGATATTCATCAACAGATTCATCTTTTGCACTACGTGCCAAAGATATTCTCAACAGCCATATTTGCCTTCTACAAAAGCAAATATATTAATATCACAAAGAAATATATAATCATTTCAGAATTTATATAAACAATAATTATAACCATATTGATCAATTCACCTTTGTACTTAAGCTAAAGATATTCAATTATAAATTCAATGGTCATGATCATACCAGTCAACAATTTAACTTTGCACTACTGGCCAAAGAGAATCCATAGTCATGATCATACCAAAAATCTACCCATCTTTACACTCAAGTCAAAGAGAAATATCATCATTAAGGTTATAAAAATGTTATATATGATAATAAAAACAATATAATCAACATATAGATTTAATCTGAAGAGTAAGATTCATAAATCAACGATAATTTGGTCAGAAAAAGAAACCAATTTTGTCGTGAATAGTAACTCGTGAATAGTAATTCATGAATAATAATTCATGAATAATAACTCGTGAATAGTAACCCCGATATGATAAAGGTAGAAATTTCACAATAAAATCCATACCAATATTTCGGTATAATGATATTGAAAGAATAAAATTTCTTAAACTTATAAACAATTTATTTTAATTATATACACTTTACTAAATAATGCATTTAATCATCCTAGAATGCCAAACTCATATCACCAATAACCCAAAATCCTCATCAAAAATCTGCATATACCTCATATAGGATTCTCAAGCCATAAAATCCTATTTTCCAATTTTCTTACTTCACATAACATATTTAATTCATTTACTCATAGCTAGTCCATTTTCATAAAAAATACCAAATTAGCCCCAAAAATATTTCTTTTAAGAATTTAGCGTAATATAGTCCCATATTGAATATATATTTTTTCCGTAATTTTTAAAATTCATTTACTATTTTTCATATGGCCAAAACAGCCGAATATTTAGACATTTATCATAAATTATAATTTTATCCCAAAAATTCCAAAATTTACAGAGTATACTTCTGTTATATACATGTACTCCCAATAAAAATTTCACCAATTTTGGAGTTAACCACAAGGAGTTATAAGGGTTTACTTTTAAAATAGTTTTTTTCGTAAAATTCATAACTCTTAATCTATACATCCAAAAATCGCCATTTTTGGACACAATCAATAAAACTCATCAAATTATCATTTTAAATTTTTTCAGAATTTTTGAAGGTCTGAAAAGTTACGAAACATGAAAAACATAACAACCCTTAAAATCCCTTACCTCAAAAGATCAGTACTTCTGACTTGAATATCGGATATAACGCTGAACGAACTTGCGCCGTATAGCAACACTCAAGATATCTAAATACTCATAAAAATATGCTTGATAATATTGACAGAAAGAAAACTTGTTTCTGGTGTGTTTTTCAATTCTAACTTAACCCTCTATTTATAGAAAAATGTTAGAACGCCATAGGAGACTAAAATAATAAATTAATATTATTTATTCTCTAGTTTCTACGCACCAACCATCAGCCATCAAAGCATGTCAAGTCTAAAAAAAAATCCCAGCAGCCCATATGTGTTAAAACAAAAGTGGGTCCCACTCATAATTTAATAAAAATTATTTTATTTTCCAAACTTCAATAATTCATAAAAATAGCACATTTATCGGAAAAATACGAATTTTATGTCCATTCCACACGAAATCGAATTCTCTACAACTTTGTAGCTTTGAGTTTTTCCAAATTCCAGACAGAAAATATCCGAAATCTACAAACGGACGATTTTCAACACCTTTTAAAATTCATAACAATTCATCCGTTATTTTTTAACGGTTCAAAATTTGTGAACATATACTCAACTTATATATGTATAACATATTCAAAAATCACAACGATCCAACGGTCGGATTAAAATTATAACTCACGCAATAGAGCTTTAAGAACACCGATTTGATATTTTAATACCTCCAATCTGATAAAATATTGATAAAATACCTCAACATTAATTCCTTCATTTTTAACCACATAAATAAATCCATCATTTATATCCACATCAAATAAAAATTTCCTTATCATATAAATCAATAATTAATTATTCACAAATAATATTACAGAATCACAATAATGACAACCAGACAGTTCTCAGGAAAGAGGGGACTTTCCGATAAGAATTTCTCCTTACTGGCGCGCAATTAGGTGACCAAACCTCTCATTGACAGAACTTTCTAGACATTATCAATAATGTTATCTAATAATATTATTCAAATCATATAAATTATTGATCTGATAATGGAAAATACTGTAAAGTGATAATTATTGAATAACAATAATATAAAATATCAACATAGCAATTATTGAATCAATAAAATAAAATATTGAACAGTAATTACTGTAACCATTATTGAGTAGTGTCTTCTTACGTAAGAGTCAATAATTTCAAAAATACTGTGCCATACCATGTGCTACTGTGGAATAACGCGTATTACTGTATTTTAACCACCGGGTATTTCAACAGTGTTAACGGTAACCATTACGCCGTTATTTATAAAAACTCAAATTTGTCGTTTTTTTCATCCGACAGTTATCCGTTATAGGGCCCACAAATGGCTGCGCCGTTGTACGAATATTTCCCGACAGAAAGAATATTCCACGACCAAACGAATATTCTCCGACAACAATGAATATTTTATAACCACTTGTGTATTTTGAAAAAAAAAATCATATATCACCCTTAACTTTAACTTTTTATCAATTTAACCATTTACTGAATTGTAATTATAAGAAAATTTGAATATTTTTATTTCATAAAATTCGGGGTCTTACAGCTGTGGCCCCCTCCAGTCCTAACATAGTTCAACAATGCTACTATCACATAAAAAAAACTCACATAAAGCTCACATACACACACATGCATACTGTGGACCCCGCCTGACATGTGGGGCCAACAAATATATATGTGTGTGTATGTGAGCATTATGTGAACCTTTTTTATGCGATAGTATCATTATTAACATAGTTTTGTCCCTGATTCATTTGTCCAACTGAAAATAATGTTGTCTGGGAGAATTGGTGTAAGACCCTAACTTTTTATGAATAAAAATTTAATTTCTCTAATTATTATTTTGAATAATAAGGTGTTGATTTGATATAATGCTTTAGTTATGGATGAAATGTGCAAATTTTATAAAGTAAGCAAGTTGTCATATAATATTCGTTTGGTCGGGGAATATTCTTTTTGTCGGGAATATCCGTACGATGGCGCAATCATTGGTGGACCACATAACGGAATAACTATCGAACATAGAAAGCGGCAGAAATAATTTTTTATAAAAAGATAACGGCAAAACTTTTACTGTTAACTGTTGAAATACCCGGTGATAAAAGTACAGTAATACGCGTGGTTGTACAGTAGCACACGATATTGTAAATTATCTCTAATTATTGATTCTTACGTAAGAAGTCACTCAGTTTCATTCAATAATTGCCACATTGGTTGTTGCATAGTATCTCATATTATTGATTCAATTATTGTCACAGTACCATCTGCACAATATTTTATATTATTAAATCAATAATTGAGATGACACATTTATTCATATTATTAGTTAACATTATTGACAATGTCTAAAAAATTATGTCGAGGAAAGGGGTTAGGTTATATAATTGCGCGCCAATAAGGATAAATCCTTATCAAAAAACCTCATCTTTCTTGGGAATGATATGGTTATTAATATTGTGAGCTTATAATATTACTTATGAATAATTATTATGTGGTGGATATTGGTTCAATTTTGATATAAATGAAAGAATTTAGCATGAAATACTTGTTGAAAGTTGACAATTATCTTCTTCGATAATATATTCATTCAAATATATTATTATAATATTACATTATAATAATGTGATAATATAATAGTATAATATTTTATAATTTAAATGGTAATATTATTATTATAATATATAACTTTCAGCATGTGAATAAAAATGGAGTGAATGTTATCATTTTTATTTTGAATTCCTTCCGTGCACTCCTCCTTTGCAAATGGCTGGAATAATTCTCCTGCAATCCTTTGTTTTCTAAATAGTGTGGGCCCTCAAATTAAAATGTGAGCTATTCCTTTTCAAATTCTCATGCAGAATTTGTTCCAAATAGTGGGCCTCACCAATTGAGAATTGATAGGTTAGGCAAGGAAGAAAATGAGAAGTTGGGCAAGTTAATCGGAGGAGGAAAGAAAAAAAAGAGTTAGGCAGATGATATTGTTTCTTCCTCTGTGTTGCACTATAAAAGGGAGGTTACCCCTCCTTCCTAAACACACTAGAATCAGAGAATTCTTCTTCTATAATATTGTGCGTATTTCTTTCTAGTATAAGAATACTTTGAGTGTTGCTAATAGGGAAAGATTTTCTCAAAAATATCTCCGCTATACTAGTCAGATTTACTCTCCTACTAGGGTAAGGGGTATTATTTATTTCATATTCGTAAAAGATATTATTTTTCGTATTCGTAAGGAATATTCTTTTCGTTCAATATTTTTAAGGGATATTATCTTCGTTCAATATTCGTAAAGGATATTATCTTCGTTCAATATTATTTTTCGTTCAATATTCGTAAATGATATTATTTTATTGTAATACTCGTATGAAATATTATTTTCTTTCATACTCCATATTATGTAAGGAATATTATTTCATTGCATATTCCTAAATTTAAACTTACTATGGTAAGTATTATTTCTATAATTCCTGAAATGATTAGAAATTCCTTAAGTTTTGCGCTTCATCTAATATCATTTCACTGGAATATTGGTCTGAACTTTCTTATAAAATTTTAAACATTTTATGTCTGGGTACTATTCATAAGTACTATTCATACGATAATATTCATACATACGGTACTATTCACAGCATAATTTAATCTTCTTTTATGTCCAAATTATTTTTGATACATGAATATCATTCTTGAATTTTACTTCACAAATAGTTATCATGTTGACAATTTGGACATTTTTTAACTATAGATAAATTGAATTAGAAATCTCTAATATTTATCTTTGATCTCACTTGATTGATTATTTATATCATTTCCATTATCATCATGCTTATATTATGATGAAAGTCATCTTTGGCCCGTAGTGCAAAGATGAACTGTTTATTGGTATGATTATGACCAAGAATTGTGTATGGGTATAATCATGACCTGTAATGTTATAGACAAATGATTTGGTAAATGTCCTCTTTGGCCCGTAGTGCATAGATGGACAGATATTTGGCATGATCATGACCACTAGTGATACAAACGAATATCATTGACCCGTAGTGCATGGATAATTCGTTGATGTGAAATATTTATTGATTGGTGTTACAGGGATAAAATATTGATGATGAACTTTTAAATCATAGAAGATAGTAGACATCATGCTCTACTTGACTCTTCTAATGAATTATTTATTCTGCTGCAGTTGTTGATCTAGTTGTTGTTTATTGTATTATATCAGATTTTTCACTGTTGAGGACTAAGGATAATTTGTTCTTTATTATCTTAGACATAATATTTTTTACTGGACTAGTTGAGCTCACCCTTTTCTTTCATTATTTTCTTCGAGAAATGAGAATATAGCTGGGACTAGTCACGAAATAGAGTGATGGTCCAAGATAGTTGCTATAGTAGTCATCACTATTCTATAAAATAGTGTGATAATAATTGTAATGAGAATTTTATTTGAGTTTGGATATTGTCTACGAGATGATATTTGTATTAAAACTCACAGCCTATGTGTTGTCGTATTTTGGACGACAATTGTATAATTAAAGTTTGTATTTGGATTCTGTACCATGTATTTGGCGACTCAGAATGGGTTGTGTACCTATTTTGGGGGCGTCACAATTGGGTTATAAGATTTATTGAAAATGAAATTTTTACAGAATTCAATGATTTTGGTGTTATTTGGATACATGTAAGATTTGAGTTGTACAGACTATATAATTCTATTTTTTACATGTATCCAAAGGACACCCAAACTACTGGATTCTGTAAAAATTTCAGTTCCAATAAATCTTATAAATTATTTGGGAGTCATAAAAAAATTTAAAAAAAATTCTTGGTCACTGATCTCCAGAAGGAATTTATAAAGGTCTCATTGCAAAGGTTTTCTGCCTGAACGTAATGTTCGTAACAGATCACAGAACAAGAAGGACTTCGTAAAGAAACAACAAGTACACGAAAGCAAGAGGAAAAACTAACTCTGAAAGTTAACTTCGCAAAACAACAAAAGTATAAAGATAACGAATAAACAATCTGCACATCTAGTCTGAGAAAGTAGATCAGGAACTGAAGTAATAAGTAGGAGTGATGATAGAGAACACAAGTCTACGATGTTCATCACTCTACTATCAACAAGCACAAGAACAGAAAGTTCAAACAGAACGTAAAACTCAACCCTAAGAGTTATCGGACGACATATCTTAAAGTAAAGTTAGGTTTGACAAGGGGACTGACAAATGGAACGTTGCAAGTGGAAGAGTTTGAGGTTTCAGAGAATATATCCTTGAAAGAAAACAAAGGAGTCTCCACTGACTAGTTTTGTGATGCCCCTAAAATAGGTATACATCACCTATTCTGAGTCGTCAAATACATGGTACAGAATACAAATACAATCTTTAATATACAACAAGAGAGTTATGAGTTTTAATACAAATACTGTCTTCTAGACAATATCCACTCTCAGAATAATTCCTCATTACATTTATTGTTACACTATTTAACAAAATAGTGAGGACTACTAATACTATCATCTGAACCGTCACTCCGTTCCCCGACTAGTTCCGGCTACGTTCTCATTTCCTGAAGAGAACAAAGGAAAGAAAGGGAGAGCTCAACTAGCCCAAAGAAGAAATATTATGACTAAGATAATGCGTAATAAATTATCATTAGTCTTCAACAATGTTAAACCGATAAAATACAATAGACATCAAGTTTAACTGCAATGAACAAGCAATCCATTAGAAGAGTCAAGTAGAGAATAAAATCTACTATCTTTTATGATTTAAAGGTTTTTTCATCACTTTTATCACGGGACTCAACAATAAATAATCCACATCATCGAATCACCCTCGTATTTACTACGACCAAGGATATTCTTTAGTATCACGACCACAAATTATCCATGCACTACGGGCCAATGATATTCGTGTATTCATCAATGGTCATGATCATGCCAACAACTCGTCCCATCAATGCACTATGGGCCAATGAGGGCTTTTACCACATCATTTGTAACATTACTACCATGATTACACCGAACAATCCTCGGTCATAATCATACCAAGTCCATCTATGCACCACAAAAGCCACAGATGACTTTCAACAAAATATAAACATGAGGATGATGACAATGATATAAGAATTCAATAAAATAAGTTCAAGAATTAATTTATCCAGAATTAATAACGTCCCAAATTGTCAACATAATACTTCTTTGTAGAGTAAAATTCAAGAATGCTCGTAAGAATATTTCCATGAAAAGATATTGTATGAAGCCTTGAATATCAAGGATATTCCACTAATTTCATAGAGTATAGAAGTCAAAATTTTAACCAACCGAGTATAATAAAGAATGGAATAACAAAAGAAATCACCAGCATGCGATAGAATCATGACAGCAAAAGTTATTCCAATGTAATAATAAATAACGGAACAAGGTCCCACGTAAAACGAAATGCACAAGATATTCAATAGAATAATAAAGGCGAAAAAGTCCCAGAAACGCATGCAGACGATATTCCAAATGTAATAATAAAGAATGGAACCAGTCCTACAGAAAAATGCATGTATATGATATTCCAACGTAATAATAAAGAATGAAATAACAAAAGAATTTCACCAATTATAGGGTAAATTTCAGACATCAAAGTTATTCCAATGTAATAATAAATAATGGAATAATGTAAGTTCTCTTCATGAATACAAAAGAAATAATACCCTTACTTACCGTAAAAGAAATCGGATATAAGAGTAGGAAAGTAGCGTAGAATACTTTTCTATAGTTTCTCTATAATTTCTCTCTCTAAAGTTTCAGTGAATTCGTAAGAAATAATGAAGGAATGAGCTTCTATTTATAGGAGAATGGAAAGGATACTATGCAATAAAATATTCTAATAAAATAAAATATTATATATATATATAACACATGCTAGTTCACGGGATACACTCCCGTGATTCCTTGCTTCCCTCCTAACAATTGTTACCCATTATATATATGACAACAAAATAGTACTCCATCCTAATAACCCAAATTTCCCCCCCATTTGTCTGCCACTTTTACAATATATATATATATATATATATATATATATATATATATATATATATATATATATATATATATATATATAAAATACATTCCTCGCAATCCTTTTTCTTTCATCAACCCGTGACAACATAAAATCCCACTCCAAGACTTTCCTCCCACAAGTGGGCCATATCCAATGGGCCCCCCTTAAAAATAACTTCTATCGATTATTTTGAAAAATGGGCAAATGGGGGTCCATAAAATAAGCAAAACCTCATAAAAATCACCTTAATAATTTTAACAACACTTATCACCTTTATTATAATTCACAATATTAATTGACCGGGTCATTCCCAAGAAAGAGAGGGTTTTTCAATAAGGATTTCTCCCTATTAGCGCGCAATTAGGTGACCAAACCTCTCCTTAACAAAACTTTTAGACATCGTTAATATTGCAAATAATAATATTAATAACTTTGTCGTCTCAATTAGTGATTTAATAATATATAAAATATTGACAATAATTGAATCAAAGAACGTGAGATACTATGCAGCAATTACTGTAGCAATAATTGAACAAAATTGAGTGACTTCTCATGTAAGCATCAATAATCAATATTGTGTGCTACTATGCAACCACGCCAGACATCGTACTTTTTTTAACCGGTGTTTCAACAATTAACGGTGAAAACTTCCGTCGTTATTTTCATAAAGTATTTTTGTCATTTTCAATCCGACAATAATTTCGTTGTTAGGGTCCACCAATGATTGTGCCGTTATTACGAATATTCCCTGTTAAAACGAATATTCCCCAACCAATCGAATATTATATAACAACTTCACGTCTTTTAGCAAAATTTATAAATATTACCCACATCTATAACATTATATCAAATTTACTCCATAATATTCAAAAATGATATTTATAGAAAATTCATCTTTATTTATAAAAGTTGGGGTCTTACAACCTCCCCTTCTTATGAAATTTTGCCTCTAAATTAGGGTACGCATACCTAGTATGTCAAGAGGTAAGGATACCTTGATTTTATTTCGATTCTAACTCCCAAGTCATTTCCTCAACATCGTGGTTTCTTCACAAAACTTTGACTTGAGGTATAACCTCGAGCGTAGAATATGTTCTTTCTTATCCAAGATTTGAACATGAACCTCTTCATACGTTAAATCTTCCGCTATTTCGTCCGGCTTCTAACTCAATAATGTGGTTCGGTCTTTCACATATTTACGTAATATGGATATATGAAAAACGCGGCGAACACGAGACATACTTGGTGGTAAAAGCGAGTCTATAGGCCACGCTTTCTACCGATCGAGGATTAAAAATGGGCCAATGAATCGAGGATTGAGCTTTTTTCTTTTCCAAATCTCGTAACTCCTTTCCATGGAGCAACACGTAACAACACATGATCTCCAATATCAATTCCACGCCCTTTCGATGAAGATCAAGATAACTCTTTTATCGGTCTTGTGAGGTTTTTATACGTTGTCAGATCGTTTGAATATTTTCCATAGTCATTCGTACTAACTCCGGTCCCAACAACGTTGCTTCACCCACCTCATCGCAAAGATACCGGAGAACGACACTTTCTTCCATACAACACCTCAAATGGAGCCATGCCAATACTTGCTTGATAACTGTTGTTGTAGGAAAACTCCACCAATGGTAAGAACTTATCCCAACTTCCCTTGAAGTCAAGGACACAGAGTCTTAATAAATCTTCAAGAGTTTGAATAGTCCTCCCAATCGCCCGTCCGGCTCGAGGATGATATGCCGAGCTAAATCAGAATCGCGCTAGCTAGCTCAGTAAACTAACCCAAAATCGTGAAGTGAATCTTGGGTCTCGATCGGAAACTATGGATACCGGCATACCATGCAGTCTTACAATCTTGTTTATGTACATACGAACAAGACGTTTAAGTGTATGAGTTTCTCGTATCGGTAAGAAATGAGCAGACTTGGTCAATCTATCAACAATGACCCAAATCGCATCTATGCCTTGAGAAACCCTAGGAAGATCAGTAACAAAATCCATGGTAATGTGCTCCCACTTCCATTCTGAAATTTCAAGTGGTTGCAATGGACCTCTTGGTACTTGATGCTTCACTTTAACTCGTTGACAAGTTAGACACCTTGAGATAAACAACGTTATCTCTCTCTTCATATTGCTCCACCAAAATATATGACGAAGATCGTGATACATTTTGGTACTCCCAGGATGGATTGCAAACGGTGTGTTGTGCACCTCCATCATGATTTTATACTTTAAGTCAGAGTCGTTAGGAACACAAAGTCTGGAGTTGACTCGAATTATTCCTTCTTTATCGATTCTTGCTTCCTGCATAGCACCTACTTGCACTTTCTTCCTCATAATGCATCGCCTCAGTGTCCAGTAGTAGCTTGAAGCAAACTTTTAACTTTATCAATTAACGCTTGGTTCTACTCGTATATTCGCTTATCATCACATGGGTCCATGGAGTCTTTAACTCTATCTCCATCCCTTACGCAAGTCACACAAAATGGGCCTTTAGTTGACAATATCGCACTCAGATTTGCATATGATATTCTACTCAATGCGCCACCACTACGCTTACTTTTCCAGGATGGTATTGGATGGTATGATCATAATCTTTCAACAGTTCAAGCCAACGTCGTTATTGTAAGACCCCAACTTATTATTAATGAAATTTAATTTTCTCTATTTATTATTTTGAAATAGTAAGGGTTGATTTGATTAATGTGGATAAGCATGGGTAAAATCATGCAAATATTTCAAAATAAGCAAGTGGTTATAAAATATTCATTATTGTCGAGTAATATTCGTTTGGTCGTGGAATATTCTTGATGTCGAGGAATATTCGTACGACGGCACAGTCTTTTGTGGGCCCCATAACAGAAAGCAATTGGATGAAGAAAATGACAAATATAAGTTGTTTAAAAATAATCTACGTATTTGTTACCAAGTAATACCGTTAAAATACTCTAATGGTTAAAACACAAGAAGATTTACTCAGTATCGCACCAATTATTGATTCTTACGTAAGAAGGCACTACTTTCAATAATGGTTACAAGAATTACTGCTCAAAGATTTTATTGATTTAATAATTGTTGCGTTGATATTTTATATTGTCATTGTTTCAATAATTGTCATTACACAATATTTTTTATTATCGAAGCAATAATTCATATTATCTGAATAATATTATTAGATAAAATTATTGGAAATGTCTAAAAAGTTCTGTCTAAAGAGAGCATTGGTCGCCTAATTGCGCGCCAGTAAGGAGAAATTCTTATTGGAAAGCCCCCTCTCTCCTTTGAACCGCCTGGGTTGTCAATATTGTGATTCTCAGAATATTATTTGTGAATAATTAATTATTGATTCATATGATGAGGAAAATATTGATTTTATGTGGATATAGATAGAGAAAATTTTAATGTGACAATTGTTGAAAATTGAAATTTTATCTTTTTCTCGATAAAATAATTCATTTAAATATATTATTATATTTTAATAATATAATAATGATGATATTTTTACGATGAATGTGGGATATATGAGTATATGTGGAGGAGGAGTATTTTGTTACCAAAAATATTTAAAGCATGTTTTATGTGTCAAGGACCCCATTTCTCGACTAAATTTTGATTATAAATTGTAAAATCGTCTGCTTTGTGGATTTCGGCCAATTTCTGCTTGGAATTTGGAAAAATTTTCTTCAGTAAAGTAGAGAATTGAATTTCCTATAAAAAGTCTCGAGTTTTGAATTTTCCGACAAAAGGGCTATTTATTGTGAATTATTGAAGTTCAAGTCTCAAAATAATTGATTTTTGGAAGTTTAAAATATTTTAAATAACAAAAACGTTTTTTTCCATTATGGTGTGTTACATGTGTGTTGAATGAAATGAATTCAGCTTCTTGAAGGTTGGTGTAGGAAAATTTAATTTATATATTAATATTATATTAAATTTTCTCGCTTTGGTGTTCTAAGCATTTTCCTATAAATAGAGGTTAGAATTGAAAATGACACTGTAAATCAAGTTTTCTCTCTATATTATCGAGCGTATTCTTGTGAGTATTTTGAGTATATTTTGAGTATTGCTATACTATGCAAGTTCAAGTCATAGCCTATATCCTGTTTCAAATTTAAGTACTTGATCTTTCGAGATAAGGGATGTTATTTTATTCAAAAATGATATTATTTCTTCAATATCATTATGCCGAAATATTGGTTGAAATTCTTATCAAATTTGGAACTTTTTCATGTGGGGTTATTATTCATGTTTACTATTCACGAAGTTACTATTCATGAATTACTATTCACGAAGTACTATTATTCACGTCGTGAAGATGTTTTTTGTGAAATTTCTATCTTTTGGTGTCTTGAGTTACTATTCACGATACTGTGGCACTATTCACGAATCTACAAAGACTATTCACCTAAAAAATAAAATTTCTTCTTTTTGTCTAAAATATCTATTATGGATACTAGCTTTTGATTGTATCCATGTTTTGATCATTCTTGAATTTTACTCCACTTTCGATTACTTATGAAGTATTTTTTGAACTTGAATTGTTTAAAATACGAATCCTTAATATTTGTTCTTTTGTTTCAATCGGATTCGTTTCTTTTAAAATATTTTTCATCATCCTCACCCTAAATGATGATATTATCAATATCTTTGGCCTCAGAGGTGCAAAAGATGAATGATTTCGATGAATATCTTTGGCCCAGAAGTAAAAGATGAACAGTGTTTAGATGAACACGACCAATCCGATGAATATCTTTGGCCAGTAGTGGAAAGATGAATATTTGATTCCGGATATATATTGATTGATGTTACGAGGATAAAAGATAGATTTATGAACTTTAAATTCATACATGTAAGATAGTAGTTTGCATTCTCTACTTAACTCTTCTAATGAATTATTATTTCTTCATACGAATATTGATTTAAAACTTGTTGTCTATTGTATTCTATTAGATTTTTTCTCGTTGAAGACTAACGATAATTTTTTGTATATTATCTTAGTCATAATATTCTTTATCGGGTTAGTTGAGCTCACCTTTTCCTTTTTGTTCCATTTTTTCTTCTCGTGAGGCGAATATAAATGAAAACAGCCTGGGTATGGAATGAAGGTTCTAGAGAGAGTTGTTTAGTAGTCCTCACCATTTTTGTAAAATAAGGTATCAATAAATGTGATGAGGATTTATTTGAGTATAGATATTGTCTTAGAAGATAATATTTGTATTCAAACTCACGCTTTCTTGTTGTAATAATAAAGTTGTAGTTGTTTCGCACCATGTGTTGACAATTCGTAATGGGTGATGTATACCTATTTTGGGGCGCCATAGGTTAATATCGTAGCTTAGGGATATGAGCTCTGGCGGAGATCGGGGAATAGAACTAGGAGGGAGAGATGAGTAAATCCTTCCTAGTGTGTGTCCTACCTAAGCTTATTTGTTAGTTGGTCAAAGATATAGGGATATTATGTGATATATTGATTTCTTTAATTAACCCTTATTTTATGACAAAGATTTGAGAATGTCGAATCGAGAATATTAATGATGGAAATGAGACCGTGGAGATCAATGTACTCACCAACGAGGAGAAACGTAAACAGCCGGGCAATGTTCCTCCTATGAACAACACCACTAAGCGATGATGAAATCGAGGGATGTTTAGAAGCTTTTTGCGATTCATGCAAAATCGACGAGGAGACTTCGCTCAAAATACAGAGAAATGATAGCAATTCACCAGGTTGTCACAACAAGTAGTTAAAAGAGTTGGGACCACCTGAATTTAAGGAAAGCCGATCCGATCATGGCGGAAACATGGGTCAAGCAAATTACCAAGATATTCGATGTCTTGGGATGCACGGAGAAATGAAGTTCCATTCGCCACCTTTTATGTTCCAAGTGGCTAGGCGTATTCTCGGGTGGAGTCTCTGTGAAGCACTCCATCCAAATTATACTCAAGATGTCTTGGGATACATTTGAAAATTATTTAATGACAAATATTTTCCTACAGAAGTGTTCGTCATATGATAGAAGTGGAGTTTATTAGACTGGAGCAGAATAACATGACGGTGTCCCAGTACGAGGCAAAGTTTGCAGAGTTATCCAGGTTTGCACCTCATTTGATGGAGAATGAGGAATGTATGATGCGGATGTTTCTTAGAGGTTTGAAACCCGGCATACGTCAGTATCTCATTTCTCATAAATTTTCTCTCTACTCAGATGTTGTAAACAGGGCTCAATTATTAAAGCGAGATAACGAGTACGGTCAACCGAGGGACCACAATCAGGATCATACCGGAGATAGCAGTCAACAAAACAACGATAACCAATGGAGAAAGAAAAAAGATTAGACAAAAAATGGTAACCACTTTGGTGGTAATCATGGCCATGAAAATAGAAGAAGCGAGTCGAGGAGATTTTAAAAAGAGGAGATTTAACAACGACCATGTGAAGACAATAAAGCTGCAAAGAATCGGGTTCCAGTGAGGAACGACCACGTCAGATGCTATAAATGCGTAAAAGAGGACATATCATCTAAACGCGCCCACAACAGCTTCAAGGTATGCTATAATTGTGGAAAGGAAGGACATATCGCCGAGATCAGACGATAATAAAACCTAGTTCAATGGGGGACGATGACTCAAAAGATCGTCCCCCGAAAAAGTCAAAGTCAATCTTCCTCGAAGAAGCGCTTTGTTATGACCGGTCAAAATGAGAGAACCCAAACGAGGTGATCACGGTAAGCTATTTATAAATTCTTAAGTTTATACCTTACTTGATACCGGTGCTACCCATTCATTTATCTCTCCTCGCTTGTGCTCAACGCTTAAACTTGACTCGAGAAATTAGACTTTGACCTATCTGTGAAAACTCCGTTAGAGAAACTTTCATCATATCCACCGCTTATAAATCTTGTTTGATTCAAGTTGGCACCATCACCTTACCGTTGACCTTATCTCTTTAAAGATACTTGCCTTTGATGTGATTTTAGGGATTGATTGGTTAACTACTCATCATGCCAAAATTGATTGTTTTCGTAAGGTTGTTAGTTTTCATATTCCTAACCAACCTTGTTAGTACGAATTCAAGCAACTAAACCATTAAAATCAATCATCGCTATATCTAATCATAAAGCTATTTCGTTTATTGAAAAACGGATGTCAAGCTTTCTTAGCCCATGTTATGGATTTGAATAAAGACACGCCAAATTTGAATAATATTCCCTGTTATTGACTTTCCGACGATTTCAAGAAGAACTTCCTGGTCTACCCCGAACGTGAAGTTGAATTCTTTATTGATCTTGAACTCGGCACAAAGCCCATTTCTAAAACCCCATATCGAATGGTCGCTATTGAACTTCAAGAGTTAAAGGTCCAACTACAGAGTTGTTGGACATCGCCCATTCTAAATCTAAGACATCTCCTTGGGGGTGCTCCTGCTTTTATTAGTAAAGAAGAAAGATGGTAGTATGCGACTTTGTATTGACTATCGAATTGAACCATGTCACCATCAAGAATAGGTATCCTCACCTCGTATTGATGACTTGTTTGACCATTGCAAAGGAGCACAATTCTTTTCAAAAATCGATCTTCGCTCGGATATCATCACCAAGATTAGAATCGAGGATATTCCAAAGACCGCCTTCGTAACTCCCCAGACGGGCATTATGAATTCTTAGTCATGTCTTTCGGACTGACTAATGCTCCTGCAGCTTTCATGGATATGATGAACCGAGTATTCAAGGAATATTTGGATCAGTTCGTTGTTATCTTTATTGATGACATCCTCATATATTCCAAAATCCGTGAAGATCATGAGCACCATTTGAAGCTGGTACTCCAAAGACTTCGTGAAAACAAGCTTTATGCCAAGTTAAAGAAATGCGAGTTCTGGCTTGAGGAAGTAGCATTTATTGGGCACGTGGTGTCAAAACATGGAGTATCCATGGACCCGGCGAAGATTGAAGCAATACAAAGTTGGGAGCAACCGAAGTCGGTGATCGAAGTACGTAGCTTTCTGGGCTTAGCTGGTTATTATCGGAGATTCGTGGAAGGATTTTCTAATCGATACTCCATTAACTCAAATTGACTTTGAAGATATAAAATTGCTTGGAGCGAAGAATGCGAGAAGGTTTTCCAAGAGCTTAAGAGAGACTCATTTCGCACTGTTTCTAACAATACCATCCGGTACGGATGGATTTGTTATCTACAATGATGCTTCGTGCAAAGGGTTAGGGATGTGTTCTCATGCAATGTGGGAAAGTCATAGCCTATGCCTCATGACAACTTAAAGAATATGAGAGGAATTATCCTACTCATGATCAAGAGTCAAGCAAAGAAATCGTTGCCTTAAAGATGTGGGAGGCACTATCTATATGGGAGAAAATGGAGATATATTCTGCACCATAAAAGCCTCAAATATTTCTTCATGCAAAAGGAACTCAACACGCAAGAACGATGTTTGCTCGAGTTGTTGAAAGATTACGACCACACTATTCAATACCATCCTGAAAAAGCGAACGTGGTAGTGACGCGCTTGAGTAGAAGATCATATGCAGAATGAGTGCGATGATGTCAAGTATACGACAGAGCCAACTTTAATAGAAAAAGTTAAGGTTCTTTCAAGCCACCGAATTCAAGTTTCGATGCGTATGAAGATGAAATTACAAGAAGGTGTTATACCCAAGTGAGAATTGATGAAGAAGGAATACTTGAGTCCACCTGCACTTTCAGTTCCTAACGACTCGATTTGAAATACAAGATTATGATGGAGGCACAAAATACACCATTTGCAATCCATCCTCGGAAGTACTAAAATGTATTGTGATCTTCGACATACATTTTGGTAGAACAATATGAAGAGAGAGATTGCAAAGTTTATCTCGATGTGTTTAACTTGTCAACGGTAAAGGCGAGCATCTAGTACCTAAGGGTCCGCTGCAACCACTTGAGATTTTGAAATGGAAGTGGAAACACATTACCATGGATTTCAAGCATTGGTCTTCTTACGGTTTCTCAAGGCATCAATGCCATTTGGGTTATTGTTGATAGATTAACCAAGTCCGCTTTCATTTCTTGCCGATATGGGAGACTTATTCCTTGAACGCCTTACTAGTATATATATATGTAAATGAGATTGTGAGGTTGTATGGCATGCCAAAGATCCATAGTTTTGATCGTGACCCAAGATTCACTTCAAGATTTTGGGTTAGCTTGCAAAAAGCTATGGGCACGGATTTATGATTCGATTCGCATACCATCCTCAAACCGACGGACAATCAAAGAGGACTATTCAAACTCTCAATATCTATTAAGACTCGTGTCCTGACTTCAAGGGCGCTGGGATAAGTATTTACCATCGGTGGAATTCTCCTACAATAATGCTTATCGTGCAAGTATAGGTGTGGCTCCATTTGAAGCATTATACGGACGAAAAGTGTCGCTCTCCAATATGTTGGGATGGGGTGGGTGAAGCAACATTGTTGGGACCCGAAAGTTAAGACGTATGACTACCGAAAAGATCCAAATGATTCGATAAACGATACAAACGCCACAAGATCGACAAAAGAGTTATACGGATCTTCATCGAAAGGACGTGGAATTTAGTATAGGGGATCATGTATTGTTGCGAAAGTTGCTCCATGGAAGGGAGTTACAAGATTTGGGAAGAGAGGAAAGCTCAATCCACGATTTATTGGTCCATTTCAAATTCTTGACCGAGTAGAAATGTAGCTTATGTACTCGCGTTACCTCCGAGTATATCTCGTGTTCATAATGTGTTTCACATATCTATACTTCAGAAATATGTGAAAGACCCGAACCACATTATAGAGTTAGAACCGGATGAGATAGTCAAGACTTAACGTCTGTAAGAGGTACCTCCAAGATCTTGGATAGGAAGGAGCATGTCCCACGCGTCAAAGGTCATACCACAAGTTAAAGCTTTGTGGAGGAATCATGCTATAGAGGAAATGACCTGGGAATTGGAAACGAAAATGAAAGCGAGGTATCCTCACCTTTTCGAAACACCAGGTACGTACGTCAATTTCGAGGACGAAATTTCATAAGGAGGGGAGGTTGTAAGACCCCAACTTATTATTAATGAAATTTAATTTTCTCTATTTATTATTTTAAAATAGTAAGGGTTGATTTGATTAATGTGGATAGTTATGGGTAAAATACGCAAATATTTTAAAATAAGCAAGTGGTTATAAAATATTCATTGTTGTCGGGGAATATTCGTTTGGTCGTGGAATATTCTTGTTGTCGGGGAATATTCGTACGACGGCGCAATCTTTTATGGGCCCCATAACGGAAAGCGATTGGATGAAGAAAACGACAAATATTAGTTGTTTGAAAATAACGGCGTAGTTGTTACCAAGTAATCACCGTTAAAATACTCAAAGGGTTAAAACATAAGAAAGACACTAGTATTGCACCAATTATTGATTCTTACATAAGAAGGCACTACTCAATAATGGTTACTGTAATTACTGTTCAGTATTTTATTAATTTAATAATTACTGCGTTGATATTTTATATTGCTGTTGTTTCAATAATTGTCATTACATAGAATTTTTCATTATCGAAGCAATAATTCATATTATCTGAATAATATTATTAGATAACATTATTGGCAATGTCTAGAAAGTTCTCGCTTCAAGGAAAGGTTTGGTCACCTAATCATGCCGCCAAGATGGAGAAATTCTTATTGAAAACCCCCCCTCTTCCTGCAGGAACCCTTTAGTCATCAATATTGTGATTCTCGTAATATTATTTGTGAATAATTAATTATTGATTCATATGATGAGGAAAATATTGATTTTATGTGGATATAGATAGAGAAAATTTTTAATGTGACAATTGTTGAAAATTGAAATTTTATATTTTTCTCGATAAAATAATTCATTTAAATATATTATTATATTTTAATAATATAATAATAATGATATTTTTACGATGAATGTGGGATATATGAGTATATGTGGAGGAGGAGTATTTTTGTTACCAAAATTATTTAAAGCATGTTTTATGTGTCGGTGGATCCCAATTCTTGACTAAAATTTGATTATAGCTTGTAAAATAGCCCGTTTGTGGATTTTGGTCAATTTCTGTTTGGAATTTGGAAACATTTTCTTCTGTAAAGTTGTAGAGCATTGAATTTCCTATAAAAAGTCTCGAATTTTGAATTTTCTGACAAAAGGGCTATTTATTGTGAATTATTGAAGTTCCGAAGCTCCGAAATAATTGATTTTTGAAGTTTAAAATATTTTAAATAACAAAAACGTTTTTTTCATTATGGTGTGTTACATGTGTGTGTGAATGAGCTGAATTCATTCTTGAAGGTTGGTGTAGGAAAATTTAATTTATATATTAATATTATATTAAATTTTCTCTTTTGGTGTTCTAAGCATTTTCCTATAAATAGGTGCTTAGGTTAGAATTGAAAATGACACCGTAAACTCAAGTTTTCTCTATATTATCGAGCGTATTCTTGTGAGTATTTTGAGTATATTTTGAGTATTGATATACTTGCAAAGTTCAAGTCATAGCCTATATCCTGTGTTTCAAATTTAAAGTTTTGATCTTTCGAGGTAAGGGATGTTATTTTATTCAAAATGATATTATTTCTTCAATATCATTATGCTAAAATATTGGTTGGAAATTTTATCAAATTTGGAACGTTTTCATGTCGGGGTTACTATTCATGAGTTACTATTCATGAGTTACTATTCACGAGTTACTATTCATGAGTACTATTCACTTAAGCGTGAAGATGTTTTTTATGAAATTTCTATCTTTTTGTGTCTGAGTTACTATTCACGATACTCAAGACTATTCAATTAAAAAATGAAATTTCTTCTTTTTGTCCAAAATATCTATTATGGATACTAAGCTTTGATTGTATCCATGTTTTGATCATTCTTGAATTTTACTCCACTTATTACTTATGAAGTATTTTTGAACTCGATTGTTTAAAAATTACTAATCCTTAATATTTGTTCTTTTGTTTCAATCGGATTCGCTTCCTTTAAAATATTTTCATCATCCTCACCCTAAATGATGATATTAATGAATATCTTTGGTCTCAGAGTGCAAAGATGAATGATTTCGATGAATATCTTTGGCCTCAGAGTGCAAAGATGAACAGTGTTTAGATGAACATGACTAATCGATGAATATCTTTGGCCTCAGAGTGCAAAAGATGAATATTCGATTCCGTATATATATTGATTGATGTTACAGGATAAAAGATAGACGATGAACTTTTAAATTCATACATGAAGATAGTAGTTTGCATTCTCTACTTAACTCTTCTAATGAATTATTATTTCATTGCGAATATTGATTTAAAACTTGTTGTCTATTGTATTCTATTAGATTTTTCCCTATTGAAGACTAACGATAATTTGTTGTATATTATCTTAGTCATAATATTCTTTATCGGGCTAGTTGAGCTCACCCTTTTCCTTTTTGTTCCATTTTTCTTCTCGTGAGGCGAGAATATAAATAGTACTTAGCTCTGGGGTATGGAATGAAGGTTCTAGAGAGAGTTGTTTAGTAGTCTCACCATTTTGTAAAATAATGTATCAATAAATGTGATGAGGATTTATTTGAGTATAGATATTGTCTGAAGATAATATTTGTATTCAAACTAATGCTTTTACTTGTTGTAATAATAAAGTTGTAGTTGTTTCTGTACCATGTATTGACAACTCAGAATGGGTGATGTATACCTATTTTGGGGGCGTCACAGTTATCGTATGTTGAGTTTCTTTTGAGTGAAGAAATATTTGAGGCTTTTATGATCCGTAAAGATCTCCACTTTCTTCCCATACAAGTAATGCCTCCAAATTTTAAGTGCGAAGACAACAGTTGCTAACTCTAGATCATGAGTAGGATAATTCCTCTCATATTCTTTGCGTTGTCTTGAGGCATAGGCTATGACTTTCTCATGTTGCATGAGAACACATCCCAACCCTTTGCCCGAAGATCATCAGTAGATGACAAATCCTCCGAGCCGATATGGTATTGCCGTAACAAAAGCTAAATGAGTCTCCTCTTGAGTTCTTGAAAACTCTTCTCACATTCTTCGCCTCAACCGAATTTTGTATCTTTCCGAAGTTAATTTGAGTTAATGGAGTAGCGATTCAAGAAAATCCTTCCACGAATCTCCGATAATAAATAGCCTAAACCGAGAAAGCTACGATTTCGATCCATCGATTTAGGTTGCTCCCAGCTTTGAATTGCTTCAATTTTTACCGGGTCAACAGATATTCCATGACTTGATACTACGTGCCCAAGGAATGCTACTTCCTTAAGCCATAACTCGCATTTCTTCAACTCCGCATATAAAGCTTGTATTCACGGCTTTTGGAGTATCAACCTCAAGTGTTGCTCACGATCTTCACGGCTTTTGGAATAAATAAGGATGTCATCAATAAAGACGACCACAAAGTGATCCAAATATTTCTTGAATACTCGGTTCATCATATCCATGAAGGCAACATGAGCATTAGTCAATCCAAAGGATATGACTAGGAATTCATAATGCCTGTACCGAGTTCTGAAAGTCATTTTTGGAATGTCATCTGCTTCTAATCTTCAATTGGTGATATCTGAAATGAAGATCAATCTTTGAAAAGAATTTATCTCCTTGCAATCGTCAAAAGGTCATCAATACGTGGCAATGGGTACCTTTTTTCGATGGTGACATGATTCAACTCCCGATAATCAATACAAAGTCGCATACTCCCATCTTTCTTCTTCACATATGTAATAAGGAGCACCCCAAAGGAGACGTCTTAGGACGAAATAAAACCGATGTCTAACAATTCTCGCAATTGGGTCTTTAACTCTGAAATTCAACAGAGCCATTCGATATGGGGCTTTGGAAATTGGTTTTGTACTGGGTTCAAGGTCGATACAAAATTCAATTTCACACTGGGGTAGGCCGAAGTTCTTCTTCGTGGTATTTATTAACAATAAAATATCATTCAAAACCGATTTATTTTTGTTTAGATCCGCGACATGAGCTAAGAAAGTTTGACATCCATTTTCAATAAACGAATAGCTTTTATGGCTTGAGATGACCGTGATTGATTTTAATGGTTTGGTCGCTTGAATTCACATAATAGGTTGATTAGGAATATGAAAGCTAACAACCTTACGAAAACAATCAATTTTAGCATGATGAGTAGTTAACCAATCAATCCCTAGAATCACATCAAATGCAAGTATTTTCAATGAAATAAGATCAACGTGTAATGTGAGGGTACCGATTTGAACCAAACAAGACTTATAAATAAAGGATGTAATGAAGGTTTTTCCCAACTGAGAGTTTCCATAGATAAGTCAAAGTCTAATTTCTTCTGAGTCAAGTTTAATCGTTGAGCGTAAGTAGAGAAATAAAAGAATGGGTAGAACCCCAGATCAAATAAGGTATAGACTTCGCTAGAGTTTATGATAAGCTTACCCGTGATGACCTCGTTCGGGTTCCTTGCTTTCAGAGGTCACAACAAATGCTCTCCTCAGATTACGGGCTGACTTTTCTAGACTACTTTTGGTGCCTCCATCCTAGCCAACTTATCTTCTGCGGAACGACAAAATCGAGCTAAGTGACCTTCTCTTCCACAATTATAACATGCTTTGACGACATCGCTGCAGCTTTGACCGATGTGTCCCTCCCTTCCGCATTTGAAGCATACGATGTGGTCGCTTCTCCTTCCTTAAAATGGGTGTTGGTGCCGACGCCTTTCCATCATTGTTGAATCTCCTCTTGAAATTTCCATTCTTATTGTTTTGGCCTTGATTACCATCAAGTGGTTACCATTTTTGGCCCGTTGATTCCCTACTACGCTTGTTGTCACCGCTTCGATGATCGCTCTCACCGGTATTATCATTTTGTCTTTACCGCTTTTTTTTGTCAAGGTTGACTCATTATCGCGCTTCCACTAATCGAGCCCTATTTACAACATCCGAATACAAACACAGCTTTATGAGAATAAGATATTGATGTATCTCCTGCTTCAAACCTCTTAAAAACATCCGCGTCATTCTCTTCATTATTAATTCTGTTGGGACGAAACCGACAACTCGTGCAAACTTGGCTTCGCATCGCGACACATACCTGGCCATGTTATTCTCGCTTCCAAATTGATGAACTCTACCTCTTTCATGTGACGAATACTTTCGGGAAAGTACTTGTCGTTGAATAGTTCTTGGAACTCCTCCCAAGACATCTTTAGTGCGGCAGGTTGAGTACGTTTTACCGATTCCCACCAGTAATCTGCCTCTTATCGTAACATAAAGGTGGCAAATGGCACCTTTTGCTCCTTGGAGCATCCCAAGACATCAAATATCTTGGTGATATGCTTTATCCATGCTTCTGCCTTAAGTAGTTTTGGCTCTCCAATAAACTCCGGTGGTCCCAGCTCCTTGAACTGTTTAGCGGTGACCGTCTGAGAGTTTCCAGTGTTTCCACCTGTATTTTGGACAGGAGCCGCTATTGCCTGATGTTGCATGAATTGTATAAAGCCTCTGAACATTCCATCGTTCGTCATCTGGTCAGTGTTGTTGTTTGCCTGAGAATTGTCGCCTTCGATGCATTATTATCCCGATTATTGATCCGTGGAGACTCAACGGCCTCTTGTGCTCCATTGCTATTCTAGACATTCTCGGATGTCATTTTCAGACATCGCCACAAAACAAGGGTTAATTAACATATAACATATTATCCCTATACTCTAACCGACCAATTAAATACCAAATAAACTTAGGTAGGTCATACAAGTCAAGGAATTCACCGCCTCTCCTCATAGTTCTAGTTTCATATCTTAGCCGTGGATCATATCCCTAAGCTTTGATATTAACTGTGACGCCTCAAAAAAGGTAGGTATACATCACCTATTCTCGAGTCACAATACACATGGTATGTAATACAAATACAATCTTTAATATTCAACAAGAGAGTCATGAGTTTTAATACAAATATCGCCTTCTAGACAATATCCACTCTCGTAATAATTCCTCATTACATTTATTGTCACACTATTTAATGTAATAGTGAGGACTACTAATACTATCATCCGGACCATCACTCCGCTCCCTCGACTAGTCCCTTTGCCACTTTCTCATTTCTCAAGAGAACAATGAAAGAAAGGGTGAGCTCAACTAGCCCAGTAAAAAATATTATGACTAAGATAAGGCTAGAATGAATTATCATTAGTCTTCAACAATGTTAAACTGATATAATACAATAGACATCAAGTTTAACTACAGCGGAACAAGCAATCCATTAGAAGAGTCAAGTAGAGAATAAAATCTACTATCTTTTATGATTTAAAAGGTTTTTCATCACTTTTATCACTGGGACTCAGCATAATAAATAATCCACATCATCGAATCACCCCCGCACTACTGGCCAAGGATATTCTTTAAGATCACGACCACAAATTATCCATGCACTACAAAAGCCAAGGATATTCGTGTATTCATCAATGGTCATGATCATGCCAACAACTCGTCCATCAATGCACTATGGGCCAATGATGACTTTTACCACATTATTTGTAACATTACTACCATGATTACAATCGAACAATCCTCTGGTCATAATCATACCAAGTCCATTTATGCACCACAAAAGCCAGATGACTTTCAACAAAATATAAACATGAGGATGATGACAATGATATAAGAATTCAATAAAACAAGTTCAAGAATTAATTTATCTAGGAATTCATAACGTCCAAAATTGTCAACACGATACTTTTTTTGTAGTAAAAAATTCAAGAATGCTCGTAAGAATATTTCCATGAAAAGATATCGATGAAGCGCAAATATCAAGGATATTTCACTAATTTCATGGAGTATAGTAAGTCAAAATTTTAACCAACCGAGTATAATAAAGAATGGAATAACAAAAGAAATCACCAGCATGCGATAGATCAAGCAGCAAAAGTTATTCCAACAGAATAATAAATAACGAAACTGTGTCCCATGTAAAACGCATGCATGTGATATTCCAACAAAATAATAAAGATTTTAAGCGTGTCCCATAAAATGCATGCATGTGATATTCCAATGTAATAATAAAGAATGGAACCAAGTCCCACAGAAACGCATGCATGTGATATTCCAACAAAATAATAAAGAATGGAATAACACAAGAATTTCACCAAGTATAGGGTAGCCCGCGTATACAGGTTATTCCAACAAAATAATAAATAATGGAATAACAGAAGTTCTCTTCATGAATACAAAAGAAATAATACCCCTTACCGTAAAAGAAACTGGATATAAGAGTAGGAAAGTAGCAGAATACTTTTCTATAATTTCTCTATCTAGAGTTTCAGTGAATTCGTAAGAAATAATGAAGGAATGAACTTCTATTTATAGGATAATGGAAAGGATATTATGCAATAAAATATTCTAATAAAATAAAAAACTTTTAAATAAAATATTATATATATATAACACATGCTAGTTCACGGGATACACTCCCGTGATTCCTTGCTTCCCTCCTAACAATTGTTACCTATTATATATATATATATATATATATATATATATAACACATTCCTGCAATCCTTTTTCTTTCATCAACCCGTGACAACATAAAATCCCACTCCAAGAATTTTTTCCACAAGTGGGCCCCACCCGTGGGCCCCCCTTAAAAATAATTTCTACTGATTATTTTGAAAAATGGGCAAATGGGGGTCCATAAAATAAGCAAAACTTCATAAAAATCACCTTAATAATTTTAACAACACTTATCACCCTTATTATCATTCACAATATTAATCGACCAGATCGTTCCCAGGAAAGAGGGGGCTTTCCAATAAGAATTTCTCCCTATTGGCGCGCAATTAGGTGACCAAACCTCTCCTTGACATAACTTCTAGACATCGTTAATATTGCAAATAATAATATTAATAACTTTGTCGTCTCAATTATTGAATTAAATAACGTGAGATACTATGCAGTAAATACTGTAGCAATAATTGAACAAAATTGAGTGACTTCTCACGTAAGCATCAATAATCAATATTGTGTGTTACTACGCAACCACGCCAGACATCGTTTTTTTAACACCGGTGTTTTAACAGCTAATCAGTGAAAATTTTCATTATTATTTTCATAAAGTATTTTGTCATTTTTTCAATCCGGCAATAATTTCGCTAGGGGTCCACCAATGATTGTGCCGTTGTATGAATATTCCCGTTAAAACGAATATTCCCCAATTCAATCGAATATTATATAACAACTTCATGCGTATTTTGTAAAATTTATAAATATTACCCACAACTATAACATTATATCAAATTTACTCCATAATATTCAAAAATGATATTTATAAAAAATTCATCTTTATTTATAAAAGTTGGGGTCTTACAAGTTTGCTGAAAGTGACCCGTCAAGGAAGTAGGAAAATTTGTCAGTTGATGTGACAAGTCCTAAGTCAAAAATTATGCTGACATAAAGCTCCAAAAAATTAACATCAGAGATATCAAAGTATTTAAGCTAAATGCTCTAACGGATACTTCTTAACAGGAAGATTTCAAATGAACTATAAAAGAGAATGTCATTTGTAACAAAAAGAGAGGATGGTGAGCACTGAACGTCTATACAAGAAGAGGATCATCATCAGAGATGAACATAGAATTGAAAAAGATAAAACGTAGAGTAAGGTCCACCCTACGAGAAAAGAAAATGTTCAAGGCTGCTGTCGACGTCGGAATTTTTAGATGTCCCTTTTTCGTTACTTGTTCTTTGGTGTTCTCATTTTCGGTGAGATCTATTTGAAAAAAATAAGTGAAAAAGGTCCGACATGTATAATGTCGACGATGGACTGTTAAGAGTCGTCAGTTGATTTTTTTTAAATGGTTGTACCAACACAACCGAGAAAAGGTTTGCATATTGACCCAAAGTTGATGTGACATCATAAACGGCCTTTGAAACCGAGATTCGTTAGGTCCCGGGACTTGGTTATGCGGAGGGAAGGTGTTAGGCACCCTCGACATCCGTGTTACCACCACGGTGGACCTTTCTTTTTCAAGAAAAACTATTATCCGAATGTGTGTGTGTATGGGTCAATGTCTCAAGATTTGGAAGTAGTGCGAGGCCTCGCTCAGCACCTATATATATTGGTTTGGAATTTATGCAAAAATTCGCTTTTAACAAGATATAGCAATGATGTTTTATAAAAAGGTTTTTCAAACCCCGATGCTCAATAAGAATTGAGACCTTTACACTCCCATTTTATTAAGTGTTCTATTGATTGATTTTATTTTACGATGCAGGCATCCGCATTTAAAATAATGTACAAAATAATGTCGACTTCCTCGTGGGTATGGAAACCATCTGAGGAAATTCGTACACCAGAATAATTTACAAGTCGCTATATTTGAAAATGTCCATAACGGAACCGAATCTAGATCCAATATGTCAATCTATGATCACATGATTTATAAAGCATATGATACCGCAATTTTGTATGAAACCAAAGAAGCGGTATATATATAAAAAAGTGAATATATATATATACGTACATGATCACCAACCACGAAGACCTCCATGGGGGATCGAAATGTAAATAAAGTTGTAAAAGCTATCAACCGCCACGGCGAAACTCAATGGACAAAACGTAGAAACTCCAAAGTGACAAAACGTAAATAAAGTCAGAAGCTATCAACCGCCACGAAGGAAACTCCAGTGCCGGACAAAATGTAAAGAAAGTTATATAAAGCGATCAACTCGTCACGTAAGTAAACTCCAGGTGGATGAAAAGTAAAAAAAGTCAGAAGCGATCAACCACCACGAAGTGAACTCAGTGGATGAATATATATATATATATATATATATATATATATATATATATATATATATATATATATATATATATATATATATATAAACGCGATAAACGCATATAATATATAAAATCCGTGCTCATCAATAGAGTTTACAATAATGATTCATATATATAAGTATATATATATATATATATATATATATATATATATATATATATATATATATATAAGGAGTAAACGACTGGATGTAAAATCTGTGCTCATCGAATGAGTTCGACAATACTCATATATATATATAGTATATATATATATATATAAAAGCAATAAACGCCCTTGATGTAAAATTCGTGCTCATCAAACAGTAGTCCCACACACGTATAATATATATAATTGTATATATATATATATATATATATATATATATATATATATATATATATATATAAAGCAAGAAATGCTCCGCATCAAGTTCTAGGCTCATCGAACAAAGTTCGACACACACTCATATATATATAAATATATATATATATATAAAAGAAAACGAACGCATTGCAATCAAGTTCAGCTCAATCGAGGCATAACTCGATAATGTTAGTCTATATATATAAATATATATATATATATATATATATATATATATACAAATTGAATAAAACCACGGACCAAAGTCCGGCAAAAGCAAGCAACACGACTCTCAACGTGAAGAAGCACAATGCAGAGATGAAGAGAAGACTCTAAAGTGTGTGTAAGGCTTACAATTGACCGCCAAAGAAGACTTCTATATCTTTTAAGTGGGTAAACACCGGCTTTTATAGGTACAAAAGAGGCTATATATGAGCTCACAGTGTTTTAAAATGAGAAAGTACACCCGTGACGTGGGGTGAGTCAGCAGAAAGCAAATCAGGCGTGGCTTCCTCATTGCTTTCTCTCAGCAAAATGGCCACCCCAAGCCCTCTATTTATAGAGGGAGAGCCGCAGAGTCACCATGCGACACCTAGTAGCAGGTAGTGTACTGCGTGTGCCGGGTGCCCCGGCAAAGGTGGGTCCCGCCGTGTCGGGCACGTGATATCTGCACAACGCCACCGCTTTGCTTTGGCTGCTCATAACTTTCAATCCGGGAGTCCGATGGAAGCGTGCCATATCACTCTGGAAAGCTCTTTTTGAGAGCTACACAATGACATAGGATATGCCCTTTTTTGATTCCAGGAAGATGGGTCCATGACCGAAATGGCATTCCTGTGTTTCGCTGTAAATCAGCCGAGCTGCTTTTAGTAGTTTGCGCCGAAAGTTAAGATATGGTTCTCGTGGACTTCTATTGAAGTAACTTGATTTGAAATGAGTTGATTTGATGTGAGTTGAAGTTGAGTTGGCAAATGACTATTTTGCCCTCCCGGTTAGCTCCCGATTTTCAGACACTTCAGAAAGCGCTTTTTCGTGGTTATCTCCGAGGTCGACTTGATGTCGATTTTGACCGTCCCTGTGGTTATCTCTCGAGGTTGGCTTGACCTCCCGGGCTACCTCCGTGCTTTTGATCTTGATCCCCGGCTCTCACCGGTTGAAACTAATTTTCCCGGTTATCTCTCGGGTTTGAAACCGATTTCCGGGTTATCTCCGGTTGAAAACGGATCTTCCGGCTATCTTGAGGTTGGAATTGATGTTGTGGTTCTCCGTGATTATCTTTGAGTGTAAGTACAAAAATTTCGAAAGAGATTAAACACACTCTTGAAAGAGATTAAAGATCTCATTAGATTAAAAGATACTGATGATCACATGGAAAGGTCAGAACTTGTGACAAAGAGCTAGAAAGATAAAAAGTTAATGAGCTAATGAGTTAGAGCACAGAGATAAAAAATAATGGACGACATGGCAGAACTGAAAGTCTAAGTATGAGGAAGTCATGTAGTTGATGATGCTAACCTAAGAGTGATAGATCAGAAAGCTAATCTCAAGTACCCCTCTACGTTTCACCAGGAACACTCAGAGCTAACCAGTTGAAGACGTAGAGCAGAAGTCTACGATCCACCAAGGTGTTCAAAGTTGTTAAGCACAAAAGATGTAGAGATTAATTAAATAGCTTAACAATTCATCAACCATGATCATGAGGAGCTAATGATTATCAGAAGAGTTCAAGCTTCAACAACAAGAGTTCAGTAAGCATCAAGGAGATAATCAATAATGCTGCTAAGTATCATAAGTTGAAGAACATTCAATTCATCTTAGCAGCACTTCCAGCACCTCAATAAACATGAAGAAGGGTTGTAGGATCCTGGTCTTAATGACCAAATTGGGGTCGGTGGATCCTGGTCTGTGTGATCAAATTGGGATCGGTGGATCTTGGTCTTAGTGACCGAATTGGGATTAGAGGATCCTGATCATTAGTGACCGAATTGTCGAGACTTAGTGACTTGAATGAACTTTAGTGGTTCAAGTTGGAAAATGGTCTGCTGGGCCTATATGCTCAGTGGATATTCTACTCGTTGAGTAGAAGAGTGGAGTAGGAGGTGTTTAGCCTCCAAACCATTTAAAATCTCTTTTGTCTTTTACTTTACGCCATTTACATTACGCAATCTATTATTGCTATATTTGCTATGTGTTTTTCAATAGAACTTGTTTTAGAATTGAGATTTCCTAGTAAATCTTCAAGGGGGTTTTCAAACGTATATTCCGTTGTGCATAGATAAACTTTGATTAATTTTATTTGGTAAAACCTAATTAAGTAAACAAAGATTTTTTAAAGATATATTCAACCCCCCTTTTAGATCAATATTGTGTCTCTAGGAAGTGACATAAAAAATCATATTAACATTGTTGAAAATTACAACTATTTGAACACAAACATAATAAAAATTGTGTAAAATATTATGTTTTTTCAAAATTAATGTGAGACTAACTACTTAACTTGTTATATTAGGAAAACAACAATAATAATATAATATATAAAGTACGATTATACATACATATATATATATATATACACACACACACACACACACATATATATATATATATATATATATATATATATATATAACGATTAAACTCTTCAACTTTCTTCCGGGTCATTAAACAATATTACTAAAATAAATGTTAAATTAGAATAGTTTAATAACAATAAATGATAAAGTGGGATAACACAAATTAGGATAAAAATTAATTTAATAACATTAAATTCTCATTTAGGATTAGAATGGTACCAAATATAGAACCTTGACCCAATGGTTATCCCATCTCTTGTATACCAAGAGAGTGAGAGTTCAAACTTATCTTAAATTAGCAAAAAAGAAAAAAAAAATAGTACCTAAACATGCAGGTACCAAAAATTAGTGAGGTTTTATATTCTTTAATATCATTTGGGATTAGAAATGGTACCAAAACATGCAGGTACCAAAAATTAGTGAGGTTTATATTATTTAATAGATAGACTACAAATGGTACCAAAAATTAGTAAAGTTTTATATTCTTTAGTAGATTATCCTTTTTGCATTTGTTATTAAAAAAAATGTTGATTTTACAAAAATTTTAACTTCTTAATTGCAATGGAAAAGAAATAAAAAGAATTCAAGGAAAATATATACATACTCCTCTTAATCCTCATCTCTTTATTTCTTGTCAGTCCTTTTCTCTCCAACAATCAATGGCTTCCACTTTGTTTTCCCATCAATCCTAATTAACTTCATACCGAACAAACTATAATTGTTCATCATATATCCATCAATCCTAATTAACTTCATACCGAACAAACTATCATTACTCGAGTCATATATGCGTTTGATGTTTTTGATCAATAAAGCAATAATTAAATAAGCGAATAATAAAGACATAAACCTTGTTGGGCGTGAATATTAGGTCTGATTTATATGGAAGTCCACATGGATGTATTTAACCTTACGTAGGAATTTGTTTTGACAGTTGAATATTTTAAGGAATCAAATATTCTTAATTGCATTTAATTTTTAACTCCTAAAAAAAGTGTCAGGATATGTTCCGACTTACTTTCTTTAAGGAGATTCAGTTTGATCCCATTAAGGAATCATACCTAATGAGAAATCATATTTCTATACGGGGAAGAAGGTGTGATCACTATAAAAATGTCGCTATAGATCCTATAGCTATGGTTTTCACCGTTGCTATACATCTACAGCGACACTTTTGTTGTGAAAATAACAAAAAGTGTTGTGGATTTAATAATTCCCGTATTATTTCCATAACACTAAAGCATAAAACATTCATTATTAAACTTTATTTAATCTGTACTTATTCTCACATCGGAGTTATCCATCGTCGGCTCAAGCTGTCAAACTTCGAGTGTGACTTCGTTTCGGTTCATGATTGGACACGTTGTTGGTGATAGAGACGCGTAAACGAATTTTGACGTTAACAAACTCAATATTGTTGTAGTTAAACTTTTCTGCTAATCTATACCAAATACTTAGAAAAAGTGAAATACACAAATAAAAGATTTGAAAAAATAAAAAAAATATATGTAAAATGAATAACTGATAACTTAAGGTCATCTAATTCACAAGGTTTCAAATTTTCAACAACAAAGCTTGAGATTACAACCTTCTCAACTTTTTACTCTTGAATGGAATGTTACAACAATAAGAAGATTTTCTCTAAAACTTTTCAATTCTTACACCACTTTCATATTTGTGAAATCTAAATCTTTGAAAATTAAGACCATTTAATTCATAATGTTGGTGTGCTTAATACCAAATTAGCTATGTGACTAAAATGAGTCGTAGCGTCAAGGTAATGGAATATAATACTTTCAATGTAATTTTGTCCAGCATAAATGTAGCACTCTCTTTCCGAATAAGAAAGAGAGGTTACACACAAAATATAATAAATCTCAAAATAAGTAAACAGAACACTAATAACTTCAAAATATTTAATAGTTAAAAATTCATAAATATCGAATTAAATACAATTCTCCAAAAAATGACAGAATAATCAAACCTAGATGGTCATATGTAACTCTCTTCACACGAAATCCTAAACTACCCTACAAACTTGCAGGAAGAAAAAAAACATTAGATTAACCAAAAGCCCAAAGACGGATATAGAGTATAAAATTAATAAATTGAAATTACTAACTCAATTAAAATAATAAAACGAAAAAGAACATGAAATGATAACATGATCAAAAGGGTTGGATGTTATTTCATACCGTGATCAGAACAAAACACAAATATTCTTTGTCACACAGGCAAGTCAAATAATGTCACACAGACATTCAAAATAATGCCACATTGGCAATAACACATCGGACTGCGCAATCCAGATGCATGCAAAATCGAAAGGCGTCTTTGGCACAAACATAACTAATTCGCAAAACAGAATAGAAAACTAGGGTTGACCTATACACCTCCCACAACAAAATTATCTTATGGCCAACTCCCACCGGAGTACAACACAGAGACGTCGTGGACTGATCACACAGAAGGTGTCATACCTCGGTGCCAAGTTGACATGCCTGTGGTACCCCCACAGGTGGTTAGCTCAAGTATACCCAAAGGATCGAACTACAAAATGTAAGTCAAAAGGGGTTGAAATCATAAAACTTACATGATTATCTCCAAATGACATTGAATTACTTCAAATACGAACATATTTCACTATCACATGATATCAATGATCAAATTAACTCTCGAATATGAACAAAAATATACGAATAAGGATACAAAAGAATAAAGTCTCCAAAACATATTGACATGATTAACTAGTTCAAATAGTACAAATACGATTTCTAAGTATCAATGCCGGGACAAAACTATCACATGAATTTGAGAATGAACAATCAGGGAAACAATAACTAACTTCTAAATGAAGAGTAAAACGAACAAATCAAAATTAAAAAGGATGATCGTTAAAAGAGTACGAAATCCGTACCTGATACACAAAACCACTTATAACACACTCCACAAAATCTTACCCTAAAATGCCAATGATATCAAATATAAAATCTTAATCACCACCTAAATATATTCACTTCGAATTAAATATGATCCAAACTAATTCGTAATCCATTCAAGGTGCCTTTAATTATCTCCTTAGATCACTATTAATACTCTAAAACTTAAAAATCAATAACAAAACTTAAAAAATCTTAAAACCCTAATATGATAATTTATTCGTAAGATGTCAGTCCACTATTTGTTCTTATCACCATTAGTTAAATCTTATTTGTCAAATTAATTGATTTTAACATAAACTAGACTTCAAATACTCTAATTTAGCCTCAAGAATCACCCAAATCAGATTTAAAATTATTAAGTTATACATTTTTAAATATTAGAACTCGTTGCTGAAAATTATGCTACAAAAATTTTAAATCAACCATTTCTTAAAATTCGTAACAAATCATACGTTGAATTTTAACAGTTCAAAATTGGTAAACATATTCTTAGGTTATATATATATAACATATCCAAAAATTATAACGATCCAACAGTCGGATCAAGAGATATAACCCACATAATATACCTTCAAATTTCTAAAAACTAATTTTCAAATTTTAACATTTACATTCAAACCAATTATATTCCTTTATATAAATTCATCTTCTCTTTACAATTATCATGATATCTCCATATGTATATTTTATTTAAAAACAATCTCTAATTTAAAAACCCTCATAAGTAAACTTAAAATTAAAATATAAAATAATATTTACATTCTTTGTTCGTCTTTCTTCAATACGCAGTAGTAAAGAATCTGATTTTCAGGTCTTCTAATGTTTTCAAAAACTTTTAATGTTTTCACGAAAATTATAACTCATGAAAAGATTCATGAAATAGGCTCAAGAATCACTTGATTCGAAGTTAATATGACTGAGTTACAAATTTTCAAAATTAGAGCTGAAAATAATGACAAGAATTAGAACAAATTACGGTTTTTAACAATTTAAGGCATAAAGATGACATCAAAATAACTTTTCTTCTTTCTTCACAATTGTAGATGACGAAAAACTGAAGAAATAAGCTTTAGATTTACTCAATTTTAACATCGGATGAATTAATTATAATATTTCTAATGAACTGCAATCCGCTCTTTAAATATAAATAAAAAATAATGTAAGTTACCAAATCACTAATGGACTCTTCAATTTTAATTAAATTAAATTATTTAATAATCTATTAAAAGAATTTGACTTTCCAAACGAAACAAGGAATAAAGGGGAAAAAAATAATAACTTACCTTTTCCAATTCAATTACGCTTTTAAAAAATAAAATAAAATTTAATATTTAATTATTAACAAAAATTTGAGTTATTACAATAAGTTATACAACATCGGAATCTGCAGGAACCACACTAAAAATTCTGAAACACTAGAGTTCTGAGACATCAAGTATGAAAAAGTCTGGTGTGTGCTAAGCTATCATTAAATTTGTACATCTAAGGCCACCATGGCTCCATCAGCAAAAACCAAGTTCGAGTTTCTGCAAAAATATGTATACACAGTAATGTGCATTCTGGGCTGCAATACTTGTGACGATCGATATAATACACGCACATTCTAAGATCTGTTGCTAGCCATTTCCCAGTTTCAACAGTGAGTAACCATTCGAATTCTCAAAATTATACCTAGGAGTTCTTAAATAGACACGAAAGTAGGTACGCGCTGTTTCTTGGTCAGTCAGTATGTCAACTTTGGCACCTGTGCAAGTGTGGACCATAAAATGAAAAACAGATTAAGATGATGATACTACCTAGGACCAAAAAGCTCTGCCCTTCAGTAAAGAAATAAAAAGAAAAGAAAATAATAAATTTTTTGCTTTTTGACAAATAAAAAGAAGAGAAAAATAGTAACCTTAATAACCAGATATTTCGTCAAATACAAATATAGACCACTAAATAAAAAGTTCATACTCTCGATCCCATCATTGTTATTGAAAATTATGCCCATGCAGATTGTTCTAAAGTAATGGAAAATGCTTTGCAAAAATTCATGATATAATAGTATCAACCTTAATTATATAAAACATAATCTTAAGCAATGCACATAATTTCCGGCAGCTATCAATGCAAATGTTCGTTATTTCCAGGCAACTATCATATAAGCATTTCTCAAATACACCCTTAAGTTGCATGAACACGTTCACTATGAGACTCACAAAGTGGTGTACATTTTAAAAACAATGGGCAAGTTTTATAAATTGAACAAAGGGATAAAAATGCAACATGAAGGACCAATGCTGCCAAGATAAATATTACGGAACATGCAAAAAAAAATAAATAGAACTTATGCCTCAGAGATGATAGATAAACATAGCATACTTACATCCGTGTCAAAACTGAGGGTCAAAAGAGAAGAGACTTTTTTGTGCATCTGTAGGATTCGCTAACCACTGGCAGAACAAACATGTTGCCCCAACCACTGATAAAACAGAAAGAACTGCCAATATTCCAAAATGTGAAACATCATTTGCTATTATTGCAACTCCCAGCATCACAGACTCTGCTAAACTTGCAACAGAAACCTCTGTTGTACCAATAAGATTTGCTTTGCTAGCTGGGATCCCAGTTTGAAGAATCTGTGCTCCCACAACGTCATATGACATGCACCCTAACCTTGACAATACCTGCAAAAAACTTGGATCACTTGTTTTATAAATGAAAGACTAAGAAAAGATAATATTTTTCATCAATATAGGAAATTGAGATCAGTTATAATCTACACGCAAAAATATCACCCCAGAAACACATAATTAAATAAGTGTAATAAACATACAGATAATATATGTATATATACTGTCAGTGTTTTAAAAATCCCCACCTAGGTCCGTCTAGGCGCTAGGCCCCCCTAGCACCTCACCTAGGCGACAAAAAAATCCCTCCAGGAAATTAGACAGGTTAGGCGGGCTAGGCAGAGATTTTTTTTTTAATAACTACCCAAACCAGATATTGATATATTTATTTTTCTAATGATTTACCATATTCATAATGCAGATTGTAGCATATCAAATCACAACAAAAATTGAACAATATCAAATCAAAATGGATAATTTTATTATAGTTGTAATTTTTTGAACTTGTACTAACTTCAAATTATATAAATGATGATACATTTGTAATATTTAGTTTAATTCAATATAATTCTTAAATTTATGTTTAGTTTCTTAAGTTTTAATATTGAATTAAATTCTTGAAATTTTTAAATTTTATTATTTAATAACAATCTTGTTTATGAATAAAACTAATATGTTAAAGTTTCAACAATTGCATGTTTTTGTTTCACCTTTGACATTAGCAATATAGATGTGTTTGAACTTTAAGCAAATGCTTTTATTATTTTTATTATAAATTGTTTTGTTTTATATTATATTATTGTTTTGTTTGGATAAATGTAAGATAAAATATTAAAATTGACTTATAATAAAAAAAATCCCGCCTAGCGCCTTTTAGAGCATTGTATACTGCCCACTGTCCCATATATATGCATAATCAAATTTTAATATAACTCACAATCAGACAAAGGAAGAAGAGGAGTGGGGTCTGTTGAGAGAGAGTTCCACTCCAATACACGGCAACAGCTATCATAAGAAGTGAGGTCTGTAATAACAGTCCAGCTGCTCCAGCCTGGTAGTGAGAGTTCATGAGAACTAGACATAATACTAGAAATTGGATTTGCAAGTAGATAACAAAGTATTTATAATTGTATAAAGAGGAAATACCTTTAAAATGCCAAGTCGCTTCACCATGCTTGCAGACACAAATGTTGCTGCAACGCCCATGAAAGCAGATAATCCACTGAAACCCCCAATAATAGATGGATTGATACCTGAAACAATTCCAAGCATAGTTGGACTTAAAGTGGAAATTCAAGATTAAAAAGCATTCATAAAGATCTTTGGTTGTAATTACATGTCATAATTACATAAAATAGGATGTAAGGTAGATCAAGTTATAAAGCAAACACTCAAGTAGCTAATGACTAACAAACACACCCCAGAAACATTTATAATTAAATTACTATTGCTTAAAATAAAGATTACGAGAAATGCTACAAGTCCTACAATAACACCCAGCCAATTGATTCAGCCTATTATTTCGTTGTGTTAGTTTTGTTCGTTTCGTTTCAGTTCGTTTCGTTTTATTTCATTTAATTGAGTTAGTTATTTCGGTTCGTTATTTGTATTCTATATCCGTACTGGGCATTTGGCTCATGCTGTGTTTTTCTTCCGGCAGGTAATCAGGGGGACCAAGGGCAAGTGTGATGAGAGCTCCATTCATTCCAATGATTTAGAAATATTCAGTTTAGACTTGATGTGTCAGTTTACTTGGAATTGTAATAATTATTTTAGATTGTGGTTTGAGACAGTTTGAGATTTATTATGGTTGACTTGTGGTATTTATCAGTTATTAAGATTATTCTTTTGTGGCTTTGAGCCTTGCTATTAAATTCATCAGTTTTGTTATGTTTTGAGTAACCTCTCTTTCTATTTTGGAAAGGGGGTGTTACACCTACACTCGCATAAACAATGCCCCTAGAGTTGTAATTATTCATAACACATGCCATTGTGTTTGTAGAACTAGCGAGTAGGACATAAATCATTTATAAAAAAATAAAATAGTTCAACTCAACTTACATTTCTGTGCGGTGAATATACACAAACAAGTATACGAATATTTATAGTTATTTACATGCATAAAATTTCCCCAAAGAAATTGCATGTAAAAGCTCAGAACTAAATGTGGATTGACATTGTAGCTCCAAATATGAGCATTCCTTCATAAACTAAGGACGTCTTTTCGGAACAAAAGGAGAATAGAAATTTGGACATACCACGCTGTGTTAAAAAAGCAGTCATCAAACCACCAGGAGCAAGAACAACATTGAAGCAGAGAAGCACATAGGCTAGGCTTGCAGGAAGAACAGGTTGCTGCATGTACTCTATCCATCCTTGTTTGATAGCTCCCACACTCATTTGAACTGGTTGTCAGAAAAAGAGTTAAGTATAACAATAGACAGGTCTTTATTTACATATTTGAAGTTCTAATTGGACCATCAAAATATAGACCTAAATTCTCAACATTCGGCAGAGACCCTTCTGATGAACTTCTGCAACATGATTGTTGCAATTTAGCACGATCAAGAACACCAGCAGAAAGCTTGTTGGTTAACCACGTGAGACAAACCTAGTAAAATTATAAATTTCAGCCCAAGGATAATTTTACAAAAAAGGAAAAGGATCTTAGGTTTAGAAAACAGTACACAAGTACCACAACAGGAAGTGATGATATCATTAAACCAGCAGCGAGCTTCAAGCATGTCACAGGTTCATATTTTGATAATAGAATACCAAATAATGATGCTCCAGCAATCTGCAAATCCATATAACTGTAAGTCTCATGTAATGACCGAGAAAATCGGGTAACCTTGTAAATTAGATTGTGAATATTTATCTAATAAAATTAAGTTTTTATGGATATTATTATGTGTTATGTGATTAAAGGTTGAATAAGTGACCTAGGCTATGTTTTATGTAAGTGAACATAAGTGTTGTTGTTTGAAATAAGAAAATAATTTTTTTTCCGAGAAATAACACGAATACACTATTCACGCAGAGAAATAACACGAATACACTATTCACGCAGAAAATGTTTTTTCGTTTTTTCGACTTTTCGTATTATGTCATAGCGTTTATACGAGAGATAAAGACATAATCCCTAGTTAAAAGTACGAAAGATCAAAATCGACATTTTGGCTAATCGGATGAGATAGGAAGGCTAACTAGAAAGCAAACTAGGAAAAGAAGAAAAAGAGAAGAGATGGGAGTGGCTTTTCCATGTATGTGTGAAGAGGCAAGTTGTCTTCAAGTTGGCCAAGAGCCAACTTACCATAAGTAGTAAGTTTTAAATTGCAAGCTACACATCCCATCTCCCACCAAAATTGTCATCATATTGTCTAGCAATTAACCCTTGGTTAGCTTAACTAGGTGGTTGGTTAAGTTAACCTAGGGGATGGTTACTTGGTTAGTAAAATTTTGAGAGGTGAGGGGATTGACCATGGTAAGACCTAAATTGAGTGATCAACTTATAAGCCTTGCAAGAGTTGTCCTAATGACCCTTATGCCCTAGGTGTTGGGTTTCCTATAAATAAAAGCCTTTTTCTTCATCAATCCTTACCAATTCCTAAAACTAAGTGAAGAAACTATAACAATATTGAAAGAGACAGAGAGGTTTGAATTTGGCTAAGGAAGAGGGGTGGGATAATCAACATCATCTAGCAAGACAGAAGAACACCAAAAGATACTCATGAACTTCTAACCCTAACCATGTCTAAGCTTGTATTATTTGTGTGTTGGTTGAGTTGTTGTGGTTATGGTGGATCCAATGGTATAAGATGGTGTGTGATGGTAGTTATATAATTAAATCATTGGTAATATTCATGAAAGCGAACCAAAAACGCAAGTAAAGAACCTAACCAAGAAGAATGAAAGACTAGTTTATTTACTATTTTTCGGACTAGCACAAGTCATTTTTAAGTTCCGGAATGATGGGTTCGTGCTCTTATGAGTTACGAAGATAACTCAAGTGGAACGGAGTAAAAAGATGTTAAAACGGATTTATGGCGAATTTTCTAGTAAAGAACATCATGTTGGAACCCTAGGTCATGTGTAACCTTTTAAGCCATTATTTTGGTTAGTTAATGTTTCTGGAAAATTTTGATTTTTGGGGTTTTGTTAGCATATTGAATTAGTGAGATGTATACTTAAAACGGACTCATTCCGACTTCAGATAAGCGAGTTATGAAGTGTCGAAGTAGGGGCGTTAGAAAGTGTAAAAGTTGGACAACATGAGGAGGGGAAGGCTAGGGCTTGAGATAGAAGAGAGGGAGTGCCGCAGCGCTGGACTCACAGAGTGTCAACTCCGCAGCACTGAGCAAGGACACTGCAGCGCTGGGCGTGTGCGGGCTTTGGGCAGGGCTGCTGTGCGCGCGGGAGCGCGGCTAAGGCTGGGCTACGTTGGGCATTGGTGTATGGGTGTGCAAGCAGGGCATGGTGCATGTGGGCTGCTGAGCGTGTGCAAGGTAGTGTGGCATTCGCGTAGGCAAGTCGGGCACAGGCATGCAAATGTCGCGACACCGTGCCAAGTGTTCGTTATGTTGTTTAAGATTCCGATTCTTATGAAAACAAACATCATGGAAGATTAAATTAAGTTAAAATAAACCAATATAGAGTCATTATGTGGCTGATTGGTGTGTCGACCTTAATTTAAATTGTGTAGGTCATTTGAAGAGCAATTTAGCATATATTGTAAAAGAGCTTAAGGCAAGTATTCTAACTCTTGTTTAATTTGAAAAATTAAGCAAGTTTTCTAACTTACTCAAATGTTGAAATTGAGCAAGTTTTCTATCTTTATCTTTGTGCAAATGTATTATATTTGTACAAGTGTTCTAGCTATGAAATTGTACTTATGCCAATATTTCCACTAATGTGCTATTGAGATGAAATGTTCTGATATTGAACACTTCAAGCTTTTAAATTTTTGTTTATTCATGAACTATGTTAAGAATATGTTTATGCTATTTGTTTCGGCTAGACATATATTGAGGTGTAAATTGAATTGTATGAATTCATTAATGCTAAAAAGTTGATCCAAGCTAAATTAAATTGGTGCGGATTTTGAGATAAGTATGAAAGGAATAACCCTAGTATAGGGGAGTTAAGAATCAGGAGTTTAAAACAATCACAAGTGGTGTCATAACAGAACAGACACAGGTGGTGTTAGGATAAGATAGACACAGGTGGTCTCATAATGAAGAAACAGACTCAGGTAGTGTTAAAATAGACACAGGTAGTGTCATAATAATGAAGTAGACACAAGTGATGTCAAACCTAAACGCATATAGTCGTTTAAAATTTAGAGTTCAGAGAAGTAAAGATAAAGGTGTTTAAAGAAAAAGGAAAATTGTTATTCCTATTTTTCGAGTGCTTCATAATTTTTGATCAATTGTTGAATGTTTTAGAAGAATATTATTATATTTGTATGATGTTGTTTTATTCAACTGATTATATTTGTTGAGCAATCAAATTCTCACTCTTGCTTGAATTAAATATTTTTCAGTTAAGCCAGAGCGGATCGAAGGATTCCGGTAAAGTCAAAGGAAAAGAAATGTAAATGAATAGAAGGCGTTGTGTATTAATTGTAATAATTAGTACTGATGTGATATTGTTAGTGTTCTAAAAATCTCCACCTAAGTCCGCCTAGGCGTTAGGCCCCCCTTGACGCCCCGCCTAGGCGCTAGGCTACCCATTGGCACCTCGTTTAGGCTCTAGGCTCCCCTGGCGCCTCATCTAGGCCCAAGACGGCAAAAAAATTCCTCCAAAAAATTAGGCGGGGAGGTTTTTTTTTTAATAACTATATAAACTAGATTTTGATATATTTATTTTTCTAATGATTTACCATACTCATAATACAGGTTGTAACATATCAAATCACAACAAGAAGTGAACAATATCAAGTCAAAATAGATAATTTTATTATAGTTGTAATTTTTTGAACTTGTACCAACTTCAAATTATATAAATAATGATATATTTGTAATATTTAGTTTAATTCAATATAATTCTTAAATTTATGTTTAGTTTCTTAAGTTTTAATATTGAATTAAATTCTTGAAATTTTAAATTTTATTATTTAATAGCAATCTTGTTTATGAATAAAACTAATACGTTAAAAATATGTTTGAACTTTGAACAATTGCATGTTTGTGTTTGAACTTTGACATTAGCAATATGGATATGTGTTTGACCTTTAAGCAAAGGCCTTTATTATCTTTATTATAGATTGTTTTGCTTTATATTATTGTTTTGTTAGGATAAATATAAGATAAAATGTTAAAATTGGCTTAAAATAAAAAAAATCCTACTTATGCCTAGGCCCTAGGCCCAGCGCCTGCCTAACACCTTTTAGAACATTGGATATTGTAAGGAATATTAGATTGTATTTGAAGATGTAAATAGCTTAGAACCTGGGATTTAATAATATAGTAATTACATTACATTTATGTAAGATTTCAAATATAGAATGGATGTGAGGTGCTCTAGATCCGATGTGGCAGTACATGGGTCTGGGTGAGTCACAGATTGATATTGAAAGGTAGTACCATGGAGCACTGGTTTGAAGGTACCCGGATTTGGGGTGTCACATCTCCTCTTAACAAATTTTAATTTGGTGTCTAAATTATGACAAATTATTATAGTTTCAATAATTAAGATTTGTTAAATGTAGGTAAGCTTTGTTCAACTCCACACTACCATTATTGTATGTCAGATCTTAAATGAGAGAACATTTTTTATGACTAGAGTTCCTCCATAACTATAATAAACAGCACAATAAAATATTATGAAGATATATTTGTAATTCAAATTCAGTAAAGCAACCCTGTTGCTAGGTCAAACAATCCCGTAACCACACATCACCTCACATAGGAGATCAATTCGACTGAGAACGGCATTAGCTTGAGCAAGAGCAACAGGCCGATTTGTTCCTGCCAACTGGACAAATAAATTCAACTAAATACACCACAACAAAATTGAAAATTATTTGCATATGTATACATAAGAAAAAGGAAATTGATAGCACTACCAGCACAACCCAATCACGCTCCATTGCAACCCCCAAAGCCAATCCAAATAGTCTCTCAACAGCCCCAGCTAATACTAGTACAACAAACCAAGGACGGAGAAGTACAGATGATGCAAGGGTAGAGCGGGCAGTATGGGCATGAATTATCATCCCAACAGATAACAAGTGAGCAGCTGTCTGACAGTAAAAGAAGAATTAGAAGGCAACCTGATAATTCCACATCCATCTGCATCAATACCGTTGAATGAAATAATACCTGAACAGCAGCCAAACAACTAAATGTAGGTACTCTGGGAGAGTGATCCATAAGTTTGCCAAGTAAAGGACCTCCAAAAATTATTGATATCTGTTCCACATGAAACTTGTTAGAAAGGATATATCCTGACCTTGTTCCTATAAAATATACATAAATCTGTTTAACAAATCTCATTTTAATTATTGAACCTTAGTGAAGAAACCCATGACTGCAACTGGAAGAAGGCTTGGATGAAGCATTGCAATAGCAGCAGGCCAAGCAAAAGTCCAAAGCTGTTCCACCATGCTCCCAACAAGGCAAGTAGCGTATAAGGCTGATTATAAAAAATAACCTTTGATTAGAAATTGCTAAAGCAATTATAAGTCGGCGCAATGCGACTTGTTTAAATGTAAACCACACAAAACACTCTTAGTAATTTGGAAAGGTTGACAAGACCATTATTTACTGAACAATGTGATCTTGAAATAAACCTTCATTGTTAAATAATAATCAAGATTAACAAAGTCAGGTGTGCATCTTCACGTATAGATGGAAATACAGGTCTTAGGCAGAACTTATACAAAGAAATATAGATCTGACAATATATATTATATACCGGTGAGTAGATATTCATAGTGTAAGCATAGTTACTTCTGTTCAAAAGATAATGCCTAAACCACTACTTATACAACCAGAAAACATGGAGGCAAAAAGCTCTGTTGCCAAACTCATTGAGCAGTAACTGAAGCAAGCACTTGGCTTTAGAGCCCTATCATGCAAGGGAAAAAAAGCCTTCATGTGTGAGAAGCATAGGGGTAAGGACATTTCTCCGTCAAAAAGGAACTTCTTCCCCTGAATCTTTGCTTGGTGCTTAGCTGTACAGAGTATCACCAAAGGAATACCCTTTCTCCTATGTTATAATTTCTGGGTAAGGAGGACGTCTCGAGTAAAGTAAAGTAAAGTACGAACTAAAACAACGAAACGGACATTTTTGAGCATGTACAACCATCAAAGCAGAGACCAAAGAAAGGTTCGAACATTTTCATAAGCAAATGTACAACCATCAAAGCAGAATACCAAAGAAAGTATGCTCCAGTTTATCTAACAAGTATATGTTGAGATGACTAATATTATCCTATTGAGATTTCTCATTTTTCAGATATGTCTGTTAATAAAATTCTTCTTGAATTACCAAGAACATGTGAAGCTATGCATTATAATAAAATCTTCTTGAATTACCACAAGTACTTAATGGTGCATTTTCAATAAAACATGTCAGCCAAGCATCCCATACCCCATGAGTTATGTGCTCCAACATGTGCCACATTCACATAAAAAGGCCAGATATAATATAATAGATTTATTACTAAAGAAAAGCTGACTTGGTTTCTACTTCAAGCCAAGTCCACAAAGCTATGACATTTATTCTTCCTGTATATATTTAAAACATAAATTACAAAGTTTTCTGATTTGTTCATTTATTTTATTTTATTTTAAGAAAATGAGATTTTATAGAATAATATAAACTAGTAGCATATTTTTTTAATAAAAGGTTGAAGAATAGAATAAGAACAGCTTAGGAACAGGGAATACAAAGGAAACAAACTATCAAAGTCAATGAAGGAGAGTCCTCAAATCGTGTTGCTGCATAACCGCCAAGCTACACCACTGACAAAAACGACACTAAAATAGGCAAGGACCAATGAGATTCAAAGAACACCAAAAATTCTTATACAAGTGAAGGAAGAAATTGCTCTTAAGAAATTCATGTATTACTCTCAATCAAATTCCCCCATATCCCTCCAAACAACCAATTCTACAGTCACTAAACAAATATAAAAAACAAATGAGCACGAGTTATCGAGTTTTATCGTACTTTATGTAAATTTAAATGCCATGAATGGATGAGTGGATTCTGATATAAAGAGAGGGGGAAGGCTGCTAACCATACAATCCAGCTGGATGGGCAGGAGTTGCAGCAATTACATTCTGTTCTTCCTCTGTCAAAACCTGAAAAGGAAGCAGCAAATTGAGTGAGAGAAAAGTCCAAACAAGAGCATTTGCACATCATAGGAATCAATGGGAGAATGGCAAATTGAAGAGCTTATTATTGTGCCGCTACGGAACATACAGGCAATGTTGTCAAAAGAGTGTCAACATAAGTGCCTTCAGCCAGTAAATTCAATGATTCAGTCTCAATGAGATCAGAATTGAGATGAACAATCGGGACTGAACAATTTGAAGCTGCAGCTGAAAGATCTTCATGAACTACTTCTTCAGTTGCAACACCATTGAAGACATCAGTATTTGTTATTGAACACCTTGAATAGAAGCTGTCTAACCTGCAGCCAAACCATGAATTACATAAATAGAAATTAATAAATACTAAATAGCCAAATCTAATTCTCTCATGAGACATTTAAATAGAATAATTACAAATATTAAACTTCCTAGTAAAGGAGTAACTCAAGCTCAAGTATGTCAATGAGCAAATTCCATAATTATCAAATTGCCTCCTAATCAAATTGCCTCCTCTATTGAAAGAATATACCAAGTAAACGGATTGTGTATGCTCCCAATAAGACTGAGAAGCTTGAGGCTCTGGAATATCCACCCATTTTATTTTTTTATTATTCAATTGGAATGTTTTTCCCCATCAGAAATAGAGGGGAAAATTTTAAATTTGCAGCTATGTACAGGTTCCTTGATAATTCTGAATTTGTTTCTAGAATAGAAAAATAAAGTGGTTAAAGTCAAAGGATGCCATATAAAGTAGCTAGACACAAGGAGGTGTCTTTCAAAGGCTCTTTGCTAAGAATTTTTCCAGTTGCATGGTGCTAAGTTGGAAATCAAACATCACAAATTTGGTAGATAAGTCCATTTCCAGATGCAACCGCATAATCAATTTATGTCAAGTACTATCCCCTGATCTTTCATACCAAATGTTATTCTATAAGGAATTGTGCCTAACTCTAATACCATTCTTTTTGCGCAAGTATACGATAGATACCATGTGCCTAACAATCTGTTGATATAGACTTATGTTTGTCTAAGAGTTCCTTGCCTCACGACACATCACACAAGATATAAAAGAGACTGGTCTATGTTAATATGGACTAGATTTGAATGTCCACATTCAAAATTTTCATGTCCAAGCAATCATAAAATATAAATAATTATGCATTTACAGTAATTTCATTTTTTTCCCTCCTCACAAGATACATTCATTATCTATATGTACCTAAGTGTAACAACCCAGGTCAAATTCCTGAATCCAATTCAAACCAAAATCGCCCCAAAGCATAATTCACTGCTTCTTGCTAATCTTAGCCCACCACTGATCCACCCACCCAAAAGGTCATGACTTCGGTCATCTTATCTCAATGAATCTATATTATTAAAGGAGATGGGAGAAAACAATTCATCAATCTCTTTTTCGTTGCCCTTACATATTTGGTTTTATTACAATTTCATCCTTCTTAATATTTTTTTACTCTATCCTCAAATTTGATACAACTCCTATTATATTTTTATAATAATTGCACACGCAGAGCGTGTGATACCTGGACTAGTGAAATATAATATCAAACTAACTCTAAGGAGGAAAAAATAAAAATTGTTTTCAAGGAAATATAAGTACTCCTTCCACCCAAAAATCAAAGGTTTATTTGACCTTAACATAATTTTTCCAATAACTCTTTCCCCATCACAAAATTTAGTCTTGATATTCAGTAATTGGAAGAATTATGATATGAACATGCAAACCTTAATATGGGTAAAAATATATGACCAAATGGGATTCTCATTTTGGAATGGAGGAGTGTAAAACAGTAACATCCACGGAAATCAGTACTCCCTCCATCCAAAAATGGGAATCTCATTTGAGTTTAGGACATACTACAAGGTAAAATCCAGGAAACCAAGTAGAGAAGCTAATATCCGGAGCTGAAATGGAACGAACTAAGTACCTATTAGTGGTGGCAAAACGAAAATTAAGCCATTGACGAGAAGAGAATCGAGCACTAATTCGAGAATAACGTATGGACGAAGTATGAAGTTGACGAGAGAGAGTGAAAAGAGTCGATGATGAAGGCTGAGAACTAAAAGCCAAAATAGCCATGGCTGAAGTTTCTTCTTCTTCTTCTTCAACTCCACTGCCTTGAAGTTGCCTTCAACAATCTCTTGACAATTCATGCAGCAGCCTTCAGCTGATGGATTTCAGATTCTGAAATTCTCTGTAACAGGGAAAGCAAGTTACAGAAATCTAGGGTTTTTTCGAGGTCAAATTTGGAGGGGTCTTTTTTATCAATCACGGGATCAAAAATGTAATGGATGATAATTTTTGTTTGCACATAATGTTATTATTATTGCGTTATTTGGGGATTTTGGGAATAGAGGAAATTAGGAGATATCCTTATCTGAAAATGAACCGGCTGAGGGCGGATGATTCAAAAGGAGGGTATAAAATCCACAAGGCTTCACTTGTTGACGTGTCTACTTCCTATCCAGTATTGTGGGCTCCAAGGCTTCCAAGAACTGAGTCATCTCCCTGCTGGCTTTTCTTTTTCTTTTTCTATTTTCTATTTTCTCTAGTTTTTACAATAAATAAATTAATATTATAATTGTATACTCGATTATCAAAATTACTTGTACTTGTATTACGAAAGATGTACTTGAATTGCATTCCACGACCATAAAGTTAACTTTATACTCCCTCCATCCCAAATTAATTATTCAGTTTTTAATTTTTTAAAATCAAATTGACTATTTTTAAAAATAATCTTTTTATTATTTTTGCTAAAATATAGGTGAAGAGATTATAACCAAAAGAAAGTATATACAATTTATTACTAATCCCAATTTTATAATTTTAGAAATATATTTATATATGCTAATTATTAATTCTAAAATAAGTCGATTTGACTTAAAAAAGTCAAAATTGAATGATTAATTTTATGTGATGAGGAGTAGTAAGTTAGTCAATTAATGATACGTAAAGAAAGATATCACTTCTTGGCAATGATCCCTTCTTTTTTCAATATATAAGGACAATATAGACAATTGATATTATATTTAATGTTATACAATTATTTTTTTAATATTTGTGCATAATTCTAAAACGATATATATTAAGTGACGGAGAGAGTACATGTTAACTAGTTGATTCAGTCTCATTAATTTTTTAAAAAACTCAAGATCTAATTTGTACTACTCTTATGTAATCAATGATCTTGTAATTTTAAAAGTAATAAAATAAATAATTAACTGAGTTAATATTTTTTACATTATTATAATATAAATGATTTAGTTTTGATTCGGCTCAAATGCTCGCAAGTAATTTGAGTGAAAAATGAGCCGAGCTAAGCCGAATTTGAATAGAATAAAATTAATTCAATTTAAATTTTGAACAAAAGATTACAAAATTATATTCAAATTAGATTATAAATATCACCAGTCCTCAAATATTTCTAGTAGTGAAGTATTCTTTCACTTGATTTGGGATCATTTTCACCTAACGCTCTGTTTCTGAGTTTTAAAATAGACAGAAAAGAAAAAAAATGAACGAAAAATTTAAGTTTTCTTTCCAATTCTTATGCTTCTGAGTTTTTTAATAAACGGAAAAGGAAAGAAATTGATAGAAAATTTGGTCATTTTTTCCGCCAAAATTTTTCGTCCAAAATTGGCCTGATTTGGACGGAAAAAATTTTGGACGAAAAAGAAATTAAAATAAGTAATATTTTTATAATTTTCATATTATCCTCAACTTTTAATATAATAAATTTTAAATTACAACTCATGTCCTCAATTTGTTTTTATCTACTAAACCTAATCTGATAAAGAGAAAAGTATAGGCACGAATAACTTGCCGCGAACAAGTTCTCTTCTCCGGTTCAAACCCAAGCTCCCTACAACAGTGTAATTGAACAAATTCATCTCCAGATAAAGAGAAAAGTATTTGATTATGGAATTTTTTCTTTGATTAAATTTATCTTGCATATTTTTATTCATGGTTCAATGGTTATAATTAATACTATAAGAGTAAATTTATAAAAGTGATATTTTTCTTTTCTTTTTATTAGAACTAAAAAACGCAAGAAAAGAAAATTTTTAAATTCTTTTCTATTAAAAACTTAGAAACAATATAAAGAAAAACTTTAAATTTTTTTATTTTTTTTTATTCTAATTTAAAATTTCTATTTTTTTCCTGTTCAAAACCTCATAAACAGATTATAAAGGAAAATTTTGTTTTTAAATTTAAGAAACATGGTCAAACTTTAAGCTTCTTTACAGGATCAAATGTTAATATAAAGTTATAAACGGTGAAGATCTCTCCACTTGGGACACATGTCAGATCCATGTATGCCACCGTTCAGACGTCCCTTCTACTGACCCCTCTCCCTCCAACTTACAACCCTAAATAACGCTCCAGATTTTGCCACGTAGACCAAAAACCTTCCACGCGAGCCATTTCATTGACGTGGCAGAATCTGGACTGTCATATATATATATATATACATATATATATATATAGTTATCTAACAAAATATAATTAAATATAATTAATTTTAAATTTCCACTTACCCTAATCAAAGTTTGGGGAGTCACGGACACACCTTTTATATATATATATATATATATATATATATATATATTCCATTAATTTCGCTATTCCAGCAAAACAAAAGAAGAAAAAGTAAAGCCCATATCGAGGTCTTGGTAGACAAACAGAACAGAGGCCGACGAAATGGAATCAGAGGAGGAAATCAACGGTTACGATGATTCCGGTGGCACGAAGGCCAATGCATGTGGCGGGTCACCGGAGGTAGCAGGCGAAAACTCCGAGCCGGAGAAGATTGCTGCTCAGAGCAGTCCTGTGAAGTCTTATTCTTCTTATAGCTTATCGGATGAGTTCTATGGAAAACTCACCAAGTTCTATGAATCCTCTGGGCTCAGTCTAATGTGAGTAAAATAAGATTTGCATTGTTCTTACATTTACATATCTACATGTAGATGTGTGCTCTTATGTATAGTATAGATATAGAGAGAGAAACATGGCTATTGATTTCTTGGTGTACTTTTTTTTTAATAAATATTTTATGTGTATATATTAGAGAGTTGCATTTTTTATGAAGATTTTTGTTATGGGTTTGTAGAATTATTAAGAATCTAACGTGGGATCTCTTTAATTTTTGATGGGTATTTGTCTGTTTGACTATTTGGTTACTGAGAAAATGTTAAAAAAAAGAAGGTAAAAATAATACTTGAGGGTTCCGAAATTAAAGATATATATTTTTTTCTGTTAATTCCAAAATTAGACTTATATTTTAATTTCTTAGATGTAAAGCCACATAAAGTTTATATCATGCAATTACTTATATTATAGGTGGCTATTACATTTAAATCAATTGTTACGGTTAGAAAGATAAAATATTCCTAAAAGTGATCCTTTCTAGTTTTTGGAAAGGGGGGAGTATGAATTGAAAAGATTAAAGAAATGTTTTCATTTTTGTCTGTTTGACTGTTGAGAAAAATGTGTGGTTATTGAGAAAATGTTTGGTTATAATTGATGTTTTATTTTGGTTATTGAATTGTTTTTTAACAAAGATATTACTATACTAAAATAAAAAAATGTTTCAATCGAGTCAATATTTAATAAAAGTGGTGAGTAGACTAACGTTTAAGAGTGGGGCAGGTGGGATCCTCATACATGGATTAGAAGGGAAATTTCCCTTTAATATTACATAGACCCTAACTATATCGGGTCTTAGAACACATTTAAGACCAACAAAATTTGTTGGTTGTAATCAATAATTTCCCTCCTGATCCACATACGAGGGTCCCACTTGCCACATATTCAAGAACCCTATATGACAGCTGTTAAACACGTTAGTTTATCCTCTAATTTTTTTTGGACGGAATATTAAGTACTATGTAGTTCGAAACATTTTTTGTGAGTATAGTAATATCTTTGTAACAAAAAAGATTTAGTAACCAAAATGAAAATCAACCCCTAGTACAGTAACCAAAACATCAATTAACCCATATTGTGCAAAAGAAAGGGAAAATAATATGAATTGAAAAAAAATATTTTGGAGTGTGGGCAGAAGTATACATGAAACTCCACTTAGTTGGGTCTGATGCCACTGTTTGGGTGACTTCATAATTTTCAAATAATACTATCATCAAATATCATATACACATCACATAATGCATGGGGTGGCACCCATAGATTTGTTGTTGACATGACCCACTTAACTCAACAACAAATAAATACATGGGTGTCACCCATGCATCTATGTAAATGATATCTTTATGTTATACTTTTTAAGATATTATTGATAATTTTCAGTGACTTCATAATTTTCAATTTCCACAAACAGGACAAAATAAAAGTAGAGTCAATGTTTCATTTAATTTGATTTATTCTGTTTTTAGGGCAACCCAAAAACAATTAGATGGTAAATACTAAGAAATGAAGGGAAGATGAATAGCTTGCATTTTTGTTGCTCTTTGTTATATCCATTTATATAATGTGGAATTTTGTATATGTATATTTTAGGAAAAAATTCAGTTAAAATGTAACATGAAAATTGACAGTTTCAACTTCCGGGAGACGAAGGTGGACTTGTTTCTTTTCTACAAAGATGTGACTGAAAGAGGGGGATATTGTCAGGTAGTTACCTGTTTCTTTACATAATACATAGTTTTTTTTCTCAATGCCTATTGTTAAATTAACAGAATGTTCTTTTATAATATTATTTATTTTACTCCTACCGCCCAAACAATTCTCAAGGGTGATTTCAAGAAAATTAAGTAAATTAATTTTTGGAAACCAGAAGGCCTGTTTATGAAGCACTTCCTGTGTTATCTTTAGGATACTCCAGCATAAACATGTGTGTTTGTTAGTGGTTCCCTAAAAAGTATAGTCATTTTGCACTTTTATTTCCTCCATTTTTGGAAGAGTGACTATTATAGTAGTACACAAATAAAACTTATAAAATATAAGCTTGCATTTATTATCTTGAAGAAAGTAAAAAAGTTTTTTTTTAATAAATGAAAATCTAACACTTTTTGAAGATTTTGTTGATCTGGGAAAAGGATTTGCGAGTGAAGAATTGTATGATATGATAAAAAATTTCAGAATAAAAGAGTAAAGGGACTGATGGGCTTTTCTAGGAATCTAGAGGCGTCTCCATAGTTTCCTAGTCATGGGATTGGTTCCCTAGGGGAAATAATAGAACAAGAGAGAACTCCTGTTTATTATGAGCCTGACGGAATGCATTATTACCTATTTATTGATGTTTTTATTGTGTTTATTTTTAACTTTTTAGGAGATGCATGTTTGATCCGTTGTTGATTTATTAGAAAAGAGGCTAGCAGTCAGCGAACATATGACATTTTAATACATAACGTGCTACAAATGCACTTTAACCATCAAAGAAGTATGCATTAATTCTTGGAGGTTTGTTTCATTCTATTATGGAAAAATTTCACCCATTAAAATGTTGTCCCCAGTGAAGCGGTACCATTTTGTCTCGGCTGCTTCAAGTCTAGAAAAGACTTTGTCAAAAGTTTCAATCAATCTAAGGTAATTGTTTAAGGATACAAATGAAGAGGGATATGGCTTAATAATTACATCATAAGTCTTGTTTTTCTTAGTAATCTTTCAGTTTTACATCACCAGAGAGAGATTACTTTTTGTTTCTTTGAACCATGCTGATGAATGCTGTAATGCAGTTTATATGTCATCAGTCAATAGTTTAGAATAGTATTAGTGCATCTTACGCATACAACTGAGCGGACATGTTTGAATATCCTTTAGAAATAATAAAGGACCATCAGTCGTTTATAATGTGTGGTAGTGCACTTAATCCAACTCTAACTGTATTGGTTCAGTAATTTAATCATTGCTCTCCGATGAAAAAGTCAGAAATCATGTATTTATTTAATGACGTAAATTTTCTTTCATCAGCATTGCTTGATTAGGCTTTCTGCTATCTTTCGTAAGATTATGAAACTGTATTAATCAGCTCATCTTGTGCCATTCTTGATCCTCTATGGGATAATCTTACGCGACCTTATGCGGGATACCATTTGAGTTTCAAAAATATTACTTTTATTTTATTTTCTTCTGAAATCTTAGCCGGTTGTCATATTTTTACTTTTTCCTTTCTTTTCTATAAACCAATCTTTGACACTGTTGCATGTGGATTTGGAGTTTTTTTGTGTGTCAGAATACAAGTTTTAATTAGCTTGATTACAGAGTCTAAAACCTTATGCCTCTGGATGTACACAGCTTGCTAGGCAACGAAAAAGTAAAAAACTAAAAATAGGTCATTCTTAATGAAAACCTAGTCCTCCTTGCCTAAAAATGCATATACACTTTGTTTTTGTTGTGAAGCAATACTAATAGGTAATTAATTATCTGATAGAGATAGTTCAGCTTAATTAAGGATAGTGTACTTAAATATCTACCGACTACTTGATTCACATAAACAACTTAACTGCATCTTTCTGATGTCATTTTCTTGAACTACTTGTGCAAATGAAGCCCTAAAGGAGATTTCACATATTTATTCCATCTTTAACTTATCTTTTACACTCTTTTAGGTCACAAAAGATGGGAAATGGGGTGAAGTTGCATCTGCATTAAACACAAAAACTGGTGTTTTAATACCACCAACTAAGATTCAAATGATTTATGCAAATCTCTTCTACCAGTTTGAGCAAACATATTACTATCGAACTCCTGCAAAAGTAACAGAAGGTCAACGATTGCGAGTTGATCGAACAGGTTTGGTGAATACTTGCAGTGACATTTATATTGTAATTTCTAGGGTCCACATTGTATACATTTGATTTTATAGTTATAATTAGTATATTTAATTGTTTGTTGTAATCACTTTTATGGTCATTAAGTCAGTTCAGACCGATCTTCTATGATCAGCTTTGACGTAAATGATTTAATAATCACGACTCTTTGCTCCCAAAGTCTCAATCTCATTGCCATATTCCCGTAGGTTCTGGTAGTGGGGATAGCTCAAGCAGCTCGACAGGGAAGAGAAAGCATAGTGAGAGTATTGATGATGGCACGGTAGAGAAAAGGGTGTGTCTGAAGAGTTCTTTCCAATTGCCTACAGGTCTGTCATTTTAGTCTGGTGAATTCTATAATCTTAATCTACTAATTAGTTAAGCTATCAAACTGTATTTAATTCTAATAACTTGAAGTAAGAGAGCACAATAAAAGTAGAAAAGCATGCCATCTATTATATTGAAATTTCTCAAACTAGTTTTGAGTTCTGGTCCGTCTCATCTATTATATTAATTTTGAAGTCCCTAACCAATAATAAAAACTTCAAATTGTTTAGGAGAATTTGGAAGATTTGGATTATACAAGTTTTAGTTGAATGAACTGCCATCTTTTAACCTTTCAAATGTCATGTGCTTATGCTCAAATTCCTTATTATCCTAGACACAATTGCATGAAGGCGCATCTACAACCTTATTATACTAGGAGATTTATGTGGTTGAAATTCGTTATTATTATATTCTATTTGTTGCGTGCGTACTCCAAATTTCGCACGTCATGTTTGTTTATGAAATGTTCTAGAAAGCTATTTAGTATTATGTTTTTTTCTCATAGATTTTCAGTCTAATAAGTAACCTTTTTGGTTTCATTATAGAAATTGAATGCTTGATAACTTGGCTATAATTTAGTGAAGATTGCATTTTTAAGAAGTTTGTAGTGTGTATTTGCAAATTCAAGCAGGGCTTAAGCCAGAAGGGAAGAATCCGGTCTTGCAAACTCCATCAGAAGAGAAGAACCCTGTCTTACAAACACCCCAAAAAATTAAGGAAATGAAGAAGTCATCAATAATTAAGGAAATAAAGAAATACCCGAATGCTCCAATGGGATACAGAACAGGATATATGATCTTCCTCAGGATGGAATGTGATCGATTAAAAAAGATACACGGTGAGAGCTCAGCTTCAGCTGGTCAATTTCGAGACATGGCAATTGATGCATGGAGGCATCTCTCTAAGAATGATCGAGAGGTAGACTTCCTCGGGGCTTTTGTTCATAATTCTGTATTATTACTATGTGCACTAAAATCAGTATTCATTCAATCTTTCCATCAATGGATATTTCATCCTGCTCATTATTTTTTACTTAATGAACACTTTATTAACTTGTTTCGAAATGATTGATACCCTTTTCTCTTTCAATGGTTAAATCTTCAATTATCCATGTAATTTTTGATTTGTAATTTTACAGCCATATGTCGAGGCAAGTAAGAAAGACAAGGAAAGATTTATCCGAGAGATGGCTGCTTATGAGAATATGTATAAACAAAACACAGAAACGCAGAATGTAGCCACTAGTACAAAATCTACTACTATAATCGACTTTGCAGGGCCAAATTCACAAACCGATGGCGACTACCATGTGGCTTTGCCAGCTGATGCCGACGACAACTTTGCTACAGATGAATCAATGGTTGAATTGGCAGCTGGGATAATGCAAAACTCTCGACCAAATGATCCCCTATTCCAGGTGAATTGGGATGATGAGTACTATGAATCACTTGATATAGTTAAGAAAGAATAGTTAGGACTCTGGAGCTTGAATCACTTGGAGTGGTTTTAAAAGTGCTATAATTAGGGACTTAGGGTATATGCTAATCTTTTGTCACATCTGTATATTTTAAGGTGTTTCTGCAATTTTGTACATAAGACTGGGATGTAGTAATATGATGTTTTTAGTTTTCAGTTATAACTAATTCATGTTGATCTGTTTGGCAATTACCTTTTAGGTTGCAGGTAATATAGTACAAATGGTATTTGAACTTAGAACTAACATGAAGAAATTAATAATAATAATTTATCTTTTGAGAAATTAATGATATATATATATATAGAGAGAGAGAGTCCGGTTCTGGTCAGGGAGTCTGGATTTTCTTAAAATCTGGATTTTTTTTTTTACTTTTTTTTAAAATAATTAAAAAAAGTTTAATATTTTATGGAACTGAATATTTTTTATAATATAGTGTTTGAGACGTGATTTGGATAAAAATTCTAATTTTATAAAATATTAATATTTTTAAAATTGTTTTAGAAAAATAAAATAAAAAAATAGGGTTCGGATTTTGATCGCTCTCTCTCTCTATATATTTATCTTTTTAGTTGTTCTGACCGGAGGCTTGTTTGAGGGGTTTAAGAGCCTGTTTGGTAGTGACTTATAAGTCGGTCAAATCAACTTAGACCAACTTATAAGTTATTTGCTATTATTCCTCAAATTTGGTAACGTCTTATTTTTTTATTAATAAGTTAATTTTTAAGTTAAAAAAAGAAGAAGCAAGTATTCGTAACTTATTTTAAAATGACTTAATAAGTCATTTTAAGATAAATTAGTTTGACCAAATGTAATGTTTATTTTGTCCCTATTTTATTTTTGCTCCTCTTTTTATTAATGCCTTTTTTAGTAATCTTTACATTTGATATTAACTTACAAGTCGGTATGAGTCGAACAACTTCATAACTTGTTTTTAACTTAATTCAAGACTTATAAGTTAAATTGATGTCAAACGTTTTTATTTATAAGTCAACTTATATTTTAACTTTAAGTAATTTTAAAATAAGTCGTTGGCCACTCTCATTTTGGTATTTTAAAAACAATTCGGATAATTTTCACATTAATTGATCAAATTAATTTTAAAATTAAAATTGATGAAAATTAATTTGATTATAGTTAATACACTAGTAAATATTTTAAAATTTATAAAGACTTAAATAAATTTGTTTTACTTTTAAATTTTAGGGTTTTACAAAGGATTCAAAAGGTCAAACTCTTTTCATGGAATAGAGTGATAGAGGGTAGTTTGTAATCCTATATTCCTTGATCAAACTATTTACCTATTTAAAAAACAAAGAAAGTCTTTGGTCAGAAAGAAAAACCAAAAAATAAAAATAAAAATACACAACCAGCATAGAGTATAAAAGTAGTGCTATAAAACTGCAACTTATGAATAACTTATAGTTAGAAAATTCACAACCGTTCCCTATATATGTAAAATGACATTTTACACCCTTATTTAAGTGGATAACTCATCAATTATATACATCTTACATTTTTTTTATTACTTCATTTTTAAATTATAAAATTAATATTGATTTATTTTTTAAAAATTAATTTCAAATGTATTCAAATTTAAAATTGGTATAAATTTATTTAATTTATGTCAATATAATTATAAATATTATAAAAATATTATTAATTACTATAAAATTTATTATTTTCAAAATTTAAATGAATCATATTAATTTTAAATTTAAAATATTACAAATTAACTTTTTAAAAGTTAATAATGATCTTATGTACATTTGCAGCTACAATCCATTCAATACTCACTCCATAAATTACTTAAAAATTTTAAATAAAATAAAAATTATTTTACAGTGGAATACGATTGATAAATTATACTCTCCCTTATAACTTATAAGATTATTATTAATTGGGTTAAGTTCAGATGACCACCTGGGGTTTGGACGGTTTCTCACTTAACCACCTATAGTCAGTAAAGCTACATTTAAACACCCGACCTTTTGAGTTAAAGTGAAAAAGTGCTTTTCATTATAACTCATTAGTTAAATTGTATAAAGACTTAATTACCCCCTACGCTCAACAACATAAACAACATCTCTCTCTCTCTCTCTGTTTTTCCTAACAAACAAAAAACAAGAGCTCATATTATTAACTTCAATGCTTTACCTCATTATCCCAAAAAGAGTTACAGTAAGAGTAATATCAAGACCAGAAATACAGATATTATATGAGTGCAGAGTAATCAAATTTTCCCAAGATGATCACCTAGCAAGTCCCTATAATTCATTCAACTTTTGACAAGGAAAATTATAGATACTCCTCGGTTCCAAAGAAAAAATGGGCAAGAAAAAATGAAAGACACTCCACCAAATGGAAATGAAATTACCAAATGTGTATTATTAAGGAAACCAAACACTGTTCCTCAGCTTCAAAAATATGCACGAGTACAATAATTTAAAACAGAGCTTAAAAAGAGAATGCCCCGAAACACTTTAAAACAGAGTGATGTTATTCAGGGATAGTAACCGGTGAATGTGAATCCCTTCCAATAATTTCACCAAAGACAAAAACCATCCAAAGCATTTTAACCCAAATACACTGATGTAAATTACTCATATCAAGAAGTTTTAATTTTCTTCAAATTGAGCCTCAAAACATTCGAATTAGAAACAAACCCATAATAAATTGACATAAATCAAAACTTCAATTCAACACGAAAATCGGAAGTTCTAACACAAAAAGCTAATGACCAAAACAAATAAGTATCACAAAAAGCTTATTCTGATTTCATATTGGGCTCGATTTAAAGCTAAAAACCATGGGCGGCGAGGAAAGAAAAGAGTACTAAGAAGAAAAGCTTATTCTTGAACATAAACTTTACCACTTTCAATCTTATCTTACAAGTTACAACAATCAATTGCTCATACTCGCTTCAAAAGCGGTGTAGCAAAGCTTTATTTGACCACAGATTACGATAAAAGACCAATACTACAAAGGCGAAGCCGGAAAAGAAATCTCAACGACAAGGACACTGCTTGACCAATTAGCTCTTGCCATTTAAGCAATTACTCAATAGGTTCCCCTAGTCATGTAATTTACACTCTCTCAAGATGATTTAGCCATCTCCATCTTCTCGGTGACCCGGAAATTGTAGGCTGCTTGTCTAAGCCTAACTTTTGCAACTCGCTCAAGAAACCATCAACATTAGCACCACTAATTTTGTAAGGACTGTGGGCAGGACCAGGGAATAAATCCTTTGTTACCTCTTCTTTGTATTCTAAAAGAGCTCTGTTAATGGCATCTCCCAACCATAACAGCCAACATCAGTCGCTCATAGCATTCAACATTGCTACCGCATGAAAAATCAGACCCATGAAAAATCTCAACCATAGCATTCAACATCAGTCGCTCATCATCTTACCACGGCCTCAATTTCGCTCACCATAGCCTCAATTCAACATCATCTCGCTCACCATAGCCTCAATTTCACCACGTCTTCTTTCATGCGGGGAAGATTCGCCACCTTTCCGTACCTCACGCTTAGACTCGATTTCATTCCTCTCAGTAATATCGGTGAGAATACTACATGCTTTGTTAATGAACGAGCGACGACGGTCGTTTACTCCAAAAACCTCCTCCTCTCAGGTCCTCCACGGCGACGTCGTGGCCAGCTCCATCATCGATCTCTTGATCCTAAATTCGTTCAAATCCGAACGAATAAGATCGCTTCAGGAGGAAATCGCGTCGAATGTATCGATCCTCAGACTGATTTCTTCTCGGCGATGGCTCCTGCATGATCTCACCGACTGTAGACTCGAGGAGAAAGGAGACAGTGGATTTGAAGGTTGAAGAGAGAAGAAGAAGGGGTATTTCAGTCTTTTTAAATCGTTAAAGTCCCTTTTCACGCGTTTTTGGCGTCTGACATGCACGCACGGTTAATTTGGACGAAAAAGGTAACGTTTTCACTTTAACTCAAAAGGTCGGGTGTTTAAATGTAGCTTTACTGACTATAGGTAGTTAAGTGGGAAACCGCCCAAACCCCAGGTGGTCATCTGAACTTAACCCTTATTAATTTGATGTTTTGACTGTTGGAACTTTCAAATTTTAACTTTTAATTTTTAAATTTATTATTAAGGAATCAATATATGAAACCTGGGTACATTGTGAAAAAATTGAATCTCTATTTTAGAGAATGACTCAAGAGCACTGTATAGTAAGGATAGAGATAAAGAAACTGTTGTGAATGTTCTTACAAAACTACAGTTCAACTAACTTATGAATAAGCTATAATAACACAATTACTCGTCATATTTCAACTAACTAACATCAGTTCTAAATTTAATTGTAATATTTCAACAAATTAATATCAATTCTAAAATTAAAAATATCTTAAATTAACTTTTCCCGCAAACACAGAAAAATCTAAACAGAGTCCTCCATGTTTATCAATGAAAATCTGAGAGACTCTGATCTAACATCCCAAAACATCCCAATCATCTTACCTTTCTTAAGCCCTCGCCTCACTACGAAATCCCTAGTCCACCCCGTATGAATATAAAAATTCTCCGCATACGGCCATTTTTTCAACATCAAACTATGCTTAGTTCCGGTATCCAAATTCCACACGACAATTGGCACTTGCTCCCCATTGATCACGACACGCGCCACGATATTCTTGTTGTCCCAGTATTTGAAAATATGATCATGAACTTGATTAGGACTTAATTCCAGGCTACCAAACAGTGCTACATCGTTCTCTGTCAGGATTTTGGTGAATTTCCATGGAAAAAATTGCTTCAACCGCAGCGGCCCAGCCCTTATCTCCAGCCCTTGTAGTACTTGCAAGCATATTCATGAGATGTATTTATAGAGATTTTTACCATAATCCAATTAGGATTTAGTTTTTCCCTGGTAGAATTTGATTTAGAGGCAAGTTAAATTAGGATAGGATTGTGTGTCTACTTGTTGAGTTTGATTAGGATTGCAATTTTTATTGGATAAAACTAAAACCCTTGTTTGCACAATAATATACTTTTTCTCTTTAGAAAAATAATTACGAAATTGACATTTCCTTAAAGAAAATCAATACTTAGTGCAAGGGAAAATAATGTTCAAATTTGCAAATTTTAGTAAGTAAAAAATTGTCAATTGGGAAAGACTTATGTGGGGGCAAAAATAGTATATATATCCATCTCTTTCACAAAAAAGTATTTATTTAATTAAAAAAATAATTTAATTTATGAAATTTAAAATTAAAATTAAATATAATTTTATTTATTTATTTAGTACAATCACAATCGTTGAAGAATATTAAATAAATATAATTAATTAAAAGACTTGTTATTTTCATCATTTACATGAATCAAGTATTTAAAAAATTAAAAGTAATTGAATTAATATCAAGAAATCAAAATAAAAATGTAAAAGAGGAGCAATATCGATATTAGATACTCCCTTATCCCAAAAAAGAGTTACTTTAAGTTTAAAATAACCAATATTAAAATTGATAGTAGTATTTGTTAGAATATAAATACAGAAAAAAAATTAAAAACATTATTGTTTGTGAAAAATATGATTCATTATTATTTTCAAATAGTTAATTTAATTGTAAATCCCAAAGTAAGACATTTATTTTGGGACAGATTCCCAACCCCTCCCCTCCAATAATGAAAATGAGCACATTGGACCTTATCCATGTAACGCGGGAAGTCACTTGTCTGTCTAATTCTTTACATTCATTTGGAAAGACAATTGACCAAAAATGAGCATCACAACTACCACAGAGCTGCCTTATCATCTTACGCACAAACAACTACCACCAGATAACCCACCCTCCACCACAACCTTCAGTCTCTCCCAGAAAACCGTCTTAAATCTTTTAGCCACAAAATGCAACACTTCCCTCCACCATCTCAAGCAAGTCCATGCTTTAATCCTAAAAACCAACCAATTTCAAGACCATTTTGTAGCTGGGTCTTTAATCAAATCCTATGCAATTCCATATTTTGGGACTTTCGCCAGTTCAGTAGAACTTCTGCAACAAGTCCCACAGCCAAATGTGTTTGTTTGGAATGCTATTATTAAAGGGTGTTTGGATAACAATGAGCCCATTTTGGCACTCTCTTGGTGTTGTAAAATGGTGGGTTCCAATTCTAGGCCTAATAAATACACATACCCTCCTTTGTTTAAAGCTTGTGTTATTGCACAAGCTTATAAAGAAGGGGTACAAATTCATGGTCTTGTGGTGAAAAATGGGCTTATGGGAGATGGGTATATAAAGAGTTCTGGCATTCAGATGTATTCCTCTTTTGGGTGTTTGAGGGAGGCTAGGAATATTCTTGATTCGAATGGGGAATCGGATGTTGTCTGCTTCAATGCTATGATTGATGGGTATTTGAGATTTGGAAATGTTGAGGCTGCTAGAATTTTATTTGAGGGGTTTAAGGATAAGAATGTTGGTTCTTGGAATGTGATGATTAGTGGTTTCGCGAGGTGTGGGATGATGGAAGAGGCAAGGACGTTGTTTGATGAAATGCCTGTGAGGGATGATATATCGTGGAGTGCAATGATTGATGGGTATAATCAAGGAGGGTATTTTAAGGAGGGGTTAGAGATATTTCATAAAATGCAGGAAGGGAAAATTAGGCCAAGGAAATTTGTTTTGTCGAGTGTGATCTCTGCTTGTGCCAATGTTGGGGCACTTGATCAAGGGAGATGGATTCATGGATATGTAAGGAGGAATGCAATTCCTATTAATGCAGTTTTGGGAACTTCTTTGGTTGATATGTATGCTAAATGTGGGCGACTCGACTTGGCGTGGGAGGTTTTTGAGAGCATGAAAGTGAAAGAAGTTTTTTCTTGGAATGCCATGATTGGGGGGCTTGCTATGCATGGCAGGGCAGGGGATGTGATTGATCTTTTCTTGAAAATGGAGAGGGAGAATGTGAAACCGGATATTGTCACATTTCTTGGAATTTTGAATGCTTGTGCTCATGGAGGGTTGGTGGATGAAGGTGTTTGGTATTTGATTAATATGAAGGAAGTCTATGGAGTTGAACCCAATGTGGAGCATTACGGTTGTGTTGTTGATCTCTTGGGAAGGGCAGGGCTATTTGATGAAGCAGAGGAGCTTACAAGTTCTATGCCAATGGAACCAAACACGGCTGTTTGGGGAGCCCTTTTAGGTGCTTGTTGGAAGCATGGAAATCTCGAGTTAGGAGAGAAAGTAGGGAACATCCTACTAGCAATGGAGCCACAAAATGGTGGGCGATACACGTTGTTATCAAACATCTACGCAAAGGCAGGGAGATGGGAAGATGTTTCTCGAGTGAGAAAATTGATGAAGGAAAGAGGGGTGAAAACAAATACGGGAAGCAGTTTGATAGATTTGCAGGGAATTGTGCACGAATTTAAAGTTGGCGATTCGTCACACCCCCTAACAGAAGAAATATATTTAATGTTGGAAAAGATAATTGAAAGGTTGCAGTTGGAGGGGTATTTACCAAACACCTCTCAGGTTCTGTTTGATATTGATGAGCAAGAGAAGGAAAGTGCAGTATGGCACCATAGCGAAAGGCTTGCGATTGCCTATGGCCTCATAAGCACTACACCGGGGACAGCTATTCGTATCATGAAGAATCTAAGGGTATGTGAGGACTGCCACTTTGTGACTAAGCTCATTTCACAAGTATACGATAGGGAGATAATCGTGAGGGATCGTGCTCGATATCATCATTTTAAAAATGGGAAATGCTCATGTAAGGATTTCTGGTAGTTAATGAAATTGTATATAGGATTTTTCAGCTCTCTGAGCTCCTGCATTGTCTATGCTACAACAAGCCTGCTGCTTAATGGACTTGAATTGCTTTCCACTCACTCTCATTTTCACCCCACTGTCACTGCTTGCTGAAAAAATGTTTCATTTATAGGACCATGCCTTCATTTCTTATTCAGTGGTGGTACCAAATTTGATTCTAGTGTATTATTTACTCAATGAAGAGACCATATAACTTCAAATAAGTTCTTTCTGCATTATTACTTATCTGCAATTTTTATGTCACTAGACACCTGTTTCCCTTTGTGGTGTTAACGTGAAAATTTTATGACCGTCACTTTGGGTGCATTTTTTTGATATGTACAAGTATAGACGTGTTTAATTCTCCATACATGCACTACATAACAAACTCAATTTGACATCTAGGGTATGTTCGGTTACGTAGGTTGCGAATAGTATGTGTAAGTGGTCAGCATGAAGTTCATTTTTGGATAAGTTGATTAATTGGCCAATAGAGTGTTGACATGATGAGGGTGTTACATGTCGATTCTATTGGTCAATCAATTAACTTACCAAAAAATAAATTTCATACTAACCGGATCCGTCATATGTATACCGATACGGGTCAGTCTCCATGTCACATCATTTTTTTATTACCATTTTATTTCACTTGTATTTTTGTCTTTAATTTTTTAAAATTGATATTAAAAATATTACTTGTTGCATCGACACATATCCTTCTCATATGGATAGTAAGTATGGTCAAGTCTCATATCAAAAAAATCTTGTAAAAGTAATATTTTCATCCGTGCAATTATAAAAAATCAAAGGTACACATACAAATAGACTAGGAAAATCAAAATAGGAATATTAAAAATTATTCGATTTCCAAATACACACATTCTTGTGTCATTTAAAATGGGACGGAGGGTGTACTTTTGACCTTTTTTTTCATTAAATACATTGAGCATGTCTAAAAAGACTTATTTTGTTTCTTATTATTATTGCATATAAGACTGTAAAATAAACAAACAGTTTAGACTCGATTCATAACTCAAAATAAAAAATGAGTCAAATATGAGCAAATTTTAAAATTCGATAATTTACTCAAACCTCCTCAAATTGTAATTTTTTATTGATACTCAGATCATATTCATTCGAAAAATTCAAACCACTAAGGCTCGATTCGAGATCGTGCTCAACTTGGTTCAAACTTTATTTTATACTTAATAAATTTTGTGAATCAAATCTGAACAACTCAATACTCGGTTCGGTTCGGTTCATTTACACTGTTACTTACTTGTATATTTGAAATACTCTACTAAAAAAAATATTGAAAAAGAAAAAATTAGAAATAATACTAGAAATCACCAATTAGGAATAAGTCAATCTAAAGATACATAAACAAGAACTTAACTACAAATATATATATATATATATATATATATATATATATATATATATATAAGAGAATAATTAATTTTAAGAGATAAAGAGGATGGAATAATATAATACACTTTCAGTGGGTCATCCATCCCTATTCCCTGAATTGAATTACTTTTGCTTATAATGTGCTTACCCAAAAAGAAAATGCACATGCAATTTTATCATAAAAAAATGGCAGAAATATTCAAAAGGATAGGAGGAAAAAAAGTGTGGTAGGCAATGTGGAATGGTCTCTCTCTCTCTCTCTCTCTCTATATATATATATATATATATATATATATATATATATATATATATAATCCATCCAAAAGCAATAGGTTATTAGGGAAGCGTAAATTTTTTAGTAAACTGCCTACATATGTGAATGGCATAAATATTTTTTTTTTTTGGGTAACAAGTCGTTACAGGTTGTAGTGGTTGAATAAAATAGGTTCTTTCTGTGCAATGGGATTCTTTGTGGATGGAATCCCATATATATATATATATATATATATATATATATATATATATATATATATATATATATATATATATATATACTCCTAATTAACAAAGTTATGTCAGTCCAAAACAAATGCAAGAATTGATAGAAAGTGCCATGAAAACCACCACATGTTCTCTACCTCTTCATATATTTAATATTGAATAATATAAAAAGGGTTTTCACGATTAGTTGGATATGATTGTCATAACTAAACTAGCTAGTTGATATAACAAACAACCAAATAAATTAATACTATTTATTTGTTAATTCATGTGCTAATTTAATTATGATAGTTCAATACTATTTATTTGATTGTCATGTGCTAAAATATGTTATTGTTGGTAAGAGCGATATTCTTTTATTTAATTCTTTAATTAATACTGAAAAAAACAAACATAACATAAAATTATTTTAAGTTATCGATCACATGAACAATCCCATAAAAATAAACATACCTTTTTGTCATATTTTTAAGAAATATAACCATATATATTACTAACATTTTATCCTACTAAAATTAATTAAGGTTAATTAATTTTAGTCTAAAGGTAGAATTTTAAGCCCTAATAATTTTGATATTTTTTATGCAAGTCCCTCGACATATTTTGTAATTGTACTCTCTGAAAAAAAAAAGCAAAAAAATAAAAAATAAATCCTTTAATTATTTTTTAGTAATAAAACACATTATGTTTGGGCTCAAGAAAAATTAAATTCTAAACCTCTTTCATTCCTCCCTAAAAAAACTCACAAACATAAAATTTAAATTTATTTTAATTATTTTTCCATTCTTCCTAAACAAAACAAAAAAAAAAAAACTTACAAACACAATAAAGGTATATGATTCGAGTACAACCTAAATTTGGATAATTTTAGGCATTTCTAGTGAGATTATTTTACTACAAATGAAAAGATATGTTTAGTTTCTAGATTACGTATGGTTTAATCATTTGTCACACCAAACACAATAAAGTCTCATAGTAATAATTAGTTGGCACCAAATCACAATTTACGTACTTAATTAATTCAATGACTATGATAATTCTATTATAAAATGTCTAGATTTGACTCATTTATCCTCTTAGCCTCAGCAGACTTAAGACCAAAAAAATATTTGGAGAAAATGATTTTTTATTATTAATATTTAAATAAAAGTCTATCTGTGATTTGGAACAGGGAGTACAAACAAATGAATAAATTAACTCAAGGTGTCTTTCCCACCCTGTTGCCCTCTCTATTGTTTCTTCGTTCTTCAACGTTACCTTCTTCTCTCTCATCGTTCTTTCCTGAAATTCATGTTCAGAGCCGCCTGCATCATTTAGAAGGTAACGACAATTCTATATTCATACCCCAAATTATTGAATTCATTATTCAATGATCTCCATTTCTAGTATTGTTTGATTTTTTTATGGGTGAAATATTGATTTTCAGATAGTGTAAATTGAATCAATATGAGATTAATTTTGTTAATTTAGTCAACCTCTTGTTTTCGTCTGTAGGTATTTCTGATTTTTAAGTTTGTTCTCCAATTTTCTTCTGTTTTTACACGAGAGAGGAATTTAGGTTGAGAAACTGAACATTTTGCTAAAGAATTTCATCCATCTCAAAATCGATGGCATCATTATTTATCTCGAATCCCGAAGCAACGTCAAATTCCAACAGCTCACGCGAATCTAAGCGCAAAAAGAGAAGAAAAATCGAAACGAGCAATGAAATTGAAAATCACCAGCAGCTCAAAATCGATCGTAGTAGATGGAAATCCAGCGCCGAACACCAGATCTACTCAACGAAACTCGTCGAAGCTCTCTGTAACCGGAATTCTTCTCAATCGGCGACGTCAACTGCTGGCGGCCGCGCCGTCCGTGAAACTGCCGACCGAGTACTCGCCGTCGAGGCTAAGGGAAGGACGTGGTGGAGCAGAGCTATTCTAACTAACAGGCTCAAGCTTCAATTGAATATGATCAAGCATACGAAGAGTAAGAAAGCGAAGGTGACCGGCAATGTCCGGTCGAAGAAACTGGCGGCGAAGAAGAAATTGTCCGCGTTGCACCGGAAAGTGCGTGTTCTTGGCCGGCTAGTTCCCGGTTGCCGGAAGCTATCGTTTCCGAATCTTCTAGAAGAAACTACGGATTATATTGCGGCTTTGGAAATGAAAGTCCGAGCCATGACTGCTCTCACCGGGCTTCTCGCCGGCTCCGGCTCTTCTTCGGATCGGCTCGGCTCAAATTTATCCTAATCATCGACTTTATAGAGTATTTATTTTTATTGTCCTAAAAAGGAAGTCATTGTTAATTACTGAGTTTTTTTTAATCCTATTGGTTCTTTCATCTTTCTTGCTGTTTTGATTTTGGGTTTCTTAACATTATTGTTATTTATTTATTCATTCTTTACTTACTTAATGGGTTGGTTGGAATTTTGATTAAACATGACAACTAATTGTTTCGTTTTTTATAATACTAAAGCATAGCATTTGTTGATTCCTTATTATTGAAGTAAAGTAGAAAATGCTTAGTTGTCACTTTAAATTTTTCTTGAATTATATATATATATATATATATATATATATATATATATATATATATTGATAATATAGAATATCCGATCTGCATCTTGAAGCTAATATGATATTATTATTAGTTCAAGCTTCCTTTAACTTTAATAAAAGAATTAATTAAAATTCGTCTCTACTAGAAAAAATTGAATCCCTTAAGTAATGTTGTCGCTATAAACACGGAACATACCCCGACTTTAATGTTATTTATCACCATCAATAATCAATAGTCATTTCCTTCAAAACAAAACACTTTCCCCTCCCCCAAAAATCAAATTATAGTTTAAAACGTTTTAACAAAAAAAATACTTCATTATCTCACTCCCCTTCTTTAATGTTATTTATCACCATCAATAATCAATAATTATTTCCTCCAAAACAAAACAATTTCCCCCCCAAAAATCAGATTATACTTTTACACGTTTTTAACACAAAAAAAACTCTTCATTATCTGACTCCTCTTCTTTAATGCTATTTATCACCATTAATAATATTTATAACCATATTCTCTTTTTTCGATAGATTCTATTCAAAGGGGAATTCTGTTAGATAATTTTGTGTATTTTGAATCAACCTGTAGATGAAAGGATATATTCTATTCGTCTTCTATCTTTAATTCAGAGGAGTTTTCGAAAATCCCTCGGTATTTGTTTACGATTTATGTATATATATAATGATTGGATCCAGTCTGACTACCATCTTATATTTTCTTCTTCTTCTATTGTCATTTTTAAAAAAATCACAGTGTCTTTTACTGTCAATGACTTGAAGAGTGGACTTTGTGACGCCCCCAAAATTAGGTATACATCACCCATCTTGAGTCGCCAGATACATGGTATAGAATTCAAATACAACTTAATTATACAACAGTCGTGTAAAATACGACAAAACATAGGCTGTGAGTTTTAATACAAATATTGTTCTCTAGAGAGTATACAAACTCAATGGAGTCCTCATTACATTTATTATCACACTATTTCAAAGAATATTGAGGACTACTAATGCACCATCTAGGACCATCACTCTGTTTCCCATTGAGTCCTGCTACGTTCTCATTTCACGAAGAAAATGAAAAAGCAAAAAGGTGAGCTCAACTAGCCCGATAAAAACTATTATGACTAAGATAATGCAAAATAATTTATCGTTAGCCTTCAACAGTGTTAAACGATCTGATATAACAAACATCAAGTTTAAGCTGCGGTGAACAAGTAATCCATTAGAAGAGTCAGTAGTAGAGAATAAAATCTACTATCTTCTATGATTTAAAGGTTTTCATCACTTTTATCATTGAGACTTCAAATTTCGATAAATAATCCACATCATCAAATCATCCATACCTTTCTGAATAAATGATATTCTTTTTAGTATCACGACCACGAATTATCCATGCACTCTGAGACAAAGATAATCGTGTTTTCATCAACTGGTCTTGATCATGCCATAAAATAATTCATCTTTGCACCCTTGGTAGAAGAGAATCCATAGCCATAATCATACCAAAAGCGTCCATCAATGCCGCTACGGGCGATGAGGACTTTATCCACATCATTTGTAACATTACGATTCATGATTATCTGAATAATCCACAAGTGCATAATCATACCAAGTCCATCTATGCACCACAGAATACGAGATGACTTTCAACATAATATAAAACATGAGGATGATGACAATGACATAATAATTCAATAAAACAAGTTCAAAATTAATTTATCCGAGAACTAATAACGTCCAAATTGTCGACATGATACTTCTTTGTAGAGTAAAATTCAAGAATAATCGGAAGAATATTTCCATGAAAAGATCTTGGATGAAGCGCAAATATCAAGGATATTCCACTAATTTTATGGAGTATAGAAGTCAAAACTTTAACTTAATGAGTATAATAAAGAATGGAATAACAAAAGAAATCACCATGCATGCGGTGATTAGATGCATAGGCGAGTTATTCTAAGAATAATAATAACGGAACGAATCGGTGAAATTAAATTAAGACGGGATGTTATGAACGAATAATAAAGAATGGAATAACAACGAAATCACCGTGCATGCGGTATTTAGCATAGGCGTATTTATTCCAATGAGAATACTAAATAACGGAACCAGGTCGGTATGTAATACGCTTGCCAATAGGATATTCCAACGAATAATAAATAATAGAACGGTCCCATAGTAAAGCGCACAAACATGATATTCAAATGAATAATAAAGAAGGGAAGCGGTCCGTAAAAAGCATACCTGAGACATATTATTCCAACAGAATAATAAAGAATGGAATATTAGAAGAATTTCACCATGTATGCAGTACTTTGCATAGACAGGTTATTCCAACATAATAATAAAGAATGGAATAACAAAAGAATTTCACCAAGTATAGGGTAGCCCGCGTATACAGGTTATTCCAATAGAATAATAAAGAATGGAATAACAGAAGTTCTCTTCATGAATAAGAAAGAAAGAATACCCCTTACGAGTACAAAAAATAATATTTCCTACCTTATAAAAAAGAGTATTGGATATAAAAGTAGTGAAGTAGCAAAACACTTTTCTTCTTTCTCTCTATAGTTTCTCTCTCTAGAGTTTCAGTGAATTCGTAAGAAAATAATGAAGGAATGAGCTTCATTTATAGAAAAATGGTACGCATAAGAACTAACTCATAAATTCGGTCCAGATTGATTTACTTTTAATCGACGGTCCATATTTAAAACAAAATCTTTTAAATAAAATATAATATATTTTATTTATAATCTAATAAAACGAATAATTTTATAAAAGATTTTACTACGCAAACACTATCGCGAGCCTTATGCAAATACTATGCATAATAAAATATAATATATTCTAATTATTATCAATAAAGCGTATAACTTTATAAAAGTATTACATTTTATATAAAAAAGATTTTACTATGCAAAATACTATGCAGAGACACTATATGCAACACTATGCATAATAGAATATAATATATTATTTATAGAATAACTTTATAAAAGTATTACATTTTTATTACATTAATAATACCAATAAAACAAAAACCGGTGACTTATCACATAAGCATCGATAATCAATACTGGTAATACTTCTTATGCAATCACACGTATTCTTTGTCTTTTACTATCGAGTAGTTCAACATTATTAACGGTAAAACTTCCATGCCGTTATTTTTAATAAAATATTTTTGTCATTTTCTTATTCCTACAATAATTCCGTTGCGGGGTCCACCAATGATTGTCTTGGTTACTGCGAATATTTCCTGATAAAACAAATATTCCCCGACCAATCGAATATAATATGACAACTTGCATACTTTGCAAAATTTATAAATACTATCCACAACTATAATATTATATCAAATCCACACCATAATATTCAAAAAATTATTTCGAGAAAATTAAATATTTATTCATAAAATCAAGGGTCTCACTGATCTCCCTCCTTATGGAATTTAAGCCTCGAAATTTACGTATGTACTGGTATCTTAGAAGAGGTGAGGATACCTTGACTTCACTTCAAATTCTAACTCTTGAGGTACAACCTTTGTGCGTCGAATATGATTTCTTCTTATCCAAGATGTTAACACGTATCTCCTCATACGTTAAATCTTCTGCTATCTCTTCCGGCTCTAAATTAATAATGTGGTTCGGGTCGTCCACATATTTATGTAACATCGATATGTAAAAAAAAAACGTTCTGAACACGCAACATACTTGGCGGTAAAACTAGTCTATAGGCCACAATTCTTACTCGATCGAGGATTTTAAATGGGCCATTAAATCGAGGGTTGAGATTTCTCTCTTAAATCGATTCTTGCTTCTAGAATAACATACTCTTGAACCTTCTTCTTCACACTCATCATTTCGAGTATGTAGCTTGAAATGACTTTAACTTTATCGATTAAAGTCGATTCTAATCGTATATTAGTTATCTTCACGTGGGTTCATATATTACGCACTTATATCGTACATCACGATCTTCCACTTAATCGTCGACTACCATGTTCGTACTTCCACGATGATATTGAATAGTGCGATCCTAATCTTCAACGACTTTCGAGCCAACATCTTTGGCGCGTATTACGTTCATTTTAGTTGAAGAAATATTTGAGGGTTTAATAAATGGGTTTTGTCTTTGATCGGGGTCAATACAAAATTCGATTTCACGCCTTCTGAGGGTAGGCTAAGAAGTCTTCAAGAATCGTCGGAAATTTATTAACAATAGAAATATCATTCAAAATCGTGACCCTCATCCAAGACACGGATAGCACATGTAATGAAGGTTTTTCTAACGGAGTTTCAATAGATAAGTCAAAGTCTAACTTCTGCAGAGTCAAATTTAAGCGTTGGCCGCAACGAAAAGAGATAAAAGAATAGGTAGAACTGGTATCGAATAAGGTATAGACTTTGCAAGAATTTATAATTAACTAACCCGTGATAACTTCGTTCGATTCCTCGTTACGAAAAATGCTCTCCCTTAAACTATCGAATTTGACTTGTTCAGGACAGTCTTTGGTGTCATCATTACCACTGGAATTGACTTTCACTCTAGGGCATATTCCACCCTCAACTGCTTCGTCGTACTCTTGCTCCATGATCTGAATCATTAACCTTCGATCCATATCGAATTGGGGTTGACCGCTATGCACATGATAATTCTAAATTCGATGTTGGATTCTCCCAATTGCTGTCGAAAAAGAAAAATACATATCATCTATTTTAGCTTTCTTGGATCAGACTTCTCTTTCTACAATATCAACGCGTCGTGTGGCTTTTACCCATGCATATTTCATTCTCACTCGTTCAGTTGTTTCTTCTTTCAGATGCTCCTTGACATTTGAATTCTCGATTCCACTTTAATATCATATACTCTTTCAAAGAGCGCTCTGTTCGGTATCACATCACACATGTAATACAATTTTGAATTATTACGTTCCTTTGCTCCACGTAATCGCCTTGGTTCTTGACTTCTTCTTAACTCATGAATACGATTTTGAAATTCTACATTTTGATCAAAAAGTTCTTATAATAAATCCTCCTCGGTTCTTCTTCTTCTTCTCACTCTCGATTCTTTACCTCTGCTAAGCTAAAGAATCTGTTATTAGTTCTTCACGCATTCCGTGTAGATATATCTCTAATTTCTTCTTCGTCGACATCACATTAACACAGTTAGTGATTAAAGGTGTCTCAACGGTCTCATGTGCTTCATTGCTTATCTCAATATTTTGGGATGCCATTTGCAAATCTTGCCACAAAACAAAGGTTAATTGACATATAACACATTATCCATATACTACGTAGGCCAATTAAATATCAAATAAACTAAGGTAGGTCATCTTAGCGAAGAATTCCCGTCTCTCCCTCTAGTTCTAGTCTCACATCTTAGTCGGGGATCGTATCCTAAGCTTTGATACCAAGCGTGGCCACCAAAATTAGGTATACATCACCCATCTTGAGTCATGGGATACATAGTGCAAATTCAAATACAACTTAATTATACAACGATGCGTAAAAATATGACAAAACATAAAAATTGTGAGTTTTAATAAAAATCTTCATCCTCTGCAGAGTATACAAACTCGATGGAGTCCTCATTACATTTATTATCACACTATTTCACAAAATAGTGAAGACTACTAATGCACCATCTAGGACCATCACTTTGTTTCCCCCGACTAGTCCCTGCTACGTTCTCATTTCCTGAAGAGAACAATGAAAGCAAAAAGGTGAGCTCAACTAGCCCAGTAAGAATATTATGACTAAAATAATGCAAAATAATTTATCGTTAGCCTTCAACATTGTTAAACTAATACAATATAACAAACATCAAGTTTAACTACAGCGGAATAAGTAATCCATTAGAAGAGTCAAATAGATAATCAAATCTACTATCTTCTATGATTTAAAAGGTTTTTCATCACTTTTATCGCTGAGACTCAGCTCAATAAATAATCCACATCATCAAATCATCCATGCACTTTCTGAGGCGAGGATATTCTTTAGTATCACGACCACGAATTATCCATGCACTACTGGACAAAAGATAATCGTGTTTTCATCAGCGGTCCCCGATCATGCCATAAAATAATTCATCTTTGCACCCTTGGCGAAGAGAATCCATAGCCATAATCATACCAAAATTGTCCATCAATACACTACGGGCGATGAGGACTTTTTCCACATCATTTGTAACATTACGGTCATGATTATCTTAGAATAATCCACAGTCGTAATCATACCAAGTCCATCATGCACTACGGGCCCGAGATGACTTTCAACGTAATATAAACATGAGGATGATGACAATGACATAATAATTCAATAAAACAAGTTCAAAATTAATTTATCCGAGAACTAATAACGTCCGTCCGATTGTCAACATGATACATCTTTGTAGAGTAAAATTCAAGAATAATCGAAGAATATTTCCATGAAAAGATCTTTGGATGAAGCGTAAATATCAAGGATATTCCACTAATTTTATGGAGTATAAAGTCAAAACTTTAACCAATTGAGTATAATAAAGAATGGAATAACAAAAGAAATCACCATGCATGCGGTACTTGGCATAGACATGTTATTCTAACGAGAATAATAATAACGGAACGAGTCGGTAAAATTACAACGACGGGATGTTACAACGAGAATAATAAAGAATGGAATAACAACGAAATCACCATGCATGCGATACTTGGCATAGACATATTATTCAACGAGAATACTAAATAACGGAACGGTCGAGCGTAATCACGCACCGATAGGATATTCAATGAGAATAATAAATAATGGAACCCGTCGTAAGTAAAAGCGCATGAACATGATATTCAAATGAATAATAAAGAAGGGAAGCGGTCCCAATGTAAAGCATACGCACACATGATATTCAACGAGAATAATAAAGAATGGAATATTAGAAGAATTTCACCATGTATGCATTACTTTGCGTAGGCGGAGTTATTCAACATAATAATAAAGAATGGAATAACAAAAGAATTTCACCAAGTATAGGGTAGCCCGCGTATACAGGTTATTCCAATAGAATAATAAAGAATGGAATAACAGAAGTTCTCTTCATGAATAAGAAAGAAAGAATACCCCTTACGAGTACAACAAATAATATTCCCTACCTTATAAAGAAGAGTATTGGATATAAAAGTAGTGAAGTAACAAAACACTTTTCTTCTTTCTCTCTATAGTTTCTCTCTCTAGAGTTTCAGTGAATTCGTAAGAAAATAATATTATTTATTGTACTCGTAAGGGGTATTCTTTCTTTCTTATTCATGAAGAGAACTTATGTTATTCCATTCTTTATTATTCTATTGGAATAACCTGTATACGCGGGCTACCCTATACTTGGTGAAATTCTTTTGTTATTCCATTCTTTATTATTATGTTGGAATAACCTGTCTATGCAAAGTAATGCATACATGGTGAAATTCTTCTAATATTCCATTCTTTATTATTCTGTTGGAATATCATGTCTGTGCGTTTTACGCCGGACCTACTTCCCTTCTTTATTATTCTGTTGGAATATCATGTTTAAGGCGCTTTTACGGACCGGTTCCATTCTTTATTATTCTCGTTGGAACATCCTCGCATGGTGCATTTAATTTGACCGACCGTTCCGTTATTTAGTATTCGGTGGAATAACCCGCCTGCGCCAAGCACCGCATGCATGGTGATTTCTTTTGTTATTCCATTCTTTATTATACTCAGGTTGGTTAAAGTTTTGACTACTATACTCCATGAAATTAGTGGAATATCCTTGATATTTGTGCTTCATCTAAGTATCTTTTCATGGAAATATTCTTCCGAGCATTCTTGAATTTTACTCTACAAAGCAAAGATCATGTTGATAATTTGGACATTATTAGTTCCTGGATAAATTAATTCTTGAACTTATTTTATTGAATTCTTATATCATTGTCATCATCCTCATATTTATATATTTTGAAAGTCATCTGTGGCCTGTAGTGCATAGATGGACTTGGTATGATTATGACCAAAGATTATTCGGTGTAATCATGACCGTAATGTTACAAATGATGTGGTAAAAGTCCTCATTGGTCCGTAGTGCATTGATGGATGATTGTTGGCATGATTATGATCATTAATGAATACACAAATATTCTTGACCGTAGTGCATGGATAATTGTGGTCGTGATACTAAAGAATATCCTTGGCCGTAGAAAGTGCGAGGGTGATTCGATGATGTGAAATATTTATTAAAATTTGAGTCTCGATAATAAAGGATGATGAAAAACCTTTTAAATCATAAAAGATAGTAGATTTTATTTTCTACTTGACTCTTTTAATGGATTAGCTTGTTCTCATTGCAGCTAAACTTGATGTCTATTATATTTTATTAGTTTAACATTGTTGGAGACTAATGATAATTTATTCTCGCATTATCTTAGTCATAATATTTCTTCTTGGGCTAGTTGAGCTCACCTTTCTTTCAACGTTTCTTCGTGAAATGAGAATATACTGGGACGAGTCGAAAGCGAAAGATGATGGTCTGTAGAGGATAGCATTAGTAGTCCCTCAATATTCTCGTGAAATAGTGTGATAATAATTATAATGAGGACTCCTTTTGAGTTTGTATAATCTCTAGTGACAATATTTGTATTCAAACTCACGATTTATATTTTGTCGTATTGTACTACCCATGCTTGTATTAGTAAGTTGTATTTGAATTACATACCATGTATCCGGCGACCCAAGATGGGTGATGTATACCTAATTTTGGGGCGTCATATTTGGTATCAAAGCTAGGATATGATCCCAGCTAAGATGTGAGACTAGAACTAGAAAGGATGAGCAGAAATTCATTCATTAGTATGACCTACTTAAATTTATTTTGTATTTAAATTGGTTGGTCAGAGTTTAGAGATATTATGTTACATGTCAATTAACCTTTGTTTTGTGGCAATATCTGAAAATGACATCCGAGAATGTTGAGAATAGCATTGGAGCACAAGAGACCGTTGAGTCTCACATATCAATAATCGTGGAGAATGTGCATCGAGAAAAGCGACAATCCTCACGCAAACAACAACACCGACCAAATGATGAATGATGGATTGTTCGGAGGCTTTATCTGCAATTCATGCGACATCGAAGCAGAGAAGGCCTCCATCCAAAATGTATGTGGAAACACTAGAAACTCTCGGATGGTCACCATTAAGCAGATTCGAGGCTGGGACCTCCGGAGTTTATTGGAGAGCAAAACCACTTAAAGCGGAAGCATGGATAAAAGCGAGATCACCAAGATATTTGATGTCTTTGGATGCTTGAGGAGCAAAAGGTTTCCTTCGCCACCTTCATGTTGCGTGAAGAGGCGGATTCTTGGTGAATCATCGTAAAAGCGTACCCACTGGCCTTTTCAAGATGTCTTGGGAGAAGTTCCAAGAGCTATTCAACGACAATTACTTTCCCGAGAGTATTCTTCATATGAAAGAGGTGGAGTTTATCAAGTTGGAGCAAAACAATATGGCCGTGTCACAACACGAGGCTAAATTTGCGGAGTTATCGGTTTGCATCCCATTTGGTCGATAATGAGGAAGCGAATGATGCGAATGTTTTTAAGAGGTTTGAAACCAGGAGATACGTCGATATCTTATTTCTCATAAACCGTGTTTGTACTCGGATGTTGTAAATAGGGCTCGATTATTGGAAGCGCGGTAACAAGTCAACGCAACTAAGAGAAAGCGGTAAATGCTGATGAAAATACCAGTGGTATCAGTCATCGAAATGGAGACAACAAACGTGGAGGGAATCAACCTGCCAGAAATGGTAATCACTTTGGTGGTAATCATGGCCGACACAGTAAAAATAGACATTTCAAGAAGAGGAGATTCAACAATGATGGAAAGACGTCAGCACCAGCACCCATTGTTAAGGAAGTAGAACGACCATCTATCATATGCTTCAAATGCGGAAGAGAGGGACACATCAGTCCAAACTGCGTGATGCCGTCCAAAGCATGCTATAATTGTGGAAGAGAAGGTCACCTAGCCCAATTTTGTCGTTCACCGAAGACAAGTTCAGCTAGGATGGAGGCACCAAAGGCCGTCCCATAAAAGTCAAAGCCAGATGGTCTGAGGAGAGCATTTATAGTGACCTCCCAGAAAGCAAGGAACTGAATGAGGTCATCACGGGTAAGCTTATCATAAACTCTAGCGAAGTCTATACCTTATTTGATACCGGTTCTACCCATTCTTTTATTTCTCCTACTCGCACTCAACGATTAAATTTGACTCCGGAGAAATTAGACTTTGACTTATCTTTGGAAACTCCGTTGGGAGAAACCTTCATTACATCCATGATTTATAAGTCTTGTTTGGTTCAAGTTGGTACCCACACATTACCTGTCAATCTTATTGCATTAAAAATACTTACATTTAATATAATTCTAGGGATTGATTGGTTAAATACTCATCATGCAAAAATTGATTGTTTTCGTAAGGTTGTTAGCTTTCATATTCCTAATCGACCTATTATGCGAATTCAAGCAACCAAACCATTAAAATCAATCATTGTCATCTTAAGCCATAAAGCTATTCGTTTATTGAAAAATGGATGTCAAGCTTTCTTAGCTCATGTCACAGATCTAAAAAAAAATACGTCAGTTTTGAATAATATTTCTAATGTTAATAAATTTCACGACGTATTCCACGAAAGAACTTCTGGCCTACCCTCGAGGCGTGAAATTGAATTTTGTATCAACCTTGAACCCGGTACAAAACCCATTTCTAAAGCCCCATATCGAATGACTCCTATTGAACTTCAGGAGTTAAAGACTCAACTGCAGGAATTGTTGACATTGACTTTATTCGTCCTAGTACTTCTCCTTGGGGTGCTCTGTTACATTCGTGAAGAAGAAAGATGGGAGTATCGACTTTGTATTGATTATCGGGAGTTGAATCATGTCACCATCAAAAATAGGTACCCATTGCCACGTATTGATGACTGTTTGACCCGATTGCAAGGAGCCAAATTCTTTTCAAAGATTGATCTTAGTTCCTGGATATCACCAATTGAAGATTAGAACCAGATGACATTCCAAAGACGCGACTTTCGAACTCAGATGCGGGCATTATGAATTCCTAGTCGTGTCCTTTGGATTGACTAATGCTCCTGCTGCCTTCATGGATATGATGAACCGAGTATTCAAGGAATATTTGGATCACTTTGTGGTCGTCTTTATTGATGACATCCTCATATATTCCAAAACCCGTGAAGATCATGAGCAACACTTGAGACTGATACTCCAAAAGCTTCGTGAATATAAGCTTTATGCCAAGTTGAAGAAATACGAGTTTTGTCTTGAGGAAGTAGCATTCCTTGGGCACGTGGTATCAAGTCATGGAATATTTATTGACCCAGCAAAGATTGAAGCTATTCAAAGTGGGAGCAACCTAAATCGATGGCCAAAATGCGTAGATTTCTCTAAACATTTGGTTATTATCGGAGATTCATGAAGGTTTTATCGAATCGCTATTCCACTAACTTTCGGTGACTCGGAAAGATACAAAGTTCGATTGGAAAGCGAGGATTGTGAGAAGAGTTTTCAAGAACTTCGAGAGAGACTCATTTCAAAGATCTGTTACGACAATACCATCCGGTTTGGAGGATTTGTCATCTACATGTGATGCTTGGCAAAGGGTTAGGATGTGTTCTCATGCAACATGGGAAAGTCATAGCCTATGCCTCACGACAACTCAAATAATATGAGAGGAATTATCCTACTCATGATCTAGAGTTAGCAAATTGTTGTCTTCGCACTAAAGATTTGGAGGCATTACTTGTATGGGGAGAAAGTGGAGATCTTTACGGATCATAAAAGCCTCAAATATTTCTTCACTCAAAAGGAACTCAACATGCGACAATGACATTGGCTTGAACTGTTGAAAGATTATGATCATACCATCCAATACCATCCTGGAAAAGCGAACGTGGTAGTTGACGCATTGAGTAGAAGATCATATGCAGGTACGAGTGAAATATTGTCAACGCAAAAGTCCATTTTGTATGACTTGAAAAGGATGGAGATAGAGATAAAGACTCCAGGGACCCACGTAATGATGGCGAATATACAAGTAGAACCGACTTTAATCGATAAAATTAAAGCTGCTCAAGTTACAGATCTGGAGCTGATGCGTATGAGGAAGAAAGTGCAAGAAGGTGCGATGCCAGAAGCAAGAATCGATGAAGAAGGAATACTTTGAGTCAAATCTAGACTTTGTGTTCCTAACGACCCTGATTTAAAGTATAAAATCATGATGGAGGCGCACAACACACCGTTTTTAATCCATCCTGGGAGTACCAAAATGTATCATGATCTTCGATATACATTTTGGTGGGGCAATATGAAGAGAGAGATAACACTGTTTATCTCAAGGTGTCTAATGTGTCAACGAGTCAAGGCGAAGCATCAAGTATCAAAAGGTCCATTGCAACCACTTGAAATTCTAGAATGGAAGTGGGAGCACATTACCATGGATTTCGTTACTGGTCTTCCCAAAGTTTCTCAAGGCATAGATGCGATTTGGGTCATTGTTGATAGATTGACCAAGTCCGCTCATTTCTTCTTACGTCTGAAACTTATACACTTGAACGTCTTGCTTGCTCGTATGTATATAAACGAGGTTGTAAGATTGCATGGTATGCCAAGATCCATAGTTTACGATCGAGACCCAAGATTCACTTCACGATTTTGGGTTAGTTTGCAAAAAGCTATGAGCGCAGATTTACGATTTAGCTTTCGGCATATCATCCTCGAGACGGACCTGACGATCGGAGAGGACTATTCAAACTCTTGAAGATCTATTAAGACTCTGTGTCCTTGATTTCAAGGGAAGTTGGGACAAGTTCTTACCATTGGTGGAGTTTTTCTACAACAACAGTTATCAAGAAAGTATTGGCATGACTCCATTCGAAGCATTGTATGAAAGAAAATGTCGTTCTCCAGTATGCTGGGATGAGGTGGGTGAAGCAACGTTGTTGGGACCGGAGTTGGTACGTATGACTACGGAAAAGATTCAAACGATCCGGCAACGTATAAAAACCTCACAAGATCGACAAAAGAGTTATGCTGATCTTCTTCGAAAGGACTTGGAATTCGATATAGGAGATCATGTGTTGTTACGTGTTGCTCCATGGAAAGGAGTTACGAGATTTGGAAAGAGAGGAAAGCTCAATCCTCGATTCATCGGCCCATTTTTAATCCTTGATCGAGTAGGGCTGTGGCCTATAAACTCGCTTTCTGAAGCTCAGTATGTCTCGTGTTCATAACGCTTTTCACATATCCATGTTACGTAAATATGTGGAAGACCCGAACCACATTATTGAGTTAGAATCGGACGAAATAGCGGAAGATTTGACGTATGAAGAGGTTCCTGTTCAAATCTTGGATAAGAAGGAGCATATTCTACGCACCAAGGTTATACCTCAAGTCAAAGTTTTGTGGAGAAACCACGATATTGAGGAAATGACTTGGGACTTAGAATCTGAAATTAAATCAAGGTATCCTTACCTCTTCGATATACCGTCGCACGCCCTTAATTTCGAAGGTAAAATTTCATAAGAAGGGAGATTGTAAACCCCAACTTTTGAATAAAGATGAATTTTCTATAAATATTATTTTTTGAATATTATGGAGTGAAATTGATATAATGTTATAGTTGTGGGTAATATTTATAAATTTTACAAAGTCATAAGTTTGTTATATAATATTCGATTGGTGGGGTAATATTCATTTTAACGGGAATATTCAATACAACGGCACAATCATTGGTGGACCCCACAACGGAATTATTATCGGATTGAAAAAACGACAAAAATACTTTATGAAAATAACGGCGGAAGTTTTACCGTTAACTTTTGAAACACCCGGTGTTAAAAGTACAGTAATATGCGTGGTTGCATAGTAGTACACGATATTAATTATTGATGCTTAGTCACTCAGTTTTGTTCAATTATTGCTATAGTAATTGTTGTGAATTTTGGCGTATTTTATGGACCCCCCATTTACTCGTTTTTTAAATAATCAGTTGAAAGTTATTTTATATATAATAAATGGTGGGGGCCCACGAGTGGGACCCATGTATGGCAAAGTTTTGAGTGGAAGACATGTTGTCGGGTGGGTTTTTGGTGGGAGAAAAAAAGGTCAGGAGGGAGTTATCATCATTATTATTACATATATATATGTTTATATGTTATATGTTATATATTATATATATATACATCACTTGTTGACAAGTTGAGGCATGAAGGGAAATGGACCGTGGAAATTTTTCACATATGCTATATATATATATTTAATATATATAATATATATTTAATATATATAATATATATATTATATTTTATTTAAAAGATTTTGCTTTAAATATGGACCGTCGATTAAAGTAAATCAATCTGGACCGCTTAATGAGTTAATTCTTATCGCAGTCCATTTTTCTATAAATAGAAGCTCATTCCTTCATTATTTTCTTACGAATTCAATTGAAATTCTAGAGAGAAAATTATAGAGAGAAAGAAAGATTTACATTGTTATTCCATTCTTTATTATTCTCATTGTAACATCACAATGTCGGTGCAATTTCACTTTGACACGTTCCGTTATTTAGTATTCTATTGGAATAACCTGTCTCTGCGAAATACCGCATGCATGGTGATTTCTTTTGTTATTCCATTCTTTATTATACTCAGTTGGTTAAAGTTTTGACTACTATACTCCATGAAATTAGTGGAATATCCTTGATATTTACGCTTCATCCAAGATATCTTTTCATGAAAATATTCTTACGAGCATTCTTGAATTTTACTCTATAAAGCGATATCATGTTGATAATTTGGACATTATTAGTTCCTGGATAAATTATTCTTGAACTTGTTTTATTGAATTCTTATATCATTGTCATCATCCTCATATTTATATATTTTGAAAGTCATCTCGTGGCTTTTGTAGTGCATAGATGGACTTGGTATGATTATGACGAGGATTATTCGGTGTAATCATGGTCGTAATGTTACAAATGATGTGGTAAAAGTCCTCATTGGTCCGTAGTGCATTGATGGACGATTGTTGGCATGATTATGACCATTAATGAATACACAAATATTCTTGACCTGTAGTAAATGGATAATTGTGGTCGTGATACTAAAGAATATCCTTGGCAGTAGTCAAGAGGGTGATTCGATGATGTGGAATATTTATTAAAATTTGAGTCTCGTGATAATAATGATGAAAAACCTTTTAAATCATAAAAGATAGTAGATTTTATTTTCTACTTGACTCTTTTAATGGATTGCTTGTTCACCGCAGCTTAAACTTGATGTCATTATATTTTATCGGTTTAACATTGTTGGAGACTAATGATAATTTATTCTCGCATTATCTTAGTCATAATATTTCTTCTTGGCTAGTTGAGCTCACCCTTTCTTTCACTTCGTTTTCTCTTGAAATGAGAATATAAATGGGGGCGAGTGGGAAGCAGTGATGGTCCAGAGGATAGCATTAGTAGTCCTCACTATTATGTGAAATAGTGTGATAATAATTATAATGAGGACTCCTTTTGAGTTTGTATAATCTCTAGTAGACAATATTTGTATTCAAACTCACGATTTATGTTTTGTCGTATTGTACTGCCGACGTTGTATTAATAAGTTGTATTTGAATTCTATACCATGTATCTGGCGACCCAAGATGGGTGATGTATACCTAATTTTGGGGGCGTCACATTTGGTATCAAAGCTTAGGGATATGATCCCTGGCTAAGATGTGAGACTAGAACTAGAAGGGGATAGACGGGGAATTCCTTCGCTAGTATGACCTACTTAAATTTATTTTGTATTTAAATTGGTTGGTCAGAGTTTAGAGATATTATGTTACATGTCAATTAACCTTTGTTTTGTGGCAATATCTGAAAATGACATCCGAGAATGTTGAGAATAGCATTGGAGTTTAGAGGTATTTTATGGCTTGGAAATCCTATATAAGGTATATGTAGATTTTTGATGAGTAATTTGATTATTGGTGATGAAATCATATGAGTATGACATTTTTGAATGATTAAATGCATTATTTGGAAAAGTGTAAACAATTAAATGTAATTGTTTATAAGTTTAAGAAGTGATTAAAATATTGTTATAGTATTAACAGTATTAGATTATGATTTTATTAAGTGATTGATAATATCTGGATAAATTTAAAGTCTTTAATATTTATCCTTGATTTAGTTTGATTAATGCTTATAATATTGTCATCATCCTCATATTTATATTATGTTGAAAGTCATCTACGTGGCTTTTAGTAGTGCGTAGATGAACTTGGTATGATTATGATTAGGGATTTTTTTAGTATAATCATGGTAGTAATATTGTAAATGATGTGGAAAAAGTCCTCATTGACCCGTAGTGCATTGATGAACAATTTTTGGTATGATTATGGCTATGGATTCTTTTCGGCCAAGGGTGCAAAGATGAATTGTTTTATAGCATGATCAGGACCGTTGATAAAACACGATTATCTTTGGCCCGTGGTCATGGATAATTTGTGGTTGTGATACTAATGAAAAAGTCTTCATTGTCCGTAGTGCATTGATGGACGCTTTTGGTATGATTATGGCTATGGATTCTCTTCTTGCTAAGGGTGCAAAGATGAATTGTTTTATGGCATGATCGGACTAGTTGATGAAAACACGATTATCTTTGGCCCGTAGTGCATGGATAATTCGTGGTCGTGATACTAAAGAATATCCTCGGCTCAGTAAAAGGGGATGATTCGATGGCGTGGATTATTTATTGGTGAGTCTCAAAGAATGAAATATTAATTCATGGATGTGATAATAATGAATATCTTTGGCCGTACTGCAAAGATGATTTAATAATTATGAACATGAATTTTGATTTGGTATAACCATGATTTTTGATGTTTCAAGTGAAGATATGTGATGAAAATTATCTTCGTCCTGGGTGTGAAAGGGAATTTAGAATCACAATTATGATTATGAGTTATTCATATGATTGTGGGCATAAATTGTTGATTGATGTTACAGGGATAAAACATTATTGGTGGACTTTTAACATGGAGAAGATAATTGACCTGATGGTCTATTTGACTCTTCTAATGGAATGGTCGTTCCGCTGCAACTATGGTTGAAAGGTTTTATCATTATATTCTAAATCTCTGATTTATTATTGATGAAAGCTATTGATAATTTAATTATCTTTAGACATGATATTCTTTACTTTGGGCTAGTTGTGCTCACTCTTTCTTTCGCTTCACAATTCCTTTAGGTAATAAGAGTGTTGCCGAATTCGAGCGGGGATAACGAGAATAGAGCGGTGGTCTCTAGGCGCTGGAGGTTCTCCTAAACAGTATAGAAAAGTGTGTTGTATTCTATACATCATTTAGTAGTTATATTTGGTGAATCAAATAGGGTGAGACGAACCCAACTTTGGAAGGGTGTTTTGCCACTTATCATACAAGATGTGTAATGACATACAACCTCGTGTTATCATAAAGACGGGGTTATGCGCATCCACTTGCTGAATATATCTCGGGCACTATCTATATGATCTTGGAGTATATTTGAAATATAATTTTCACTTGAGACAATCGGAGATATTTATATGTCGAGAAGACTCACCATTGGAAAGAAGATGATAGTAATCTTCTCGTTTTTCTTTGGGGGTCTATTGGGTCAACCAAGGATAATTACAGTGGCCATATGATATCTATTATAACCTGAGCGCATGGCCTCCCATATACGAAGGTTTCCTTGAGCACTTCTAAAGATTTTAATTTCTAAAAGCAGATCTTTGACTATACTTTTTATGTAAAAGTACCATTGTAAGGTTGTGGTTACGAGGCACCATGAGAGTTACATACATTTGTATTAAAACTCACGATTAATCGTGGTAATTCTATATCTGACGCTCAACAATTAATATAAATGAAGTTATATCCAATTTTGTACTATGTATCTGGCGACTCGAGAATGGGTGATGTATACCTAATTTTGGGGCGCCACAAACTAATTCATGAACGGTCCAGATTGATTTACTTTAATCGGACGGTCCATATTTAAAGCAAAAATCTTTTAAATAAAATATAATATATTCTATTTATAATCTAATAAAACAAATAACTTTATAAAAGATTTTACTATGCAAATCTTATGCAGAGCCTTATCATAATAAAATATAATATATTCTAATTATTGTCTAATAAAACATATAACTTTATAAAAGTATTACATTTTATATAAAAGATTTTACTATGCAAAATACTATGCAGATATCTTATGCAACACTTATACATAATAGAATATAATATATTCTATTTATAGAATAACTTTATAAAAGTATTACATTTATTACATTAATAATACCAATAAAACAAAAGCCGAGTGACTTATCACATAAGCATCAATAATCAATACCGGTGTATTTTATGCAACCACACATATTCTTTGTACTTTTTTACTAGAGGTAGTTCAACATTATTAACGGTAAAACTTACTGTAGTTATTTTTAATAAAATATTTTTATCGTTTTCTCGTTCAACAATAATTCCATTCTTGGGTCCACCAATGATTGTCTTGTTGCATGAATATTCCACGATAAAATAAATATTCCCCGACCAATCGAATATAATATGACAACTTGCATACTTTGCAAAATTTATAAATACTACCCACAACTATAACATTATATCAATTCCACACCATAATATTCAAAAAATTATTTCTAGAAAATTAAATATTTATTCATAAAATCTGGGGTCTCATAGACTTCATTTCTTCTATAACTCTAGACAGACATGATTGGAGGTTGAAAATCCGAATAATCCGCATGTGGACCATCCCAAATTTTGTGAATCTTGAACATATCAATACGATTGATATGATATTACTCGATGAAAAGGTATCATTCTTTATAATATTTCATATACCAAGTGTAACTCAAGATTTAGTTCCCTTTATTTGTTGAAATAATCATATTTAGTTAATTATTTTTGTTCCTCTCTTCATAACAGTGTGATAAAATTCATGCTTCAGTCAAGAGTTCTTTACTAAGAAGGTTCAAAGAAGTTCTGGTAGAGGGTGTTGGATACTGTATGACAACTTTAATTTATTGTTAGTTACAACAGTGCCAAATTTAAATTCATCTGTCATAAGTTTAAGTTAAATTTTATGGCAACAACTAATGTATCTCCTCCAATAGAGTTGAATATCCCCAAAGAAGATTTCTTGTTTGTTTCTTTTGTTGATTTAAACTCAAATATGGATGAGTCATATCTTATTGGTATGATCATGATATTATTCGGCCTTGATTTTATTTGTAACTCAATTTTTTATTTGCAAGTGTCTGATCCTTTTATTGTTTTAGATGTATTTCGGGAGATTGTAGAAACTGGTGATCTTATTCAGAGTTCAAAGGATGGAAAAATCACTAAGATAGTTGATGTTGTTTTGGAAGATATAGAGTGAGCATGTTATATTTGCAGTAAACATTTTTAAATTGCATATACTATTTTGCTATTATTTTATTCAGAGCCGGCCCTAGGCCAGGTCTAGCGGGGCGACTGCCCAGGGCCCAAAGCTGAGGAGGGCCCAATTTTTTTAAAAATTATTTATATATGTGTATAAAAAAATAAAAAAATAAATATAAAATATAATATAAAACAAATCAATAAATATGGAGAATCAAAATAGACTCTTAGCCACAAAAAGAAGGAAAAACCATTGGACCTTCTCAATTCATAACGCAACGCAAGTAATATTTTTTTCCCGATGATTCTCCTCTTTTCCAACTAAGTTGAAAAATAAATCATCTACTAGCTAGACCAGTGCCTTTCTTCGAAGGTAATTTTTTTTAAAGATATATATAGAATCTAGCTAGATATATAAATTTTGTAAATTATAATATATATTTTTGTTAACTTTTTCTTATTTATTATTTAATTCAACAGAAAATTTGGCTGAGATTCTTGTTCTTCATTTTTAATGCAATGTTTACAATTCGGGGTACTCTTTTTTTTTTCGTTTGGAGTTTTGTCCCATTAGATTTTCCCCAAACAAATTTTTTAACGAGGCCCCAAAGAATTCTTACTTATCTTTTGTAAATTCTTATAATTTTAATAAAATTAATTAGTTGATAATTTATAATTTTTTTGTTTAATTTGTATAAAGGGGCACACTTCAAATATTTTCCCCTAGGCCTTACAAAACCTAGGACCGGCTTTGATTTTATTCTGCCGATTTATTCTTTATTTTCAGAAAGGATCAGTTGGTTTGTATATTGTGGGGTAATTCTTATCTTATTTAAAAGAAACTATTTAGGGATCTAATATACTGGTACTTCAATCATGTAGAGTTAAGGAGCACCAAGGTATATAACCCGTTTCTTTTTGTTAAAGTATTATATTTAAGATTCTTATATGTACAATATGAATGAGAAATATATTTACACTATTACTCTGTTATCTTCTATGTAATTCATGTTTTAGGTCGAATTCATGTTTTTGAACTGCTTATGTTATAATGATCATGTTATCTTTGGCCTTTTCCTAAAATTACTTTTGTTTGTTTTGATATACTGGTTTCCAAATAAAATGTAAATTATATTATTTACTTTTATTGGATCATATTTTATTTGTCCTATTTATTTAAATTTTGTATAGAAATAAGTTGATATGGGAATAAGCTAGATATACTAAGATTTTATAACATAAAAACTATATTGGAAAAAGCTAACGTGTGTTATAAATTTTATCTTTCAAGCCGTTTGCCACCCACCTAAACTTATTGTATGCCACTTGGTTGGCCTGGTACTAAAAATTCATGGCACTTAAAGTCACAAATTTTGTGAATCCTAGACAGTTCTTATTGACAAAAAAGTTGAATGCCATATCAATCCTATGATTTGTTTTAAATATTTTTACAAGTTATAATTAAGTTGAATATCATGTTAGCCTATGTTGTTAGATGTGTTATTCATTCATGTCATATGTAAGTTTCTTTGAACTATGTATTATTGTACTCCCTCCGTCCCTATTTAAATGACGTTTTAGATTTTTTTTATTTGTCTCTAATTATTTGACGTTTGTTCAAATCTAGGAGAATTAATGATGATTTTTCCAAAAATACCCCTCATTACTCTACCTATTTTTTTTTGGTACTTTAAACTCATTAATGATTTAAGGGTATTATAGACAATTAAGTACTATATTTAATGTTTTTCAATCATTATGTTAATGGGTGTGCTCATCTCTAAAAGATCATTTAAATAGGGACGGAGGGAGTAGTAATTTCTTGACCTTGAACTAATCATATTGTGTTGAAAACATCAGGCAAGGTGAGAGTGTCAAATGCTTACTTTGGTTCAAGAGTACGAATCAATTCAACAACCAAAGAAGCCATCAACTTCAAAAATAAGTAAAACCTTATAAGTTGTCTATTAATTATTTGTCTATTAATTAATGTTTATAATGATTATTTATTTAATCTAACAATTAAATGTTATAGACTTGTGAGTACTGAATCTCAATCCCAAAGGGTTAGCCAATTGCCTGGACCATCTACCTATTCCCTTACTAAAAGTCAACAATAATATTATATTTTGAATCAAAAAAGTATATTATTTTTGAATATTTGTGAATTATATCAAATTGCGTTTAAAGACACATAAGATTCTCCCATACATTTAAAACTTTGGTTTAAATAAACTTTAACTTGCACCCTCTATTTTTTTGCTTTTTTACAAATTAAATTATAATGTTTTAATTTTTAGACATTTAACCCTAATGTATATAAGTCGTTTGCAACGTGTAAGCAAGTGACCCCATAATTACCAATGACGTATATGATTTGTGGTCCTACGAACTCATGCACATGGGACAAGTGGAAGGCTACATGGTGCAAAGGGCACATCTTCAACCCTAGGTAGTAGGGGTGAGCATGGTGCGATTTGGTGAGGTTTGAATTTCAAACCGCACCCGAAATCGTTTAGGTCCGGTTTGAAAAATTCAAACCCGCACCCGAAACCGCTTGTGATTGGTGCGGTGCGGTTTTAAAGTGTGCGATGCGGTTTTAATTGGTGCGGTTTCGGTTTCAAAACCAATTGAAATAACAAAAAAGTCTAAGCCTTCAATCAAATTTAACATAAAACTTACATCGAGCTATTAACTTAGTGACAGAGTCGGCAATGGGAATTATATCAAGCATGCTTTAAAACTAAAATATACGCTATATAAAACAACGGATATCATATATTCGATAACAAGCAAGAATGTTTATGTAGTTCCCCAAAAATTAAAAGTATATACTGGAGATAGAATCATATATTGTAGGGATGACTTATAGAATATAATCCTAACTATACCTAATTTGAAAAATAATCTATTAGACTATTACTATTATAGTATTGACATTAACCAATGCATTAAGTGCTCGAGCCCCTCAGCTATAAATCCCTCCAATAACGCATCAAATAAATTTGAAATTCCAAAACCCAATTGCTTAATTTTTGATTCTATAACCTCTAACATTTCTTTCAATTGGTGAAAAAATGACAATGCAAAGATTGGGGTTTTCTCTGAGCATGTTCAAGTGAAAAATAATTTTAGAATTTACTAGAGATAATACATACATACACACACATGGTGCGGTTTCGGTTTTATCGTGCGATTTTGGCTAGTATAAACCCTAACCAGTAAATTTGTTATTCAATCCCACCTAAAACCGCCACATACGCCGGGCCGGTTAGTGCGGTTTTTAGTCTTGATTTCATTTCTAATTTGATTATTGCTTTCAACTCTACTAGGTAGCTACTTAGCTATCCTTTACCCTAATATATATATATATATATATATATATATATATATATATATATATATCTGGCAGTTTCTATCAGGACTCCCGTATTTTTTTAAAATGCAGACTTTTTTTTTGTTTTGTTTTTTTTTAAACACAACTAAAAAAAAGTTTAATATTTTATGGAACTAGAATTTTTACATAATACAGTATTTTGGGTGTGATTTGGATACATATAACAAAACAGTCTGTACAGACCTATTTTGTTATATGTATTTAAATCACGCCCAAAATACTGTATTATGAAAAAAAAATTCAGTTCCATAAAATATTAAACTTTTTTTTGAGTTTTTTTTTTAAAAAAAAAAGCCAAAAAAAAAATTGGTCCGTAACTTAAGCCAGTCCGGGAGTCCGGACTTGATCCCCTTCCTATATATATATATATATATATATATATATATATATATATGAGAATGATTAACAATATTTTTTTACTATAGATTAAAAATGAACAAATAACATCTAGAACGTTCGTTCCAATGATCAATGGTTGAGATCAGAAGGGAGGACACAATGTTCGCTAATAATACTAGCAGTCAGGCTAAATAAATAATTTAAACAATTATACCCCCAATTAAACAGTCCGCTAGTATTATTATACCATGTGTATTTTTATTTATCTCAGTCTAATCTCAGAATAAGAGTGACTTTATTAATTAAAGTTTAGAATTTTCTAATTAGGGATTTTGGAGTAATACTGAATGGGAAAACTCAATTTTCACATGCATGGCACCATAGATATTTAGTGCCCTAGTTGTATAAAATGATTGGTTCAATGGCCATCACCATACACACATATAAGAGAATGTTTTCACTCACATTCTCAACAAATTAAATTGGATGCTCTTAATAATTGTATTCTACAAGTTCTCGTGCTCAAAATAGCACCACACTATGCACATGAGAGCAGATCATTTGTTTATATTTTATATGTTTATTTGTGTTCTTCACTTGAATTTTGACACCTGACCTCTTATTTAATTTTATAATTAATTGATATTAAATAAAAGATCAGATATCAAAATTTAAGTAGAAGACAAAAAAAAAATATAAAAAATGAGGACAGAAAATCTGTTCTGCATGCACCTGACTCTTTTGGTAAAAGTCATAAAACATTTGTCGTACTGCCGGCAGCCGGATTGTTGGGGGTGTTTGGGGCCAACAGCAGGAAGAGGACAAACTAGAGTTTGGAAGTTAGTGCAGTACTATTCAAAAAGGTTTCTACTAACAAACATGCCATCATTAGTAATATCATCCCTTTGGGATACAAAAGTTGACTCTCAATATATTTGTGCACATGCTTTGTTTTGCCCCACCCCACCTTCATTATACTCCTCACGTGGCTTCTCTAAGGGTGGCTTTTCACTTTAATTATTGATTTTATTTTTTATTTTTGTTATAAAGACATTGTTATACTATAAATATATTACAAACTAGTCATTATTTAATTTATCGTTCAAAAAATTGACGAAATTGCTGACTGCTGAACATACTAACATTTAACATTGTCATATAAGATACTTAAATATGTAACAGGTGGAACCCAGTTACGTGGATGACTAATTGATATTTTATTTACTGCATTAGAGATCAATTTTTATTTTGGTTACTGAATTGTTTTACAGTCATTACAATACTCAATTTTTTTTACAAACTAATCATTACTTGACATTTTGTCCAAAAAATTGACGGAAGTGTTGAACCGTACATATCACGTGAGCAAAACAAAGCTGATATGTGAATTAGTTATTGGTGTGTGGTAAATTTTGCTATGTGTAATATCATGTGTATTGTCGTCGACCAAGAAGAAACAAATCAGATATTTGTGGCCATGATGCATAGCAGCAAAATCGTGTCCTAATTTTTTTTTCCTTTTCTAATTTTTCCCCTATTTTGATTTTTGTAGCAATATTATGTGTCACATCATCAATAACTACCTCACATGTCAATTATGTAATGTTAAATAATGACTAGTTTGTAATATTTTTTGAGTATAATAATATTTTTGTAATAAAAATAGATTTAGTAACCAAAATAAAAATCGACCCTTAATACAATAACTAAAACATCAATTAACTTCTTAGGGATCCACGTGCCACACATGATAGTTGTTAAACATTAGTCTATTCAGCATTTTTATCAATTTTTTGGACGAAATATTAAGTAATTATTAGTTTATAATTTTTTTGAGTATAGTAATTGTTGGAATATTGAGCAGAATTAATAAGACGAGCAATAAAGTAAATTGGAACAACTTAACTGGTATATGAAGAAGGCCGAGGTGTAGCAAAATTACTATCCTAAAAAATGATTCTGCCCTCACTTAATAACTGAACGATTCAGTTATTCAACCATTTAAATGTATTCCGTCCTAAACAAACGATCCTTATATCGCAGAGCCACTAAGAATCCTAAAGTCAACAACATCATCATCAATGATCAGTACACCAACTATGATTCTACAATTTTGCTATTAACTTGTTGTAATTGAATTATAATAATTTTTTTTTCATAACAATAAGACTTTTTAGAAATAAAAAATTGTTTTAATTTACTTGACCTTTGCAACTCTTAGGACGTGTTACCAAATACGGGCTGGGTCCTGGTCATGGACCGAGTCTGACCATAGACCTACACCACATAAGGCCCACCGTGAGTAAGACAAGGCGGGCATAGAATCCTAAACTTTATACTAAAAGCCCGGTCAAGTATAACCCAATGGGCCTAACACTTATATTTACATACTTAAATGGATACTGACGCTAATATATTCATATTTTCAATTGATAGGAACCCCGCTTAATCTAATATTTTATTAAAAGACAATATGGAGTTAATTACCTATAATCTAGTTATTACAATATGATTCTAAATAATTTAATTGGAAATTAATACTTGTTGTAATCTAATTAAAATATTAATGATTATCTTACATGTTATTAAATTATTAATTATACAAACTCCAAGGCTATGTTTGTTTACAAAGATTATAATCCGGGATTATAATCCATGAGATTATAATTTTAAGACTATTAATTGATTGTTATCACAGTATTATAATTGTAATTTCAAAACTATTAAGTTATTTTATAATCTCTAAACTAATAGTCCCAAGTCTAAATTTGAAAACAAACAAGACACTTGAGATAAATATTCACATCTCAAGTATAATTCTTGCAAACAAACATAGGCCAAATGTACAAGACAAGCAATTGTTCAGTCCAAAAATAAAAATTAGTTAATTTATCTAATAAATTATATAAAAAATTTATCAGCAATAACGTACGAGTTTGTTATATTTAAATTCATGAAAAATATTACTTTGGCAATATTGGGAAATAGGTTACAATGAAAAATAAATTGTATATGTATATGGAAAGTATTTAATAAATGTTTAAGTCCAATATTTATACTAAATTTTATTCTATCACTCTTTTGTAAATGCTATATATTCAAAAAGTACAATAAGCTGGATGAGATTTATCAGAATTCAAACATGGTAGCCGGCTAGATGAGGAGCTTTTGCATATTTATCTTTGTTAGGTTGTGATTATTTGTGTCCCATTATATGGTGGGGCCAGAATCTATTTAACTTTGCGTATGAATCTATTTGTATCCTATTTGGACAGTTGACTATTTTAAAGAATCAAACATTCTTAATTACATTCGGTTTATAACTTCTAAATATTTTTTTTCATTAAAGTATCTTATCTAATAAGAAATTTTAATTCTATACGGGGAAGGAAGTGTGGTCAAGACTATATCTTAATTTTAAGATGCACAGAATTCATTATATTTTAGCACTAGAGTATAAAGCCTCCATTGTTAATTCTTATTCAGACTGTACTTATTCTCATACCATAGTCATTCCCCGACGGCCCAAGTCGTCAAACTTTTGGTGTGATTTTGTTTCTGTGCAGGATTTAACGCGCATTATTGGTGATTGAGCGCGTGAACGAATCTTAGCGTTAATAATCCTCTAAATCATTTTTGTATGATTTTTTGTAAATAAAAAAAAAGATAATAATAACATATTAATATTATTTCAAATGTTTTTTATGAAATAATTATTTTCGTTTAGAACTATATAATTTAAAAGATTTGAATAATCTTCGTTTAAAACTATACAAGTTAGGTCAAAACTACATATTAATAAGTATTTGTAACCCATTTTGAAAGATTTTAACTAATGAATCTATCCGTATATCTTTTCTTTATATTAAAAGAAAATGAAATAAGATAGTGGTAAAAAATGAATATGATGATGATGCCATACTACCAAGGACAAAGAAAAATACAACTTAATAGAATGGAGCTCCAAAGTTATTACAACATGCATAAAAGAGAATTAAAAAAAAACAGCCACACTACCGCCGGAGCTTGTAGCGGCAGGCAGTGTGGCACATGGGTTATGGGGGACTTTTTGATAGGTTTTTTGGTAATTTCTTGTGCCGCTACAAGGGATGTTACCTGTCGACGTCGGGGGGAGAAATTCATTTTTTCTGGGTTGGATTCTCTTTCTTTTCCTAGAGTTTGATTTTTATCCTTTTTGTTTTCTATGCAGTTGAACTTGTCTTGCTTAAAGGGTGATTTTAGGAAAAGACCGACACTAAATATCGACGATTTAAAAAGATTTAATTTTAATAATTGGGACGATTAAACAGAGTCCCCAGTTGGTATGAGTTTAAATGGTTGTACCAACTCAACCAGAATTTTGATAGAGGTTTGCTTGTAATTGACCCAAATGTGAATCTATTTAATTGGTCTGGAACCCATAATTCATGGAGTTCAGAGGCTTGCTTAAGCGAGAGGAAGGTGTTAGGCACCCCCGACTTCCGTAAAACATGGTTATCGTGTCTTTTCAATTCCCTAAGCATGTGTGTGTGTATGTGTAATGCAAATAAATATGCTCGAAGTGCGTTTATTTGAAAGTAGTGTTATGTCTGTTTGAACCTATAAACGAATGGTTTGATTTATGAAAAAAGTTTATTTTTAACAAGCATAATTAAAATGGCGTTTTGAAAAGCTATTTTCAAGCCCTTTCGCTCGCATAGGAATTGAGGCATTTGATACTTTCATTTTATTCCGTATTTGGCTTGATTTGATTTTATTGAGATGCGAAGTATCTTTAATATAATATATATAAGTGTCGGGCCTCTTATAGGCATGAAAGGCATCGAAGTGGCCCGAGAACCACACATAGGATTTGCAAGCTAGCTGTATAACTTTTCTCAAAAGAAGCCTAAGATACCTTGGCCACACCTTTCTCAAAGAAAAATGACACACGACTGCAACTTTTAGATAGCGAGTTGTTGTTGGTAGCGCAACATGATATGACGATTGCACAATACTTTCACAAGGTGAAGTCGATATGCCGTGAGATTTCATATTTGGATCCAACAGCTCCAATTAGGGTAACCACGATGAAAAGAATAATCATCCATGATTTGAGGCCTGAATTCATATGCTTCCTTGCTGCAATACAAGGATGACCAAAACAACCATCACTTGTTGGGTTTGAGAATTTTCTTGTGGGTCAAGACGCCATAACTATGTAAATGGGAGGAATTTCGCTGAAGGGTGAGGAGGAAGCACTCTGCACCAATAAAAGTAGAGGAAACTCCAAGCATCACACTGTTGGTGAATTTAAAAGAAAGGATGACAGGGTAAAAAGTCATTAAAGAAAGGGGAGCTTTCGTTCAGGGGGAGCTTCGAAGAATCATGGCAATAGTAAAAGGTTTGAAGGGAAGTGTTACAATTGTGTGGTAAAGGGTCATATGGCAAATGATTGTTGGTCCAAGAAAAACCCTGTGGAGAGCAATGATGCCACTTCTAAACAAAAGATAAAAGTAAAGAAGAATGGGATGTTAATGCACTATTTGAAGCAGAAGAAAAATTAGCTCTCACAACAACTATGTCTGAAAATATTGATTATGAGAAAGATTGGATCGTTGATTCGGGATGCTCAAATCATATGACAGGCGATAAATAAAAGTTGCACAATTTTCAGAATACAAGGGAAGCTAAGAGGTGGTGATAGTCAACAACTAAAAGTTACCAATAGCTCATATCAGTAATAAAGTAGTCTCTTCCCAATATAGTGCTATTTTGATGCCTCTTCAAAATATTTACCATGTCTCAGGTATGAAGAAAAATCTTCTTTTGGCCACACAATTAACATCAACAAGCCATTTTGTCTTGTTTGGTCCAAAAAATGTGAAGTTTTATCACAACCTTGAGATTATAAAAGAACCGACAATGAAGGGACGGAAACTAGAGTCGGTTTATGTCTGCAAAAACCGCATATGTGGACAAGACAAGATATAATAAGACATCAGACTTATGGTATATGTGATTAAGTCACGTTAGCTACTCTAAGATAAACGTGATGATGAAAAGGTCGATGCTAAAGGTTTTCCCCAACTTGAAGTGATAACAGACACAATCTGTGCAAGATGCTAGTAAAATAAAGCGCATCATCTGGCGTATGAAGAGTCCAAGTTTAAAGCAAAACAACCATTAAAATTAATACATTCTGATGTGTTTGGACCTATCAAGCAGCTATCAATTGGCGCGATAAAGTATATGGTGACCTTTATTGATGATTTTTTCAGGTATGTGTGGGTTTATTTTTTGAAGGAAAAATTTGATACGTTTTTCAAAGTTTAAAGAGTTCAAGGAGGCAGAAGAAGAAGAAATTAGTAAAAGAGTTCATTGCATACACACCGATAACGGGGGAGGTTATACCTCAGACGAGTTTTTCAAGTTTCTCCGGAAGTGTCAAATACGCCATCAGTTCACATATATGTGCCAACACCCCGCACCAAAATAGTGTGGCAGAAAGGAAGAATATACATTTTGCTGAAATTTGTCGAAACATGCTTCATGCAAAGAATGTACCAGGAAGATTTTGGGCAGATCGAAGCAATAAGGACCACAACCTGTGTGATCAAAAGACTTCCTCAACAAAGGTTATGCTTTCTTTCACCCTTTGAGAAATTATGAAATATGAAACCTACAGTTATTTATTTTTGAGTTTTTGGATGTGTATGCTATGTATTTATACCTGATCACTTACGTAGCAAGATTGACAAAAAGGTTGTTAGGTATATCTTTAATTGTGGGATATGACAATCAAAGAAAAAAGTGGAAATGTAGTGATCCTAAAATTAGAAGATGTTAAACATCCAGGAATGTGGTGTATGATGAAACGTCTTCATGGTGGTCGTCAAAAAAGGATATACTACCAAATTAGGATGTTTTAAAATATGAAATGAAACTTGCTCAGATCCAATTAAGTTTAGCTGGAGCTGAAGATTTAGATGTTGATGGAGAGTTTAACCAAGGCGTAACTGAAATTCCTTGGCAAACAGGTGTCTACTAACAACTAAGTGATGAAGGCGAACCTGAAGAAGCAGAAGTATCGACTCCATAATCTCAAATTAGAAGATCAACAAGAAACCGAAAGCAAAATCCCAAATATGATAATGCAGTTATAACGGAAGAAGTTGTAGCAAAAGAACATGGGACAATATTTGAGGAAACATCTCAGAATCCTGAGTGGACTAAAGCTATGGAAGAAGAAATTGTTGTATTAGTATGAAATTAGACTTGGGAGCTCATGCCAAAGCCAAAAGATGTGAAACCTATTTTGTGACGCCCCCAAAATAGGTATACATCACCCATCTTGAGTCGCCAAATACATGGTACAAAATTTAAATACAACTTAATTATACAACAGTCGTGTAAAATATGACTAAACATATACTGTTAGTTTTAATACAAATATTATCATCTAGACAATATACAAACTCAATGGGGTCCTCATTACATTTATTATTACACTATTTCATAGAATAGTGAGGACTACTAATGCAATCATCTGGACCGTCACTCCATTCCTCGACTAGTCCCTGCTACGTTCTCATTTCCTGAAGAGAACAATGAAAGCAAAAGGGTGAGCTCAACTAGCCCAATAAAAAATATTATGACTAAGATAATGCAGAATAAATTATCATTAGCCTTCAACAGTATTAAACTGATAAAATATAACAACATCAAGTTTAACTGCATCGGAACAAGTAATCCATTAGAAGAGTCAAGTAGAGAATAAAATCTACTATCTTCTATGATTTAAAAGGTTTTTCATGACTTTTATCGCTGGGACTCAACTTAATAAATAACATTGTGACGCCCCCAAAATAGGTATACATCACCTATGCTGAGTCGTTAAATACATGGTACAGAATACAAATACAACTTAATTATACAACTGTCGTGTAAAGTACGACAAAACATAAGTTGTGAGTTTTAATACAAATATTATCGTCTAGATAATATTCAAACTCAAATTCAATATTATTACATTTATTTTCCATTATTTCACTGAATAGTGAGGACTACTAATGCTATCATTTGGTCCGTCGTTCCCTGAATAGTCCCTGCTACGTTCTCATTTCCTGAAGAGAATAATGAAAGTAAAAGGGTGAGCTCAACTAGCCCAAAAGAGGAAATATTATGACTAAGATAATGCGTAATATATTATCGTTAGCCTTCAATGTTGTTAAACCGATACAATTTAACAACCATCAAGTTTAATCGTAGCGGAACAAGCAATCCATTAAAAGAGTCAAGAGAAATAAAATCTACTATCTTTTATGATTTAAAGGTTTTCATCACTTTTATCATTTGGGACTCAACTTAATAAATAATCCACATCATCGAATCACCCCACTACTTCTACGGCCAAGGATATTCTTTAGTATCACGACCACAATTATCCATACACTACGGGCCAAGAATATTTGTGTATTCAATAATGGTCATGATCATGCCAACAACTCTCCATCAATGCTCTACGGGCCAATGAGGACTTTTTCCACATCATTTGTAATATTACGGTCATGATTACACCGAATAATCCATGGTCATAATCATACCAAGTTCATCTAAGCACTATAGGCCACAGATGACTTTCAACAAAATATAAACATGAGGATGATGACAATGATATAAGAATTCAATAAAACAAGTTCAAGAATTAATTTATCCAGAACTAATAACGTCCAAATTGTCAACATGATCTTTGCTTTGTAGAGTAAAATTCAAGAATGCTCGTAAGAATATTTCCATGAAAAGATCTTTGGATGAAGCGCAAATATCAAGAGATATTCCACTAATTTTATGGAGTATAAGTCAAAACTTTAACCAACCGAGTATAATAAGGAATGGAATAACAAAAGAAATCACCGGACATGCGATGAATCGCACCCGTAAGTTTATTCCAACAGAATAATAAATAACGGAATCGGTCCGTAACGTAAAAGCATGCGATACGATATTCCAACGAGAATAATAAAAGACGCAACCAGGGTCCAACGTAAAAACGCGACGAGATATTCCAACAAAATAATAAAGAGCGGAACCGGTCCCGTAGAAACGCCTGAGCGTGGATGTTACAATGAGAATAATAAAGATTTTACCGGTCCAACAGAAAAAGCATACGAACAAGATATTCAAAAGAATAATAAATAATGGAATAACGTAAGAATTTCACCAAATATAGGGTATCCACAGATACAAAGTTATTCCAACGTAATAATAAAGAATGGAATAACAAAAGAATTTCACCAATAAAAATAAGAATACCCCTACTAACGAGTACAATAAATAATATCCCTTACCATAAAATAAACCTGAATATAAGAGTAGGGAAGGAGCGGAATACTTTTATAAACCTTCTATAATTTCTCTCTCTAGTTTCAATGAATTAAGTAAGAAATAATGAAGGAATGAGTTTATATTTATAAAAAAAAATGGACTGCGTAAGTAATTAACTCATGAATGGTCCATATTGATTTACTTTAATCTGACGGTCCATATTTAAAGCAAAATCTTTTAAATAAAATATAATATATTTTATTTATAATCTAATAAAACGAATAACTTTATAAAAAGATTTTACTATGCAAACACTATGCAGGCTGTAAGACCCCAACTTTTTGAATAAAGATTAAATTTTCTCGAAATATATTTTTGAATATTATGGCGTGGATTTAATATAATGTTATAGTTAGGGTAATATTTACAAATTTTGCAAAAAGTCATGAGTTGTTATATAATATTCGATTGGTGGGAATATTCGTACAACGATACAATCATTGAGTGGACCTATTAACGGAATTATTATCGGATTGAGAAACGTAAAAATACTTTATGAAAATAACGGCGGAAGTTTTACTGTTAAGCTGTTGAACTACCCGGTAGTAAAAAGAAATGAATGTCTGGCATGGTTGCATAGTAGCACCGGTATTGATTATTGATCTTACGTGAGAAGTCACTCGAGTTATACTCAATTATTCTTTCTGATGAATTCTTTGCATCATATCTATCATATTATTGATTCGATTATTGTCATAGTATCATCTGCATAATATGTTATTTTATTAAATCAATAATTGAGATGACAAAGTTATTCATATTATTAAATTGCAATATTTACAATGTCTAGAAGTTCTATCAAGGAGAGGTTTGGTCACATAATTGCGCGCCAATAGGGAGAAATCCTTATTGAAAAGCCCCTCTTTCCTGGGAACGACTTGGTTGATAAATATTGTGAGATATAATATTAATGATGAATGTTATTAAAATTGAAGTTGTGTTCGAAGTTGAATTTGGAGACGCGGACATGATATTTGAGTCCGGAACGATGAAATTAGTAAAAATAGTCTATAAACACAAAATTTTCTGGAATTCACCATTTGGTCAAAAAGTCAACAGTTGACTTTTTTGGGAAAAGTCAAACTTCAAAATTTCATGGAAATATTCTTCTGAGCATTATTGAATTTTACTCTACAAAGCAATATCATATTGACAATTTGGACGTTATTAGTTCCTGGATAAATTAATTCTTGAACTTGTTTTATTGAATTCTTATATCATTGTCATCATCCTCATGTTTATATTTTGTTGAAAGTCATCTGTGGCCTATAGTGCATAGATGAACTTGGTATGATTATGACCAGGGATTATTCGGTGTAATCATGACCATAATGTTACAAATGATGTGGAAAAAGTTCTCATTGGCCCGTAGACCATTGATGGACAGTTGTTGGCATGATCGTGACCATTATTTAATACACAAATATTCTTGGCCCGTAGTGCATGGATAATTGTGGTCGTGATACTAAAGAATATCCTTGGCCGTAGTGCAGGGGTGATTCGATGATGTGGATTATTTATTGAGATGAGTCCCAGCAATAAAAGTGATGAAAAACCTTCTAAATCATAAAAGATAGTAGATTTTATTCTCTACTTGACTCTTTTAATGGATTGCTTGTTCCACTATAGTTAAACTTGATGGTTGTTATATTGTATCAGTTTAACACTGTTGAAGGCTAACGATAATATATTCTGCATTATCTTAGTCATAATATTTCCTACTGGGCTAGTTGAGCTCACCCTTTTACTTTCATTGTTCTCTTCAGAAAATGAGAACGTAGCAGGGACTAGTCGGGGAACGGAGTGACGGACCAGATTATAGCATTAGTAGTCCTCTATTCAGTGAAATAGTGAAAAATAAATGTAATAATATTGAATTTGAGTTTGAATATTGTCTAGACGACAATATTTGTATTAAAACTCACAGCTTATGTTTTGTCGTACTTTACACGACAGTTGTATAATTAAGTTGTATTTGTATTCTGTACCATGTATTTGACAACTCAGAATAGTTGATGTATACCTATTTTGGGGGTGTCACAGTTGGTATCAAAGCTTAGGGATATGATCCTTGGCTAAGATGTGAGACTAGAACTAGGAGGGGAGAGATGGGGAATTCCTTCGCTAGTATGACCTACCTAATTTGTTTGGTATTTAATTGGTTGGTCAAAGTATAGAAATAATATGTTGTATGTCAATTAACCTTTGTTTTGTGGCAGTATTTGAAAATGGCATCTGAGAATATTGAGAATAGCAATGGGGCACAAGAGACCATTGAGTCTCCATAGATCAACAATCAGAATAATGTGCATCAGGAAGGCGACAATCCTCATGCAAACTACAACACTGACCAAATGATGAACAATGGAATGTTTAGAGGCTTTATGCAATTCATGCAACATCAGACGAGAGCGGCTCTTGTTCAAAATGCAGGTGGAAACACTAGAAACTCTCGGACGGTTATCGCTAAATAGTTCAAGTAGCTGGGACCACCGGAGTTTATTGGAGAGCCAAAACCACTTATGGCTGAAGCATGGATAAAGCAGATCACCAAGATATTTGATGTCTTGGGATGCTCCGAGGAGCAAAGGTTCCTTCGCCACCTTCATGTTGCGTGAAGAAAGGATTCTTCGGTGGGAATCAGTAAAGCATTACTGACTGACGCTTGCTCAAGATGTCTTGGGAAAAGTTCGAAGAGCTATTCAATGACAAGTACTTTCCCGAGTATTCGTCATATGAAAAGAGGTGGAGTTTATCAAGTTGGAGCAAAACAATATGGCCGTGTCACAATCTGAGGCTAAATTTGCGGAGTTATCCGGTTTGCATCCCATTTGGTCGATAATGAGGAGCGAATGACACGAAATGTTTTAAGAGGTTTGAAACCGGAGATACGTCAATATATTATTTCTCATAAACTGTGTTTGTACTCAGATGTTATAAATAGGTCCCAGTTATTGGAGCGCGGTAACGAGTCAACGCAACCAAGAGAAAGCAGCCGGCAGAATAAAAATACAAGTGATAATAGTCATTGAAACGGTGACAACAAGCGTGGAGGGAATCAACATGCCAGAAATGGTAACCACTTCGGTGGCAATCATAGCCAAGATAATAAAATGGACATTTCAAGTAAAGGAGATTCAAAGAATGATGGAATGACGTCAAAGACCAAAAGACCGTTGTTAAGGAAGGAGAATCACCACCTATCATATGCTTCAAATGCGGAGGGAGGACACATCGGTTCAAACTAGCGATGCTCGTCAAAGCATGTTATAATTGTGGAAGGGAAGGTCACTTAGCTCAATTTTGTCGTTCACCGAAGAAAAATTGATTAGGATGGAGGCACCAAAAGCGGTCCCGGAAAAGTCAAAGCCGTGAAGTGCAAGGGAGAAGCGTTTGTTGTGACCTCCCGAAAGCAAGGAACCCGAACGAGGTTATCACGGGTGAAGCTTATCATAAACTCTAGTGAAGTCTATACCTTATTTGATACGATTTCTACCCATTCTTTTATTTCTCATACTTACTTGCGCTCAACGTTTAAATTTGACTCGGAGAAATTAGACTTTGACTTATTTGTTGAAACTCCATTAGGAGAAACCTTCATTACATCCACTGTTTATAAGTCTTGTTTGATTCAAATCGGTAACCGCATGTTACCTGTCGATCTTATCTCCTTAAAAATACTTGCATTTGACGTGATTCTAGGGATTTATTGGTTAACTACTCATCATGTTAAAATTGATTATTTTCGTAAGGTTGTTAGCTTTCATATTCCTAATAATCCTATTATGCGAATTCAAGCGACCAAACCATTAAAATCAATCACGGTCATCTTAAGCCATAAAGCTATTCGTTTATTGAAAAATAGATGTCAAGCTTTCTTAGCTCATGTCATGGATTTAAACAAAAATACATCAGATTTGAAGGATATCTCTATTGTTAATAAATTTTCTGACGTATTCCCTGAAGAACTTCCTAGCCTACCCCCAGAGCGTGAAGTTGAATTTTGTATCGACCTTGAACCCGGTATAAAACCCATTTCCAAAGCCCCATATCGAATGGTTCCTATTGAACTTCAGGAGTTAAAGACCTAATTGCAGGAATTGTTAGACATTGGTTTCATTCATCCTAGTACGTCTCCTTGGGGTGCTCCTATTCTATTCGTGAAGAAGAAAGATGGGAGTATGCAACTTTGTATTGATTATCGGGAGTTGAATCATGTCACCATCAAAAATAGGTACCCATTGCCACGTATTGATGACCTGTTTGATCAGTTACAAGGAGCACAATTTTTTTTAAAGATCGATCTTTGTTACGGATATCATCAATTTGAAGGTTAAAAGCGAGGATATTCCAAAGACCGCCGTAACTTCGATGCGGACATTATGAATTCTTAGTCATGTCTTTTGGATTGACTAATGCTCTTCTGCCTTCATGGATATGATGAACCAAGTATTCAAGGAATATTTGGATCATTTTGTGGTCTTCTTTATTGATGACATCCTCATTTATTCCAAAACCCGTGAAGATCATGAGCAACACTTGAGGCTGATACTCCAAAAGCTTCGTGAAAACAAGCAATATGCCAAGTTGAAGAAATGCGAGTTCTGGCTTGAGGAAGTTGCATTCCTTGGGCACGTGATATCAATTCATGAAATATCTGTTGACCCAGCAAAGATTGAAGCTATTCAAAGCTGGGAGCAACCTAAATCGATGATGAAAATCGTAGCTTTCTCGGCTTGGTGATTATTATCGGAGATTCGTAGAAGGGTTTTCTCGAATCGCTACTCCATTAACTCAGCTGACTCGAAAAGATACAAAATTCGATTGGAGCGTGGAATGTGAGAAGAGTTTTCAAGAACTCAAGAGGAGACTCATTTAAAGACTGTTACGACAATACCATCGGCTCAAGGAGGTTTGTCATCTCTGGTGATGCTTTAGGCAAAGGGTTAGGATGTGTTCTCATGCAACATGGGAAAGTCATAGCTTATGCCTCATGACAACTCAAAGAATATGAGAGGAATTACCCTACTCATGATTTAGAGTTGGCGGTTTGTCGTTCTTATTTGAAGATTTGGAGGCATTACATGTATGGAGAGAAGGTGGAGATCTACACGGATCATAAAAGCCTCAAATATTTCTTCACCCAAAAGGAACTCAACATGCGAAAACGACATTGGCTTGAACTATTGAAAGATTATGATCATACCATCCAATACCATCCTGGAAAAGCGAACGTGGTAGCTGACGCACTGAGTAGAAGATCATATGCGAACGCCCATTTTGTATGACTTGCAAAGGATGGAGTTAGAGATAAAGACTCCAAGGACCCATATAATGATGGCAAATATACGAGTAGAACCGAATTTAATCGATAAAGTTAAAGTTGCTCAAGCTATAGACCGGTGAGTTCGTCGTATGAGGAAGAAAGAACAAGAAGGTGCTATCTTAGGAAGCAAGAATCGATGAAGAAGGAATACTTGAGTCAACTCCGGACTTTGTGTTCCTAACAACCCTGATTTAAAGTATAAAATCATGATGGAGGCGCACAACACACCGTTTGTAATCCATCATGGGAGTACCAAAATGTATCATGATCTTCGACATACATTTTGGTGGAACAATATGAAGAGAGAGATAACAGAATTTATCTCAAGGTGTTTAACTTATCAACGAGTCAAGGCAGAGCATCAAGTACCAAAAGGTCCATTGCAACCACTTGAAATTCCAGAATAGAAGTGGGAACACATTACCATGGATTTCGTTACTGGTCTTCCCAAGGTTTCTCAAGGAATAGATGCAATTTGGGTCATTGTTGATAGATTGACCAAGTCTGCTCATTTCCTACCTATACGAGAAACATATACACTTGAACGTCTTGCTCATATGTACATAAATGAGATTGTAAGACTGTATGGTATGCCAGTATCCATAGTTTCTGATCGAGACCCAAGATTCACTTCAAGATTTTGGGTTAGTTTACAAAAATCTATGGGCACGGATTTACGATTTAGCTCGGCATATCATCCTCAAATGGACGGGTAGTCAGAGAGGACCATTCAAACTCTTGAAGATCTATTAAGACTCTGTGTCCTTGACTTCAAGGGAAGTTGGGATAAGTTCCTACCATTGGTGGAGTTTTTCTACAACAACAGTTATCAAGAAAGTATTGGCATGGCTCCATTTGAGGCGTTGTATGGAAGAAAGTGTCGTTCTCGGTATCTTTGGGATGAGGTGGGTGAAGCAACGTTGTTGGGACCGGAGTTGAGTGCGTATGACTACGGAAAAGATTCAAACGATCCGACAACGTATAAAAACCACACAAGATCGACAAAAGAGTTATGCTGATCTTCATCGAAAGGACGTGGAATTCGATATTGGAGATCATGTGTTATTACATGTTGTTCCATGGAAAGGAGTTACAAGATTTGGAAAGATAGAAAAGCTCAACCCTCGATTCATTGGCCCATTTTTAATCCTCGATCGAGTAGGAACTGTGGCGTATAGACTCGCTTTACCGCCATGTATGTCTCGTGTTCATAACATTTTTCACATATCTATGTTATGTAAATATGTAAAAGACCCGAACCACATTATTGAGATAGAGGAAGATTTAACGTATGAAGAGTTACCTATTAAAATCTTGGATAAAAAGGATCATATTTTACGCTCCAAAATTATACCTCAAGTCAAGGTTTTATGGAGAAACCACGATGTGGAAGAAATGACCTGGGAGTTAGAATCGGAGATGAAATCAAGATATCCTTACCTCTTCGACATACCAGGTACGCACCCTAACATAGAAGGGGAGGTTGTAAGACCCCAACTTTTTGAATAAAGATTAAATTTTCTCGAAATATATTTTTGAATATTATGGTGTGGATTTGATATAATATTATAGTTGTGGAAAATATTTACAAATTTTGCAAAGTACGCAAGTTGTTATATAATATTCGATTGGTGGGAATATTCGTTTTAACGGGGAATATTCAGAACGGCGAATCATTGGTGGACCCCATTAACGGAATTATTGTTTGGATTGAGAAAACGACAAAAATACTTTATGAAAATAACGGTAGTTTTACTGTTAATCTGTTGAACTACCCTTAGTAAAAAAGAAATGCGATGTCTGGCGTGGTTGCATAAGTAGCACACACAAGATTGATTATTGATGCTTACGTGAGAAGTCACTCGCTTATACTCAATTATTACTACGATGAATTGTTTGCATCATATCTATCATATTATTGATTCGATTATTATCATAGTATCATCTCGCATAATATGTTATTTTATTAAATTAATAATTGAGACGACAAAGTTATTCATATTATTAAATTCTAATATTTACAATGTCTAAAGTTACGCCGAGAGAGGTTTGTCACCTAATTGTGCGCCTGATAGGGAGAAATCCTTATTGGAAGCCCCTCTTTCTTGGGAATGACCTGCTTGATAAATATTGTGAGTTATAATATTAATGATGAATGTTATTAAAATTAAAGTTATGTTAGGAGTTGAATTTGGAGACGCTGACGTGATATTTGAGTTCGAACGATGAAATTAGTAAAATAGTCTATAAACACAAAATTTTCCTAATTCACTATTTGGTCAAAAATCGAACATTTGACTTTTTTTGGGAAAAGTCAAACTTTGAAATTTCAAAATTTATATTTTTGATAAAAATGGTTTCATTGTGTTGGAATTATTTGTGTTAGTGAAAATCGACAATTATTTCGATAATAATTGATGTCTGGAGGTTATATTGACCAATCGGGTATTTAACCGGATAAATGAGCAATTGATTGCTATTATTTCACATGATTATAACTATTTGTTCACATGTGTATACTATTGTTTCACATTCTTGTTACTATTTGGGGAGTTGGTGCAAGATTGATAATACTTGCATGACTAAGTTAAAAATGGAGGTACGTAGGATGGAATCTTATACTATAATTCAGTATTTTCACATGTCTAGAACTATTGATTCACATAATTTACTACCAATCACATTATTTACTATTAGGGGAGGTGGTGTAAGTTTGATAATACTTTCATGACTAAATTAAAAATAAAGAAAAAGTTGGAGGTATTGTCTTGTAATTTTTCGAGCCCCAAAACGTCTGATTATCGAAACTATATTTTTTATAAATAGAAGCTCATTCTTCCTTCATTTCTCACCAATTCACAAAAGCTTTAGAAGCGATTATTATAGAGAGAAATTATAGAAAGAAGAAGAGAAGTCTCGCTACCTCACTATTCCAAAAGATCCAATTTTTCTAAGGTAGGGAGTATTATTTCTTTCTTATCCATGAAGAGAACTTCATTATTCCATTCTTTATTATTCATTGGAATAACCATTATATCTGTGCTACCCTATACTTGGTGAAATTCATCTTTGTTCCATTCTTTATCATTCTATTGGAACATCACATGCATATGCGTTCTACCTGGGACTGGTTTTCGTCTTTATTATTACATTGGAATATCACATGCATGCGTTCTACGATGGACTGGTTCCGTCTTTATTATTACATTGGAATATCCTCGTCATGCGTTTTTGTGGGACTGAATTCCGCCTTTATTATTCTCATTGAATATCCTCGCATCTGCGCGTTTTCTGTTGGACTTTGATCTGTTATTTATTATTACATTGGAATAACTTTTATCGGTGCGATCTATCACATGCCCGGTGATTTTTTTGTTATTCCATTCCTTATTATACTCGGTTGGTTAAAGTTTTGACTTCTACACTCCATGAAATTAGTGGAATATCCTTGATATTTAAGCTTCATCCATATCTTTTCATGGAAATATTCTTCCGAGCATTCTTGAATTTTACTCTACAAAAGCGATGATCATGTTGACAATTTGGACGTTATTAGTTCCTGGATAAATTAATTCTTGAACTTGTTTTATTGAATTCTTATATCATTGTCATCATCCTCATGTTTATATTTTGTTGAAAGTCATCTGTGGCCTATTGTGCATAGATGGACTTGGTATGATTATGACCAGGGATTATTCGGTGTAATTATGACCGTAATGTTACAAATGATGTGGAAAAAGTCCTCATTGGCCCGTAGAGCATTGATGGACAGTTGTTGGCATGATCATGACCATTATTGAATACACAAATATTCTTGGCCCGTAATGCATGGATAATTGTGGTCGTGATACTAAAGAATATCCTTGGCTGTAGTGCAGGGGTGATTCGATGATGTGAATTATTTATTAAGCTGAGTCCCAACGATAAAAGTGATGAAAAACCTTCTAAATCATAAAAGATAGTAGATTTTATTCTCTACTTGACTCTTTTAATGGATTGCTTGTTCAGCTGCAGTTAAACTTGATGGTTGTTATATTGTATCAGTTTAACACTGTTGAAGGCTAACGATAATATATTCTGCATTATCTTAGTCATAATATTTCCTACTGGGCTAGTTGAGCTCACCCTTCTACTTTCATTGTGCTCTTCAGAAAATGAGAACGTAGCGAGGGACTAGTCGAGAAGCAGAGTGACGGACGATGATGATAACATTAGTAGTCCTCACTATTTAGTGAAATAGTGGAAAATAAATGTAATAATATTGAATTTGAGTTTGAATATTATGCAGATTTATAATATTTGTATTAAAACTCACGACTTATGTTTTGTCGTACTTTACACGACAGGTTGTATAATTAAGTTGTATTTGTATTCTGTACCATGTTTTTGACGACTCAGAATATGTGATGTATACCTATTTTGGGGGTGTCACACAGGCACTATGCAAATACTATGCATAATAAAACATAATATATTCTAATTATTGTCTAATAAAAATGATAACTTTATAAAAGTATTACATTTTATATAAAAAAATTTTACTATTAGTCTAATAAAATGAATAACTTTATAAAAAGTATTACATTTTATATAAAAACTTTTCTGTTTTATTACATTAATAATACCAATAAAACAAAACAGAGTGACTTAACACATAAGCATCAATAATCAATACTGTAGTGTCTTCTTTAATACTACGCTGGCGTATTATTGTACTTTTAACACCGGGGTATTTCAATAGTTAACGGTAAAACTTTCATTATTATTTTCATAAAGTATTTTTGTCGTTTTCTCAATCAAATGAATAATTCCGTTATGGTCCACCAATGATTGTGCCGTTTATGCGAATATTCCTATTAAAACGAATATTCCCCACCAATCAAATATTATATAACAACTTGCGTACTTTGCAAAATTTATAAATATTACCCATAACTATAACATTATATCAAATTCATTCCATAATATTCAAAAATGATATTTATAGAAAGTTAATCTTTATTTATAAATGTTGGGGTCTTACAACCTCCACTTCTTATGAAATTTCGCCCTCGAAATTAGGGTACGTACCTGGTATATCGAAGAGGTAAGGATACCTTGACTTCATTTCAGATTCTAACTCCTAGGTCATTTCCTCAACATCGTGGTTTCTCCACAAAACTTTGACTTGAGGTATAACCTTGGAGCGTAGAATATGTTCCTTCTTATCCAAGATTTGAACAGGGAACCTCTTCATACGCCAAATCTTCCACTATTTCGTCTGGTTTTAACTCAATAATGTGGTTCGGGTCTTCCACATATTTACGTAACATGGATATGTGAAAACGTTATGAACACGAGACATACTTTGCAGGTAAAAAGCGAGTCTATGAGCCCACCGCTTCCTACTCGATCGAGGATTAAAATGGGCCGATGAATCGAGGATTGAGCTTTTATCTCTTTCCAAATCTCGTGAACTCCTTTCCATGGAGCAACACGTAACAACACATGATCTCCTATATCGAATTCCACATCCTTTCGATGAAGATCAAGATAACTCTTTTATCGATCTTTTGAGGTTTTTATCGTTGTTTTGATCGTTTGAATCTTTTTCGTAGTCATACGTACCAACTCCGATCCCAACAATGTTGCTTCACCCACCTCATCCCAAAGATATTGGAGAATGACACTTTCTTCCATACAACGCTTGAATGGAGCCATGCCAATACTTGCTTGATAAGCGTTGTTGTATGAAACTCCACCAATGGTAAGAACTTGTCCCAACTTCCCTTGAAATCAACGAGTCTTAATTGATCTTCAAGAGTTTGAATATTTCTCTCATTTGATCGTCTCGTCTGTCCGAGGATGATATCTTAGAGCTAAATCGTAAGTCTGCCCATAGCTTTTTGCAAACTAACCCAAAATCGTGAAGTGAATCTTGGGTCTCGATCGAAACTATGGATACCGCAGATACCATGCGATCTTCTAATCTCGTTTATGTACATCTGAAGCAGGCGTTCAAGTGTATAAGTTTCTCGTATCGGTAAGAAATGAGCAGACTTGGTCAATCTATCAACAATGACCCAAATCGCATCTATGCCCATGGTAATGTGCTCCCACTTCCATTCTGGAATTTTAAGTGGTTGCAATGGACCTTTTGGTACTTGATGCTCCACTTTAACTCGTTGAAAAGTTAGACACCTTGAGATAAACAACACTATCTCTCTCTTTATATTGCTCCACCAAAATGTATAACAAAGGTCATGATACATTTTGGTACTCCCAAGTTGGATTGCAAACGGTGTGTTGTGTGCCTCCATCATGATTTTATACTTTAAATTAGGGTCGTTAGGACAAAGTCTGGAGTTGACTCGAAGTATTCCTTCTTCATCGATTCTTGCTTCCGGTATAGCACCTTCTTGCACTTTCTTCCTCATACGCATCGACCTGTGTCTCAGTAGCTTGAGCAACTTTAACTTTATCAATTAAAGTCGGTTCTACTCGTATATTTTCCATCATCACATGGGTCCCTGGAGTCTTTAACTCTATCTCCATCCTTTGCAAGTCAGACAAAATGGGCCTTTGCGTTGACAATATCGCACTCATATTTGCATATGCTCTTCTACTTAATGCGTCAGCTACCACGTTCGCTTTTCTAGGATGGTATTGCATGGTATGATCATAATCTTTCAGCAGTTCAAGCCAACGTTGTTGTCGCATGTTGAGTTCCTTTTGAGTGAAGGAATATTTGAGGCTTTTATGATCCGTAAAGATCTCCACCTTCTCCCCATACAAGTAATGCCTCCAAATTTTAAGTGCGAAGACAACAACTGCTAACTCTAGGTCATGAGTAAAATAATTCCTCTCATATTCTTTGAGTTGTCTTGAGGCATAGGATATGACTTTCCCATGTTGCATGAGAACACATCCCAACCCTTTACCCGAAGCATCACTGTAGACAACAAATCCCTCCGAGCCAGATGGTATTGTCAGAACAGGTGCTGAAATGAGTCTCCTCTTGAGTTCTTGAAAACTCTTCTCATATTCTTCGCTCCAACCAAACTTTGTATCTTTCCGGGTCAGCTGAGTTAATGGAGTAACTATTCGAGAATATCCTTCCACGAATCTCCGATAATAACCAAACTTAGTTCTAAAAAACTACGTCTTGATCATCGATTTAGGTTGCTCCCGACTTTGAATTGCTTCAATCTTTCTTTGGGTCAATGATATTCCATGACTTGATACTACGTGCCCAAGGAATGCTACTTCCTCAAGCCGTAACTCATATTTCTTCAACTTGGCATAAAGCTTGTATTCACGAAGCTTTTGGAGTGTCGACCTCAAGTGTTGCTTTCATGATCTTCACGGCTTTTGGAATAAATAAGGATGTCATCAATAAAGACGACCACAAAGTGATCCAAATATTCCTTGAATACTTTCGGTTCATCATATCCATGAAGGCGGCGGGAGCATTAGTCAATCCAAAAGACATGACTAAGAATTCATAATGCCCGGCAACCGAGTTCGAAGGCGATCTTTGGAATATCCTCGCTTTTAACCTTCATTTGGTGATATCTAGAATCGAAGATCGATCTTTGAAAAAAATTGTGCTCCTTGTAACTGATCAAACAGGTCATCAATACGTGGCAATGGGTACCTATTTTTGATGGTGACATGATTCAACTCCCGATAATCAATATAAAGTCGCATACTCCCATCTTTCTTCTTCACGAATAGAACAGGAGCACCCCAAGGAGACGTATTAGGACGAATGAAACCAATGTCTAACAATTCCTGCAATTGGGTCTTTAACTCCTGAAGTTCAATAGGAGCCATTCGATATGGGGTTTTGGAAATGGGTTTTGTACCAGGTTCAAGGTCGATACAATATTCAACTTCACGCTCTGGGGGTAGGCCAGGAAGTTCTTCAGGGAATACGTCAGGAAATTTATTAACAATAGAGATATCCTTCAAATCTGACGTATTTTTATTTAAATCCGTGACATGAGCTAAGAAAGCTTGACATCCATTTTTCAATAAACGAATAGCTTTATGGCTTAAGATGACCATGATTGATTTTAATGGTTTGGTCGCTTGAATTCGCATAATAGGATTATTAGGAATATGAAAGCTAACAACCTTACGAAAACAATCAATTTTAGCATGATGAGTAGTTAACCAATCAATCCCTAGAATCACGTCAAATGCAAGTATTTTAAGGAGATAAGATCGACGGAGTAACGTGCGATTACCGATTTGAATCAAACAAGACTTATAAGCGATGGATGTAATGAAGGTTTCTCCTAATGGAGTTTCAGCAGATAAGTCAAAGTCTAATTTCTCCGAGTCAAATTTAAACGTTGAGCGCAAGTATGAGAAATAAAATAATGGGTAGAACCGGTATCAAATAAGGTATAGACTTCACTAGAGTTTATGATAAGCTTACCCGTGATAACCTCGTTCGGGTTCCTTGCTTTCTGGGAGGTCACAACAAACGCTCTCCTTTGCACTACCGGCTTTGACTCTTTTGGGACGGCCTTTGGTGCCTCCATCCTAACTGAATTTGTCTTCGGTGAATGACAAATTGAGCTAAGTGACCTTCCCCTCCGCAATTATAACATGCTTTGGACGACATCGCGCAGTTTGGACTGATGTGTCGCTCCCCTCCGCATTTAAAGCATATGAAAGGTGGTCGTTCTCCTTCCTTAACAACGGGTGCTGGTGCTGACGTCTTTCCATCATTGTTGAATCTCCTTTTCTTGAAATGTCCATTTTTATTATCTTGGCTATGATTACCACCGAAGTGGTTACCATTTCTGGCATGTTGATTCCCTCCACACTTGTTGTCACCGTTTCGATGACTGTTACCACTTGTATTTTCATTTTGCCGGCTGCTTTCTCTTGGTTGCGTTGACTCGTTACCGCGCTCCAATAACTGAGCCATATTTACAACATTTGAGTACAAACACAGTTTATAAGAAATAAGATATTGACGTATCTCCGGTTTCAAATCTCTTAAAAACATTCGTGTCATTCGCTCCTCATTATCGACCAAATGGGATGCAAACCGGGATAACTCCGTAAATTTAGCCTCGTATTGCGACACGGTCATATTATTTTGCTCCAACTTTATAAACTCCACCTCTTTCATATGACGAATACTTTCGGAAAAGTACTTGTCGTTGAATAGCTCTTGGAACTTTTCACAACACATCTTGAGTCGTCAAGTTAGGCTACGCTTTTCTGATTCCCACCAATGTCACCTTCTTCCACGCAACATGAAGGTGGCGAAGGGAACCTTTGCTCCTCGGAGCATCCCAAGACATCAAATATCTTGGTGATCTGCTTTATCCATGCTTGACCTTAAGTGGGTTTGGCTCTCCAATAAACTCCGGTGGTCCCAGGCTCCTTGAATCTGTTTAGCGGTATCATCCGAGAGTTTCCGTGTTTCCACCCGCATTTTGAATGGGAGGCCGCTCTCGCTGATGTTGCATGAATTGCATAAAGCTTCTTAACATTCCATCGTTCATCATTTGGTCGGTGTTGTTGTTTGCGTGAGGATTGTCGCCTTCCCGATGCACATTATTATTCGATTGTTGATCCAGCGAGACTCAACGGTCTCTTGTGCCCCATTCTTATTCTCAATATTCTGGATGCCATTTTCAAATACCGCCACAAAACAAGGGTTAATTGACATGCAACATATTATCTCTATACTCGACCAACCAATTAAATACCAAAAAATTAGGTAGGTCATACTAGCGAAGGAATTCCCCTCTCCCCCTCCTAGTTCTAGTCTCACATCTTAGCCAGGATCATATCCTAAGCTTTGATACCAACCTGTGGCCCCCCAAAATTGGTATACATCACCTATTCCGAGTCGTCAAATACATGGTACAAAATACAAATACAACTTAATTATACAACCGTCGTAAAGTAAAAGTGCGACAAAACATAAGCTGTGAGTTTTAATACAAATATTGTCATCTAGACAATATTCAAACTCAAATTCAATATTATTACATTTATTTTTTACTATTTCACAGAATAGTGAGAACTACTAATGCTATCAGCTGGTCCGTCACTCCGTTCCCCGACTAGTCCCTGCTACGTTCTCATTTCCTGAAGAGAATAATGAAAGTAAAAGGGTGAGCTCAACTAGCCCAGTAGAAAATATTATGACTAAGTTAATGCAGAATATATTATCGTTAGCCTTCAACAGTGTTAAACTGATCCAATATAACAACCATCAAGTTTAACTGTAGCGGAACAAGCAATCCATTAAAAGAGTCAAGTAGAGAATAAAATCTACTATCTTTTATGATTTAGAAGGTTTTCATCACTTTTATCACTTGGACTCGAACAATAAATAATCCACATCATCGAATCACCCCTACACTACGACCCAAGGATATTTTTTAGTATCACGACCACAATTATCCATGCACTACGGGCCAAGAATATTTGTGTATTCAATAATGGTCATGATCATGCCAACAATCATCCATCAATGCTTTACGAATTCAATGATGACTTTTCCACATCATTTGTAACATTACTACCATGATTACACATCAATAATCCTCAGGTCATAATCATACCAAGTCCATCTATGCACTTTATAGGCCACGAGATGACTTTCAACAAAATATAAACATGTATGACAATGATATAAGAATTCAATAAAACAAGTTCAAGAATTAATTTATCCAGGAACTAATAACGTCCAAATTGTCAACATGATACTGCTTTGTAGAGTAAAATTCAAGAATGCTCAGAAGAATATTTTCATGAAAAGATACTGGATGAAGCGCAAATATCAAGGATATTCCACTAATTTCATGGAGTATAGAAGTCAAAACTTTAACTGTAAGACTCCGAATTTTATGAAATAAAAGTATTCAATTTTTCTATTTAGTAAATGGTTAAATTGATAACAAGTTAAAGTTATGGGTAATATATGAATTTTTTCAAAATACGCAAGTGGTTATAAAATACTCATTGTTGTCGGGGAATATTCGTTTGGTCGTGGAATATTCTTTCTGTCGGAGAATATTTGTACGATGGCGCAACCAGTTGTGGGCCCCATAAATGAATAACTGTCGGATGAAGAAAATGACAAATTTGAGTTTTTATAAATAACGGCATAGTTGTTACCATTAACACTATTGGAATACCCGGTGGTTAAAATACAATAATACGCGTATTTACGGCGAAGAAAGCGGTATTGCGCGATATTTTTTTCAATTATTGATTCTTACGTAAGAAGGCACTACTCAATAATTGTTATAGTGATTATTGTTCAATATTTTATTTTATTGATTCAATAATTGCTGCGTTGATATTTTATATTATTGTTGTTTCAATAATTATTACTGCACGGTATTTCCCATTATCAGATCAATAATTCATATTATTTGAATAATATTATTAGATAGCATTATTGGCAATGTCTAGAAAGTTCTCATCAAAGAGAGGTTTGGTCACCTAATTGCTTGGCGATGGGAGAAATTCTTATTAGAAAGCCCCCTCTTTCCTGGGAACAGCCTGATTGTCATAAATGTGATTCTGTAATATTATTTGTGAATGATTAATTATTGATTCATATGATACGGAAATATTTATTTGATGTGGATATAAATGATGGATTTATTTATGCGGTTAAAAATGAAGGAGTTAATGTTGAGGTGTTTTATCAGTATTTTGTCGGATTGGAGGTATTAAAAGATCAAATCAGTGTTCTTACAGCTTTATTGTGTGAGTTATAATTTTTAATCCGATCGTAGTCACATTAACCAACTGAGTATAATAAGGAATGGAATAACAAAAGAAATCACCAGTACATGATGATAAGACCTGGCCGGCGAGTTATTCCAACCAGAATAATAAATAACGGAATCAGTCCCACAGTAAAATGCATGATGTGATATTCCAATGAATAATAAAAATGGAAACCAGGTCCCACGTAAAAAAACGCATGAACATGATATTCCAATAGAATAATAAAGACTTTTAACCAGGTCCGTGTAGAACGCATAAACAGATATTCAACGGAAATAATAAAGATTTTAACCAAGTCCGTCGTAGAAACGCATGCATGGATGTTCCAATGAATGATAAAGAATGGAACAATGAAAGAATTTCACCAAGTATAGGGTAGCAGCGTATCTGAGTTATTCCAACGTAATAATAAAGAATGGAATAACAAAAGTTCTCTTCATGGATAAGAAAGAAATAATACTCACTACCTTAGAAAAATTGGATCTTTGGAATAGTGAGGTAGAGACTTCTCTTCTTCTTTCTATAATTTCTCTCTATAATAATCGCTCTAAAAAGCTTTTGTGAATTGGTGATAAATGAAGGAAGAATGAGCTTATTTATAGAAAAATATAGTTTCGATAATTGCACATTTTGGGGCTCAAAATTACAATCTGAATACCTCCAACTTTTTTTTATTTTAATTTAGTCATAGAGTATTATCAAACTTGCCCACCTCCCTAATAGTAAAAAAAATGTGATTCAATAGTAAATTATGTGAATCAATAGTTCTGAATATGTGAAAATACGAATTACAATAGTACCTCCATCTATACCTCCATTTTTAACTTAGTCATACAGTATTATCAATCTTGTACCAACTCCCCTAATAGTAACAAGAATGTGAAACAATAGTGTACACATGTGAACAAATAGTTATAATCATGTGAAATAATAGCAATCAATTGCTCATTTATCCGGTTAAATACCCGATTGGTCAATATAACCTCCAGACATCAATTATTATCGAAATAATTGTCGATTTTTACTAACACAAATAATTCAACACAATGAAACCATTTTTATCAAAAATATAAAATTTGAAATTTGAAGTTTGTCTTTTCCCGAAAAAGTCAACTGTTGACTTTTTGACCAAATAGTGAATTCCGGAAAATTTTGTGTTTATAGACTATTTTTACTAATTTCATCGTTCCGGACTCAAATATCACGTCCGCGTCTCCAAATTCAACTCCGAACACAACTTTAATTTTAATAACATTCATCATTAATATTATAACTCACAATATTTATCAACCAGGTCATTCCCAGGAAAGAGGGGGCTTTCCAATAAGGATTTCTCCCTATTGGCGCGCAATTAGGTGACCAAACCTCTCCTTGACAGAACTTCTAGACATTGTAAATATTACAATTTAATAATATGAATAACTTTGTCGTCTCAATTATTGATTTAATAAAATAACATATTATGCAGATGATACTATGACAATAATCGAATCAATAATATTAGAGATATTATACAAGAATTCTTCATAGCAATAATTGAGTATAAGCGAGTGACTTCTCACGTAAACATCAATAATCAATACTGGTATTGCTACTATGCAACTACGCCAGATTCATCAGTACTTTACTACCGGGTAGTTCAACAGTTAACAGTAAAACTTCCGCCGTTATTTTCATAAAGTATTTTTGTCATTTTCTCAATCTGACAATAATTCCGTTGAGGGGGTCCACCAATGATTGTGCCTGTGACGCTCCGAAAATAGGAATACATCACCTATTCTGAGTCGCCAAATACATGGTACAGAATACAAATACAATCTTAAATATACAACATGAGCTGTGAGTTTGAATACAAATATTGTTTACTAGAGAGTATACAAACTCAAAAAGAGTCCTCATTACTATTATTATCATACTATTTCACAGAATAGTGAGGACTACTAATGCACCATCTAGGACCATCACTGTTCCCCGACTAGTCCCCGCCACGCTCTCATTTCCTAAAGAGAATAAAGAAAGAAAGTGGTGAGCTCAACTAGCCCAAAGAAGAAATATTATGACTAAGATAATGCGAGAATAAATTATCATTAGCCTTAAAAAAGTTGTTAAATTGATACAATATAATAACCATCAAGTTTAATCTAGTTTTGAACAAGCAATCCATTAAAAGAGTCAAGTAGAGAATAAAATCTACTATCTTTTATGATTTAAAAGGTTTTTCATCACTTTTATCACCGGGACTTAGCTTAATAAATAATCCACATCATCGAATCACCCCCGCACTACTGACCAAAGATATTCTTTAGTATCATGACCACGAATTATCCATGCACTACGGCTAAAGATAATCATGTTTTCATCAATGGTCCTGATCATGCCATAAAACAATTCATCTTTGCACCCTTGGCCGAAGAGAATCCATAGCCATAATCATACCAAAAACTGTCCATCAATGCACTACGGGCCAATAAGGACTTTTTCCACATCATTTGTAATATTACTATTAATGATTACAATCAATAATCCTCGGTCATAATCATACCAAGTTCATCTATGCACTACAAGCCACGTATGACTTTCAAAAAAATATAAAAGCATGAGGATGATGACAATGATATAAGAATTCAATAAAACAAGTTCAAGAATTAATTTATCCAGAATTAATAACGCCCAAATTATCAACATGATATTGCTTTGTAGAGTAAAATTCAAGAATGCTCGTAAGAATATTTCCATGAAAGAGATATCGGATGAAGCGCAAAATATCAAGGATATTCCACTAATTTCATGGAGTATGGAAGTCAAAGTTTTAACCAACCGAGTATAATAAATAATGGAATAACAAAAGAAATCACCATGCATGCGGTGCCGCGATGTACAAAGTTATTCCAACAGTAATAATAATTAACGGAACAAAGTCATGCGTAAAAGCACGTATATGATGTTTCAAATAGAATAATAAAGAACGGAATAATAACAAACCACCACGCATGCGGTGATTGCATGATGACAGTTATTCCAATGTAATACCAATAAAGACGAGAACCAGTCCGCCAGAAAACGCATGCATGTGATATATTCCAACGAAATAATAATAAAGACGGAACCAGTCCGACGTAAAAACCGATATAGATATTTCAACGTAATAATAAAGACGGAACCAATCCTATAGAGAACGCATATCAGATGATATATTCAAATGTAATAATAAAGAATGGAATAATGTAAGAATTTCACCAAGTATGTAGTATCTTGATATGATGCAGTTATTCCAACATAATAACAAATAATGGAATAATGTAAGTTCTCTTCATGAAGATAAGAAAGAAATAATACTCCCTACCTTAGAAGAAATGGATATAGAAGTAGTGAAGTAGCGAATACTTTCTTCTTTCTCTCTATAATAATTGCTCTAAAGCTTTTGTGAATTGGTGAGAAATGAAGGAAGAATGAGCTTCTATTTATAGGAAAATATAGTTTCGATAATTGCATATTTTGGGGCTCAAAATACTACAGTATAATACCTTCCTCTTTTTCTTCATTTTTAATTTAGTCCTGCAAGTATTATCAAACTTGCACCAACTCCCCTAATAGTAAATAATGTGAATCAATAGTAAATCATGTGACTCAATAGTTCTAATCATGTGATAAAGTAATTACAGTATAGTACCTTCAACTATACCTCCATTTTTAACTTAGTCATGTAAGTATTATCAATCTTGCACCACCACCCCTAATAGTATAAGAATGTGAATCAATAGTATCCCGTGAATAGTAACTCATGAATAGTAACTAGTGAATAGTAACTCGTGAATAGTACTGCGACACAAAAAGTACTCCGAATACCCGAGTGAACAATATAACCTCCAGACATCAATTATCATCGAAATAAATGTCAATTTCCACTAACACTAATAATTCCAATACAATGGAACAATCAATTTCATCTTTAATCAACACAAATTATTCATCATTAATATTATAACTCACAATATTTAACAACCAGGTCGTTCCCAAGAAAGAGGGGGCTTTCCGATAAGGATTTCTCCTTATCAAGCGCCAAGAATTAGGTGACCAAACCTCTCCTCGATGTAACTTCTAGACATTGTCAATATTGCAAATAATAATATGAATAACTTTGTCGTCTCAATTATTGATTTAATAATAATAAATATTATGCAGATGATACTATGATAATAATTGAATCAATAATATGAGAGATATGATGCAGCAATTACTGTAGCAATAATTGAGTATAACTGAGTGACTTCTCACGTAAGCATCAATAATCAATACCGTGTGCTACTATGCAACCACGCGTATTACTGTACTTTTACTACAGAGTAGTTCAACAGTTTTAACGGTAACACTTCCGTCGTTATTTTTATAAAAAGATAATTCTGTCATTTTCTAACTACGACAATACTTCCGTTGTGGGGTGCACCAATGATTGTGCCATCGTACGAATATTCCCCGACAAAAAGAATATTCCCCGACCAATTGAATATTATATAACCACTTGCTTACTTTGCAGAATTTGTAAATATTACCCACAACTATAACATTATATCAAATCCACACCATAATATTCAAAAAAATATTTCGAGAAATTTAAATCTTTATTCATAAAATCTGGGGTCTCAAAATCTCCCCTCCTTATGGAATTTTGCCCTCGAAATTTACGTGCTTACCTGGAATGCCGAAGAGATGAGGATACCCTGACTTCATTTCAGATTCTAACTCTTGAGGTATAACCTTTGAGTGTTGAATATGGTCCTTCTTATCCAAGATTTTAAAATGTATCTCATCATACGTTAAATCATTCGCTATATCGTCCGGTTCTAAATTAATAATGTGGTTCGGGTCGTCCACATATTTACGTAACATCGATACGTTATGAACACGCGACATACTTGACGGTAAAACTAGTTTATAAGCCACAGTTCCTACTCGACCAAGGATTTCAAATGGGCCAATAAAATTGAGGGTTGAGATTTCCTCTCTTCGTCGATTCTTGCTTCTAGAATAACACCTTCTTGAACCTTCTTCATTCATCAGCTCTGGGTGTGTAGCTTGAGCGGATTTAACTTTATCGATTAAAGTCAATTTTAATCGTATATTTGTTATCTTCACGTGGGTTCCTAGAGTCTTTAACTCTATCTTCATCATTTGTAAGTCGTACGAAATGGGTCTTTGTGTTAACAACATAGCACTCGTAAACGCATACGATCTTCTACTTAACGCGTTAGCTACCACGTTCGCTTTTCCACGATGGTATTGAATAGTACGATCGTAATCTTTAACAAATGAGCCAACGCTTTTTTATGCGTATTACGCTCGCTTTAGTTGAATAAATATTTAAGGGTTTTAGAAATGGGTTTTGTCTTTCAGGGTCAATACAAAATTCGATTTCACGCTCTAGGGGTAGGCTAAGAAGTCTTCAAGAATACGTCAGGAAATTTATTAACAATAGAAATATCATTCAAAACTGTGACTCTCATCCAAGACTTGGGTAACACGTCACATTGATACCTATCATCTTGCCATCGTCATTCACAGCGTCGCCTACAGAAAGTCTGGCTTCGGTGCATTCCACACAAGGAAGTCAACAACGAAAGGACCGAGGCTCTTTACTTATGGCTTGATATGACAGTGATTGACTTTAGTGGTTTGGTTGCTTGAATTCGCATAACAGGTTGGTTAGGAATATGAAAGCTAACAACCTTACGAAAAGCTTGATAAGTATCTAACCAATCGATTCCTAAAATCACATCCAAGGCAAGTATTTTCAAAGAGATATGATCGGCAGGTAACGTGAAAGTGTCGATTTGAATTAAAAAAGATTTATAAATAGTGGAGGTAACGAAGGTTTCTCCCAACTGAGTTTAAACAAATATATCAAAGTCTAACTTCTCCGGAGTTAGCTTCAAACATTGAGCACAACTAGGTGAAATAAAAGAGTGAGTAGAACCGGTATCTAACATGGTATAGACTTCGCAAGAGTTTATGACTAACATACCCGTGATAATTTTATTCAGGTTTCTCGTCACGAAAAAAATGCTCTATCTTAAACTATCGGCTTTGGCTTGTCTGGGACATCCTTTGGCATCACTATCCCAGCGGGACTTGACTTCACCATACGACAAAATCGAGCTAGGTGACTTTCTCTTCCGCAATTAAAACACGCTTTGGATTCTTTGCAGACAGCTTTGAGACGGATGTGTCCTCTCCGTCTGCATTTGAAACATACGACCGGTGTTCGTTCTTCTTCCTTTGAAACGGGTGCTGGTGCCGACGTCTTCACGTCATTGTTGAACTTTCTCTTCTTGAAATATCCATTCTTATTGTTTTGGCCATGATTACCACCGAAATAGTTACCATTCTCATGGTATGATAATTTCCCCCACGATGGTTATCATTATTTCGATGGTCGCTGCCCATTTAAGACGATTATTATCATGTTGTTGGTGTTGCCTTTTTGGTTGTCTTGACTTCGACTATCGCGTTCCAATAAATGTGCCCTATTCACAACATCCGAATATAAACAAAGTTTGTGAGAAATGAGGTATTGACGATATTGGGTTTCAAACCTCTTAAAAACATTCGCGTCATTCGCTTCCTCATTATCGACCAAATGGGATGTAAACCGAGACAACTCGACAAACTTAGCCTCGTCTTCGCGACACGGTCATATTGTTTTGCTCCAAATTGATGAACTCCACCTCCTTCATGTGATTTAATACTTTCGGGAAAGTACTTGTCGTTGAACAGCTCTTGAAACTTCCCCCAAGACATCTTGAGTGCGTCAGTCTGGGTGCATTTTACAGATTCCCACAAGTAATTTGCCTCTTCACGTAACATAAAGGTGGCAAAGGGAACCTTTTGCTCCTCTGAGCATCCCAAGACATCAAATATCTTGGTGATCTGCTTTAAACATGTCTCTGCCTTAAGTGGTTTTGGCTTTCCCAAAACTCCGGTGGTCCCAGCTCCTTGAACTGCTTAGTGGTGACCAACCATGGGTTGCCATTGTTTCCTCCTGCATTATGAACAGGAGTCTCTCTCGTCTGGTGTTGCATGAATTCTAAAAAGCTCCTAAACGTACCGTCATTTGGTCAGTGTGGTTATTTATAGGAGGATTATCGCCATCCTGTTGTACATTTTCCTGATTATTGATCTGTGGAGACTCAACGGTCTCCTGTGCTCCATTGCTATTCTCAATATGTCATTTTCAAACACTGCCATAAAATAAGGGTTAATTAACATATCACATATTATCCCTATACTCTGACCGACCAATTAAATACCAAATAAACTTAAGTAGGTCATACTAAATAAGGAATTCCCCGCTCTCCTCCTAGTTCTTGTCTCAACATCTCACCAGGGATCATATCCTAAGCTTTGATACTTAACCATGACGCCCCCAAAATAGGAATACATCACCTATTCTCGAGTCGCCAAATACATGGTATGTAATACAAAATACAAATACAATCTTAAATATACAACATGAAGTTTGTGAGTTTGAATACAAATATTGTTTACTAGAGAGTATACAAACTCAAAAGGAGTCCTCATTACTATTATTATCACACTATTTCACGTAATAGTGAGGACTACTAATGCACCATCTAGGACCATCACTCTGTTCCCGACTAGTCCCCATTACGCTCTCATTTCTTGAGAGAACGAATAAAAGAAAGAAAGTGAGAGCTCAACTAGCCCAAGAAGAAATATTATGACTAAGATAATGCAGAATAAATTATCATTAGCCTTAAACAGTGTTAAACTGATACAATATAACAACCATCAAGTTTAACTGTAGCAAAACAAGCAATCCATTAAAAGAGTCGAGTAGAGAATAAAATCTACTATCTTTTATGATTTAAAAAGGTTTTTCATCACTTTTATCGCTGGGACTCAGCTTAATAAATAATCCACATCATCGAATAACCCCTACACTACGGCCAAGGATATTCTTTAGTATCACGACCACGAATTATCCATGCACTACGGCTAAAGATAATCATGTTTTCATCAACGGTCCTGATCATGCCATAAAAAAATTCATCTTTGCACCCTTAGCTGAAGAGAATCCATAGCCATAATCATACCAAAAACATCTGTCCATCAATGCACCACGCCCAATGAGGACTTTTTCCACATCATTTGTAATATTACGGTCATGATTACACCAATAATCCTCGGTCATAATCATACCAAGTCCATCTATGCACTACACAAAGCACACGATGACTTTCAAAAAAATATATAAACATGAGGATGATGACAATGATATAAGAATTCAATAAAACATGTTCAAGAATTAATTTATCCAGAATTAATAACGTCCAAATTGTCAACATGATATCGCTTTGTAGAGTAAAATTCAAGAATGCTCGTAAGAATATTTCCATGAAAAGATATTTGATGAAGCGCAAATATCAAGGATATTCCACTAATTTCATGGAGTATGGAAGTCAAAGTTTTAACCAACTAAGTATAATAAATAATGGAATAACAAAAGAAATCACCATAAATGCGGTATCTTGGCAGATGGAAAGTTATTCAACGAATAATAATTAATTTAACGGTGTCATGTGTAAAAGCATGATGTGATGTTCCAACAGAATAATAAAGAACGAATAATAATGTAAATCACCATGCATGCGGTATTGCATGATAGGTTATTCCAATGTAATACCAATAAAGATTTTAACCAGTCCCAACGTAAAAGCACGCATAACGCATGTGATATTCCAACAAAATAATAAAAAGATTTTAACCAGTCCCAGTAGAAACGCATGCACGTGATATTCCAAATGTAAATAATAAAGAATGGAATAATGTAAGAATTTCACCAAGTATGCAAGATTGCTTGCATGACAAAGTTATTCGACATAATAACAAATAATGGAATAATGTAAGTTCTCTTCATGGATAAGAAAGAAATAATACTCCCTACCTTAAGAAAAATCGGATATAGAAGTAGTAAAGTAGCAGAATACTTTTCTTCTTTCTCTCTATAATTTCTCTCTATAATAATTGCTCTAAAGCTTTTGTGAATTAGTGAGAAATGAAAGAAGAATGAGCTTCTATTTATAGGAAAATATAGTTTCAATAATTGCACGTTTTGGGCTCAAAATACTACAGTATAATACCTTCCTCTTTTTCTTCATTTTTAATTTAGTCCTGCAAATATTATCAAACTTGCACCAACTCCCCTAATAGTAAATAATGTGAATCAATAGTAAATCATGTGACTCAATAGTTCTAATCATGTGATAAATTAATTACAGTACTAACCTTCAATTATACCTCCATTTTTAACTTAGTCATGCAAGTATTATCAATCTTGCACCACCACCCCTAATAGTATAAGAATGTGAATCAATAGTACCCCGTGAATAGTAACTCATGAATAGTAACTAGTGAATAGTAACTCGTGAATAGTACTCCGACACGAAAAGTGCTCCGAATACCCGAGTGAACAATATAACCTCCAGACATCAATTATCATCGAAATAAATGTCAATTTTTACTAACACTAATAATCTCAATACAATGGAACAATCAATTTCATCTTTAATCAACACAACTTATTCATCATTAATATTATAACTCACAATATTTAACAACCAATGTCGTTCCTGGAAAGAGGGGGCTTTCGAGATAAGGATTTCTCCTTATTAAGCGCAATGATTAGGTGACCAAACCTCTCCTCGATGTAACTTCTAGACATTGTCAATATTGCAAATAATAATATGAATAACTTTGTCGTCTCAATTATTGATTTAATAATAATAAATATTATGCGAGATGATATTGTGACAATAATTGAATCAATAATATGAGAGATATGATGCAAAGAATTCATGTGAGCAATAATTGAGTATAACCGAAAGTGACTTCTCATGTAAGCATTAATAATCAATACCGTGTGCTACTATGCAATCCACGCGTATTCATCGTATTTTTAGTACCTTTAGTAGTTCAACAATTTTAACGGTAACACTTCCGCCGTTATTTTTATAAAAAGATAATTATGTCGTTTTCTAACTACGACAATACTTCCGTTGTGGGGTCCACAAATAATTGTGCCGTCGTACGAATATTCCCCAACAAAAAAAATATTCCCCGACCAATCGAATATTATATAACCACTTGCTTACTTTGCAGAATTTGTAAATATTACCCACAACTATAATATTATATCAAATCCACACCATAATATTCAAAAATATATTTCGAGAAATTTAAACCTTTATTCATAAAATCTGGGGTCTCACAGTGCCGTTGTACGAATATTCCCTATTAAAACGAATATTTCCCGACCAATCGAATATTATATAACAACTTGCGTACTTTGCAAAATTTGTAAATATTACCCACAACTATAACATTATATCAAATCCACACCATAATATTTAAAAATATATTTCGAGAAAATTTAATCTTTATTCAAAAAGTTGGGGTCTTACAAGGAAGTTCTTCAGGGAATACGTCAGGAAATTCATTAACAATAGAAATATCATTCAAAACTGACGTATTTTTATTTAGATCTGTGACGTGGGCTAAGAAAGCTTGACATCCGTTTTTCAATAAACGGATAGCTTTATGGCTTGAGATGATCATGCCAACAACTATCCATCAATGCACTACGGGCCAATGATGACTTTTTCCACATCATTTGTAACATTAAGGTCATGATTACACCGAATAATCCCTGATCATAAGCATACCAAGACCATCTATGCACTACTGAACCAAAATGACTTTCAACATAATATAAAACATGAGGATGATGACAAAGATATAAGAATTCAATAAAACAAGTTCAAGAATTAATTTATCCATGAACCAATAACGTCCAAATTGTCAACATGATCTTTGCTTTGTAGAGTAAAATTCAAGAATGCTCGTAAGAATATTTCCATGAAAAGATCTTCGGATGAAGCACAAATATCAAGGATATTCCACTAATTTCATGGAGTATAGAAGTCAAAACTTTAACCAATCGAGTATAATAACGAATGGAATAACAAAAGAAATCACCATGCATGCGGTACTTAGCATAGGCGTGTTATTCCAACAGATTAATAAATGTTTAAACCGGTCGATTTAAAATTACACCGACGCGGATGTTCCAAAAGAATAATAAAGATTTTAACACAGTCCCAAGTAGCACGCACGCATGTGATATTCCAACGAATAATAATAAAGATGGAACCAGTCCCCAGGCGTAAACGCATGCATACATGATATTCCAACAGATTAATAATAAAGACGGAACCAGTCCTGCCAGAAATGCATGACGTATGGATATTCCAATGTAATAATAATAAAGATGGAATTAGGTGCGGTGTAAACGCACAGACATGATATTCCAACAGATTAATAATAAAGACGGAACCAGGTCCGGTGTAAAACGCACAGACAGGATATTCCAACAAAATAATAATAAAGACGGAACCAGGTCCGGCGTAAAATGCACAAACAGGATGTTCTAATAGAATAATAAATAGTTGAATAACAGAAGAATTTCACCAAGTATAGGGTATCCCGCGTATACAGGTTCTTCCAACAGAATAATAAAAAATGGATTAACAAAAGAATTTCACCAATAAGAAAGAAGGAATACCCCTAACGAGTACAACAAATAATATCTCTTACCATAAAATAAACTGAATATAAGAGTAGGGAAGGAGCAGAATACTTTTCTATAGCTTCTCTATAATTTCTCTCTCTAGAGTTTCAGTGAATTCGTAAGAAATAATGAAGGAATGAGCTTCTATTTATAGAAAAAATGGATCGCATAAGAATTAACTCATGAAGTGACAAATTGATTTACTTTAATCGACGGTCCATATTTAAAGCAAAATCTTTTAAATAAAATATAATATATTCTATTTATAATCTAATAAAACGAATAACTTTATAAATTTTTTTTACTATGCAAATACTATGTAGGCACTATGCAAAACACTATGCATAATAAAATATAATATATTCTAATTATTGTCTAATAAAAAATGTATAACTTTATAAAAGTATTCATTTTATATAAAAAGATTTTACTATTAGTCTAATAAAACGAATAACTTTATAAAAATATTCTGCTTTTATATAAAAAAGCTTTTCATGTTTTATTACATTAATAATACCAATAAAACAAAACCGAGTGACTTATCACATACGCATCAATAATCAATACCGCGGTAATATCAGGTAACTACGCCATTCATCGTATTCTTTTTAACACCGGTGTTTCAACAGCTTAATGGTAAAACTTCTTGCCGTATATTTTCATAAAAGTATTTTTTGTCGCTTTTCTCGATCCGAAATGATAATTCCGTTATAGGGTCCACCAATGATTGTCTTGGTTGTATTTAATATTCCATGTTAAAACGAATATTTCCCACCAATCAAATATTATATAACAACTTGCGTATTTTGCAAAATTTATAAATATTACCCACAACTATAACATTATATCAAATTCATTCCATAATATTCAAAAATGATATTTATAGAAAATTCATCTTTATTTATAAAAGTTGGGGTCTTACATATTTCCTGCAAATGGGTTTATAAAATAAAGTGTCACACCGATGGATCAATTGAGAGGCACAAAGCTTGTCTGGTACCTCGTGGCTCAACAATATGGACTAGACTATGGTGAAAGGTTTAGTCCAATATCGAAGCTTACAACTATGCCAGTCTTATTGGCACTTGCAGCTAGCAAAGACTGCAACTTGTGGCAGATGGATGTAAAAAATACATTTTTACATGGGGAGCTAAATAGGGAGATTTACATGATTCAACTAGTGGGATTTCAGAATCAAAATGATCATCCCGAGTATGTGTGTAAGCTAAGGAAGACGTTTTATGGTTTAAAGCAAGCACAAGAGCTTGGTATGGTAAGATTGATAAGAATTGATGCAAAACGTGATTAATTTAGTTAGCCGAATTATGTTGATTTAGTCTTTAACTGTTAACTAGAAAGTAGGAGAGGAGTTGCGTAAGACCTGATCTGTAGTAGTTGTTTTATTTAGAATTAGTTGCTACTTTTTAGGCGGTATGGTTATGATTTTAGGTTATAAATAAAGGGTGTAATCAATCGTTTAAAGGAGTAGAAGTAGAGTATTTCATTCATTTTGAAATTGATAAAGTTGTAGCTTTTTTCTTCTCTCTGTTTCATTCTGTATTCCTTTGTCTCTCTTATTTCCAACAGTTTTGGTATCAAAGCCAAGTGCGATTGACGTTGGGCGTTGAAGTTTTTGGATTATTGCTATAGCATAATCAGTGGGTCTCATTGATGTGCATACTGAGGTGTTAAACAAACGGTTTGAGTAAGTGTTTTTTGCGCTATGGCAAACTAAGGTAATGTTCTCGAACCTTTCTCAATCCTTGATTCCTCCATTTAGTGGTGAAAATTATGAGTTTTGGAGCATCAAAATGAAAACTTTTTTTACTGTACAAGAACTTTGGGAGTTGGTTGAGACTGGTTTTGCAGAAAGTGCACCAGATGTTAGAGAGCTTCGCAAGAAGGATGCGAAGGCTCTGCTTGTTTTGCAACAGACTGTAGCAGACCCTATATTTCATCGAATTACTGGTGCAACGAAGTCGAATGAAACATGGACTATTTTGAAGCAAGAGTACCATGGGGACAAGAAGATAACAGTGGTTAAACTGCAGACTTTTCGAAGAGAGTTTGAGACACTTTTCATGAAAGGTAATGAGTCTGTTCAAGATTTCTTCTCTAGAGTTTCTGTTATAGTTAATCAAATGAGAGCTTTTGGAGAGACTATCTTAGATCAGAAAATTGTGGAGAAGATATTAAGGAGTCTTCCGAATAAATATGATCATGTTGTTACAGCCATTGAGGAGTCTAAAGACTTGTCTACATTTTCTTGTAATGAACTAATGGGTTCTCTTTTAGCACATGAAGAGAGAATTAACAGGTCAAAGGAGAAGAATCTTGAGCATGCCTTTCAAACCAAAATGGAGGTCTCAAATAAAGGAAAATTTGACGAAGGCTCTTCTGGACAAAAGCAATTTGGTAGAGGCCAAGGTAGAGGTAGCTACCGTGGTCGTGGAAGAGGTTGAGGAAGGTCTAATATGGGGCATTTTGAAAGGAAAGACCATCAAGACAAGCAATGCTATTCATGCAAGCAATATGGGCACATTTCACCAAATTTCCCAAACAAGACTCAGCAGAAAGCCAACTTTGCTAAAGTAGAACAAGAGGAAGGTAACTTATTTCTGACATGTCTAGAGTCAAAAGCAAGTATGGGTGATATGTGGCTCTTAGACAGCGGCTGTAGTAACCATATGACAGGGGAGAAAAGTCTCTTCTGTAGCATAAACGAATCTACAAAATCAAAAGTACGACTGGGTGATAACAAGCAACTCCAAATTGAAGGCAAGGGAACTATTGGAGCTAAATTCAAATCAGGTATTGAACGATCTATTCATGACGTTTATTATTCTCCTAATTAGCTCACAATCTGTTAAGTGTCGGTCAATTAGTCGAAAGAGGATATTCAATGTTGTTTGAAAATAATATGTGTGAAATTAAAAGAAAAGGAGTATCCGATAAACCTCTCGTTCAGATTCCCATGACTAAGAATATGATGTTTCCCCTTGATCTTTCTTGTTTGAATGAGTGTGCATTGGTTGCTAATGTTAAAGATGATTCTAGACTTTGGCAATTACGATACGATCACTTGAATTTTAATGGGCTGAAGTTGTTAAATTAGAAGCATATGGTGTTTGGTTTACCTTCAATCCATTGCATAGACGATGTATGTGAAGGCTGCATTTATGGGAAGCAACATAGGTTACCATTTCCTGTCAGCAAAGCTTGGAGAGCCAAAAAGTCTCTTGAAATTGTTCATGCTGATATATGTGGCCCAACAAGGACCTTATCCTTCAATAAGAGTAGATATTTTTTACTCTTTACGGATGACTATACTCGTATGAGTTGGGTGTATTTCCTTTCTTACAAATCGTGCTTATGAAAAGTTTCAGAGTTCAAAGCTTTTGCGAAAAGGAAAGTGGGCGTGTCATAAAAAGTTCTTCAGATCTTGATAGAGGAGAGTTCCTATCCAATGAGTTCACCTATTTTTGCAAGCAAAATGGAATTCAAAGGCAACTAACGATTGAGAAGAACCCCGAATGTAATGGTGTTACCGAAAGGAAGAACCAGAATAAGGTGGAGATGGCTAGAGTATCTTTAAGTGAGAAAGGATCGCCTAACGATTTAAAAATTTGAAGCAAGAGCTACATCTATATTTCTTCTCAACATATCTCCAACTAAAGCCGTCCGAAACATGACTCCCTATGAAGCCTGGTGGAACCAAAAACCCAATGTAAGTCACCTAAAGATCTTTGGTAGCATTGCCTATTCTCTGATTGACTCTAATGACCGTTCTAAACTTGATAAAAGAGCGAGAAATGTATCTTTGTTGGGTATAGCAGTGAAACCAAGGGCTATCGGTTGTATAATTCAAAAAATGGGAAACTTGTTATTCGCCGAGATGTTGTATTCGATGAAAATAGTTTTTGGAATTGGAAAGAAGAACAAAATCAGCAAGTGCCTTTTGATATAGTCGAACCGACACAAGCAACAGAGAATCAAGTGTCACCGCAGAGTTCTCTATCATCAAACTCATCGGGAAGGTTTACTGAGAATCAAGTGTCACCGCAGAGTTCTCCATCATCAAACTCATCGGGAAGGTTTACTTCAAGAGAATTAAATAATGAAGCCAAATGACAACTCGGATTCTCAGACCGATTCGATACCCTCTCCTCGTAAAATGTCGATCTTTAGGCGAGATTTATGAATCATGCACTTTTGCTTTGTTAAGTCTGAACACATTAACTATGAAAAAGCACAAGGGAAAGAAGAATGAACAACACTCTATCACGAGAGGAAATTATTGCAATCGAAAAAAATGACACGCGGGAGTTAGTAGACTTGCCGTATGGGAAGAAAGCGATTAAGCGTGAAATGAATTTACAAGATGAAATACAATCCAGATGGAACCGTGCAAAAGTATAAAGCAAGGCTCGTTGCCCGAGGGTATGTGCAACAACAAGTCTTGATTTTATTGAGAATTTTTCTCTCGAAGCAGAAGATTTGAAACGGTTTGAATTGTTTTAGTTGTGGTGCTTTCAAAATAAATGGCCAGATTTTGGTTTGATGTTAAGTCCGCATTTTTAAATGGTTTTTTGGAAGAGGATGTGTATGTGGCACAACCATAGGGGTTTATAGTCGAAGGTCAAGAGGAGAAAGTTTACAAGCTTAAGAAGGCGTTATGCGGACTCAAGCAACTCAGGAGCTTGGTATAAATGGTTGATACTTATCTTCATCAAAATGGGTATCATAGAAGTGATAATGGTGACATTGTATGTGAATGTGACATGTCTTCGGTGATATTCTTATTATATGTGTTTATGTAGATGATATTATATATACATCATCTTCAACACTCTTTGTCAAGGAATTTAAGGTCGACGATGATGCGGGAATTGACATGACAGATTTGGGATCTATGCATTACTTTTGGCATCCAAGTTCAAAGAAAATGTGATGAAGGAATTTTTATATGCCAGGAAAAGTATGCACGGGAATTGCTGAAGAAGTTAAATATGATGAGTTGTAAAACCTCGTCTACTCCCACTACTAGAAAAATAAGAATACGTGACGGAATTTTGTGACAGTTTTTAAAAACAATCACAAAAGATAGTAATTTGTGATGGACTTTTTAAGTAATCAAAAAATAATAGTATATATGATGGCTCTTAATGATGACAAATTTTGCCATTAATGTATTATAATTGTGATGGACATGTCAATCACACAAATTTTTTTACGCAAAATAAATTTTTTTTTTGTGACGCACTAAGTCGTCACATATAGATATACCCTTTTTGTGATTGCATTTAAGCCATCACTAATATTTTAATATAATAAATAATCAAAACAATATTTTATGACGGTCGTGACAATCATTAAAAAGATAGATTTTTGTGACGACTTTTATTTGCAATTACAAAAAGAAGGTTTTTTGTGATGGAATTTTCAAGCCGTCACAAAACAATAAAATATATGATGGCCCTTAGTGATGACTAATTTTACCATCATTATAGATTATTTGTGACTGCCATTGCAATCACCAAATCTTGTTTGGAAGTAATTTTGTTTAGTAAGTCAACTCACATATGTTTCCTTTTATATTTTGTTTTAAAATTATAATCATGATCTGGACTTTGGTGTAGTGGTAATACTCGTTATTTAGTTTGCAAATGGGAGAGGGTTCGAATCCTACAAGTATCATTTGATACAATTAATATAGATATAATTAATATAGTAAAATAAATTATACGTAAATAGAGATTCACGTTCTTACATTTGATCCCTAAAGTCTTATTTTTTTTGTGATGACTTTGACAATCACAATAGATTATATGTTAATGTGATTGTATTAATCATCACAAAAGCACTAAGCGTTTGTGTGATTGCCAAAACCATCACGTAAAACCTTTCATGTGGACGTATACAAGACGGCCATTGTGATGCTTAAAGCCATCACGTAAACCTTTCGTGATGGTTTTCCTACTTTTTATGATGGATTTTGGCCATCACAAATGACCATATTTTTGGTAGTGTCCCATGAACCCAAATGAGAAGCTATGTGCGAAAGATGGTACTGCAAGGGCCGATGAAAGAATGTTCAGGAGCATGATTGGCGGACTGATGTACTTAACTAACACCCGCCCAGATATAATGTTTTCTGTAAGTCTACTGTCCAGATTCATGCATACACCGACCATGCATCATCTCGGAACAGCAAAGAGAATCCTTCGCTATGTACGGGAAACTAGCGATTATGGGATTTGGTACAAATCGGTTGCTGAATTTAGTTTAATTGGTTTTACTGATAGTGATTGGGCAGGTTTTGTGGATGATAGGAAAAGCACGAGTGGGTTCATATTCACTCTTGGCTCGGGGGCTGTGTCATGGTCTTCAAAGAAACAAGCAAGTGTTGCATTATCATCTTCAGAGGCAGAATACATAGCAGCCTCATCTGCAACGTGTCAATCAATTTGGATGCGGCGAATTTTGGAGGATTTACATCAAGTTCAAGGAGCAGCCACAAAGATTTACTGTGACAACAAGGCCACCATCTCTATGACTAAGAACCCGATCTTTCATGGGAGAACAAAGCATATTGAACTCCGACACCATTTCATTCGAGAAGCTGTTGCTAACGGCACAGTAATGATGGAGCATTGCTCAACCAATGACCAAAGTGCAGATGGGTTTACGAAGGCACTCTCATATCCGAAGTTCGTGAAGTTTCGGTCATCACTCAATGTTTCCAGTTTCGCATCAAAGGGGAGTGATAAGAATTGATGCAAAACGTGATTAATTTAGTTAGCAGAATTATGTTGATTTAGTCTTTAACTGTTAACTAGAAAGTAGGAGAGGAGTTGCAGAAGACCTAGTCTGTAGTAGTTGTTTTATTTAGGAATTAGTTGCTACTTTTTAGGTAGTATGGTTATGATTTTAGGTTATAAATAAAGGGTGTAATCAACTGTCTAAAGAAGGAGTAGAAGTAGAGTATTTCATTCATTTTGAAATTGATAAAGCTGTAGCTTTTTTCTTCTCTCTGTTTCACTCTGTATTCCTTTGTCTCTCTTATTTCCAACAAAGATTGCTGATTATTTTTTATTCAAAGTGGTTATTCGATGACACCTGCATATTCTACTTTATTTGTTAAAGTCAATGGAGGAAAGCTAGCTATTGTGCACGTGTATGTGGATCATTTAATCATAACAGGTGATTTTGAAGAAGAAATCCACCGAATGAAGAGGAATTTATCAGTTCGTTTCTAGATGTAAGAACTTGGACAACTCAAGCACTTTCTTGGTCTAGATGTTGTTCGTACTCAAGAAGGAATATTTCTCCATCAACAAAAATATTCCACAGATTTGTTAAAGAAGTTTGGAATGCTTGAGTGCAAGAACTAAACATGTGGAAGTGCATTATCATTTTATCAAGGAAAAAAAGTTCTGGAAGAAGATGTTGAACTAAGGCAAATTAAAACAGAGGACCAAGTTGCAGATTTGTTCACAAAAGGTTTGAGCATCGGCAAGTTCGAGAAGTTTTGTTATCAGCTGAGCATGGTTGAAAGAACAAGAGTTGGTGTTGAGGCGGAGTGTTGGAATTAAAACACCAAAACGTGATGGTTTGACTGAGTTTATTGTTATTTTTCAATTTAATAGTTGTTAGCTTAAGTCATGAAGTTAGTGGGTCTGTAGATATGCTAATTTCCTAGTCTTTTGCAAATAGTTAAGTGATTATTTCCAAGTCTCTAGCTATTAGTGGTTGTAGATTCTGTAGGAGAATATAAGGCAACATGCATGACCTTTTTTTATATTTTGTGTATACCTGTATACCTATATAAGGCAGTTCATTTGCATCCTAGTAAACACACATCTCAGTCCAGAGTACTGTGAGCTTTTATATATCTATATTGCCTCTCTACAATTTGTTTTTTGTATTCAACATGGTATTAGCACCAATATAGACGCAATAGCCCCTTGTGGGTCTTCTACCATCCAGACAACAAGTCAAATCACTCACAAAATATTTTGCATTTGATTTGACTGATTTTAACATTCCACGCTGAGAAGTAAATTTATGATATCGTAATATGCGTTTAACGAATACATAATGACCAATAGTGGGAATGTGATAGACTTTTTTTGAGACCAAGTCAAATCTCCAAAACTCAATGAAATGTAGAGAGAGAAATAGACTGAGAATTAAGAGAAAAGAATTTTTATTACACCACACATACCTTCTAATCTGTTACACCTTGAACTTAAACCACTTACAACTGAAATATCTAAACCATTTAGGTTTAACTAATCATAATCAATGATCCTAATTACATTTGACTATTAGCCCACTTGCCCACTCAACTGTTTTTAACCTCCAATTTTAACTCCATAATTCTTCATCCAATTGGACCTTTTAATTTCCCTTTTTGCCTTTGATACCTGTGTATTAATTTCTGAATCATCTCCTTTTGTTTCATTTAACCTCATTGAGATTATTTCTGGAGTAATGTTAGACTCCCCAAAGCTCGTGTATCAGAATACATATACTGACAAACCTTGTTTCCTACAAAAGGTATGTTTGGCCTTGTTAAAGTGAGGTATTGCAATGGGCGGACTAGTTTTCTATAGGTACTTACATCCAATAGAGGTTCACCAACTTTACCAAGAGGAGGAGATGGCAATGAGTGTTAGGACAAGTTGCAATCCGCCATGCATGGAGCATTTCTTTAACAAATCATTAATGTACGTACGTACCTTTTTTGAGATAAATAAATGTAAGCCACGAACAATAAATTTAGCTTCCACGCAAAGGAAAAAGTGTAATCTTTAATAGCAAATTCCTTTCGAAAACATGATATAATTAATATAAAGACTATTCCACCTGAATTCCCTGTTGTTTTTTATATCATCAACGTAAATCAAGAGAGAAACAATATCCGAATTAATTGGATAAATATCCAAGTGAAACAAATTTGTTTTAGTAGTCTAACATGACTAGTGGGCCATTTTATTATATATTTAAACATAGTTATATATTATATTGATTAGTTTTAATTTATTATTAAATAATTTATATTGATTAATTTGAAAGAAGAAGGGTACATATGAAATAAGAACAAGCACCATGAGTTTTAATTTTGTATGGACCCCATATGTTACAATGAATGAGATCAAATACATGAGAGGCAATTGTAGTACTTAAAGGAAAGGATTTTCTTGTTTGTTTAGCAAGAGGACATACTTTACATGAAGTAGATTTATTACAAGCAATACTAAAAGGTAAAGCTTTAATAGCATTAATGGGTGCATGCCCCATCCTAGCATGCCACAACTCAAAAGACTGATGTTGAGCATTAATTATTTGTTGAAGTATGAAATGTACGTTGGAAGAAAAATTTGTAGCAACAGAGAAAATATTCAGTTTGTATAACCCTCTTTGAAGATTACCAATCTCTATCATCTTCTTCAAGGAAGGGTCCTGCATAAAACATTTGTGAGAGGAGAAAAGTAAAACTGAGTTAGTGTCTTTAGTAAATTTACTAGCAGACAGAAGGTTGAAATGAAAGTGAGAAAACTGTTATAGGATTATGAAGCAAGGTTAAAAAAGGAGTTATGTGATCAATAACACCAGTGTCTATGATCTAATCACTATTATTAAGATGAATTCCAGAGAAACAAGTAGCTAGTAGTTGCTAGAGTACTACCTGAAGATGAGCAATTAGTAATATTGTATTAGTCATAACAGCAACATGAGAAGTAGAGGCTTGCTGAGTTGTATAACCATGAGACTGAGAATTGTGTGATAAGAAATGACCATCATTAATAATATCCATGATCTGATTATATTGATCGGGTGAAATTTGAGGAGAAAATCCAGTAGAAAAACTTCCAGATGATGATGGAATGTCAGAGTAAGATCCTTCGCCACTAAACTGAGAACCAGTGTTAACGGATGAACATTAATTGAAAAGGTTAAGCATAAAAGACGTGTTGCCTGAGGTGTATATTTCCCTTTGTAGTAACCAAAAGAATTATGGTAGTCATTAATCAGCTTTGGGTAAGTTTTTGTCATAACCAACAGAGGGATGAATTATAGGACCTTTGAACCATGGAGAATAACCAATCAATGCAAATCACTTCTCCTTGCTATGTCCTGTATCTTTCTTTGCAGTAGTCACATGTAAGACCCCAACTTTTTGAATAAGATTTAATTTTCTTTTTATATTATTCTAAATAGTAAGGTGTTGATAATAAATGTTATTGTTGTGGGTGATAGATGTAAATTATAAAAAGTAAACAGTTGTCGGAAAATATTCGTTTTGTTAGTGAATATTCTTTTTGTCGGAAATATTATATTCGGTAAAGTATGACGGCGCCAAAATAACCAATCATTAATTGGTGGGCCCCACAATGGAATAATTTTCGGATATAGAAAGTGACAGAAATAACATTTTTAAAAATGGACTGTAAAACTTTTACAGTTAACTGTTGAAATACATGGTGATAAAAGTACATAAGTAATACGCATTATTCTACAGTAGTACACAGTATTCCATAGTAGCACACGGTATTGCACAATAATTTATATTATTGATTCAATAATTGCTACAGTGATAATTGTATAGTATTTCATATTATTGACTAAATATTTCATATTATTAAATCAATATATAATTATAACAGCCCAGTAACTCATATTATTGAAATGATATTATTAGTCAGCATTATTGGCAATGTCTAGAAAGTTATGTCGAGAAAAAGGGTTAGGTTATCTAATTGCATGCTAGTAAGGTGAAATCCTTATCAGAAAGCCCCCTCTTTCTTGAGAACGACCTGATTGCCAATATTATGACTCTGTAATATTAATTGTGAATAATTATTATGTGGTAGATATTTGTCCAATTTTTGTTACAAATGCATAGATTTAAGATGAGACGTTTGTTAAAAGTTTAGCATATTTTTCTATAGAACCACAATTATCTTCTCTAATTACCACAATTATCTTCTCTAATTAAATATTCATTCAAGTATATTATATTATAATAGTATAGTCTTATAATATATATCAGATGACTTTTTAAATAATAATACTATTATATTATATTAACATATACTTTATTGGCATATCACTTATCAAAGTTGGGTGGGGGAATAATTGTTTTGTTTTGTAATACTTTTTCAAAGTTAGTATGCGCATATAATCCTTTTACAATTCCTTTTTCAAAATCATGTGCTTTGGGCTTATTTTGTCCCATAGAGGTCACTTGATTAGTTGAGATTGAATGGTTGGTGCATGGGAATAGAATAATTGGTTGGTGGCTACAAAGGTTTTTGATCAAACTTTGCCTAATTACCTGCCAAACTTAGCCAAATCTTCTCCCTCCACTTCACTATAAATAGGTTGTTCGGATGAGCAACCAAGACCCACACCATCACAATACAAAAACTCTTCTACTTCAATATCGTGAGTATTTCTTTCGAGTATAAGTATACGTTGAGTGTAGCTAATAGTGTCAGATTCCCTCAGGATAATCTCTTTTATACCAGTCAGATCTAGTCTCCTACTAAGGTAAACGATATTATTTTATTTCAATACTTGTAAAGGGTATCATTTTCTTTCATACTACATATTATGTAAGTGATATTATTTCAATTCATATTTCAAAATATAAACTTACTATGATATTGCTTCTATAATTCCTGAAATAATTAGAAAGTTCTTGAGGTTTGCGCTTCATCTAATATCATTTTCACTTGAATAATTTATTACCTGAAACTTTCTTATTAAATTTTAAATGTCGGAGTACTGTTCACGCCGGGGTTCTATTCACGCTAGGGTACTATTTGTGCCGGATTACTATTCACGGGGGAATTTATTTTTCTTTTCTTGTCCAAATTATCTCTAAAATATAAGTTTTAAATATCATTCTTGAATTTTACTCCACAATTGGTTATCATGTTGACAATTTGGATATTCTTGAACTCTGGATAAATTAAATTATAAATCTTTAATATTTATCATTGATCTCACTTTTATTCATCCTTTATATCATTGTCATCATCCTTAGACTTAAATTGAGGTGAAAAGTTATATTTGGCCCGTAGTGCAAAGATGGACTATCGATTGGTATGATTATGACCAGAAATTATGTATTGGTATAATCATGAACTTTGGTGTTACATATAAAAGCTTATGGTGAGAGTTCTCTTTGGCTTGTAGTACAAAGATTTACTGTTGTTTGGCATGATCGTGACCACTGGTGATACAAATGAATATCTTTGGCCCGTAGTACAAATATAAACTGTTAATTGGTGCTACATGGATAAAATATTGATTATAAATTTTTAAATCATAAAAGATAGTAGACATCATGATCTACCTAACTCTTCTAATGGATTGCTTGTTCCACTGCATTTGTTGTTCTAAAACTTGTTGCCTATTATATTTTATCTAATTTATCATTGTTGAAAGCTAAAAATAAATTATTCTTCATTATCTTAGTTAGAATATTTTTTATTGGGCTAGTTGAGCTCACCCTTTTTGTTCCTTCAATTCTCAGGAAATGAGAGTGTAGCTGGGACTAGCCGGGGAATGAAGTAATGGTCCGAGATAGTTACTATAGTAGTACTCACACTGTTGTAAAATAGTGTGGCAATAATTGTAATGAGTACTTAATTTGAGTGGGGATATTGTCATATTATATACGTTACAATATTTATATTAAAACTCACAGTATATGTGTTGTCGTATTTTGCACGACAGTTTAGTAGTTGTAAATAGGAAAATTTGTATTTGAATTTTGTAGTATATATTTGACGACTCAGAATGAGTTGTGTGGACCTATTTTGGGGGCGTCACATCAGAGATCAATTTTGAATTTGGTTTAGGAGTACAAAATTACTTAGCGAATAAAGCAATAGAAGCAGGAAGACTATTATCAGTGTGTAATATTGAACATTGCTTCTGTTCTTCTTTTTATAACTGCAGAAAATAAGCCTCATTCAAAGAAGGCAAGTTAGTAATTAGTAGAATTTGGCTTCTCAGAACAGCAAATTGAGGATTCAATCCCATAAGAAACTAAGACACTTTTATTACATTTATCATTTTTAGCTCGAATCCGGTGCTCCACGATCTAACTTATACAACATACTAATAACACATACATTGGAATAATAGAATTATTTACATTGATATAACATTAATATTCTCGTCCCAAGTCTCGAAACTATTACTAATACACTTCATAACTTAGTCCAAAACATAACTTAATACATAACATTAATTAAGTCATAATATAACATAAGAATAAAATCCTAGCATACAAGAACAAAGTTATTCCGTAGCCTTGCCTTTGTCCCTGTCCTTTTCTGAGGTTCCACCTTTCTCTGTCCTAATTGAAATGTTAAAGGGAAGCATGAGTTTGTAAAAAATTTGCCCATCAAGTAATATAACAATAAATGTGAACATGTATATATATAAGGTTCATAATCTCAAGGGGTAAAACGATAAATAATAGCTCAGGAATTTAAATAAGAATGTTTTGAGCAAAGTAAATATCAATGGTTCCAAATCTATCCTTTGAATTTAATAAAGAGTCACTATGGACCGAAAGGTTTTTAAAAAAATTCAAAGGTTTCAGCAATTTCAAGTGAATGGATATTTATTACTGAGTGGTTACTATGGACCAAGAATTATTAGAAGAATCCAAAGATTTCAGCAATTCCAAGTTAACGAATATTGAACACTGAGTAGTCGTTGTGGACAATGAACTTCTACAAGAATTATCAAAAAAATATTTCTAGTAACCCAATTTCTACTAGAATCATTGGGAAAACTCTTGGAAACCCAAACAAGTACAATAGGTGATTAGCCTAAAGTACCTGGTGTTATGTGTAAGACCCAACTTATTAATGAATAAAATCAAATTTCCTCTAATTATTATTGTGAATAATAAGGTATTAATGTGATATAATACTTTGGTTATGGGTGAAATGTGCAAAAATTTTCAAAATAAGCAAGTGGTTATAAAATATTCATTTGTCGGGGAATATTCGTTTGGTCGTGGAATATTATTTCGTCGGAAATATTCAGATGACTGCCAAGCACCATTCGTCATGACGGCTCATGGTTGATATAACAACAATTTGAAACTTGCACCAAAGTTGTGTAAGTTAGAGAACTTGCATTCAATATGAAAATCAAATGATGTTAAGAAACTTGCATTCAATATAAAAATTCAATGAAGTTAGGAAACTTACCTTTTGCGTAGATTAGAGTCTTATAGCTTAACGTCACCTCAATGTCCTATATTATCATTGTTATGTATATATACGCATTCATTAGCTATATATAATCGATATATACACCAACAATCCTACACACCTATTATACACATGATTAATCACGTATGCTAAGCACATATATTCATACCTACCTTTGCTATATAATCAGGTCATATAGTTGTAAAATCAACATTATTTTTGCTTTTGTAAATTTATTTAGAAACTTTTGAAATCTTGATTTTATATAGCCATTACATGTTTGAACATTTAAAACATCACTTTAATTTTATATTGTAGCTTAAGACCTTACACATGCTTCAAGTTTCAAACTACAATTTGAATAATCAAACAACTCTCAATATGTCACATGATCACACCGTGCATTTTGACTGGAGTGGCGCACCTCACGCCGCTCCCCGATCGCACTTCAGAGTTGAGTTTGAGTTTTCTTATTTCCAGTTTACTTTCTAGCATGCATGGATATTAATACATATCATATACACATGTTAATAGGTCTTGGGCTAGGTTTGGTCCCTCCTATGTTAATTTCAAGTTTACTTTCAAACGTTATGGTTTTATTTGGAAATTTCTATTCAAAAGGCTAAATGAGTGCATTTCACAAAGGACTAACTATATTAACCATTAAGCCAAATAATAATGCTAAGTACTTTTAATACACATGCTCAATATTCAACTCATTTATATATAGTAATTAGTATAGTTTGACACTTGAAAACTCGCTTTAAACTATGCTAGAATAGTGTATAACATGCCTAACTTGATGAACCAACATATCATTCATATTTAGAAGCATAGAGAGTCTTATTATGCTTGTTCAAAAAGGTCAAAATGCAAGTAACACAATGTTCATCAAGATTTATTTTTAAACTTCCAAGTTTTCTTTTAAAAAAACCTATTACTAAGGTAACTTATTCCATACAAGGCAACTTGAACATCATTTCAAACCTATTTTTTTACATAACTAAGTTAAACACACCTGCCTAGAATATCAGATTGCAAGTAAAACAATTTTTAACCACTGACAATGTGACGCCCCCAAAATAGGTCCATTCCACCCAACCCATTCTGAGTCGCCAAATACATGGTACAGAAATAACTACAACTTTATTAATACATTTGTCGTGCAAAATAATGCACAACATATATACCGTGAGTTTAAATACAATTATTGTCTTCTGCAGACAATATACATACCCAAATAAATCCCCATCATAATTATTGATACATCATTTTACAAAAATGGTGAGGACTACTAAACAACTCTCCTAGAACTTTCATTCCATACCCCGACTGCACTCGCTATATTCTCGCCTCCCGAGAAGAAAAATGGAACAAAAAGGAAAAGGGTGAGCTCGACTAGCCCAAAGAAAGAATATTATGACTAAGATAATATACAACAAAATTATCGTTAGTCTTCAACAGGAAAAATATAATAGAATACAATAGACAACAAGTTTTAAATCAATATTCGCAATGAAATAATAATTCATTAGAAGAGTTAAGTAGAGAATGCAAACTACTATCTTCTATGTATGAATTTTAAAGTTCATCATCAATATTTTAACCCCAGTAACATCAATCAATATATATCCGAAATCATATATTCATCCTTGCACTACAAAAGCCAAGGACATTCACCAAATGGGTCATGTTCATCTAAACACTGCTCATCTTTGCACTACGGCCAAAGATATTCATCGAAATCATTCATCTTTGCACTACAAAGCCAAAGATATTCATCATAACTCATTCATCTTTGCACTACAGCCAAAGATATTCATTAGAAATCATTCATCTTTGCACTACAGCCAAAGATATTCAATAATATCATTATTTAAGATCGAGGATGATGAAAAATATTTTTAAAGAAACGAATCCAAAGAATAATGACAAGGATTAAGGATTAAGGATTCGTACTTTGTTTTATCCACGCCCAAAAATACCTCAAAAATAATCATAGTGGTGTAAAATTCAAGAATGATCAAAACATGGATACAATCAAAGCTAGTATCCGTAATAGATATTTTGGATAAAAGAAGAAATTTCATTTTTCTATGAATAAAGTGTCGATTCGTGAATAAGGTCAGATATGCGAATAATAGTCCGTGATAATACGTGAATAGTAATTCGACACCAAAAGATAGAAATTTCACAAAAACATCATCACGCTTCATTAATAGTATTCGTGAATAAGAATCGTGAATAAGAACTCATGAATAAGAACTCGTGAATAAGAACTCATGAATAAGAACTCCCATATGAAAAAGTTCCAAATTTGATAAAAAGTTCCAACCAATATTTCAAAGATAATGATATTGAAGAAATAATATCATTTGAGAAGAAAATAACATCCTTACCTCGAAAGACAAGATTTCTAAATAAACACCTGATATAGGCTATGACTTGAACTTGCACCGTATAGCAATACTCAAAGTATACTCAAAATACTCACAAGAATACGCCGATAATATAGAGAGAAAAACTTCAGCTTCGTGTGATTTTCAATTCTAACCCAAGACCTATTTATAGAAATTGCTAGAACACCAAAGCGTAAAATTTAATATAATATTAATATATTTAATAAATTCTCTACGCCCATCTAGACAATCTGATCTCAGCCATCAACACATGTTAAAGATGCCCAAAAACATTTAAAAAACGTTTTTGTAAATAAAATATTTTAAACTTCCAAAAATCAATTATTTTGAGCTTTGGAACTTCAATAATTCATAATAAATAGCCTTTTTTTATCGTAAAATTCAATCTCATGCAGTGTTTTTATAGGAAATTTAATTCTCTACAACTTTATAGAAGAAAGTTTTTCCAAATTCCAAATGTAATTGACCAAATCCACAAACAAAAGCGATTTTATGTGCTATAATCAAATTTCACTAATAAATGGGGTCCACCGACATGTTTAATATGTTTTAAACATTTATTGCAACAAAAATACTCTTCCTCCTCATATACTCATATATCCCACATTCGTTGTAAAAATATCACCATTAATATATTATTAAAATAATATATTTAAATGAATTATTTTATCGTAAAAGATAAAATATTAATTTTCAACAATTGTCACTATAAAAATTTTCTCCATCTATATCCACATAAAATCAATATTTTCCTCATCATATGAATCAATAATTAATTATTCACAAATAATATTACGTAATCACAATATTGACAACCGTGCGCTCCCTCAGGGAAGGGGGGCTTTCCAATAAGAATTTCTCCTTACCTACAAGCAATTAGGTGACCAAACCTCTCCTTAGATGTAACTTTCTAGACATTGCCAATAATGTTATCTAATAATATTATTCAGATAATATGAATTATTGCTTCGACAATGAAAATACCGTAGTAATGACAATTATCAAAACAACGGCAATATAAAATATCAACGCAACAATTATTGAATCAATAAAATAAAATATCGAATAAAGAATTATCAGTAACCATTATTGAGTAGTGCCTTCACGTAAGAATCAATAATTGGTGCAATACGCGCAAAGCATCGCGGCAATAACGCCAGACATCGTGTTTTAACCACCGGGTATTCCAACAAAGGTAAATCTAGAATAACTACGCCGTTATTTTTAAACAACTTATTTTTGTCGCTTTCTTCCTCCAATCTCTTTCCATTATGGGGCCCACACATGGTCGCTACCGTCAATGCATTAATAATATTCCCGACAAAGACGTTAATATTCCACGACCAAACGAATATTCTCCCAATAATAATGAATATTATATCACCACTTGTTTATTTAAAATATTTATGATTTTACCCATAACTAACCACATTAATCAAATCCACCTTACTATTTCAAAATAATAAATAAAGGAAATTCCTTTTATTTAAAAAATTTTGGGTCTTACAACCTCCCTCCTTATGAAATTTCGTCCCTCGAATTGACGACGTACTGGTGTTTTCAAAAGATGAAAATACCTTGCTTTCATTTTCGCTTTCCAACTCCCGTGTTATTTCCTCAATAGCATGGTTTCTCCACAAAACTTTAACTTGTGGTATAACCCCTCGACATAGGATATGTTCTTTCCTATCCAAGATCTTGACAGTACCTCTCCTCGTGACGTTAAGTCTTCTATTATCTTGTCCTGGTTCTAACTCAATGACGTGGTTCGGTCGTCCACATATTTACGTAACATCGATACGTGAAAAACGTTATGAACACGCCATTATACTTGGCGATAAAACGAGTCTATAGGCCACGCTTCTATTCGATCGAGAATTTCAAATGGATTAATAAATCGAAGGTTTGAGTTTTACTCACCTCACCGATTCTCGCTTTTGAAATAACAACTTCTTGCACCTCCTTCTTCAAATTCATCACCTCAGGTGTGTAGCTTGAATAAATTTTAACTTTATCGATTAAAGTCGATTATACTCAGATATCATCACGTGGGTACCTAGAGTTTTCATCTCCATCTCTATTATTTGTAAATTATACGAAATTAGTTTTTGACAATATCGCACTCAGTATTTGTATAACGATCTTCTACTCAACACGCCGCCTACCACGCTCGCTTTTCCAGATGGCATGGTCGTAACATGTGCCAAAATGAGTCTCTTCTTAAGTTCTTCAAGCTCTTCCCACATTCTTTGCTCCATTCAAATTTTGTATCTCTACGAGTCACCGTTAATGGAATAGCGATTCGAGAATATTCTTCAACGAATCTCCGATAATAACCAACTAAGCTTCAGAAAGCTACATATTTCGATTACCGACTTAGGTTGTTCTCAATCGTGACTCACATCCCAATCTTGGATAAGACGTTACAATGACACCTATCGCTTTACTATCGCATCGAATATGGTGTCCCCTACGGAGAGTCCGGCTTCGCAGCATTCCACAAAGGAAGTCACCAGATAGAGGCTCGTATCAACTTCTACAGCTTGGGTTTTTAACTCCTGAAGTTCAATAGAGCCATTCGATATGAGATTTTAGAAATGGGTTTTGTACCGATTTAAAAGTCGATTACAAATTCAATATCACGCCTCGGGAGTAGGCCAAGAAATTCTTCAGAAATACGCCAGAAAAATCAATAACAACAGAATATTATTCAAATATGACGTGTCTTTATTCAAATCCATAACATAGACTAAGAAAGCTTGACATTCGTTTTTCAATAAACAAATGGCTTTATAATTTAATATGAAAGAGTTTGACTTCAATGGTTTGGTTGCTTGAATTCGAATAACAGGTTGCTTAAGAATATGAAAACTAACAACCTTACGAAAGCAATCAATTTTGGTATGATGAGTAGTTAACCTTAAAATCACATCAAAAACAAATATCTCTATAGAAATAAGGTTAATGTGTAATGTGATAGTGCCAACTGAATCAAGCAAGATTTCTAAACAACGGATGTAATAAAAGTTTCTCTTAACTTGAGTCTCCACAGATAGTCAAAGTCTAATTTCTCCGTAGTCAAATTCAAACGTTGAGCGCAAGCAAGCAAGAGAGATAAAAGAATGGGTAGAACCCAGATCTAGTAAGGTATAAACTTTGCAAGAATTTATAATTAACTAACCCGCGCTAAACTCGTTCGGGTTCTCGATTTTTACCGGGTCACACGACAAACATTCTTCTAGAATCGTTGACTTTGACTTTTTGGGACATCCTTTTGAGTCACCATCCCTGCTGGACTTGGTTTCGCTACTGTACACTCTCGAGCTATATGTCCTTCCTTTCCACAATTATAGTATACCTGGAACTGTTGTGGGCGCTTTGACCGATATGTCCATCTTTCCGCATTTATAAAGATACGACCGGTGGTCGTTCTCCTCCCTTGAAACCAGATTCTTCACCCCGACGCCTTCACATGATCGTTGTTGAATCTCCTCTTTTTAAAATCTCCTCCCGACTCGCTTCTTCTATTTTCATGGCCACGATTACCACCAAAGTGGTTATCGCCTTTGTCCGTATTCTCCTTTCTCCGTGGTTATCGTTATTCGATGATCGCCATATCTTGATATGATCCTCGGTTATGGTCCCTCGGTTGAACGTATTTGTTATCTCGCCTAAACAACTGAGCCCTCGCTGACAACATCCTGATAGAGAGAAAATTTATGAGAAATGAGATACTAACGTATCGCCGGTTTCAAACCTCTCGTAAACATCCGCGCTATACGCTCCTCATTCTCCACCAAATGAGGTGCAAACACTCGACAACTCCATAAACTTCGCCTCATCAATCGAGACACCGCCATGTTGTTCTCGCTTCCACCTAATAAACTCCACTTCCTTCATATAGACGAACACTTTCAAGAAAAGTATTTGTCATTAAATAGTTTCAAACGTCTCCCAAGACATGCCGAAGCAGTACCGATGGGTACGCTTCACGAGACTCCCACCAAGATAATCGCTTTCGCCACGGAACATAAAGGTGGCGAATGGAACCTTCTCGTTCTCCGCGTGCATCCCAAGACATCGAATATCTTGGTAATTTGTTGACCCATGTTTCTTCCATGATCGGATCAGCTTTCCCTTAAATTCGTGGTCCCAACTCTTTGAATCGCTTGGTTTGTGACAACCCGTGAATTGCTATCATTTCTCCTATGTTTTGAACACGAGTCTCCTCGCCCCGATTTTGCATGAACTGCAAAAAACTTCTACACATCCCTCGCTCATCATCTCGCTCAAAGGGTGTTGTTTACATGAGGTACATTGCCACTGTTGCACGCTCTCCTCGCTGGTAAATACATGCATCTCCACGGTCTCATTTACTCCACTATTAATATTCTCAACGACATTCTCAAATCATCATATAAAACAAGGGTTAATTAAGGAAATCAATATATCACATAATATCCCTATATACTAACCAACTAATAAATAAGCTTAGGTAAGACACACTAAATAAGGATTTACCTGCTCTCCCTCCTAGTTCTATTCTCCGATCTCCGCCAGAGATCATATCCTAAGCTCGATACCAACCGTGACGCCCCCAAAATAGGTCCATTCCACCCAACCCATTCTCGATTCGCCAAATACATGGTACGTAAATAACTACAACTTTATTAATACATTTGTCGTAAAAAATACGACAACATATATATATGTGAGTTTAAATACAATTATTGTCTTCTAGACAATATACATACCCAAATAAATCCCCATCATAATTATTGATACATCATTTTACAAAAATGGTGAGGACTACTAAACAACTCTCCTAGAACTTTCATTCCATACCCCACTAATTACTCGCATTATATTCTCGCCTCCCCGAGAAGAAAATGGAACAAAAAGGAAAAGGGTGAGCTCGACTAGCCCAAAAAGAATATTATGACTAAGATAATATACAACAAAATTATCGTTAGTCTTCAACAGGAAAAATATAATAGAATACAATAGATAACAAGTTTTAAATCAATATTCAAGCAGGAAATAATAATTCATTAGAAGAGTTAAGTAGAGAATGCAAACTACTATCTTCTATGTATGAATTTTAAAGTTCATCATCAATATTTTTAACCTCAGAACATCAATCAATATATATCCGAAATCATATATTCATCCTTGCACTACAAAAGCCAAGGACATTCACCAACTAGTCATGTTCATCTAAACACTGCTCATCTTTGCACTACGGCCAAAGATATTCATCGAAAATCATTCATCTTTGCACTACTGAGCCAAAGATATTCATCATAACTCATTCATCTTTTGCACTACAGCCAAAGATATTCATTAGAAATCATTCATCTTTGCACTACAGCCAAAGATATTCAATTATTTCATTCTTTAAGACCGAGGATGATGAAAAATATTTTTTAAAGAAACGAATCCAATGAATAATGACAAGGATTAAGGATTAAGGATTCGTACTTTGTTTTATCCACGTCCAAAAATACCTCAAAAATAATCATAGTGGTGTAAAATTCAAGAATGATCAAAACATGGATACAATCAAAGCTAGTATCCGAATAGATATTTTGGACAAAAGAAGAAATTTCATTTTTCTATTGAATAGTGTCGATTCGTGAATAAAGTGCAGATATCGTGAATAAAGGCCGATACGTGAATAGTAATTCACACCAAAAGATAGAAATTTCACAAAAAACATCATCACGCTTACTTAATAAGATTCGTGAATAAGAATCTCGTGAATAAGAACTCATGAATAAGAACTCGTGAATAAGAACTCATGAATAAAGAACTCCCATATGAAAAAGTTCCGAATTTGATAAAAAGTTCCAACCAATATTTCAAAGATAATGATATTGAAGAAATAATATCATTTGAGAAGAAAATAACATCCTTACCCGAAAAAGAAAGATTTCTAACAAACACAGGATATAGGCTATGACTTGAACTTGCACCAGATATAGCAATACTCAAAGTATACTCAAAATACTCACAAGAATACGCCGATAATATAGAGAGAAAACTTCAGCGTGTGTGATTTTCAATTCTAACCCAAAGACCTATTTATAGAAATTGCTTAGAACACCAAAAAAGCAGAAAATTTAATATAATATTAATATATTTAATAAATTCTCTACGCCCATCTAGACAATCTGATCTCAGCCATCAACACATGTTAAAGATGCCCAAAAACATTTAAAAAAACGTTTTTGTAAATAAAAATATTTTAAACTTCCAAAAATCAATTATTTCGGAGCTTTGGAACTTCAATAATTCATAATAAATAGCCTTTTATCAGAAAATTCAATCTCATGAGTTTTTATAGGAAATTTAATTCTCTACAACTTTATAGAAGAAAGTTTTTCCAAATTCCAAATGTAAATTGACCGAAATCCACAAACAAAGCGATTTTACAAAGCTATAATCAAATTTCAAATAATAAATGGGGTCCACCATACATGTTTAACATGTTTTAAACATTTATTGCAACAAAAAATACTCTTCCTCCTCATATACTCATATATCCCACATTCATGTAAAAATATCACCATTAATATATTATTAAAATAATATATTTAAATGAATTATTTTATCGTAAAAGATAAAATATTAATTTTCAACAATTGTCACTATAAAAATTTTCCATCTATATCCACATAAAATCAATATTTTCCTCATCATATGAATCAATAATTAATTATTCACAAATAATATTACGTAATCACAATATTGACAACTGTGCGCCTCAAGAAAGAGAACTTTCCAATAAGAATTTCTCCTCACCTACAAGCAATTAGGTGACCAAACCTCTCCTTAGATGTAACTTTCTAGACATTGCCAATAATGTTATCTAATAATATTATTCAGATAATATGAATTATTGCTTCGATAATGAAAAATACCGTAATGACAATTATCAAAACAACTGCAATATAAAAAATATCAACGCAACAATTATTGAATCAATAAAATAAAATATCGAATAAGAATTATCAGAACCATTATTGAGTAGTGCCTTCACGTAAGAATCAATAATTGGTGCAATACCGCAAATACATCGCAAGTGCAATAACGCCAGACATCGTGTTTTAACCACCGGGTATTCCAACAAAGGTAAATCAGTAATAACTACGCCGCTATTTTTAAACAACTTATTTTTTATCGCTTTCTTCCTCCAATCTCTTTCCATTATGGGGCCCACACATGGTCGCTACCAGTCAGATTTATTAATATTCCCTCGACAAGATTTAATATTCCACGACCAAACGAATATTCTCCGGCAATAATGAATATTATATCACCACTTGCTTATTTAAAATATTTATGATTTTACCCATAACTAACCACATTAATCAAATCCACCCTTACTATTTCAAAATAATAAATAAAGGAAATTCCTTTTATTTAAAAAAAAATTTCGGGTCTTACAACCTCCCTCCTTATGAAATTTCGTCCTCGAAATTGACGACGATTCTGTGTTTCAAAAGATGAAAATACCTTGCTTTCATTTTCGCTTTCCAACTCCCGTGTTATTTCCTCAATAAGATGGTTTCTCCACAAAACTTTAACTTGTGGTATAACCTCTGTACATAGGACATGTTCTTTCCTATCCAAGATCTTGACAAAACCTCTCTCGTGACGTTAAGTCTTCGCCTATCTTGTCCTGGGTTCTAACTCAATGACGTGGTTCAGTCGTCCACATATTTACGTAACATCGATACGTGAAAAACGTTATGAACACGCCATATACTTGGCGATAAAACGAGTCTATAGGCCACGCTTCTATTCGATCGAGAATTTCAAATGGATTAATAAATCAAGGTTTGAGTTTTACTCACCTCACCGATTCTCGCTTTTGAAATAACAACTTCTTGCACCTCCTTCTTCAAATTCATCACCTTCGTGTGTAGCTTGAATAATTTTAACTTTATCGATTAAAGTCGATTATACTCAGATATCATCACGTGGGTACCTAGAGTTTTCATCTCCATCTCTATTATTTGTAAATTATACGAAATTAGTTTTTGACAATATCGCACTCAGTATTTGTATACGATCTTCTACTCAACACGCCACCTACCACGTTAACGCTTCCAGATGGCATGGTCGTAACATGTGCCAAAATGAGTCTCTTCTTAAGTTCTTCAAGCTCTTCCCACATTCTTTGCTCCATTCAATTTTGTATCTCTACGAGTCACCAAGCTTAATGGAATAGCGATTCGAGAATATTCTTCAACGAATCTCCGATAATAACCAACTAAGCCTGAAAAGCTACATATTTCGATTACGATTTAGGTTGTTCTCAACTCGTGACTCACATCCCAATCTTGGATAAGACGTTACAATGACACCTATCGCTTTACTATCGCATCGAATATGGTGTCCCCTACGAGAGTCTCGCTTCGCATTCCACAAAGGAAGTCACCAGATAGAGGCTCGTATCAACTTCTACAGTTGGGTTTTAACTCCTCAGTTTCAATAGAGCCATTCGATATGAGATTTTAGAAATGGGTTTTGTACCGGTTTAAAGTCGATACAAATTCAATATCACGCCCTCTAGGAGTAGGCCAAGAAATTCTTCAGAAATACGCCAGAAAAATCAATAACAACAGAATATTATTCAAATATGACGTGTCTTTTATTCAAATCCATAACATAGACTAAGAAAGCTTGACATTCGCTTTTCAATAAACAAATGGCTTTATAATTTAATATGAAAGAGTTTGACTTCAATGGTTTGGTTGTTTGAATTGAATAACAAAGTTGCTTAAGAATATGAAAACTAACAACCTTACGAAAGCAATCAATTTTGGTATGATGAGTAGTTAACCTTAAAATCACATCAAAACAAATATCTCTATAGAAATAAGGTTAATGTAATGTGATAGTGCCAACCTCGAATCAAGCAAGATTTCTAAACAACGGATGTAATAAAAGTTTCTCTTAATCTGAGTCTCCACAGATAGGTCAAAGTCTAATTTCTCCGTAGTCAAATTCAAACGTTGAGCGCAAGCAAAGAGAGATAAAAGAATGGGTAGAACCTAGATTCTAGTAAGGTATAAACTTTGCAAGAATTTATAATTAACTAACCCGTATAAACTTCGTTCGGGTTCCTCGATTTTTGACCTGGCCACGACAAACATTCTTCTAGAATCGTTGACTTTGACTTTTTGGGACATCCTTTTGAGTCACCATCCCTTGGACTTGGTTTCGCTACCGCATAATCTCGAGCTATATGTCCTTCCTTTCCACAATTATAATATACCGAACTGTTGTTGGGACGCTTGAATGATATGTCCATCTTTCCCGCATTTATAAAGATACGACCGGTGGTCGTTCTCCTCCCTTGAACTAGTTGTCACGGCGCTGACGTCTTCACATGATCGTTGTTGAATCTCCTCTTTTTAAAATCTCCTCCCGACTCGCTTCTTCTATTTTCATGGCCACGATTACCACCAAAGTGGTTATCGCCTTTGTCCGTATTCTTCTTTCTCCGCCGGTTATCATCGTATTCGACGATGACTATCTTCTTGATATGATCCTCGTTATGGTCCCCATTGAACGTACTTGTTATCTCGCTCTAACAACTGAGCCCTGTTGACAACATCTGAATAGAGAGAAAATTTATGAGAAATGAGATACTAACGTATGCCGGGTTTCAAACCTCTCAGAAACATCCGCGTTATACGTTCCTCATTCTCCACCAAATGAGGTGCAAACCTGGACAACTCCGCAAACTTCGCCTCATACTGAGACACCGTCATGTTGTTCTGCTCCAGTCTAATAAACTCCACTTCCTTCATATGACGAACACTTTCAAGAAAAGTATTTGTCATTAAATAGTTTCTGAAACGTCTCCCAAGACATGCCGAAAGCAATATTGATGGGTACGCTTCACGTATTCTCCACCAAAGAATCGCCTCGCCACGGAACATAAAGGTGGCGAATGGAACCTTCGTTCCTCCGTGCATCCCAAGACATCGAATATCTTGGTAATTTGCTTGACCCATGTTTCTTCCATGATCGGATCGAGCTTCCCTTAAATTCGTGGTCCCAACTCTTTGAATCGCTTGCATTGTGACAACCCGTGAATTGCTATCATTTCCTCCTATGTTTTGAACACGAAGTCTCCTCGTCGATTTTGCATGAACCGCAAAAAACTTCTACACATCCCTCGCTCATCATCTCGCCAAGGTGTTGTTTACATGAGGTACATTGCCACTGTTGCACGCTTTCTCCTCGCTGGTAAATACATGCATCTCCACTATATCTCATTTACTCCACTATTAATATTCTCAACGACATTCTCAAATACCATCACATAAAACAAGGGTTAATTAAGAAATCAATATATCACATAATATCCCTATATACTAACCAACTAATAAATAAGCTTAGGTAAGACACACTAGCGAAGGATTTACTCTGCTCTCCCTCCTAGTTTTATTCTCCGATCTCCGCCAGAGATCATATCCCTAAGCTCGATACCAACCACGCCCCCAAAATAGGTCCATTCCACCCAACCCATTCTCGATTCGCCAAATACATGGTACGTAAATAACTACAACTTTATTAATACATTTGTCGTAAAATACGACAACAACATATATACCGTGAGTTTAAATACAATTATTGTCTTCTGCAGAAATATACATACCCAAATAAATCCCCATCATCAAATTATTGATACATCATTTTACAAAATGGTGAGGACTACTAAACAACTCTCCTAGAACTTTCATTCCATACCCCGACTGCATACTCGCTATATTTCTCGCCTCCCGAGAAGAAAAATGGAACAAAAGGAAAAGGGTGAGCTCGACTAGCCCAAAAAGAATATTATGACTAAGATAATATACAACAAAATTATCGTTAGTCTTCAACAGGGAAAAATATAATAGAATACAATAGACAACAAGTTTTAAATCAATATTCGCAGTGGAAATAATAATTCATTAGAAGAGTTAAGTAGAGAATGCAAACTACTATCTTCTATGTATGAATTTTAAAGTTCATCATCAATATTTTTAACCTCAGAACATCAATCAATATATATCCGAAATCATATATTCATCCTCAGACTACGTGTGCCAAGGACATTCACCACCGGTCATGTTCATCTAAACACTGCTCATCTTTGCACTACGGCCAAAGATATTCATCGAAATCATTCATCTTGCACTACAAAGCCAAAGATATTCATCATAACTCATTCATCTTTGCACTACAGGCCAAAGATATTCATTAGAAATCATTCATCTTTGCACTACAGGCCAAAGATATTCAATAATATCATTATTTAAGACTGAGGATGATGAAAAATATTTTTAAAGAAACGAATCCAAAGGAAATAATAATGACAAGGATTAAGGATTAAGGATTCGTACTTTGTTTTATCCACGCCCAAAAATACCTCAAAAATAATCATAGTGGTGTAAAATTCAAGAATGATCAAAACATGGATACAATCAAAGCTAGTATCCGTAATAGATATTTTGGACAAAAAGAAGAAATTTCATTTTTCTATGAATAAAGGTCGATTCGTGAATAAAGGTCAGATACGTGAATAAAGGCCGATACGTGAATAGTAATTCGACACCAAAAGATAGAAATTTCACAAAAACATCATCACGCTTCACTTAATAGTATTCGTGAATAAGAATCTCGTGAATAAGAACTCATGAATAAGAACTCGTGAATAAGAACTCATGAATAAGAACCCCATATGAAAAAGTTCCAAATTTGATAAAAAGTTCCAACCAATATTTCAAAGATAATGATATTGAAGAAATAATATCATTTGAGAAAGAAAATAACATCCCTTACCTCGAAAGACAAGATTTCTAAATTGAAACACCTGATATAAAGCATGACTTGAACTTGCAACCGTATAGCAATACTCAAAGTATACTCAAAATACTCACAAGAATACGCCGATAATATAGAGAGAGAAAACTTCAGCTTCGTGTGATTTTCAATTCTAACCTAAGACTCTATTTATAGAAATTGCTAGAACACCAAAAGCAGTAAAATTTAATATAATATTAATATATTTAATAAATTCTCTACGCCCATCTAGACAATCTGATCTCAGCCATCAACACATGTTAAAGATGCCCAAAAACATTTAAAAAACGTTTTTGTAAATAAAAATATTTTAAACTTCCAAAATCAATTATTTTGAGCTTTGAACTTCAATAATTCATAATAAATAGCCTTTTTATCAGAAAATTCAATCTCATGAGTTTTTATAGGAAATTTAATTCTCTACAACTTTATAGAAGAAAGTTTTTCCAAATTCCAAACAGAAATTGACCGAAATCCACAAACAGGCGATTTTACAGGCTATAATCAAATTTCACTCAATAAATGGGGTCCACCGACATGTTTAACATGTTTTAAACATTTATTGCAACAAAAATACTCTTCCTCCTCATATACTCATATATCCCACATTCGCTGTAAAATATCACCATTAATATATTATTAAAATAATATATTTAAATGAATTATTTTATCGTAAAAGATAAAATATTAATTTTCAACAATTGTCACTATAAAAATTTTCTCCATCTATATCCACATAAAATCAATATTTTCCTCATCATATGAATCAATAATTAATTATTCACAAATAATATTACGTAATCACAATATCGACAACCGTGCGCCTCCTGTGAGCAGGGGGCTTCCAATAAGAATTTCTCCTTATCGGCGCAATTAGGTGACCAAACCTCTCCTTAGATGTAACTTTCTAGACATTGCCAATAATGTTATCTAATAATATTATTCAGATAATATGAATTATTGCTTCGATAATGAAAAATACTCGCCAGAATGACAATTATCAAACAACAAAGAATATAAAATATCAACGCAACAATTATTGAATCAATAAAATAAAATATCGAATAAGAATTATCGTAACCATTATTGAGTAGTGCCTTCACGTAAGAATCAATAATTGGTGCAATACCGCGCGCCACCGCGCAATAATAACGCCAGACATCGTGTTTTAACCACCGGTATTCCAACAAAGGTAAACCAGAATAACTACGCCAAGTATTTTTAAACAACTTATTTTTGTCGCTTTCTTCCTCCAATCTCTTTCCATTATGGGGCCCACACATGGTCATACTTGTCAGCATTTAATATTCTCTCGACAAAGCATTTAATATTCCACGACCAAACGAATATTCTCCGACAATAATGAATATTATATCACCACTTGTTTATTTAAAATATTTATGATTTTACCCATAACTAACCACATTAATCAAATCCACCCTTACTATTTCAAAATAATAAATAAAGGAAATTCCTTTTATTTAAAAAAAATTTCGGGTCTTACAACCTCCCTCCTTATGAAATTTCGTCCTCGAAATTGACGTGACGACCGGTGTTTCAAAAGATGAAAATACCTTGCTTTCATTTTCGCTTCCAACTCCCGTGTTATTTCCTCAATAAAGATGGTTTCTCCACAAAACTTTAACTTGTGGTATAACCCCTGTGACATAGGACATGTTCTTTCCTATCCAAGATCTTGACAGTACCTCCTCGCACGTTAAGTCTTCTGCCATCTTGTCCTGCTTCTAACTCAATGACGTGGTTCAGTCGTCCACATATTTACGTAACATCGATACGTGAAAAACGCTATGAACACGCCATACTTGGCGATAAAACGAGTCTATAGGCCACGCTTCCTATTCGATCGAGAATTTCAAATGGATTAATAAATCAAGGTTTGAGTTTTACTCACCTCACCGATTCTCGCTTTTGAAATAACAACTTCGCACCTCCTTCTTCAAATTCATCACCCGTGTGTGTAGCTTGAATAAATTTTAACTTTATCGATTAAAGTCGATTATACTCAGATATCATCACGCAGGTACCTAGAGTTTTCATCTCCATCTCTATTATTTGTAAATTATACGAAATTAGTTTTTGACAATATCGCACTCAGATTTGTATACGATCTTCTACTCAACACGCCACCTACCACGCTCGCTTTTCCAGATGGCATGGTCGTAACATGTGCCGAAATGAGTCTCTTCTTAAAGTTCTTCAAGCTCTTCCCACATTCTTTCGCTCCATTCAATTTTGTATCTCTACGAGTCACCAAGTTAATGGAATAAATGATTCGAGAATATTCTTCAACGAATCTCCGATAATAACCAACTAAGCCTGTAAAGCTACATATTTCGATTACCGACTTAGGTTGTTCTCAATCGTGACTCACATCCCAATCTTGATAAAGACGTTACAATGACACCTATCGCTTTACTATCGCATCGAATATGGTGTCCCCTACGAGAGTCCGCTTTGCATTCCACAAAGGAAGTCACCAGATAGAGGCTCGTATCAACTTCTACAATTGGGTTTTTAACTCTCAAGTTCAATAGAGCCATTCGATATGAGATTTTAGAAATGGGTTTTGTACCGATTTAAAGTCGATACAAATTCAATATCACGCCCGGGAGTAGGCCAAGAAATTCTTCAGAAATACGCCAGAAAAATCAATAACAACAGAATATTATTCAAATATGACGTGTCTTTATTCAAATCCATAACATAGACTAAGAAAGCTTGACATTCGCTTTTCAATAAACAAATGGCTTTATAATTTAATATGAAAGAGTTTGACTTCAATGGTTTGGTTGTTTGAATTCAATAACAAAGTTGCTTAAGAATATGAAAACTAACAACCTTACGAAAAGCAATCAATTTTGGTACGATGAGTAGTTAACCTTAAAATCACATCAAAAACAAATATCTCTATAGAAATAAGGTTAATGTAATGTGATAGTGCCAACCTCAATCAAGCAAGATTTCTAAACAACTGATGTAATAAAAGTTTCTCTTAACTGAGTCTCCACAGATAGTCAAAGTCTAATTTCTCCGTAGTCAAATTCAAACGCTGAGCGCAAGCAAAGAGAGATAAAAGAATGGGTAGAACCCAGATTCAGTAAGGTATAAACTTTGCAAGAATTTATAATTAACTAACCCGTATAAACTCGTCGTCGTTCCTCGATTTTGAATTCCACCACGACAAACATTCTTCTAGAATCGCTGACTTTGACTTTTTGGGACATCCTTTTGAGTCACCATCCCTCACCGACTTGGTTTCGCTACCAGACACTCTCGAGCTATATGTCCTTCCTTTCCACAATTATAGCATACCGAACTGCTAGGCGCTTTGACCGATATGTCCATCTTTCCCAAGATTTATAAAGATATGACCCGGGTCGCTTCTCCTCCTCGAACCAGCTTGTTACCAAGCGCCGACGCCTTCACATGATCGTTGTTGAATCTCCTCTTTTTAAAATCTCCTCCCGACTCGCTTCTTCTATTTTCATGGCCACGATTACCACCAAAGTGGTTATCGCCTTTGTCCGTATTCTTCTTTCTCCGCTGGTTATCGTTATTCTGATGATCGCTATCTTCTAGATGATCCTCGTTATGGTCCCTCATTGAACGTATTTGTTATCTCGCCTAACAATCGAGCCCTCGCTGACAACATCCGAATAGAGAGAAAATTTATGAGAAATGAGATACTAACGATGCCGGGTTTCAAACCTCTCAGAAACATCCGCATTATACGTTCCTCATTCTCCACCAAATGAGGTGCAAACCGACAACTCCGCAAACTTCGCCATACCGAGACACCGCCATGTTGTTCTCGCTTCCACCTAATAAACTCCACTTCCTTCATATGACGAACACTTTCAAGAAAAGTATTTGTCATTAAATAGTTTCAAACGCCTCCCAAGACATGCCGAAAGCAAGAATGGATGGGTACGCTTCACGCATTCCCACCAAGAGTCTCGCTTCGCCACTTTTAACATAAAGGTGGCGAATGGAACCTTCGTTCTCCGCATCCCAAGACATCGAATATCTTGGTAATTTGCTTGACCCATGTTTCTTCCATGATCGGATCAGCTTTCCCTTAAATTCGTGGTCCCAACTTTTCGAATCGCTTTCGTGACAACCCGTGAATTGCTATCATTTCCTCCTATGTTTTGAACACGAGTCTCCTCGTCTGCGATTTTGCATGAATCGCAAAAAACTTCTACACATCCCCTCGCTCATCATCTCGCTCAAAGGTGTTGTTTACATGAGGTACATTGCCACTGTCAGACGCTCTCCTCGCTGGTAAATACATGCATCTCCACTACCCTCATTTACTCCACTATTAATATTCTCAATGACATTCTCAAATACCGCCATAAAACAAGGGTTAATTAAGGAAATCAATATATCACATAATATCCCTATATACTAACCAACTAATAAATAAGCTTAGTAAGACACACTAACAAGGATTTACTCTGCCTCCCCTCCTAGTTCTATTCTCCGATCTCCGCCAGATCATATCCCTAAGCTCGATACCAACCGTGACGCCCCAAAATAGGTCCATTCCACCCAACCCATTCTCGATTCGCCAAATACATGGTACGTAAATAACTACAACTTTTATTAATACATTTGTCGTGCAAAATACGACAACATATATAATGTGAGTTTAAATACAATTATTGTCTTCTGCATAATATACATACCCAAATAAATCCCCATCATAATTATTGATACATCATTTTACAAAAATGGTGAGGACTACTAAACAACTCTCCCTAGAACTTTCATTCCATACCCCGACTGCACTCAAGTATATTCTCGCCTCCCGAGAAGAAAAATGGAACAAAAGGAAAAGGGTGAGCTCGACTAGCCCAAGAAAAGAATATTATGACTAAGATAATATACAACAAAATTATCGTTAGTCTTCAACAGGAAAAATATAATAGAATACAATAGACAACAAGTTTTAAATCAATATTCGCAGTGAAATAATAATTCATTGTAAGAGTTAAGAGAGAATGCAAACTACTATCTTCTATGTATGAATTTTAAAGTTCATCATCAATATTTTAACCCTCAGAACATCAATCAATATATATCCGAAATCATATATTCATCCTTGCACTACAAAAGCCAAGGACATTCACCACTGGGTCATGTTCATCTAAACACTGCTCATCTTCAGCACTACGCCCAAAGATATTCATCGAAATCATTCATCTTTGCACTACAAAGCAAAGATATTCATCATAACTCATTCATCTTTGCACTACAGTGCCAAAGATATTCATTAGAAATCATTCATCTTTGCACTACAGTGCCAAAGATATTCAATAATATCATTATTTAAGACCGAGGATGATGAAAATATATTTTTAAAGAAACGAATCCAAAGGAATAATGACAAGGATTAAGGATTAAGGATTCGTACTTTGTTTTATCCACGCCCAAAAATACCTCAAAAATAATCATAGTGGTGTAAAATTCAAGAATGATCAAAACATGGATACAATCAAAGCTAGATCCGTAATAGATATTTTGGACAAAAAGAAGAAATTTCATTTTTCTATGAATAAAGGTCGTATTCGTGAATAAAGGTCAGATATCGTGAATAATAAAGGCCGTGATACGTGAATAGTAATTCACACCAAAAGATAGAAATTTCACAAAAAACATCATCACGCTTCATTAATAGTATTCGTGAATAAGAATCGTGAATAAGAACTCATGAATAAGAACTCGTGAATAAGAACTCATGAATAAGAACCCCATACGAAAAAAGTTCCGAATTTGATAAAAAGTTCCAACTAATATTTCAAAGATAATGATATTGAAGAAATAATATCATTCGAGAAGAAAATAACATCCCTTACCTCGAAAGACAAAGATTTCTAAATAAAACACCTGATATAAAGCTATGACTTGAACTTGCACCGTATAGCAATACTCAAAGTATACTCAAAATACTCACAAGAATACGCCGATAATATAGAGAGAGAAAACTTCAGCTTCGTGTGATTTTCAATTCTAACCTAAGACCTATTTATAGAAATCGCTAGAATACCAAAGCAGTAAAATTTAATATAATATTAATATATTTAATAAATTCTCTACGCCCATCTAGACAATCTGATCTCAGCCATCAACACATGTTAAAGATGCCCAAAACATTTAAAAACGTTTTTGTAAATAAAAATATTTTAAACTTCCAAAAATCAATTATTTTGAGCTTTGAACTTCAATAATTCATAATAAATAGCCTTTTATCAGAAAATTCAATCTCATGAGTTTTTATAGGAAATTTAATTCTCTACAACTTTATAGAAGAAAGTTTTTCCAAATTCCAAATGTAAATTGACCAAATCCACAAACAAAGCGATTTTACAAAGCTATAATCAAATTTCACCAATAAATGGGGTCCACCGACATGTTTAACATGTTTTAAACATTTATTGCAACAAAAATACTCTTCCTCCTCATATACTCATATATCCCACATTCGTTGTAAAATATCACCATTAATATATTATTAAAATAATATATTTAAATGAATTATTTTATCGTAAAAGATAAAATATTAATTTTCAACAATTGTCACTATAAAAATTTTCTCCATCTATATCCACATAAAATCAATATTTTCCTCATCATATGAATCAATAATTAATTATTCACAAATAATATTACGTAATCACAATATCGACAACCGTGCGCTCCTGTGAGCAGGGGCTTTCCAATAAGAATTTCTCCTCATCTACGCAATTAGGTGACCAAACCTCTCCTTAGATGTAACTTTCTAGACATTGCCAATAATGTTATCTAATAATATTATTCAGATAATATGAATTATTGCTTCGACAATGAAAAATACCGTAATGACAATTATCAAACAACAAAGAATATAAAATATCAACGCAACAATTATTGAATCAATAAAATAAAATACCGAATAAGAATTATCGTAACCATTATCGAGTAGTGCCTTCTTCACGTAAGAATCAATAATTGGTGCAATACCAGCAAGCCATCGCGGCAATAACGCCAGACATCGTGTTTTAACCACCGGGTATTCCAACAAAGGTAAATCTGAATAACTACGCCTGCTATTTTTAAACAACTTATTTTTGTCGCTTTTCCTCCAATCTCTTTCCATTATGGGGCCTCTTTCACATGGTCACAATAATGAATATTATATCACCACTATTTAAAATATTTAGCATTTAATATTCCTCGACAAAATAATAAATAAAGCAAAATTCCTTTATTCCACGCACCAAAACGAATAATATTCTACTACAATAATGAATATTATATCACCACTTGTTTATTTAAAATATTTATTACAGATTTTACCCATAACTAACCACATTAATCAAATCCACCTTTACTATTTCAAAATAATAAATAAAGGAAATTCCTTTTATTTAAAAAAATTTAACAACCCATTATTTTTATAAAATTATTCTTCTAATTACACATAAATATCATAATTAATAATTAATATAAAATATTTATTTCCTTAAAATTAATTCTCTTCCATAATTCTAAAATACACATTTTATTGATTCATCATGAATCATTATGCCACTCAAAGCTCATTTATGCAAGCTTAGTAAATTACATAACTCAAGTTTATTTCCACAATATAATAATTATTCTTAATTATATTCTAATTTTATTCTTAATATCACATCTTATCTTTTATGCATGACGCAATTTTATTGCATTAACTATTTATACACAGCACACATAATTACACATAACAATTAAATAATTAAAAATAATAATAATAATTAGTCCATCACATTATTTAATCATCTCCTAATTAATTTAATTAAGTATTCACTTAATCCATTATTATGCCACACTAGGCATTCCTCATAAACTTAATTAAGCTCCTCATCATTGATATCACATTTCTCAATTACCACTTAATTCAATTTAAATTTCACACAAAATATATATGTACTTAAAATAAATATTCGAACATCTTGGTTTTCATTACTAAATTTTATTTGAAATTTCACAGGTATTACAACTCTATTAATTATAACTCTATTATAATTATTATCCTATCCTTGAACATCTTGACTAGCTAATTTAGCTAACTGATCATGTACATTAACAGATACAAAAAACAAAAATATGGAGCGTTTCACAAATTGAACCTCTACACCTTTGCTAATTCACCTCAAACTCAATTTGATGAGTCATGATCAATCCTCAACTCAACCAACCAAATTAAACAAGTCAATTGAGTGCTGGACTTTTAGATATAGGAATCGATTATATTTTATTTATTCTTTTTATATTATTATCAGTTAAATTTTGAGATTATTTTTAAGCATATTCTAATTTTTTGGGATAAAAGACATTGTTGACTTACGTAATTTAAATTTATTAAAACATGTTAAATTTATTTTATTGTAATATAAATTATCAATGTAAATGTACTCTATAATTATTCTTCTTTCTTATGAAAAAAACACTATTAATTATGCTTTAACTATGATTATATAAAAAAAAATCCCAAATGTTAATTAGTCCTAAGAAATTACAATAATTTTAGGGGACATTGTTTTGCTGAGATTCTAGCGACATTGTTTTTTTATTTTTTTATTTTGTAGTACCTCTCAAAAAATATATAGTATTTATTCCAACTGAAATTTTTGTAAAAAACAGTGTTTTAGGTGTAATTTGGATACATACAAAAATGTATATGCGATAATTGCATAACCATGTTTCTTGTATGTATCTAAATTACACTTAAAACACTGTTTTTTATAAAAATTTCAGTTGAAATAAATACTATACATTTTTTGAAATGTACTAAAAAAAAGAACAAAAAAAGACAATGTCACTAGAATGTCAGCAAAACAATGTTCCCTCTCAAGAAATTAAGTTCAAGCTCAGGTCGTCTGAAAAACTAAAAACACGACAGATTTGAACTGAGCTTTAACTCATGAGCAGAACATCAAGTCATTCATTAAGACATCGGCTCATTTGCAGTTTTAATTAACATTAAAAAGCAGATAAATTCAGGTAAGCACTTACTTCAAAAGCATGGAAAGGCAAAAGTGTCTTAAAAAAAATCTAGGTAATCTATATATAAGAAGTTATAGCAATTATTTTCACATTTTTTTTTAATTTATATTTAGAGTTACATGCGTTAAAGTTGCAGTACACTATATATCTTATAAGTCTAAATCAAATTAGGGTGCTAAGTATATTTATTTGGTCTCCCTTTTAAGCTTCTTCAATATATATCTCAAGTTCACTCAATCCATGATATTTCTAGGAGTGAAATAAAATACTCCATCCATTTCAAAACATAAGATCATTATTAATTTTATAAAGTCAACTAAAGATATTTTTAAATTCAAAATTGATATGAATTTCATTAATTTTAATCAATAGAATGATGAATATTTTAAACTATTTCAAAAGTACTACTCATGTAAGATTTACTTTTTCATAATCTTTAAATAATCATCTCAATTTTGAGTTTGAAAAATATATCAAATTATAACTTGAAATGGATGGAGTATAAATTCATCAAGTTTTTCATCTTTCTGCAAGCCATTAATTAGAGATATAAAATCCGATTTTTAATTTGCAGAAATAAATATATCAAGGATCAATATTTGTCTCACGTACGTCTAATATAGATGATATATGGTAGCTCAACTAATGAATAGTCACCTAAACTCGGATAATATGCTACAAAATGAACACTTCTATATATGTTGTATTGTTAATCTTAATTTATCTACAATGGTGGATCATTGATTTTGAAGCTTCAAAAAGGCATTAGTGTAATATTTTCAAGATTTCTCACATGCAAAACCCATAATAGTCCTTGAATCATTTATATATATCAAGTTCATATAAGTTTTGTGAAATGATCTATAATTAGTGCAATAATTATTTGAAATCCTTTTATATAAATGCCTTTAAAAAAAATCTTGCTCAGCCAATTTTTTTATTTATTTATAGAAGCAGCATGCATAATTAATTACAAGAGAAGTATTAATTATAATCCACAACCAAAACCCAAACCTAATAAATAAAATTTGAAACTGCTCCATATATGATGAGAAACCAGAAATCCCATTTTGAAAGGAGACACCCATGTACAATTCAAAAAAATTCATATACAGATATGCAACTCCTCTTCATCATAATTAATTAACTAAAATGATTATATTAAAAATTATCTCATCTATGCAATTAAAGTTCTGGCAATGAATAATCACAAGGGCACAATAAGTTCCATTAATTACTGAGAATCAATACTTATCCCCTTACACAAAAACAAACAACATAAATGAAAAAAGGCACAAGAAAAAAAAAAGAGTAACCATTACATAAAACCCAAAATAACTATACCTAAACCCCTTATTCCCAAATTTGACTAATTAAAATCCTAAAACTAAAAAATAGAGCACTCCAGCCACCCCACAGTAAAACCCTAAGCCAGTATATAATGGAGTACATTTATCTATAGATTCCGAAACAGTTCATCCAGACTAATCTCATCATCCCCACCCTGCATCAACAAGGACATAAAGTATCCATTTCGCTGATAATCAGACCCCACCTCTGGCGGCTGACCGTAGTCCATTGGGGGTGCCATTATTGCAGACCTTGAAGGTTGTCCCACGCCCGGCAACGCCACAACTGATATAGGCGGCAGTGCCGTAACTGGCATCGCGGGATGTTCCACAACTGGCATAGCCCACTGAGTCATAACAGACATCAGGGGTTGGGGCTCAGCTGGCACTAACCATGCGGGCTGTTCCATAACTGGAAAAGCCCACGATGTCATATCTGACATAATCCACGGTGCGCTGGTAGACATCGTCAGCGGTGCCATGACTGACATTGCTGGAGTTGGTACCATTTGAGTTGTCACATTCGACCCCCAAATCCCACCCGAACCCGCAATCGGATTCACTGGTGGAACCCTAGCGGGACCGGATCCAAAAGTGGACCCGCTAGACGCCGGACGGATCGGGGTGGAATTGAGCCCGCGCCGGGCAGGTACATAACGCGAACCCGCCACCACATTTACGGGTTGAGTCCTGGAAGAAAAGCTCACAGGGGCTGATACAGAACTTCGTGTACTAGATGTTGACTGGGCTCTACTAGAAGTGGATACCATCTGAGATGGAATGGTGCCGGAGCCAGTGTGCTTAATAATAGCAGGCTCAGCCTTCCGAAGAATCCACTCAATGGTCTTCCCGTCAGAGTTGTGGCCCAGCTCCTCCGTGAGCTGAAATATTCTGGCAGCAGATAGTGTCGGAATTCGAACGCGCCGCCCACGGCCATTTACTTTGAGGTGGCCATCTTTCACCATTTTTGGGTAGTGTTGATGGCGGAGTTAACCAAGTGAAGCAAGTTAGGAGAGAGAAGATTAGGTCTAGCAGGGGATATTGGAAGAGTGAAGTGAGATTTAGTGGAAGCCAGGAAAGGTTTTTATAGGGGGGAAAAAGGTGCATGGCCAGGTTGATTGTGACGAACAAACACTTGCGTCAGAAAAAAAAAACAAAGAAACAGAAAAACGTCACTATTTTAAACTTCATGGAAGTTTCAACTTTCATGCAATTAATAAATTTAAATTTAGGATAGTGATATTTACAACGCAAAATATATATATATATATATATAGAGGATTCGTTTAAATTGTTTTGCTTATTTTTTTTATTTCAATTGTCTTTATTTTGTGTGTGGAAATATAAATCAGGCATTAATTAATATTGAAATATCAATTTTATCTTATTTTATAAATAATAACTGAAATTCGAAATTTTGTTGTTCATATGATTCAATATTTGGACCTCTTTAAAGTGTTATCATGACTCCATATATTGACAAAATTAAGAAACAAGTTATGCGTGTTTTGAATTTGAATATAGGAATGTCCTTCGTCTAATTTAATTTATTAATAGTCAGTACTCAACAACAACCATGTGAATAACTTAATTAATTATCAATATTATAATTTAATTATAATTTTTTGATTAGTCATAATTTTATGGATATATATATAAATTGATGTGAAAGTGTAGTGACACTTCATTCGATTAGATAGTATGTTGGATTTATTTTTATTGGTATAACTTTACTCCTCTTGTTTTTTATTGGTAGTTTTTCTCTGTCTTTTAGCTAACATATTAATTTCATTTTTCAATTACAGAAACATATATTCTCTCAATTTGAAAAGAAAAAAAAATCACAATTACATATATAAAAGATATGAAAAGAATATCATAAACATATGTTTTCTCAGTTTGTGAGCTGAAGGGATTATTTTTAAGCCAATTGCTATTTTCACAATTAAAATGATATTTTTACAAAAAAAATCCAAAACAAAATAATTGCATAAACCGAACTATTTCCTCTTATTTAAAATGAGTGTCAATGTCTAATATAATATAAATATAAATATCTCATATTATGTCATGATTTTAACACCGCTCGTGTATATATTATATGTTTATATCAAATTTTAATTTTTTTATTAAAGGAGAGCTAAAAAAAAAAGTAACTGCTTTCTTGAAGTTTGACTCTCTTTTTTCTCTCTCATACTCTTCATCCCTAAAATCTCTCCTTTATTTTACCACCCATATTTTATAATTCTTATTCAAACATTTATTTATTTATTTTAAATTGCACAAACATGGTGCATGCCACAAATACTAGCATATTATAGTAGTGACATGATAATATTCAATTAATTATAAATAACATATTAAATTTTCGTGTCATTTTATAGTTCAAAATAAATGTCATTAATATTGTAACATACAAAAAATGCGTAATTAATTTTAAAACAAAGAGAGTATGTAAAACTCATTCTCACTCTCGCAATCTTTCCTCTTCTTTTCCTTCATTTTCTAAGCAATTTCTCTACATGTTAATCTATTCTTTTTATATATGTAAAAGGAGGACTGTCTATCCATATAGTGAGTTAACTCGGATAGTCATTCTAAAAATCTCTTAAATAATTGAGTCATCTTGTTTAGAATTTTAGAAATTGGTTTATTTAATAATGTAGTTTAGTGACCTTGGTTTGCCATTTATAATTTAAGAATAGGTGAGTCAACTCGGATAGTCTTGATAAATTGAAGACTGCCTATATATCCATATATATAGTGAGTCAACTTGGATAATCCTTTTAAAAAATTCTTAAATAATCGAGTCATCTTAGTTGGAATTTAAAAAATGATTTGTTTAATAATGTAATTTAGTGAGAATTGGTTTGTCATATCTATCTATAATTTAAAAATAGGTGAGTCAATTTGGACAGTTTTAAATTGTCTCAAATCGATAGATAGGTCAACTCGAATAATCGATTTTCGGGTGACAACCTAATTAATTCATTCATTCATTAGTTGTTAATATAAAACCCCACATTTTACTTTTCACTATCCAACCACTATTGTCTCCTTCAATTATTTTTACTAGCTACCTATTATTTTGATAACTTCAAAATATTTGTTGTCTAAAATTATTATTTTTAATTTTGTATTAAAATAACAATTATTCATAAATAATTTCTTTATTTTGTATTACAATAAGTTTGCCATAATCTTTGAAAATGTGCTTTTATTTTTTTATATTAAAATGTTTCATGATTTCTTCTGAAATTTATTAGGATTCTAATTATACAATTAAATATATATAATTTATGCTACTTAATTGAGTGCGTATTTAACCTCTAAAAATCCTACAATATATTACATACATTTCAATATATAATTTTATAATAATTGCTATTTTATAAATACTCATAAAAAGTTATATATAAAGTTTCAATTAGATAAACATAGGAAAGAGCATGTCTTACGCACGAAGGTTATATCACAAGTTAAGATTTTGTGGAAAAACCATGCAATTGAGGAAATAACATGGGAGTTGGAATCGGAAATGAAAGCGAGGTACCCTCACCTGTTCGAAATACCAGGTACGTATGTCAATTTCGAGGACAAAATTTTATAAGGAGGGGAGGATGTAAGACCCCAACTTATTATAAATAAATTAAATTTTCCTCTATTCATTATTCTAAATTAATAAGGGTTAATTTGATATAATGCTTTGGTTATGGGTGAAATGTGCAAAGTTTACAAAATAAGCAAGTGGTTATAAAATATTCATTATTATTAGGGAATATTAGTTTGGTGCGTGGAATATTCTTTTTAGGAAATCTCCGTCTGACGATGGCCATGATCATTTGTGGGCCCCATAACAAAAAATGGTTGGATGAAGGAAAACGACAAAGATTGAGTTTTATAAATAACTTGGCATAAATTATTCTGATTAACACTTGTTGGGTTACACGGTGGTTAAAATACGATAATATGTGTGGTTGCGCGACTGGCTTTACGGTATTACCCAGTGTTGTTGAATTATTGATTAAATGCGTAAGAAGGCCTTTACTTTCAATAATTATTACGATAATTCTTTTATTCATTATTTTATTGATTCAATAATTGCTACGTTGATATTTATATTATTATTGTTTCAAGAATTGTCACTTTGCAAATATTTTCCATTATCGGATCAATAATTCATATTATTTGAATAATATTATCGATAACATTATTGGCAATGTCTAGAAAGTTACGTACAAGGAGAGGTTTGGTCACCTAATTGCGCGCGAGAGAGAAATCCTTATTGGAAAGCCCTCTCATCCTGGGAACGGCTGGTTGTTAGTCTTTGTGATTACGTAATATTATTTTGAATAATTAATTATTGATTATTATGATAAAAAATATTCATTTTATGTGGATATAGATGGAGAAAATTTTTAATGTGACAATTGTTAAAAATTAATATTTTATCTTTTTACGATAAAATAATTCATTTAAATATATTATTTTAATAATATATTAATGGTGATATTTTACAATGAATGTGGGATATATGAGTATAAGAGGAGGAAGAGTATTTTTGTGGCATTAAATGTTTAACACATGTTTTTGTGTGTGTGAATTGGACCTGATTCTTGATAGAAAATTGATTATAGGCATAAAAATCGTCTGCTTATGGATTTTGGTCAATTCTGCATTTGGAATTTGGAAAACTTTCTTACAGTAAAGTTGTAGAGAATTGAAATTCCTATAAGCAGATTCTTGAGATTCAATTTTTACGATAAAAGGGCTATTTATTGTGAATTATTGAAGTTAGAGATTCTGAAATAATTGATTTTTGGAAATTTTAATTATTTTATTTAAGAAAAAACGTTTTTGTGGTTGTTGGCACATGGGTGGTGATGTTTTTTGACCAAAGAAATTTGCTAAGGAAGTTAAGAAAGAATATTATTATTTTATTAATTTAGTCTCCTTTGGCGTTCTAACATTTTCCTATAAATAGAGGCTAAGTTAGAATTGAAAATCACACGAAACAAAGTTTTCTCTTTCGCTCTTTATATTATCGGTATTATTCTTGTGAGTATACTTTGAGTGTTGTTATACGGTCTTGAGTTTTTATCGAAGACTATCCGAAATTCATCAATCTGATTATTTTGAGGTAAGGGATATTATTTTCTTCTTAAATGATATTTTTCTTCAATATCATTATGCCAAAGTATTGGTGAACTTTTTAATCAAATTTGGAACTTGTTGTGTATAAGGTTCTATTCACGATATCTGGCCTTTATTCACGTTATCTGACCTTTTTCACGAATCTGACAAGACTATTCACCTGAAAAATAAAAAATTTCTTTTGTCCAAGATGTCTATTTTCGCTCTTATCTTTGATTGTATCCATGTTTTGATCGTTATTTTTGAGTTCTGCTTCAAAATTGTTTATTATGAAGTATTATTGATCTTGGATAAACTGTTAAACGAATTCCTAATATTTGTCCTTCTATCTCACTGGATTCGTTCTTAAAAAATGTTTTTCATCATCCTCGGTCATTAATGGTGATATTTAATGAATATCTTTGGCTTTGTTGTGCAAAGATGAATTATTAAATCGATGAATCTCTTTGGCGTAGTGCAGATGAGCAGTGTTGAGATGAACATGGCTAATTGGTGATACAAATGAATATCTTTGGCACATAGTGCAAAAGATGATTAAAGATGTATATTGATTGTTGTTACAAGGATAAAATATTGATGATGGACTTTTAAACCTTAGAAGGCGGTAGAATTCTTTCTCTACGTGACTCTTACAATGGATTCTTGCTTCATTTGCATTTGTTGATCTAAAACTTGTTGTCATTATATTTTATCGGACTTTTTCCTGTTGAAGACTAACGATAATTTGTTGTATATTATCTTAGTCATAATATTCTTCTTTGGGCTAGTTGAGCTCACCCTTTCCTTTTTGTTCTATTTTCTTCTCGGGAGGTGAAACATAGCAGGATCGAGTCGGGGTATGGAGTGATGGTTCTAGGAAGATGTTTTAGCAGTCCTCACTATTTCTATAAAATAGTGTTTGAATAATTATAATGAGGACTTATTTGCGTGTGGATATTATCTAAAAGACAATATTTGTATTTAAACTCACAGTATGTATTGTCGTATTTCACACGACATTTGTATTATTGAAGTTGTAGTTTGCTTTATGTACCATGTATTTGGCGACTCAGAATGGGTGTTGTATACCTATTTTGGGGGCGTCACATGAAACATCAAAGATCATGGTTATACTAAATCACAGTTCCTATTCATAATCATACTAATAAATTCATCTTTGCACTACGGGCCAAAGATATTCATCAACAAGTCATCTTTGCACTATATGCCAAAAATATTCATCAATAATTCATCTTTGTACTACGGGCCAAAGATATTCATCAATAAGTCATCTTTGTACTATGGGCCAAAGATATTCATATCTCAAAGAAATATATAATCATTTCAGAATTTATATAAACAATAATTATAACCATGTTGATCAATTCACCGTTGCACTTAAGCTAAAGATATTCAATTATAAATTCAATGGTCATGATAATACCGATCCTGATTCAACTTTTCACTCTTTGGCGAAAGAGAACCCTAGTCATGATCATACCAATAATCTACCCATCTTTACACTCCAAAGTGAAGAGAATTTCAACATCGAGGTTATAAAATGTTATATATGATAATAAAATCAATATAATCAATACATAGTTTTAATCTCCAGAGTAATATTCATAAATCAACTATAATTTGGTTAGAAAAAGAAACCAATTTTGTAGTGAATAGTACCCGTGAATAGTAACTCGTGAATAGTAACTCATAAATAGTAACTCATGGATAGTAACCCATCGTGAATAGTAACTCATGAATAATAAATCATGAATAATAATTCGTGAATAGTAACTCATGAATAGTAACTCGTGAATAGTAACTCATGAATAGTAACCCCAACATGAAAAAGTTCCAAATTTGATAAAAAGTTCAAACTAATATTTCAAAATAATGATATTGAAGAAATAATATCACTTACGAAGAAAATAACATCCCTTAAAATCCCTTACTATGCCTTACTATCCCTTACCTCAAAAGAAACCGATGATTGATTTGAATAACTAATTTGAACAAACTTGCCATAGTATAACAACACTCAAGATATCAAAATACTCACAAGAATACACTTTCGATAATATAGAGGAAATAGAGAAAAACTTCGATTTACGGTGTGTTTTTCAATTCTAACCCAAGACCTATTTATAGGAAATTGCTTAGAACACCAAAGTAGAAAATTTAATAAAATATTATATTTATATAACAAATTTCCTACGCCTCTTTCAATTCAGATTTCAACATGTTTAACAACCCACTAATCATTAAAAAACGTTTTTCTTGAATAAAACAATTAAAACTTCCAAAAATCAATTATTCTAGAATTTTAGAACTTCAATAATTCATAATAAATAGCTCTTTTATCAGAAAATTTGAATCTCACGACTTTTTATAGGAAATTCAATTCTCTACAACTTTATAGAAGAAAGTTTTTTCAAATTCTAAACAGAAATTGACCGAAATTCACATACGGACGATTTTACAGGCTATAATCAAATTTCAGTCAAGAAATGGGGTCCACCGACACACAAAACATGTGTTAATTATTTAATGCAACAAAAATACTCTTCCTCCTCATATATTCATATATCACACATTCATTGTAAAAATATCATCATTATTATATTATAATAATATAATAAAATATTATTTTGTCAGAAAAGATAAAATATCGATTTTCAACAATTATCACTGTAAAAATTTTCTCCATCTATATCCACATAAAATGAATATTTTCCTCATCATATAAATCAATAATTAATTATTCACAAATAATATTACAGAATCACAATCACGTGACAACCGCAGCCTAGGAAATAGGGGGCTTTCCAATAAGGATTTCTCCTTACTGGCGCGCAATTAGGTGACCAAACCTCTCATTAGACAGAACTTTTTAGACATTGCCAATAATATTATCTACTAATATTATTCAGATAATATGAATTATTGCTTCGATAATAGAAAATACTGTATAGTGACAATTATTAAAACAACGATAATATGAAATATCAACGCAAAGAATTATTAAATCAATAAAATAAAATCTTGAGCGATAATTCTTTGTAACAATTATTGAGTAGTGCCTTCTTACGTAAGAATCAATAATTGGTGCAATCTTGCATCATCTTCTTGTCTGACAATAGCGATATTCTTGTGTTTTTAACCACCGGTATTCCAACAAAGATAATCAGTAACAACTACGCCGTTATTTGTAAACAACTTATACTTGTCGTTTTCTTCATCCAATCGCTTTCCGTTATGGGGCCCACAAAAGGCTGCGTCGTCGTATGAATATTCCCCGACAGGAAGAATATTCCACGACCAAATGAATATTCCCTGACAACAATGAGTATTTTTTAACCACTTGCTTATTTTAAAAAAATTTCATATATCATCCTTAACTTTAAACTTTTATCAATTTAACCATTTACTGAATAGTAATTATAAGAAAAAATTGAATACTTTTACTTCATAAAATTCGGGGTCTTACAATCTCCCCTCCTTATGAAATTTCGTCCTCGAAATTTACGTACCTGATATTTCAAAGAGTTGAGAATACCTTGCTTTCATTTCAGATTCCATCTTTCCTGTCATCATGATTTCTCCATTGCTCATCTCCTGTATTTCAAATATCATTCTAGTCATTCTAGAATATAACTTCAAAAACAAAGGTTAATTTAACAAATTAACATATCACATAATATCCCGATATTATGACTGACCAACAAATAAGCTTAGGTAGGACACACTAGCGAAGGATTTACTCATCTCTCCCCTTACAGTTCTAATCCGATCCGTCAGAGATCATATCCTAAGCTCGATACCAAAAGTGACAACCCCAAAATAGGTCCATTCCATCCAACCCATTCTGAGTCGCCAAATATATGGTACAGAAAATAACTACAACTTTATTACAACAATTGTCGTGCAAAATACAACAACATATATGCTGCGAGTTTGGATACAAATATATATCAACTGTAACTCTGGACACCAACTTTGGATAGCACGTCACAATGACACCTTATATAAAGGTATAGTCAAAAATTGTTTTAGAAATTAGAATCTTTGAGAAGTGCTCAAGGAAACCTTCGTACATGGGAGGCCATGCTTCTAGGTTATGATAGATATCATATGGCCACAGAATTATCCTTGGTTGACCCAATAGACCCCAAAAAAAAATGAGAAGATTACTATCATATTCTTCCCAATGGTGAGTCTTCTCTTGACATATCATTATCTCCACTGTCTCTAATTGGGAATTATACTCCAAACAAACACTAAGATTATATAGGTAGTGCTTGTAAATATACTCAGCAAGTGGATGAGCACAACCCTGTCTTATGATGACACGAGGTCCTTTCAAGTTAAATTCACCTCACCCTCAACATCTATAGACCACCGTTCTATTCCCCTGTTATTCCCCACTTGTCCCAGCTACACTTTTATTACCTGAAAGGAATTGTGAAGCAAAAGGGTGAACACAACTAGCTCAGTAAAGAATATCATGACTAAAGATAAATAAATTATCAATAGTCTTCAACAGTAATAAATCTAAGATTTAGAACATATGGTAGATGATAAAACTTTTCAACCATAGTTGCAGCGGAACGAGCAATCCATTAGAAGAGTCAAATAGACCATAAAGTCTATTATCTTCTCCATGTTAAAAGTCCACCAACAATGTTTTATTCCTGTAACATCAATCAACAATTCCTTTCCACAATCATGTGAATAACTCATAATCATAATTGTGGTTCTAAATTCCTCTTCGTATCCAAGACGAAGATAATTTTCATCACCTGTCTTTACCTGAAACATCAAAGATCATGGTTATACCAAATCACAGTTCCTGTTCATAATCATACTAATAAATTCATCTTTGCATTACGGGCCAAAGATATTCATCAACAAGTCATCTTTGCACTACATGCCAAAGATATTCATCAATAATTCATCTTTGCACTACGGGCCAAAGATATTCATCAATAAGTCATCTTTGTACTATGGGCCAAAGATATTCATATCTCAAAGAAATATATAATCATTTCAGAATTTATATAAACAATAGTTATAACCATGTTGATCAATTCACCTTTACACTTAAGCTAAAGATATTCAATTATAAATTCAATGGTCATGATCATACCAGTCACAATTCAACTTTTCACTACTGGCCAAAGAGAATCCTAGTCATGATCATACCAATAATCTACCCATCTTTACACTCCAGTGAAAGAGAATTTCAACATCAGAGTTATAAAAATGCTATATATGATAGTAAAATCAATATAATCAATACATAGTTTTAATCTCCAGAGTAATATTCATAAATCAACTATAATTTGGTTAGAAAAAGAAACCAATTTTGTAGTGAATAGTACCCGTGAATAGTAACTCGTGAATAGTAACTCATGAATAGTAATCCGTCGTGAATAGTAACTCATGAATAGTAAATTATGAATAATAACTCGTGAATAGTAACTCATGAATAGTAACCCCGACATGAAAAAGTTCCAAATTTGATAAAAAGTTCAAACTAATATTTCAAAATAATGATATTGAAGAAATAATATCACTTACGAAGAAAATAACATCCCTTAAAATCCCTTACTATGCTTTACTATCCCTTACCTCAAAAGAACAGTACTTCTGACTGGAATAACGCTGAACAAACTTGCACCGTATAACAACACTCAAGATATCAAAATACTCACAAGAATACACTCAATAATATAGAGAGAGAAATAGAGAGAAAACTTCAGTTTCTGGTGTGTTTTTCAATTCTAACCTAAGCACCTATTTATAGGAAATTGCTTAGAACACCAAAGTAGAAAATTTAATAAAATATTATATTTATATAACAAATTTCCTACGCCTCTTTCAATTCAAATTTCAAAATGTTAAACAACCCACTAATCATTAAAAAAAACGTTTTTCTTGAATAAAACAATTAAAACTTCCAAAAATCAATTATTCTGGAATTTTAGAACTTCAATAATTCATAATAAATAGCCCTTTTATCAGAAAATTTGAATCTCGCGACTTTTTATAGGAAATTCAATTCTCTACAACTTTACAGAAGAAAGGTTTTCTAAATTCCAAACAAAAATTGACCGAAATTCACATACACGACGATTTTACCGGGCTATAATCAAATTTCAGTCAAGAAATGGGGTCCACCGACACATAAAACATGTGTTAATCATTTAATGCAACAAAAATACTCTTCCTCCTCATATACTCATATATCACACATTCATTATAAAATATCATTATTATTATATTATAATAATATAATAAAATATTATTTTATCGTAAAAGATAAAATATCGATTTTCAACAATTGTCAATTTAAAAAATTTTCTCCATCTATATCCACATAAAATGAATATTTTCCTCATCATATAAATCAATAATTAATTATTCACAAATAATATTACGTAATCACAATAATGATGACAGGCAGCTTCCTCAGAAAAGAGGGGCTTTCCAATAAGGATTTCTCTCACTCACAAGAATTAGGTGATCAAACCTCTCCTTAGACACAAATTTCTAGACATTGCCAATAATATTATCTACTAATATTATTCAGATAATATGAATTATTGCTTCGATAATAGAAAATACTGTATAGTGACAATTATTAAAACAACAGTAATATGAAATATCAACGCAGCAATTATTAAATCAATAAAATAAAATACTGAACAGTAATTACTGTAACAATTATTGAGTAGTGCCTTCTTACGTAGAATCAATAATTGGTGCAATCATCAGCGCTTCATCAGCAACAACGCAGTACATCGTGTTTTAACCACCGGGTATTCCAACAATGATTAACTTCGCCAAGTTATTTGTAAACAACTTATACTTGTCGCTTTCTTCATCCAATCGCTTTCAAGTTATGGGGCCCACAAAGGTCGCTCCGTCAGATGAATATTCTCCTCTCGAGCGAATAATATTCCACGACCAAACGAATATTCCCCGACAAACAATGAGTATTTTATAACCACTTGCTTATTTTAAAAAATTTCATATATCATCCTTAACTTTAAACTTTTATCAATTTAACCATTTACCTAATAGTAATTATAAGAAAAAAATTGAATACTTTTATTTCATAAAATTTGGGGTCTTACATATACTGACTTATTCACTTATCACTATATTATTCACCAAAAAATGAAATTTTCTTCTTTTTTGTCCAAGTTGTCTATTATGGTTACTATCTTTGATTGTATCCATATTTTATCATTATTTTTGAATTCTACTTCAAAATTGGTTATTTCTGAATATTATTGAACTTGGATAAACTGTAATATGAATCCTTGTATTTGATCTTTTATCTCACCTGAATTTGTTTTCTTTAAAATATTTTTCATCATCCTCGATTCCTTAATGATGATACAAATGAATATCTTTGGCCCAGTAGTGCAAGATGAATGATTACCTAATGAATATTTTTGGCCCGTGGTGCAAAGATGAGCAGTGTTGAGATGAATATGACCAACCTGGTGATATGAAATGAATATCTTTGGCAGAAGTAGTGCAAGATGAATATTTGATTCAAGATGTATATTGATTGATGTTATAGGGATAAAATATTGATGATGGACTTTTAAATCTTAGAAGATAGTAGAATTCTTTCTCTACTTGACTCTTCTAATGGATTCTTTTTCTTTCATTGCGCATTGTTGATCTAAAACTTGTTGTCATTATATTTTATAAGATTTTTCCCGTGAAGACTAACGATAATTTGTTGTATATTATCTTAGTCATAATATTCTTTATCGGGCTAGTTTGAGCTCACCCTTTTCTTTTTTGTTTCCATTTTTCTTGGGAGGTGAGAACATAGCGAGAACTAGTGGGAGTGCGGAGTGATGGTTCTAGAAAGATGTTTTAAGCGATTCCTCACTATTTCTGTAAAATAGTATTTGAATAATTGTAATGAGGACTCCTTTTGAGTTTGTATACTCTAGTATACAATATTTGTATTCAAACTTACAAGATAGGCGTTGTAAATTCTCACGCACACAATTATATTCTTGAAGTTGTTTTTGTTTTTGTCTTGTGTATTTGGCACTCGTAATGGGTGATGTATACCTATTTTGGGGTGTCACAGAATCATCGCAGCGTAAAGTCGAGGATGGGAAATAATTGTGGAACATATTTGGAAAATATGAGTAATAGAACTTAAGTAATGGAGAGAGAGTTAGTGGGTTTGTAAAAGTCATATTAGGGCAAGAAGGAGGGTGGCATTCGGAGAACAATTGATCACTTACTAACCTCATGAAAAGCTTCGAATACAACAAAATTAAGAGCATAAGTGTGTGATGACTAAGCTAAAGAACGGATGAATATGGAGCATGGGGAGGTCGCCCACCACCTCCATTCCATTTCTTGTTTCTTCTCTTCCTTTAACTCGTTGATCATACCCATTCCACGAACTAAAGATCAAATTCCTAAATTTTCTAAAATTTAGTGGGTTGATTAAAGAAGGAAGAAGGAGCTTAAGAGGATCTGCAGTTGTAGAAATTTGGAACTAATTAGAGATCAAAGGCACTACAACATCATTGAATTGGCAATTTGCAGCGAAATAGGAGGCATGTGTAAGTTTCATGAAGATTTATATATAAATAGGTTGATTTATATAGTTTATGTGCGAATTGGGGTAAATTGTATTTAAGGTATCAATGAATTAGCAGAATGGAGCTTTGTTGTTGTTCGGAGTTATAAGGATGAAAAATATGGATCAAACCATAAATAATTGGTTGTGAATTCTGAAATTTAAAGAATGCACGCGTATTGTTTGACAAAAGTCCTATTAGAGACTGTTTTGTTTAAAGATTGAAATTTAGTAGAGGTTGATGCATCAAGAATAAGTGAAATGTATCTATATTCCATTAAGGTGGAATTTCTTTAATCTGAACTTTGGTTAAAAACAGATTTCAAATTTCATAGTTGAAATAATTGGATTTTAACTTTTAGACTGTTTTGATTCGGGTTTCTCTGTTGGTTTTATATCTACTTAGAATCATAAACATCAATTTGACCTCCTCTCCCTGTTGATTTGATATTCAGCATATTAGAGAAAGAGGGGGAAGAGAGAGAGAGAGTAAGTCAGTGTGTAAAATCAAAAGCTTGATTTTGATATGGAATCAGAAGTCTCCTTGAGGGTAATTAAGTCTTTAGCCACATTATTTAACGGAGTTAAGATGAAAAGTATTTTTTTACTTCAATTCAAAAAATCAGAAATTTAAATATAACTTTATTGATTACAGGTGGTTAAGTAGGAAAGCGCTTAAACCTCAGGTGGTCATATAAACTTAACCTTTTTTTTATTGCAGGGAGTATTGTATTTAAAAAAAAAAACTTGATAAGCTTTGGAAACGACAGCGTATAGGGCTTATGAGCAATAGCAAGCCGGCGCGATTTAGCCGTTTAGACCATCTGTCCATCTCTTCACTCTCTCTCTCCCTCTCTCTACAATTTACATATAGGAGGAGCGAAGAGCGATGATCTTAGGTAAGCTTACAGTTCGATTGCTCGACCAATCTTCTTCTCGGCAATACTAATGTAAGTCAATCTGATTTACATTTTCTGGAGATATATTTGTATTGTTACTGTTGGTACTTAATTTATTTCCCATTCATTTCCTTTGGTAATTTCTAATTCAGGTTATGTATTTCAAATTATATTATTTCATGTTCAAGATTATCTCTTTGATTTTTCCGATTGTTGTAGTTTTTCTTTTCTTTTACCTTTGTTTGGCTTCTGAGAATCCTAAGAGAAAGAATTTTGATGAATTTTAATGTTTACGTCTTTTAGCAATTTAGTTTTCAGAATTTTAAATTTTAACCCGACTTGAAGATGAATTTCTCTGTCTGGGTTTTGTGGGTTTTTTGGGTTTTTAAAATGGGTCATTACCATATTGACCATTTATTTTTTATATTATATTTTTCGCGTTTGAGAGCTCAAAAGATTTGAATATATAAACAGTGCGAAGTTTGAAGAAAGTGGAAGATAAACAAGATTGCTTTTTTGAATTTCGAATCATGAAAAAGGTTATGGCTTTGTACTGTTTCAGGTAGCTTTATATACTGAGGTTGTATGAGGTGATTTCTTTTACTGAAGTAGTTGTATTTATAACTAGAATTAGTTGAAATTTGACTACTTTATGTGTTTGATATGACGAGTTACTTAAAATGGGTTAATTGATGTGTGTGTGTGTGTGTGTATATATATATATATATATATATATATATATATATATATATATATTTCTGGCTGATATGGTGATCAATTTGGAACTTTTATAATGACAAGAAATCTGAATGTGCCAGTTATAAGAAAATAAATTTGGGAATGTGATGGGTCATTTATATTCAGGAGAAAGTGATATCATTATTGGAAATTTCAGTTTTCAGTAAAATTGAAAGTTTTGAATGGACTTAAACAAAATGCTTTTACAAAATTCTCACATAACAGTCCAGCTCTCACTTTAATTTCACTTTTTGCTTTCCTGATTTCATTTTCCTTATCTTTTAAGAAATACAGACCTGTAACTCTGTGTGTAGGTAAGTTTTGTGGATTTTTTAGATGAGGTGTTTTCATGGTCCCATTTTCATATTCTTTTTATTGTTTTCGATGTTTGAAAGCAGGATACTATTGGGAGCTAAAAACTTTTAATTGATATACAGTGTGAAGTTTTAAGAGAGTTGAGGATAGATTGAAGTTTTCTTATGGGCTTTACAATTTAGGGTTGATTCATATGCAGTTGTAGTACTTTCAGCAGTTTGAGCAAGATAAAAGGTTATTGCTTTAGTTAAGGTTGTTGTGTTTATGGTGACAATTAGTTGAAAAATGAATCATTCACGTGTTTGATATGATGGGTTAGCTTAAAGGGTTTATCACCTCTTGCTGATCGGGTGAATGGTTACAAAATCTAATATTAGTTAGTCTGAAGTTGGAATTTAGAAGAAAGGAAATTTGGGCATGTGATGGGTCATCTAGATTCTGAAGGAAGTGATATTGATATTGATTTGGAAAGTGGGGGGACTACAAGTGATGAAGATGGAACTATAGTCCAGGATCTGAGTGGTGAAAATGGAAAGAAAGTGCTGCGTAGGACATGGAGTGGGTTTGTGGGATTAAACAAATCTGCAAGGGTTTGGGATGGTTTAGGTTCAAATGATGAGTTGTTAAATTCTGGTGAGATTTCTGTTGAGAATATGGAGATATTGTCAAACAAGGTGGGGGAAGATATGGTGGATTCACTGGAGAAGAAGATAACTAGAGAGAAGCAGAAGAATGCAAATCCTAAAAAATCTTCCAAACCTCCTAGGCCTCCTAAAGGTCCATTGCTGGATGCTGCTGATATGAAATATGTCAAAGAATTTTCTGAGCTTGCCATGTTGAAGCGTAAAAGGATCGAACGAATGAAGAATTTGAAGAAAAAGAAATCCGAGAAGGCATCATCATCTAACACAAATTTTATTGCAATGGTTGTAACGATTCTCTTCTGCATCGTTATCATCTTTCAAGGTAAAAGTCTATATTCTCTTTCAGAGTTATAACAATTGTCATCTGGATTCCTACATGGAATTTGTGATTCATTTATATACTGCTGATGAAATCCTAAGGGGATAATGCAGTTTAAGGGCTTGACCATGAAGTTGGAATTTTAACAGCTTAAACTATTTAGATATCAGACAAATTGAACTCCTTTAGTAGAGTTTTATAAACTATGCTTAATGTTATAGATGGTTAAAATTTTCTTGTACTTTATCCTGCCGTCTTATTTTCTGAACTAGTGTTATTAATCTTTTAATTATGTGACTATAAGATTTATTATATATAAAGAAGATCTCATTAGTATATATTTATAATTGTATCATTGATCCTATGTCCTGTAATCACATTGCCTACTTTGTGTTTCTATTCTTAGGTCTTAGAAAATCTAATTAAGGCAAATTAGCTGTCATAAATCGTCATTAGTGCTTTCCCAAAAATCCTGCTGGCTCATACGTCTTCATCAGTTTTATTGCATTACTTGTTTCCGAAGTATCTTTCATGTGTTGGATTTATGAACATGTCAATTTTTTATTTAACTAGTTATTGCTAAAACCTATGTCTATATCTGTTGTAGGAATACTTTTATCTCAGCTTTGCAACTGTCCTCAGTTTTGAGGATGATACATAAAGTTTTTTGTGTCAAAACGGTTATTTCCATCCAGTGACTACAAAAGAATACTTTATCAGGAGAGAAAATAGTGTTTGGTGTTTAGAATGAACAAATGATTTACTGGTTTGTTGAACTCTTAAGCTTTTGAAATAAATTAGAAATTTATGCATATTTCAAGACAAACCCAAACAATTTGTCTTTCATTTGATTTTACTAGTATATTGGTTACTCTAAATTAATCTGTTCTTTTATTGTCAACTTTCAGGTCTTCTAGGTTCTCGTGTATGATTCAAATGAATGTATGCCATCAAGTTCAGGTAGATTTCTGTACAACCTTGTCTTGAACCTTTCATATAAGTTTGATTCCATGTGGTATTTTCCAGATAGTATTGTCTTTAGTATAATGAGAAAGTTCACAAGTTATTGTCCAATATTAAATGGAACCTGGCATATGAGCATAAACAGCACTGATGTGAGCAGCATTGTACTGCTCTCGTTATAGTTTTACGTTTTGCATAAGAACATTTTGTAAGTAGACATTCAAACCAACTCTAATGGGTCGGTTTTAGAATCTCTAGTATTGGTTCAATTAACTCAGGCCCCATTTGTTATCTTGTTACCCAAAATTATAATAAATAAAATAAAATAACCCAAAAAAAAAGAAAATTGACAAGTGTAGAAGAAAATAGTCAATATTGGACTGGTCTAAAAACAGACTTGTTTTTATCGTTATTTTAGTTGCAGGCTTGAGCAAATAAATAAAAAACTGACTCTTAAGTTGTCTAAAATCAGGCTTTCTTATCCTTAATTCACCTAGTTCTGGGATTTGCCCAAGAGATTTTCACTCCTTGTTTGATCTTTGCCTCTTTTTATCATAAGTTACATACTCCAATGGCACATGATTTCAAACTCGTATAGTAATTCTGTTATGATCTGTAACATAAATACTTTGTTTTGATTTAAAATCTTATAACTAACATTTATATTGAGTTCATTTCTACATATCTTTTGACCGTATAATTCTTCATTCAAACCTGCTCTCATCAATTTTCTTCATTTAGTCATTTGGTTGATTGTTCATAATATTACTTAGTTACTTTCTTCTTACTTGAATAGGTTTCCATGAGTATAGAAGGGTTTCTGGTGCCATTTGTCAAACTGGTTGGATTTATAGTAATTTTCATGTGGCCATTACTTCCCTAAACTTTAAACTTCAAGTATATTTCTCTGTCTGTACAAAAATATCATTTTAAGGTTACATTTTTTCTGATTCTTTATTATCTTCCAAATATTTTCTGATCTCTTCCAAATAACTCGCAGTTCAGGTCCTTTGCTGACAAACAAGTTAAATAATTTTCAAAATATTAGAGCAGTCCATTACCCTCCATGGTCCTAATCATAGCGAGAGCCATGAGGGATTGAGATGAGGCCAGTTCCCCCATAGAAATTCAGGATTCCTCATATATTGTTGTATTAGGTGCTGTATTTGGAAGTTTTTGATCTTTTAAAGAAATTTTGAGGAGCATAGATGCCATATATATCCTCTATCTAAGGATTGCCAACAACTTTCTTTTACCATGTAGGCATAGAATATAATTAGATAAAGCTGGAGTTTTTTTTTTGGTATCATCTAGTTAGGGCAAAATCCTGGCTCCGCCACTGTTTATACCAATGTGGAAACACTAGTTATCTTTATTGAAATATTTAATAATGTAATTCATTATATTCGCACTATTGTTCCATGTGTCAACAGAGTAACTGAATTTTATATAGATGCATATATGTAAATTGACAATATCTGAAATCTTGGTTTGTGAGGTGTAAAAAATTGGTGAAGGTAGAATAATTAGAATATTTTATTTGTTTACATGGACCCTAAACCCTAAAGTTTTTGATTTTTTTTTTTTTTTTACCCTTTAAGGATAGAAGGATACTTTTAAACTCATGCAATCAACCCCTATTTTCATTTATATTCTCAAAAATTTATTTAAAATATTTTTAAATTACACACACAATGTGTGCCAAGAATACTATTAATCTCATAATTTATGTAAAATGAAAAGCTCTCTCTTTCTTGGATGTATTGTGGAAAGCGATGGGGTTAGAAGGATAGGTTAGAAGGATAATAGTTTCATCTCTAATTTTCGCTGCAGGAAAGCGCTCTGGCAAATTTTTCGTCCCGATAAACAACAAACAGGATATTACTCGAATCAAATATTTAAAGAACATATCTGCACAAGTAACCAGTAGATGTAGTTTCAAGATTCATGAGTATGTAAATAGTAATTTCCTTCTTCCGTTTTTTGGTTAGTAATGCAGAACGTTGGCTGTACTCGTATTTTCAAAAGTTCGATCAATGTGCTTTTGCTAAAGCTAGTGTTTCTATCACCTTTCAACAGTTATGCAGATTTAGATTCTTGGATCTGAGACCAGGAAGGATCACACTTAGTTATTAGAAGGATTCTAAACCAGCGGCCAAGTTTGTAGAGTAGGTTTTAGGCTAGCCGTATTCGGGGCCAATTTCTGTAAATACATTTTTGTTTATTATTTATTTTATTTCTCAACTTAGACCAGGCTTGTGATTTTACAAACCAGTGTGCTTTTATGAACAATCACTAAAGTTTTGAAGCCCTTGTGTTTGCTATTTGCTATTTATTTCCTGATAAGATTTAGTGAGTGAAACTCATGCAGGGAACTTCTTAAATATTGCTATAAATGTCAAAAAAATGTATAATAATACTATTTTTATTGACTTTTTCCTTCTTCTTTTTTTTGTATAGATTAAGGTTTACATAATATTTAATCATGATTTGTTCCAATTTTATACTATAAAATAATAATTTGTTATAAGGTGAAAAGTATTGAGTTATGTCAAGTGTAAGATGAGCTCTTTTATGCGGACATGTTAACATGAAAATTGAACACCAATGCTTTACAATTTCACCTATTCAATTATCATGTTTTGTGTAAAATACAAAAACAAGTTTATGATCGAGTTCGAATTAAATCATGAATATATTAAGAAAAATTTGAGCTCATATATTAATGATGATAGCAACTTGATTTTTTATTACATATTTTACTATGTGGGACTGAGTATTATGATAATGATAGCAGCTTGATTTTTTATTTCATATTTTACTACGTGGGACTGAGTACTATGATCCACTTAGAAAATAATTTTATTTTACTTTGATCAATTATTATTCATGAACTCAACTAATACATTTTAAAAGTGTTTTGCTTTTATCTAAGAAATTTTAATATATACATATAGTACTAAACACATGAATAAAAAAGAATGTCTCAAGTAAAATAATATTAAAAAACTCTTCATGTCTTAAATATAATTTTGATTCTTTTACTATTTTTCCTAATAAATAACACTCTTTTTCTAATATAAGGACAAATATAAATAATTAATATTATATTTAATTATACAATCATTTACTTAATACATGTGTACAACTAATTAAATTTGCAGACAAGGCTGACTTTAAAAAAAAAATAAAAATTCCCAACACATAACAAGTCACCAATCATCAATCCATGAGTTTTATGTCCAAAAGCACTGAAAATCAATCATCAACCCATGAGTTTTATGTCTAAAACAGAAATTTCTGCACAGCTAAAAGAGACTAACCAAACTCTTAACATGCTCTACTTTTTTTCTCGGGTCATAGAAATTGTGATGCACAACCAAATTCAGAAAACAATGCTTCAGATATTTCCGTCTCCATGACATCGAAAGCGAACGATATTAGAAAAATGAAAAAACCCAAAAAATTCTTGATCTTCAATATAGAGACTAATAAAACATTGAGGATATGGAATAAGCCTTCTGCTCAATTCACAGGGTCAGCTCGAGGCCTCCAAAGTCCCAGCTTGTACTTGTGTGTATGTTTCAATATCAGTTTCCTCTGTAACAGAAAAGTGAGATGATTATATTACATCACAATCACTACAAGAATAGTCAATCATCACAAACAACTACAACTGTAAGTATCACTACTCATGAGCAACTTTCAAGAAGAAATCACATTATACATCACTCACTAAGTTTTTGTTAAGCACAATTTTCGAAAATTGAAATCTCAAGGTTCCATACAAAGAGTGAACATCTTCAAAGGCAACATAAAAATGAAAACTTCAACATGCTTCTTACAAGCAAAACTGGGGGAAACAATATCAATTGCCAACAAAAAGTGCACAACTTCAAGTTGTAACAAATTCTGATTGATAATCTAAAGCAGAGGTTGCAAGGCAGAGTTTGGACTCTAAGAAGCCCGCGAGTGAAGTTATATCCATCTAAAAACTTACAAATCAGAAAGCAGTAGGTATTATTATGGGACTCCATTCCTTTTAGACAAAAGTGTGGACGAGAAAGACCAAAGGCACCTAACTTGCTATAACTCATATCAATTCACAAGGTCCTTGTCACCTCAAAGTGATAGACTACGATCAAATAAGGGATCAGAGTAATCATCAGACCACTCTTGGGAACAGAAAACAAAAGAAAAGTCACGTAGTTCGGAGCCCAGCTCCAAGTATAGTAATCATACGACTCTGGGCTACTGAGCAGCACTCGGCATGAAAGTAATTTGACAATTCACAGGGATGATTCAATATCCAAACTCCAAATCAGCATAACTGTATCATCATCAATGGCCAGCCCAGTGCTTAAAAGGACAAGAGTTGGACTGTGTTCATTCAACATTTCGCTCCCATGATGTTCATATATTTAAAGAATTCATATGATCTGTAAAGGGATGCATCCAAAGCAAGGTGCATATCATGATAGTAAAACATGGCACTCTTTAACTCTCTGAATAAATTAATACTAAACAGCTCAAAACAAGGATAAAACTGTTAACCGTGATCAATTCTAAGAAAAAGCTTGTAAGAGTTTAGATGCAAGGTCAACTTCAGTTTTGGCTGTCATCAGCCTATTTATTATCAGTTTTGCAATGACTAATTGCAATGCAAAAGCAATCTAAATGATTACAAACTTTTCCCCTAGCAAAAAGGAAACTCCTGATCAACTAAGTATCTTATAAATTTCTAGAGAATGGGTACTAACTCAAACAGGTTTGCCCCTGTATAGTAATGTGACAATGTCCCAAATTTCTGGAATAAAAGCTTAGACACTCCTAGACTCTCAGAAGCCCGAAATTACACGAGCACAAGTATACTATATTCATCCGGTTTATATCAACACCAGTTAAAATTCAACTGTAAAACACCCACACACCCACAAACATGTATACACAACATCAAAGTTCAATATTTACAACAAGAAAATTCCCATGTAAGCTAATAAATTGCAAGAAAACAATTATTATTATTAGAAAAAAGGGTATTTTAAAATGATTACATGTTTGCAGGATTCAACACCAAGTTGCTTGAGCTTCAGAGTGCGAGTGACGAGCAGCTTCTGAAAGTCCCCAATCCCAGTTTCAAGCTTCTCTGCGTAGGTTTCCACCCCTTTCCCGACTCCCTTCAAAAATTCAGGTATTCCAACTTTCACTGAAAAATTTTCAAATCCACTTTCAGATTTCCACCCAAAAAAATCGCCAGTAATACGTGTGTGTGTATATATATATATTCCCTAAGAAAGAAATTACCTTGATAAGGGGTGGATTTGGAAGAAAATGTTGCGAACCCAGATAGAAAATTAGAGGGTGTGGAGAAAAATCTTGAATTTAAGGATGTGAGTTGCCTCCTAGCCATCGCTCTAACTTTATATATGTCGTCAATTCAGCAATTGCTCATGGATAAAACCCCAAATGTTTGTTCAGTAGCTCACTCACTACAACTGTTTGGGGGGTTTTGACGGCATAAAACCCCAAAACCAAAACCAAAACCAAAACCAAAACCGTCGGTATTCAGTGATAGCATCAGAACGACGTCGTTGGTAGACTCCAGTTTTTTTTTTTTTTTTTTTAAAATTTATAAATGTATAGGCTTTTTACTCTTTTTTTTTTTTATTTAAAAAAACAGAAAAAATGTATAGGTTAATGTGGATGTTTGTACACTTATTTAGACATGGTTCAAAGTATATGGGCATACCGCATATATCAGTATAAAAATCAATATCAGTAGGGACTGATATTGCATGAGATAAAAAGGTGAGTTGTGCTATATATGATTGAGTTTTTTGCCAAATTAAAACTGAAATATATAGATAATGAGATTGGTTATATATAACAATAAGAGTGGTCCGTTATTTTACACATTTTTTAAAAAAAATAAAAAATTATCGCTAGTATTTATTTACGTGACTAACAACAAAAAAATATATCATTTTTCGTAAATTGATTAAAATTTTGCATATAATATTACTAATATAGGTTAATTTGTTTAATTCATGTGTTAAGATTATTAATCCTATGGATATAACTATTAATCCTTGGGATGGGATTATTAATCTCAAGTTTTTTGTTTGTTTTCAAATTTAGACTTCGGACTATTACTGTCAGAATTATAAAATGACTTGATAATCTTGACATTATAATATTTGCGGGATTATAATCTATGTTTGATTATAATTATAATGTCAAGATTATTAAGTCATTTTATAATTCCGAAAAACAAACAAAGACACGTAGGATTAATAGTCTTATGCCAAGTATAATTCTTGCACACAAACATAACCGTATTTAATAAATAAAAACTTTAAATGCACTTAATATTGTGTTTGCTTCTCTGCTCTGCTGAAAAATTTGTTGATTATAAACAAATTCACAATGTCCAGGAGACTTTATATTTTATGAATGGGAAACAAATAACTTATAATAATCCTCATAAGTTACAACAACTAAGCAACAATAGATAACTGCAAGCAGCATTCTTATTATTTGAACATGAACTACTGAGAAAGAAGTAGTAATTAAGATGGGGAAGAAGAAGACTAGGTATTTAATTATAGGGGCCAAAGCAGGGACCTTTTATGCAAAACTTCTAGAATTAAACTGAAGCCAATTGATGGTACATCTGTTTAGATAACAAGATTGAACATGTCCACAAGATGGTGTTTTGCAGCCACAATGTACAACTTCACATTATTAACATATAGCTACAGCTGAGTGAAGTTAAAAAAATGCTCATTTCCATGGAAGGTCGCCGCCTAATTATTTCTTGGATTCACCCGACTGCTCTGACTGTGACACATATCCTTAACAAGGCGTATACGTTAGAGAGGGTGAAGCATTACCTGAACCCCATGCTGCGCGCGAACACTCAAAATTTGAACCGGTGAGTGAATATAGTTAGGGGACAAGGTAAAGCTATAGCGCTGCAATATCATTGAGAGAGCAATCTTTGCTTCATTAGTTGCAAACTTGAGACCTACGCAACCCGAGGACCCAAGCCAAAAGGAAGATACACTGCTGGGTTATTGTTTGTAGATTTCGCAACACCTTGAGAAAAAATCTCTCCGGTTTGAATAGATGTGTGTCGTCTCCCCATATTTGGGTGTCATGATGAAGTGCTAGTGTTGGAATGACAATGTATATTGGCTGGAAGTCTGAATTTCCCAAGTATGGTTTCCTCTTTAACTTTTCTTTGTAAAGCAATGACAGGAGGATAGAGCCTTAGTGTCTCATTGATGATCATGTTCACCTAATCCACACAAAAAAACTGACATTAGGAGAATAATGCGTATTAGAATCATGCACCGAAACTGTCCTTAAGGTGATTATTGACATATACCGTTTTTAGCTTTGCAATGCCATCTGAGGTTGGATTGTCCTGGCCAAACAACTTGAGCACTTCTTGTCTAGCTTTTTCTTGCCAATCTGTATGAATTCCAAGAAGAAAAACAATCCAAGCAAGCAATGTTGTCGTAGTTTCCTGTCCAGCAACGTAAAAGGTCTTGCATTGGTCAACCACATCTTGTACTGTGATTCTGTTCTTTTCATCAGCATCATTCTTAGCCTTCATAAGCAATCCAAGAAAATCGTTCCCCAAACTCCTTACTTCTCCACTCATAGTACTCGTCTTCTCTCTTTTCTCCATGATCCTCAAAATGGAGTTGTGTACTCTTTGTTCAAGTTTATCTGCTTCAATTTCATCACTACTTTTAAAATATCGACTGCAAAATTAAACTAATTGGTCATGTAATTAGTACGAGGAAGCAAAATGAAACTTTTGGGTTAAAGGGTGATTACCCAAGACCAGGAAGCTTAACTATGAAACAATTTCTGGAATATATGATGACCAATCTTATCAACATGTCAAAAATATCCTTCCCTTCTAAATAACTGCTCCCAAAAGCTGTCCTGGAAATGACTTCTGATGTTAAAAACCTGAACTCTTGAAAAACCTCAATCTCTTTTCCGCCATGTTGTTTCCACCTCTCTAGCATCATCTCGACGCTTGTAATCATTGCCGGAGTCATATTCTACAAATACCCTATCACTTGTTATTATAGCTAGCTAGCTAGGGATGTTTATGCCTAGTGCGCTCGTCATTCCAATATAATAATATAGCCAATTCAAGTAGTGATGATTATCGTTCGTATAGTAATAAGTTAAAAATCAGGATTAACCGCAACAAAACAGGACTTACTTTCAAGTTGTCTGCATGAAAAGTATGATTGGCCAGTTTCCGTTGCTTTGCCCATTTTTCGCCCTTTGACGTGGCAAGGCCGTCTCCTAATAGCATCTTTGCATACCATTCCATGTCTATTTTTGGATAAGATTGATCTCTATTCATTATTTCTTTAATAAACTCTAGTTCTGTAATTATAAATTCAGCTCTAGGGCCATACCAATTCAGAAAATTCTTCCCTGAAAAAGAAGAAACAAAATTAGTTGAAAATATTAGTTCTGAACAGTAAATTAAACTGTATACATTACCATATATGCTAAGCCAAAAGTAAAGGTGAGGCTGAAGTCTTGGAAATATGTGGTGTGATAAGTCCTGCATGGGTCCGCTCATGGATTCCTTCCTCATGTTAATGATTTCTTTGGAGTTTCCGTGAGGGAATCTGTAAGAAAGACCCTTGATTCCCTGTTGACTCAAGACTCGCTGTATGCCAATTGGAGTCAACCATATCTCATTTAGAAGCCTAATGAAACCAAAGAGGAAGAAAAGACATAGAGAGCTCAAAAGAAACTGAAAGACTGTTGATATAATAATTCCCACATCATCCATATTGTTTCAATGCCTAAACAAAGAGGATTTTGACATTCTTAAGTAGGTTTTCAATGTAGCTTTACCTTATCTTTCTTGATAAGGTAAAGGCACCAAGACTTGGTTGTAGTTCTCAAGTGAGCTGGTGAGGTTAAGATTGAACACTGTTTATAGAGATAACAATAAGTATTTGGTTGCTAGTGTTCAGCATCAATCATCAGCAGACTACTACTACTATAAACATTGGCCCTGGCCCTACATATATTAAGTGCATTGATTATTCTAACCATGGGGAAATCAAGAACAGACGGACCCATGGTCCATATTGAATTGATTATCACGCTGCCAGCTAGAAATGGCAAGTAGTTCGTAATTTGAAAGGACGAACTGAAGCTCATTATTATTTTCTAGATCTTATATTCTGCGGGTAGAAAAACCAATGTAAACCGGTGAGGTTGAGCTTGGTAGGGTACTTCAGTAGTGTTAGGCAGTTGCTAGTGAATATTGCCTACGGTATGAGTATATTAAAGCTGTGTGGACATCATAGTTGTCACAACGTCATGGCGAGACGCGGCGGTAGTTGACCGCTAGGCGATAAGTCGCCTCGCCATATAAGCGTCAGATAAATGACAAAATCGTTAATAATGTGGAATTTATATATTTGTTTATTTTAGTTCAAAGTATATTCAACAATAAAATTTTATATACATTAAAATTCAAAACATCATAACTAGCACTATGGAATACAAAAAAAAAGCACAATTTATATAAATACTTCACAAATTCAAAATTAAAACAACTGACATTGAAAACTAGTAAAACAAGTCAATAAACATTACATAGAAAATTAAGAATCAACCAAGTCAACACCGATCAAGGCGTTGGCTTCCAAGATGTCGCCTTTTCCTTCTCTAGCTCCAGGACGTCTAGCCGTCGACTAGGCGACGTCATGACAACTATTGTGGACATATTTAGCAACCAAATAGGTAGGCACATGAACATTTTTCGCAACTGAATAACCATAAGAACGCTGCGTGTATATGTAATCTTGGCCGGCCAACCAAAAGCTAAGGAAAAGTCATGACAAGTTAGTGATCCTCTTTGTAGTATAGTTGAGACTTTATATATGGTTAATCTATTGTATATATGTGGAAGAAAGCTGAATGCGATTAACCACAAACTAATGGCTAGTGACCAGTGTTAGGAAAATATGGAAATTAATAAAACAACCAAGAACACAAATAAATTTGAAGTAGAAAAATGGCTTGAAACGTGTAAAATCGCTTTCCTAAAAACAATATTTGCTCCCTCTCCTTCTTGAGATTGCTATAGGATGAATGCAAATAGCCTTAGTGGATATGACAAGCCTTGAGAAGTTTTGCATTTAGCAAATAATGAAAAACTTCAAAGTAGGAATATGAGAGATAAGAATTTGATAATTTAGAGAGAGAAATAAGAGTTTTAACAACAAAAATCACCTCTTTAACAATATGAAAATTCATATATTTATTATAGAAAATAACTACCAATAACTACTAATAACTACCAACAACTTCTTTTTAATAACTACCTTTTAATAACTATTTATTAAATAATAAATATCATTTTCTTATTTGAATAATTTATAACAATCCCCCACTTATTCAATTATGAAAATTGCTCCAAAAAATCAAACTATGTTTATGAATACAGTAATATATCTTTCGATTTGAATATTACCTTAGTGTAAATGTCACAAAACAAAGTCAAAATCCCAAGTAAAGATGAAAGCTTTGAACTTGTTATTCTTTTTGTGACAATGTTGATGACATCACACACATAAACATAAAGAATTCTCATATTCCACACAATCACACGCTTCAACTCTCGTAAGGCCATGAGGTGATCCAACATTCAGATAAACTTTTATGAGATAAACTCCAAATCTCAATCGAGGCGGCACCACTTCTAAGTTCATATAGGTGAGGTTCTTTCAGTTGTCTTTGCCATATTTTGAGACACTTCACTACAAGAAAAGTGTCATTGCCAACGGCCATGCCGTCGCTTACGATGAGAGGTCACGGTGCAGATTGAGGTCATCGAGATGGGTACCGCCATTTAAGACAACCGTCGCCTCTACGTGTCGTCGCCATTCGGCTCCGCCGCCAAATTGGTAGTCGACATCATTGTTATCATGACGGCGTCATCATTAGCGACGCATGAAGTCATCAAGGATGGCTCTACCGACAAAGACGCACGGTAGTCGGAAAGACCCCATAGATTTTTTTAGAGAAACCTCATTACTGACGGCCCATGCCGCTTTGTGAATGACTCAAGAACTACTCCAAGAATGACCTTCTTATCATGTCTGTCATTTATATGTCATCATGCATTTACATAGCCGTCGCCATTACCCCTCACCGACAATGACTACATAAAATTTGATTTTTTTTAAAATTTCAAAATTTCCTGCTTCATTTACAAATATACACCGTTATAAACTAATAACAACCATCAAATCGTAACTATACCGCTATAAACTAGTAACCCAAATCAAATATATAGATAAAAAATATAATGATCGTAGTTACAACTCAAAAATCTGTATAAATACATACATGAAACTAAGAATATAACATAAACTAAACTAACTTAACCCGTCATTTGCTCTCCATTGTCATCGAGTTTACGGCCATCACCTAGACTTGGAGGAGGTCGTCATTATCAACTCGATCATTATCGCTTCAAGCGATTTTTTTCTTCGTCATTATCGCTTCTACGGCCATCATTAAGGCCTCCACCTCCACCTCCACTGCCTCGCCAACAAGACCCTATAAAATTAAAATATTAATAACAAAATCAAAATGAAAACATATTTACATTATTTTAGTTTGTATTCTTCTGTTAGGTGGACGGACTCAACTCGGCTCCATATATCTAATCGAGTCCCGTTAGTCAGTAACACGTGTCTATTGCCTATGCGGTGTTATTGCCTGTGTTCGCGTGTCAACTGGATGGCCGGGGTGGGTTTTGACCTGTTTTTAGGCTTTTTGCCCAAGGGTTGGCGAGTTTTGCAAACTGGGACTTAACTCGGATTCCGTATATCTAATTGAGTCCGTAAGTTATGTGCTGCGTGTCTATTGCCTACTTGGTGCTACGTGTGTGTTTGCGTATGGCGTTCGGACGACCGAAGGCTGGTTTTGACCTATTTTTCTTTTTTTGCTTAATCACGGCGGGTTTACAAATAGGGACTTAACTCGGTCTTCGTGATATCGGAATCGAGTCCCGTCAAATAACGCTGTTCATTGCCTACCTTTGGTATACGTGTGTGTTTGCGTGGCTCGGACGACCGAGGTAGGTTTTGACCTATTTTTTGGCTTTTTACCCAGTGATGGCGAAGTTTTGGCAAATCGACTTAACTCGAATTCCGTGATATCTAATCGAGTCCCGTAACAGTAACGCTGCGTCTATTGCCTACTTTCAGTACTACGTGTGTGTTTGTGTGGCGCCTGCATTTAACGAGGCGGTTTTGACTTGTTTGGCTTTTTGCCCAGTGTTGGCGAGTTTTGTTGGGACTTAACTTAACTCAATTTTGTATATCGAAATCGAGTCCCGTAAGTTATAACGCATGTCTATTGCCTACCTCTATTGGTCTACGTGTGTTTGTGTAATGTCTTACGAATCGAGGCGGGTTTTGACCTATTTTTTGGCTTTTTGCCCAAGTGTTGTAGTTTTGCAAATCGGGACTTAACTCGAATTCCGTATATCAGAATCGAGTCACGTAAGTTGTAACGCGTGTCTATTTCCTATGCCTAGGCATGTTAACTAGTTATTTGACAGTTTATATAAGCAATATAATTACAAATAAAGAAATATATCAATAATAAGTTTTACCTGTCGAATATTTGGAGGAAAGATGTTGGCCAAGACAACTGCACATACACAGATGGCCTCCTCCCAGACTACACCCATGAGGTCGTTAGTGGCAGCTGCAGGATCTATGGAGACGTGGACAACCTCCTGAGCAAGCTGGTAGATCCGCTCGCGTGATGGTGCGATTGACTGCACGACACTGCTCGCCATGCACCCCTCTATGATCCGCTTGAAGAAGTCGTCAGATAATGAAGGGCCGGCGCTTGATCCACTCGCACTACTACCTCCGGTGGGTGGGCGACGTAGATTAGCAAGAAAGAATGAACATTTTACCGTATTAAAAACATTAATGTCATTACCTCTCGAATGGATACATCCATCTATATTATACGGACCGCCAAACTTAGCTTCAGTATGGCGAGTGAATAGAAAAAATGCTCCATTGAATCAAAAAATGATGGAGGGAAGATCATTTCTAACTTGCACATTATTTCCACTATCTGCATCTCCATTTTATCTATGTCTTTGACCAAGCACCGTCAAGCATAGATCTCAAGAAATTAGAAATCTCCGCTGCTGCTTGAACCACACGCTTTGGTAACAAGTCGATAAATGCCACGAGGATCAACTTCGCATGAATACGTGATAATCATGACTTTTGAGACCTCGAAACTTCATTCTTCGACTTTACAACACCTTGCTATATTCAAGAATATCCATCTGGAGCTTCATCCACCGATCCAATTACATATCAATATCAATTGTTCCCCGGTCAAAGTATATTCACTTTTAGGCGTTATCATTTTACTACCCTCCCGATATGTATGTACAGATCTTCCCCTAATGTTCATTTCTACCAAATCAAGCCTCTGACTTGTTGTTATCCTTTGTTCTACCAAAGGGGCATCTAGGATCAGATAAAAATGTTATCAAATACGTTTTTCGGTATGCATCGGATCTAAATAATGACGGATGCAGAGTGTAGCCCAATAAGGCAAATCAAATAACATGGATTTGTGTGTCCAACAGGAACCTTGTCGTAACCATAAGCTCGCTTTAACTGCGATTCTTCCTTGAGGTGGAAACTTCAAACGACTAATCCAACTCAACATCACGACCCGAAAAGACGGCTGTACTTGACGCTTTCTATTTTTTGATTGAATTGTCTCACTCATCCGTCGATAACGATGTTCAATCGGCAAAAATCGTCTGGATGTTGCAAAGAAACTCATTTTCCCCCATATTTGAGCCGCACAAATTTAATCGACCCCATACATGGGACATGACAAGCCCTTCGAGTGAGTCGACCATCCACCGATCATTCCTAACGCCGGAAAGTCATTTATTGTCCACAGTAAAGCTGCCTCATGTCAAAGTTCTGCTTAAGAGATACATTATAAGTTTGAACCCCTTTTTCCCACAACATCTTCAACTCATCAACTAACGGCCTGAGGTATACATTGATGTCTTTACTCGGACTCTTATCACCCGGAATCAGTAAAGGCATGAACATGTAGGGATCTTTCATGCACATCAAGGCGGAGGTTATACACCACAATAATCACCACCGTCCAAGTTGAGTAGGGGCTTTGTGTAAGGCTGTTAAACGGATTTAACCCATCCGTAGCAAGTCCAAGCCTAACATTGCGAACCTCTTCAAAGAAAACGAGGGTGTTTGTTATCAAAATTTTCCACTCAAGTCCATCCGTCGGCAAGTGCGTCAGTTGAACTTCGACTATGTCCTGTGTAGAGTGCCACCTCATATCTCTCTACCGCAGATGTGTTGACACGAACAATCATCTGAAGCCTCGGGCAATGGGAAAGTAACGTAAGATCTTTCTCGACACGCCTTTTCCCTTTTCTCATATTGTTCACAATGTCTACTTGTACCACAAATATCACACGACCTCTTATCTTTATTAACATCACCGTAATACAACATACAATCATTCTCACAAGCATCAATCTTCCTCATACCCTAGATTGAGCCTTTTGACCATTTTCTTCACATCATAAGTACGACTCCGTGAACTTATTGCTGCAGTAAAGCACTCCTTCACAATGCTTAATAGTTCATTAAAACCTCTCTCGCTACTGATCGTGCGCTTCATGCAATAACTCATAGAAACCATTAGCCCCATCATTCTACTCTTGCTTTCGACACTACCGCCATCCCCGTCAGATTCCACCGAAGTATGAACCAAAGACTTCGACTATCATGTTAAGATACCAAAAGGTTTCATCACCTCCGGATTTCGATTCCTCGATTCATGTTCATCCAACCAGTGTTTCCCCATGATAGATCCATGTCGTATAACCCCGCTTGAACCCATACGCAAATAAGTCGCATATGACATCAATCCTTTCCTTCCACACTTCATTCACACACTCTTACAAGGACATCTCGATCTCATCGCCGCTTGACTGTTTTTCAAACGCCAAGTTGAGAAACGTGCTCAACCCCACTACGATACTCGAGCTAAGCCCACTCCTATCGCTGGCTACCCTACGCTCCATCCAACTTCGATCAATGTACATCTCGCATAACTATCTCGCTATATATATGGAAAGTTAGACAAACACAATCAAGTCTCCAAGTTAATGTATATGCAAGCTTATGAGTTTCCTAACTTCATCTCCCACTCTAACTAAGTCAGTTTATCCCATTCTGGATGTGTCGCGCTCATCGATGCCAACAACTTGAACATATCTTTAAATTTTTTTCAAATTTCTAAGACACCTCCCATGGTCTTCAAGTACAAAAATAGAGACTAACACATCGTAGTCTAAATATGCACCCAAGAACATCAAGAGATATATACCCAATTTAAATTTCAAAAAATATAAAGACGTCTTTCAAGTCATTAACACCGACCTAAGTGAGATCGAAACATACAAGAACAAATCCCAAAATCGGGACTATTTGAGATCCACTCCTACTAAGTGAATCTCAAACAGTTTCTAAGCTTCCTAAACTATATGAAAATATGCACATAGAAAAAAATTGAAGTATCCGCTGAAAAGTAATTATGATAAATTAAGAAGATTATGTCATTTTATAATTGTAAAAAATTGACAATGTCAACTATAAAAGAATGTGTTCCAACATATTTTATTCTTAGCAACATACTCAAAAACACTTGACATAATACAGAGACAAATACAAAGCTCAAGGACATAATTATATACAAACTAAGCCCCAAACTGTATGTCGAGACAAATAGAGAGCTCAAGGACATAATTATATAATGCAACCTCTATACATTGATCCCAGGTCTACAGTCTACACTGAACCTAGGTTAATAACTATAGAGGTTCGAATGTTTTATTTTTTTCCCTTCAACACCAAGAAACCGTACTGTAAGTTTCAACATCTAATAGTTGAGCTAGAACAAGAGTTATAATTACGTAAGCTTTTGAACTACCTTCAAAAAGACAAATTGCTAAATGAATTTGGAAAATCTAGAATATACAAGAATCCATATACACTAATGACTTTAAGTACTTTTGATCAACAAAGGATTTTTGTATGATAATGTTGATGCATACAACAAGAGATAATCGATAAAATGAGTTCATTTAGAATCATGTCTCAAAATATTATAAACCCAAGCATGTGTAAAAGAAAAGAGAATCATTATAAAAACCCTAAATATTATGGAAGGCCCTCTAATCAAGCAATTATACTTGTATAAAAGTAGTTCTTTTCTTTTTCAAATCACATAAATAATATAGCTTTATATATAACACAAAACTACGTATAATTAACCCAAGTGTTATTTATATATACGCTCATAATATAGCTTAATTAATATGATAATACATGCCTTTTTGTTGAACTTACAGAAAGTTTACACACTTGAAATCGTGTAAAAAATGACTGAAAATTATTGTTCATATATATTACTGCATATATATGTAGTAAAGTTATAACTAATCAATCACTTGAAATCATATCTTATCACAATGAACCACTATTTCATGGCTTTAAAGACAATTATTAAATAAAGGAAATAGAAAAGGAAAACTTTGAGCAAAACTTTCACATGGGAAAAGCATATACCATTTACATACACTAAATGGAAGAACAAACTAAACTATTTCAAGTATTGCATTATATAATATCATACCCACATCAAGTTCATCTATTCAACCCACTTAAACAACCCCAATGTGAAATCAAAGCTAACACCGATAGAATTTTATGTTCATAATAGAGCAATAAATAATGTTCAAGAGCTATTTAGAGAAAAACATTACCTTTAAGAAGAAAATGTCAAATTGACCAATGGTACTGTGAACAATAACAATAGCAAGAGGAAGAGAAGAATAAGAGCGAAAGAGGAGGAAAGGGAAATCAGAAGTGAGATAATGGAGTCAAATGGGTGCAATCAATCGAGCATTCGACCTAGTTAAACCAACCGAGTCTTCAATTGAGAGGAGATGAGAAAATCTCGCATTTACGTAGGAAAAAGAACAAAAAGAAGACGTTGCTGTGCGTGAACTGTGGTTCTAAAATATATTACTCATTCTCGACGGCACGCCGCCGCCGAGTCCCGTCCGTCGCCATTATAAGTCATTCACGACGGCGGTCCGTCGCCGCTTTTTATTTTTATGTGTCTGTCGCCAATGCTTTTTCCTCCACCGCCAAATTTTTGCACCTATTTTTCTTGGGGAAAAGTTATTATCGACGACACTTTTTAGCGACATTGCGCTCCTGTTTAAGATTAAGTGTCATTCTCGACGGGTTATCGTCAGCGCCAATAACCCCGTCCGCCAATGACCAATTTCCTCAGTAGTGGTTTGTTCCACTAATCAACTTCATTAAGAGATTAAATCTCAACCCTCTAACTATGGCAACCAAAGATTTTTATCTCAAGTGGCCATACTAGTTTAAGATCGAAAGATTCACTTTTCAATAACTTGTTGTTACCCTTTGAACCTAAAACTACTCATTTCATAGTGTTAGGTAGGGTTGCCGTTATTGATGAATTAATTTAGGAGTTTTATCCCCATTAGATTTGAGGTTTTTATCACCATATCTCTCGAAAAAGTTTTGGTGAATGGATCGGCCAAATTCCCACTAGATCTTACATATGTGTATGTCTCGACTTTCCATTGTATGTCTCACTATATGCTCGAGCCAAAGTGGCTTGATTATCACAAAGAATTGAGACTGAAATTATACTCTTAGAAGTCAACGGAATTTCTATAAGAAAATCCCTTAGCCACTCATCTTCTTTTCCAGTTTCTGCTAAAGCAACAAATTCTGACTCCATAGTTGAGTGTGATATACAAGTTTGTTTCTTGGATTTCCAAGAAATTGCACCTCCTCCTAAGGTAAACACCCAACCTGTAGTGGATTTATTTTCTCCCAAACTCGATATCCAAATAAATAAGTCAGATATATCCTTCTAATATACCGTGAAACTTTGAGTATTGTAGGCCTAAATCTTTAGTTCTTTAAGGTATCCAAGAACTCTCCCAACGGCCTTCCAATGCTCAATACTTGGGTTATCGTAAATCTATCGAGTTTACTAACCGCAAATGTTATATCCGGTCTTGTGCATCATGGTTGCATACATAAGACTTCCAATAGCACTAAGAAACTCTAATTGAGCTATCGCTTTCCATCATTCTTGATTAACTTGATACTGGATCAAAAGGAGTACTTTCTATTTTTTTAAATTTTAAGTGACTAATTTTTTCAAAGACTTTCTCAATGTAATAAGATCGACTCAATACATATCCCCACTATTTCTTTTTTACCTTGATACCAAGGATTGTATCCATTTGTCCAAGATCCTTCATCTTAATGTAGAAGATGTAAACCTCTTCGTTTCTGTAACTCCATCCATGTGATTGCTTACAATCAACATGTCATCAACATACAAGCAAATTAACACGACATAATTATCACAAGTTCTGATATAAACACATTTATCAGCTACATTATGTTTAAAACCATATGATAAAATAGTTTTATCAAATTTCTCATGCCATTGTTTAGGTGCTTGTTTTAAACCATATAAAGACTTGACTAATTTACAAACTTTATGTTCATTACCTGGTAGGACAAACCCTTCTAGTTGTTCCATATAGACCTCCTCATCGAGATCTCCATTAAGAAATGTCGTTTTGACATCCATTTGATGAACATATAAGTTATAAATTGAAGCTAATGCAAACATTATTCTTGACCGGTTATTCTTGCATCGTGCATATGTGTCAAAATAGTCAATACCTTGTTTTTGTCGAAAACCTTTGGCCACTAACCTAGCTTTATAGGTGTGCAAAGTACCATCCAGATGATACTTTCTACTTAAACACCCACTTACAACCAATAGATTTTGAACCGTATGGCAAATCAACAAGCTCCCAAGTGTGGTTTGATATTATAGAATCCATTTCATCTCTAATAAAGATCCTTCCAAAAACAAAATCTCTGAAGCCATAGCCTCTTTAAACTCTTTTCGGTCATCTTCCACTTGAAGAACTATAGGATCGCTCTCACAACTTCATCTCTATTACCTTCTACAAGGTAAAACAAAATATGTTGAGAGTCGATCTCATTCGGTCCCAAAGATTTTGCTTTTCGCATTCTTTTTACTTCCTCCTTTGTTCATTTGATTCTCGACCAATCATTTGTGAACTAGGTTGCTCAACAATCTCTTGAGATGGTTCTCCTAAAGTGCTTCACCACTAGTGGGTTTTGAAACCTATTACCTTTAGTTAATAAGTGTTCAAAGAATTCAATATCTCCGGATTCAATAATGACATTCGACTCTAAATTTAAGAGTCGATATGCTTTACTATGCGATGCATAGCCTATTTCAAAAGCACATTTGATCCCTCTAGGCCCCAACTTGGTCCTCTTTTTGATCATTGTTTTTACAATATGCAAGACACCCCCACACTTTAAAATATCCAATGTTGGGTTTTCGTCCCTTCCATAACTCATATAGAGACATATGATTTCTTTTCATAGGAATCCTATTCAGTATATGACAAGCAGAAAATAAAGCTTCACCCCACAAATTAAAAGATAATTCAGCATGCAATAACATAGCATTAACCATTTCCAAATAAGTTTTATTACGTCTTTCGGCTAATCCATTTTGTTCTGGTGTTCGTGGAGCAGTACATTCATGAATTATGCCATTTTCTTCACAAAATGCATTAAATTCATTAGGAAAGTATTCACCTCCCCTATCACTTCTAAGTATTTTAATTTTCTTTCCTAACTGATTCTCAACTTCTGCTTTATAGTTCTTAAACACACTAAATGCCTCATTTTTATTTTTTAACAAGTATATAAGTATATCTAGAACTATCATCAATAAATGTTATAAAATACCTATTGCCACTTCTAGTTAACATGCCATTTAATTCACAAATATCAGAATGTACTAATTATAATAAACTAGTGTTTCTTTCAACACTTTTAAATGGCTTCTTTATCATCTTGGATTTAACACATAACTCACATTTCTTAAAGTCATTTACATTACAAGATATCAAACCATTTTTAACCATTCTTTTCATAGTACTTAAACCTACATGTGCAAGTCTATTATGCCATAAAGAAATTGAGTCAACCATATAAACATAATCATTATTCTTATTTTTAATAGAATCATTAGGTACAATTGAGAGTTTGACCATTCCATCACTAGAATAGCCTTTTCCAACAAAATTACCATTTAGGGACAAGATTAACTTTCCCGATTCGAATACAAATTTAATACCCTTGGCTGCCCAAAAGATCCCCACTAACAAGATTTCTATTCATATCCGGAACATGGAGAACATTGGTGAGAGTCACTTTCTTTCGTCAAGTGAAGACAAGTTCCACATTTCTTTCATTTATCACTTTAGACCTCTTCTCATTTCCCATTTGAATTTCTTTTGCCATCATCAATATGTTTATAGTCTCTTAAAAAGAAATTTATCATAACACACATACGATCGTCAGACATGTGTCATACCACCAACCTAAGCATTTTTCCTCGAATAAAGATTGATTTCACTCACAAAGAAGAATAATATCATCACTTTCCTTCAAGGAATTAATCTCCTGCTTTTCTTCTTCTTAAATCAGATTCTCTCAGATAATGTCCTCGGCTTCCACACACAAAAAGCATCCTCTATTCTTAGACTTCTTGAATTTTCCTCGATCCTTTTTAGACCTAAAAATTCCTTTGCCATTTTTTTTTTTTATAAGAATTGTTGAGGGCTTATTCACAACATTTGCCTTATTATTGCCATCATAAGAATTTTCATTTTTACATCTCACCTCGCGCCTCTCTTCGATTCAAGATGTTTTTGAATATCTTCCAAAGTGTACTCCTCGAATCATGAAGAATTTTTTTTCCTATAACCTTCCAAGATGGAGGCAATTTCACCACTATCGCTTCCTACTTGAAATGGTTCGTAAGTTCAATCTCCGCCGCTTCTCAATGACTGACTCAAATGACTTGCAACTCGTACTTGCACCAAATTAGGCAAGTTATCAACAAATTTCATTTCAAATATTTTTTGTTATCGTAAATTTTTTCGTACCTTCTTCTTCTACTTTATATTTAAATTCTAAAGCCTTCCATATTTTTTGTGTATATTCCACCGTAGAGATCATATAAGCCATCCGTAAGTGAATTAAGAATATGTCCACGACACACGACTTCATCTTCCCCGCTTTTTTTTGTCTTTGTGCTTTCAATTCTTGTTGAATCATCATTTTGTGGTGGAGGAATGGGAGGAAGGTTTGGGTCAAGAACATAGAAAATTTTCAAGATTTGTAAGCATGAAAATCAATTTGTCTTTCCATCTTGTGAAGTTGGTTCCATCAAAACGATCAAGACGAACAAAATCTTGGTTCATGAGTTTGATGGTGTTTGAAGATTCCATGGTATTTGAATGGTGTTTTAAATAAAATAAATAAATATTGCTTTTAGATTGTTAGGAAAATATGGAAATTAATAAAAGAACCAAGAACACAAATAAATTTGAAGTAGAAAAATGGCTTGAAACGCCAAAATCGCTTTCCTAAAAGCAATATTTGCTCCTCTCCTTCTTGAGATTGCTATAGGATGAATGCAAATAAATTTTAGTGGATATGACAAGTTTTGAGAAGTCTTGCATTTAGCAAATAATGAAAAACTTCAAAGTAGGAATATGAGAGATAAGAATTTGATAATTTAGAGAGAGAAATAAGAGTTTTAACAACAAAAATCAGCTCTTTAACAATATGAAAATTCATATATTTATTATAGAAAATAACTATCAATAACTACTAATAACTACCAACAACTTCTTTTTAATAACTACCTTTTAATAACTATTTATTAAATAATAAATATCATTTTTTTATTTGAATAATTTATAACAACCAGACCATTGTGGTCCAAATGTGTTTGGACAAGTACCTGTGCATGTGACAATGTTCCTCGACACAGACATGAGATAGTTGGTGATGACATAAACTTAGCTTAATCAGGTAGGTAGAGTGCATAAAAAATCAGCTTGCATGTTTGAAATGATACTAAATGTACGAGGAGAAATCCTTCAGCTAATAATGCTTTGGCTTATGAATTATTAATCATTTGAAAATGAATATTACCACGAGTACCCAAAATCCAAGCGACCAGTCCCTAACAACAACAAAAAAAATCATCTGTAGTTCTGAGCTAAGTGACACATGTACTATTTTCTTCTAAACTAGCTGTCCAGTTTTCACTCACCGACTCACATAAATTGTAAGTGGCCTATTCCCAGTGTTGGGGAAGTATTATTTCGCCCCGAATTATATGGTGGTTCAAGTTCCACGTGGAATTATTTTAATCTATGTAGGATTCTGTTTGGATAGCGAAGAATTTTAAAGAATCAAAGATTCCTAGTTATATATGGTTTCTAATCCGAAAAATGTCAAGTTTTAAACCGACTACCTTTTCTTCAGATTTTTAATTCTATACGGGGAAAGATTCTATGGAAGTGCAAGGCTTTACCCTAATTCTAAGGAACACACGAATATTATTTTCCAGCACTACTTATTCTCACACCATTGGAGCGCGTGTACGTATCTTGTCGATATGCATCTAAATGACCAATTTACCTATTTTTTAAATCAAACAAAAGATCCCACTTCTTTTTAACATTTCATTAAACAACTTGCGGGCACCATGTGCAAGTTAAAATTTTAATATCTTGTCCCGAATTTCTCTTACTTCAATTCAATATCATACCAACACAAATGGTCAATTACAAAAGAGAGAGAAAATACAGAAAATATGAGCTGCTAGGGATAGGTAGAATAGAAAAAGTGAATACAATAAATAAACTTGTATCAAATATATTTGTTACTAAGCATACTTAACATAAACTATTAACACCAAACGCACAAAGCTTATTTTGAAACATATATTCTTTATTTTCTTACATAAACCTGACTTCTACTTCCACATAACTTCTGCTTTCAACTGCAGACTGCAGCCTAATAATTTCATACCCTATATGTTCATCTTTACAATGTCAAAAACATGTCATTTTCCATCGAAAATCACCCAATAATTTCTCAGCTTCACCTTTCAATTAGTCTTCGTGTCACTACTGATAATTCCATGGTTGACAATGCCACATTTTCTTAACAATGCCTAAACCTTAGAGAGGCTGCAGCATTACCTGAAGTCCATGCTGCGGGCGAACAGTCAAAATTTGAACTGGGGAGTGGATATAAGTAGGGGACAAGGCAAAGCTATAGCGCTGCAATATCATTGCGAGAGCAATCTTTGCTTCATTAGTTGCAAAGTTCAAGCCTACACAACTCCGAGGCCCCAAGCCAAAGGGAAAAAACGCTGCAGCATTGTTGTTTGTAGAAGCTTTAGCAACCCCTTGGGAAAATCTCTCGGTTTGAATAGAAGTGCATCGTCTCCCCATATTTGCTCGTCATGATGAAGTGCTAGTGTTGGAACAACAATGTGTACATTGGCTGGAAGAGTGAGCTTTCCAAATTTGGTTTCCTCTTTAACTTTTCTTGTAAGGAAAATGACAGGAGGGTAGAGCCTTAGTGTTTCGTTGATGATCATGTTCACCTACACCATATGAAAATAAAAACATTGAATTTCATCAATGATATTAAATTAGGAGAATGTGTGCTAGAATTCTTGCAGAATAATATGAAAAACTGGCCGGCCTAAAGGTGTTTTGTTGACATGTACCGTTTTAAGCTTGGCAAGGCCATCTGAATTAGGAATTTCCTGGCCAAACAAGTTGAGAACTTCTTGTCTTGCTTTTTCTTGCCAATCTGTATGAATTCCAAGAAGAAAAATAACCCAAGCAAGCAAAGTTGTCGTAGTTTCCTGTCCAGCAACGTAAAAAGTCTTGCATTCGTCAACCACATCTTGCGCTGTGATTCTGTTCTTCTCAACAGCATCATTCATAGCTTTCATAAGTAATCCAAGAAAATCAGTCCCAAAACTCCCTACTTCTCCACTCATAGTACTTGCCTTCTCTCTTTTCTCCATAATCCTCAAAATAGAGTCATATAATCCTTGATCAAGTTTCTCTGCTTCGATTTCATCATTACTTTTATAAAATAGACTGCAAAAATATCATTAATCAGTCATTTAGGTGATTATGAGGAAAGGAAATGAAACTTTTGTGTAAAAGGGAGGTGAAATTTACCTAATGCCAGGATGCTTAACTTTGTAACTATTTCTTGTAATTATGATACCTAATTGTGTCAGTCTGTCAAAAATATCCTTCCCATCTAAATAACTGCTCCCAAAAGCTGTCCTGGAAATGACTTCTGATGTTAAAATCTTGAACTCTTGAAAAACATCAATCTCTCTTCCTTCATGTTGTTTCCACCTCTTTAGCATCATCTCGACGCTTGCAATCATTGCTGGAGTCATACTCTAAAAATATAGATACTATCACTTGTTATAATTGCTAGGATTGTTTAATGTTTATGCCTTGTACATTCATCAAGCCAATATACTCCCTCCGCTCCACAAAAAGAGTCTCATCTTTATAATTTGCAAATATTAAAGATATATCTGTATAATTTACAAGGTGGACTCTTTCTGCGGACCAATATTTTTTTTTTTTTTTGTGGAATGAGGGGAGTATCAGTACTGCCAATTCAACTAACGATGACGATTATAATTGTTCATACTACTATCACAAAAATTAAGATTAACCACAGCAAAACAAGACTTACTTTCAAGCTCTCTGCGTGGAAAGCATGATTGGCCAGTCTCCTATGCTTTGCCCATTTTTTGCCCTTTGATGTCACAATGCCATCTCCTAATAACTTCTTTGCAAACCATTCAGGGTCCATTTTTGGATAAGCTTGATCTTTAATCATTGTTTCTTTAACAAAATCTACTTGAGTAACGACAAATTGAGCTCTAGGACCATACCAATTCAGAAAATTCTTCCCTGAAAAAGAAGAAATGATAAAAAGAAACAAGTTCAGTAAAATTTAAAACAACAACTTTCATTCTGAACTGGAGTAAATAAGACTAGATATTATTACCATAAATGTTTAGCCAAGAGTAAAGGTGAGGCTGAAGTCTTGGAAATATGTTGTGTGATAAGTAGTCCATGGGTCTGCTCATGGATTCCTTCCTCATGTTTAGGATTTCTTTCGTGTTTCCATAAAGGAATCTGTAAGAAGGACCCCTGATTCCCTGTTGTCTAAAGACTCGCTGTAAGCGAATTGGAGTCCACCATATATCATTCAGAAACCTAATGAAAACAAAGAGGAGGAACACACACAGAGAACTCAAAAGAAACTGAAAGACTATTGGAGTCATTTCTACAACACCAATATTGTTCCAACGCTTAATCAAAGAGGATTTTGACCTTCTTAAGTGGGTTTCAATCTCTCTTGCTTTATATAGGATGGAGTTGTCAGTATCCTTGAAATGAAGCTGAAAGTTACAAACAAAAGGCCAACTTTCAGTGACCTAAGCGGGTATGTCATAGTTGCATAAATTGTTCAGCGGGACATCATTCTCAAACGTGGCATGATTTCGAGTGGAACACGTGGACTGTTTATATTAGCTGACATGGAACACTGGACAGATGGAGAAATTAAATGGAAATTATCCAATTCAAACAATTTACAATAAGTGGATTATTTCATATGGTTTATGTGTTAGAATAGGCTTCATCGTCTTGTGTTGAACATTATATTATAAACAAAGACTTGTTTCCAAAAGGAAAGTATAATAGCTCATATGGGTTATAGCTATATTCATTACTACAAGCCAAGACCCTGGCGATAAGGTAAAGGCACTAGTACTTGGTTGGAGTTCTGAAGTTTACTGGTGAGGTTAAGATTGAACGGATTTCATGGAGATAACAAAGAATTCCTTTATTTCATTAGCCCTACATATGTTAAGTGCACTTATTTTTCTAATTAAGAAACCAAGAAAAGAACCATTTGGACAAATTTCTCACGTATGCTGTTGACATAAGGACGCTAAGCGCCAACACTGTATGTCTAATACAAGTGAGACCAACTCCAAATATTTTTTGAATAAATTTACTGTGTTTGTCTTTCACTAGGATGGATTGATTGGCATGGTCGACAAGCCCAAGAATTCCTCTGTTGCCAGTGTTATTGATCTGAAGAGCAATACTGGACACATGTTGAGTGCACTTATTTTTCTAACTAAGAAATCAAGAAACAAACACTAAATATTTTTTACTAAATTTACTGTGTTTGTCTTTAACTGGAATGGATTTATTGATTGGCATGGTCCACAAGGCCAGTTGTTTAATTGCACAGAACAAGAGCAGCTTATTGTGAATATCAGTGGTGGTGCTGATATATCTCAAAAATGGACATGAAAAGGACATGCCACCTAAATTATAATATATATACCATGGACGCAATTAAAATCTGTCCGTCAAATTGTTAGCCAACATAAGTTTGGTGGACACAGGTAGTAGAAGATGATACCTTTTGAGGATAATATGTTCTTTTCCTGTCTTGCATACAGCAATAGCCAAGTCTAGCCCAAAAGCAGTAGATGATGATACAGACCAGAAATTATTCCATGTTACTATTAAGCAATTTCACAAACAGTTGGCGCACCCCGGCCTTTTGTGACAACTTTGTCGTTCGCCATAGATACCTCACGGAAACATATGTAAGTTCATAACTTTTTGTTGCATTTGCTATGGCACAAGTTGCGTCCGCTATTTTTCTCATTTAACACCCTTTTGTGGGTCAGCGATATGCAACATTTGTAGCAAATGCAACAAAAAGTTGTGGACTTACGTATGACAAGTTTATGGAATCTGGATTCATAGGCAATAAGACCGTAAAACGAAAGCAATGACAGTTAAATTTTCGATTAAATACCGACTTAAAAGTTCGATTCGAGATAGACTCGAAATATAAATGATTCAATTATGAGCAAATTTTAAAGTTCGATAAATTACTCGAATCTCCTCAAATTGCAATTTTCTTTTGATACTCATATCATATTTGTTCGAAAAGTTCAAACTACACTTGTTCAATTCGAGATCGTGCTCGACTCTGTAGCTAAACGAACCAATTCTGAGCAACTCACTCGGTTTATTTACACCCCTTACTGAGTAGCTCTCAATTGTAGAACAACATATATAGCCCTTGAATTCGGTGATGACAAGTCATTGGCTAAAAACAAGGTCATAGCTAAGGCTGGCTATAGATTAATCGCCATATATATGACAAAATGAGCTTAAGTATACAATATAGAACATTGGCCATATTCAGCCAGCCATAAGTATGGTGGGCTATGAACTATATATTAATCTCTCTGTGCATTGGCTTTATTCATTGAAATACATACAGCTAGCTTCCTTCTTTGAAATGCAGCAGGCAGTCCAAGAACATCAAAAACTCTAATCAATGTACTGTGAGTCTGATGGAATACTTTTGTACTGCATAATATATGTATTTATTTTCATCTACAATTATCATTAATTACTCCACTAAACCTGCTTTTGATCTTTCTAGACTAGCTAAGCCAACAACATTTTTATATAATAATAGTCTTTTTCCACCACCACCTTTTCTAGCCCTTTTATCACCATGTAATTTCTCACATTTTCTTTTATAGTCTTCCATATTTGTAAGAGATTTTTTAGACACTATAGTTCAATTGTCACCGGTTTAAATAACAATTAAATTATTTTATTAACAAAGATTCCAAAATAAAAACATACTCTCCCCGTTTCAAAATATAAGATTTTTAAAAAAAAAAAATCAAAATTAACATGAATTCTTTTAATTTTAGTCGATACAATGATAAATATTATAAACTATATAAGATTTATTGTTTTTAATAAATTATCTCAATTTTAAATTTAAAAATATCATAAATGGATTTTGAAAGTCAATGATGATCTTTTAATTTAAAACTGAGAAAATAATTTTATTTAATCACTCCATGTAGAGGGACATCGAGTACAAATGAATTAAATAATCAACATAAAAAATCTCTAAATTATGGAGTAATAAGTAACTAAGTACCATTATGAGTAAGAATACAAGCCTCACAACAAAAAGGAAAGAAAGCCCCACATTGGATATATTAGACTATATCTCAATGACACTCAAAAATATGCTTGAGAGTTGAGACACATTGGATTTTTATATATATAAAGGAATGATCCATAATATGTATTTACTATGGATACTTATAGGACATATACCATATATACTATTGAAAATAAGAAAGAACAACCAGAATTAGAAACTGAAAAATCGAAGTTCGTTACTATTAGTAGCGGACAGTAAAAAAAATATCTAACGTCCGCTACTATAATAGTAGCAGACACTTATCAGAATAGGTGTGGCTTTACCAATAAATATTTAGATTTATTAACCAGGGTTTAGGGTTTATAAATCAGGATTTAGGATTTATTAACCAAGGTTTATAAATATGTATCCTCACCTTGTATTTTTTCAACTTTAATAAACCCTAAACCCTGATCAATAAACCTTGATTTATAAATCTTAGTTTATTAACCCTAACCCTTGGTTAACAAGTGTGATGACCCGGATTTTTCGAAAAGAAATATTAAAATAATAAGGTAATAAAATACATTTTTTATACTATATCAAAGAGTTGTGATTTAATGACATCATATGAGATGGGGAGTTACTGATATCATGAAATTATTTGAAAGATGAAAATTATAATATCCGAGAATATTGTATGGAACATATTTGTGAATAAAATAAATTTTATTACAAAAATATGCTTTATGATAGTTAAATATAGTTGTATATGTGGTATGTGAAATATATGTGGAGAAAGAGATTAACTTTTAATAGTTAACATTTTACATAAAATATATGTAAGTGAAATATTAAGTTTATTAAATAACTTAATAATTAAGTAATTAAATAATTAATTATTTGGTTATATAAGAAAGGAAGTGATAATATATATTGTTATTAACAATATGTGTAAGTAAACCAAATTATTTATATGGTGAAGTAAATAATTTATATGTTATTATAAAATAAATTGTTCAAGAACATATTAGGGATGAAAATGAGGAAATGTAATATAAGCCATTTAAATTATGATGAATAATTTAATTGTTATATTATGAGAACTATGTTAATTATGAAATTTGATTTCATAATTAGTGAAATGATGTATAATATATATTTTAAATAATTAATTTATTATAATTGAGATATATGTAATAATAATAAATAAAAATTAATATTGGAATTTATAAAGTATATATATGTGGTATGTAATAATAAGGTATATGTTTTATATCTGTGTAATAGAAAGGGTTTAAGTATTATACATATAAATTTGAGATAAAGGCATAATAATGCTGGAATTAATCTTAACTATTGCTACTGGTGTTTGATTGCATTGATCTTAATACATCTTAACACTTCACCTCTTAATGTATTTTAACAGATCATATTTTTTGTATTAAGATGTCCTCTGAATAATTTAGGCTCATATTTATATCTTAACTATTCAACATTAAGATGCAATCAAACATGTATATAACAGGAGGTGACAATCAACGAGAAAGTTATGTATAACCTAAGGCAGTACATTAATACTTGAAAAGAAAAGTTAAGTGATTCTCTTCCCCTGTTCGTTCCATTCAACTTTCTCTCCTTCATTCTTCTTCTTCTTGCCGAAATCATCACTCTCTTTAACTGATTTAAGTTTTATAGCACCTTAAGGCTTGCTAGAACTTCTCCAATTTCGACAAAGAAGGGGAGTATTGGGTTGAATTGGCGGATTATAATTGGATCGAGAGCAGTGAAGGAGGCTTATAAGCTAATTGATTAAGCTAACATTTCAGCAAAATTAAGCTTTTCAAGGTGATACACGAGCTAATAATGCTGTGATGGACATAAAGAAGTAGAATCGATAATATTTCATTGCAAAGACAAGTTTTTCAATTTCGTTTATATTAGCTGAACTTGACATTGGTTATGTGCAGGGCCGGTCCAAATTTTTTGGGGTCCTCAAGCTAAATCTTAACATTCGGAAGTTATTTTTGTGTCTTCCTTCATATATTTTTTGTTCACATTCGGAAGTTATTTTGATTATTGGTATTTTGTGATTGTTAGTATGTTCGTATTTGAAATAATTCGATGCCATTTGGAGATGATTATGTAAGTGTTGTGATTTGAACCCTTTTGGCTTACATTTTATAGATGACCCTGAGGGTATACTTGAGCTAACCACTTGTGGCGGTACCACAGACATGTACGACACAAGGGCATGACACCTTCCGTAGCGGTGTGATCAGTCGCTGACGTATCCTTTTGTATGCTCTTGATGTGTCCCTTGAATTATCAATTTTTTTTTCCATAGATTAAAAATAGGGTTAGGGTAGTCACTTGGTGAATTAGACAATTAAGTTCACACCTGAATCCATTTTCATACTCCCTCCATTTCACAAAAAAAGAGTTCCATTTGCAACATTTGGAATATTAAATATTTGTTTGTTCCATTTATACCCCTAAAAATGATACGTTAATTGTTAGTTTAGTAGTGTGGTATGATAATGAAATTTGAGCATGATATTTCTCAACAAACGGATTCAGTCATATCTAGTTTCAACGATACCATTTATCAATCATGGAGGTTTTCTTCATTCTTTTAATCAAAGGAATTAAACCAAGTTCATATCATTACCAATTATCTATTGTAGGTGCCAAAAAGACATTGTCACATGAGCGACTAACTTGTTGAACCCCATGTTTCCGAATGTCATATGGTAGAGGTGGCCTTTGTTCTTTACTAGCTTACCACAAAATATAACATATTTAATGTAACAAGTTTTAGATATTGCATATGAAGTATATACCCCACAATCTGCAACAAGTTATATCTGCAGCTGGCATACATATTGTTGTATTTTTCTGGCCCCCAGTTTTTTGCTTAAAAGTCATACATATATAAAGTCATACACCAAACAGTCGTATTCATGGCAGTTTTGGTGGGAGGCATAACCAAGTGAAATGTAAAGGTTTGTCTTCTGTTTGAAATTGATGGCATGTAGTATTCCTATATATATATATATACAAGTATCCTAATATTTCCACTCCACTCCACAGCTAAAGCTTCTTTCTTTATTTCTATCAGCTACAACAGATCAATTACTTAACAATACTCCAGAAGAATATCAGTTCCCTCTATATATAATGGCTATCCGCTTGCTAAAATATGTACCTGCCAAGCATTCCTAGATGTCCCAAATTTCTGTTTTTGGCAATTTATGCCTGGGAGAATAAAAAGAAAGAGAGACAACAAGAGAGTTGATATAATTCATGACTGATATTTCATATTTGATCAATTCTATTTAGTGGATAAAATATTGAAGTTGCCTGAGGAGAAGTCCTTGTTTGGACCACTTCATTTTTTGTGACTGAATAACAGCTAGAAAATTAACCAGCATTAAAAGAAAGTCCTGAAAATGATTTTTATTCAAGGGGAAATGGTGGGGAGATGATGTTCTTCAACAACGTATATGACTAAAATCTATCCTATTAATTTCTTGATAATAAGTAGGAAGACAAAACCATGTGATCTTTCAAGTGGTCAGACTTCTATTTCTTAAGAGGTAGTCAATAACCTTGAGATAGAATAGGATTCCCAATTAGATGTCCAACAGGTACTCTCTTTGCTATGGTACCAGGACTTGTAGGACAGGATGTTATTCAACAACATATATGATTTCGCCTGTCTTCCTAATTTCTTGATAATAATTTGGAAGACATGAAAGCCATATGATCTTTCAGATGACATTGTCTCTCAGTTGTCCCCACTCAACTGCCCACTTGAAGGACAACCACTTGGTTAATACATCTATATATACACACTTTGGACTTAAAACTAGGCACAAATCCTCAACAAACTCTATTTTCACAGCTTTTACTCATTCTACAAGCACTTGAAGATTTCTATTTTCTTGTTCTCTTTTGGAAAGAAATATCCTTACACATAAAACCATGGCTATTCAGATGCCCCTGTATCATTCATGCTAAGCAAATTCTTCGACGATCTTTATTGACAACAAGCAATGCAGCTTCATCAGCCATAGATGTTCCTATTGGCTATTTAGCCGTTTATGTTGGAGAGGGGAAAAGAAAAGATTTGTGATTCCAATATCAATGTTGAACCAACCTTCGTTCCAATACTTGTTAAGTCAAGCTGAGGAAGAATTCGGATATGATCATTCAATGGGTGGTCTCACAATTCCTTGCAGAGAGGATACATTTGTGGATCTCATTTCTGGTTTGAGTGGATAGTGAATTGGGAAATTAACATATTTTAGGCTCTTAGCACACCACAATTTTGTAAAGCTATAAGTAACATGTCCATGTACATAATTTTTTGTTTTTTCCTCTCCTAATGAAAAGTTTATAGGAGGGAAAAATGTGCATCCTATGATAATATTATGTATAAAAATTAAAGTAATTCCTCTTAAGTTTTCTGCTTATTTTAGAGCAAAAATACGAACAATAAATAAAGCAGTTCTCTTTGTTTATATATTTGGGTTGTGTATCTGTGTTTTGCATATATGTAAGCTTAGTTGAGAAAAATCCCAAGTTGAAAAGTAGGGGATTTTAGATATTCCATTTGGCTATGTTTTACTTTTCTCAATTATATAGTTGGGAAATAGAAGTATGTATTCCCATGTCAAAAAAATGTAAATCGAAAAGTAATCAATTTCTTTCACTCTCAGTCAAATTTTAGAAGCAAAGGTGCAATTTTAATTTTATTTATTGACACTATAAAATCAGTAAATTTTAGTATATATTTGCTTCTTTAATTTATTTTTTCACAATCTGTTGACATGAATTATTATAACAAAATTTAAACTCCATTGTCAAGTTACGAACCGCTCTAAAGCTCCAACAGCTCTCAAAGCTTCAACAGCTCTAAAAGCTTAAGCAATTATATAGAGTGGTCAACAATGTATATGTACCTTTCACACATATTTTGTATAATACCAGAATCCTCTTTGGCTCAATGCAGCATTTCATTGAGGTTGAAGTTGGAAATATCTGGACTGTAATTTATAATCATATATCTATTTTTATTAAATATAGAGAGTTGACATTTCATATTCAATCCATTCTATTTAATTAAAAAAATATTGAAGCTACCTGAGGGGAAGTCCTTGGACCACTTTTATTTAGAGGTTGTGACTGAACATCAGACAGAAACTTAACATGTTTTTTTTAAGAAACTGATAAATCCACTACAGAAATACACATTTTCATATTATTTAAGTTGTATATTATAATATGTTAATGTACTGAGTGAATTGTTCTATTGTTGGATGGCCGACGAAGACGTGGTGAGAGATATTTACTAAGTACATAGACCAGAGCATGTAGTAGATCCAGAGCAGGGCAGTGAGACAGAAGAGATGATGCAGGAGGATCTGAGCCCGATGATGCTTAGCTAGAGAATCAGCGCAAGGATGACGGGTATTGATGTGATGATGTCTTCGGGGGTCAGGAGTTCAGCTTTAAGTTTCGTGAATCTCTTCAGGAGTCGGGATCGGACCCTTTCAGGAGTTATCTTTGGGTTCGTGAGGACTTCTTCGGGTTCGTGACAGACTTCTTCGAGTTCAGCTTTATGACTTCGGAAGTTCGGATTGGCTTCAACACTTTTATTTTTAGATATGTTTTGTTCTTTTATGGTAGTTTTTTATTAGAAAGTAAATTATTTTATTGTAGCAGTGTTTTAATAGGAAATAAATCTGTTTTGTTATTACGTAATTAATTTTTGCCATAATTATAGGAAATTTGTTACCTATTAGAACCTGTTTTCGTAGTTATAGGAATTTTATTTCAATAAGGAAATCTTTGAGCTATAAAACTCAGCTTGTGGGTTGAATTACATATATATTTTGTTTTGATAATAATAATTTAAGCATTAGAAAAGTTTCACTGTGTTTTTGGGTAGTTCTATCATTTTCTTTGCCTGTGAATTTTCTGTTAACCAACCCGCAGAATACTATTTTGTCCGGCGTCAATTGGTATCAGAGCATTAACATCTTCCTAGGAATAGACTTCATCAGTTTCAATGGCTGGTGGTCGTGGTCGTCGTGGGCAGGTTCTAGTTGAGGAAGTCCCACACCGTGATAGTAACGTTCAGGGCGTGATGATTGATGATTTACATAGACAAGTTGCAAAGCTAACCTAGCGTCTAGCGGCGCAAAATATGAGTCGTCATGGACAGGCAGGCAGCAGCCTTGCACTACCACAATTCACACCATACTGTAACTTACATGGGCTGCCAAACTCATATATGGGCTCCACATATAGGAAGTATCCTTGTTCCAAGTGACATTAGACCAAATTCCTTCTATCAGTCATTGTAAAATAAAACAAAACTTTCTTTTGGTACACACCACTACCTGACTAGTTTCTCCATAATAGAACAAAAATTATCAATGACGTTTAGTTAGTCTAAACTCTAAAACAAGAATAAATATTTTTAGCACTGGTGGAGAAAAAAAAGAATACACTCTGCTACAGGAAAAAGGGGGAAAACAAAACAAAAAGAGCATCAGACTTTTCTATAGGATCCAGAGAATGGAGCCCGATTTCTCTAGTCGCTGAGATAATTTTAGTGTAGGTTAACAGAATTGATTTAACAGTTCACTCGTCAAGTATCATATACAATACCTGTGGTCAAAAACAAAGTTCTTTCCTTTGAAAAAGCCACCATCTGGAAATTGTTCTAGATATCGTTGAATTCCACCATATAACTGCAAGAAAACTATTGTTACTAAAAAAGTTCTTCATCTACATGAGAACCATTTATACTTCATTAGGGCCATGTTATCATAATAACTATATGCTAAATCACAGTGCAAAGAGACAAGAAATAGAGAATATGCCAATTCAATTTATATTGTTATTTTTATTAGACATGGGAATTCATAAAACATCAGCATATATATGCTTACTACATCATCTAAGTCTCAACAAACCACATAACACTAATTGCATCCTTTAAGACAGCATTCTACTTTTAGCATGGAACTTTCATCGCAGAGAATGTCAACATACAGAACTTTTGTTTTAGATGATCTTTGGGACAATGTATAAAATATCTGTATTTAAGTAGAATTGTTTTCACATCTTAAATAATGACTAAATGCAATGTTAGCTTATCGCAAAAAAAAATCCACCTAGAAACCTCAAGAAAATTATAAATACTAAATAATTCTGGAGTTTATCCAGACAGTTTCCTCCTTTTTGAACAAAATTACAGTTGAGAGAAAATTAGTAGTAAGCAAATATATACATTAACTCTTTCGTGTCCCTTGAACAGAAAAGATTGAAGGACAAAAATATAAGAAAAATGATTGTGTGAATATGGAAATCTTGTGGATTACTCATAACCAAAGGCTCCTCATTCATGCATCTTTAATGACTACAAATCATCAATTGCTTTATAAAACATACAATTTAGTACAAGTTGATTGGATCAACTACATTTCATCCATTCAAAAACATATATTAATTTCGATACAACATTATTAGTAATAATCATTAAATGAAGAAATAGAAATATAGAAATCCATTTAAACCTGAAACACATTCTCAAAGCCTGCACCTTTAGATCTAACATAGGCTGATGCCATTTCACACCTAATTCCTCCAGTACAATACCTGTGACACAAACCAACCAATAAAAATTGAAGAGCCCGCATAAAAGCGCCGGCTGAAATTTTAACCAAATTGCTATAAATGCCATCTTGCTTTGAACTCTATTATAGGTGAATGAACAGGACTTTGTCAAGATAAGGTTAACATAAGGCATGGAGGGAAGATCACAATAACTAATTTTGATCAGTGTAGTTCAGTGACTACCATTTAACCACGGTATACAAGCATTAGACAAGTATTTTTTGAAATTCTTATGATAAGAACAATGAAAAATAGAAAGTAAGACATGCACACAATTATATCCTCCTTTAATTATTACCAACCCTTTGAAGTTTTTTAATTCAAAGCTAAAGGAAGATAAAAATAACTTATCCATCAAAAACAATATGAGCTAGGCACATTAATAAATTAGAAGCTATAAGATAATTGAAACAATATATTTCATATATGCATGAGGATGGATTTTGAAAAAAGTTTATATACCTAAACAAGAAAGGTAAGAGCATATTAATGAATAGAAAAAGGATTTTTTTTCTAAATGTATAAAAAATTCATACAATACCAGTTAGTTCGCAAGTGTGTAGCAAGGTGAAAAGACATAAAGATGTCAAGATGGTGGATCATAAAGAAAGAGATCATCTTCTCAACATTTGAATGGAATATATAAGCCTCACGTCAAGAGGTATTAAAAGAATTTCCTCAAAATTTATGTTATACAAAATATAAGAAGAAACAAAATTAAAAATCTGGAAACCTTTAGTGTAAACTACTGCTTCAGCACTTACAAGAGGATACAATTTCCTTGCAATTTCTCCGAATTATTATCTATCCAAGAAGGAAGATCACTATACTGCCGGATTGCTGGATCCAAAGTTTCTACATTTGGAGTTTGGAACTTCCCAATTCTTGTCTCATATAAATTCCTAGCATCCAGTAGAACAAGTTTTTTTGGTGTATCTTTTTCTTTATGTTGTCCTGGTAAAAAAAACTGAATTAAGAGACTACAGCAGTTACCTGAGAGAAATGCCAATATTGAAACTCAAAGCAAGTAAAATTGCAAAACATATTCTAATAGATGATTCAACCTAATTAAGGCAACCGACCAGCACAAAAAGTAAGAAAAGAGCTTCAAAACACAAACGGATAACTCACCACTATTCTGAATGGCAGAATGGAACTCAACTGCAGAGAGATGCTTCCCAACATTTGAGATTTCTGGTGGTTTGGACAGAGGATGAGAACCAAATGTAACCAACTCCTGAGCACAATATCAACCTAGAGAATCAATAGAAAAGGACAAGCTGCACTAGAATGTTTCGTAGTTTTAGAAGCCAATTAATTAAGATAACCTTGACGCTCCTGAGTACATAAGAATCTTACAATTATCATCATGTTTGCCAACTTAAAAGCATATTAAAAGAAAGTTCAGATTATACACTAAATTTTTTGACATCATACCAAGTAGATATGTTCGTTAATAAGACATTGTTCAGGATAAAATTTTGTTTTCTTATAACACAAAAACTTTATCGTAGCTATCATCCACTAATAAGTAGATGCTAAAAACAATTAAACGTAATGTACAAACTGAAGCTTACATTGCAGATGAGTCAATTACAATACTTATGGCAGAGTTGTTTCACCTTGACAATGCGGATCGATAGAGAAGTGAATCCACATTCCTCTGCAACCCTATCATTCGACGGCTGATGGCAAGAAGCCAGCTTGAAGTCTGTTCCTTCAAATAAAGAGTTTGACTTCATTGCAGCAATGTGCTTCTCTAAAGATGATAGCTTTCCACCAACCTAACAATAACCAAAAAATCCCGAACCGATAAGCTCCAACACACACACACATAATACCAAACATCACTATCTGATTGTACATAATACTCCCCCGTCCCAAATTAGAGCTCACTTTGTCCTTTTAGGGATCCAAAAATTTCATCTACTTTCAAAATCAATGCATTTGGAAATCAACCTATTTTAAGTAAGTTAAAATTTTTGCTAGTTATGCTTAATTGAAACTTTTCTTAATAACCTTTAAAAGTGGACTATCGAGTGTATCCATAATCACTCTACAGCTCTAGATTCTTGCAGACGGTTTTCAGCTCTCTGTTTATGAAATAACTCTAGATAAAAGTATATACACCCCCATATATGAATGCATACAACCCACAAAACACTAATATCTTCAGAAGGCAAAGGAAAAAATTGAAAAGTGATAAAACCCACTGATGATCATATGTCCAATCATATACACACTTTAAAAACATAAAATCAAGCAAATACTTGTAAAATTTAGTGCAACATGGAATACTTTTTTTATCTCACTTTCCATTTCCTTTTCATTTCTCACTACATTGTACCAGTTCCGCATAGCCTCAGTGAAAACATATCTATTCGCATCAATCAGCCCATTATTTCAACTCTAGAAAGAAATTTGCAGTTCATTGTACAAAAACCATGTACTTATAATATACAGAAATGTATCCAGTAGGAGGAAATTAGAGGAAAGATAAAATTACAGTAACATTGACGCCATTTGGAGAGACGGACGCGGCCGAGGAGAGAGAGAGAGTTGCAGCTGGTATTATAGAAGGTGAAGAGCTCGTTAAGGTCTGGAATTGGGGTGTACTTGTAGTATAACAGAACGCCATACTCATCCCGTCCACTGTTGTTATCCGCCATTGCTGAGAGCTCCTGTGAAGCTTCACGATTTGTTTTCGTGGCGAATAGAAAGATTAAAGTTAAACCCTAATCCAGATTGGGATTTTAAACTTTTTTAAGGATGTTTGAAAAATGTTAGATTTTTCTCAGCCAATAATATTATACTCCGTTAGCTAAGTTTTCTCCATCTTATTTTTGTTTTTCTAATCCTTTCATTTTATTTTATTAGTTTAGTCCAAAAAGATTTTTTTTTAAAATCAAAATCGTTGTATTTTGCTCATTTTTAATAAGAGAAAATTACTTTAACAATCATTAGACTCACTTTTGCAGTAATTTTAAAGGTACAATTTTTTTATTCTAAAAAAAATAAAATAAATTATACTCCATATAAAATAAAAGATACTTAAGTCATTTAATAGTGTTTATTAATATAAAAATAAATAAAATAAAGCATAATTTTATATAATTTTATGGGGCTATTAAAAATAAATTTAATTTTTTTTTCTCTTTTTCTACGTGTACAAATTCATTAATTTCGTCAATCTATCAGAAAAGTTCACTTTTAAATAGAAAAATATTATGGCCTTTCAATAATTATGCTTCTTCTTAAAAAAATTATTAAATACACTCATATCTCTCCAAATAACACAACTCATAACAAATTCATAGAATTAAATGAAATGTAAAATTCAAAATATAAATTGTGTTGAAAAGATTATGTTCTAGCTCGTGTTTTAAATTTATTCAAGTGATTATATTTTATAAATAATGTTGATATTTTAGATTCATTACCTTCTATTAGAATTAGAAGTGTAAATAAATCGAGTTAAGTCTCGAAAGTATAAATTAAAGGTACTCAAATTTGTTTCATAAAATTTATCGAGTTTAAAATAAGATCTGATGGATCAACATAAAATTATAATTTAAATAAAATTATCGAGTTTGCATAAATACATGATTTTACCATTACACATCACCATTTCGAACAAAGTTATGGTAAGAGTGTCATTTTTACTCGCTTAAATATATCTTTTAATAATTTTTTTTTATATAGATTTGGGTCTATTTTGTATGTAGGATTATACTTCTAGTCTATTTAACCCTTCTTAAAGTTAAATAAATATGTATTAATTTTAAATTTTAATAATTCATAAATTAACTTTTTTTAAAAATAAGATGTATTCCTAATTTTAGATATAAGGGTATCACAAATAATTTTCTTCAAGTTTATTTCTTTAAGAATTTACCAAACTCGCAAAATTATTACTTTTTTTTTTCACAAAATCAATTTTATTTATAAATTTACAAATACTAAGAACGTGTTTTTATTTTATGTATAGTCTAATATTATTAAGTTATTATTAAAATAATAATAATATGATAATAAAATTATAAAAAAATTGTCATTTTATATTACCATCAATAAAAAATAAATTTTTTTTGTGTTTTCTAAATTTTATACATGAGACTTATTTCATTTCATTTCCGTTTTCTGGTTCATAGATATATACATAATTACATATACACATAGCCCAGGGTATACAGAATCCGGAAAGGGAAGAGAGTACACGGCGTGCAAAACTCCGACGTCGGCGGTTGTTCTCCTGCTCTGGTGTCTATTATCGGTAAATATGGACTTCTTCTAGCTTAAGTTTTGCTTGATTCGTTGGTTTTCTTTGGTCAAATTTGATTGGTATTCGTTTTGGGAAAAATTAGTCTAGGGTTTTGATTTTTTTCTTTTTCATCAAAGGAATTGCACTAAAAAGTAGAAATCTTGGTAGATTATTGGTTCGAATCAGTGTTTGGAACTGAGAAAATCGTGAATTTGAAGTTGAATTAATTCGGATGGGGAAAAACGAATTTCTGACTCCGAAGGCAATTGCCAATCGAATTAAAGCGAAAGGTCTCCAAAAGCTGAGATGGTACTGCCAGATGTGCCAGAAGCAATGCAGAGATGAGAACGGGTTCAAATGCCACTGTATGAGCGAAAGCCATCAGCGTCAGATGGAGGTATTTGGTCAAAACCCTACTCGTGTAGTCGATGGATACACCGAGGAATTTGAATCTACATTTTTGGACCATATGAAAAGGAGTCACAGGTTCAGCCGAATTGCGGCTACTGTTGTTTATAACGAGTATATTGCAGACAGGCACCATGTTCATATGAATTCAACTCAGTGGGCCACATTGACTGAGTTTGTCAAGTATTTGGGGAGGACAGGCAAGTGTAAAGTTGAAGAAACCCCGAAAGGGTGGTTTATTACGTATATAGATCGAGATTCAGAGACCCTTTTTAAGGAGAAGATGAAAAATAAGCGAATTAGAGCGGATTTGGTTGATGAAGAGAAGCAAGAGAGGGAAATTAAGAAGCAAATTGAGCGAGCTGAACAGTTGATGCCAAATGGGGTTGACGCAGAAGCAGAGCAGCAACCAAAAGTTTTACTAAGATCGGAGAGTGATGATAACAAAATTAAGCTTAAGATCGGTTCGACCTCGAAAAATTTAGTGAAAGAGAAAGGGGAGAGTTCAAAATTGGTGTTTGAGGAGGTTGAGACTGATAATAAGCAAGAGAAATTAAAGAAGAATGATAATGGTAAGTTTGGTGGAAGGTCAGCGTTGGATGAATTGATGAGAGAACAAGAAAAGGCGAAAGAGCGGATTAATAGGAAGGATTATTGGTTATGTGAGGGAATTGTTGTTAAGGTTATGTGCAAACCTTTGGCTGAGAAGGGTTACTATAAGCAGAAGGGAGTTGTTCGTAAAGTGGTTGATAAGTATGTTGGGGAGATTGAGATGATTGAGAGTAAGCATGTGTTGAGGGTGGATCAGGAAGAGCTTGAGACTGTGATCCCCCAAATTGGGGGCCTTGTGAGGATTGTTAATGGTGCATATCGTGGATCAAATGCTAGGTTGATGGCAGTTGATACAAATAAATTTTGTGCTAAGGTACAGATTGAGAAGGGGTGTATGATGGAAGGGTTCTGCCCATGTTGAATATGAAGATATATGCAAGGTTGTGCAGTAATGAGATCATTCAGACTGCGTCTACTGGTTTTTCATTTGTGCCCTAGTGATCTCCAAATTGTAGGACAACCTTTTAATAGTGCTTTTTCTCATTTCCAAAGTCCTTTTCATATTTATGTATGATGAACGATGATGCGGATGATAATTAAGATGATGATGTTGATGATGATATTGCAATAAAAGATGGGACTTGGATTGCATGAATGATGATCTTAATGTTATTTTAGCATACTGTTCTTGGTCGATTTTACCTTAAAAAGACATGTAGTTCAATACGGATGTGTGGATGGTGGTTGGCCTTTTTTATGGATCTAATATCTGCAGAAAGAATTACCCAGGTAATTAAATTTAGTTGAAGTGATCTTGTTGATCAATGGCCACTCCAAGATTTTTTGTTTTTGTAGTTCATACTGACACTAATCTATCTAGTTCACTCCCCAAGAACATTTGTGCATGAATTAGCTATAAGCACTATGTGAGCAATGTTAGACTAGAGTTGCAAGATAATTTTCCTTTTAGCTTCCCATTTCCCCCTTAATCTGGTATTTTACTGTATAGGATTGTTAATGTTGCTTGGCTTGAAAAAGTAATTATTCCAATCCCCATAACTGGGGGTAAAATTACCTATCAAAAAAGGGAAAAAAGATTTAGAGGCTGTACATGACTCTTGAGTATAAACTTGTTAATTAAGATGTGGAGGCTGTACATAGTCAACTGTTATTAGAGTTTTTGGCCGGTGAGGTCTGCTCCTCATTCTCTTTTCTTCCTCCCTTCATAAGTTATTGCTGTGGACTTTTATATTCTATGGAAGCTTGATATTACCTTTCTAACAGATCATTTTTTTGTTTTATAAAAATTAAATATCATGGGAGAAACTATATGGTGAATCTGATGTAATTATTGAAACATTTTCATAAGTGAAGGCAAAATATCTGGTAAGGGTTGCTGTGTTGTGGAGTATTTGTCGAATTATGTATGCCAAGTTATTTCAGGATCAGTTTTTTCGATTATGTTTCTTGATAAAAGTGATTTTCCTTACCTTGTTGTGGAGTATTTGCATGAATGATGATCTTAATGTCATGTTAGCATGTTCTATGGAATCAACTAAAACATATAAAAGCCTGACCAAATTTCGTCGCTGCTGGATTTAGTTTGGGTTTCGTCCGGATAGGGCTTAAACATTTCTTCACCGTAATGGAAGGTTTCTTCCGTCAGATTGTAGCATTAGTCCTCACTGTAACTGATGCATTCATTGCCCATTCTATTTGTTTCTTTGTTCATGTTCTTCATAGATTTATAAACCCATCTGTCTCTTACCATCCTTTTTCAAAATCATGTTCTCTTCTCTCCCTTTCTCTTCTTTTGCTACGAAGAAAAATGATCCTAGCAATTTCTTCTCGTCTACAACTTGGGAGGCAACACCCAACAAAATTGAGGTCGAACACTCTGTTGTGGATGTACATAGTTATTTATTTGAATGAACAATTTTGGTCTTAAATTGAGCAGTCGCCTCTCATTGTTATCAAAGCTATTGATGAAGAAAATATGTGAAACCAAATGAGGATATCTTTTTGAGCCTTCAAACCAAATGTGGTGGTGCTACCTTAATTTATTTCTGATGTTAACTTTTATTTATTTTTGTGATATTGTCTTTCATTTGGTAAATCTTTTTATGTCACTATTCTTATTTTAATTTAGTGTTAATGCAGAATTTTACTACTTATTGTTATTTGGTGTTGGTTCAGAATTTTCATAGAAGCCAAAAGTTACTCCCAGAATTTCAAAAAATCTTCTGGGCTTTTTTTTTATTGTCAGAAAATTAGAAAACAGAAGCCACCACATAATTGTGTTGTCCCAAGTTGAGATGAACAAGGTATGTTTATGTTTGTATAAGTTTCTCAATGAATTTTTATATGTTTAGCAATATAATGATCAGTATATGCTGTATAACTGTTATGTGTTTTGCTGAATTTTATGGGTGTGGAGTAAGGTTGTAAAATGAACAAAACAGTTCGGGTTCGATTCAATGATCGCCGACTCAAATATAAAATGATTCAAATATGAGCAAATTTTAATACTCAACAAATTATTCGAACCTCCTTAAATTGTAATTTTCTATTGATATTCGGATCATATTCGTTCGAAATATTCAAACTGCTCGAACTCGATTCGTGCTAGACTCGGTAGTTAAACGAGTTTCAATCAAACTTTATTGTTTACTTGATAAATTTTGTGAACCAAATCTGAGCAATTCAATACTATGCTCGACTCGGTTCATTTACTCAGGAGTGTACATGGCAACCCTAGGGTGTGTTTTTTCTTTGTATTCTAGATCTCTTTCATGTAGAGTGCTGTTCCGTTCGTGTGTGGCTTATGATACTATCTCTGGCTGGAGGAATTAGAAAATAATAGTCTCAAATACATCACACGTGGATCATATAGCAAGTGCAGTTATGTGCAGAGTTGAGTTTGAAGCACTTAAATAAATATATAATTCTAAAACAAGAAATCAACCTATAACAATGTACTACAGATGGTCAGAATCATATTTACAAAATACTATTCTAATTAATTGAAATTGAAAGTAGCAGAAGGTTTTGGTCATATACACCAAATGAGGTTATCAGGTTCTTGTGTATACATTGCACAAGCAGAATGCTTCATCGCTTCTAAGTATTTCAGACATAAAAAAAGAAAGAAGCACACAATAGTAAGGCATCCCTTCTGTTGAGACTGTTGACATAGAAATGAAAATTTTGACAGTAGCTTTCTATCAGACATATTCCCAAATTCTACTGTTGTAAATCACATTTAGTGTTTATAATCTGCAATCATATGCAAACACTTCTCTTAGGCATTTCATCAAATATAGCGGCACGCCGGTGCCAATTCGAAATAATAAACACTAGCATAACAAGCAACAAAACTAGTCCAACCAAGCTGCATATCTCTCTATAACCCATTTTTGTCAAAAACACAATTTCCCATCTCTATGCTATTATCATTGTTCCAACTTATGGTTTGTCTCAGGGAAGTTGTTCTTTTGTCCCAACTTCTACTATTTATAAAGATTTTGTCAATAAAGTTGAGATAAGAGAGAACTCACAATCAGGGATCTTCTCTTTGCTTTGGTACAAGAACTGGCAGGAAATGATATGTTGTTCAAAAGCATATTTGATTTAGCCTATCACCTATTTTTTGATAATAAGTTGGAAGACAAAACCATGTGATCTTTCATATGGCATTGTCTCTCAGTTGTCCCCATTCAACTGCCCCTTGAAGGATCATCACTTTCTCATACATCTATATAAACATATTTTGGACTTAAAACTAGCACAAGTCCTCAACACACTATTTGAATATTTTCACAGATTTTACTCATTCTACAAGTCCTTCAGTTTTGGTTCTTTTCTGAACAGAAATATCCCTTATACATAAAATCATGGCTATTCGTATGCCTCGTATTATTCATGCTAAGTAATTCCTATTATATACAAAAGTTTAAGTAATTCATCTCAAAATCTCTCCTTATTTCAGTGGAAAATTAAGTACCTTTAGTTGGAACGAATATTCAGTGGATTTTATGCCAACATTGTGCACAATATAACAGTCTAATGACACATTACATGTCCTTCGGAATCATAATGTTCGGTATCATATGCCCCTATAAAAGGGTTGTTCGTTCACAGTATTATATAAGAGTCTGCACCACAACAAAATGGTTTGGAGAACATTAAATGAGATTTTCATGAATAAATAATATCATTATATCTCAACGTTTGTCTAGCCGAAATAATGACATTGTCATACTTTTAATATTATAAGAAGAATTGAATCTGAGGTATTGCAGTTCAATATTTTCAATAACTTGAAAAGATAAGCTCTTGAACTAAGTACTTGCAATATAAACGTATTTGAGTAAGAAAGGTTGATGTACTTGCCTCTTGCGTCGTTTAAACCTTAATAAAGAAAGTGACTTGCCACTGAGTAGCCTACATATATATATAGTGTCGGCTTTCTTAGTTATCTTATAGCACAAGGTCTATATTATTGATACACATAGCTCTACTAAGGTTATTGAAGTTATATCCAATAACTAACATGTATGTTATTTACTAACATTAACCAAGTATACATTCAACTTTTAGTTGAAAATATAGCTTAGTACACACATGCATATAGTTTATCACAACACCTTCTTATAGCTTAGTTTATATGACACTTTCATACAAATAGCACACATAGAGACATCACCTATAAATTTCATATATCTCACAAAGCATACTTGATTCACCCTAAACATGTCATGATATAGATCTTAGATCATAAAATACTTTTATTATCTTATTTAGTCATGTTAAGACATTTACAAGCCTTAAAATTTACTTTTAATATATAACTCAAAAAAAAACACAAAATTATGATTTTTGAGGTACCTTTGTGGATTTTTAGTAATTTCTATAGTAACCTTTTGAACCTCCCATTTGTGCAATTTTATAGACCTCATATCATAGTATTTCATTATTGGTTTAGGTCTTTAAAACTATCAAGTTAAGCAATTCAAAAATAGACCCCAAATGGGTTATTTTACACATTTTATTACTTAGCAAAATCTATAATTTTTATGATTTTCAAGGCAATTTTGATGATTTTTATGAATTTTTGTATTAAGCTTTTAGATCTGAACTTTGGGCATACCTATAGACCTTACTTTGTAGTATTCTATTCCATCATTGGACCATTGGAACAACTAAATAAAGCCTCTTAAAACAGCAAGCCAAAATAAGTATTTTCACTCTGCGATTTTCAGTCTACGATTTTTATTCTACTATTTTCACTCTACGATTTTCACTCTATTATTTTCACTCTACTATCCAATTGTAGCAGAATTGAATTTACTGCCTACTTTGATGATTTGTTTGAATCTCTTGGTTAAGCTTTTGGCTAAACCATCTAGCTCTACTTCTAGAGCACATATCAAGGTATTTTAATAAGGGTTTAGATTCCTCATTCATCTCAGTTAGACCTACTTTAACTGAGGCTCAAACTGGACAGTTTAACACTTTTTCACAAAAACTAATTTTGATACTTTTCCATTTTTTCCCCAGTTTTGGCTACTTGGATAGTTTAGTCATATTTATTTAAGTTACTTAAGGATACTTTTTGCATCACCACACTTTATTTAATCACTTAACCAATTTTAACCTATCAAAACTCACTTTAGGCTTGAAAGTAGATCCTAACTTGATTTTCTTGCTAGCTTTGGTCTTGACAATGATTGAAAACCATTATAGGCAAGTATTAGCAAATTTATATATGTTCATTCTTTACAGTTTTATAATTTCAGATATTATGATTTACCCAAAATAGTCCACTTTTGGGCTTAAAACAAGATTTTTGACAAGTCTAGTGCTCAAAACATCTTAGACTTGATTTTTATAGCTTGTGTAGCTTAATTATGCCATATTAGAACTATTGAAACTTGTCTACATGGTTCAGGTATGGTGGCGCTTCATTTTGGTGTTCATTACTATTATAAAGCTTTTTTTTTTATGGTTTTAGATATGGAAATTGAGTAACACTCAATATGAACCTCAACTAAGTTAATGGTCACTTTTTAAATGCTTCTTATAGACATTCTATGACCTCTATACTGCCTTATACTTTCAGGTTCTGAACTTGACCAAAACAGTCATCTTTTCACTTAAGTTTCAAGCATGAAACCTCTTAGTTATTCAAGTTAATCTTATCCATTCTCCTTTTAGCATATAAGCATACATGTATCTATGGGTTTATTATCTTAGCATATGGACATGGTTTTGGACTTGTTTGCATAGCTAACATGCCTTTAGCACATAACAGTCAACGCTTTGGCATTTTATCAAACACGTAGGATGCAGTCCATATATATACATGTAATACCTATTATTCCAGCACTTTGATCCCAATCTTATGGCTTTTATTCATTAGGGTCAATATGTATAAACCAACAATTATAGCAACACAATTATCTTATTCTTAACCGTCCTCACAGACATTAAAAATCAATACTAACAGTCACAACTAATAGCACACAGCAGTTAACATATCAATGAAACATCTTTCATATGCTTATTCAAGTTATTCGCCCATTACAGTCTAATTTACTATCAATATGACATGGAAAAGGAATGGAAAAGGCTTGAATGACTTACTTTAATGGGCTCTTAGAGGCTAAGGGTGTTGGGCTGCTCAGTTCTTCCTGCTTCTCAACCGTGGCTCTCCCCCACTCTCTCTACTGCTACTAATTTTGGAGCTCAGAGATTGAATGTAACCAACTGAACTGGGGTGTCATGTGCTGCCATATATGGCTGATTTTAATCTGTCTCTCAACAGTCTACTTGGCCCCTAAAGCATTCCATCATTGCTCTACATGGCTATGTTATGACTTCTATTTAGGCCCGACAAAATATGGTTATGGTTCCATTTAAGAACTAAAACCATATTAACTATTTTTTAATATGGGTTATGTGGGTTGGAACCATATGGTTATGGTTAAAAACCATATTAAAAATATTTTTTTGGGGGGTGGGGTAAGGGGTGTATACATAATCACATACTATTATTTTTTTGGGGGGTGGGGGTGTAAGGAGTGTATACATAATCACATAATATTATTTTTTTTGGTGGCGTGACGTGAGGGTGGGGGTAGGGGGTGGGGTGGGGTTGGTACGTGGGGTGGGGTGGGTGGGTAGTTGAGCTTCTTGAATATGTAAATATGGGTGAAAAGAATTTTTGATTTGGATTTGAAATAAAATATGGGTCGAAAAATGGTTAACCGGGTTGGACCTATATTTCTTTTTAAAAATATGGTTCCAAACTATACCCAACTCAAATAAATAAAAAAAGTTAACCAACCCATTTGGTTCCAGTTAATATGGGTTGACCCGACAGTTAACCAACTATATTGTCAGGTCTACTTCTATTCATCCCCCTGCTAAATTGGATAAGAAAAGGAACAAATATGGCTTTAATTTGGGCTTAGTATGCTCATTTCATATTTTAATAAAATAAGGAAGGTTTGCAAACTTATATGAAAATTCATTTAGACCACTTATATAACTTGTACTCTTTTTACACCTCATTAAGTAAGACATGAGTCCATAATTGTGAGACCCCAGATTTTATGAATAAATATTTAATTTTCTCGAATTATATTTTTGAATATTATGGTGTTGATTTGATATAATGTTATAGTTGTGGGTAGTATTTATAAATTTTGCAATGTACGCAAGTTGTTATATAATATTCGATTGGTCGGGGAATATTCTTTTTGTCTGGGAATATCCGTATTTATGGTACAATCATTGGTGGACCCTGATAACGGAATTATTGTTTGATTGAGAAAACGACAAAAATACTTTTTTGAAAATAACGACTAAGTTTTACCACTAACTGTTGAAACACCCGGCAGTTAATAGTACAAAGAATACGCGTTGTTGCATAAGAGCACACCTGTATTGATTATTGATGCTTACGTGAGAAGTCACTCATTATACTCAATTATTGCTACAATAATTGTGATCATATCTCTCATATTATTGATTAAATTATTGTTACAAGATTATCCGTATAATATGATATATTATTAAATCAATAATTGAGACGGCAAAGTTATTCATATTATTATTTGCAATATTGTTCAATCGGGTATTCGGGACACTTTTCGTGTCGGAGTTACTATTCACGAGTTACTACTCACGAGTTACTTTTCACGAGTTACTATTCATGAGTTACTATTCACGAGTTACTATTCACCTGGTTACTATTCACTCTAGTATTATGAATTCGGGTATTTGGGTACCATATTATTCTACGAGGAGATGTCTAATTTTTCGCAATCGCTGGTCAAGATATAATAAGAAGTCAATATGGATCACCGGTGGAGTTATAATAGTAAATTAATATGGATCATTGGTTTAAAGTTTTAATAGTAAATCAAGATGGACCGTTGTTTTTTAAGTTTTAATAAGAAACCAATATGGACCATCTGCTTAATAGTAAATCAATCTGACCGCTCATGAATTAGTTACTATTCATTCCATTTTTCTATAAATATAAGCTCATTCCTTCATTATTTCTTACGAATTCATTGAAACTCTAGAGAAAGAATTACAAGAGAACCTATGTAAAAGTATTATGCTACTTTCCTACTCTTATATTCAATTTCTTTTTACTAGTAGGGGTGTTATTTCTTCTTTCGCCTTAATGAATAGTAACTTATGTTATTCCATTATTTATTATTCATTGGAATAACTCAGATACGCTGGCTACCCTATACATGGTGACATTCTTCTAATATTTCGTTCTTTATTATTCCATTTTAATATCCCGTCTCATGCTTATGCTTTGGACCGGTTCCATTATTTATTATTCTCGTTTAATATCTTGTCATCGCGCTTACGGGACCGGTTCCATTATTTATTATTCTCGCTTTAATATCCTCGTTCTATGTGAGTTTACGCCGACCGGGTTCCATTATTTATTATTCTGCCTTAATATCCTCATCTCAAGCGCTTACGTTCGGACCGGTTCCATCCTTTATTATTCTCATTGAATAACCCGTATGCTATCATCGCATTTACGGTGATTTCTTTTTGTTATTCCATTCTTTATTATACTCAAATTGGTTAAAACTTTGACTTCTATACTCCACGAAATTAGTGGAATATCCTTGATATTTCAAGCTTCATCCAAGATCTTTTCATGGAAATATTCTTCCGAGCATTCTTGAATTTTACTCTACAAAGCAAAGATCATGTCGACAATTTGAACGTTATCGGTTCTCGGATAAATTAATTATTGAACTTGTTTTATTGAATTTTTATATCATTGTCATCATCCTCATGTTTATATTATGTTGAAAGTCATCTCGGCACCAGAGTGCATGATGGACTTGGTATGATTATGACCAGTGGATTATTCTCGGTGTAATCATGACCGTAATGTTACAAATGATGTGATAAAGTCCTCATTGGCCCTGTAGAAGCATTGATGGACGCTTGTTGGCATGATCGTGACCATTAATGAATACACAAATATTCTTGGTCCGTAGCAGGCATGGATAATTGTGGTCGGATACTAAAAGAATATCCTCGGCCGTAGTGCGGGGTGATTCGATGATGTGAATTATTTATTGTCGAGTCCCAAATGATAAAAGTGATGAAAAACCTTTTAAATCATAAAAGATAGTAGATTTCATTCTCTACTCTGACTTTTTAATGGATCGCTTGTTCCATTGTAATTAAACTTGATATTTATTATATTTTATCGCTTTAACATTGTTAAAAGCTAACGATAAATTATTCTCGCATTATCTTAGTCATAATATTTCTTCTTGGGCTAGTTGAGCTCACCTTTTCTTTCACCTGTTTCTTCAGAAATGAGAACGTAAATGGGACTAGTCGAGAACAGAGTGATGGTCCTAGATGTCAGATTAGTAGTCCTCACTATTCGTGAAATAGTGTAATAATAATTGTAATGAGGACTCCTTTTGAGTTTGTATAATCTCTAGAGACAATATTTGTATTCAAACTCACAGCTTTATGTTTTGTCGATTGCATACCTGACATAAATGTATTATTAAGTTGTATTTGAATTGCATCATGTATCCCATGGCACTCAAGATGGGTGATGATACCTAATTTTGGGAGCGTCACAATAATTACTAAAATTTAAAATAGTATATTTGCAAGCTTACATAACCCATTTAATATGGCCTCATATCATCAAAAATATATAGCACTCACATCATCAAAAATAAAGGTTCCATATAATTCAAATATCCATGGTAGTACACACCATTTACCTTATTTATCACAAAATAATATTTTTGGATAGAATTGATTATATCATAATATAATTATTTCCTTGGACACATAAGTAACTTAATATCAAGAATCTTTCTCAATTAAGCCATGTTGGTTTTCCTTTTCATTCTTCATATTTGAATATCATTACAATAATGTATAGCATTCTTCCCTTCCTTTACCATTCATAATCTACTTAACAAATTATTAAGTAGTAAATAATTATAATGCCGCATCAATTAAGTATAATTAAAAGAAAAAAAATTATACACAAAATTTAATATTATAATAATTAAATATTATATAGAATTTTCTGAGTCTTTACATATATACTACCTCCAAGGAAACTCATTATTCAAGTACTTATGACCGCAAAGGAAACTCTTTTTGGATTAAGAATCACATTTGGTTCCAATATCATTTTCCAAGCACCTTTCACTCGCACCATTTGTCAATTTTATCACATCTTGATTTTGTCAGTAAATCAAAACAATCAACAATACCATTTATCAATCATGGTGGCTTTCTTCATTCTTTTAATCAACCGAATTCGACCAAGTTCATATCATTACCAATTAATAACTGTAGGTGTCAAAAACATTGTCACATGAGCAACTAACTTATTTGACCCCCATGTTTCCGAATGTCATATGTCGTATTCATGGCAGTTTTTGGTGGGAGGCATAACCATGTGAAATGTAAAGGTTTGTCTTCTGTTTGAAATTGATGGCATGTAGTATTCCTATATATATATATATACAAGTATCCTAATATTTCCACTCCACTCCACAGCTAAAGCTTCTTTCTTTATTTCTATCAGCTACAACAGATCAATTACTTAACAATACTCCAGAAGAATATCAGTTCCCTCTATATATAATGGCTATCCGCTTGCTAAAATATGTACCTGCCAAGCATTCCTAGATCCTTGTTATTAGAGTTTTTGGCCGGTGAGGTCTGCTCCTCATTCTCTTTTCTTCCTCCCTTCATAAGTTATTGCTGTGGACTTTTATATTCTATGGAAGCTTGATATTACCTTTCTAACAGATCATTTTTTTGTTTTATAAAAATTAAATATCATGGGAGAAACTATATGGTGAATCTGATGTAATTATTGAAACATTTTCATAAGTGAAGGCAAAATATCTGGTAAGGGTTGCTGTGTTGTGGAGTATTTGTCGAATTATGTATGCCAAGTTATTTCAGGATCAGTTTTTTCGATTATGTTTCTTGATAAAAGTGATTTTCCTTACCTTGTTGTGGAGTATTTGCATGAATGATGATCTTAATGTCATGTTAGCATGTTCTATGGAATCAACTAAAACATATAAAAGCCTGACCAAATTTCGTCGCTGCTGGATTTAGTTTGGGTTTCGTCCGGATAGGGCTTAAACATTTCTTCACCGTAATGGAAGGTTTCTTCCGTCAGATTGTAGCATTAGTCCTCACTGTAACTGATGCATTCATTGCCCATTCTATTTGTTTCTTTGTTCATGTTCTTCATAGATTTATAAACCCATCTGTCTCTTACCATCCTTTTTCAAAATCATGTTCTCTTCTCTCCCTTTCTCTTCTTTTGCTACGAAGAAAAATGATCCTAGCAATTTCTTCGTCTACAACTTGGGAGGCAACACCCAACAAAATTGAGGTCGAACACTCTGTTGTGGATGTACATAGTTATTTATTTGAATGAACAATTTTGGTCTTAAATTCGAGCAGTCGCCTCTCATTGTTATCAAAGCTATTGATGAAGAAAATATGTGAAACCAAATGAGGATATCTTTTTGAGCCTTCAAACCAAATGTGGTGGTGCTACCTTAATTTATTTCTGATGTTAACTTTTATTTATTTTTGTGATATTGTCTTTCATTTGGTAAATCTTTTTATGTCACTATTCTTATTTTAATTTAGTGTTAATGCAGAATTTTACTACTTATTGTTATTTGGTGTTGGTTCAGAATTTTCATAGAAGCCAAAAGTTACTCCCAGAATTTCAAAAAATCTTCTGGGCTTTTTTTTTATTGTCAGAAAATTAGAAAACAGAAGCCACCACATAATTGTGTTGTCCCAAGTTGAGATGAACAAGGTATGTTTATGTTTGTATAAGTTTCTCAATGAATTTTTATATGTTTAGCAATATAATGATCAGTATATGCTGTATAACTGTTATGTGTTTTTGCTGAATTTTATGGGTGTGGAGTAAGGTTGTAAAATGAACAAACAGTTCGGGTTCGATTCGTACTCGCTCGACTCGAAATATAAATGATTCAAATATGAGCAAATTTTAATACTCAACAAATTATTCGAACCTCCTTAAATTGTAATTTTCTATTGATATTCGGATCATATTCGTTCGAAATATTCAAACTGCTCGAACTCGATTCGTGCTAGACTCGGTAGTTAAACGAGTTTCAATCAAACTTTATTGTTTACTTGATAAATTTTGTGAACCAAATCTGAGCAATTCAATACTATGCTCGACTCGGTTCATTTACTCAGGAGTGTACATGGCAACCCTAGGGTGTGTTTTTTCTTTGTATTCTAGATCTCTTTCATGTAGAGTGCTGTTCCGTTCGTGTGTGGCTTATGATACTATCTCTGGCTGGAGGAATTAGAAAATAATAGTCTCAAATACATCACACGTGGATCATATAGCAAGTGCAGTTATGTGCAGAGTTGAGTTTGAAGCACTTAAATAAATATATAATTCTAAAACAAGAAATCAACCTATAACAATGTACTACAGATGGTCAGAATCATATTTACAAAATACTATTCTAATTAATTGAAATTGAAAGTAGCAGAAGGTTTTGGTCATATACACCAAATGAGGTTATCAGGTTCTTGTGTATACATTGCACAAGCAGAATGCTTCATCGCTTCTAAGTATTTCAGACATAAAAAAAGAAAGAAGCACACAATAGTAAGGCATCCCTTCTGTTGAGACTGTTGACATAGAAATGAAAATTTTGACAGTAGCTTTCTATCAGACATATTCCCAAATTCTACTGTTGTAAATCACATTTAGTGTTTATAATCTGCAATCATATGCAAACACTTCTCTTAGGCATTTCATCAAATATAGCGGCACGCCGGTGCCAATTCAAATAATAAACACTAGCATAACAAGCAACAAAACTAGTCCAACCAAGCTGCATATCTCTCTATAACCCATTTTTGTCAAAACACAATTTCCCATCTCTATGCTATTATCATTGTTCCAACTTATGGTTTGTCTCAGGGAAGTTGTTCTTTGTCCCAACTTCTACTATTTATAAAGATTTTGTCAATAAAGTTGAGATAAGAGAGAACTCACAATCAGGGATCTTCTCTTTGCTTTGGTACAAGAACTGGCAGGAAATGATATGTTGTTCAAAAGCATATTTGATTTAGCCTATCACCTATTTTTTGATAATAAGTTGGAAGACAAAACCATGTGATCTTTCATATGGCATTGTCTCTCAGTTGTCCCCATTCAACTGCCCTTGAAGGATCATCACTTTCTCATACATCTATATAAACATATTTTGGACTTAAAACTAGCACAAGTCCTCAACACACTATTTGAATATTTTCACAGATTTTACTCATTCCACAAGTCCTTCAGTTTTGGTTCTTTTCTGAACAGAAATATCCCTTATACATAAAATCATGGCTATTCGTATGCCTCGTATTATTCATGCTAAGTAATTCCTATTATATACAAAAGTTTAAGTAATTCATCTCAAAATCTCTCCTTATTTCAGTGGAAAATTAAGTACCTTTAGTTGGAATATTCAGTGGATTTTATGCCAACTTTTATTTTCTTTTTGAAGCAAACAATTGGGAGTGATACTTTTTAGTCAAACATGCAGCATACAAAAATATGGTTTCTCTGTTTCTTGCTCAGTGTATATATTTGTGTTGTCTATCTGCACTTTTATATACATGTAATTGATCAATGCATGGCTCGCATGTTGAAAGCAGGGTATTTAATTACAATATCATGCATGTACTACGTATATATAGTATTTGCTAATGATATTGTACGCACCACGTATATACAATATTTGAATCTTTTTACATAAGTCCAAGTCTATTAACCAAGGGATATATGACTCATTATTCAAGTATTTACACAAACCAAATTCATACTAGACTGACTGCAAAGGAAACTCTTTTTGGATTAAGATGCATCTTATGTCTTCAACGGCCATCCTGCCCATAAACCAGACTAGACTACCTCCAAGGAAACTCATTATTCAAGTATTTATGACTGCAAAGGAAACTCTTTTTGGATTAAGAAGCACATTTGGTTCCAAGCACCTTTCACTCGCACCATTTGTCAATTTTATCGCTTCTTGATTTTGTCAGTAAATCAAAACAATCAACAATACCATTTATCAATCATGGTGGCTTTCTTCATTCTTTTAATCAACCGAATTAGACCAAGTTCATATCATTACCAATTAATAACTGTAGGTGCCAAAAACATTGTCACATGACAACTAACTTATTTGACCCCATGTTTCCGAATGTCATATGGTAGAGGTGGCCTTTGTTCTTTCCTTACCATAAAATATAACATATTTAATGTAACAAGTTTTACATATTGCATATGGAGTATACCCCACAATCTGCAGCTGGCATACAGATTGTTGTATTTTTCTGGCCTCCAGTTTTTGCTTAAAGTGGTTGAAAATGAAAAAAATCCTCACCTATATAAAGTCATACACCAAACAGTCGTATTCATGGCAGTTTTGGTGGGAGGCATAACAATGTGAAATGTAAAGGTTTGTCTTCTGTTTGAAATTGATGGCATGTAGTTTTCCTATATTATATATTCAAGTATCCTAATATTTCCACTCCACTCCACAACTAAAGCATCTTTCTTTATTTCTATCAGCTACAACAGATCAATTACTTACCAATACTCCTGAAGAATATCAGTTTGCTCTATAATGGCTATCCGATTGCTAAAAAATGTACCTGCCAAGCAATTCTTCAGACGAATACTTTCAAATGCTCCAGCTGCTACATCTGTGCCAAAAGGACACTTTGCTGTTTATGTAGGCGAAACACAAAAGAAGCGATTTGTAGTCCCCATATCATATTTGAACAATCCTTCATTCCAAAGCTTGCTAAGCCAGGCTGAAGAAGAGTTCGGGTTTGATCATTCTATGGGCGGTCTGACTATCCCTTGTAGAGAAGAAACTTTCGTTCATATCACTTCTAGTTTGCAATGCTAATATGGCATGCTCACTCTAACAATTAACCCTTCTCAACCTCTCCAATTTTGAATTAGAAGAGTTGGTTGTTTCTTGTAACATTAAATTCATGTAAATTATTACGGCTAAATGATAATTAACATTTTGATATCTCTATCTAATGTTTCTTTTCTACATGAACTTATGGCGTGTTTAAAACACCTAAGATTGCAAATTTTATTTTTAGCTTAGAGAACAGATAAAAGTTTAAAAAGTAAATAAAATCGCCGATGCTAATTTATATATTAGCTCATTCAATAAATTAAGGGACCTTTAATTTCCTAGCAATAGCATATATAACAAGAATAAGCTCCACGCCAGCATTCTTAATAGAGAATGTTGTTACCATTATAAGCTCATCTCAAAAGTGTCTTCTATCTCTGTATTTAATTATGTAGTTTTTAGTTAATTGAAATTTCAAGCATAATTCAAGAGGCACCAAGTTCATTCCTATAATATTCCTTCACAAAGAAATATCCTCAAATTACTCGAGTTAAGAAAATTCTTTAATGGTCTTCATTACAGAAAATCTTGGAACATCAACATTCCTAGATGTCCCAAATTTCTATTTTTGGCAGTTTATGCCGGGGAGAATAAAAGAAAAAGAGAGACAACAAGAGAGTTGATATAATTCATGACTGATATTTCATATTTGATCAATTCTATTTAGTGGATAAAATATTGAAGTTGACTGAGGAGAAGTCCTTGTTTGGACCACTTTATTTTTTGTGACTGAATACAACTAGAAAATTAACCAGCATTAAAAGAAAGTCCTGAAAATGATTTTTATTCAAGGGGAAATGGTGGGGAGATGATGTTCTTCAACAACGTATACGACTAAAGTCTATCCTATTAATTTCTTGATAATAAGTTGGAAGACAAAACCATGTGATCTTTCATTGAGCTCACCTCGCGCTTGAGCAGATAATGAGAAAAGATACACTAGTAGATAGAAATACAAAAATTTGGAACTTAAACTGATGTCCCAAAAGGCTGTTTAGCAGTTTATGTTGGGGAGAAGGAAAGAAGAAAATTTGTGGTTCTGATTTCATACCTTAATGAACCTTCCTTCCAAGACTTGTTAAGTCAAGCTGAAGAAGCTTTTGGATATGATCATCCAGAGGGTGGTTTCACAATTCCCTGCAGAGAAGACGTCTTCATTGAGCTCACCTCGTGCTTGAGCAGATAATGAGAAAAGATACACTAGTAGTGCAATTTTTATGCCCCGTAAAACCATGGCTATTTGTATGCTCCGTATCATTCATGCTAAGCAAATTCTTCGACGATCATTATTGACAACAAGCAATGCAGTTTCATCAGCCATAGATGTTCCTAAGGGCTATTTAGCCGTTTATGTTGGAGAGGGGAAAAATAAAAGATTTGTGATTCCAATATCAATGTTGAACCAGCCTTCGTTCGAATACTTGTTAAGTCAAGCTGAGGAAGAATTCGGATATGATCATCCAATGGGTGGTCTCACAATTCCCTGCAGAGAAGAAAAGATTTGGATAAGAATGCTTATATTTTTCTCTCCGCCACCCCATTTTGTTGTATGATCTTGGAACCGTTAAAGGATGATTTAATTCCATTTTCTTCACAAAATAATTTAAATTCATTTGATGTGAACTCGCCTCTATCGGATCAAATGGCCTTGATATTATACCCGCTATGTTTCTCCACAAGAGTCTTGTATTTTTTAAAGGCTCCAAATACCTCCGATTTTTCTTTGAGAAAATACACCCATGTTCCTACTAAAATCATCGATAAAGAGGAGAAAATAATTATTCTTACCAAATGATGACAGATGAATAGGACCACACACATCCGAGTACACAAGTTCTAACGGCATGGTTGATCTAGTAATTGACTTTTTCGAAAAACTTTCTCGAGATTGCTGGCCAAAAAGACACCCTTCACAAAGTTGATTGGGGTGGTGAATTGAAGGCAACCCGTTCACCATCCTCTTCTTCGACAAAGCTTCCAAACCACCAAAATTCAAGTGCCCAAGTCTCAAGTGCCAAATCCAAGATGAATCTTTAAAACAAGCTTTTAAACATTTTGCCACATCATTCTGAATATTCAATAAGAACATTCGATTTCTTGTCATAGGCACCTTCACTAGTAAATTTCCGGATTGATCTCTTATTGAAAGGTTCAGAATATAATAACCTTTCTCTAAGAGCTGCCCCAAACTCAAAAGATTGTTCTTCATATTTGGCACATAATAAACATTTGAAATAAATTGGTGCCTCCCATCCTTTAAGTGAATCAAAATTTTACCTTTTCCTTTAACCGGAATTTTTGACGAGTCTCCAAAAGTGACATTGCCGCATTCAGATTCATCAAGCTCAACGAACATATTTTTCCTTCCACACATATGATTGCTCGCACCCGTGTCAAGATACCATGTATTGTCATCTTCACTCATCTCTCCTTTGCATGTCAAAAGTAAAGTGGGCTCCACTTCATCAACATTTTTCTCCACATAATTTGACTTTCCTTCAATTATCTTTCGAATCATTCTTACACTCCGAAGCATAGTGCCCATAATCGTGACAATTGTAACATTGAACTCGAGATTTATCATACCTCTTTTGATACGGTCGTGAATAATTTCCTCTTCCACGTCCCCTTGTGTGGCGAGACTCTTGGCCCCTTTCTTCTTTGTGAGGAGAGTAGTGGCTTCCTCTTCCACCTCTTCCACGACCTCTTGCTTGGCCACGACCTCGACCTCGTTGACTATTTCCATGTTTTTCTTCTTTCTCCTTGAAAGAAATTCGCTTGGAGCACTTGCTCATTAGGCCCCTTCTTTTGCTTTTCAAGCCTCTCTTAATGGATTTGCAACGAACCCATAAGTTCATCAACAATCATGGTTTCTAAGTCTTTCGACTCCTCAATGGCTACAACAATATACTCATACTTGGGACTTGAAGAACGAAAGATTTTTTCATTTACTCGAGCATCACTAATTTCTTCACCATTACTTTTCATTTTATTGACAATTGTCAAAATTCTAGAAAAAAAATCCGAAATTGATTCGGACTCCGTCATACGCAAACCTTCGAAGTCACTTCTCAAGGTTTGAAGACGAACCTTCTTTACTTTGGCAACTCCCTTGAATGAATTTTGGAGAATTTCCCACGCTTGCTTGGCGGTGGTGGCAAGAGCAACTTTTTGCAACATTGCATCATCCAAACATTGATGAATGATAGTAACCGCTTTTTGATATTTCTTTCTTGTGGCACTCAAAGCTTCCTTTTGTGTTTGTGATAACGAATTTTCATCTACGGGCTCTACATAGCCTTTGGTCACAATATCCCATAGATCCTGTGAACCAAAAATCGCCTTCATGCGAATACACCAACTCTCATAGTTATCCTTCTTCAATTGAGGAACTTGGAATTGGACCGCTCCATTTGCCAGTGGGTGTTACTTGCAACCTAGCTCTTGATACCAATTTGTTGGAAATAAAAAACCTCACACACACACACTAGAGAAAATGGAGAAGATGTTATCACAAAAGAAATCTTATATTTTTTGCTTGTTTCAAATGAGTTAGGAATATTCATACATGTATAAACTCAAATACATGACACTTAATGAAAAACAACTTCCTAGACACCTTTTCAACTAGCTTCATGAACCTTCAAATACATGAACCCAACCTAGCTTCATAAATATTAATTAAAACATAAATATATTAAACTTAATTACTTTGGGACGAGTTTATTTTTCAACACAACCCCCTCCCCCCAAATTATCAAAAACTTATTTTTCCACGAATTAAAAATAAGGTTAGGGTTTACCAAGTCACTAGGTGAATTAGGCAATTAAGTTCACACCTGAATCCATTTTCATACTCTTTTCATTTCACAAAAATCCATTTTCATACTCCTTCCATTTCACAAAAAGAGTTCCATTTGCAACATTTGGGATATTAAATATTTGTTTGTTCCACGTATACCCCTAAAATGACAAGTTGTTAGTTTAGTAGTGTGGTATAATAATGAAATTATAATGAAATTTGGGCATGATGTTTCTCAACAAACGGATTCAGTCCTATGTAGTTTCAACGATACCATTTATCAATCATGGAGGTTTTCTTCATTCTTTTAATCAAAGGAATTAAACCAAGTTCATATCATTACCAATTATCTATTGTAGGTGCCAAAAAGACATTGTCACATGAGCGACTAACTTGTTGAACCCCATGTTTCCGAATGTCATATGGTAGAGGTGGCCTTTGTTCTTTACTAGCTTACCACAAAATATAACATATTTAATGTAACAAGTTTTAGATATTGCATATGAAGTATATACCCCACAATCTGCAACAAGTTATATCTGCAGCTGGCATACATATTGTTGTATTTTTCTGGCCCCCAGTTTTTGCTTAAAGTCATACATATATAAAGTCATACACCAAACAGTCGTATTCATGGCAGTTTTGGTGGGAGGCATAACCAAGTGAAATGTAAAGGTTTGTCTTCTGTTTGAAATTGATGGCATGTAGTATTCCTATATATATATATATACAAGTATCCTAATATTTCCACTCCACTCCACAGCTAAAGCTTCTTTCTTTATTTCTATCAGCTACAACAGATCAATTACTTAACAATACTCCAGAAGAATATCAGTTCCCTCTATATATAATGGCTATCCGCTTGCTAAAATATGTACCTGCCAAGCATTCCTAGATGTCCCAAATTTCTGTTTTTGGCAATTTATGCCTGGGAGAATAAAAGAAAAGAGAGACAACAAGAGAGTTGATATAATTCATGACTGATATTTCATATTTGATCAATTCTATTTAGTGGATAAAATATTGAAGTTGCCTGAGGAGAAGTCCTTGTTTGGACCACTTCATTTTTTGTGACTGAATAACAGCTAGAAAATTAACCAGCATTAAAAGAAAGTCCTGAAAATGATTTTTATTCAAGGGGAAATGGTGGGGAGATGATGTTCTTCAACAACGTATATGACTAAAATCTATCCTATTAATTTCTTGATAATAAGTAGGAAGACAAAACCATGTGATCTTTCAAGTGGTCAGACTTCTATTTCTTAAGAGGTAGTCAATAACCTTGAGATAGAATAGGATTCCCAATTAGATGTCCAACAGGTACTCTCTTTGCTATGGTACCAGGACTTGTAGGACAGGATGTTATTCAACAACATATATGATTTCGCCTGTCTTCCTAATTTCTTGATAATAATTTGGAAGACATGAAAGCCATATGATCTTTCAGATGACATTGTCTCTCAGTTGTCCCCACTCAACTGCCCACTTGAAGGACAACCACTTGGTTAATACATCTATATATACACACTTTGGACTTAAAACTAGGCACAAATCCTCAACAAACTCTATTTTCACAGCTTTTACTCATTCTACAAGCACTTGAAGATTTCTATTTTCTTGTTCTCTTTTGGAAAGAAATATCCTTACACATAAAACCATGGCTATTCGTATGCCCCGTATCATTCATGCTAAGCAAATTCTTCGACGATCTTTATTGACAACAAGCAATGCAGCTTCATCAGCCATAGATGTTCCTATTGGCTATTTAGCCGTTTATGTTGGAGAGGGGGAAAAGAAAAGATTTGTGATTCCAATATCAATGTTGAACCAACCTTCGTTCCAATACTTGTTAAGTCAAGCTGAGGAAGAATTCGGATATGATCATTCAATGGGTGGTCTCACAATTCCTTGCAGAGAGGATACATTTGTGGATCTCATTTCTGGTTTGAGTGGATAGTGAATTGGGAAATTAACATATTTTAGGCTCTTAGCACACCACAATTTTGTAAAGCTATAAGTAACATGTCCATGTACATAATTTTTTGTTTTTTCCTCTCCTAATGAAAAGTTTATAGGAGGGAAAAATGTGCATCCTATGATAATATTATGTATAAAATTAAAGTAATTCCTCTTAAGTTTTCTGCTTATTTTAGAGCAAAAATACGAACAATAAATAAAGCAGTTCTCTTTGTTTATATATTTGGGTTGTGTATCTGTGTTTTGCATATATGTAAGCTTAGTTGAGAAAAATCCCAAGTTGAAAAGTAGGGATTTTAGATATTCCATTTGGCTATGTTTTACTTTTCTCAATTATATAGTTGGGAAATAGAAGTATGTATTCCCATGTCAAAAAAATGTAAATCGAAAAGTAATCAATTTCTTTCACTCTCAGTCAAATTTTAGAAGCAAAGGTGCAATTTTAATTTTATTTATTGACACTATAAAATCAGTAAATTTTAGTATATATTTGCTTCTTTAATTTATTTTTTCACAATCTGTTGACATGAATTATTATAACAAAATTTAAACTCCATTGTCAAGTTACGAACCGCTCTAAAGCTCCAACAGCTCTCAAAGCTTCAACAGCTCTAAAAGCTTAAGCAATTATATAGAGTGGTCAACAATGTATATGTACCTTTCACACATATTTTGTATAATACCAGAATCCTCTTTGGCTCAATGCAGCATTTCATTGAGGGTGAAGTTGGAAATATGATCTTTCAGATGACATTGTCTCTCAGTTGTCCCCACTCAACTGCCCACTTGAAGGACAACCACTTGTTTAATACATCTATATATACACACTTTGGACTTACAACTAGGCACAAATCCTCAACAAACTCTATTTTCACAGCTTTTACTCATTCTACAAGCACGTGAAGAATTCTATTTTCTTGTTCTCTTTTGGAAAGAAATATCCTTACACATAAAACATGGCTATTCGTATGCCCCGTATCATTCATGCTAAGCAAATTCTTCGACGATCTTTATTGACAACAAGCAATGCAGCTTCATCAACCATAGATGTTCCTAAGGGCTATTTAGCCGTTTATGTTGGAGAGGGGGAAAGGAAAAGATTTGTGATTCCAATATCAATGTTGAACCAGCCTTCGTTCCAATACTTGTTATGTCAAGCTGAGGAAGAATTCGGATATGATCATCCAATGGGTGGTCTTACAATTCCTGCAGAGAGGATACATTCGTCAATCTCATTTCTGGTTTGAGTGGATAGTGAAATTGGGAAATTAGCAGTTTATGTTGGGGAGAACGAAAGAAGAAGATTTGTGGTTCTGATTTCATACCTTAATGAACCTTCCTTCCAAGACTTGTTAAGTCAAGCTGAAGAAGCTTTTGGATATGATCATCCAGAGGGTGGTCTCACAATTCCCTGCAGAGAAGACGTCTTCATTGAGCTCACCTCGCGCTTGAGCAGATAATGAGAAAAGATACACTAGTAGATAGAAATACAAAATTTTGTAAAGTAATCATTACTTTTTATAGTATAACATTATTTCCTTTTCTGAATTATATAGTTAAGAATTAGAAGTATATATGTATTCCCATGTCAAAGAAATGTAAATGGAAAGTCGTCACTTTCTCTCACATTCTCAGTCAAATTTTAGAAGCAAAAGCATAGTAGTGCAATTTTATATTTATTTATTGAAGTTGCCTGAGAGGAAGTCTTTCTTTGGACCACTTCTGTTTTAGGAGTTGTGACTGAAAATAGATAGAAATTAAACAAGCAAAAAAACAGAAGTCTGAAACACAATAATTTTTATTTCCAAGTGGAGTGATTGGAGATGATGTTCATCAGCAGCATATATGATTGAAAGTCGGTCTATCATTCTAATTTCTTGATAATAAGTTGGTAGATCATGCGATCTTTGAGATGGCCCAAATTCTATTTTTTAAGAGGTTGCCAATAGATTTGAGATAGAAGAGGACCCCAAAGCAGATGTCTCAAACATGTTATTTTGACCAAGGGATTCTCAATTTGCTATGTTACCAAAGTACTGGTTAGACATGATGTTCTTCAACAACATATATGATTTAGCCTATTATCCTAAGTTTATGAGAGCAAGTTGCAAGACAAAGCCATATGATCTTTCAGATGGCACTGTCTCTCAGTTGTCCTCTTGAAGTATCACCACTTGCTCATGCATCTATATATACATATTTTGAACTTCAAACTAGCACCAAGTCCTCCACACACTCTATTTTCACAACTTTTACTCATTATTCTACAAGCCCATTAAGAGATTTTATAGATAAAAATCGTGGCTATTCGTATGCCTCGTACTATTCATGCTAAGAAAATTCTTTGACAATCTCTATGGACAGAAAACCATGGGGCTGCATCAGCCATTGATGTCCCAAAGGGCTATTTTGCAGTTTATGCTGGAGAGGGGGAGAAAAAAGGATTTGTAATTCCAATATCAATGTTGAATCAGCCTTCGTTCCAAGACTTGTTAAGTCGAGCTAAGGAAGAATTCGGATATGATCTTCCCATGGGCGGTCTCACAATTCCCTGCAGAGAGGACGATCTCATTTCTAGTTTGAGCCAATTGTGAATTGGGAAATTAGCATATCATAGGCTCTTAGCATACTACAAATTTGTAAAGCTGTAATCAATATCTCCCTGTACATATTTTTTTTTGAAATTTCCCCTCCTGACGAAGAGGTTTTGTAGTGGGAAATGTTTCTCTTACGAGAATATTATATACAAAAATGAAAGTAATTCTCCTCAAATTCTCTGCTTATTTCAGTTGAAAATTAAGTATCTTTAGTTCGAAATGTATTCAGTGGATTTTATGCTAACTTATATTTTCTGTTTTATAGCAAACAATTGGGAGTGATACTTCTTTAGTCAAGCATGCAGACCTATGTAATTGATCAATGCATGGCTCAACAAAATTACATTTTGAAAAAGCAGGGTATTTTAGTTACAATATCATGCATGTAGTATATATATAGTATTTGCTAATGAATTGGTAAAGCAGATTTTCGATGAAGTAGTTGAACAAGCTAGCCTTAGTAGATTTGAGCAATATAAGGATTAGTTGGAATCTTTTGATAGAAGTTTACGTCTAACCAAGGAATATATGGCTAATTATACAGTGTTTAGACTAACAAAACTTTTAATCAGCACCATTTACTTAATTTGTCGGATTAGACTGACAGCAAAGGAAACTCTTTTTAGATTAAGATGCAACTTATGTACTCTTAAACGGCCATGCTGCCCTTAAACCAGACTACCTAGCTAGAAGAAGCACATTTGTTTCCAATATCATGTTCCAAGCACCTTAATCAACTTGACCATTTATCAAATTAATCACTTCTTGATTGGGTATCTAGCTAGTTTTTTGGCTATATCAGAAGTCAGAACATTCAACGATACCATTTATCTATCATGATGGTTTTCTTCATTCTTTTAATCGACTGAATTAGACCAAGTTCATATCATTACCAATTATCTATTGTAGGTGCTAAAAAGACATCGTCACATGAGCAACAATGTTTGTTGACCCCCATGTTTCCGAATGTCATATGGTAGAGGTGGCCTTTGTTTTTTACTTACCACAATAAATAACATATTTAACGTAACAAGTTTTACATATTGCATATGAAGTATATACCCCACAATATGCAACAAGTTATATCTGCAGCTGGCATACAGATTGTTGTATTTTTCTGTCCTCCAGTTTTTGCATAAAGTGGTTGCTAATGAAAAAAATCCTTTCACATATATAAAGTCATACACCAAACAGTCGTATTCATGGCAGTTTTGGTGGGAGGCATAACCATGTGAACTGTAAAGGTTTGTCTTCTGTTTGAAATTGATGGCATGTAGTATTCCTATATTATATATATATACAAGTATCCTAATATTTCCACTCCACTCCACAGCTAAAGCTTCTTTCTTTATTTCAATCAGCTACAACAGATCAATTACTTAACAATACTCCAGAAGAATATCAGTTCACTCTATAATGGCTATCCGCTTGCTAAAATATGTACCTTCCAAGCAACTCTTCAGACGAGTACTTTCAGATGCTCCAGCATCTACATCCGTGCCAAAAGGCCACTTCGCTGTTTATGTAGGCGAAACACAAAAGAAGCGATTTGTAGTCCCCATATCATATTTGAACAATCCTTCATTCCAAAGCTTGCTAAGCCATGCTGAAGAAGAGTTCGGGTTTGATCATCCTATGGGCGGTCTGACTATCCCTTGTAGAGAAGAAACTTTCGTTCATATCACTTCTAGTTTGCAATGCTAATATGGCATGCTCACTCTAACAATTAACCTTCTCAATCTCTCCGATTTTGAATTAGGAGAGTTGGTTGTTTCTAAGTGTTAACTTGTTCTGAGACGCTTACTTCCCGATCTCATAACTCATTCGTTATAACTCAAAACGAGGTCGTTCCAAAGCCATTCTCTTACTTATCTTATGTACTTCAATACCCCTTGGACAGAACTTCATTCTGAATCCGTTAACGTGCCATTCGATTGGCTTGATCTTCACCCTTCGTTCATTTTTATGTTTTTAACGCTCTTTGTTTGTTCGTCCATAATTCGGTCATCCGAACTCGGAACTTGTTCGTTCTTGAGTCCACGACCCACATTTTCTATGTTATCTTACTTACTTATGAAACCCTACTCATTCGGGTTCACTTACTAACTTTCTAATTCTCATTCGTCTTTTACAAAATTTTCGTCATAACTTCGTTATATATAGCTAAGTTTTAATTTGTTCTTCATGGACGTTTCTATCGTTCCTAACCAAGCAATAACCAACTAACTTATACGCGATGGTTTTAAACTTGTCCATCAACAACAATTATACTATGATGGTTTTAAATTTGTCCATCAACAACGTTCTTCGTGTTCTTCGCGTGTTCTTCGTGTTCTTCGTTCGTTCTTCATTTTATTCGATATTTTGGATTACGATTTCACTTTTTATTGGAAATCGATGTTATAAAATACCATTCCTTACTTATTTTACATACTCATTCATATGATCCACTCGGATCGTTCTAATTCGTTACGAATCTTATATTTGCTTAAGAAATTTATAAACTAAACTTCAAACTCTTATTTCTTCATTTTCTTACAATTTCAACCATATGAAATCATTCCTAACTTCTTTTACTTCTTATTCTTATTAAGTTATGTTATTAATATATAGAACTTAAAGAGAAATTAAATTCGACTAGGTTTTAGGTTACCTCTCTTCTTTATTTCAATTCTGGTAGACAAAGACGGCGATTCGCAAGCTTTTCTATTTCATGCACACCTTCGATCCGATCATCCACACTCAGTCTCTTCCTTCTTCTCTCTTCATCTGAACCCTCTCTCTCTCTCTCTAAGGTGTAGGATTTTCAAAATCCCAAATAAATAAAATAAGCTTCCTATTTATAAAAAACCCAAGACTAGGGGTATTTTAGTCATTTTGCCCCCAAACCTCCTTACTATTCATTACTTAAGCACTAAGTTTACTTACTTCTTAAGTTTACTTAGCCCTAAGTTTACTATTTCCACCTCCTTAGTTAACCTCCTTCTTATTCACGAAACTTAGCTTTGTAAGTTTAAGTGGTTCCGCCTTTTCGGGTTTTATCCGAGCGCTTTAAAACACTTTTTTTTTGGTGTTAAGCGTTTTCCTTCACGTTTTCCCCTAACGTAGCTAAACGAATGGAAAGTACATAACAATACTTTTCGTCATTTTTATTTCGTCCGATTTTTTCACGTTTTTTGAGAAAAACTTTTATCGACTTACTTAACTTTTCACGATATATTATCGTCAAATCTTTCGACGGAATGTCATTTTGACATACCGAACTCTTGAAAATGCTTAGGTTATTCAAACCCTAACCCTTAGGGTTTCGTCGGGTGAATAGTGCATATTTCGTCTTTTTTCCCGAAAAATATTTTATTCCCGAAATTTTTTTATTTTCGTCTTGAAAATTCTACTCATTCAGTCTAGCTCGTAGCCAGAATCCTCCCGACTTATAATCATCCTAGGTTCTAGAATGATTAATAAACACATAACACATAATAATATTAATAAAAATTTATTTTATTAATAACTAACTATTTAAACTTAAATTCTGAACGATCCTAAATTCCGGGTCGTTACATGCAAGCTTTCATGGAAAAATTAAGGTAGTCCAATATTTAAATATGGACTTTAATTCAATACATCTCTTTAAGTAAGGTAAGGGTCCATAATATTAAAACCAATGTAGCACATTTGCAAGCACACATAGTAAAATTTAATGTGACCCAAGAATTAAATATGGACTCACATTACATAGTAATATACATGGATCTTTCTCCTCCACATTTAGTTAGGACATCAAAATTGTTAGCACATACATCATTAAAAATGATGGTCCCATGTAATTTAAATAACTTATGGTAGTACACACCATTATCCTTATTTATCACTAAATAATACTTTAGAATGAAATTAATTATATTATAATATAATTATTTCAATGAACACATGTAGTTTCATGTCAAGAATATTTCACAATTAAGCCATGTTGGCTTTCCTTTTCATTCTTAATCTAATTATAAATTTAGAATAATGTATATTCCTTTTTACCAATGGAATAATAACAAGAATTCATGTACTTGTTATAAAAATATACTAAATATTAAGAACAATGATGATTAGTAAAAAAGAAAGAGTTTTCTCATTGTATATGTATATCCCTTTTATCCTCTTGACAATAATTCTATTTATAAGCACATGTACATAAATTCTTAGAAGTTTCAAAACTCATAGGTCATAGGAGTTTCAAAGCTTAAATGATATGAGAGTTTCAAAGCTCAATTAAAGGTCATTACAATAAAGAGGGGCAGGAATGTATCTGGACATGGGTAGGAATGTATCTAGACATCCACACACTGTGTATAATTTTATAACACTCCCCCTTGGATGTTTATTGTATTGACATACGCATTGAAAGATGTCTCATTAAAAACCTTACCAGGAAAAACCCAATGAAAAAAAAACATTGGTTAAGGAAAAAAGAGTGCAGCGCATATTAGCTCCCCCTCATGAATATATCCTTAAGTCTTTCAGCTGTCGCATTCCAATATTGCGATGCAATCTTTCAAATGTTGTAGTTGGTAATGCTTCGGTGAACAAATCTGTTAGATTATCTTTTAAGAAAATTTGTTGAACATCAATGTCACTGCACTTATCAAGGTCATGTGTGAAAAAGAATTTCAGTGATATGTGTTTTCTTCTATCTCCTTTGATATATCCTCCCTTTAATTGAGTTATACATGCATCATTGTCTTCATACAGAATGGATGGAGTTCTTTTGTAGCAATTTTCTAAAAATATGTCTTGTTAAAAACCTTACCAAATAAAAACCGAGTGGGAAAAATTTTAGCGAAAGAAAAGAGTACAATATTCTTGTATAACTTCTAATGCCTTGGGATTGCCTCATTAAAACCTTGTAAAGAAAAATCTAGTGGGAAAAAAATCTTAGCGAAGGAAAAAGAGTACAATCAGCACATATCCATTTTACTCCCCTTCGTAAGTACATAGAATTTCCATTGTTCATGGTAAAAATATCATTAAGCATGTCAATATTGTGCACCATCTTCTTCAAAATCGTAGTTGGTAATGACTTAATGAATATATCAACCAAATTATCACACGATCATATATACTTGATATCAATATCGCCATTCTTCTGGGCCTCATGTGTATAAAATGATTTTGGTGCAATATGATTGGTTCTATCACCCTTTGGATAAAATAATCCCAAATCAATAGTCTCACGAAGATAACGTAAATTATGTTTAATTTTATTACAATGTCTTCAAGTTGGTGCATAATTATACATTGCTAGTAAGTTAACTACAAATGATATATCAGGTCTTGTCAAATTTGCAAGATACATCAAAGTACCAATTACATTAAGATATAGTACTTCATGACCAAAACACCAATTTCACGAATATATGGTACTTCAAAACCAAAAGTTTCTTCATCGTTTTCTTGTGGTCAAAATGAATATTTCTTGATATCAAGTGACCAACCCATCATTGGAGTACTCAAAGGATTAACATTATCCATGTAAAGTTACTTCAGGACTTTTTCTGTGTATGTTGATTGATGAACGAGAATTCCATAGTTCAAATTGTAGGCCAAGAAAAAAATTTGTCTTACCAATATCTTTCATCTCAAATTTGTTGTTCTTGTCGACTCTTCTGGAGCAAGATCTTTCGTCGATAAATAAAGTAATAATAGCAAATTCATATTATGATCTTTTGATAAAAATGTATGCACAAATTGGATTATTCTCAAATCCTTCTTTCAAAAGAAATCCACTTAGGCGATTATACTACAATATGCATCTGGATTGATTTAACCCATATAAGAATCTTTGTAGCTTGATAGAGTACATACTTCGAGATATAGAATTTATGCTTCAGGCATTTTATATCCTTCAAAGATTTTCATGTAGATATTATTATCTAATGATCCATAGAAATATGATGTAACAACATCCATTAATTTCTCTTGCTACCAAGCTAATTAAAAATCTAAATGTAATTGCATCCATTATATGACATATATTTTCATAATCAATATCAGGTCTCTGCAAGAAATCTTGTGCTACAAGTCACGCTTTGTACCTTATAATTTCATTTTTTTCATTTCGTTTACGTACAAATACCCATTTATATCCAACATGCATTAAACCTTTAGGTGTTCGGACTACAGGTCCAAAAACTTCACATTTACTTAATTAGTGAATTTAATTTTGCTTGAATCGCCTCTTTCCACATTGGCCAAACATTTCTACGTTGAACATTCATCAGCGATTTGTGGTTCATATTCATGATCATTACTTCTAGTAATATCAAGAACAACTTTATATGAAAATATGTTGTCGACAACAATTTTATTTTAATCCAATATATATGTCTCTTGTATATACATAATGTATCGAGATCTCGTTATTTTCAGTTACCTAATACTCTTCAGGAGATAACTCATCCTCTTCAGGGGATAACTCTTCAAGAGTTTTATTTATAGGAGATTTTTGTTCATAAGTTTTGGATAGATCAATAAAAAAAATTTAGTCAGTTTCATGGGTATAGCCTTTTTATAGGCCACAACTTGTTTTTCTTGTACTTTCTTCTTCTGGAAATTTTATCTTTAACATCAATCATTCTTTCACGTTTCAGGTGTGACTTTGATTCAATTTGCTGCTGTATTAACTGATTGTCCTACAGGGACTTCAATCCCTACTAGAGTATTAGCAGCTAGAATGTGAGATATCACTATTTTTTTTATTATCGGTGAATTATTCTAGTAATTGATTTGAAATTCATTTCAAATGAATAATTCTTTGACCTTCTAGTTCATATTGATTTGTATAAGGATCAAGATTAAATAACGTTGAAACATTCCAATTAATCTCCCGTCGTGCTTCTGGCAACGAGCTCACGTCTTGCTTCAAGCAACGACTTTTTTCCCCCTAATGGTGGGAAGATTGTTTCATTAACAAGGACAATCCTCGAAACGTGCTTTTAAAAAAAATCAAATATTAAGGTTATGATGGAGCATGTAAAATAGCACGACCCCAAACATAAACAGATAATTTTGATTTCATAATCAAAGGTCAGACAATATATTTAAGTCTCTTGATAAGTGATTCAACTACACCATTTTGAGTATGTGTATGTGCAACAGGATGTTTAACATAAATATGTCCATCTGGCTAATGCATCAAGTAAAAACATAAAATACTTGAGTATACCACAATGTGGGTGTATTGGTCCACATATATCATTCTGAATTCTTTCTTAGAAAGATGAACATTAAATAACAATAATTAAAGGTGATGATTTAGTAATTAATTTACTTTGATATAATCTATAGGTAAAGGAATCTTCAGGTTCTTTAAGGGATGTTCATGGGAGTTTTCAATAATTCAACGCATCATTATTGATCCTAGATGGTCATGCCAAAACATAAAAATATTTGGATCCGAACACTTCTGGTATATTGCACACTTTCTGATGTATTACAACATTTATTTCAACTATTCTCATTTTAGTATTATATAACCTAGAAGAGAAAATATACATTTTTTCTAATATGAGCTTCTGGCCTGATACTATTGAAGTAATATAAATAAATTCTTCACTGCCTTTGCTATTGATTTCAATATGATAACCATTATAACGTATATCCTTAAAGCTGAGAAAATTTTTGCTTGCCTCAGAAGAATATAAAGAATTATCAATACAAAATTTTTGTGCCATTTGACAACATTATAATCGCTCTTCGAGAGCCTTTAATTAAGTTTGAAGGGCTTCTGGTCCATACATCTTCATATATATAAACATAAATTAAACAATTATTACTTAAAACATATCAAAATAAAAATACTTACTATAATAAAAATAATTGATTGGTATGAACATTTCTATCAACATCCTCAAGGATATCAGAGACATCAAAATGAGTTATATCCACTCTATTTGAAAAGTCAATATAATTTATGTGATCCTCAAGATCATTATGATCGTTAAAATTTGTTTCAATTACCTTCCTTTTTTCTTTTATGGAGGCATGGTACAAATCTACCAAATGTTTAGAAGTACAACATGTACATTCTCTTTTTTATATTGATTGTTCCTTTCACGCCAATGACCACAACTGTGACAACCCCAAAATAGGTCCATTCCATCCAACCCATTCTGAGTCGCCAAATACATGGTACAGAAAATAACTATAATTTTATTACAACAATTGTCGTGCAAAATACAACAACATATATGTTGTGAGTTTGGATACAAATATATACCAACTGTGACTCTCATCCCAACCTTGGATAGCACGTCACGATGACACCTTACATAAAGGTATAGTCAAAAATTATTTTAGAAATTAGAATCTTTGGGAAGTGCTCAAGAAAACCATGGGAGGCCATGCGTCTAGGTTATGATAGATATCATATGGCCACAGAATTATCCTTGGTTGACCCAATAGACTCCAAAAAAAAAACAAGAAAATTACTATCATATTCTTCCCAATGGTAAGTCTTCTCTTGACATATCATTATCTCCACTATCTCTAATTGAGAATTATACTTCAAACAAACACCAAGATTATATAGGTAGTGCTCGTATATATACTCAGCAAGTGGATGAGCACATCCTTGTCTTATGATGATACGAGGTTGTATGTCATTAGACATCTTGTATGATAGTGACAAAACACCCTTCCAACGTTGGGTTCGCCTCACCCTCAACAGCTATAGACCACCGCTTCTATTCCCTCATTATCCCCACTCGACCCAGCCTACACTTTTATTACACGAAAGGAATTGTGAAGCAAAAGGGTGAGCACAACTATCTCGATAAAGAATATCATGACTAAAGATAATTAAATTATCAATAGCCTTCATCGATGTAAATCGAGATTTAGAACATATGGTAGATGATAAAAATTTTCAACCATAGTTAAGTGAAATGAAGCGATCCATTAGAAGAGTCAAATAGACCATAAAGTCTATTATCTTCTCCATGTTAAAAATCCACCAACAATGTTTTATCCTCAGAACATCACTTTCAGCAGTTCCTTTCCACAATCATATGAATAACTCATAATCATAATTGTGGTCCTAAATTCCTCTTCTCATCCCGAATGAAGATAATTTTCATAACCTATCTTCACCTGAAACATCAAAGATCATGGTTATACCAAATCATATTTCCTGTTCATAATCATACTGATAAATTCATCTTTGCACTACGGCCAAAGATATTCGTCAACAGACCATCTTTGCACTACGGCCAAAGATATTCAACAACATGTCATCTTTGCACTACGGGCCAAAGATATTCATCATCAAACCATCTTTTACACTACATGGCAAAGATATTCCTCAACAGTTCATATTTTACACTACAGGCCAAATATATTCATCAACAGTTCATATTTGCACTACAGGCCATATATATTAATATCTCAAAGAAATATATAATCATTTCAGAATTTATATAAACAATAATTATAACCATGTTGATTATTTCACCTTTGCACTTAAGCTAAAGATATTCAATTATAAATTCAATGGTCATAATCAAACCAGTTAGAATTCAACTTTTCACTACTGGCCAAAGAGAACCCTAGTCATGATCATACCAATAAACTACCCATCTTTATACTCAAGTGAAAGAGAATTTAAACATTAGGGTTATAAAAATGTTATATATGATAATAAAAATAATATGATCAACAACTGCACTTAATCTCAAGAGCAATATTCATAAACCAACGATAATTTGGTTAGAAAAAGAAACCAACTTTGTCGTGAATAGTATCCGTGAATAGTAACTCGTGAATAGTAACTCATGAATAGTAACTCGTGAATAGTAACCCCGACTCAAAAAGGTAGAAATTTCATAATAAAATCCATACCAATATTTCGGTATAATGATATTGAAAGAATAACATTTCTTAAACTTATAAACAATTTATTTTAATTGTTTACACTTTACTAAATAATGCATTTAATCATCCTAAAATGCCAAACTCATAAGTTTTCATCACCAATAACCAAAACCCTCATCAAAAATCTGCATATACCTCATATAGGATTATCAAACCATAAAATCCTATTTTCCAATTTTCTTCCTTCACATAACATATTTAATTCATTTATTCATAACTAGTTCATTTTCATGAAAAATACCAAATCAGTTCCAAAAATATTTTTTTTTCTGAAATTTAGCCGAATATAGTCCCATATTGAACATATATTTTTCTCAGAATTTTTAAAATTCATTTACATTTTTTTATATGGCCAAAATCGCCAAATATTTAGACATTTATCATAAATTGTACTTTTATCCAAAAATTCCTAAATTCACAGAGTACACTGATATTATATAGACATACTTCCAATAAAAATTTCATCAATTTTGGAGTTAACCACAAGAAATTATAAGCGGTTACTTTTAAAATAGTCTTTTCTCATAAAATTCATAACTCTTAATCTATACATTCAAAAATCACCATTTTTGGACACAATCAATAAAACTCATCAAAATATCATTTTTAAATTTTTCCAGAATTTTTAAGGTCGGAAAAATTACTGAACCTGAAAAACATAACAACCCTTTAAAATCCTTTACTATCTCTTTACAACAAAAAGCCTTACATTTGGATATCGGATATGACGTTGAAGAAAACTTGCACTGATGAATATCAACTCACCAAGTATCTAAATACTCACAAAATACACTCAATAATCTAGAGAGAAAAATAGAGAAAACTTATGAATTCTGGTGTGATTTTCAATTCTAACTTAGCCCTCTATTTATAGGAAAATGTTAAAGACGCAAAGCGGACTTGACTTCTTGCTGCACGATGGCTTTATCTGATACTATTTCACCCAACAAAAATCAGCCATCTCCCCCAACAACCAAGAGTGGGGCCCACTTAATTCTAGAATTTTCCACCAAACCTAATTTCTGAATCAGTTACCTCTTAAAATTCATAACAAATTATCGTTCATTTTAACGGTTCAAAATTTGTGGACATATACTCAACTTATATATGTATAACATATCCAAAAATTACAACGATCCAACGGTCGGATAAAATATTATAACTCACACAATAAAGTTTGTAAGAACAGATTTGATCTTTTAATACCTCGATTCGACAAAATCTTGATAAAATACCTCAACATTAATCCCTTCATTTATAACCACATAAATAAATCCATCATTTATATCCACATCAAATAAATATTTCCTTATCATATAAATCAATAATTAATTATTCACAAATAATATTACGAATCACAATAATGACACCGGTAGTTCCCGGAAGAGGGGCTTTCGATAAAATTTCTCCTTCTTGGCGCGCCTTGATTAGGTGACCAAACCTCTCCTTGTGAACTTTCTAGACATTGCCAATAATGCTATCTAATAATATTATTCAAATAATATGAATTATTGATCCGATAATGGAGATCTTGTGCGATGAAAATTATTGAGCAACAATAATATAAAATATCAACGCAACGCAATTATTGAATCAATAAAATATTGAGCGGTAATTCACGTAACAATTATTGAGTAGTGCCTTCTTTACGTAAGGATCAATAATGTGACACCCCAAAAGCGGTATACATCACCCATTACGAGTTGTCAAAAACAAGGTGCGAAATAACTACAACTTTATTGTTCTGACATATAAACTGTGAGTTTAAATACGAGATATTGCCATCTGACAATATCCACATACAAATAAATCCTCATCATAATTATTGATACATTATTTTACAAAAATGGTGAGGACTACTAAACAACTCTCTAAAACCATCATTCCATTACCCGACTACTAAATCTTTCATTACATTCTCGCCTCCACGAGAAGAAAAATGGAACAAAAAGGAAAATGGTGAGCTCAACTAGCCCGGTAAAGAATATTATGACTAAGATAATCTGAGAACAAATTATCGTTAGTCTTCAACAGGAAAAATCTAGAATCTGATAGACAACAAGTTTTAAATTAATACTCGCATGGTGAAAAAAATACTAATTCATGGAAGAGTTACGAGAGGATGAAATCTACTAATATCTATGAATTTAACGATCCATCATCAATATTTTTATCTACGTAACATCAATCAATATATATACGGAATCATATATTCATCCTTGCACTCTGAGGCGAGGATATTCATCGATTAATCATGTTAATCTAAACACTTGTTCATCTTTGCAATACGGGCCAAAGATATTCATCGAAATCATTCATCTTTGCACTACGGGCCAAAGATATTCAATAATATCATCATTTAAGATTGAGGATGATGAAAATATTTTTTTTTTTAAAGAAACGAATCCGATGAAACAAAATGACAAGGATTAAGGATTAAGGATTAAATACTTTGTTTTATCCACGTCCAAAATACCTCAAAAATAATCATAGTGGTGTAAAATTCAAGAATGATCAAAACATGGATACAATTAAAGCTAGTATCCGAATAGATATTTTGAGACGAAAAAGAAAAATTTTCATTTTTGATGAATAATGTAAATGATTAGTGAATAATCTTAGATATCGTGAATAGTCTTAGTATCGTGAATAATAACTCAGACACCAAAAGTTCCAAATTTGATAAAACTTTAGATCAATATTTTAGCATAATGATATTGAAGAAATAATATCATTACAAAAAAAAAATAATAATATCCTTACCTCGGAAGAGCAAGATAGCTGGAATCTTGAATATAGGCTATAACGAACTTTCACCGTATAGCAATACTCAAAGTATACTCAAAATACTCACAAGAATACGCCGATAATATAGAGAGAAAAACTTGAGTTTACGTGTAATTTTCAATTCTAACCTAAGCACCTATTTATAGGAAAATGCTTAGAACACAAAAAGCGAAAAATTTAATATAATAATAATATATATAACAAATTCTCTCACGCACACTTTCTAGATTTTGAATTCAGCATTTACATCACATGCTAAAATGCTTACAAACAAAAAAAACTTTTTCATTCTTTAAATATTTTAAACTTCCAAAAATCAATTATTTAAATGGCTTGAACTTCAATAATTCACAATAAATAGCCCTTTTATTCGGAAAATTGAATCTCACAAATTTTTATAGGAAATTCAATTCTCTAAAACTTTACGGAAGAAAGTTTTTCCAAATTCAAATGAAATTGGTAGAAATCCATAAGCGGGTGATTTTAGAGGCTATAATCAAATTTCGATCGATAAATGGGGTCCATGAGACATGTTTAACATGTTTTAAACATTTATTGCAACAAAAATACTATTCCGACTCAGTATACTCATATATCCCACATTAGTTGTAAAAATATCACCATTATTATATTATTAAAATATAATAATATATATATTTAAATGAATTATTTTATCGAAAAAGATAAAATTTCAATTTTCAACAATTGTCACATTAAAAATTTTCTCCATCTATATCCACATAAAATCAATATTTTCCTCATCATATGAATCAATAATTAATTATTCACAAATAATATTACGAGAATCACAATATTGACAACCAATCGGTTCAGGGAAGAGGGGCTTTCGAATAAGAATTTCTCCTTCTTGGCGCTTGATTAGGTGACCAAACCTCTCCTTAGACAGAACTTTCTAGACATTGCCAATAATGTTATCTAATAATATTATTCGGATAATATGAATTATTGCTTGATAATGAAAAATATTGTGTAATGACAATTATTGAAACAACAATGAATATAAAATATCAACGCAACAATTATTGAACCAATAAAATAAAATCTTTGAGCGATAATTATCATAACCATTATTGAGTAGTGCCTTCTTACGTAAGAGTCAATAATTGGTAAAATACTGAGTGTCTTCTTTGTGCAACAAGGCGTATTCTTTGTGTTTTAACCCAAAATTATTCCAACGATTATGCGGTAACAAACTACTGTGAATTATTTTTAAACAACTTATATTTGTCGTTTTCTTCCTCCAATCGTTTTTTCGTTATGGGGCCCACACATGGTCATTTCTTGTGGTAAATGCGAATATTCCCAACGATATGAATATTCCACGACCAAACGAATATTCCCAAAACAACAATGAATATTTTATAACCACTTGCTTATTTTGAAATATTTAATGTATTTTACCCATAACTATCCACATTAATCACATCAACCCTTACTATTTAAAAATAATAATTAGAGGAAATTAAATTTCATTTATTAATTATTTGGGGTCTTCTGACCTCCCTCCTTATGAAATTTAGGTCCTCGAAATTGACATACGTACTGTGTTTTGAAAGGTGAGGATACCTCGCTTTCATTTCCGTTTCCAATTCCCGGTCATTTCTTCTATAGCATGGTTCCTCCACAAAACTTTAACTTGTGGTATGACCTTCTTCACGTAGGACATGCTCCTTCCTATCCAAGATCTTGGCAGTACCTCCTCATACGTTAAGTCATCCCTATCTCGTCCTGGGATCTAACTTTCGATAACGTGGTTCGGGTCTTTCACATATTTAAATAATGGATATATGAAACACATTATGAACACGAGACATACTTGGAGGTAACGCGAGTCTATAGGCTACATTTCCTACTCGGTCAAGAATTTGAAATGGACCAATAAATCGTGGATTGAGCTTTCCTCTCTTCCCAAATCTTGTAACTCCCTTCCATGGAGCAACTCTCAACAATACATGATCCCCTATACTAAATTCCACGTCCTTTCGATGAAGATCCGCATAACTCTTTTGTCGATCTTGTGCCGTTTGTATACGTTGTCGAATCATTTGGATCTTTTCGGTGATCATACGTCTTAACTTTCGGGTCCCAACAATGTTGCTTCACCCACCTCATCCCAACATATTGGAGTCGCGACACTTTCGTCCATATAATGCTTCAAATGGAGCCACACCTTTATCTTGCTGATAATTGTTGTTGTAGGAGAATTCCACCAATGGTAAATACTTATCCCAACCGCCCTTGAATTCTAGGATCTGAGTCTTAATAAATCTTGAGAGTTTGAATAGTCCTCTCGATTGTCCGTCTGGTTTGAGGATGGTATCTTGAAGAAGATAATCGTGAAATCCGTGCCCATAGCTTTTTGCAAGCTAACCCAAAATCTTGAAGTGAATCTTGGGTCACAATCCGAAACTATAGATCTTTGGCATGCCATGCAACCTCACAATCTCATTTACATACATCTTAGCAAGGCGTTCAAGAGAATAAGTCTCCGTATCGGCAAAAAAGCGTGAGACTTGGTTAATCTATCAACAATAACCCAAATAGCATTTATGCCTTGAGAAACCGTGGGAAGACCCGTGCTTAAATCCATGGTAATGTGTTCCCACTTCCATTTCGGAATCTCAAGTGGTTTCGATGGTCCCTTAGGCACTTGATGCTCGCCTTTACGTTGACAAGTTAAACATGTTGAGATAAACTTTGCAATCTCTTTCTTCATATTGTTCCACTAAAATGTATGTCGAAGATCACGATACATTTTAGTACTTCCGAGATGGATTGTAAATGGTGTATTGTGTGCCTCCATCGTGATCTTGTACTTCAAATCGAATCGTTAGGAACACAAAAAGTGCAGGTGGACTCAAGTATTCCTTCTTCATCAATTCTCGCTTAGGAATAGCACCTTCTTGTACTTTCTTCTTTATATGCATCATTTCAAGATTGGGTGGCTTGAGCGACCTTAACTTTTCTATTAAAGTTGGCTCTATGTCGTATACTTGACATCATCGCACTCGTTCCTGCATATGATCTTACTACTCAACGCGTCATTACCGTTCGCTTTTCCGGGATGGTATTGAATAATGTGGTAAGTAGTCTTTCAATAGCTCGAGCCAACGTCATTTGCCAGCGTGTTGAGTTCTTTTTAGTGAAGAAATATTTAAAGGCTTTTATGGTGCGAATATATCTCCACTTTCTCCCCATATAGATAGTGCCTCCATATCTTTAAGCGGCGAAACGCATCTTGCCGCCTCTCTAGATCATGAGTAGGATAATTCTCTTATACTCTTTAAGTTGTCGTGAGGCATAGGCTATGACTTTCCCACGTTGCATGAGAACACATCCTAACCCTTTGCCCGAAGCATCGGCATGAGATAACAAATCCATCCGAACGGATGGTATTGTTAGAAACGAGATGCCGAAATAAGTCTCCTCTTAAGCTCTTAGAAACTCTTCTCGCGTTCCTCGCTCCATACAATTTTATATCTTTCCGAAGTCAATGAGTTAATGGAGTAGCGATTAGAAAACCCTTCCACGAATCTCAGATAATAACCAATTTAAGCCCAAAAAGCTACGTCTTGATCACCAGACTTGGTTGCTCTGACTTTATATTGCTTCAATCTTGGCCGGGTCAGCAGATACTCCATGTTTTGACACCGTGCCCCCAAGAATGCTACTTCCTCAAGCCGAACTACGCATTTCTTCAACTTAGCATATAGCTTGTTTTCACGAAGCCTTTGGAGTACCGAACTTCAAATGGTGCTCATGATCTTCACGGCTTTTGGAATATATGAGGATGTCATCAATAAAGACAACAACGAATTGATCCAAATATTCCTTGAATACTCGATTCATCATATCCATGAAAATTGCGGGAGCATTAGTCAATCCGAAAGACATAACTAAAATTCATAATGCCCATACCGAGGTTACGAAGGCGGTCTTTGGAATATCCTCGATTCTAATTTTCATCGATGATATCCGAGCGAAGATCGATTTTGAAAAGAATTGTGCTCCTTGCAACTAGTCAAACAAGTCATCAATACGAGGTAGAGGATACTTATTCTTGATAGTGACATGGTTCAATTCCGATAGTCGATACAAAGTCGAATACTCCGGCTTTCTTCTTTACAAATAAAGCAGGGAGCACCCGAGGAGATGTACTTGGGGCCGAATGAAACCGATGTCCAACAACTCCCAGAGTTGGACCTTTAACTCTGAAGTTCAATAGGAGCCATTCGATATGGGGTTTTAGAAATGGGCTTTGTGCGAGGGTTCAAGATCAATAAAGAATTCAACTTCACGTTACGGGGTAGGCGGGAAGTTCTTTAGAAAATCGTCGGAAAGTCAATAACAACGGAATATTATTCAAATTTGGCGTGTCTTTATTCAAATCCATAACATGAGCTAAGAAAGCTTGACATCGGTTTTTCAATAAGCGAATAGCTTTATGATTAGATATAGCGATGATTGATTTTAATGGTTTAGTTGCTAGAATTGAACAACGGGTTGTTTAGGAATATGAAAACTAACAACCTACGAAAACAATCAATTTTGGCATGATGAGTAGTTAACCAATCAATCCTAAAATCACATCAAAAGCAAGTATCTTTAAAGAGATAAGGTCAGCGGGTAAGGTGATGGTGCCAACTTGGATCAAACAAGACTTATAAGCGGTGAATGTGATGAAAGTTTCTCTAACGGAGTTTCCACGAGATAGGTCAAAAGTCTAATTTTTAGAAGTCAAATTTAAGCGTTGAGCACAAGTAGGAGAGATAAATGAATGGGTAGCATCGGTATCAAGTAAGGTATAAACTTCGAGAATTTATAAATAACTTACACATGTGATCACCTCGTTTGGGTTCCTCGCATTTTGACCGATCCACAACAAACGCTCTTCTAGGCAGATTGACTTTGACTTTTACGGGACGATCTTTTGAGTCACCATCCCATTGAACTAGGTTTATTCTCTGCGTGCGATCTCGAGGGATATGTCCTTCTTTTCCATAATTATAGCATACCTTGAGCTGTTGTGGGGCGATTGGACTAATATGTCCCTCTTTCCCGCATTTATAGCATATAATGGGGTGGTCGTTCTCCTCCTTTGGAACCGGTTTACTGCGCACCGCTGTCGTCTTCACATGGTCATTGTTGAATCTCCTCTTTTAAAATCTCCTCTAACTTCGCTTCTTATTTTTCATGGCCATGATTACCACCCGAGTGGTTACCATTTTTGTCCGTCTTTTTCTTTCTCCTTTGGTTATCGTTGTTTTGTTGATTTCTTATCTCGGTATGATCCACGATTGTGGTACCTCATTGGCCGTACTCGTTATCTCGCTTCTAACAATTGAGCCACATTAACAACATCTGAATAGAGAAAATTTATGAGAGATGAGATCTTGGCGTATGTTGGGTTTGAAACCTCGAAAACATCCGCGTCATCGTTTCTCATTCTCCACCAAATGAGGTCTGAAACACGGATAACTCTGCAAACTTCGCCTCGTCTTTGAGACAAATCATGTTGTTACTGCTCCGCTCTAATAAACTCCACTTCCTTCATATGCGAACACTTTCGGAAAGTATTTGTCATTAAATAGTTCTGAAACGTCTCCCAAGACATCTTTGGCTTGTTGGATGGATCGCTTCACAGATTCTCACCAAGATGATCTCTCCTCGCCACGGAACATAAAGGTGGCGAATGGAACCTTCTGTTCCTCAAGTGCATCCCAAGACATCGAATATCTTGGTAATTTGCTTGACCCACGTCTCGCCATGATCGGATCGCTTTTCCTTAAATTTCGGTGGTCCCAACTCTTTGAAGCGCTTGGTATGACAACGTGAATTCTATCATTTCCTCCTATATTTTGAACACGAGTCTCCTCGTCTGCGATTTTGCATGAAGCTGCAAAAAACTTCTAAACATCCTCGTTCATCATTTGCTCGATGGTGTTGTTCACAGGAGGAACATTGCCAGCCTGTTGTACGTTCTCCTCGTTGGTAAGTACAGGCATCTCCACGGTCTCATTTACTCCACTGTTAACATTCTCGGTTGCCATTCTTAAATACTGCCATAAAACAAGGGTTAATTAAGCAAATCAATATATCACATAATATCCCTATATACTGACCAACTAACAAATAAGCTTATGTAGGACACACTTTAGCGAAGGATTTACTCGTCTCTCCTCTCTCTAGTTCTATTCCCCGATCTCGCTTGGAGATCATATCCCTAAGCTACGATACCAATGTGACACCCCCAAGCAGTATACATCACCCATTCTAAGTTGTCAAAAACAAAGGTACAAAAATAACTACAACTTTATTGTTACAACATATAAATCTGTGAGTTTAAATACTGAGATATTGCCATCTAGACAATATCCACATACAAATAAATCCTCATCATAATTATTGATACATTATTTTACAAAATGGTGAGGACTATTAAACAAGCTGTCTAAAACCATCATTCCATACCCCATTTGTATACTTTCATTCTCGCCTCTGAGAAGAAAAAAATGGAACAAAAAGGAAAAGGGTGAGCTCAACTAGCCCGATAAAGAATATTATGACTAAGATAATCTGAGAACAAATTATCGTTAGTCTTGACGAGGAAAAAATCTAGAATCTGATAGATATGAAGTTTTAAATTAATACTACATGATGGAAAATATTAATTCATAGAAGAGTTACGTAGATGATGAAATCTACTAATATCTATGAATTTAACGATCCATCATCAATATTTTTATCCTGTAACATCAATCGATATATATCTAGAATCATATATTTATCCTTGCACTTCTGAGGCGAGGATATTCATCGATTAGTCATGTTCATCTAAACACTGTTCATCTTTTTTCTGGGCCAAAGATATTCATCAAATCATTCATCTTTGCACTTTCTCGGGCCAAAGATATTCAATAATATCATCATTTAAGGCGAGGATGATGAAAAATTTTTTTTTTTAAAGCGAATCCAGGTGAAACAAAATGACAAGGATTAAGGATTAAGGATTAGTACTTTGTTTTATCCGTCCAAAAATACCTCAAAATATAATCATAGTGGTGTAAAATTGAAGAATGATCAAAACATGGATACAATCAAAGCTAGTATCCGAATAGATATTTTGAACGAAAAGAAAATTTTTCATTTTTTCAATGAATAATCTTAGTATTAAGTGAATAATGCAGTATCGTGAATAGTCTTGCCGTATCGTGAATAGTAACTCAGACACCAAAAGTTCCAAATTTGATAAAAACTTGGATCAATATTTGACATAATGATATTGAAGAAATAATATCATTACGGAAAAAAAAAAAAATATCCACTTACCTCGGAAGGCGATCTTAAGCTGGAATCTTGGATATAAAGCTATAACTTGAACTTTTCTGGTATAGCAATACTCAAAGTATACTCAAAATACTCACAAGAATACGACGATAATATAGAGAGAAAACTTGGGTTTAAATTGTAATTTTCAATTAAACCTAAGCACCTTATTTATAGGAAAATGCTTTAGAACACCAAAGCGAAAATTTAATATAATAATAATATATATAACAAATTCTCTACGCACACTTTCTAGATTTTGAATTCAAACATTTACATCACATGCTAGGTTTGCCCACAAACAAAAAAACATTTTTCAATCTTTAAATATTTTAAACTTCCAAAATCAATTATTTAAGTAGCTTGAACTTGATAATTCACAATAAATAGCCCTTTTGTCGAGAAAAATTGAATCTCACGAATTTTTATAGGAAATTCAATTCTCTAAAACTTTCTGAAGAAAAAGTTTTCCAAATTCCAAAAGAAATTGGCCAAAAAATCCATAAGCAGGTGATTTTAGAAATTATAATCAAATTTCATCGATAAATGGGGTCCACCGAACATGTTTAACATGCTTTAAACATTTATTGCAACAAAAATACTATTCCGACTCTCGTATACTCATATATCCCACATTACGTTGTAAAAATATCACCATTATTATATTATTAAAATATAATAATATATATATTTAAATGAATTATTTTATCGAGAAAAAAAGATAAAATTTCAATTTTCAACAATTGTCACATTAAAAATTTCTCCATCTATATCCACATAAAATCAATATTTTCCTCATCATATGAATCAATAATTAATTATTCACAAATAATATTCTGAGAATCACAATATTGACAACCGTAGGTTCCCAAGAAGAGGGCTTTCGAATAAAATTTCTCCTTCTTGGCGGCGCAATTAGGTGACCAAACCTCTCCTTAGATGAGAACTTTCTAGATATTGCCAATAATGTTATCTAATAATATTATTCAGATAATATGAATTATTAGCCGATAATGAAAAATATTGTGTAATGACAATTATTGAAACAACAACAATATAAAATATAAGCGCAACAATTATTGAACCAATAAAATAAAATCTTTGAGCGATAATTCACAGTAACCATTATTGAGTAGTGCCTTCTTTACGTAAAGTCAATAATTGGTGCAATACCACCATCTTCTTTGTCTGACAATCGTATTCATGTGTTTTAACCACCGGGTATTCCAACATTATGTGTAGCGGTAACAACTTCGCCGTTATTTTTAAACAACTTATATTTGTCGTTTTCTTTCTCCAATCGCTTTCCGTTATGGGGGCTCTACATGGTCGCTACCGTCGTACGAATATTCCCCAAAAGATCGTAATATTCCACGACCAAACGAATATTCCCGACAACAATGAATATTTTATAACCACTTGCTTATTTTGAAATATTTGCGTATTTTACCCATAACTATCCATATTAATCACATCAACCCTTACTATTTCAAAATAATAATTAGAGGAAATTAAATTTTATTTATTAATTATTTGGGGTCTTATGAAATAATTTCAAAATCTTGTGTAAAATCGTGTATTCTTTATGCGAACACGTGTATTCTTATTTTTAACCACCGAATATTCCAACAAGTTAATTGAGTAACAACTACGCCGTTATTTATAAAAACTCATTTTTTATGCGTTTTCTTCATCCGACGCTTATTACATTATGGGCCCTGAAATGGTCGCATATGGCGTCGTGCGAATATTCTCAAACCGAAAAGAATATTCCACGACCAAACGAATATTCCCCGAAAATTGAATATTTTATAACCACTTGCGTATTTTGAAAAAAATTCATATCTCATCCTTTAACTTTAAACTTTTAACAATTTAATCATTTACTGAATTGTAATTATAAGAAAAATTAAATACTTTTATTTCATAAAATTTGGGGTCTTACAACAACCATAATTTCCTCTATGTTTATCAAATGAGATTCCATTCACTTCACGGAATGAAGTAGAACCGGTCGGACGAGATTGGTAATTTTTCAGCAAAAATTCATTATTTGTTCAGTCACTAGAAGAAATGATATCACTTCTAGGAATATAATTCCTTTATCGCTTCAAGGAATATATTATGAACTTACACTCGCAATTTGCTACTGCAGGAGCATATTCAAGGCATGAAATATAGTAAATATTTTTTACTGCAGGATTATATTCGAGGCATGAAATATAGTAAATATTTTTTCTAACATGTCTTTATCAATATTTTTTTTATGAAGATGATGGCGAATAAAAATAATTGATTTTGCATGATCCTGCAGGGATCAATGTTTGTCAATCTAAATTATATCTTCAAAGTTGTCTTTATATGAATATTAGTATCAAGAGTCCATGACAAGTAATTCTTCCTCGATATATATCAAGGACAACAAATTCAAATTCATAAGATTTGACATCTATATAAATATATAAATACGTAAGAAATTAAATAACTCAATAAAAATTTATAAGAAGACAATAAAAATATTTACCCTTCTTTAGTCACTTTCAAAGTGGGAGAATTGGGAGGTGGAATGATTATTTGTTTATACTAATACTACTACATCACAAAAGTAGTGTACTTACGTAATTTGTATTCTCAGAAACTTCAGAGTTTGTCCATTATCATTATTGTCTCACGCGTCTTTTGTTAAACAAAATGTTTATATGTATATCAAATTTAATTGTAAAGAAAAAAAATACTTATAGTGAATTGAGAGAACTTTTTTTTTCTTCCCAAAATTGGGTAGAGAATCGTGCTGATAACGTGTGATAAAAATATACTAAATATTAAGAACAATGATGATTATTGGAAAAGAGAGAGCATTCTCATTGAATATGTATATTCCTTTCATCCTCTTGACAATACTTCTATTTATATACACATGTACATAAATTCTTGGAAGTTTCAAAACTCATAGGTCATAGGAGTTTCAAAGCTTAAATGATATGAGAGTTTCAAAACTCAAAAGTCATTACAATAAAGAAGGGTAGGAATGTATCTAGACATCCACACACTATGTATAATTTTATAACATGAATTTTTCATTAAACTAAAATAAAATATCACATAGAATTTTTCCGTTACAATACACCACCTTTCATAAAAATTGGTTGATTCCACATATTATTTTCTTTTCATTATGAATAAGTAATATTTATAATGTCTTGTAACATTTTTAGTTACAGTCTTTTATCTTAAAAGTCTGTCCACAATCATTTTATACCATATAGGCTCTTTATAGCACATATTTTCAATTCTTTTTCTATACATTTTCTTTAATAAACTACGTTTTACCCTTATTTAACTTTTTAATATTTCCTTTAAAAGAAATATTGCTAATATTCGGGATATGGCATGTAAGACCCCAAATAATTAATAAATGAAATTTAATTTCCTCTAATTATTATTTTTAAATAATAAGGGTTGATGTGATTAATGTGGATAGTTATGGGTAAAATCTGTGCAAATATTTCAAAATAAGCAGTGGTTATAAAATATTCATTGTTGTCGGGGGAATATTCGTTTGGTGTGGAATATTAAATGCTTTGTCGGGGAATATTAAATGCGGCGGCCTTGACCATGTGTGGAGCCCTATAACGAAAGCGATTGAAGGAAGAAAGCGATAAATATAAGTTGTTTAAAAATAACGGCGTGGTTATTACCGTTTACAATCATTGGAATACACGGTGGTTAAAACACGATGTCTGCGTTGTTGCACAAGAAGATACCAGTATTGCACCAATTATTGACTCTTACGTGAAGGCACTACTCAATAATGGTTACAAGAAATTCTTTATTGAAAGTATTTTATTTTATTGGTTCAATAATTGTTGCGTTGATATTTTATATTCTTAACATTGTTTGATAATTGTCATTACACGGTATTTTTCATTATCGAAGCAATAATTCATATTATCTGAATAATATTATTAGATAACATTATTGGCAATGTCTAGAAAGTTACATCTAAGGAGAGGTTTGGTCACCTAATTGCGCTGTGAGGTAAGGAGAAATTCTTATTGGAAAGCCCCTCTTCCTGAACCTGCTCAGTTGTCGATATTGTGATTCTGTAATATTATTTGTGAATAATTAATTATTGATTCATATGATGAGAAAATATTGATTTTATGTGGATATAGATGGAGAAAATTTTTAATGTGACAATTGTTGAAAATTGAAATTTTATCTTTTTTCCCGATAAAATAATTCATTTAAATATATATTATTATATTTTAATAATATAATAATGGTGATATTTTTACAACGAATGTGGGATATATGAGTATCTGAGGAGGAAGAGTATTTTTTGTTGCAATAAATATTTAAAACATGTTAAACATGACGGTGGACCCCATTTATTATTTGAAATTTGATTATAAATTCTAAAATCACCCGTTTGTGGATTTAGGTCGAATTCTTTGTTTTGGAATTTGGAAAAACTTTCTTACGAAAAGTTGTAGAAATTGAATTTCCTATAAAAACACGCGAGATTCAATTTTTTGACAAAAGGGTTATTTATTGTGAATTATTGAAGTTAGAAGCTACGAAAATAATTGATTTTTGGAAGTTTAAAATATTTAAAGAATGAAAAACGTTTTTTTGTGGGCGAACTAGCATGTGATGTAAATGCTTGAATTCAAAATCTAGAAAGTAATGCGTAGAGAATTTGTTATATATATTATTATTATATTAAATTTTATCTTTGGTGTTCTAAGCATTTTCCTATAAATAGGTGCTTAGGTTAGAATTGAAAATTACACCGAAATGAAGTTTTCTCTATATATTATCGAAAGTATTCTTGTGAGTATTTTGAGTATACTTTGAGTATTGCTATACGGTGAAAGTTCAAGTTATAGCTTTATATCCAATATTCCAATTAAATCTTGTCTTTCCGAGGTAAGGGATATTATTTTATTTTTTTCGTAATGATATTATTTCTTCAATATCATTATCTTTGAAATATTGATCTGAAGTTTTATCAAATTTGAACTTTTGGTGTCTGAGTTACTATTCACGATACTCAAGACTATTCACGATACTATCTTGGTCTATTCACTTAATCAAGCCTATTCATCTAAAAAATGAAAATTTTTCTTTTATTCAAAATATCTATTCGGATACTAGCTTTGATTGTATCTATGTTTTGATCATTCTTGAATTTTACACCACTATGATTATTTTTGAGGTATTTTTAGACGTGGATAAAACAAAGTCACGAATCCTTAATCCTTAATCCTTGTCATTTTGTTTCACGGATTCGTTTCTTTAAAAAAAAATATTTTCATCATCCTCGGTCTTAAATGATGATATTATTGAATATCTTTGGCTTCAGAGTGCAAAGATGAATGATTTCGATGAATATCTTTGGCCCGTAGTGCAAAGATGAACAGTGTTTAGATGAACATGATCAATCGATGAATATCCTCGGCCTTGTAGTGCAAGGATGAATATATGATTCGTATATATATTGATTGATGTTACGGGGATAAAATATTGATGATGGACTATTAAATTCATAGATATTAGTAGATTTCATCCTCTACGTAACTCTTCATGAATTAATATTTTCCGTCATGCGAGTATCAATTTAAAACTTGTTGTCTATTGTATTCTATTAGATTTTTCCCTCGTTGAAGACTAACGATAATTTGTTACGTATTATCATAGTCATAATATTCTTTCTTCGGCTAGTTGAGCTCACCCCTTTTCCTTTTTGTTCCATTTTTCTTCTCGGAGCGGCGAGAATGTAGCAGTATGCAGCCTGGGTATGGAATGATGGTTTTAGAGAGTTGTTTAATAGTCCTCACCATTTTGTAAAATAATGTATCAATAATTATGATGAGGATTTATTTGTATGTGGATATTGTCTAGATGGCAATATCTCGTATTTAAACTCACAGCTTTATATGTTGTAACAATAAAGTTGTAGTTATTTTTTGTACCTTGTTTTTGACAACTTAGAATGGGTGATGTATACTGCTTTGGGGGTGTCACAGTTGGTATCGAGCTTAGGGATATGATCTCCAAGCGAGATCTGGGAATAGAACTAGGAGAGAGAGAGACGAGTAATCCTTCGCTAGTGTGTCCTACCCAAGCTTATTTAGTTAGTTGGTCAAAGATATAGGGATATTATGTGATATATTGATTTGCTTAATTAACCCTTGTTTTATGGCGGTGTTTAAGAATGGCAACCGAGAATGTTAACAGTGGAGTAAATGAGACCGTGGAGATGCCTGTACTTACCAATGAGGAGAACGTGCAACAGGTTGGCAATGTTCCTCCTGTGAACAACACCACTAATCAAACGATGAACGAGGGATGTTTAGAAGTTTTTGCAGTTCATGCAAAATCGCATGAGGAGACTCGTGTTCAAAATATAGGAGGAAATGATAGCAATTCACGGGTTGTCACAAACCAAGCGATCAAAGAGTTGGGACTACCAGAATTTAAGGAAAGCCGATTCGATCACGCAAGCGAGAGGCGTGGGTCAAGCAAATTACCAAGATATTCGATGTCTTGGGATGCACGGAGAACGAGAAGGTTCCATTCGCCACCTTTATGTTCCGTGGCGAAAAGACTCTCGGTGAGAATCAGGAACGTACCCATCCAAATTGCGCACTCGGCATGTCTTTGGGAGACGTTTGAAACTATTTAATGACAAATACTTTCCTCAAAGTGTTCGCTATATGAAGGAAGTGGAGTTTATTAGACCGAGCGGTAACAACATGATTTATGTCTCAAAGACGAGGCGAAGTTTGCGAGTTATCCGTGTTTGCACCTCATTTGGTGGAGAATGAGAAACGTATGACGCGGATATTTACGAGAGGTTTGAAACCCAGATACGCCAAGATCTCATCTCTCATAAATTTTCTCTCTATTCGGATGTTGTTAACAGGCTCAATTGTTAGAAGCGAGATAACGAGACGGTCAACAGCGGAGGTACCACAATCGAGGATCATACCGGAGATAGCGAAATAACAAAACAACGATAACCAAAGGAGAAAGAAAAAAATTTGACAAAAAAATGGTAACCACTCTGGTGGTAATCATAGCCATGAAAATAGAAGAAGCGAGTTAGGAGGAGATTTTAAAAGAGGAGATTCAACAATGACCATGTGAAGGCAGCGGTGCCAAGTAATGAAAGCGGGTTTCCAAGGGAGGAGAAACGACCACCGGCCATATGCTATAAATGCGGAAAGAGGGACATATCACCAAAACGCCCACAACAGCTTCAAGGTATGCTATAATTGTGGAAAGGAAGGACATATCGCCGAGATTGCACGGTAGAATAAAACCTAGTTCAATGGGGGACGGTGACTCAAAAGATCGTCCCCGAAAAGTCAAAGTCAATCGGCCTCGGAAGAGCGTTTGTTGTGGTATCGTCAAAATGCGAGAACCCAAATGAGGTGATCACAGGTAAGTTATTTATAAATTCTTGCTAAGTTTATACCTTACTTGATACCGGTGCTACCCATTCATTTATCTCTCCTACTTGTGCTCAACGTTTAAATTTGACTCTAAAAATTAGACTTTGATCTATCTGTGGAAACTCCGTTAGAGAAACTTTCATCACATCCAATCGCTTATAAGTCTTGTTTGATCCAAGTTGGCACCATCACCTTACCCGCTTGACCTTATCTCTTTAAAGATACTTGCTTTTGATGTGATTTTAGGGATTGATTGGTTAACTACTCATCATGCCAAAATTGATTGTTTTCGTAAGGTTGTTAGTTTTCATATTCCTAAACAACTGTTGTTCAAATTCTAGAAACTAAACCATTAAAATCAATCAACACTCATATCTAATCATAAAGCTATTCGCTTATTGAAAAACGGATGTCAAGCTTTCTTAGCTCATGTTATGGATTTGAATAAAGACACGCCAAATTTGAATAATATTCCTGTTGTTATTGACTTTCACGGCGATATTTCTAAAGAACTTCCTGGCCTACCCCGTAACGTGAAGTTGAATTCTTTATTGATCTTGAACCCAGTATAAAGCACATTTCTAAAACCCCATATCGAATGGCTCCTATTGAACTTCAGAGTTAAAGGTCCAACTACGGGAGTTGTTGGACATCGGTTTCATTCGTCCCTAAGACATCTCCTCGGGTGTCTCTGCTTTTATTTGTAAAGAAGAAAGACGGGAGTATGCGACTTTTGTATTGACTATCTGGAATTGAACCATGTCACTATCAAGAATAGGTATCCTCTACCTCGTATTGATGACTTGTTTGACCAGTTGCAAGGAGCACAATTCTTTTCAAAAATCGATCTTCATTCTGGATATCATCAGCTGAAAATTAGAAATGAGGATATTCCAAAGACTGCCTTCAGAACTCGGTATGGGCATTATGAATTCTTAGTTATGTCTTTCGGATTGACTAATGCTCCTGCGGCTTTCATGGATATGATGAATCGAGTATTCAAGGAATATTTGGATCAATTCGTTATTGTCTTTATTGATGACATCCTCATATATTCCAAAAGCCGTGAAAATCATGAGCACCATTTGAAGCTGGTACTCCAAAGGCTTCGTGAAAACAAGCTATATGCTAAGTTGAAGAAATGTGAGTTCGGCGAGGAAGTAGCATTCCTTGGGGCACGTGGTGTCAAAACATGGAGTATCTGTTGACGGCCAAGATTGAAGCAATACAAAGTTGGGAGCAACCAAAGTTCATGTTCAAGACGTAGCTTTTTAGAAGCTTAATTTGGTTATTATCGAGATTCGTGGAAGGGTTTTCTCGAATCGCTACTCCATTAACTCACGGTGACTCGGAAGATATAAAATTGTATGGAGCGAGGAATGCGAGAAGAGTTTCCAAGAACTTAAGAGGAGACTTATTTCTATGACTGTTTCTAACAATACCATCCGGTTCGGATGGATTTGTTATCTACAAAGAATGCTACTGGCAAAGGGTGAGGATGTGTTCTCATGCAACGTGGGAAAGTCATAGCCTATGCCTCACGATAACTTAAAGAGTATGAGAGGAATTATCCTACTCATGATCTAGAGTTAGCGTGATCGTTTTACAAGAAAAAGATATGGAGGCACTATCTATATGGGGAGAAAGTGGAGATATATTAGGACCATAAAAGCCTTAAATATTTCTTCACTCAAAAGAACTCAACATGCGGCAAATGACGTTGGCTCGAGCTATTGAAAGACTACGACCACACTATTCAATACCATCCCGAAAAGCGAACGTGGTAGTTGACACATTGAGTAGAAGATCATATGCGAGAACGAGTGTGATGATGTCAAGTATACGCGTAGAGCCAACTTTAATAGAAAAAGTTAAGGTTGCTCAAGCCACCGAATCGGAAATGATGTATATGAAGAAGAAAGTACAAGAAGGTGCTATTCCTAAGCGAGAATTGATGAAGAAGGAATACTTGAGTCCATTCCGGACTTCAGGTTCTAACGATTCGATTTGAAGTACAAGATCATGATGGAGGCACACAATACACCATTTGCAATCCATCCTGGAAGTACTAAAATGTATCGTGATCTTCGACATACATTTTGGTGGAACAATATGAAGAAAGAGATTGCAAAGTTTATCTCAACATGTTTAACTTGTCAACGTGTAAAGGCGGAGCATCAAGTGCCTAAGGGACCATTGCAACCACTTGAGATTCCGAAATGGAAGTGGGAACACATTACCATGGATTTCGTTACGGGTCTTCCCACGGTTTCTCAAGTCATAAATGTTATTTGGGTTATTGTTGATAGATTAACCAAGTCTGCACATTTTTTGCCGATACGGGAGACTTATTCTCTTGAACGTCTTGCTAGTATGTATGTAAATGAGATTGTGAGGTTGCATGGCATGCCAGTATCTATAGTTTCGGATCGTGACCCAAGATTCACTTCAAGATTTTGGGTTAGCTTGCAAAAAGCTATGGGTACGTTTACGATTGATTCGGCCGCATACCATCCTCAAAACAGACGAACAATCGGAGAGGACTATTCAAACTCTTGAAGATTTATTAAGACTCATGTCCTAGACTTCAAGGGCAATTGGGATAAGTATTTACCATTGGTGGAATTCTCCTACAACAACAGTTATTAGGCAAGTATAGGTGTGGCTCCATTTGAAGCATTATATGGACGAAAGTGTCGCTCTCCAATATGTTGGGATGAGGTGGGTGAAGCAACATTGTTGGGACCCGAAGTTAAATACGTATGATCACCGAAAAGATCCAAATGATTCGACAACGTATACAAAAACGACACAAGATCGAGAAAAGAGTTATGGATCTTCATCGAAAGGACGTGGAATTTAGTATAGGGGATCATGTATTGTTGCGAGTTGCTCCATGGAAGGGAGTTACAAGATTTGGGAAGAGAGGAAAGCTCAATCCACGATTTATTGGTCCATTTCAAATTCTTGACCGAAAGTAGAAATGTAGCCTATAGACTCGCGTTACCTCCAAGTATGTCTAGTGTTCATAATGTGTTTCACATATCAGTATTTCAGAAATATGTGAAAGACCCGAACCACGTTATTGAGTTAGAACCGAACGAGATAGCCGAAGACTTAACGTATGAGGAGGTACCTGTCAAGATCTTGGATAGGAAGGAGCATGTCCTACGCACGAAGGTCATACCACAAGTTAAAGTTTTGTGGAGGAACCATGCTATAGAAGAAATGACCTGGGAATTGAAAACGGAAATGAAAGCGAGGTATCCTCACCTTTTCGAAATACCAGGTACGTATGTCAATTTCGAGGACGAAATTTCATAAGGAGGGGAGGTTGTAAGACCCCAAATAATTAATAAATGAAATTTAATTTCCTCTAATTATTATTTTTAAATAGTAAGGGTTGATGTGATTAATGTGGATAGTTATGGGTAAAATACGCAAATATTTCAAAATAAGCAAGTGGTTATAAAATATTCATTGTTGTTTTGAAATATTCGTTTGGTCGTGGAATATTAAATCTTGTCGTAAATATTCGCACGACGCGCACGACCATGTGTATTCCATAACGAAAAACGATTGGAGGAAAAAAACGACAAATATAAGTTGTTTAAAAATAACGGCGTAGTTGTTACCGTTTACACTATTGGAATACCCGGTGGTTAAAACACAGTAATACGCCTTGTTGCACAGTAGCACACGGTATTTTACCAATTATTGACTCTTACGTAAGAAGGCACTACTCAATAATGGTTACAGTAATTACTGTTCAGTATTTTATTTTATTGGTTCAATAATTGTTGCGTTGATATTTTATATTGTTGTTGTTTCAATAATTGTCATTACACAATATTTTTCATTATCGAAGCAATAATTCATATTATCTGAATAATATTATTAGATAACATTATTGGCAATGTCTAGAAAGTTCTGTCTAAGGAGAGGTTTGGTCACCTAATTGCGCGTCAGTAAGGAGAAATTCTTATTGGAAAGCCCCTCTTCCTGAACCGATCGGGTTGTCAATATTGTGATTCTGTAATATTATTTGTGAATAATTAATTATTGATTCATATGATGAGAAAAATATTGATTTTATGTGGATATAGATGGAGAAAATTTTTAATGTGACAATTGTTGAAAATTGAAATTTTATCTTTTTCTAATAAAATAATTTATTTAAATATATATATTATTATATTTTAATAATATAATAATGGTGATATTTTTACAACGAATGTGGGATATATGAGTATACAGTAGGAAGAGTATTTTTGTTGCAATAAATGTTTAAAACATGTTAATCATGCTCGGTGGACCCCCATTTATTGACCGAAATTTGATTATAACCTCTAAAATCACCCGCTTATGGATTTGGTCAATTTCTTTTTGGAATTTGGAAAAACTTTCTTATGCAAAGTTGTAGAGAATTGAATTTTCTATAAAAAACCACGAGATTCAAATTTTTTTGACAAAAGGGCTATTTATTGTGAATTATTGAAGTTCAAAACTACTGAAATAATTGATTTTTGGAAGTTTAAAATATTTAAAGATTGAAAAATATTTTTTTTGTGGGCAAATTTAGCATGTGATGTAAATCTTTGAATTCAAAATCTAGAAAGTGTTCGTGAGAGAATTTGTTATATATATTATTATTATATTAAATTTTACTAACTTTGGTGTTCTAAGCATTTTCCTATAAATAGGGTGCTTAGGTTAGAATTGAAAATTACACCGTAAACCTGAAGTTTTCTCTCTATATTATCGAGCGTATTCTTGTGAGTATTTTGAGTATACTTTGAGTATTGCTATATCGATGAAAGTTCAAGTTATAGCTTTATATCCGATTATTCCAAATTAAAATCTTTGCTCTTCCGAGGTAAAGGATATTATTTTTTTCTTTTAAGTAATGATATTATTTCTTCAATATCATTATGCTAAAATATTGATCTCGAAATTTTATTAAATTTAGAACTTTTGGGGTCGGATTCTTATTCACGTATACTACGGATTATTCACGATATCTGATCTATTCACGAATCTGGACTATTCATCGAAAAAATAAAATTTTTCTTTTAGTCCAAAATATCTATTCGGATACTAGCTTTGATTGTATCCATGTTTTGATCATTCTTGAATTTTACACCACTATGATTATTTTTGAGGTATTTTTGACGTGGATAAAACAAAATCTGAATCCTTAATCCTTAATCCTTGTCATTTTGTTTCACTTTGGATTCGTTTTTTTAAAAAAAATATTTTTCATCATCCTCGGTCTTAAATGATGATATTATTGAATATCTTTGGCCCCGTAGTGCAAAGATGAATGATTTCGATGAATATCTTTGGCCGTAGTGCAAAGATGAACATGTGTTTAGATGAACATGACCAATGATGAATATCCTTGGCACATAGTGCGAGGATGAATATATAATTCGGATATATATTGATTGATGTTACGGGGATAAAAATATTGATGATGGATTTGTTAAATTCATAGATATTAGTAGATTTCATCCTCTACGTAACTCTTCTATGAACTAATATTTTCATCATTGCAGTATTAATTTAAAACTTGTTGTCTATTGTATTCTATTAGATTTTTCCATGTTGAAGACTAACGATAATTTGTTACGTATTATCTTAGTCATAATATTCTTTCTTGGGCTAGTTGAGCTCTTGCCCTTTCCTTTTGTTCCATTTTTCTTTTCGGGAGGCGAGAATGTAGCGAAGATGCGAGCCTGGGTATGGAATGATGGTTTTAGAGAGTTGTTTAATAGTCCTCACCATTTTGTAAAATAATGTATCAATAATTATGATGAGGATTTATTTGTATGTGGATATTGTCTAGATGGCAATATCGTATTTAAACTCACGCTTTATATGTTATAAATAATAAAGTTGTAGTTATTTACATTTTATTTTGACAACTCAAAATAAGTGATGTATACCTGTTTTGGGGGTGTCACATGGCATGTACGGCCACTGGACAACTTAAAATTTTAAAAAATAATTTATATTGATTTGACTCCTACAATACACTTGCATTCAATTTCAAATTAGATTACCAATGGCCAACGTCAACTTACATGATAAATCAATGAAAGTGCTGCAATAACAATTTTTATTTAGGCATGGTGAAAATATTAATTATGAAAATAAAAAGTATATCTTAATCATCAAAAATTTTATTTAGACATGGTGAATGTGATGTAGTAAAAAAGTATATCTTAATTATGAAATTAGAGCTCTAAACATATGTATTTAATTTTGTACTTAAATATTTGTGCTATGTTTTCCATGATATATAATGAAATTAGTTGACATGTCAAATAACAATAAAAATGAAAGTAGTGGAGTGGTCACACTCCAATAATGAAAGTGGTTGAGTTGAATCACGTTGGCATTTTATATTACGTTGCACAGAAATGTGATCATATCAGTGGGGAAATAATTGAGTTTTCCAAGCAATAATATTTAATTCATATTAAATATTTTTTAAAATTCATATTCTTTCTATCAATAATATTTTTTATTATTAAATTTTATAAGTATAATTCTTTGAGTTTAAATAAGATAGTACTATTACATAAATAGATAAATATATGAATATGTATTCTGATGAATCATTAGTTTAAAGACAAATACTATTATTTCAATTATATGAATGGATGAATTATTATTGTAGAATATTTAAATTTATTTAATTTCCCATTAATAATTAGGTAAATAATATATTTTAAAATAAAATAGTTTTTAATTAATATATTAGTGTAGTATAGTACAAAAAAGTTATATATAATAGAATAATTCTATAATAAAACTCATACTTGTAATAGGATCATGAGCTTGTTTAATAAGAAGAATAGAAATAGAGCATTCTGATATTATCATTCCATTTAACATTATCTTCACCAATCATTGGAGTTGTCCACTTATTTGATCAAATAACTTATTTAGTAAATGTGGAATTAACAAATAGTTACTTTTTATTCTCTGTTTCTTACGCATGAAATCCTTGACATTTGATAATCCTTGTAAGCTATCTAAAAATTAAAATTTTAATCTCCTAATTGAGAAGACAATCCTTAAAATGAAAAAATATTAACAGTTTAGGGTATTAATTCATATTTAGACCTAACAATAATAATAAAAAATAATGCTACTATCACATTAAAAAAACTCACATACACATGCATATTTGTGGGCCCCACATGTTAGGTGAGGCTCACAGTATGCATGTGTGTATGTGAGTATTATGAGGTTAAATATTTTTTAAGTCATTTTACTTTATGTCAACTTACAAATAAGTCACTGAACTTTTTTTTATTACAGTCAATTCACTGTACTTGATTTTTTTAACATAAAGTTAAAAAAATCGTTAAATACTTTGATTTTAACAGAAAAAAAACAATTAAGAAGCTAAGTTATCCGTTAAAAAACTGATGTGGCGTCCTTGTGTGACGTTGCCTGCAACTTGTTTTTTGGCACATTTTTTTCACATAACATTAAAATTAAAATTAAAAGGCCAAAAAAAAAAATCAGTCTACCTACGCCGCCATCATCTTCCACACCAACACCATCCATGGCCGATCCCCATCTGCAATCACCACCTTCAATCAAAATCTTCTTACGTACTGGCTAAAACTACAACAGGAATCAGATATCAAAGTCCCCAGTCCTCTCAAGGAAACTTAACTGTCTTAATATCGAAGGACCAAAAGCTCAAAAAGAAGTAGAAGAGCTCAAGCGGGCCTGCATCAACGAGCGGGATACATTTGAGAGAAACCCTCCCCCTTCCCCAACCCAAGTCAAAAAAGAATTATTGCCGACAAAACAAACAATCAAACCCACAGAAACTACTTAGGAAACAAAAAAAGGAACACAAGACCTCCCTGTTAAGTTCTTCAGTTGCTTTTTCTTCCTCTCGCTTTTTTTTATATTGCCCTTGTGGCTCCAAGAGGATGTGGATTCATCTGATGCTCTGTTGGTGGTTCAGAGCTCTTTCTTAGTTGTATATTTTGACAGGCTAATCATATGTGTGCCGATTCTGCAAAAATTTAAAATCACAAATTGACTCCAGCAAAAATGACCCATCATCATGGGAAAATTGAGAAATATTAATTTGCCTACTTTACGCCCAAATAAAAAATTAATCCCTAAAATTCACAAAATCTGCATATTTTAAATCAATTTTTTAATTCTTATTTCTTAGATTTGGATTTGTTGAAGAAAGAAATCAAAGAAGAGAGAGGTATGGCGGGGAAGGGGAAGATTGTGGCCGGGGACGGGGAGAGGAGAACAGATGAGAGGGAGAGGGATGGGGAGGGGGAGGGGGAGGGGAAGGGTCAAACAGGGAGGGAAAAAGGAGAAGGGGAACAGAGGAGAAGGAGAGAGAGAGAGAGAGAGAGCCCAGTTTCAATTTTTTTTAGTTTGGTTTTTTTTCATGCTCTTTTTAATAAAAATGATTATTTTTTAAATTTGATTAAATTAAATTATAAAATTTAAATTTTGTATAATTTTAAAATAAAAATTACAATACAAATTATTTGATAAAATTAAAATAAAAATTATTTGCATGTAAAAGTACAAATTTATTTATCCTAGTTAGAAAAGAAAGAAAAATTATCACCAAATTGACTCAATTATAATTTTAATGTCCGAATTTGAAAAGATTTTTAATTTTAAAATATTTTTAATTTTATAATTTTATAATTTTCTCAATTATATTTGTTATTAATTATATAAAAATATTTTCTATTAATTACAAAAATAACTTAAATAACTCTTTTTATTTTTAATTTCTACCATGTATTTTTTTGCTAAATTTTCTGATTTTATTATAATTTTCTTTCATTTCCCCAAAATATATTTCACATTCCCTTAATTTTAATTAGCATATTTTTGGATTTTGTATTTTATAAATGTCTTAATTATAAATAAAATTTTATTTGATATTAATTACAAAATAATTAATTTTTTTTTTTTTCTTGTTTTTTGGCACACTTTTTAAATTTATATTATATTTTAAAATATATTTTTTATTTTCTTTATAAAAAATTTCCTCCAAATCTACATAATTACTGTCACGTCACACAGATACGTCAGATCAGCTTTTTAACCGACTAGTACAATAGCTTCCAAGCAAATAAAAGAGAAGGGATATAACTAAAATATATATAAACATGGAATCACTTAATTTTGCTTTGCTTCTTTCTCTCTCCTCATGGTAAGCGTAATGTGTAAACACTCGATCCTCTAGTTTAAATTAAACAGTATCTTTAACATATATAGTTTTGAATTTGTGATATGATATATTGGTATATATTGTTGATACATTATTTCACACACACAAAGTTATACAATACATGTTTCGTTGTGGTTGACATTTTGTTTTGCGACTGAAATTTAACATTCTTGTCTTTACTATATTCGACTGAAATTTAACTTTTCCTTAATTATTTGAGCAGGTTGCAAGCACTATTGATGCAAGAACTGATCCCCGCACTTATGATGAAAGATCAGACAATGTCGGAACTTCTTCCATTCTTTTATCACGGAACAAATGTTGATGAAAAAAAGACTCTAAATCATGGTAAAATGAATACTGAGAAAAGTGAAGACTCTATGTCAGAACTTCTTCCATTCTTTGCATACCACGGAACGAATGTTGATGAAAAAAAGACTCTAAATCATGGCAAAATGAATGCTGGGAAAAGTGAAGACTCTATGTCAGAAATTCTTCCATTCTTTGCATACCACGGAACGAATGTTGATGAAAAAAAGACTCTAAATCGTGGCGAAATGAATGCTGAAAAAAGTGAAGACTCTATGTTAGAACTTCTTCCATTCTTTTACCATGGTACGAATGTTAATGAAAAAAAGACTCTAAATCACAAGGACGAAGATAAATCACTTTGAAGCATGCCCAGTACCTAAGCATATATTATGATGTTGGTTTGAAGAAGGCAAGTCCAGTCCAGTCCATCATTTGACGCCAAGTGCTTCAAATTATCGATAAGCATTACTAAAATCGATCCTCTTTGTAATTTAAATAACGGAGTGATTTGTGTTTGTTATTGTAATATGTATTTTGTGGCTGTAATAATAAAAACTATCAGTTTGCTGTTTTCTTAAATGATTAGCCATTTGCATACCTAATTGTATTTAGCACAATGTTCGTATTCACATTGATGATAATGATCAATAATCATTCGGCAGTAGCAAGGATGATAAGGTATTACTCGGATTTGATAAGATAGCATATAATATTTGTTGTAGATAATGATAGAGTTTTCTATTTACTAGGATTCCTAAATATATATAGTAGAATTGTAAAACTATAATTAAATACATGTACTCGGATGATAGAAAACCTAATGACTGTCTATTATATATATATATATCTATATATATATATATATATATATATATTTGGATACACAATTTTTTTTAGCATAACATACTGCATGTTATTACATTCATAACCTATTATTAGAATTATTTGTTGTTCTTGGTTCAAGCATGCTAATGACTGTCGTACTCATATGTAAGTCATCGTATCACTCTCTGCACTTGAAAAACTTATATTAATATTCCTACAGCTTCACAAAGTTAAAAAATATTATCACACCACCCTCAAATTGTCTTTTATAAATAACCTCAACTATTGAATTTTTTCAATTAAATATTATTTTTGCATGAACATTCATTATGGAGTAATATTTGATAATTTAATGTTATAAACCTTTAATATGGGTAATATTTATTAAATTTCTTTCAATTATTAAACATAAATTTTTCTTAAAGATTTTAAATAAAATTTCCACTCTAGGTTTTATTATTTAAATTAATGAATTGTTTTTAACTAACAATTCATTAATTTTGTTTAATATGGAACAAAAATACATCATGCATTAATATTCACAAATTTCATAAATAAGACTTTTTCTCTTTTCTTTTCTTTTTACGGATCATTATTGGACCCCAACTTTTATAAATAAAGATGAATTTTCTATAAATATTATTTTTGAATATTATGGAGTATTGATATAATGTTATAGTTGAATATTTATAAATTTTGCAAAGTAAACGACATAAAATATTTTTTGGTGGGGATATTCTTTTTTGAAATATAAATGCGGGACAATCATTAATGGACCCCAACGGAATGGATTGAGAAAATGACAAAAATTTTAAAAGGCTGTTAAAACTGTTGACTACCCGGTAGTAAAAGTAATGCGATGTCTGGCGTGGTTGCATAGTAGCTCACGGTATTGATTATTGATCTTTACGTGAGAAGTCACTCATTTATACTCGATTATTACTACGATAATTCTTTGCATCATATCTCTTATATTATTGATTCAATTATTGTCACGATATCATCATATAATATCTTATATTATTAAATTAATAATTGAGACGACAAGTTATAAATGATTAATAATTGTTGAAAGATTAAATATGTGTTGATTAAAAATAAAATGATTTGTGGTAATATTTATTCGATCCTTGATGTATATAAAGAGTATTATGAGGGCGTTTGTGGTAAGTTTGGTTATTTTATGGGGGCCATATGTCATCATCTAAGAGTCTCTTCGTCGATAGTAATTACCTTCGTCGATAGTAATTACCTTCATCGATAAAATTACCTTCCTTAAATCGATACCTTGATTACCTTTAAGACGTCGAACCACTTGTCGTTTTACCGTCGAACCCGATTATGGTTTTCACATTCTGACGTCAAACCACTTTTCTTTTCACATCACGATCGTCGAAGCCACTTTCCTTTTCACATTTCAAGTGCTAAGCTAGAAATCTTCTATAAATAGAGGCCTAGTGCTTCATTATTTTCACGAATTCATTCAAGCTATAGAGAGAAAAGTATAGAGAGAATAAGAGAGAAAGAAGAAGAGTATTACATTACTACACTCTGCGATTTTTCAATCTACTACTAATGTAAGGGGTGTTATTCTTTCTTATTCATGAAGAGAACTTTGTTATTCCATTGCTTATTATTACATTGGAATAACTTTTATATCACAGCGGTTTACCTATACTTGGTGACATTCTTCTATTATTATTACATTGGAACATCACATGCATGTGTTTTACACGGACACAGTTCCGTCTTTATTATTATACATTGGAACATCATATGCGTGTGTTTTTTACAGGACTGGTTAAAATCTTTATTATTTTGTTGGAACATCCTGTCGCCGGTGCAAATTTTGCACGACTGGTTCCGTTATTATTATTACATTGGAATAACTTTTATCATGTGAATCTGCGCGCATGGTGATTTCTTTTGTTATTCCATTCTTTATTATACTCGGTTGGTTAAAGTTTTGACTTCTATACTCCATGAAATTAGTAGAATATCCTTGATATTTAAGCTTCATTCGATATCTTTTCATGGAAATATTCTTACGATCATTCTTGAATTTTACTCTACAAAGAAGTATCATGTTGACAATTTGGACATTATTAGTTCTGGATAAATTAATTCTTGAACTTGTTTTATTGAATTCTTATATCATTGTCATCATCCTCATGTTTTATATTATGTTGAAAGTCATCTCATGGCTGTGTGGTGCATAGATGGACTTGGTATGATTATGACCGAGGATTATTGATTGTAATCATAACCGTAATGTTACAAATGATGTGGTAAAAGTTATCATTGGCCCGTAGTGCATTGATGGACAATTGTTGGCATGATCATGACCATTAATGAATACTACGAATGTCCTTGGGTATAATAGTCATGGATAATTTGTGGTCGTGATACTTAAAGAATATCCTTGGTAGTAGTCGTGAGTGATTCGATGATGTGGATTATTTATTAAAATGAGTCCCGTGATAAAAGTCATGAAAAACCTTTTAAATCATAAAAGATAGTAGATTTTATTCTCTACTTGACTCTTTTAATGGATTGCTTGTTCATTGCTGAGTTAAACTTGATGTTGTTATATTTTATCAGTTTAACACTATTGAAGGCTAACGATAATTTATTCTATATTATCTTAGTCATAATATTTCTTCTTGGGCTAGTTGAGCTCACCTTTTTTTTCACTTTATTCTCTTGAAATGAGAACATAGCGAGGACTAGTCGGGGAAGCGGGTGACGAACGAGATGATAGCATTAGTAGTCCTCACTATTACATGAAATAGTGTGTTAATAATTGTAATGAGGACTCATTTTGAGTTTGTATAATCTCTAGTAGACAATAATTGTATTCAAACTCACGATTATGTTTTGTCGTATTGTACCACGATAGTTGTATTAATAAGTTGTATTTGAATTTTGTACCATGTATCGGCGACCCAAGATGGGTGATGTATACCTAATTTTGGGGGCGTCACGGTTAATATCAAAGCTTAGGGATATGATCCACAGGCTAAGATGTGAGAATAGTACTAGGAGGGAGAGGCAGGGGAATTCCTTATTAGTATGACCTACTAAGTTTATGTGATATTTAATTGGTCGGTCGAAATTTAGGGATAATATGTTACATATCAATTAACCTTTGTTTTGTGGCGATGTCTGAAAATGACATCCGAGAATGTTGAGAATAGCAATGGAGCACGCAGTGACGTAGTTGATTCACCACATATCAATAATCGAGGATAATATGCATCGAGAAGCGACAATCTTCATGCAAACAACAACAACGACCAAATGATGAATGATCAAATATTGAGGGCTTTATGCAATTCATGCAACAATGACGAAGGCGGCTCTCATCCAAAATGCGGTGGAAACACTTTGAAACTCTCGGGCGATCACCATTAAAATGATTCAAGGCTGGGACCACCGGAGTTTAAGGGAGAGCCAAAACCACTTATAGGCGGAAGCATGGATAAAGCGAGATCACCAAGATATTTGATGTCTTGGGATGCTCAGAAGAGCAAAGTTCCTTGCCGCCTTTATGTTGCGGCGGAGAGGTAGATTCTTGGTGGGAATCGGTAAAATGTACTCAACTGCTTGCGTCTTGAAGATGTCTTGGGAGAAGTTCGAAGAGGCATTCAACAATAAATACTTTCCGAAAGTATTAAATCACATGAAGGAGGTGGAGTTTATCAAGTTGGAACAAAATAATATGATCGTGTCGCAATACTGAGGCTAAATTTGCGGAGTTATCCGGTTTCGTCCCACTTGGTGGATAATAAAGAGAAGAATGACACGGATGTTTTAAGAGGTTTGAAGCGGGAGATCGTCAACATCTTATTTCTCATAAAGCGTGTTTATATTCAGATGTTATAAATAGGGCTCGATTAGTGGAAGCGCGATAACGAGTCAACGTAACTAAAAAAAGCGGTAAGCAAAATGATAATACCGGTGAGCGATCGTGAGCGGTGACAACAAGCGTGGAGGGAATCAACGAGCAAGAAATGGTAACCACTTGGTGGTAATCGAGGCCAAAACAATAAGAATGGACATTTCAAGAGAGATATTCAACAATGATGGAAAGGCGTCGGCACAAAGCTTTTTGTCGTTAAGGAAGGAGAACGACCACTATCATATGTTTCAAATCACGGAGGGAGGTGCACATCGGTCAAAGCTGCGCGATCTTGTCAAAAGCATGTTATAATTGTGAAAGAGAAGGTCACTTGGCCGATTTTGTCGTTCACGAAGACAAATTCAATAGGATGGAGGCACCAAAGGCCGTCGGAAAAAGTCAAAAGCCGGTAGTCTGAGGAGGCGTTTGTTGTGACCTCCTAGAAAGCAAGAACCGAATGAGGTCATCACGGGTAAGCTTATCATAAACTCTAACGAAATCTATACTTTATTTGATCAGTTCTACCCATTCTTTTATTTCTCCTACTTGCGCTCATCGATTAAATTTGACTCGGAGAAATTAGACTTTGACTTATCTGTGGAAACTCCGTTGGGAGAAACCTTCATTACATCCATTTGTTTATAAGTCTTGTTTGGTTCAAATCGATACCCTCACATTACACCTTAGATCTTATTTCATTGAAAATACTTGCATTTGATGTGATTACAAGGGATTGATTGGTTAACTACTCATCATGCAAAAATTGATTGTTTAAAGTAAGGTTGTTAGCTTTCATATTCCTAATCAACCTATTATGCGAATTCAAGCGACCAAACCATTAAAATCAATCACGGTCATCTCAAGCCATAAAAGCTATTCGTTTATTGAAAAAGCGGATGTCAAGCTTTCTTAGCTCATATCACGATTTAAACAAAAATAAATCGGTTTTGAGCGATATTTCTATTGTTAATAAATTTCTGACGTATTCCCAGAAGAACTTCTGGCCTACCCCACAGGCGTGAAATTGAATTTTGTATCGACCTTGAACCCGTAAAAAACCCATTTCAAAGCCCCATGTCGAATGGCTCTATTGAACTTCAAGAGTTAAAGACCCAATTGCATGAATTATTAGACATTGACTTTATTCGTCCTAGTACTTCTCCTTGGGGTGCTCTGTTACGATAGTGAAGAAGAAAGATGGGAGTATCGACTTTGTATTGATTATCGGGAGTTGAATCATGTCACCATCAAAAATAGGTATCCATTGCCACGTATTGATGACATGTTTGACCCGGTTGCAAGGAGCCAAATTCTTTTCAAAGATTGATCTTAGTTAGGATATCACCAATTGAAGATTAGAGCAGATGACATTCCAAAGATGGCTTTGAGAACTTCGATGCGGGCATTATGAATTCTAGTCATGTCCTTTGGATTAACTAATTCTCCTACTTGCCTTCATGGATATGATGAGCCAGAGTATTCAAGGAATATTTGGATCACTTTGTGGTCGTCTTTATTGATGACATCCTTATTTATTCAAAAGCCGTGAAGATCATGAAGCAACACTTGAGGCTAACACTCCAAAAGCTTCGTGAATACAAGCTTTATGCCAAGTTGAAGAAATGTGAATTACGCTTGAGGAAGTAGCATTCCTTGGGCACGTAGTATCAAGTCATGGAATATCTATTGACCCGACAAAGATTGAAGCAATTCAAAGTTTAGAGCAACCTAAATCGATGACCAAAATCGTAGCTTTCTCGGTTTAAATTTGGTTATTATCGGAGATTAAATGGAAGGATTTTCTCGAATCGCTACTCCATTAACTTCGGTGACTCGGAAAGATACAAAGTTCGGTTGGAGCGAAGAATGTGAGAAGAGTTTTCAAGAACTCGAGAGGAGACTCATTTCGGCACTGTTACGACAATACCATCTGCTCGGAGGGATTTGTCATCTCAGATGATGCTTGAGCAAAGGGTTGGGATGTGTTCTCATGCAACATGGAAAAGTCATAGCCTTTATGCCTCAAGACAACTCAAAAGAATATGAGAGGAATTATCCTACTCATGATCTAGAGTTAGCGGTTGTTATCTTCACACTAAAAGATTTGGAGGCATTACTTGTATGGGGAGAAGGTGGAGATCTTTACGGATCATAAAAGCCTCAAATATTTCTTTACTCAAAAGGAACTCAACATGCGACAACGACGTTGGCTTGAAGCTGTTGAAAGATTATGATCATACCATCCAATACCATCTGGAAAAAGCGAGCGTGGTAGGCGGCGCATTGAGTAGAAGATCATATCTGCAATCTGAGTGCGATATTGTCAATCATGAAGGCCATTTTGTGTGACTTGCAAAGGATGGAGATAGAGTTAAAGACTCCAGGACCCATGTGATGATGGCGAATATCTGAGTAGAAACCAGACTTTAATCGATAAAGTTAAATCTACTCGAGTTACGGACACAGGAGGTGATCGTATGAGGAAGAAAGTGCAAGAAGGTCTTATCTTTGGAAGCAAGAATCGATGAAGAAGGAATACTTGAGTCAACTCCAGACTTTGTGTTCTAACGACCACGATTTAAAGTATAAAATCATGATGGAGCGCACACACACAGTTTTGCAATCCATCTTGGGAGTACCAAAATGTATTATGATATTAAATCGTACATTTTGGTGGAAGCAATATGAAGAGAGAGATATAGCGTTGTTTATCTCAAGGTGTCTAAACTTGTCAACAGAGTTAAAGCGGACATCAAGTACCAAAAGGTCCATTGCAACCACTTGAAATTCCGAATGGAAGTGGGAGCACATTACCATGGATTTAATTCTGGGGTCTTCTAAGGTTTCTCAAGGCGTAGATGCGATTTGGGTCATTGTTGATAGATTGACCAAGTCTGCTCATTTCTTCTGCGTCTGAGAAACTTATACACTTGAGCGTCTTGCTTGTATGTACATAAAACGAGATTATAAGGCGCATGGTATCTTCTGGTAACCATAGTTTACGATCGAGACCAAGATTCACTTCACGATTTTGGGTTGGTTTGCAAAAAGCTATGAGCACAGGACTTACGATTTAGCTCGGCATATCATCCTCGAGACGAATGGACGATCGGAGAGGACTATTCAAACTCTTGAAGATCTATTAAGACTCTGTGTCCTTGATTTCAAGGGAAGTTAGGACAAGTTCTTACCATTGGTGGAGTTTTCCTACAACAACGAGTTATCAAGCAAGTATTGGCATGGCTCCATTCAGAGCGTTGTATGGAAGAAAGTGTCGTTCTCGGTATCTTTGGGATGAGGGTGGGTGAAGCAACGTTGTTGGGACCGGAGTTGATACGTATGACTACGGAAAAGATTCAAGCGATCCGACAGCGTATAAAAACCTCACAAGATCGACAAAAGAGTTATGTTGATCTTCATCGAAAGGGCGTGGAATTGATATAGGAGATCATGTGTTGTTGCGTGTTGCTCCATGGAAAGGAGTTACGAGATTTGGAAAGAGAAAAACTCAATCCTCGATTCATCGGCCCATTTTAATCCTCGATCGAGTAGGAACGTGGCTATAGACTCACTTTACTGCTGAAGTATATCTAAATGTTCATAACGTTTTCACATATCCATATTACGTAAATATGTGAAAGACTCGAACCACATTATTGAGTTAGAACCGGACAAAATAATGCGGAAGATTTGGCGTATGAAGAGGTTCTGCTCAAAATCTTGGATAAGAAGGAACATATTCTACGCTCGAAGTTATACCTCAAGTCAAAGTTTTGTGAAAAAACCACGATGTTGAGGAAATGACTTGGGAGTTAGAATCTAAAATAAAATCAAGGTATCCTTACCTCTTCGACATACCAGGTACGTACCCTAATTTCGAGGGCAAAATTTCATAAGAAGGGGAGGTTATAAGACCCCAACTTTTATAAATAAAGATGAATTTTCTATAAATATTATTTTTGAATATTATGGAGTAAATTTGATATAATGTTATAGTTGTGGGTAATATTTATAAATTTTGTAAAGTAAGCAAGTTGTTATAAAATATTCGTTTGGTCGGGAAATATTCTTTTTGTCGGGGAATATTAAATGCAATGGCACAATCATTGGTGGACCCCACAACGGAATTATTGTCGGATTGAGAAAACGACAAAAATACTTTATGAAAATAACGGCGGAGGTTGCATAGTAGCACACGGTATTGAACTACCCGGTAGTAAAAGTACAGTAATACGCGTGGTTGCATAGTAGCACACAGTATTGATTATTGATGCTTACGTGAGAAGTCACTCAAATATACTCAATTATTGCTTCGATGTTCTTTGCATCATATCTCTTATATTATTGATTCAATTATTGTCAATGATCAATCATTTGTATATATGTTATATTATTAAATCAATAATTGAGACGACAAGTTATAAATGATTAATAATTGTTGAAAGATTAAATATGTGTTGATTAAAATAAAATGATTTGTGGTAATATTTATTCAATCTTTGATGTATATAAAGAGTCTATTATGAGGCGTTTGTGGTAAGTTTGATTATTTTATGGGGGGGGGTATATCATCATCATCTAAGAGTCTCTTCGTCAAGAGTAATTACCTTCGTCAATAGTAATTACCTTCATTAATAAGTAATTACCTTCGTCGATAAGTAATTACCTTTACCAGACGTCAAACCACTTTTCTTTTCACATCACCACGTCGTCGAAGCCACTTGCCTTTTCACATTTCAAGTGCTAAGCTAGAAATCTTCTATAAATAAAGGCCTAGTGCTTCATTATTTTCACGAATTCATTCAAGCTATAGAGAGAGAAAGTATAGAGAGATAAGAGAAAAGAAGAAGAGTATTACATTACTACCTTCTTTGCGAGATTCAATCCACTACTAATATAAGAGGTGTTATTCTTTCTTTATGCTATTAGTCACTTATATTTGATTTGTGAAATTATATTAATTTTAGTGTGGCTTTACACTTTGCATTAGCAGCTAACTAACCATTCTTTGCTTTATGAATAATAAAGAAACTTTGCCTCTTTTTTTGCTTACTAATTCGCTCCAGGTTGCATTTTTAATTTAAATTGAATCATTCTAAAGCGCCATATGAGCTTCCTCTATTATATATGTTGCCCTTTACTTATGCTACAAAATGAACCACAAGTGGTCTTTCTTTCTTCACTTGTAGCAACTAGTTGTTAACTTCTTATTGTTGGTATTTCTTCTTGTAGCATCTATTTTACATCTTGCGTCATTGTCTTTGGTTATAAATACCGCCAAAAGGCAAAGACCCTTTCTTTAGTTCCTACTTTGATACACCTTAATCCTCATATTATATTTCTAACTCAAATTGGTCGCCCACATTTGCCAAAATAGTGTGTTGTGGTCGCTTTGCTTTGCTTCATTTATGACCCTTACCTCTCACTCTAAATAATTTACTTTCCTCACGTGTCAATTCAATTTGCCATAACTTTTAGCATGTTATATGCACTTTATATCCTTACTTGTATCCTTACTAAATCCCGTAAACTTCAATTCAATTTATTGCATTCGTGTTCAAATCATTGAAAAGAACTAAAACAAAGCAGGCCAATATGCAGCACTGAAAACCATATTGCTCTCTGGCCTCCTTTTCCATTTTCTAGTTTGCAAATCCCAAGTCCATTAAACCAAAATTTAGCATGTTATAAAAGGTATATCATAGTATTTTTTAAAAATATAACTCTTCTAATTTGGGCATCCTAGACAGGTTAAACAGAGGGCTAAAACTGCCATATCGAAACAGTTTTTAATTTTTTTCCAATTTGTACCCTCTCTTGCTCAAACAAATATAACTTTTTCTTTTCAAAACATTTTGAGCGATTCTTGAGCCCACGCCAAGCTAACTTCCGAGGCTACAACTTTCATTCTTTGACCATTTCCAAATTCAAAACACAGAAATTCCAGAAAATTCGTGCAAGAGGACTGCTCCGAATTTGTTAGGCAGATTTAACGCCACTGCTTTGAACGGGTATAACTCGTTGCTCTGAAGTCGGAATTAGTCCGTTCCGGAGTCTATGGAAAGCTTATTCAGTGTACTATAACATACCAAAAGCCCAGAATTTTTTGAACATCCTAGCTAACCCCGAATTTTCATTTTAGGGTCAGCGGTTCACAATTTTTCAGTTCCTAACATGTTTATTTCACGACCTTATTACCTCTAGCACATATACCAAATTAGAACAAATTTTAAATATGTTTTACATAGCATATGAGACTGCATTAAAAGTTATAACCTTTCCATTTCAGATTCAATAGGCTGCCCAAAACAGAGTTTCCAAATGACTTGACATACTAAGTCTAACTTTTCATTGTTAACTAGAAATTGAGCTTTGTTCTAGCTTGACACACTCAAACCCTCTAGTTAACATCACATATGATTAATAAATCAAGCCCAAGCTCTAATTCTATCAAATTTTTGATTTTAGATAAAAACAGTTCATTGGAGCATTCTAACAAACACCTTACGTACACAGTTTTAAAACACTCTTTTCATAGCTATTGGTTTGTTTTAAAAACCCAGTTTAGCTCCTTTATTGCTCCAAACAACCCAGCCTATTCTCCTTTGTTCTATTCCAATCCATAGCAGTTGGTTTCACAGTTAAACCAAACATATTGACTGTGAGCAATAATTAAATACCTACTAACCTTTCATTATTTTAAAGGTTTGATATCAACAAACTAACAGTGAGTTTTTAATAACCCATGGTCAATTGCTATGAAAATTAAGCTTATCAATTGTCTTACCAATTACAATAATTCAACCATTTAACCCACAACAACACACAACAACACAATATAAGCATAATAGGATACCATACCTTCTAACACTTTTCTTATTCTTTATAGTTGAAATCAATTCGGATGCTTGAAGACTTCTTGCTACTGGACTAGAAAAGGTTAACTTCGAATAACTTAACTCATATAGAAAGAGGCAAGTTATTCCTCTTGACACTGTGATTTGAAGAGTTGGAGAAGTTGGCGAGTGCAACAAGCAAGAGAAAAAAATTCCGGTATGGCTTAGCTAGGTGAGGAGTCAGGTGAAGAGAGAAAGAAAACAAGGAAGTTTCCGGTTTCTTTCAAAATTCAGAGATTATAGAGCATTACTCCTTTGCTCCCTATAAAGTAGCTTAACCCAGTCATAAGCCTAAATGCACAATACATGGACAGCTCATACTAAAAAAGTCGTACCGTTCACCAAATTGCTATCCTTCCTCCAGCTCATACTGGACTTATATCTGATTTCTCATTGTTTTTATTTACTGCTTATAAAATAAAAACTAACTTATCAACAATAACCCAATTAATGACATGTCATTTGTTACATACACAATGCGTAAATAGTATCTTTTACCTGATTTCCAACTCTAATAGGATAATATATTAAGTGCAATATTTTCTTATATTAAAACAATTTCTTTATAAATTATTTTAATTCTACCCATCTCATTTTCTTTAAATAAATTACCCCTATAATTTATTTACATATAATAAATATATAATACCAATATATTCATTAAGCATAAACATCACATATTGCATAGTTCATACCCACTTATGCAATATAATATCATACAACATATTATCTAATAAAAATTTTATTTGTTTAATTTTTATTTTAATATCTCTCAAAAATTTGGGTTATCACAGTAAAAACTGTGAAAATAGAGTGTGTTGAGGATTTGTGCCTAGTTTCAAGTCTGAAATGTGTATATATAGATGTATTAACCAAGTGGTTGTCCTTCAAGTGGGCAGTTGAATGGGGACAGCTGAGAGACAATGCCATCTGAAAGGTCATATGGTTTTGTCTTCCAACTAATTATCAAGAAATTAGGACGATAGGCGAAATCATTTATGTTGTTGAATAACATACTGTCCTACAAGTCCTGGTATCATAGCAAAGAAAGGACATGTTAGACAAGAAGTGCATATATATATATATATATAGTCCCGATCCTGTCCGGACTCCCGGACAGGACTAAAATACGGACCCCAAAATATTTATTTATTTTTGCTTTTTTTTTTTAATACAACTAAAAAAAAATATTTAATATTTTATGGAATTGAAATTTTTTCATATCTACGTGTTTTTGGGCGTGATTTGAGTAACATAACAAAACATATATGTTACCACCATTTTTTGGTATAGGTATTCAAATCAATTTAAAATATTGTATTATGGAAAAATTCGATTCATAAAATATTAAATATTTTTTTAGTTATTTTTTTAAAAAAGCGAAAAAAATAAATAAATTTGAGAATCAAGATTCAATCTTTGTCCGAGTCCTGAACAGATCGGCTCATATATATATATATATATATATATATATATATATATATATATTTGGGACATCTAATTATGAATCCTATTATATCTCAAGTTTATTGAAAACCTTTTAATAAATAGAAGTTTGACCATTTTTTGAAAGATCACATGGGACATCTAGGAATGCTGAAGTTCCAAGGTTTTCTGTAATGAATACCGTTAAAGAATTTTCTTAACTCGAAAAGATGTCATTTATATCATTGAAGATGGCAAAAGAGTTTCTTGTGTTTGAAGAAATCAAAAGATCAAAAGGTTTTATGAAATTCAAAGAGATACAAATCTAGCTTAAGGGAGGCAATTAATATATGTTGGAAGTAAGCTAGATTCGTAAATGACTTTTAATATTTCTTGATACATGCATGCATTGGTATTTTAAGATACATTTGTATTAATATATGAATATTAGTGTTCATGTATATGCATTCATTAAATTAGATTCATGATCTAGTTCATCTATGGAAGCATATAGATAGCTCTCTTGTAACCTATAAATAGCTTTTTACTTGGATCATTTGGAACAAGTGAAATGAAAGTGAGTTGAATCAAATATTTTAAGGTTTAAATTAAACACTCTTCCTCACTTCTCTATAATTTATCCTTTTCATATAATTCCAACAATTCTTGTTATGCTAGAGCTAGGAAAAGGTCCCTTTATTGAATGAGCTAATATATAAATTCGCATTGGCAATTTTATTTACTTTTTCAACTTTTATCTGTTCTCTAAGCTAAAAAGAAAATTTGCAATCTTAGTTGAGAAGTAAAAAGACACCATAAGTTCATGTAGAAAATATATAAATATTGATAAATTAATAAAAGAAACATTAGATAGAGATATAAAAATGTTAATTATCATTTAGCAGTAATAATTTACATGAATTTAATGTAATTACAAGAAACAACCAACTCTCCTAATTCAAAATCGGAGAGATTGAGAAGGTTAATTGTTAGAGTGAGCATGCCATATTAGCATTGCAAACTAGAAGTGATATGAACGAAAGTTTCTTCTCTACAAGGGATAGTCAGACCGCCCATAGGATGATCAAACCCGAACTCTTCTTCAGCATGGCTTAGCAAGCTTTGGAATGAAGGATTGTTCAAATATGATATGGGGACTACAAATCGCTTCTTTTGTGTTTCGCCTACATAAACAGCGAAGTGGCCTTTTGGCACGGATGTAGATGCTGGAGCATCTGAAAGTACTCGTCTGAAGAGTTGCTTGGAAGGTACATATTTTAGCAAGCGGATAGCCATTATAGAGTGAACTGATATTCTTCTGGAGTATTGTTAAGTAATTGATCTGTTGTAGCTGATTGAAATAAAGAAAGAAGCTTTAGCTGTGGAGTGGAGTGGAAATATTAGGATACTTGTATATATATATATATAGGAATACTACATGCCATCAATTTCAAACAGAAGACAAACCTTTACATTTCACTTGGTTATGCCTCCCACCAAAACTGCCATGAATACGACTGTTTGGTGTATGACTTTATATATGTATGACTTTAAGCAAAAACTGGGGGCCAGAAAAATACAACAATATGTATGCCAGCTGCAGATATAACTTGTTGCAGATTGTGGGGTATATACTTCATATGCAATATCTAAAACTTGTTACATTAAATATGTTATATTTTGTGGTAAGCTAGTAAAGAACAAAGGCCACCTCTACCATATGACATTCGGAAACATGGGGTTCAACAAGTTAGTCGCTCATGTGACAATGTCTTTTTGGCACCTACAATAGATAATTGGTAATGATATGAACTTGGTTTAATTCCTTTGATTAAAAGAATGAAGAAAACCTCCATGATTGATAAATGGTATCGTTGAAACTACATAGGACTGAATCCGTTTGTTGAGAAACATCATGCCCAAATTTCATTATAATTTCATTATTATACCACACTACTAAACTAACAACTTGTCATTTTTAGGGGTATACGTGGAACAAACAAATATTTAATATCCCAAATGTTGCAAATGGAACTCTTTTTTGTGAAATGGAAGGAGTATGAAAATGGATTTTTGTGAAATGAAAAGAGTATGAAAATGGATTCAGGTGTGAACTTAATTGCCTAATTCACCTAGTGACTTGGTAAACCCTAACCTTATTTTTAATTCGTGGAAAAATAAGTTTTTGATAATTTGGGGGGAGGGGGTTGTGTTGAAAAATAAACTCGTCCCAAAGTAATTAAGTTTAATATATTTATGTTTTAATTAATATTTATGAAGCTAGGTTGGGTTCATGTATTTGAAGGTTCATGAAGCTAGTTGAAAAGGTGTCTAGGAAGTTGTTTTTCATCAAGTGTCATGTATTTGAGTTTATACATGTATGAATATTCCTAACTCATTTGAAACAAGCAAAAAATATAAGATTTCTTTTGTGATAACATCTTCTCCATTTTCTCTAGTGTGTGTGTGTGAGGTTTTTTATTTCCAACAAATTGGTATCAAGAGCTAGGTTGCAAGTAACACCCACTGGCAAATGGAGCGGTCCAATTCCAAGTTCCTCAATTGAAGAAGGATAACTATGAGAGTTGGTGTATTCGCATGAAGGCGATTTTTGGTTCACAGGATCTATGGGATATTGTGACCAAAGGCTATGTAGAGCCCGTAGATGAAAATTCGTTATCACAAACACAAAAGGAAGCTTTGAGTGCCACAAGAAAGAAATATCAAAAAGCGGTTACTATCATTCATCAATGTTTGGATGATGCAATGTTGCAAAAAGTTGCTCTTGCCACCACCGCCAAGCAAGCGTGGGAAATTCTCCAAAATTCATTCAAGGGAGTTGCCAAAGTAAAGAAGGTTCGTCTTCAAACCTTGAAAGTGACTTGAAGGTTCATGCGTGTATTGAGTCCGAATCAATTTCGGATTTTTTTTCTAGAATTTTGACAATTGTCAATAAAATGAAAAGTAATGGTGAAGAAATTAGTGATGCTCGAGTAAATGAAAAAATCTTTCGTTCTTCAAGTCCCAAGTATGAGTATATTGTTGTAGCCATTGAGGAGTCGAAAGACTTAGAAACCATGATTGTTGATGAACTTATGGGTTCGTTGCAAATCCATTAAGAGAGGCTTGAAAAGCAAAAGAAGGGGCCTAATGAGCAAGTGCTCCAAGCGAATTTCTTTCAAGGAGAAAGAAGAAAAACATGGAAATAGTCAACGAGGTCGAGGTCGTGGCCAAGCAAGAGGTCGTGGAAAGGTGGAAGAGAGAAGCCACTACTCTCCTCACAAAGAAGAAAGGGGCCAAGAGTCTCGCCACACAAGGGGCGTGGAAGAGGAAATTATTCACAATCGTATCAAAAGAGGTATGATAAATCTCGGAGTTCAATGTTACAATTGTCACGATTATGGGCACTTTATGCTTGGTGTAAGAATGATTCGAAAGATAATTGAAGGAAAGTCAAATTATGTGGAGAAAAATGTTGATGAAGTGGAGCCCACTTTACTTTTGACATGCAAAGGAGAGATGAGTGAAGATGACAATACATGGTATCTTGACACGGGTGCGAGCAATCATATGCTGTGGAAGGAAAAATATGTTCGTTGAGCTTGATGAATCTGAATGCGTGAATGTCACTTTTGGAGACTCGTCAAAAATTCCGGTTAAAGGAAAAGGTAAAATTTTGATTCACTTAAAGGATGGGAGGCACCAATTTATTTCAAATGTTTATTATGTGCCAAATATGAAGAACAATCTTTTGAGTTTGGGGCAGCTCTTAGAGAAAGGTTATTATATTCTGAACCTTTCAATAAGAGATCAATCCGGAAATTTACTAGTGAAGGTGCCTATGACAAGAAATCGAATGTTCTTATTGAATATTCGTAATGATGTGGCAAAATGTTTAAAAGCTTGTTTTAAAGATTCATCTTGGATTTGGCACTTGAGACTTGGGCACTTGAATTTTGGTGGTTTGGAAGCTTTGTCGAAGAAGAGGATGGTGAACGGGTTGCCTTCAATTCACCACCCCAATCAACTTTGTGAAGGGTGTCTTTTGGCCAAAGCAATCTAGAAAGTTTTTCGAAAAAGTCAATTACTAGATCAACCATGCCGTTAGAACTTGTGTACTCGGATGTGTGTGGTCCTATTCATCTGTCATCATTTGGTAAGAATAATTATTTTCTCCTCTTTATCGATGATTTTAGTAGGAACATGGGTGTATTTTCTCAAAGAAAAATCGGAGGTATTTGGAGCCTTTAAAAAATACAAGACTCTTGTGGAGAAACATAGCGGGTATAATATCAAGGCCATTTGATCCGATAGAGGGGCGAGTTCACATCAAATGAATTTAAATTATTTTGTGAAGAAAATGGAATTCGTCATCCTTTAACGGTTCCAAGATCGCCACAACAAAATGGGGTGGCGGAGAGAAAAAATATAAGCATTCTTATCCAAATCTTTTCTTCTCTGCAGGGAATTGTGAGACCACCCATTGGATGATCATATCCGAATTCTTCCTCAGCTTGACTTAACAAGTATTCGAACGAAGGCTGGTTCAACATTGATATTGGAATCACAAATCTTTTATTTTTCCCCTCTCCAACATAAACGGCTAAATAGCCCTTAGGAACATCTATGGCTGATGAAACTGCATTGCTTGTTGTCAATAATGATCGTCGAAGAATTTGCTTAGCATGAATGATACGGGGCATACAAATAGCCATGGTTTTACGGGGGGATAAAAATTGCACTACTAGTGTATCTTTTCTCATTATCTGCTCAAGCACGAGGTGAGCTCAATGAAGACGTCTTCTCTGCAGGGAATTGTGAAACCACCCTCTGGATGATCATATCCAAAAGCTTCTTCAGCTTGACTTAACAAGTCTTGGAAGGAAGGTTCATTAAGGTATGAAATCAGAACCACAAATTTTCTTTGTTTCCTTCTCCCCAACATAAACTGCTAAACAGCCTTTTGGGACATCAGTTTAAAGTTCCAAATTTTTGTATTTCTATCTACTAGTGTATCTTTTCTCATTATCTGCTCAAGCGCGAGGTGAGCTCAATGAAAGATCACATGGTTTTGTCTTCCAACTTATTATCAAGAAATTAATAGGATAGACTTTAGTCGTATACGTTGTTGAAGAACATCATCTCCCCACCATTTCCCCTTGAATAAAAATCATTTTCAGGACTTTCTTTTAATGCTGGTTAATTTTCTAGTTGTATTCAGTCACAAAAATAAAGTGGTCCAAACAAAAACTTCTCCTCAGTCAACTTCAATATTTTATCCACTAAATAGAATTGATCAAATATGAAATATCAGTCAGTCATGAATTATATCAACTCTCTTGTTGTCTCTCTTTTCTTTTATTCTCCCCGACATAAACTGCCAAAAAAGAAATTTGGGACATCTAGGAATGTTGATGTTCCAAGATTTTCTGTAATGAAGACCATTAAAGAATTTTCTTAACTCGAGTAATTTGAGGATATTTCTTTGTGAAGGAATATTATAGGAATGAACTTGGTGCCTCTTGAATTATGCTTGAAATTTCAATTAACTAAAACTACATAATTAAATACAGAGATAGAAGACACTTTTGAGATGAGCTTATAATGGTAACAACATTCTCTATTAAGAATGCTGGCGTGGAGCTTATTCTTGTTATATATAACAGCATTTGCTGTTTTAAAGGTCCCTAATTTATTGAATGAGCTAATATATAAATTAGCATCGGCGATTTTATTTACTTTTTAAACTTTTATATGTTCTCTAAGCTAAAAATAAAATTTGCAATCTTAGGTGAGAGGTTAAATTTTGACGCCATAAGTTCATGTATAAAATATTGAAATTAATAAAAGAAATATTAGATAGAGATATCAAAATGTTAATTATCATTTAGCAGTAATAATTTACATGAATTTAATGTTACAAGAAACAACCAACTCTTCTAATTCAAAATTGGAGAGGTTGAGAAGGTTAATTGTTAGAGTGAGCATGCCATATTAGCATTGCAAACTAGAAGTGATATGAACGAAAGTTTCTTCTCTACAAGGGATAGTCAGACCGCCCATAGAATGATCAAACCCGAACTCTTCTTCAGCCTGGCTTAGCAAGCTTTGGAATGAAGGATTGTTCAAATATGATATGGGGACTACAAATCGCTTCTTTTGTGTTTCGCCTACATAAACAGCAAAGTGTCCTTTTGGCACAGATGTAGCAGCTGGAGCATTTGAAAGTATTCGTCTGAAGAATTGCTTGGCAGGTACATTTTTTAGCAATCGGATAGCCATTATAGAGCAAACTGATATTCTTCAGGAGTATATTGGTAAGTAATTGATCTGTTGTAGCTGATAGAAATAAAGAAAGATGCTTTAGTTGTGGAGTGGAATGGAAATATTAGGATACTTGAATATATAATATAGGAAAACTACATGCCATCAATTTCAAACAGAAGACAAACCTTTACATTTCACATTGTTATGCCTCCCACCAAAACTGCCATGAATACGACTGTTTGGTGTATGACTTTATATAGGTGAGGATTTTTTTCATTTTCAACCACTTTAAGCAAAAAACTGGAGGCAGAAAAATACAACAATCTGTATGGCTGCAGATTGTGGGGTATACTCCATATGCAATATGTAAAACTTGTTACATTAAATATGTTATATTTTATGGTAAGGAAAGAACAAAGGCCACCTCTACCATATGACATTCGGAAACATGGGGGTCAAATAAGTTAGTTGCTCATGTGACAATGTTTTTGGCACCTACAGTTATTAATTGGTAATGATATGAACTTGGTCTAATTCGGTTGATTAAAAGAATGAAGAAAAGCCACCATGATTGATAAATGGTATTGTTGATTGTTTTGATTTACTGACAAAATCAAGAAGCGATAAAATTGACAAATGGTGCGAGTGAAAGGTGCTTGGAACACCAAATGGAACCAAATTCTTTAATCCAAAAAGAGTTTCCTTTGCAGTCATAAATACTTGACTAATGAGTTTCTTTGGAGGTAGTCTAGTCTGGTTTATGGGCAGGATGGCCGTTTAAGACATAAGTTGCATCTTAATCCAAAATGAGTTTCCTTTGCAGTCAGTCTAGTTCGAAAAAGTAAATGATGCTGATTGAGAATTTGGTTTGTCTAAATACTTGAATAATGAGTCATATATCCCTCGGTTAATAGACTTGGACTTATGTAAAAAGATTCAAATATTGTATATACGTGGTGCGTACAATATCATTAGCAAATACTATATATACGTAGTACATGCATGATATTGTAATTAAATACCCTGCTTTCAACATGCGAGCCATGCATTGATCAATTACATGTATATAAAAGTGCAGATAGACAACACAAATATATACACTGAGCAAGAAACAGAGAAACCATATTTTTGTATGCTGCATGTTTGACTAAAAAGTATCACTCCCAATTGTTTGCTTCAAAAAGAAAATAAAAGTTGGCATAAAATCCACTGAATATTCCAACTAAAGGTACTTAATTTTCCACTGAAATAAGGAGAGATTTTGAGATGAATTACTTAAACTTTTGTATATAATAGGAATTACTTAGCATGAATAATACGAGGCATACGAACAACCATGATTTTATGTATAAGGGATATTTCTGTTCAGAAAAGAACCAAAACTGAAGGACTTGTAGAATGAGTAAAATCTGTGAAAATATTCAAATAGTGTGTTGAGGACTTGTGCTAGTTTTAAGTCCAAAATATGTTTATATAGATGTATGAGCAAGTGATGATCCTTCACGGGGCAGTTGAATGGGGACAACTGAGAGACAATGCCATATGAAAGATCACATGGTTTTGTCTTCCAACTTATTATCAAAATATAGGTGATAGGCTAAATCAAATATACTTTTGAAGAACATCATTTCCTTCCAGTTCTTATACCAAAGCAAAGAGAATATCCCTGGACCAAAAAAAATGCTTGAGACTGATTGTGAGTTCTCTCTTATCTCAACTTTATTGACAAAATCTTGATAAATAGTAGAAGTTGGGACAAAAGAACAACTTCCCTGAGACAAACCATAAGTTGGAACAATGATAATAGCATAGAGATGGGAAATTGTATTTTTGACAAAAATGGGTTATAGAGATATGCAGCTTGGACTAGTTTTGTTGCTTGTTATGCTAGTGTTTATTATTTTGAATTGGCACCGGCGTGCCGCTATATTTGATGAAATGCCTAAGAGAAGTGTTTGCATATGATTGCAGATTATAAACACTAAAATTACTGTGATTTAAACAGAAAATGTGATTTACAACAGTAGAATTTGGAAATATCGTCTGATAGAAAGCTACTGTCAAAATTTTCATTTCTATGTCAACAGTATCAACAGAAGGGATGCCTTACTATTGTGTGCTTCTTTCTATTTTTATGTATGAAATATTTAGAAGCCATGAAGCATTCTGCTTGAGCAATGTATACACAAGAACCTGATAACCTCATTTGGTGTATATGACCAAAACCTTCTGGTACTTTCAATTAATTAGAATAGTATTTTGTAAATATGATTCTGACTATCTGTAGTACATTGTTATAGGTTGATTTCTTGTTTTAGAATTATATATTTATTTAAGTACTTCAAACTCAACTCTGCACTTGCTATATAATCCACGTGTGATGTATTTGAGACTATTATTTTCTAATTCCTCAAGCCAGAGATAGTATTATAAGCCACACACGAACGGAACAGCACCAAAGTATCTTTGACAATGGATAAAGAGGTCTAGATACAAAGAAAATCACACACCCACTAGGGTCATTCCAATTACTAGCATCCTTGTTACCGATCGGTTCTCGTCTTTAAAATGTACCTTGCATACCTTCTTCACAAATTAATATTTCGTATCTTTACATGAAATATATCTAGAATACAAAGAAAAAACACACTTTGATTAAACTGTACACACGGAGTAAATACCGAACCTAAGTATTTGATCGAGTTGAAGCGAGTCTAGCAGACAATATTCGAGTCGAGTAGTAATTTTCCGAATATATGATCAATATTAATGAAAATTACAATTTAAGGAGGTTCGAGTAATTTATTGAGATTTAAAATTTGCTCATATTTGAATCATTTATATTTCAAGTCAAGCGAGTACGAATCAAGCCCGAACTATTTGTTTATTTTACAGTTTACTCCACACCCATAAAATTCAGCAAAAACACATATAACACTTATACAGCATATACTGATCATTATATTGCTAAACATATAAAAATTCATTTAGAATCTTATACATACATAAACATACCTTGTTCGTCTAAACTTGGGACAACTCAATTATGTGACTTTGTTTTCTAATTTTCTGAAAATTCTGAACCAGAAGATTTTTGAAATTCTGGGACAATAAGTAGCTTCTAAAATTTCTGAATCAACACTAAATAAAAATAAGAAGTAAAACATTAACAAAATTAAAATAAGAATAGTGACAAAAAAGATTTACCAAATGAAAGACAATATCACAAAAATAATTAAAAGTTAACATCAGAAATAAATTAAGGTAGCACCACATTTGGTTTGAAGGCTCAAAAAGATATCCTCATTTGGTTTCACATATTTTCTTCATCAATAGCGTTGATAACAATGAGAGGCGACTGCTCGAATTTAAGACCAAAATTGTTCATTCAAATAAATAACTATGCACATCCACAACAGAGTGTTCGGCATCAATTTTGTTGGGAGTTGCCTCCCAAGTTGTAGACGAAGAAATTGCTAGGATCATTTTTCTTCGTAGCAAAAGAAGAGAAAGGGAGAGAAGACGACATGAAACGATTTTGAAAAAGGATGGTAAGAGACAGATGGGTTTATAAATCTATGAAGAACATGAACAAAGAAACAAATAGAATGGGCAATGAAAGCATCAGTTACAGTGAGGACTAATGCTCCAATCTGATGGAAGAAACCATCCGTTACGGTGAAGAAATGTTTAAGCCCTATCCGGACGAAACCCAAACTAAATCCAGCAGGGACGAAATTTGGTTAAGCTTATATATGTTTTAGTTGATTCCATAGAACATGCTAACATGACATTAAGATCATCATTCATGCAAATACTCCACAACAAGGCAAGGAAAATCACTTTTATCAAGAAACATAATCGAAAAAACTGATCCTGAAATAACTTGGCATACATATTAAACAAATACTCCACAACACAGCAACCCTTACCAGATATTTTGCCTTCTCTTATGAAAATGTTTCAATAATTACATCAGATTCACCATATAGTTTCTCCCATGATATTTAATTTTTATAAAACAAAAAATTGATCTGTAAGAAAGGTAATATCAAGCTTCCATAGAATATAAAAGTCCACAGCAATAACTTATGAAGGGAGGAAGAAAAGAGAATGAGGAGCAGACCTCACCGGCCAAAAACTCTAATAACAGTTGACTATGTACAGCCTCCACATCTTAATTAACAAGTTTATACTCAAGAGTCATGTACAGCCTCTAAATCTTTTTTCCCTTTTTTGATAGGTAATTTTACCCCCAGTTATGGGGATTGGAATAATTACTTTTTCAAGCCAAGCAACATTAACAATCCTATACAGTAAAATACCAAATTAATGGGGGAAATGGGAAGCTAAAAGGAAAATGATCTTCCAACTCTAGTCTAACATTGCTCACATAGTGCTTAGCTAGCTAATTCATGCACAAATGTTCTTGGGGAGTGAACTAGATAGATTAGTGTCAGTATGAACTACAAAAACAAAAAATCTTGGAGTGGCCATTGATCAACAAGATCTCTTCAACTAAATTTAATTACCTGGGTAATTCTTTCTGCAGATATTAGATCCATAAAAAAGGCCGACCACCATCCACGCATCCGTATTGAACTACATGTCTTTTTAAGGTAAAATCGACCAAGAACAGTATGATAAAATAACATTAAGATCATCATTCATGCAATTCAAGTCCATCTTTTATTGCAATATCATCATCAACATCATCATGTTAATTATCATCCGCATCATCATCATACATAAATATGAAAAGGACTTTGGAAATGAGAAAAAAGCACTATTAAAAGGTTGTCCTACAATTTGGAGATCACTAGGGCACAAATGAAAAACCAGTAGACGCAGTCTGAATGATCTCATTACTGCACAACCTTGCATATATCTTCATATTCAACTGCAGGCAGAACCCTTCCATCATACACCCCCTTCTCAATCTGTACCTTAGCACAAAATTTATTTGTATCAACTGCCATCAACCTAGCATTTGATCCACGATATGCACCATTAACAATTCTCACAAGGCCCCCAATTTGGGGGATCACAGTCTCAAGCTCTTCCTGATCCACCCTCAATACATGCTTACTCTCAATCATCTCAATCTCCCCAACATACTTATCAACCACTTTACGAACAACTCCCTTCTCCTTATAGTAACCCTTCTCAGCCAAAGGTTTGCACATAACCTTAACAACAATTCCCTCACATAACCAATAATCCTTCCTATTAATCCGCTCTTTCGCCTTTTCTTGCTCTCTCATCAATTCATCCAATGCTGACCTTCCACCAAACTTACCATTATCATTCTTCTTTAATTTCTCTTGCTTATTATCAGTCTCAACCTCCTCAAACACCAATTTTGAACTCTCCCCTTTCTCTTTCACTACATTTTTCGAGGTCGAACCGATCTTAAGCTTAATTTTGTTATCATCACTCTCTGATCTTAGTAAAACTTTTGGTTGCTGCTCTGCTTCTGCGTCAACCCCATTTGGCATCAACTGTTCAGCTCGCTCAATTTGCTTCTTAATTTCCCTCTCTTGCTTCTCTTCATCGACCAAATCCGCTCTAATTCGCTTATTTTTCATCTTCTCCTTAAAAAGGGTCTCTGAATCTCGATCTATATACGTAATAAACCACCCTTTCGGGGTTTCTTCAACTTTACACTTGCCGGTTCTCCCCAAATACTTGACAAACTCAGTCAATGTGGCCCACTGAGTTGAATTCATATGAACATGGTGCCTGTCTGCAATATACTCGTTATAAACAACAGTAGCCGCAATTCGGCTGAACCTGTGACTCCTTTTCATATGGTCCAAAAATGTAGATTCAAATTCCTCTGTGTATCCATCGACTACACGAGTAGGGTTTTGACCAAATACCTCCATCTGACGCTGATGGCTTTCGCTCATACAATGGCATTTGAACCCGTTCTCATCTCTGCATTGCTTCTGGCACATCTGGCAGTACCATCTCAGCTTTTGGAGACCTTTCGCTTTAATTCGGTTAGCAATTGCCTTCGGAGTCAGAAATTCGTTTTTCCCCATCCGAATTAATTAAACTTCAAATTCACGATTTTCTCAGTTCCAAACACCGATTCGAACCGATAATCTGCCAAGATTTCTACTTTTTAGTGCAATTCCTTTGATGAAAAAGTAAAAAAATCAAAACCCTAAACTATTTTTTCCCAAAACGAATACCAATTAAATTTGTCTAAAGAAAACCAACGAATCAAGCAAAACTTAAGCTAGAAGAAGCCCATATTTACCGATAATAGACACCAAAGTCGGAGAACAACCGCCGACGTCGGAGTTTTGCACGCCGTGTACTCTCTTCCCTTTCCGGATTCTGTATACTGGGCTATGTGTATATGTAATTATGTATATATCTATCAACCAGAAAACGGAAATGAAATGAAATAAGTCTCATGTATAAAATTTAGAAAACACAAAAAAATTTATTTTTATTGATGGTAATATAAAATGACAATTTTTTATAATTTTATTATCATATTATTATTTAATAACTTAATAATATTAGACTATACATAAAATAAAAACACGTTCTTAGTATTTGTAAATTTATAAATAAAATTGATTTTGTGAAAAAAAAAGTAATAATTTTGCAGTTTGGTAAATTCTTAAAGAAATAAACTTGAAGAAAATTATTTGTGATACCTTATATCTAAAATTAGGAATACATCTTATTTTTAAAAAAGTTAATTTATGAATTATTAAAATTTAAAATTAATACATATTTATTTAACTTTAAGAAGGGTTAAATAGACTAGAAGTATAATCCTACATACAAAATAGACCCAAATCTATATAAAAAAAAATTATTAAAAGATATATTTAAGCGAGTAAAAATGACACTCTTACCATAACTTTGTTCGAAATGGTGATGTGTAATGGTAAAATCATGTATTTATGCAAACTCGATAATTTTATTTAAATTATAATTTTATGTTGATCCATCAGATCTTATTTTAAACTCGATAAATTTTATGAAACAAATTTGAGTACCTTTAATTTATACTCAGACTTAACTCGATTTATTTACACTTCTAATTCTAATAGAAGGTAATGAATCTAAAATATCAACATTATTTATAAAATATAATCACTTGAATAAATTTAAAACACGAGCTAGAACATAATCTTTTCAACACAATTTATATTTTGAATTTTACATTTCATTTAATTCTATGAATTTGTTATGAGTTGTGTTATTTGGAGAGATATGAGTGTATTTAATAATTTTTTTAAGAAGAAGCATAATTATTGAAAGGCCATAATATTTTTCTATTTAAAAGTGAACTTTTCTAGACGACAGGGAATTAATGAATTTGTACACGTAGAAAAAAGAATAAAAAAAAATTAAATTTATTTTTAATAGCCCCATAAAATTATATAAAATTATGCTTTATTTTATTTATTTTTATATTAATAAACACTATTAAATGACTTAAGTATCTTTTATTTTATATGGAGTATAATTTATTTTATTTTTTAGAATAAAAAAAATTGTACCTTTAAAATTACTGCAAAAGTGAGTCTAATGATTGTTAAAGTAATTTTCTCTTATTAAAAATGAGCAAAATACAACGATTTTGATTTTAAAAAAAAATCTTTTTGGACTAAACTAATAAAATAAAATGAAAGGATTAGAAAAACAAAAATAAGATGGAGAAAACTTAGCTAACGGAGTATAATATTATTGGCTGAGAAAAATCTAACATTTTTCAAACATCCTTAAAAAAGTTTAAAATCCCAATCTGGATTAGGGTTTAACTTTAATCTTTCTATTCGCCACGAAAACAAATCGTGAAGCTTCACAGGAGCTCTCAGCAATGGCGGATAACAACAGTGGACGGGATGAGTATGGCGTTCTGTTATACTACAAGTACACCCCAATTCCAGACCTTAACGAGCTCTTCACCTTCTATAATACCAGCTGCAACTCTCTCTCTCTCCTCGGCCGCGTCCGTCTCTCTCCAAATGGCGTCAATGTTACTGTAATTTTTATCTTTCCTCTAATTTCCTCCTACTGGATACATTTCTGTATATTATAAGTACATGGTTTTTGTACAATGAACTGCAAATTTCTTTCTAGAGTTGAAATAATGGGCTGATTGATGCGAATAGATATGTTTTCACTGAGGCTATGCGGAACTGGTACAATGTAGTGAGAAATGAAAAGGAAATGGAAAGTGAGATAAAAAAAGTATTCCATGTTGCACTAAATTTTACAAGTATTTGCTTGATTTTATGTTTTTTAAAGTGTGTATATGATTGGACATATGATCATCAGTGGGTTTTATCACTTTTCAATTTTTTTCCTTTGCCTTCTGAAGATATTAGTGTTTTGTGGGTTGTATGCATTCATATATGGGGGTGTATATACTTTTATCTAGAGTTATTTCATAAACAGAGAGCTGAAAACCGTCTGCAAGAATCTAGAGCTGTAGAGTGATTATGGATACACTCGATAGTCCACTTTTAAAGGTTATTAAGAAAAGTTTCAATTAAGCATAACTAGCAAAATTTTAACTTACTTAAAATAGGTTGATTTCCAAATGCATTGATTTTGAAAGTAGATGAAATTTTTGGATCCCTAAAAGGACAAAGCGAGCTCTAATTTGGGACGGGGGAGTATTATGTACAATCAGATAGTGATGTTTGGTATTACGTGTGTGTGTGTGTGTGTGTTGGAGCTTATCGGTTCGGGATTTTTGGTTATTCTTAGGTTGGTGGAAAGCTATCATCTTTAGAGAAGCACATTGCTGCAATGAAGTCAAACTCTTTATTTAAAGGAACAGACTTCAAGCTGGCTTCTTGCCATCAGTCATTCAAATGATAGGGTTGCAGAGGAATGTGGATTCACTTCTCTATCAATCCGCATTGTCAAGGTGAAACAACTCTGCCATAAGTATTGTAATTGACTCATCTGCAATGTAAGCTTCAGTTTGTACATTACGTTTAATTGTTTGTAGCATCTACTTATTAGTGGATGATAGCTACGATAAAGTTTTTGTGTTATAAGAAAACAAAATTTTACCCTGAACAATGTCTTATTAATGAACATATCTACTTGGTATGATGTCAAAAAATTTAGTGTATAATCTGAACTTTCTTTTAATATGCTTTTAAGTTGGCAAACATGATGATAATTGTAAGATTCTTATGTACTCAGGAACTTCAAGGTTATCTTAATTAATTGGCTTCTAAAACTACGAAACATTCTAGTGCAGCTTGTCCTTTTCTATTGATTCTCTAGGTTGATATTGTGCTCAGGAATTGGTTACATTTGGTTCTCATCCTCTGTCCAAACCACCAGAAATCTCAAATGTTGGGAAGCATCTCTCTGCAGTTGAGTTCCATTCTGCCATTCAGAATAGTGGTGAGTTATCCTTTTGTGTTTTGAAGCTCTGTTCTTACTTTTTGTGCTGGTCGGTTGCCTTAGTTAGGTTGAATCATCTATTAGAATATGTTTGCAATTTTACTTGCTTTGAGTTTCAATATTGGCATTTCTCTCAGGTAACTGCTGTAATCTCTTAATTCAGATTTTTTTACCAGGACAACATAAAGAAAAAGATACACCAAAAAAACTTGTTCTACTGGATGCTAGGAATTTATATGAGACAAGAATTGGGAAGTTCCAAACTCCAAATGTAGAAACTTTGGATCCAGCAATCCGGCAGTATAGTGATCTTCCTTCTTGGATAGATAATAATTCGGAGAAATTGCGAGGAAATTGTATCCTCATGTAAGTGCTGATGCAGTAGTTTACACTAAAGGTTTCCTGATTTTTAATTTTGTTTCTTCTTATATTTTGTATAACATAAATTTTGAGGAAATTCTTTAATACCTCTTGACGTGAGGCTTATATACTCCATTCAAATGTTGAGAAGATGATCTCTTTCTTTATGATCCACCATCTTGGCATCTTTATGTCTTTTCACCTTGCTACACACTTGCGAACTAACTGGAATTGTATGAATTTTTTATACATTTTTTTAAAAAAATTCCTCTTTCTATTCATTAATGTGCTCTTACCTTTCTTGTTTAGGTATATAAACTTTTTTTCAAAATCCGTCCTCATGCATATATGAAATATATTGTTTCAATTATCTTATAGCTTCTAATTTATTAATGTGCCCAGCTCATATTGTTTTTGATGGATATGTTATTTTTATCTTCGTTTAGCTTTGAATTAAAAAACTTCAAAGGGTTGGTAATAATTAAAGGAGGATATAATTGTGTGCATGTCTTACTTTCTATTTTTCATTGTTCTTATCATAAGAATTTCAAAAAATACTTGTCTAATGCTTGTATATCGTGGTTAAATGGTAGTCACTGAACTACACTGATCAAAATTAGTTATTGTGATCTTCCCCCCATGCTTTATGTTAACCTTATCTTGACAAAGTCCTGTTCATTCACCTATAATAGAGTTCAAAGCAAGATGGCATTTATAGCAATTTGGTTAAAATTTCAGCCGGGCGCTTTTATGCAGGCTCTTCTTCAATTTTTATTGGTTGGTTTGTGTCACAGGTATTGTACTGGAGGAATTAGGTGTGAAATGGCATCAGCCTATGTTAGATCTAAAGGTGCAGGCTTTGAGAATGTGTTTCAGGTTTAAATGGATTTCTATATTTCTATTTCTTCATTTAATGATTATTACTAATAATGTTGTATCGAAATTAAATATGTTTTTTGAATGGATGAAATGTAGTTGATCCAATCAACTTGTACTAAATTGTATGTTTTATAAAGCAATTGATGATTTGTAGTCATTAAAGATGCATGAATGAGGAGCCTTTGGTTATGAGTAATCCACAAGATTTCCATATTCACACAATCATTTTTCTTATATTTTTGTCCTTCAATCTTTTTTGTTCAAGGGACACGAAAGAGTTAATGTATATATTTGCTTACTACTAATTTTCCCTCAACTGTAATTTTGTTCAAAAAGGAGGAAAGTGTTTGGATAAACTCCAGAATTATTTATTATTTATATTTTTCTTGAGGTTTCTAGGTGGATTATTTTGGGATAAGCTAACATTGCATTTAGTCATTATTTGAGATGTGAAAACAATTCTACTTAAATGCAGATATTTTATACATTGTCCCAAAGATCATCTAAAACAAAAGTTCTGTATGTTGACATTCTCTGCGATGAAAGTTCCATGTTAAAAGTAGAATGCTGTCTTAAAGGATGCAATTAGTGTTATGTGGTTTGTTGAGACTTAGATGATGTAGTAAGCATATATATGCTGATGTTTTATGAATTCCCATGTCTCATAAAAATAACAATATTAATTGAATTGGCATAGTCTCTATTTCTTGTCTCTTTGCACTGTGATTTAGCATATAGTTATTATGATAACATGGCCCTAAGGAAGTATAAATGGTTCTCATGTAGATGATGAACTTTTTTAGTAACAATAGTTTTCTTGCAGTTATATGGTGGAATTCAACGATATCTAGAACAATTTCCAGATGGTGGCTTTTTCAAAGGAAAGAACTTTGTTTTTGACCACAGGTATTGTATATGATACTTAATGAGTGAACTGTTAAATCAATTCTGTTAACCTAGACTAAAATTATCTCAGCGACTAGAGAAATCGGGCTCCATTCTCTGAATCCTATAGAAAAGTCTGTTGCTCTTTTTGTTTTTTTTTTTCCCTTTTTCCTGTAGCAGAGTGTATTCTTTTTTTCTCCACCAGTGCTAAAAATATTTATTCTTGTTTTAGAGTTTAGACTAACTAAACGTCATTGATAATTTTTGTTCTATTATAGAGAAACTTGTCAGGTAGTGGTGTGTACCAAAAGAAAGTTTTGTTTTATTTTACAATGACTTATAGAAGGAATTTGGTCTAATGTCACTTGGAACAAGGATACTTCCTGTATGTGGAGCCCATATATGAGTTTGGCATCCCATGTAAGTTACAGTATGATGTGAATTGTGGTAGTGCAAGGCTGCTACCTGCCAAAAGCTTCTTAGCACGGTCTTAAAAAGGAAGGGGTACAGGTTAGGGTTCCCCATTCGTATAACGATCAATCAGGAAGAGCAAAAGGTTATATATCACATAGTCGGATGTGTTGAGGTTATTCTGCTTACGAGAGTGATGTTCTTTTGGAGAATAGATGATAAAGTTGAATAAGATATGACTTAATGAACTTGTTCTTGACTTATGTTCTTCCGAACACACCAAATTGTACTCTTCTTTTTACAATGGTTTATTCACTTTCCCTTTCCTAAAACCTCGAAATCTCATCCTAAGTAGACACTGATTGTAATAAGGATAGACCATGACTCTCCAGTAACTCAGAAAGCCTATTTCGCAGTCCACACTGCCGTGCAAACGGTGCAATACAAAAATGACAGAGAACAAACTTCTTTGTTCAATTTGAAAAGCTACACAAACCAGGAGGTAGAGACTTTCAAGAACGTGCTTATGCAATAAATCATTAGTTTTTAGTTTATTATTTTATTGAAAATAAAAGACCAAACAAAAGCATCAACCTTCGAGGGAGATTTGGCTTTCCAAATAAAATAAGATAAAGGAAACATCACCATCTAAAATCTTAGTTTTGAAAGCAGAATTCTTTCTTTTCTGTTTTTCGCAAACTGCATGGCAATTGTATTCATTCTGTTAGGATTTGTTGAATTTAGTTTAGTTTGGTAACCATCATAATACTCTTGAAGAAAAAAAGTGTGATACTGAAAAAACCTAGTGAGAATGGTATGGTGAACTTTTTGTTATTTCTAGGTGGAAGTGGTAATTCTTTAACTTACCCTCATTGTTATTGTAGGGTTTCTGTTGGCAGTTCAGATGCAAATGTCTTGGGTTCCTGCCTTCTCTGTAAATCTCCATTTGATGATTATTCTGCTAGGAGTCGATGCAGTTACTGTAGAATGCTTGTGTTAGTTTGTGATAGTTGTCGGGTATGTGCTGACGATATTACTTCAATGCATAGTGAGGACAGCCTTTATCAGAAATATACTTTGTATGCTTATTTCTCTTAAATGTATAGGCATCAATGAGCTTACCTTGCTATCTGATCCCATATACCGACTGGCCCAACAACTTCAAAGTGGGATGTGGATGCCCATTTAAATGTTTTGGCCCAAGTTTTTAGGGCTCATGGTTGGATGAGCCATTTTCTTATTCCCTCATATTCGATGAGTATCACAAGAAAAGCTAAAAGTTAAAAGAGCAAAAGAGCAAGTGAAAAGATCATTTGCAGTTCGTCTAACCATGCCTTTATCTATATTGTTTTCTGGTAGTAGCTTTTTTTCCTTATATCTTTGGATTGAGCCTCTTAACAAATACTACTAGTTGCTTTATCCAATCTTTCCCATGAACAAGACAGAATATTATATGGATAGGCAATTTTGTAAGAAAAAGATGCACTGTTACAATCTTAGGTCGTAATGGATGAATTTCAGTTAAGAACTGAAGAAAATTGATAAGAAGAGAGAATTTATGAGTAGAATTCTAGACATAGAAGTGAGATCAGAGGAGAGTAAGAAGAAATTAGGTTTGGGGAGAAACAGAATGAATTCCAGAAAATTATGTTACAATCAAAAATATCGAACTAACTCTCCATGCTACTAACTCAGTTATTTATAGGAAAGTAACAGACTCTTAAGTAACAACATCCACCATCTGACACATCATCACAACTAACACACTACTGGACAACTATAGCATAACATGCACCCTCCTGGCCTCCTTTATTTAAGTACATGAATTGACTACTGGTACATATAAAAAAATTACGTGGAATGGCACCTATTCATTGTATCTGTAATTTCTTAGATTTCTAGATAATTGCTTCTGAATTCTTTTACATGGTCTGGCAGGAAAAAAGTTGTGTATATGTTTGCGAGCTGTGCCATGAAAATGGCAATAGTGTTGTGTTGCTTCCATCAATTGAAAATGAGAAGTTGCAGGAAACATCAACACCCCTTGAGTTTGAAGGTGTTCCTACAACGGATAATATGATATGTTCATCTCATTTCCCTATGAAGAATGGTAAGGTCTGTAAACTGCATCGCTAATACAACTTTTACTTTTTCTCCCTTCTCCCATAAAGCTTCCTTTCCTGAATCTTAGCTCTTCTCTTTGATCTAACATCAAGTGTAATGCCATTTCCTTGTTTTTGTAATTGACCCGTTCAATCTTGCAACAATTATTTGGTATGCCTATTTTTTGGCTTCAAAACTTATTCACCAAAATCTGGTAAATTACTGAAAAAAACATTAATCTGCCTTGTCTAGGTGCAAAGACTTTGAGAAAACTGAGAATTTTATGCTTGCATGGGTTTCGGCAGAATGCTTCTAGTTTCAAAGGAAGATCGGCATCATTAGCCAAGAAACTCAAAAACTTGGTTGAGCTTGTTTTTATCAATGCCCCCCATGAGCTGCCACTCGTTTACCAACCTTGTCCAGCAGACCTAAATCTTAATCATGTCTCGGTTTCTGCAGAGCGAAGTTCACCACCACCAAAGAGGTGCAATAAAAAGTTTGCATGGTTGGTTGCTCCTAATTTCAACAAGAAAAGCGACTCTGATTGGAAAATAGCAGATGTTCCATTTGATTATCTGCAGTACCAGCAGCAAACCGAAGGGTTTGATGAATCACTTGGATATTTGAAAACAGTATTTTCTCAGACAGGACCTTTTGATGGAATCTTGGGATTTTCACAAGGAGCAGCTATGGCTGCCTCAGTTAGCGCACTTCAACGGAGGCTAAAGGGTGAGGTAGATTTTAGATTTGTGATTCTGTGCTCGGGATTTGCTGTTAATTTATCAGATTATGAGCAAGGTTCAATCAATTGCCCCTCCCTCCATATTTTTGGCAATGAACAGGGTGATGACAGACAGATTGCAAGCCAAACCAGCAGAGACCTAGCATCTCTATTTGAAGAAGGTTGTTCTGTCACTATTGAACATGAATATGGTCACATAATACCTACACGGTCCCCATATATCGATGAGATCAAAAGTTTTCTTCGACGCTTCCTCTAATTTGGGGATTGGGCACATCGACTCCAAGCTTGAAAAGTACATTACATTGAAACATAAAAACGTCTGAGATTTTCTCATCTTTGCTGTTCTACGAGACCGACCCATCTGCCGAAAGACATTTAAATAATGTCCATATACTGAAATGGTTCAAGTTGTACTTTACATATGTAGCTGACAATACTTTTTTTTTACACCTGATAAAATCTTTTTGTGACCTGATAAAGCCTTGTGTTTGGCACTGTTGAGTGTTATAACTGCTCCTCTCTTGTGCATCTGCATTCTGCACAACTCATTTGACTCTGATTAAGCTCTGCGAATAAGCACGAGCCTTTTGATTGCAGGCTCATTAGTTTATTTTTACTAGTATTTTATTTTAAAGGTAAAATTAAATAAAAATATATTCTTACTATCTAAAAATTATTATTATTATTTTTTGAAGCTGTAGTGTTATGATATTATGACTGTGATAAAATAATTTAAAATAATTTTTTTTTTGAATATTATCATAATAAATTTGAGTAATTAAGATTAAAAATCTCAATAAATTAAAGATAATTGATATTTTTATATAAAAAATTGGTATTTTAACGTGATTCTTAGTGAGTGGGTCCCACACCTTTCATGTGATAGGCTGTGATGAATAGTGACTACGTGTCGTCTCTATATCAGTTTTCTAAATTAAATGATTTACGTAAAATAGTATATAAACTTAAAAACGTAAATAAAAAGTACAAAACATAATAATAATTTTTAAATTTAAAAATATTAATTTTAAATTTAAAAATATATTTAACTTTTCAAAAAATATATTCTTCACTGACCCAAACAAAATTTTACTAAACAATTTTAACCTTTCTTACCGAATGAAACACCACCAAACAGAGTACAATATGGAGATTCTAAATAGGAAGAAGAATCATCTGAAAAGGTTTATCAAGAGGTCTAAAACCCTAAATTGAGAATTCAGATAATTCTGATACAAAGAATGCAGATTCTCAGGGGAAAACTACTACAAAGAACCTCACTCAGATTATTCAATCTAGTTCGTATCTTTTCTCAAACATTTTTTCATGTTTTTGTCAAGTTTGTTGTATTTTGTGGAGTTACGAATTGGGTACTTTTCTAATGAGTCTTTTTTCCCTTCAATTCGTATAATTTATTCGGAAGTTTATTAAATTTCATTGTTAAAGTTTGATATTTTGATTGAATGAATGCTTGTTCCGTTTCAAGTCTAAATCTTTGTATGTTTTTTAATTCAAGATAGTAACTTTCTATTTTTTTTTTAATATTTTTTTATATCATTGATACTCTGTTGGTCTTGTTGAATTTTCATGAAGTACTGTTGTAGAAATTCCAGCATTGTCATATCGAGCTATCCCTTTATCGAATTGACATAATGGAAGTTGCTTTTTCTAATTTGCTTTTGTTTTTTCGGGCACTCAGGTCATGAATTTTTCCCCATTTGAGTGTTTTATTCATGATCTGGAATCTATCGCTCTCTTCATGTCACTGTCTCTCTGCCTCTGTCACACACTTTACCTGATTAATATCAAGCTAATATTTCATGAATTGGTAATCATAGGTAGCTGAAAGCCGTGCTTATTCTACGAAGAAGTTATGCGATGTCGGGCAGCCAACAGCTGCTACTCACCCTCATGTACTGCTACTGACACCTAATTGTTTTCTTGTTTAAGGAAAATTTATTTTTACATTTACTTATGCCTTTGTTTGTGATTGTAGTTACTTAAAGAAGGGGAGATAACACCTGGCATTACAAGTGAAGAATATATTTCAAGAAGGAAGAGATTACTGGAACTTCTTCCGGAGAAGAGTTTAGCTATAATTGCAGCAGCCCCAGTAAAGATGATGAATGATGTTGTGCCTTATACTTTTAGACAGGATGCAGACTACTTGTATGTTACTGGTTGCCAACAACCTGGTGGCGTAGCAGTTCTAGGTCACGAATTTGGGTTATGCATGTTCATGCCAGAACCAAGCCCCCATGTATGTTCAAACTTATATAATATCTGAAAATATTATCTAATATTTTTGTGGTGATAACTCTGCTTGAGTAATATTGTTTGCATGAATTTACTAATTGTCTATAAAGTAAAACTATTGTTTAACTGAACTTGCTCCAATACTAAAAAAGAGATTTTACTTTTCTCCTGACCCTTTTCTTTTATGAATATTAAGGTTACTGAGGACACACTTAGACATTACTTTTTTTAAAGAATAATTTTTTGCTTCTTGTTAATAAGATTTAAACCTTTATACTTAGATATTGAAAAAGGAAACTCATTTCTAATTTTGACCTATGCAAACCTTAATATTTATAAAAGAAAAAGTCAATAGAAAAGTGAGTCCTCTTTTCGAGATAACGACAGTATAATTTAAAATGTGATGTAAAAACTAATTTTTTTTTATCTTTTTTCCAATCAAATTCTCTATTCAATATACATTTTGACCCTGAAATGAAAGTATTATACAAAATAGTGTGGCCATGCATATAGAGTTGTACAATAGAAACAACAATTTGATATGTCGCTGATTTTTGCGAAATGTATTTTAGGATGTTACTTGGCAAGGTGAAATTGCTGGAGTTGATGCAGCTTTGGACACATTCAAGGCTGAGAAATCATATCCTGTGAGCAAATTAAACGAGGCAAGTTCTTTTCTTTTTCATTATTTATTTTTTCTCTTTGGTGATGATAGAAACCGGAAGAACTGATCGAAGTTGCAATTAAGCTTTGCGTGGGCTAAGGGAAATTACATTTATATCCCTCTATCAGTCAATTTCGCTATCGCTAAATCGCGCGCAAGCATACGCGGTCCACAAATAATATAAGATAAGTTGAGTGTCGTACCCACGAGGACGAAGTCTTAAGTGATAATCCAATACAAAGATAAAGTCTATACTGCCTTATCTAAACAAGTGAAATAAGTTGGTGTGTTAAGCTATTAGAATTTAAAAGTGAAAACTAAGAGAAGTAGTTGTACAAGGAAGTCAAGATAGGATTAGAATTCTCCTAATGCGTCGCCTAATCTCCTAACTCTCCACATTACAAACGAATCAAGGAATAGTCAACCGAGAACAATAACTACACAAAAGCTTCTGTCGAAGGTCAATTGCACACCCCTAGCTAGATGAATCACAATATGTCTATTGGTGAAAATAATTAGGCTAGGGTCATTAAGCTTAGCCTCAAGGCTACACAAGACAAATAGAGATATGTCTATCCTATTAGCAGTTTATGCACACATTCCATAGGCATGGTCATAACAGGTGTTCTTGCATTTAAGAGTTAGATATTAATATCCATTTTCCAATATCCATCAATATCCATACCAATAACCCTGTCAAGAAATCAGTCAATAAGCAAGAAATACAACAACCCATTTTAAAATGATTCATTATATAAATAGGAAAGAAAGTTAATTAAGCTAAACAATAGGTTACATTGCAATCCTAAAAAATAGAATTAGTTAATATCCATAGTACTAATACACATTTCTATAACATTCAACATGCTCATTAATACACAAATAAATGAAAGATTTGGAATAAGAAAACTCATGTTGTGAAGTTTTCTGTGTCCAACTCTTCTCTTCTCTACGTAAAAGTCGAGCCTTTGTAGGATCTGATAACTATTCTTACATGAAGCCGCGACTTCTTTCACTTTTAACTAATTAATACTGTAAATGAAAAATCTATTCTAAGCTATCTCTGTAATAACTATGCAGGCGGTTGCTTCAATGAATAATGTGGTCTCCTCTTTCTCTAGGTCATTAAAATCACTTTAGTGCCTAAACACCGGAGGTGGCGCTGCGGCGTGGGCAAAGAACTAGCAAGTGGCGTTGCGGCCATGGCGTCGTGTGAAAAACACCGAAGGTCGTCTTTGTGGCTTGAGCCCATGAAGGGCTCCAGGCGTTCTTGGCGCTTGAGATGACGTCGACTGGACAAGTGGTAGCCTTTGTGGCGAGCTTAAAACTTGGCTTTAGTATTTCTGGCAGAGTGTATGAAAAATGACTGTTTTGCCACTGAAAGCTGGAAAAGACCACTAAGCCCTGCATCATAGAGATTAAACATAATAACAACAAAATATATATAAAGGCTAACTAAATAACATAAAACAGGCAACATCTTAAACCACAAAGTATCTGATTCGCGGGTATAAATTTCACTCATCACCCGACGAGACTTAGTATAATTTGTTTATCGATATTAAAACTAAGTCATTACGATCTTAATTTAAACTGATATTTAACTCTCTTTTCAGGTAGTCTTCACTGTTTATGCCACCTCGAAGGGGTCGGAACATAATACCTCTCGATCACGAGGTTGATAGAACATATAGACGATTGCAGAGAGAAAAATCTCGGGACATACCTACTCCTGTTATAATGGCCGAGGAACTTTTGAAATCTTTAAGGGAGTATGTTATGCCTCATATTGCAGATTTACAAGCGAGCATTCTCAGGCCCGCCATCCAAGTAAACAATTTTGAAATTAAGTCGGGGCATCATACAAATGTGCACCAATATTCAGTTTGGGGGATTACCGAACGATGACCCCAATAATCATTTGATAAACTTCTTGGAGATCTGGGATACGTTTAAGTGCAACGGAGTGTCTGACGATGCCATCAGACTCCGATTGTTTCCATTCACCTTAAGGGACAAGGCCAAGAGCTGGCTATATTCACTCCCGTCAGGCTCCATCACCACATTGGTTGACTTGGTTCAGAAGTTCGTGGCGAAGTTTTTTTTGCCCGCTAAAACTGTCAGGCTCAGGCACAACATAACATCTCCAATTTGAATCAGAGTCTCTGTATGACTCATGGGAGCGATTTAAGGATCTTCTGCGAAAATGCCCCCACCATGGATTGCCTGAATGGCTCCCCGTCCAGACATTTTATAATGGGTTATCCGGATCTACTCGTTCGAGTATAGATGCCGCTTTTGGAGGGGCATTCATGTCTAAGCATCACGCAGAGGGGTATGATTTAGTGGAAACAATGGCGTGATAATTATCAATGGTGAATGATAAAGCGAGCCCTAGAAGAAGCGGCGAGGGTATATGAGGTTGACTTCGGTCACATCATTAAGCGGCTCGAAATAGCATTATTAACGAAAAGGCTCGACACTATGGGAGTCTGGCGGTGTAGAATGTTTAGGCGTCGCGTCTGCGTGTGAATTGTGTCGAGGAAGCGACCCGACTGATCGGTCTTGTGATAAGCCACGAGTCGGTTCAATTTGTTTCAACCTATGGTAATGACAAAATTATCACAGGTAAAGTGGATGATTCCCCCAAGTAAGCATACTTGAGATGAGTTGGCAAAGACTTTAATTCGAGGATCGGAGGTTCTATGATCGATGGCTGGGCCTTGGAAGTGGATGCTTCATTATCATTCAGAGACTCAAACTGTCTTTGGAACTGTTTAGATCTCTGTGGTGCATCCAGCCACTTGGCATATTCAACATGAGTGGGCTCTTCCATAGTACTAGCCCACAATCGATGTAACTAAAGGATTATCATGCGGGTTTACGAGAATACTTCCACAGCTTGTATTATCAATCACTTTAATCTGGAAGTAGTCTTCAGGGGTATTCAGATATTTCATTGATCTGAACACATTGAAAGTTACTACCTGATACTCTCATAGTCAGCTCCCCTTTATGCACATCTATAAGTGTCCTCCCAGTAGCTAAGAATGGTCTGCCCAGTATTATAGGGTTGTGTTACTCGGACTCGCCTCCTTACGATGGAGTGCCGTGTAATATTACCGATCCGATCCGGCAAGTGAGGATTTGTGTCGGGTGCGACACTTTCAATCCGGATACGGGATATAAGAAGAAGAAGGATCGACAGATCGACAGAAGAAGAAGAAGAAGATTCGACGAAGAAGAACAGAATCGACTGAAAGAAAAAAGAAGAATCGTACCTTTTTTTCTTCTTTGAATCATCCCTTTTTTCTTCTCGCTTCTGAGTATTTGAACCAACTTCTGACTGAGTATTTGACTTGAGTTTTTGAGATCAGAGATGGAAAATAAATATCTCTGGAAAATTACAGTTAGGTACCCCATAGTTTTTATAGTTTTTTAATTTAATCTCCCAAGTTTTTTAAAACTTCAAAATAACCCCTGGAAAATTACTTATCAGTCCCCATAGTTTTCTTCCATTTTAGCCCCTGAAATTTCAGTAGTTTCAATTATGCCACTGTTTCTTAATATTTTTGTACTTCAACCCCTAAAGTTTAATGATAAATGCATGTCTATATGAATTTGGACAGCATAAACATTGTTGTTAAAAAATCATAACATATCGTATCCTCGCACCCGTGTTCAAATTCGAATCCATATCCGCGTATTCTCTATTTTTTGACTTCACGTGTCCGACACTTAAATTCATTGACTGACACCCTTTTAGAGTCCGAAAATGCTTGATTATAGGGACCTCCACTGTCTTCCTAAAATCTAGAATGATATAAAGTCTGCTTGAGGAAAATGAACTTGTCCACCTTGACAAGCACATCCTCTACTATCCCATTCGGATACGTAAGAGATCTATCCGCCAATTGCAAAGTGACACTTGTGGGTTTGGCTTCATTTAGTCCCAGCTTCTTATATATAGACAAAGGCATCAAGTTAATGCTAGCCTCTAAATCACACAAAGCCTTGCCAATGAATTGGTCCCTGATAGTGCAAGGAATCGTGAAGCTTCCTAGATCTTTTAGCTTTGGCGGAAGCTTGTTCTGTAGGATGACACTGCACTCCTCTGTCAGAGCCACTGTTTCATAGTCCCCCATTTTTCTCTTCTTAGACTATGTCTTTCATGAATTTGACATAGCTCGGCATTTGCTCCAACGCCTCTGCAAATGGAATATTTATGTGAAGCTTCTTAAACACTTCTAAGAATTTAGAAAACTACTTATCAAGCTTTTGTTTCTGCAGGCGCTGTGGGAATGGCAATTGAGGGATAGGAGGACTGGCTTTGTTCACCGTTGGGGTTGGGGTTGTAGGATAATCTTGAGTATTTTCCTCAACCCCAGACTTATCATTATCCTTCTCCACAATAGGTTCCTCTACAATAACTTCTTCTAGCACTATAGAATTTTCTCCACCATTTTCATTTATAGTTCTCCCACTCCGGAGTGTAACTGCTTTGCATTGTTCCTTGCCCTCCCGTTTTGAGTTGACATTAGTGTCACTAGGCAATGTGCCTTGTGGACGACTGTTCAGAGCAAAGGCCAACTGTCCACTTGTCTCGTTTTGGGCAATATAACGTGACAGGAGATCTTCCAGACTAGGTTTTCTTTCCTGTTGAGGAGGTAGTTGGTGGTACTGATTCTGATAACTCTGTGGTTGTTGGTTGTACTGATTTTGAGCTTGGAAACCCGGAGGGTTTGAAAAATTAGGCCTAGTGGTTGAAGGTTGTGCTTGATTGCTATTGGAGTTGCCCCAAGAGAAGTTTGGATGATTTCTCAAGCCCGGATGGTAATGAGTGGGGAGATTAGCATTTTGTTGCCACCCATAGTTGGAAACAAATTGAACTGACTCAGGGCTTATTGCGCACTGATCAGTTGGGTGGCTCCTTTGACACATATCACACCAAGCGACGCTGACACTCCGAACATTCTCGCGATCGGGCTGGCGATAAAGTAGGTTTTATACCTCTTTTATTGGACATCAATTCACGAGAATTATGCTCATCTCAAGTACATTTTAGTGTGTTTTAAGTGCATTTTGTGTTTATTTTGCATTACTTGTAATTAGAACCCCTATGGTATGAAAATGCAGGAGATGACATAGCTCGACATTGGTAGGTGGTATGAGACTAGCGAAGGCATGGCACGTGAAACGAGTGCAGATAAGGAACTGAGCATTTATGGAGGAACAAGAAACAAACAATGAGCAAACAACAACAACAACGATGAATAGCGATTATCACGGCGAGCGAAGTAAGCCATGGCCACTTGCTACGACAACGTATTCCTCGTGCGCCGCGCTATATGCAGGCAGAGGCTGAAAGTACATTAATGCGCCAGCTGTTGAAACAAACTAGATGTCGTGGCCGCCTTCATTTTTACTCTTTGCGATCACGCATCATGACCGTCTTGGCGTTATCTGAAAGTCGTTATTTGACTTATGTTTTTGAATTTGAAATTTGAATGTGGTATTATCTGAAACTATTCTGGTTGGTACCAGACGTGGTTATATTGGGTTTTTATTAGTTTTTTATGAGGGTAATTAGGGTTAGAGCTTTGAACTACTTTTCTAGAGAGGATTTGAGCTTAAACTCAAGATTTTCTACATCTTCTCTGGAATTCAGTTATTAAATAAATAATCATTTCATTTTGCTGGAAATTATTGGAGATTTGGATAGCACTTTGGAACACAATCTGCAATTGGGTTTGATCAATTCTATCTTCTCTCTGAATTGCATTATTTATTTTCCATGTGTTACTATAATCCCATAATGGCTTTCGGTTCAGAAATGAACTAAATTCCATTATGGGATTCTAACGGATTTTGATATGTAGTCTATAATTAATTGCTGAATGCTTGATTGTTAGCTTTATCATTGGAATTTACATTATGATTGATTGGATTGCATGAATGTTTGATCACCATTCATTTTATATGCTTTCATATGGAATTGAAAAATAACATGTGAGCATGGTCATAATCATGATATAGGCGTTTACAAAGGCTTGAAATGTTTAGCTTTATATTTCGTGAACCGTGATAGAAATATCTTTGTTTCACCGTGTGTAGTAATATAAGAGCTTGTGCTTCATTCAATATTGCGCAATTTCACATGTAGAGTATAGTGATTTTGGTCTTATTGATGATTACGTGATTTCTATTGCATGTGGAGGTTATGTAAGCGAGTCATAATACATTGAAAAATGGTTATGTCTAAGTTTGTGCTCTTGGCTAATTTTCCAGGATACTTGTATAATCTTGCATGATGGTATTATTTAGATGAAATATGAAATGAGATTAGAATCCCATTAACTCCAAATTTGATTTCATTAAAGTAGAATTATGTTTAATTACTAGTTGATTGAGAATTAATTGAAATTGTGATACTTTCAGATACAACGGGGTGACAGAGGACACTTCCTTAGCATTTCCTTATATCTCTCCCAGGCTTCATATAATGATTCACCTGATTCTTTTTCAAATCAGCATCTTACTACTCTCTTCTTTGTTGCTTGTTATTGGTTCTACTGTTTGTTGCTTGTTCCTCCATCAATGCTCAGTTCCTTATCTGCACTCGTTTCACGTGTCATGCCTTTGCTAGTCTCATACCACCTACCAATGGCGAGCTATGTCATTTCCTGCATTTTCATACCATAGGGGTTCTAATTACAAGTAATGCAAAATAAACACAAAATGCACTTAAAACACACTAAAATGTACTTGAGATGAGCATAATTCTCGTGAATTGATGTCCAATAAGTAGGTATAAAACCTACTTATCACTTGCATTCCCATAGTGTCGAGCCTTTTCGTTAGCGCTGCTACCTGAGCCGTTAATGATGTAACCGAGTTAACCTCATATACCCCTGCTGCTCTTCTAGGGGTCTGCCTATCATTCGACCATTGATAATTATTGACCGCCATTGTTTTCACCAAATCATACCCCTCTGCGTGATGCGTAGACATGAATGCCCCTCTAGAAGCGGCATCTATACTCGAACGAGTAGATCCGGACAACCCATTATAAAATGTCTGGACGGGGAGTCATTCAGGCAATCCATGGTGGGGGCATTTTCGCAGAAGATCCTTAAATCGCTCCCATGAGTCATACAGAGACTGATTCAAATTGGAGATGTTATGTCGTGCCTGAGCATGGCAGTTTTAGCGGGCGGAAAAAACTTTGCCACGAACTTCTGAGCCAAGTCAGCCCATGTGGTGATGGGGCCTAGCGGGAGTGAATGTAGCCAACTTTTGGCCTTGTCCCTTAAGGTGAATGGAAACAATCGGAGTCTGATGGCATCGTCAGACACTCCATTGCACTTAAACGTATCACAGATCTCCCAGAAGTTTATCAAGTGATCATTGGGGTCATCGTTCGGTAATCCCCCAAACTAAATATTGGTGCACATCTGTTTGGTGCTCGGCTTGATTTCAAAATTGTTTGTTTGGATGGCGGACCTGAGAATGCTCGCTTGTAAATCTGCAATATGAGGCGTAGCATACTCCCTTAAAGATTTCTGAAGTTCCTCAGCCATTATAACAGGAGTAGGTATGTCCTGAGATTTTTCTCTCTGCAGTCGTCTATATGTTCTATCAACCTCTTGATCGAGAGGTATTATGTTCTGACCCCTTCGAGGTGGCATAAACAGTGAAGACTACCTGAAAAGAGAGTTAAACAGATATCAGTTTAAATTAAGATCGTAATGACTTAGTTTTAATATCGATAAACAAATAATACTATGTCCCCGGCAGCGGCGCCAAAAACTTGTTGGTCGATTTCGCTATCGCTAAATCGCGCGCAAGCATATGCGGTCCACAAGTAATATAAGATAAGTTGAGTGTCGTACCCACGAGGACGATGTCTTAAGTGATAATCAAATACTAAGGTAAAGTCTATACTGCCTTATCTAAACAAGTGAAATAAGATGGTGTGTTAAGCTATTAGAATTTAAAAGTGAAAACTAAGAGAAGTAGTTGTACAAGGAAGTCAAGATAGGATTACAATTTCCCTAATATGTCGCCTAATCTCCTAACTCTCCACATTATAAACGAATCAAGGAATGGTCAACCGAGAACAATAACTATACAAAAGTTTTTGTCGAAGGTCAATTGCACATCCCTAGCTAGATGAATCACAATATGTCTATTGGTGAAAATAACTAGGCTATGGTCATTAAGCTTAGTCTCAAGGCTACACAAGGCAAATAGAGATATGTCTATCCTATTAGCAGTTTATGCACACATTCCATAAGCATGGTCATAACAGGTGTTCTTGCATTTAAGAGTTAGATATTAATATCCATTTTCCAATATCCATCGATATCCATATCAATAAACCCTGTTAAGCAATCAATCAATAAGAAAGAAATACAACAACCCATTCCAAAATGATTCATTATATAAATAGGAAAGAAAGTTAATTAAGCTAAACAATAGGTTACACTGTAATCCTAAAAAATGGAAAATGACCTAAGGTCGTATTGCAAGTACGATGAGCCCATGAAGGGGCCCAGGCCATTGCGGCTGAGATGACGCCAACTGAACAAGGGTGGCGTTATACATGAAAGCTTAAAGCTTAGCTTTAAGGCGTTCTTGGTAGCAGTGTATAAAATGACCGTTTTGTCCCTGAAAGCTGGAAAAGACCACTAAGCCCTGCATCATAGAGATTAAACATAATAACAACAAAATATATATAAAAGCTAACTAAATAACATAAAACAGGCAACATCTTAAAGCCACAAAGGATCTGATTCGCGGGTATAAATCCCACTCATCACCCTCTAAGTTATTTCAAGGGTAGTTTATAGAAAAGGAATAGACCCGGTATAAGGTGAAGGCAAATTGTTGGGCTCCTGGAGGAATATTTTAGAATCCCATATACTAATGATACCTATGATGCTTAGAAATAACTCAACTAGTTTTAACTATATCTTCTTAGAAAGATTTTTGTAGCGTACCACGTTCTAATTAAACATATTGTACAAACTAAGCGATTCAAAAAACCCTACCCCTGCTGTACTCTTTACCATGAAAGTGACATTTTCTGTTCTCAATTTCGTTCCACGTACTGCATCTAACCACGATTTAGATAACATTTGCCTGGAATAATATTTAATCAATCACCGTGGAAAAGGGTTTTCTTAAAGTCGTGGAAAAAGTTGTTCATGGTGTAATAATTAATTGCAGCAACCAGGAAGAGTACAATTAGTTAAAGTTTTTGAACTTCCTTAACTTGACTTTTGTTTATTTACTGGTGGGAAAAAGTTCCAGCCTCAGTTTATACTCTGTATGGATCATTAAGCATGTGTGCAGCCTTGACCAAGGCCTTCAACATGCGCAGCTGGCCATTTGTAACTTGAAGAAACTCTACCTTCATCATACAAAGATATGCCCCTCTGTTTTGGTGGTTTTTTGAAAAAAAAAAATTAGGATATGCAGAAACATATTTATACACTATATGTTATATCTATTTCTATAATATGTTTATATTCCCTACCATAATACTTGTCTAATAAAACACACCTTAATACCTTATTAAGAAAACTTTCTTTTCTCCAAATTACCCTTCCCTTCTAACCCTAATAATTATCTATCGTCTCTCCTAATTAATTCTCTCACATTTTCCCTTCATTTACTTTCTCTTAATATGGTTTTGAAGTTTCTCTTTTCCATCCTACATAATTTTCCCTTCTTGCTTTTTCGTGCGATCTTAATTATAGTTGTATTCTTATTCATTGAAAAGTAGAACAAATTAAGGAAGGGTAATATTGAAAAATAGGGCCAAAAATAGTATCAAAAAGGATATAGGCAGTGGCGGAACCAGAACATATTTTAAGGGGGGGCAAAATACATCAATAAAAAAAATTTATTTATTGACGCTTGAAGAGCTTCTTTCGGTTGTATGAGTGAGAGCAAGCAATTGTATCCTGCGAGTCTACATAGTTTGAAAACGTCTCAAAATTTGTTCGTTTTCAATTGTTGAAAAAATATCCTTCTCAATATAAACTACGGATCATCGTTCATCCACTTGCTCCCATTTTGTTACATGAAGTCGATCTTGACAATTTTCATCATGAGAGAATACTCTTTCAACAATAAGCGATTCTGGCTGGTAAAACCAAAGCCAACTCGATCAATCGATATACCAATGTAAAAGTCATATGTCTTCTTGTTTCAATCAGCTTCTTAGCAAGACTTCCCAAACCCAAATTTTCAATCCCAAAAAATTGACTATCGCGCCGCAAATCATAAATGTAATTTTCAAGTTGATCCCCAAGTATCATGCGATCAACGATGAGAAGTCTTCCGGATAAAGCTCGGCAGAAGGCAGTAATTTATTTTTGTCAAATTGAGAGAACGAATCCTTGAATCAAGGCATGATATGCATAAAAGTAACTCTGTGCTTGTTACATAACAAGGATGAAATTCCCTATTGTTCCTTTGATTATTGTTCCTTTGATTTGATAATTTGGTAATTTGATTCTTATGGTCTAATAAATTAAAATTACCAAATTTGAAAGACATTTAGGCTAAATTAAAATTAGAAATTAGTTAAATTACTTACCAAAGTCCAAAGCAGACAAGCAGTTGAGGCGTGGAGCGGAGCAATGGCCAAGGCGAGTAGTGGCGGCGGAGGCACGGCGGGAGGAGGCGGCGACGCAGCGATGGGCTGTGGAGGCGAAGAGGGAAGAGATGAAGAGAGCCAGAGAGGGAAGTCTGTAAAGACTAAAGATGGAGAGGCGGAAGGCCTAATAAATTTTTTTTTTATTTTTTTAATGAAACGACGTCGTTTCATGTTATTTTTAAAAAAAAAATCAAAACAGATCGCCTGTGTTGGTGTTGCAGTCGGAGTCTCGGAGAAGAAGAATAAGCTCGCCGGCGTCTGGTTGGCTCGGCTCTTGCCCGCCTCGCCTCCGCCTGGACCGCCACCCTACCATGGTCAGCCGCCCCGCCCGCCCGCCCCGCCTCCGCCCCGCCTCCGCCTAGTTCCGCCTCTGGATATAGGACAACTAAAATGGGACAAATTAAGGTATTACATTTTCAACTATATGAAATACATGGTGAATATAATATATAAATATGTTATCGGCACGTCTTAAAATTACATGCCAAAAAACTAAATATCAAAGGGGCACATCTTTGTAGGACAGAGATTACAGTTTCAAGTATTTTTAGATTCTTGCGCTTCAATTGTTTTTGATAAAGATGTCTGGTACAGAATTCGGGACTGTATTTCTTCTATTTATTTGATCCTTTATTTAGCCAATTACAAAGGACGCAAAGAAAATGGATAAACATTCATACCTTTTAATCAATATTGTCCATTTATTGTTCTATTATACATTTTTCAAATGGATACTTTATTATTTATAATTCCGAGTCAACCGTGCAATAAAAAGAAATATGTTTAAAGAGTTTTTGTGCGCAATATTATCATTATTTGACTTTCTGAACACAATTTGTTTTTTTTGTTGTTGTTACATATTCAAATTAAATATCAGAGACAGATGTCATGCTCTTCCCAATTGCAAATTGCCGGACAAGATTTATCCATGTTTTTAGATGAAGCTATGTAATATATAACAGAAGTTAACAGTTAATTACAGCCTTATTGTTATCATGTTTGTTTTAAAATCAAACTTTATGATGTGGCCAGAGTTGTCCAGTGCCATCTGCTCACTGTCCTACTTTTTCTGTTGTGCTTCAGATCCTACCAGACATGATTGGAAGTTCTTCCAAAGTATTCCATAATGTGAATACAGCTATACCAACTTATATGAACTTACAGGCCTTTCAAAAATTATCTTTGAGAGGCAAAGTAAAGGACCTCTCTACGTACACCCATGAAGCACGATGGGTTAAATCACCAGCTGAGCTTAAATTAATGCGAGACTCTGCATCAATAGGTTGTCAGGTACTTGTTTAATTGCACTGTTGTCATATATAATTACTGGCACTAAATGGATACTTTGGTTGTGCTTATCATGTGGTTTTCTTTTCCCATTTTTTAGAGATATTTGATGAATTGTTAAGTTCTCTTTGATATTTATTGGCACTTTTTTGAAAGTAACTGATGAAAACAGAAAATAAATTTATTTGTTCATAGGCAATTAACTTTTTCTATATCTGTTGATGTTACGCTTTGTTCATATTTACTGCTTAGTACTCACGAATTTTGTTTTCGTATTGAATAGGCTCTTTTACAGACGATGATATATTCAAAGACATTTCCTTATGAAAGCATGCTATCGGCTAAGGTTGAATATGAATGCAGAATGAGAGGTGCCCAAAGAATGGCGTAAGTTCCTCTTTTTATTGAGTTTTAAAAAAGTTTGTGTGCTGATCCCCCATCCCATAGAGACACTCCCCTTTCAATCCATTTTACATGCTCTATTCTTTTGCTTGGATGGGAAGAATAAAATTTAATTTGTATCTGTTTTACCACGATATCCGAGCTAAAAGTTTACAAATGAATTTACATATATAATGTCTGATCAGTAGTGGTTTTCTGCTTATTCATGGTATTTCTAGAGTAGGATAATGTGTACTATATAACAAAATTAATTTTCTTACTAAACCAGGTTCAACCCTGTGGTTGGTGGTGGGCCTAATGGTAGTGTTATACATTATTCCCGAAATGACCAGAAAGTGAGTTTGTTTATTTCAAGCCTTTACTCACTTTTCGTGTATGAATCACCATTACTACAAGTCTAAAATTTGTATTGACAGATCGAAGAGGGAGACCTTGTTTTGATGGATATAGGATGTGAAATGCATGGTTATGTTAGTGATCTCACTCGTACCTGGCCCCCATGCGGCAGCTTTTCTTATGTTCATGTATGTCTTCTACTTTGTTGTTCCTTCTATTATCTTAGTAATGATGGCAGTATGGCACCAAACAACAATAAATGTTCTTTTTAAGCAACTTATCAAATAAAAAAAAAGTTCTTTTTAAGAAAAACTTTAACAGGAAAATGGACAAAATTTATTGAAATAAACTTTACTAGCTAACTTACATAGAACAATTCTACTAAGACAAAGACTAGAAAGAAGCAGTGATAGGAAGGGGCAATAGTTATTTCAGATGCTTGCCACCGTACTTATAGTATCACCATCCACATAGAGTGACCCCTAGAAATGTTGGGAATTATTAAAGAAAAAATCAGGGTGCGGAGGGGGAGTAAGAGAGAGATTAGTTGGTTTACAAACAATTTAATTCACTAGGCGATGAACAAAAAGATGACCACTAGTTAATTATCTATCACAATAGTTAAATACAAAAACTTCCCCTCAAGTATGAAAAATTAGACAAGTTAAACAATTTAGTCCATCAAATTTAACTAAGACAATTTAGTCCGTTAAGTTTTAACTTACAACTTAGACCAATGTACAGAGTAAATTAACCAAGTTCGTTCAATCCCTTGGCAATAGTTGGTAACTAATTTACTCTTCTTTATTACATAATTAATGAAAAATTAATCAAAATTTAGCCAATTGACTCATACAATAAATTATTATTTGTGTTATTATAATAAGCAATACATACAATAGGACTTGATTAATTAGATCAATCGTACAATTTGCATTTATATCATCTTAAAGATCTATTCTTTTCATTTCATACATAAAAGATTTTAATGAGTTTGAAATTTTCAACTGTCCTCAATGTATCTATCATCATAATTGACATTATGTTGTTGCTTGTCCTTGTTGCATTTGATATGTAATTCGCCCCATGGTTGGGAACTAATTATTGGCTCTGTCTAATTAGAAAGAAATGAAATGAGGCTATGCTTTGATTTGCTAAGTGGATAGCAAATCAGTTGTACCAAGCAGCATTATTCTTTTTTATTGAGAACATTTCATGTTGATTTTGCAATTTAATTTTTAGAAGGATGAAACATCTTATTAAATAAACTTATCTTCAATATTCATTACTCGTTAAAGGAAATAAGGTTGAACAATAATATCATATTTACCACTAGTTGCTTAGGGAATTAACAAACTTGATTAATTTACTTTGTATATTGGACTAAATTGCATGTCTAAGTTAAAATTTTATGGACTAAATTGTCTTAGTTAAAACCTAATGGACTAAATTGGTCACTTCAAACTATATGGACTAATTTGTCTAATTTTCCATACTTGAGGGGAAGTTTTTATATTTAAAGACTATCTTAAACATATTTAGTGTATATTTGAATTTTCTTTTGGGCGACTTTCCATACACAACATTCTACAGGGACACTAGGTAAATCAAATCCTTGCCTCCAACCCGCAAGGGGAAGTAATTAGTGCTTTCTTGATGACGTGTTAAAGTTGAACTAAACATTCTCAAAAAATTCTTAGAATAATTGGATGAAGTATCACCAATTGATGAAATTGCATTATATGATTAACCGTTTTAAAATCAGAATTTGTGTATGAGAATGGCTTGTGTCTGTCATGTTGAAAATTTTGATATTTAGCCTGGAGAAACTTTGAAGGTCACTCAAAAATATATAAGTTAGTAGAGTATTTCTTATTTATGTCCGAAGATATCTACCCTATAGCTTACCCTAACAACTAAAGGTCGGTGACGATTAGTTAATAATTATAAAATCAAATTTTCAAGTTACGTATAGCTCATAATATCTAGTTCTTGTTGGATAGTAACTGTCTAATCCCCACGTATCTCATCAACTAAACAAACCCATAATCATAGTTGTCAAATCGTGAATCGTATTGTGTATCGAAAACCCACATATCGTGTTTCATGTCTTGTATCGTGAATTGTTTGTCTCATACAGAAAACGAAATTAAAAAACGAAATTTAATGTGATAATATATATTTAAATATGTAAAACGCACAAATATTGGACAGTCAAGCATATTAGATCGACTATATGTAAAAGTAGTCAAGTAAATTTATTGAATAATCAAACATATTACTTATACAATTTACTCTTTCACCACCCACCATCACCATCGCTAGTCACCACCACCACTTTCTACCGTTACCCCAAATTATAGTTGTTTTTACATTTGGTTCCCTAACTATTTTTTTCTTTGTTTTGTCCTCCCTGTATCTGTTTTTCACGTTAGTCACGAAATTATAATTGTTTTTCAAGTTTAATCCAAGTATAATCATTATTCAAATTTAGTCCCATTTAATTGCTCTATTTTTGTGAGGTGGCAATGGGATTGCAGATATTATAAAGTTTGAGGACAAAATACGCAACAATAATAGTTGGGGGACAAAATTAGCTATAACTTGGGGACTTTGTTACTTAAATTATTATTATTATTATTGGCAGTACTCACTTCCAAACTAGCAACCACTCTCTTTCCTTTTGAGCTTGAGCTCGATCCTTTGGCGCCTCTCACACCTATTGCGTATTTTGCGCCTTTTACACCTTTTGCACTTTTTGAATCTTTTTAACCTCGAAAGTCTTTCAGATCTCTGTCTTTCGAACTTTCACTACCTTGCCAGTCTATATACATTCTAATGGCGAGATATGTTGAGATGGAACCCCACATATTTTGTATATTAAGGAGATCCATTTCGTTGTTGTACCAATGTTTACAATAACTGAAAAACAAATCAAATCTGATCTATTCAGAAAACATTTGAGCGATTAAAATGATGAGCTTTGCAACTTTTTCTTCGTCATTGTATTGTACGAGATCAAATATAGCACCGTCCAATTTAACATTGTTGGCATGCGTGCCTTGTCTTCCCCTATCAGAACTAGGATATGATTACCAAAAAATGCTAAATTGGTAGCGAACATTTTGGTACGAACGTTTCAAAACATTAAACATGGTACACTTTTGTTCCAGAACAACTTTGGCGATTAAAAAAAATCCTCTATTTACTCGAGCTTCTTGTTGTTCGATTTATGTAATGACAAATACGCGTAAGTGCACACGGTCAATCAAGTAATAAAGAAGTAAGAAGAGTGTCAATTCCAAAGGGAACAGTTACTAACAATTAATCTAATTAACAAGTTTTTATCAATTCAAATTCACTTAAACAATCACTCCAATTGTTTTGTGAAAATTATTCTAATTAAGAACAAATAAAAAGAAAACTAAATTAACTAACAATTATTGATCACCAAATGATAAAGACATAGGAATACAATTTTCCTAATTGCTTAACAATAACCGCCTTAGCTTATTTTCACTTATTTAATCCAATGAATTGCCAACTAGGATTGCCTATCAATTTATTAACATCTGTCAAAGATTAATAAAAAGACTTATTTTAGTTATTTTGCTACTTTCGTGCAAGACACTTAAAACAGATTCATTAAGCACAAACTCCTAACACAGTTACGTATGACATACAAGTATTTTCGTCTCATACACTGTTATGTTATCCTTAACAAGAATCAACAAATTCATACGTTATTATATTTAGATCTAATCTAAGATTTCCTCTTTCAATTCCATCAAAGACATCAAATTAATTGCTAGCTAGATAATTAATAGATTAAGCACAAAATATAATAATCAACTCAATAGGATCAACAAGTGAAAATAATGATAATTGAATTATTGAATTGCAAAAGGTTCCATTGTACCCCTAAATGGGAAATTAGTTCATCATCATAATAAAGTCAAGAAGATTAAAATTAAATAACATATCAAGTACAGATAATGAAATTAAGAGAAGAAAACTCTGTCGAGGAATCTCCAGTCTTTAAGCTTCAATCTCCGCCTTGTGTGCTCTCCAATGATATCTCCAAGTCTCCAATAGAAGTGGCTCTCAATGAATTGTAGTCTAATCCAAGTTATAATCAAGTATTTATAGTCCTAATAGAAACCCTAGCAAGTTAGGCAACTAACAATCCTATTCTAGCTCAAATTGGACAACATAACTCCCAAATCAGCTCTCTCCTCACTGGTCCAAGCGCCTCCGCCATATTACTCTGAGCCAATTTAATTGCGCCTACCACACAAAGAGTGAAAATCGATGGTCTGCAGTGCACCCCATACCGCGTAATTTTCTACATTAGCGGCGTCCTTTCAAAAAAACATGCATAACTTTTGATCCGCTAGGAGTTACGAGGCCTGTTAACTATCAAATCGAAGATCTCAACGCAATTTTCATTCTTTGAGAATTGACAGATTCTAGCCGGATCAAGGTCGAAATTCGGCTTCAAGTAGCTGCTATGTAAATGGCAAGCCTGACAACTCTAAGCTTTGATCTCTGTTGATAAAAAGATTATAACTCTCGCATCCAAACTCGGATTGGGATGATTCAAGATGTTCCGAAAAGCTAAGAAGTAGATCTACAATGAAATCCAAGTTCCAATCCAAGAAAACGAATCCAACTTGGTGTTAAAAGCTCTGCAATCTTCCCTTCTTGCATTTGCTTGCATATTTTAGTCCGAAAGATGTCTGAATTGTTTTTCCTTGCTTCTTCATGCCAATGTCATGTCATAGCCTACAAAATAACATAAAATATATGAAATGCATACATAACACTTAAAAACTAACCAAAAGATTAAGCTCAAATGCACTCGATTCTTGGATATAAAATCCACTCATCACTTCTATTGCACGAGAATGATTAGAACTTTACTTTGATTTATATATAATGAGCTTCCTTTTATATGGTCTGGTCTTTGGGTCATACAAATAATGGTTAAGACCAAATCTAATAGAAGGTTATGATTGACTATCTAGAATCAATCTCAAAAATATCAATAATATTTACAAAGTATTGTCACATTAATAAATCTAGAACACTATATTAAATACCCTAATATATAAAAGAAGATTATAGGGATTGTCATATATAAAACATTTATTCCTTAATTATTCGGTCGTCATTCTTCCATATTTTTGTTTGAACATCTTTTTATCAACCATTTTACTCTTACATCCTATCATATTGTACTCTAAATCCTGTAAACATGACGGGAGTCCAAATGTTTCAAAGTTACGAGTCTGAACCTACTTTGTTTATACTTCCTCCGACAAAGTTATCCATAGTGGACCCCACTTAAGTGCACTAATGAGTCTTTTGTTTGTTGAAATTAGTTGACTCTATGTAAGTCAATTTAGAGGTTAACATAGTCCTTTTAGAACATTTTACACTTTGAATTCTGTTCTTTTGTTGTATTTTCGTTGACTAATTTTTTTTGTACTGGTGTCTCTTTTGGTGGATAGAGGGAGTATCTGTTATCTTAATATATTATATTTTGATGCTGCATATGACATTAGAAAAGATTTGATATACAACTAGGATGTGTATATTTCAGGTAGAACTTTATGATCTTATTTTAGAGACAAATAAGGAATGTGTGAAGCTTTGCAAACCTGGCACAAGCCTTCTGGATATACACAACTTCTCGGTATGATTATAATCATAATCCATGTTTATATTATTGTTTTCTTTGGATGGTTTTGGAATTAAATTTTTTAAGTAGACATTTATTATTCAACGTATTAGTTTTCATTCTTTTACTCAAATAACAATGTAGTTGGATTCCTTAAAAAGGTTACAGAACCAGTCAAGTGTAAATTTCCTTTTCACAATTTCATCTGTAGAAAATTAAAGAATGGACATGTTCCTATATACTTAGTAACTTTATCCAGGGAACTTTGGTGAATGTTCACATTATTGTTTGTTCTTATAATACTTAGTCTGTAGTGCTATCTCAACATCACTTTTGTTATTCCATAAGAATGCATTATCGTCATGGTAGTGACATAACGTTTATCGAATTGCCACAAGCTTGCGAAATTTATTACTATAAGAGCATCCAGGTGTCTAGGACTTATTTGTTTCTTTGTCCAATGTTGGATGATTTATGGTTGATGTATTACTGCCATAAGGTCTCTCTGAATGTTACAGTAACTTGTCATGCACACTCATTATCTAGTGGTTGCATATTTACTTTTTTGATTCGTCATTATATATTAAACAAGACAGCCAAAATGGATGGGCTCCTATGTACAGTATATAATTGGCACAAGGAGAAATAAAAAGACCTCCAAATGCCTCAAAAGGGAAAACACAAAAGAAACCCTACACCCCATACAACCAAACACTCTAGTAGCACCCCTTAAATTCTGATCACATATTATAATGTTGGCATCAGATCTGGCTCATAAAGTCTATTTTTTCTCTTTCTTATACGGAAACAAGTTAAGAGTATTTGTTGGCACTTTATGCCTTTGTTCAGGTCATTAATGTAATACTATTTTAGGTGCTTACTTCTTAGATATGGTTGATCAGTTGTTGTAACAATTACTAAAGGGAGTGCACGCTCTGTGCACATGATTAATGAATTATCCTCTGTTGTGAACATATGATATGTTCTTACTTGTACAAATGACCCATGTTAGTTGTTGCAATAATTTCTTTATTCTTGTTGGCACTTCATGACTTCTTGGTTGACCAATGATAATTGTCCTGCATCTGAGATACTTCTTTTACTTGAGTGGTGGTAATACTTTCTTACTTTGAATATTGATCACAACCTCCAATAGTCTGACCAAAGGTTTTGCTTGGATAACTTATGCTTTCCAAGAGCTATAGTTCATCTGGAAAGACAGGTTTGTCACCATGGAGGAACCCACCACGAAATTTCAGAAAGATCTCTTTCGTGGAAGATCGAAATTGGAAAGAAAAAAAAAGAGAGAAAAAAAAATTATTTGTTCACTCTATAAGTTTCCTTTAGTTTGTCTTCACCAACTAAGAAGTGGTTTGATGCTTGAAAAATGTTTCGCTACAAATACAAATATATTAACTTTATGATGCTACATGACATAGGTTGATATGCTTCGGAAAGGTTTGAAGGAGATTGGTATACTGAAAAATGATCGTGATAATCGGTACCATCAGCTGAACCCAACCAGTATAGGTAATTACTACAATTATATGATCTACAATTCTTTATTTTTGAATTTGAGGTGGATTTCAGCATCCACAATAGCAAGTTCAGCCTATAGTTGTTTAAGCGTGTTAGTTCCCAATATAAAATCTATTACTAATCTTGGCGCTGAATCAACCTGGTATTGTTCTCTGTTATGTACAGGTCACTATCTAGGAATGGATGTTCATGATTGCTCTACGATCACTTATGACCGCATTCTGGAGCCAGGTGTTGTAAGTTATCTACCTGACTTATGCACATCTTGACTCAACTTGGTAACTGTGATGTTGATATGTTTCATCTATCTTCCAAAACCTTCTGGTTTATTTTTTGATATTTTGTCATTGATTGCATAAATTCTTCTGGATGGTCATTCTTTGGAAGTTTTTAAATTGGGGAAACTGGGAGGCACTGCTATTAAAGCCCTTTTAAAAGTAAGATGGAGAGAGTATATGTATCTAAGTTTTACTTATTTAGTAATTGCAGTGTTACCAAGAAACTCTAATGTGGTAGCTAATTGCTTTTTGTTATGAACGTTCCTAAAAATGGGATACTTATATTCCGAAATACATCATTTTTCTATTTTATTTCTTGCATCTTTACATAATTATATGTAAATTTCGGTGAACAAAAAGCTGGAAAACAATTCTTCCTACATGAACATTGAACTACAATAGCTCACATTTGTAGATTAATTTAATGTAAGATGCTACTATTCCTCAAACATATGTTTCCAAGAAATTGGATATTTTATTTACTATAATTTACATTCCAAGAGAACATCTAGAAACAACTCAAAAGGTTCTAGGGAAAATCTCAAAATAAAGTATATACACATCCATTTGCAGTGTTATCTATCATGTTCTAATTTTTTAATCCCACTCCTGTGTATTTCCTAGTTTCGCATAGTAACAATTCAAAATAATTGGGAAAATACTACCCCGATGAGTTAACTGTGTGACTCTTTTACAAGACCTCTTAATTCCAAATAAAAGGTCTTGAAAAAGTCATGCGGACGGCACATGGGTCATTTTCTTCAGATTAATTTCAAATAGGAACAACATTACAAGATATGAAGATAGGGAGGAAGGTGAGTGCAAAAAATTGAAACATGATGGGTATACTTGAGTGGATAACTTTAAGTTTGCCCAAAGTTTTTTGACTAAATATTTTATGAAAGCCACCCTCACATACAGCATCCCAGTTATGTGAACCAAAACAATCCGCATTCTAGGTGACATTGGATAGTAATAATAATTTTTGGGGTTCTACAAAGTACAAACTCCTAAGTATGAATAATTTCAGCACTCCGATGGAAGGGGACATTGAGATTTAAGCACCATAATCTTAAAAAAATATGGCTATGGAAGTACCAAAGTTCTGTTAAATCTCTGCAGCACATTTTATGTTCTTTGCTATTGGTTAACTTTTCTTGCAAAAATGTATTGCAGGTAATAACAATTGAACCTGGAGTTTACATCCCTTATGATTTTGATGGTCCAGAGAGGTATATTGTGTTATTTCAATTTGTTATTTCATGTTAACTTGCATCATTCAGAAATGGAATATTTGATGGTCCAATTTTAGGTTTATCATGCCATTTAATTATTTCTTTAAACAAGCAAAAGAAATTGTCTTAGTGTTGAATCTTCAATTACGATAGTCCTATGAAACAATCCTTTGCATCAAACCTATAAAGAGGAATAACTTTCATCACCTTGCACTTTTTGGATTAGTATGTTACCCATCCAACACATTATTTTAATAAATTCATGTTTGCCTTTGGAAATCTTATTCTTGTTTTTGTGATTAGAGCTCCTTCAGCAAATATATATTTCCAATTACAATGTAATTGTTTACACTTTTTCAGCTAATTTCGTTTTTCTTTTTTTACTACTATATTTTTTTCTTTTTTTTTGCTAAGTTACTACTGTATTTTTCCCATATGGGTTTCATTTGAATCTGTGATAAAAACAAAGGAGCTTCCTTTCTCCAAACTGTAAATGGCACACTTAGGTTTTTTTATTTGTATGAAATCGGATCTTTTTGGTCCTTACTATGCTACATCCTCCCTGATGATATGATGATACTATAGGGCATGCATCTCCCTTCGCTTTTTTGAATTTTTCACTTTAGGTTACAACTGTAACTCAAACATTGAGCAAATATAATGCAGGTATCGAGGCATTGGAATGAGGATTGAGGATGAAGTCCTCATTACTGAATCAGGTTATGAGGTACATTTTCCAACAAAAAGTTTACGTGTGCTCTTAGAAATCGTCACCACGGTTTTATACTCCCTCTATTCTTTTTTTTTTGTACGTCGTTTGTAAATTTCAAGGAAGCATCTTAGTTTCCCATATTATCCTTACATTATACTAATTTTTTCTTCTTCTTTCATCTTTTTCCAATAAATCGTATAAGGGTAATATTGAGATTTTATATCCAATTTGATCAGCCAGATGATTTAAGTTACATTTTTAGCCTCTGTTTTTTTCTAAAACGTTAATTAAAAAGGAACGAAGGGAGTGTCATCGTAACTCATTTGCATATTGTCTAGTAGTCTTTCTTTGATAGCATATGCTCATGTGATAACAGGTCCTCACCGGGTCATTGCCGAAAGAAATCAACCATATAGAATCTTTGCTAAACAACTACGGTCATGGAATCAGGACTGAGAATTCTAAAATCATGCAAGCTGCTTCTAGTTAGTTTGGATCCTTGAAATTCTCAATATCGAAGACATGTTATGTTTGTTTGCAAGAATTATACTTTGAAATATTAATTTCAAGTTCAAACTTGGGACTATTAGTCTTGAGATTATAAAATGACTCAATAGTCTTGATATTATAATTATCATCCCGAGATTATAATCTTAAGATTAATAGTTTTGAAATTATAATATCGGAATTATACTTGCAAACAAACACAAACAGTGTATTCATGTAACATTAGATTGTATGCTAATTCTTGTAGAGGACAATTTTTTAAGATCCCATTCTTCCATTATTTTTATTTTTATTTTTATTTTTTTGTTGATTTTTTCTATTGTTACTGTAATTTCCAATAAATAATTCAGTTGTTTTAGTGCACCATTGGTGTCATGTAAATTGTCAGTTATACTAAGGCAGTAAATGAACCGCGTCGAGTCGAATATTGAGTTGTTCAGATTTGGATTATAAAATTTATTGAGTTCAGATTTGGTTCATAAAATTTATTGAGTATAAAATAAAGTTTGATTGAGTCTCGTTTAGCTCGACTCGAATCGAGTTTGAGCAGTTTGAACTTTTCGAACGATCCGAGTACCAATAAAAAATTATAATTTTGAGTAGGTTTGAGTAATTTATCGAATTTTAAAATTTATTCATATTTGAATTATTTATATTTTGAGTCGAGTTCGAATTGAACTTTTAGTCGAATCGAATTTATATTTAAAATTGTTTGGACTGACCTAATCGAGAGGTCTTTGCATTGACATTAATAATTAGGTTAGGCAGTTAAAACTTACATAATTGTTTTCACTAATCCTTGAAATAAGCTGAAAAGTTGTTTGATAATTAATATGTCTAAAACATCTGAATGATAGAATTTTATTATTTTACCTCTGAAAAAATTCATAGTTGTAAATTTATTTAATATAATAGTTAATATTTTTTTTAATTTTTAATTTTTTTTTTACTTTATTCAGCTATTCATTCAGCCAAAAAAATCTATTTAGTCATTCAGCTCAATCATCTGATGATCGATTCAGTCATTCAGAATGTTTTTTTAAAAACAAACGCACTTAATGGCTAACCGATAGCTATTCAAATATATTCAGTCCTAAACAAACAGCTTCTTACTATATATTGTGATAAATTTATGTCGAATTATAATTACGAATCTTATTAATACATGTGATAGGAATTATAAGATCTCACTTATTACACGTCTCTCAAATTAAAATAACCATTAATACATATTCATTTAACTGACATCAAAAAATCGACGTAAATATTTGCAATATTTACCATTTTTCTTTGACTTAATAGGGTTAGGACTCGTGCTTTTTTTCTTCTTCTTTTTCAGGACAATGTCCAACTAGATTAGTCTCAATTCAATGTCTATATGAAATAAAATTAAAGATATCAAGTCCCATTACAAGAAGGTGGGAAACAACAATTAAGTCCCATGACTTCTACTTTCATTTTCATTTTCATTTTAATTGGGTAGTTGACTGACTTCACTATTTGAGTACTCTATTATTATGTGGTAAAGGAAGGATTTAGGAGCTATTTGTTTAGGACTGAATATATTTGAATGATTAAATGATTGAATCGGTCCGTTATTAAGTACGTTTGTTTTGGGAAAAAATCATCTGAATGACTGGATCGGTCATATGATTGAGCTGAATGTCTAAGTCAGATTTTTTTGGCTGAATGAGCAGCTGAATAAAGTAAAATGAAATTTTAAAAAAAAATTAACTATTATATTATGTAATATTAAATAAATTTACAACAACTTTGAATTTTTTTCAGAGAGGTAAAATAATAAAATTTTGTCATTAAGATGTTTCAGACATGTTAATTATCAAACATATTTTTTTATTCAGATTCAGATTCATTCAATTTTTATCAAACATCCCCTTATTCTATTTAGAAATTGATAAATTCACAAAAAAAAATAATAAATTTATAACAGAATTGTACCGTTGTTATACATCATATTTTTATTATAAAAATATCAAAAAATATTATGAAAATATCTGTCATATTATTATTCATGTCATTGTTTGGTTCCATATCTTTTCACATCAACAATAACTCCTCCATAATAAATGTCACATAAACTGACTTGATATTGATGAGCCAATTGTCCCCAAAGTTAGATATTATGGACCAAGTATCCCTTATCATGTGCATTTCTGATTTCTCACCTAATTTTCTCAATATATATTTAATGATATAAATACTTATTTCACTAATAATATAAAAAAATAGTTTATTTTCTACTAATCGTATAAAATGATCCAATATTTTTAAATTTGTCATTATATATTCATAATCATATCACACTACTAAGTATTAATTTATTAGTTTTAGGATATACATCAAAATATAATTTTAATATTTATGAATTTTGTAAAAGAGACTCTTTTTTGTAGTATGTTAGTATTACTTTTAACAATGACACTAACAAGACAATTATTTGCAATAAATATTAAGATTGCTAAAAATATATTATTTTGTATATTAAGAAAAATTAAGTAGAAGGTATCATGCAGAGGAACCTGCAGATCCAATTATTATATCTAATTATTTTATTTATTAGCTGTATTGCTAATTTGCTAGTACTCTACAAAGTTGATTTCATATAATCTGGGGCTGGGGCTGGGGCTGGGGTTGGGGTGTATATATATATATATATATATATATATATATATATATATATATATATATATATATATATATATATATATATATCATTGTTGTCCATATGATTAGATTCTTGATAGAATCTTTCAGCATTTAAAAAAATCGTTATATATATATATATTATTTTATAGCTCATTTCTTCCAAATTTGATTTGGAAAAAGCTATATATATATATATATATATGCTCCTTTGTTTTGTTTTTATTTTTGTTTTAATCTTGATTTTGACTTCTATCTAAATCAAAGAATCTACCATCAAGGAGTTGAAAATTTTCAAAATCTAGAAAAATGTTCTGGAGATTCTTTGTCAAAGATAAATCATAAATTTGGTGGCACAAAAGCATCCCTTTCATTCAAATTTCACCAAATGGAGGTGATAATGGATTCTATTTTTATTATTTTTTTACTTTTTTTTGGCTCCAATGGAAGATTATTCGGTTCCTTCTTTTTTATTTGTCTTTATTTAAAAACAAAAAAAGAATTTTGTTTTTGTTTATATTTCAGGTTAGAATTAGTTACTTAGTTTTTCATGTTATCTTTAATAATTAAATAATAATTTATCTCTCTCTCACGATTTTATTAATTTTAGAAGGATAATATTGTAATTTTAATAACTAACTTAATCAATAAGACAATACATTAATTAATTTATTAATCTATATACTTACTCAATTACTCCTAAATCATTATTTAAAAGAAAACGGATGAGATCAAATATGATAGTCTAGTTATAAAAGTCTGTCATTCTTACGCTACGTGAAAAAGGCCCCAATTCCCCTCTTGATCCCATTCACAGCTCCCCATAGGCCTTTAAGAATATATCCCCTTAATTATGAAAATATAATAGTATAGGTTAAAAAAATAAAGGATAAAAAATAATTGTATAGTATTAAATATAATATTAATTGTCTATGATACTCTTAAATTCTCATAATTATTATATTTATTTTATTTTTTCTCTCTCATTCGTAACATTTTTCCTTGATGGGTAATTTTAGAAAGATTGTAATTAATTTTCCTGGAATATATAAAACGACAAATAATTAAGGAAAATGAAATTATTTAAAATGATACTCCCTCCGTCTCATAATATTTAACGTTTTAGATGATTTTATTTTTCCCAAAGTATTTGACGTTTTATATAATCTAGGAGAATTAGTAACAATTTTTTCAAAATTACCCTCATGAAAAAATGTTACAGATAAAAGAGATAATATGAGATAAGTATATGGTAAAGGGTATTATAGACAATTAATACTATATTTAATGATATATAATCATTTTCTTAGTTCTTGTGCACAATTTTAAAACGTAGTAGATTATGAGACGTAGGAAGTATATATTAAAAGACAGACCTGGTAACCATGAAGTTTACTTCATTATACAGTGCTGACATGCAAAAATAAAAATCACTTTCCGACCTGTATATCGATACTAATTGATCAAAATTAATTTTATACTAACCACTCTCAAACGGAGGAAGTACAATTTTTAAAAGTGGATTATGAGGTTGACCACATGAGTCACCTCTCCAACACTAATTGGGTAACCTTCCCAACCACATTACACATGAGATGCGAAAGCACTTGCTACTACTCATTTCAACTACCTCTTTAATTATTCAACTGTTTTCATTGCTTATTTATGTTCCAAATCCCCCCCTCTTCTTGCTCCATATTACAATTTTGACTCTCATAATACTAGTAGGTGTCCAAACTCCTAGATGTCTGTCTTTATTTGTATGTGGTGGGAAAAGATTGTGAGGCAAAATGATTCGTTTAAAAATAAATCTATTATCACATAAAATCGTTCACATACCGCTCGCATATATTTATATGTATATTTTAATGACCCTACGTGCAGAGCAAGTCACGTGGACTTTCAAAATATAAATGAGAACGTATGTGAACGGTTTTATGTGATAATAGACTTATTGTTCATTTAATCCCTGTCCAAACTCCACGTCATTACTTCTCACATCAATTAAACACCAAATTATTCACATAAAAAACGTACAAAAATAATTATAAAATGAAATTTGTACGGTAGTAAAATGAATCTAAAATAAAAGTACAGGGCTAAATTGATCGTTTTGTCGGAAATGGGATGAAAAGTTGAAGGGATGGAAAAAATTTCCTCTTTTTCCATACTAGAGAAAACATGATACTCTTTCCGTCCCATAATATATAAAGTTTAAGATGATTTTATTTTTTTTAAAATTATTTGACGTTTTATATAATCTAGAAGAATTATATTTTATGAAACTTTACTAATTTTTGAAAAATATAAAAGTTTCTAATATTTTTTCCTTAAAATAATAATTATCTTTATAACTTTTAAAAAATAATATTTTATTTTAAATATAAAAAGTAAATATTATTTTAAAATATTAAATATAGTTATTATTTTAAAATTATTTAAAATATATATTATTTTAAAATATTAAATATAATTATTATTTTAAAAATAATATTTTATTTTAAAATATTAAGTATTATTATTATTTAAATTTTTTAGAAAACTAATATTTTATTTTTAAATATTAAAATAACTATTTTAAAATATTAAAATATTTATAATTTTAAAAATAATACTTTATTTTAAAATATTAAATATAATTTTTTTTAAATGTTAAACATAATTATTATTTTAAACTTATATTTAAAATAATATTATATTTTAAAATATTAAAAAATTGGGTTAGGTCAAATTGGGTCGGGTTTGGTCAAAATTAGTCAAAATGGGTCGGATTGAGATCAAATTGGGCTGAAGGAACGGAACGCCAACAAAGTGCCATTTTAAGGACTTAACTAACGAACATTTAATTTGAGTTCTTTACATAAATATACAACAATTAAAAAATAATTATAACAATAGTGTACTCATAAAATTTTACAAAAAAGAGTGTAATTAAGACTCATATTACAAAAATAGTACAATTCACATTAATAAGAAAACCTAAAATCAAGGAGAATTAACTGCCATAATTAATAATTCAAATTCAAATATTTGGGATCTAATAACAAAAACAAATTCAAAATAATAATTCAAATTCAAATCTTCATCTCCCTTTCCATATTTTCACTGTCCTTTGTAACTAACAAATTCCATCTAGTTCGTTCATAGCAGATCCGAATCTGCATATTCCATTCTCGAAAATAACTTCAGATTTCTCTCCAATGCTTGATTTATGATCTTTGAAAATATATAATGAACTTGCATTGGTCACGCTTTCCCGATAGAGGTTCCTGTGGTTTGTAGTAAATCAAGATAAAATATATATGTGACGCCCCCAAAATAGGTATACAACACCCATTCTGAGTCGCCAAAATACATGGTATAGAAAGCAAACTACAACTTTGACAATACAGATGTGTCGTGTAGAATACGACAATACAACTGTGAGTTTGAATACAAATATTGTCTTACAGTATAATATACACACCCAAATAAGTCCTCATTAATTATTCATACACTATTTTACGAAGTAATGAGGATAATGACTAAAACATCTTCCTGAACCATCACTCCATACCCCGACTCGATCCTCGCTATGTTCTCACCTCCCGAGAAGAAAATGGAACAAAAAGGAAAAGGGTGAGCTCAACTAGCCCAATAAAGAATACTACGACTAAGATAATATACAAAAATTATCGTTAGTCTTCACAGGGAAAAATCTAATAGAATACAATAGACAACAAGTTTTAGATCAACAAATGCAAATAAAATAAAGAATCCATTGTAAGAGTCACGTAGAAAGAATTCTACCGCCTTCTAAGGTTTAAAAGTTCATCATCAATAGTTTATCCCCTCGTAATAACAATCAATATACATCTTTAATCATCTTTGCATTACAGCCCGAAGATATTCATTTGTATCACCACCGGTCATGTTCATCTCAACACTGCTCATCTTTTGCCTACAGGCCAAAGATATTCATCGATTAATCGCTTCATCTTTGCACTACAGCCAAAGATATTCATTTATATCACCATTTAGGACCGAGGATGATGAAAAGCATTTTTAAAAAACGAATCCAAAGAAACAAAATGACAAGGATTAAGGATTAAGAATTCAGTACTTTGTTTTTACCCATGTCCAAAAATACTTGAAAATAATCATATTGGTGTAAAATTCAAGAATGATCAAAACATGGATACAATCAAAGCTAGTATCCGTAATAGATATTTTGGACAAAAAGAAAAAATTTTATTTTTCTATGAATAGTCTTGTATTCGTGAATAAAGGTCATTATACGTGAATAAAGGCCGTATATTGAATAAGAACAATCGACACAACAAGTTCCAAATTTGATAAAAAGTTCACCAATACTTTGGCATAATGATATTGAAGAAAAAATATCATTTAAGAAGAAAATAATATCCCTTACCTCAAAATAATCGTCTTTAATCAAATTTGTGATATAGTCTTGTGAAACTCAAGACCAGATAAAGCAACACTCAAAGTATACTCACAAGAATACGCCGATAATTTAGAGAGAGAAAGAGAAAAACTTAGTTTCCGGTGTGATTTTCAATTCTAACTTAGCCCCTATTTATAGGAAAATGTTAGAACGCCTGAAGGAGACTAAATTAATAAATTATTATTATTAAAATCAAATTTCTACGCATGCTAGCCATCAAAGACCAGCATGCCACTCTTGAAAATAATTTTCCAAAGCATTTACATGTTGTCAAACAAGAGTGGGTCCCACCCATTATTTAATAAAAATTATTTTATCTTCCTAAACTTCAATAATTAAGAGAAAATAGCTCGCTTTATCGAAAAAATTCAAACTCACGCCTTTCCATGGGAAATTCCATTCTCTACAACTTTGCGTAAGAAAATTTTTCCAAATTCCAAATGTAAATTGACCAAATCCATAAATCTGACGATTTTACGATCATAATCAATTTTCTATCAAGAATTGTGTCCACCGACACACAAAACATATGTTAAACATTTAATGCCACAAAATACTCTACCTCCTCATATACTCATATATCCCACAATCATTATAAAAATATCACCAATTAATATATTATTAAAATAATATATTTAAATGTATTATTTTATCGTAAAAGATAAAATATTAATTTTCAACAATTGTCACATTAAAAATTTCTCCATCTATATCCACATAAAATAAATATTTTCTTTATCATAATAATTAATAATTAATTATTCAAAAATAATATTACAGAATCACAAGATCGATAATTAAGTGCCCTCCTCGTGAAAAGGGGGTTTTCCAATAAGGATTTCTCCTTCTTGGTGCCTTAAATTAGGTGACCAAACCTCTCCTTATGTAACTTTCTAGACATTGCCAATAATGTTATCTCGATAATATTATTCAAATAATATGAATTATTGATTTGATAATGGAAAATATCGTGTAATGACAATTATCAAAACAATAATAATATAAATATCAATGCAAAGATTATCAATCAATAAGATAAAATAATGAATGCAGAATTACTGTAACAATTATTGAGTAGTGGCTTTACGTAAGGATCAATAATTCAACAATACTGCTCAATACTGTATCTGCCATCTTGTCAGAACCACGCAGACATCAGTATTTTAACCACCGTAACCTCCAACGGTGTTAATCGGTAATAATTTACGTCGTTATTTATAAAACTCAATCTTTGTCGTTTTCCTTCATCCAACCGCTTTTCCGTTATGGGCCCACCAATGATCAAGCTATTGCATTAGACGGAGATTCCCGACAAAAAGAATATTCCACGACCAAACGAATATTCCCATGCAATAATGAATATTTTATAACCACTTGTTTATTTTGTAAACTTTGCACATTTCACCCATAACCAAAGAATTATATCAAATTAACCCTTATTAATTTAGAATAATGAATAAAGAAAATTCAATTTTATTTATAATAAGTTGGGGTCTTACAACCTCCCTCCTTATGAAATTTCGTCCTCGAAATTGACATACGATACTGGTATATCGAAAAGGTGAGGTACCTTGCTTTCATCTCCGATTCCAACTCCCATGTCATTTCCTCAATTGCATGGTTTCTCCACAAACCTTAACTTGTGGTATAACCTTCGTCGCGTAAGACATGCTCTTCTTTCCTATCCAAAATCTCAACAGTATCTCCTCGTAGGTTAAATCTTCTCGCTATCTCGTTCTGGTTCTAATGCAATAATGTGGTTCGGGTCTTTCACATATTTACGAAGCATAGATATGTGGAATACATTGTGAACACGAGACATACTTGGAGGTAACGCGAGTCTATAGGCTACATTCCCTATTCGGTCGAGAATCTCAAATGGACCAACAAACCTTGATTGAGCTTTCCTCTTTTCCCAAATCTTGTAACTCCCTTCCATGGAGCAATACGTAATAATACATGATCTCCAATATTAAACTCCACGTCCTTTCTATGAAGATCAAGATAACTCTTTTTAGTCGATCTTGTGAAGTTTGAATACGTTGTCGAATCATTTGGATCTTTTACGTAGTCAATGCGTCATTAATTCGGTCCCAACAATATTGCTTCTCCCACCTCGTCCCAAAGATATCTTTGAGAACGACATTTTCGCCCATACAACGCCTCAAATGGAGCCATGCCTATACTTGCTTGATAATCTGTTGTTGTAGGAGAATTCCACCAGGTGGTACTTATCCCAACTTCCTTTGAAATCTAGGACACGTAGTCTTAATAGATCTTCAAGGGTTTGAATAGTCCTCTCTGATTGTCCGTCCGCTTTGAGGATGGTATCTTTGAATCAATCGTAAATCCGCGCCCATAGCTTTACGCAAGCTAACCCAAAATCTTGAAGTGAATCTCGTCACGATCCAAACTATGGATACTTGGCGTGTCGTACGATCGTCTAATCTCATTCACGCATACATACGAGCAAGACGCTCAAGGAATAAGTCTCGCGTGATCGGTAAGAAATGGGCGTGACTTGGTTAATCTATCAACAATAACCCAAATCGCATCTACGCCTTGAGAAACTTTGGGAAGACACGTAACAAAATCCATAGTAATGTGTTCCCATTTCCATTCCTAATCTCAAGTGGTTCTGAATGGACCTTTTTGGCACTGATGCTCGCGCTTTTACACGTTGACAAGTTAAACATCTTGAGATAAACTCCATGATCTCTCTCTTCATATTGTTCCACCAAAATGTATGTCGAATATCATGATACATTTTGTACTTCCGAATGGATTGCAAACGGGTGTTGTGTGCCTCCATCATGATTTTATGCTTCGTGTCGAGAATCGTTAGAAGCGAAAGTCTAGAATTGACTCAAGTATTCCTTCCTCATCAATTCTTGCTTCCGAATAGCTCCTTCTTGCACTTTCTTCTTCATAATGCATCATCGTGTCCGTAGCTTGAAGCGAAATTTTAACTTTATCGATTAAAGTCTGGTTACTACTCATATATTCGCCATCATCGCCGGGACCACAGAGTCTTTAATTCTATCTTCATCCTTTGTAAGTCGATATAAAATGGGCCTTTGCGTTGACAATATTGCACTTTTCGTGATTGCATATGATCTTCTACTCAATCGTCCTACCACGCTCGCTTTTCAGGATGATATCAATAAAGTGATCATAATCTTTAATGACTCCAATGAAAACGTCATTGCCACAGATGTTGAGTTCTTTTGGGTGAAGAAATATTCGAGGCTTTTATGGTCCGTATAAATCTCCACTTTCTCCCATACAAGTAGTGTTCCATATCTTCAACGCGAATACGATTGCTTTGCCGCTAATTCTAGATCATGAGTAGGATAATTCCTCTCATATTCTTTGAGTTGTCGTGAGGCATAGGCTATGACTTTCCCATGTTGCATGAGAACACATCCTAACCCCTTTCCGTAAGCATCGTTTGTAGATAAAAAATCCATCCGAACCAGATGGTATTGTCGAAAAGGTCTTAAAATGAGTCTCTCTTGAGCTCTTGGAAGCTCTTCTCGCATTCCTCGCTTCCATAAGAATTTTGCATCCTTCCGAGTCACCGAGTTAACGCGAGTAGCGATTCGAGAAAATCCTTCCACAAATCTCCGATAATAACCAAATTAAGCCCGAAAAGTCACGATTTCTTGGTCACCGACTTTTGCTCTTCTAACTTTGTATTAGTTCAATCTTCGCGGGTCATCAGATACTCCTTGTTTTTGACACCACGCGCCCCAAGGAATGCTACTTCCTCGAGCTGAACTCGCATTTCTTCACTTTTCATAAAAGCTTGTTTCACGAAGTCTTTGTGTAAGACCGAACTTCAAACGGTGCTCATGATCTTCACTATTTTTGGAATAGATGAGGATGTCATCAATAAAGACAACAACGAATCGATCCAAATATTCCTTAAATACACTTCATCATCATATCCATGAAAGCGGCGGGAGCATTAGTCAATCCAAAAGATGACCACCAAGAATTCATAATGCCCAGATTCGAATCCTCGAATGCCGCTTTGGAATATCCTCGCTTTTAATCTTCACCGATGATATCCAGAATCGAAGATCGATCTTTGAAAAGAATTGCGCTCCTTAGAATCGGGTCGAACAGGTCATCAATGCGCGAGGTAGCGGATACCTATTCTCGATGGTGACATGGTTCAATTCTCGATAATAATACAAAGTCGCATACTCCCGCTCTTTCTTCTTTACGAATAAAACAGAGCACCCCAAGGAGACGTCTTAGGGATCGAATAAAACCGATGTCTAATAACTCTCAGAGTTGGACTTTTAACTCAAAGTTCAATAGAGCCATTCGATATGGGGTTTTAGAAATGGGCTTTATGCCGGCTCAAGGTCAATAAAGAATTCAACATCACGCTCGGGGTAGATCGAAGCTCTTGAGAAATACATCGTGGAATTCTTTAACCACGTAAATATTATTCAATTACGACTTGTCTTTATTCAAATCCATAACATGGGCTAAGAAAGCTTGACATCCGCTTTTCAATAAACGAATAGCTTTGTGGCTTGATATGACGATGTGATCGATTTTAGTGGTTTAGTGGTTTGAATTAAGTATGACGGGTTGGTTAGAATATGAAAACTAACAACCTTACGAAAACAATCAATTTTGGCATGATGAGTGGTTAACCAATCAATTCCTAAAATCACATCAAAAGCAAGTATCTTTAAAGAGATAAGATCAATGAGTAATGTGATAGTGCTAACTTGGATCATGCAAGATTTATAAACCGTAGATGTAACGAAGGTTTCACCCAATCGGAGTTTCAACAGATAAATCAAAATCTAATTTCTCCTCGAGTCAAGTTTAAACGCTGAAGCCTGGCAGGGAGAGATAAAAGAATGGGTAGACCCAGATTATCTAGTAGGTATAAACTTCGCAAGAATTCAAGATTAAGCTTACCCGTGATCACCTCGTTTGGGTTCCTCACGTTTTGTCGATCACGACAAACGCTTCTTCCGAGAACCGTGATTTCGACTTATCCGGACGTACTTGGAATCACCACTCTCGCTCAACAATTGTCACATTAAAAATTTTCTCCATCTATATCCACATAAAATAAATATTTTCTTTATCATAATAATCAATAATTAATTATTCAAAATAATATTACGTAATCACAAGATCGACAACCAGTAGTTTCCTGTGAAAGAGGGGCTTTCCAATAAAGATTTCTCCTTACTCGCAGCCGCAATTAGGTGACCAAACCTCTCCTGTATGTAACTTTCTAGACATTGCCAATAATGTTATCCGATAATATTATTCAAATAATATGAATTATTGATTTGATAATGGAAAATCTTGTGTAATGACAATTATTGAAACAATAATAATATAAATATCAATGCAAAGAATTATTGAATCAATAAGATAAAATAATGAATAATAATTATCGTAACAATTATTGAGTAGTGCCTTCACGTAAGGATCAATAATTCAACAATCTTGCAATACCGCTTGCTCTCGCTTGAACCACGCCAGACATCAGTATTTTAACCACTGTGTAACCCAACAAAGTTAATTTGGTAATAATTTACGTCGTTATTTATAAAACTCAATCTTTGTCGTTTTCCTTCATCCAATCATGCTTTTCAGTTATGGGCCCACTAATGATCAAGCTTACTGTTGTCGGAGATTCCCACAAAAAAGAATATTCCACGACCAAACGAATATTCCCCGACAATAATGAATATTTTATAACCACTTGCTTATTTTGTAAACTTTGCACATTTCACCCATAACCAAAGAATTATATCAAATTAACCCTTATTAATTTAGAATAATGAATAAAGAAAAATTCAATTTTATTTATAATAAGTTGGGGTCTTACAATATATATTCAACATGAAGTGAATTTGTAAAACAATATATATATATATATATATATATATATATATATATATATATTCAACAGGAAGTGAATTTGTTACTCATAAATACTAAAATGGTTACCTTTGTATGAATGGCTGGCTACCAATTACATCATATTCAAACGAAATTGGTAACTTAATAAAACTGAATTGGTTACCTTGGTCTGAAGGTTCGGCTACCAACTGCACTATGAAAAAATTGCAGGTGTGGATGTGAATTGGTTAACTTGGTATGAAAATTTTGTTACCTTGGTATGAAGGTTTACTTACCTTGATCTGAATGTTTGGTTGCCAACTACACTAAGAAAAAATTGAAAATGTGGAGGTTGATTAGTTACTTTGATATGACAGTTTGGTTACCTTGGTATGAAAGTTTGTTTACAATCATATCCACCGCCGCCGCCACCTGAATCTTCATACCCACCTCCATTTTGACCTTTCATTTTGAAAAATTACTGGAGATATACTGGTTGACTCATATATATATATATATATATATATATATAGAGAGAGAGAGAGAGAAAAAAAAAAAATACATGATCTTGAAAAAGAATTCACGTGAGACCGGAGCCACTCCTCATGGCGGAGATTCGGAGGGATAATAATAATATTAATATAATTGAACCGACGATTGTGATTGTAGAAATGATTAATAAAGAAGACAACGATTTATGAGAAGCATGCATGACTAACTTATATATATATATATATATATATATATATATATATATATATATATAAAAGAATACGTTGAATGAAGAAGAAGTGTGATGATTAACTAATGCAGTTGTTATAGATGAGGAGAGAGAGAAGAAGCTATGTGTATAACTAATCTATAAATTAAGAAATTCTAATTGCATACTAATACCTTAAATTAAGAAATCTTAATTGCACTAATATTGTAAATAAATATGAAATTATATAAATTGTGTAAAAATTTTATGAGTACACTATTGTTGTAATTATTTTTAAAAATGTAATAGAATATGTAATTCATCCATTTAATTTTATGGGCGATTTTGAAAGTGAATGACAATTTAAATGGACAAAAGTGTCATTCATCCATTAATTTAACTTAGCATCAGATCAAGCACGTTAAGATATAAAATCCCAAATCAAAAATATAAAACCTTATGGTCTTAAATATAATCCCAAATAATCCATCAATAATTATTTAATTTTGATTATTTGATTTATTTATATAATGAATCATTGATCTGATCTATTATCCGTTTGATTTAATAATAGGGATCATGATCTAAATCAATCAATTTTAAAAAAATATATTTGTACAATTATATTTTTCTATAAAATGCTATTATCTATAAATTATATTAACTTATGAAATAATATCACTTGATCTCTCTAAATTTTTTATTTTCTCACTTTAATTTATTTTTTACTTTTCTTCATTAAATTTTTTCACTCTCTAAAAAATTTAATTTTTTCATGTTCAAAAATCATTTTCTTAAAAATTTCATTTAATATAAATACAGCATACACGCAAGCGGAGAAATATATATTGAAGTCGGTCATTACAGCCCTAGGCTCTACCAGCTGTCTATGTCATCCAAATGAAGAGAAGAAATATCTTTTCCCAATAAACAATAAAAGGGCATTTTGGCAGTTTTGTACACATCCAAGGGCAAAAATATAACATACCTACTATATTAAGTAAGCCCAACTCTGCCCCTAATCATTCATCAACCCATTATCCCATATTCTCAATTGGAAAGGTACCAAACAGGGAATAATACTAGTAGTACTTAGAAAGAAATGTCTCTAGTAACAGAGGAAATCAGGGCTAGTGCATCAGAAATGTACCATGGAAATGACAAGTGCCAAGAAAAATCAAAATTCTTGCTCACGGAAATGGAGTTGCCAAATGGGCTTCTGCCTCTAGAGGACATTGAGGAATGTGGGTATGTGAAAGACACAGGCTTTGTTTGGCTGAAGCAAAAGAAAAAATGTGAGCACAAGTTTGAGAAGATTGGGAGACTTGTTTCCTATGGAACTGAAGTCACTGCAATCATTCAGAAAGGCAAGATCAAGAAGCTGACTGGTGTCAAGACCAAGGAGCTTTTGTTGTGGGTGACTCTTACTGATATTTATACCGATGATCCGCCCACCGGAAAGATCACGTTCAAGACCCCGGCCGGCCTTTTTCGGACCTTTCCGGTGTCGGCTTTTGAGATTGAGGAATCCAAAGGTGGCGGTGGAGCTAAGGAAGTTGAAGTGAAGGAAGTCTAATTATTATTATTATTATTAAGGAGCATCCTATGAAGAAATATATATACCAAGTCCTAACGAAGACAAGTTAGTACTTGTGAAGTTAAATTTTTATATTTTGCTGAATATGTTGTGCTATTATGATGCTAATAAATCTTATTTCATGATTCTAATGTTTCCACTGCACCATTATATTTGGTATGCAATTGAAAAAAGGAAGCAAATGAATGATTGTTATTTATCACTTCTTCTTTATGTATTGAGGGAGTTTCTCCATCAAAAATTTGGATCGGTTATTATAAAGTTAATTTTATTATAAGTTACTGAATTGACTGCAGAGAGAAAATTATTTTTCACCGCGTATTGACATCACGTTGGTGCGTGATATTTCTTATCTTTTAGGTGACATTGGGCCTACTCACATAAATAATCTATTGGGCCTCTATTATTAATCCGTAAGAAAGTCACCTACTAACATCATATCAGATCCATTTTAACCTTTAAGTAGGAAAGTCATTCAAAGAGATTGACCCATTAGATATTTTAACATCTCATTATTTTGACTTCATGATGAAAAAAAAGCATAACAATGACCAAAAGCTCTGTCGCATGCATTAATGTGGATGAGATCATAATGCCTACCAGAGAAAACGATGGCCAAAAGCGAAGGGATAAACCATACGCAATCGCAGAACCCATCGGATCGAGAGGGTGTGTCGGGTAGCAAGTGGGTGCCACAATAATCCAGCAGCGAGATAAGATAACCCAAAGAGGAGGTCTCCATGAAGAGGTACGCTTCATATACTTTTTTATTTTCATATTCTCTCACATACACACACCGAGATTTATTATCTCTCTGTACACTTAGATAATACATTCCTCCATTGTTAACCTCATGAACACATACTAATTCTCACGCTCGAGCTATCCCCGACTGAACGAACCGTCAACTCGAAGCTTGTTTACTGGTGTTTCTTGTCTTGCAGATCGTATGTCTTTACGTGATTGGGACGTGGCGGAAGATCTTGGCGTTAACATTGGCGCTTAGAAGGAGGGTGTGTTCTAGTGTTCTTGAAGTTTTCAATCACAAATCAGTAGTCGCTTCTACGCCTCGAATCCATGGTGAAGAAGAGTAGAAGCGGCCATTCTAAAGGATACCCGATGGCTATGACTTCGCCTACACAATGAATGAGTATCCGCCGAGGATTGATTGGGTCCTTCAAAGAATGCTCACGCCGGCATCGCTTCCAAGCGGTTTCTAAGGGTTCTCGTTCGAGAGCCGGGATGATCTTGGAAGAAGATTGATTTTTCTTTGCCCGAGAATACTTGACCATGGTGGAAAAGGGTAGAAGGCATACCGCTTAGAATCCTATACCGGGCGGTCGATTGATGAATCGATCGAGTTAGAAAGAAGTCTACACTTTAAAGACATGTCTCGAGGCCTTCCTGGGATCGAGTATCGATCTTCTGGATTATGGTCGGCGAGTAGATGAAGACCCAACAACTATTTTCTCCGATTGATTGATCGAGAAGGGTATTCCGCCTATCGGTCTTTGGGATTATGGTCTGAGGCGAGTAGATGAAGACCCAATGACCATTTTTCCGATTGATTGATCGAGAAGGGTATTCCTTATTGGTCTTCTGGATTATGGTCGAAGCGAGTAGATGAAGACCCAATGCCATTTTCCCGATTGATTGACCGAAAAGGTATTCGCCTTCTTGGATTATGGTCGTGTGAGCGAGTAGATGAAGACCCAATGACCATTTTCTGATTGATTGATCGAGAAGGGTATTCCGCTTATTGGTCTTCGGGATTATGGTCGCAGCAGAAGAAGGCTCACCACGTTGATGAAAAGTTTCACCGGCAGATCCGTAAATCACACTCCGAGAGTCCATTAAAAGCACACCGCCTGCGGCACTTGTCTTCTGGGAAATCCTCTAAAGTCATGACTCGGATGGAAAGCGGTGAGGAGTCCGATAAAGCCGTTCTGATGATTTCAAGATAAGAGAGCTCGTGGACATTGCATACGATGGATATTCTATTTCTGACATCGATTATAAAGAAAGCATTAAGGAGTCGATCATAATAACAATTCCACCGCGGTGCATTATCGGTAGCCACCACTACAGATGCTTTATAACTTTGACGACAGATGACGCTATTTCTTCTGGATCGAGATCTTCGGCAAAGAAGACCAAGTATAAGAGTGTCCATTTTGTTCTCATTGATGAGGATCTTTATCGAAGGACCTTTTTTGTCATCATTACTTAAACATTTGGTTCCATCCGAAGTCGAGTATGTTCTTCGGGAAATTCACAAATACATCTGTGGCGATTATTTGGCTCAAGTTGTTGGTCTACAAAGCACTTGGTGAGATATTCTTGAAAGAATCGGATTCAAAGACAGAAAAGACTTCTTGATGGGCTCATCCACATTCACTTTTGCACAATGGTCACTATCGGTCCCGGTCCTATTTGTCCTATGGTCACTACTGATTAAAGGAGGTATGGTAGGACTCGTTGGCCATTCGATGGCGACCCATTTGTTGTTCTATCCCGAGTGGTAGACAAAAGGATCCTATATTAATTTTACCAAGCGGTAAATCAATGGTCACTATTGGTCCCGGTCCTATTTGTCCTATGGTCACTACTGTAAAGGAGGTATGGTAGTAGACTCGTTGGCCATTCGATGGCGAATTTCATTTGTTGTTCTACCCCGAGTGGTAGACAAAGGATCCTATATTGATTTTACCAAGGTGGTAAGTCAATGGTCACAATTGGTCCTTATATCTTGATCTTTATATCTTGATCCTTATATCTTGGTCCTTATATAATTGTTTTACCCCGAGTGGTAAACAAATGACCGATCTCACACTTCAGAACCGATGAGTATGTATTACTTTATTTTATTTAAGTGTTGAGTTCAGTCCTTTCAGTTCAGTTAAGTTAAATTCTGTCCATGAAATTCAATTCACTTTGTCTCATACACTAACTATTATATGTCTTAACTGATTCACTGTTTAGGTTCATTTTACTGATATTGAATTATTGACAAGAAACTACCCGAAAATATAGTTCACAATTAAGGAAATTGTAGATTCATCAGGAAAACTAAAACATTCATTCGATCTATTCATTCATGAACTAAATACACCAATATAGAAACATTGACAACCTCCATATATAAAATTTCAAAATGATCCCAAAAACATAAAAAGTTTAAACAGATAAATTTTTACATAAGTCAGAATGAAAGCAGGAAGAACGCCTAGGCACCACCTTCGTCTTCGGAGTTGAGCAAAGTTGGATCCAAATGAAAAGAGACGCTTTTTCTTTTTCTCTCTCTCGGCGGCCTTCGTAACCTTCCGAGTAGACTTTCACGATCTCGACGTTAAGTTCGTCCAATCCCTATATTCTTCAGATTCGCTTTACGAGCTCTTCTTGGAAGAGGACCCCTCCTCAAGCTCCTTTATTTTAAGACGAAGCTTGTGGGCGTTTGTTCTATGTCTCCGCCCTTCATCCTCGGGCCTTTGATCGAGCCTCGCCAAGTTGAATAGCCAAGCTTGATTGGTCAAGAAAACTCCTCATTCTTGCCCTCGGGAGCAGGTTTTTTTCTTCGACAATGGCGTTTAGATCTCATTAAAGTTTGTTGGTCGGCTTTTGATGCGCCAACCCATCCTCATGGCCCTTAGTTCATCATCGACGCCTTTGAAGTCCATCTTAGCTCGATCCAAGTCTCGTTGGAGGCCATCGATGACATGAAGAGCGTCTTCTCGACGGCCCTTTCTCGAGCGAAGGTCGATCTCGGCATGTTGATCTCTCTGCTCTCATGAAATCTTCCTCGCTTCCCCATTTGATGTGTCTTGACGAAACGTCCAAAGACGAGATTGGCTGCGATATGTCCAAACAAAGGTTTGCCCAAGACTCAGATATATCCATTAAGAACGTAAAGATGTAAAATAAAGAAATGATTATTTACCTTAGCGGATAAATTTCATCCCTTCATCGAAAGCAGATTCCGTCATTCGTGATCATCGAACCGATGATCGCCGGTGTTCCTTACGAAGGCCCCGAATAGGTCGAATCGGAAAGTTAGATTGAATCTAGGCCACAGAGTCGAAGACCCCATGGCCTTCGGCAGATGATAACCCTCACCAAGGACCGGGTCGTTTGTGTAGCGAGGTCTCGACCTTTTCCGGGAAGGAGCCGTTTCTTTCGAGGAGAGGGAGACTTATTTGGGATGGGTTCATGAGGAGAAGCGGCAGAGGCAGAGCTTGGATAATCGCTGTGTCTGCTTCTCTTCCCGGATGGTGTTTGAACTGCTTGCCCTCGATCACTTTCTTGAATCTGTATTTCTCTGAGGCAATGGGAGGGGGAACGATCAAGATCTGGGCACCTAAGCTCTTCTACAATGAGAGGCGTTATTTTACTTTTTCAGCTTTTTTGGTTCAAGGATGCTTCTTCGATCGGACGATCGAGTAGGCCTCTCGCCGAGGGATGGATGTGGTGGTTGGCTCACTTTCCGGGGTGGCCTTCAAGGGCTAGGAGAGGAGTTGATCCGGGTTTCGATGGCCTCTTCTTCTGGGCGGCCGGAGGTCTCTTCCGGCGGAACCTCATCACTTCCCTCGTTCTTCGGGCTAGAGTTCATCAATGTGTATCTCCTAGAGTCGGCTCGACTTCGGGGAGCCACCGCAGTTAGTCTCAATAAATTTCCGAGGACTTCCGGACAAAAAATCTTCGAACTCCTTTATTTCGAAGGAGCTCTGGCCTAATCAAAGATAATCGCATGAACCAAACATCACTGTGTTAAGATCCACATTATAAAAGCATTTTCAAAAATTCATATATTAAATAGATCGATACTTACATTTATGGTCATATAACCATGTCTTTAGCTTCGAGAGAGTCCGTATTTCCACCCTCCTCGGGAAAATTATCAAAAAGTTCCATCATTTCTATTTCTCTTTCTTCGAAATGTCTCCAAAGTCACAGAGATCTTCTCGCCAGTGGCCCGATTCAGTAGGAAGAGATTTGGGGCCTTTGACGTGGAACCACTTCTCGTACCATCCCCTATTGTCAAGGCGTGTTCACCAAATGAACGCCTCTCGAACTTCTCTCCCACTTGGAGAATGCTTACTAATGGCCTTGAACCCCTTCTCCTAGATTGTACTATCTTGATAATGATGAAGAAGAAGTCAAGAAGGATCCATGATTAATTGCATGATGTATGGCCACGAAGGCCAAGATGTGAATGTATGAGTTCTAGTACTTAGTTAAGTAACCCCACCCCCTGTAAACCCCAAAGAAGGTTACTATGAAGATACGCAAAGGAAAGCGAACCCTCTTCTCCAACAGAGTCACAGAACTACCGTCCAACCTTCCTCGGCCGTTGGTACATCTTTTTTCACCGGATCCGGGAGCCCTAACCATGCGTGGTATCCTAATGTGGTACCGGATCGAATCCTCGTAACTCAAATTTCTCGATCACGATAGAGGGAGTATTGGCACGCGAGAAGCGATCCGTGCTCCTGTGAGAATCTTGGAGGGGTTTGGGGAGTTTTGGGAGAGGATTCGGCGGTTTTCCACCCTTTGGATTCGAGGTCAAGTTTCTTCATGAATGGTAGGGTTCAAGCGAACGACAATGTGATCGGTGTTACTAGTATGGGAGAACCTTGTTCGAGTCTTGGAAGCCATTTTGACGGTTTGCAGAGGAGCAGAGAGTTCAAAAGGCGCTCGAATTTCAAATGGGTGTAAAATCACAAATTTGGTAAAGTTATCTTTATAATGACATTTACGGTGTTCAAGGCCTCAAGGCTCATTAAATGCTAAGTAAATGATTTGGAATTTGAATGGGAAGGGTCCTGCTCGGGTTCATGAATTTATTAGACAGGCTTTTTAAATTTGGGCCTCCGCTTTCTCCTTTTCATTTCGTGAATGAGAATCGGGTACATTTCAATTATCTCCTACTATGGACCTTTAGTAAATTATCCGGGCCATTCATAGTTTTCTATTAAACATTCTGCTTAACAAAAATTGAGGCAATGTCGGGTCGTGATATTTCCTATCTTTGGGCTGTGTACATTGGGCCTACTCACATAAACAATCTATTGGGCCTCTATTATTAATCCGTGAAAGTCATCGGCCCTTGGCCACCATATTGTATCCATTTTAACCTTTAAGTAGAAGCCGGTCCAATTGGATCAACCCATTAGATATTTTAACATCATTACTTTTGACTTGTGATGATTAAAAAGCATGCGGTTTTGACCAAAGCTCCGCCATGCATTAATGTGGATAGGATCATGGCCATTGGTGATGAAAAACAAGGCCAAAAAACAAGGATAAACCATACGCAGCAATGGCAGAACCCATCGATCAAAGGGTGTGTCGGTAGTAAAGGGTGGCACAATAATCCAGCAAGTAGATAGTATAACCTAGCAAGGAGGTCTTCACGAAGAGGTACGCTCATATACTTTTTGATTTTCATATTCTCTCACATACACACAACCGAGATTTATTATCTCTCTCTGACACTCAGACAAAGACATTCCTCCATTGTTAACCTTGTGAACACATACTAATTCTCACGCCTGAGCTATCCTCCGACGGAACCGCCGTCAAGCTTGTGGTGTTTACCGTGTTTACTGTGCAGGATCAGGACGTCTTACGTGATTGGGACGTGGCAGAAGATCCTCACGTTAACAGATACTATATTAATTAATTGATAAAGATTATAATTTGCAGAAAGAAACAGATGAAACCAATGATGAGGGGTGCTCTCGAGTTGTGCAAAGTGATCAGTTGGTGATATTAGGGTTATCTGATCTTTTTGTGCAATTTGGTCAACTCTGGACTCTGGAGTTATGATATCAAGGTTTACTTGTTGATAAGGCAAATAGCTTTCTTGTAATTGCATGCAACTCCAGGGACTATTGAATTTATTATTCATTTGATGTAGTCAACAACCATATCAGTATTGTAGATATTTATTACTAATCACTAAAACCAAAATAGGAGGATAAAATGGGTAGCCAGATGAAGTACAAAAATGAATCTGAACTATATATATATATATATATATATATATATAGAGAGAGAGAGAGAGAGAGAGAGAGAGAGAGAGGACCCCTGACTCCTGAGAGAGCAAGAAAAATACAAAAGAAATGGATGGAAGAAAATGAACAAGTAATGAGATTGGGGTAAAAAGTTGGCCAGTAGAGGTGCCAAAAATTACCATGTATATGACTCTCTTTCAAAAAGCTTCTTTTCAGACAAGGGTAAATGGTACTGGGAGCACAAGTTTCTTTTTTTGGGCATCCAAATAACATGACAAGATTTTTAGACATCCATAAGAAAATAGCGTTGACAATGAATTTGGGACGGAGTAAGGGGGGAAAACTTATATAATTAGGTGGGCATTTTGGCAATTATTAACATGTCCAAGGACAAATGTATGGCATTTCAGCTATATTAACCCCTACCTTTACCCATATCCATCACAATCCTCCTATGACCTACCGTCAGAGGTAGAAAGTGAGAGAAAGAAAAGCAACCAAACAGTAGAAAAGAAGAAGAAAAAATGTCTCTAGTCACAGAAGAAATCAGGGCAAGTGCATCAGAGATTCACCATGGAAATGAAATGTGTAAAGATAGATCACAGTTCTTGCTTAAAGAAGTGGGCTTACCCAATGGCCTCCTGCCTCTAAAGGACAGGAGGAATGTGGGTATGTGAAAGACACTGGCTTTGTTTGGCTTAAACAAAAGAAAAAATGTGAGCACAAGTTTGATAAAATTGGGAAACTTGTTTCCTATGGAAATGAAGTCACTGCAGTTGTTGAAAAAGGCAAGATCAAGAAACTGACTGGTGTCAAGACGAAGGAACTTTTGTTGTGGGTGACACTTAGTGATATCTACGTTGACGGCTCGCCTGCCGGAAAAATCACTTTCAAGACTCCCACAGGGCTGTTTAGCACTTTTCCGGCATCGGCTTTCGAGGTTGAGGAAGCCAAAGATGTGAAGAATGTGAGGGGAGAAAATGTAGGCAATAGAGCTAAGGAAGTTGAAGTGAAGGAGGTTTGATTAGCACCCAAGAAGCTAAGAGTTCTATCCTTATGAAGAGAAGTTAGTAGTACTAATTTTGAAGGGTTTTATCATTTTATGAATTAAAATATGTTGTATTTTGAATCTTTTATTTGCTAATGAGTTTGTCTTCTCTCATATTAGAGTTATTGATGATATAATGCCATGTTTTAGTGTAATGTGTTTAATCTAATGTTTCTAAGGGGGTTCCATTACATTTGGTTTAAGCGCTTACCCTTTTCTTTAACCTAATTCTTCTAATCCAAAATAGTATTAGACCACACAATGCACCTAATCTTACTTCTAATTTCATCTTATATATTTTCTTCTTTTTCTCTTATTTAAAACAGGGGTTAAGACAAAAATTAGATTAAATTATTTTTTGGAAATCAAGGAAAATACATTCAAAAAGGGCAAAAAAGACACATTTTAATAACCCCTTGGTTAGGTGGGTTGATAAGGAGTGACTATTAGGCTTGCGCAATGCCCTTTTGGATGTGTAAATATTATATTCTTTTATTTTCTCAACTTTTTTTAATGCATTTTGGTCAATGGTCCTTTATACAATTGTACTTTCAAGGTTCACTACCACAAGCCATTAAGTTTGGAGATTGGTCGATCGACCAATACAACGCTAAAAAGCAGAGAAAAGACCATCTCCGTTAACCTCAAATTTCATGAAAACTCGACATCAGATTATTGATCTCAATTGACCAAAGTTAACTTCATGCTAACACTGATAATTTGGCAACTTAGCTCGAATCGACAAGGAGAGAAACAGAGCAATAAGAGGGCCACATCATTGCATGTTTAAAATCTTGTTTTTATTCTAGATTTAGTCTTCACATTTGAAGATTTCCTCAGAATGCATAAGACCATGAGATACCATTTCTTTTAAAATGTTCACATAGGTTTTATATTTTCTATAAAGAAAGGGTAATAAAAACAATAAAACACTTCTACATGTTTTCAAATCCCATATTAGTTCCTTCCGTAACCCTTGCACTAAAAATTCAAATTCCGAAGTCAAAAGCTTAATTGGTAGAAGAGAAAATGACATAGTATTAGGTCCACAAGTGCCAACACAATCACGATCAGTAAATACAATAATGCAATATTGATGACTTACCTTCCATATTTCAAGTACTTTTAACATGCAAGAAGTTTGAGCTGCAAAGAAACAAGTAATGACACACTTAACAGTACACACTCCTCAAGTCCCAAAATCAGAGTTCCATCTAACTTTGACTTTCTAACACGAAAGAACGTACAGCGTTGGGAAATTATGCATAGCTACTTGTTGCATCTTGATCTACCACTGGCATCTCCTTGGAAATCATAAGTTTTATGCCTGCGAGGATAATCAAGTTAGCCAAATATCAGTCAACGTATTTGTAGATAGAGGGCTGTTTGTGCTACTTGGCATTGTTGAGTTGGGAAACGAAATTCAGAAAGGAAAATCAGGGTGAAAACAAACAATTCAAGTTACGAGACATCCGACTCCTACTAGCAGTTGCAGACCTTGGGGGTAGAAAATTTTTAAAAAAATACTGAATTTTAGGGAGTTCAAAAGGAGGAAGATCTGTTTTAACGCCTCCTGCATATTCTGAACATTTAAGATTTTCTACAGAGTCTACCGTTAAGAGTCAAATGGATCTACTAGTTGTCATTTATAACTGTAAAGGACCAACTTGGACTGTAATAGAGCACATAATCCTGACATAACTTGTATAAAGCACCAGAGAACTAAATCCATACCAAAAATGTTCATTAAGAAAGCATAAGTCGTCGTACCCGAGAAGCAGTAACCCATTTGCCATCAATCCAGTCCTGATGTAGTCTTAAACCAGAGTGTTTAAACTCCATTTCCTCATCGGTTCCCCTAAAGTAGATGATGTATTTTTGGCCCTTAAGTACTTCCGATATTACACCCACCCACCACCCATCATTGTACAGAGCATCAACTTTTTCAAGCAGGCTGAAAGGGCCAACCACTACAGTTTCAGGAGGATAGGGCCGTATGTGCATATTGTCAACCTTTTCTTTTAAAAGTTCTGTATCATCATCATTTCTCAGGCTCTGGTACTCGATCAAATATTCTTCATTACTTAATTGTTCAACAATAGTTGCAGCAAACCAAGCACCTTGAAAACCCTCTTCGTCGCTACTAACTTCTACTAGTGTACCTATCCCAAACTTCTCCTCAACCATCTCTTTGCAAGGTTCCTTTACGGTTGACGTTGACACAGTCTGAAATAGAAATTTCCAAATATTAGCATATTCACCGCATCGAAATGGAAAACAAAAATAGACCAAAAAAATAACAACAATATAATAAGTTAAAATAACAAATGTGCAAACAATTATGATAAATTATCGAATACGTTGAAGTTTCAAGTACTACGAAGTACTTTTTTTACGAGAAGAAACGTTCAATTACGGAGACTGATACTTATCACCACTAACCTAAAGCCAGAGGAAAAACCAGCTTTGGTAGTCTTAACCCCTATGTGAGCATATATTCAAATTAAATAGTTCTCCGTCATGCTCATTCACCAAAAAAATCTAGCGGACAACATGCTATTTCAATTGACTCTTTATTAATCTATTTGTCCACAATTTAATTACAACTGTGTTTTGGATCACTGGTTTGAACTTGAACCGTTGTCTAAGTATCATAAAATATAGATAATCAATAAACAAAACAGGTCAACTGCATAACATATTCAATGTGCAAGAAGGAAACTAGAGGGGGATGGGAGGGAGGAAGCATAACCAAAGATAATGGTTACAAATAAATATATTCAATAAACAAAATTACCACCACGCAAAAACCTAGAAAGAAATCATAAACATTCCAAAATATGGTGGCATTTACGTCATCAAACATAGCAATCCAAAAAAATTCTCTTACTTATTTAAACATCTATTGCACAAGTATGATTCATTTTTGATTTACAAATGAAGAACATCCACTTAAATAGCTCTTAGGTCACACAATCAAAGAGTCAGATCAAATCTAACAGTAGGCTAGGATCCACTATCGAAAATTATTCTCTAAAATATCTAGGATACTTACGAAGTTTAATAATGATATGAGTAAATCCATAGCACTCTACTGAAAACCTTAATATCTAAAAGAATATTATAAGAGAATGCTACCTAATATAGCCAATTGAGCGCATTGTGCGTGTCAAGTAAGCGATGACATAGCGTAATCTCATTGAGAATGCACTTTTTGTGACTATACTTGGAAACAACTTAACCCATTTTACAGCTAGTTTTAATTATATATCTTTAGAAAGTTATTCTCAGGTTACCACACTATGAGAAGATGTAATTCGTACTAGCTAAATGATTCAAAGAAACTAGCCCTAGTGTACTCCGTAACACAGTCGTTTTCCGTTCCTATTTTTGCTCCACAAGTTTCATTGGGACAGCCCAAATAGTGTTTATTTCAACCACGCAGTTTGAAAATTGAAAAAGCACTAAAAATTGAATTATCACATTTGATATCAGTTGACCAAAATATACTTATTTTGTTTTTGTTTCTTTTTCGTTTCCTGGCTCACACTTTAAGCTTGACTAAGTATGGTCAGGCGCCAAAGCGGAGACCTCTCCCAAGAAAGTTACTTTCTTCCATCCACAAGACTCGAAACCGAGACATCTTGCTTTAAGCAACCAAAGCCCCTTCCACTTTGAGCAACCTCCACCCAGACCAACCTTCGTTGGTTACTTATATGACATACTTATTTTGACATGAAAGGGGGAAGTTTCTGTAACTTTTGCTAGAGCCATCAAAATGGTTATACATATATGCAATGGAGATATAAATGTAAAAATATTGTTCTTTTACTTATAAAAGCTTGTTAATCAATCAACTCATCAATCTGGCACCAAATGCATTTCCAATCCACTCCAAAAAATTAATTCAAAAACAAAACACATAAATTATAAACAAATTCAAACAATCTCAATTCCAAACCCAAAAGCATAAACCCTGAGGGAAAAAAATCATCATACCTCCTCTTCAATAGGCGGCACCCATTTACCATCGACCCATTCACGATGAAGCCGGAGCTCCGAAGGCCCGAATTCCATCTGCTCCCTCGTTGATCTAAAGAACACAGAGAACTTATTATCCACCAAATGCACTTCAGTGATCACTCCCTCCCACCACCCATCATTGTGGTACGCATCCACCTCTTCGCTGAACATAAAACTCCGGCACCGTTCCCGAGGCGCCGGCGGCCTCAATTGCACCACATCCAGCTCTTCTCGGAGCGGCTCCGTCTGGGCCTCGTCGGCCATCAGGGTCTTGTACTGGACAAATATCTTGTGCTTGGATTTTGATTTTGACTTTAAGGGGCGAATTACGTTGCCGGCGTACCAGGCGCCGCGGAAGCCTTCGTCGTTGCTACTGATCTCCACCTCTGCACCCGTTTTGAAGTAAGAGTTCAAGTCCGCCATTGATAGGGTTTAAGAGAAATTGGAGAATTGGGTATAGAGATAGTATGACAGTGTATTTGTATATGGACTGATGGTTTTGGTCAGGGTGGATTCTGGTAAAAGAGAATCTTCAGCACCTAAATTGTCAAGATCTAAATCCGGGGCTATGAATTATGATGAGAACTTTAGTTAGAAAAGATTTTGAGGGGACTAAATTGCAAAGCAAACCTTCTATTTGTCATATTTTTGTAAGAGTGTTCCTTATATTTATTTTTAGCACAAGTCTCATACATATATTAATCGGAAGTGGTTAGCATGAAGTTCATTTTTGAGTAAGTTGGTCAATTAACCAATAAAATGTTGATACGCAAGCGAGGCTCTATGTGTGTCAGTATTCTATTGACTAATTGACCAACTTATCCAAAAATAAACTTCATATTAACCGGATCCATATTAATCATGCAAAATTATTTCTCTATCCTTTTTCGTTGATAATAAAACAATTTCTCTTAATTGAATTTGACAAAAAATACTAATGTATTATTCCATTACATAAATTAAAGTTATTTGTACCGTTAACAAGTGTGTCATTACGTTCCCAATGTAACAATGGAATTATCCACTCCATTTAGAACACTAATTTAAATCTTATCGACTACTTGTAATTTTAATTTCATAAAATACGATTTGGTTGAGATGAATTTTAACCTAAATTAAAAACTCATGGTTTGATTGAGATGAATATGAACCCTAATTTGAGACCTTTCGGCTCATATTTGTCTTTTTTTGATCGTAAATACGAATTTTGTTACTCTTAAATGCATTCCAAATAGGTTACCAGAATGAATATAATAATCTTACTTTAGGCATAAATAATATATTAACACTTTCTATCAAATTTAATTTAATAAAATTCAAATTTTTATTGACAAAAGTGATTGGAGGAATAATTTTACACAACTAATGTATCTATAAGAGAGACTTATGTTTAAAAAAAATAATAAATTTAGGAATACTTTTTTATTGCAAAAAATAAAAATAATAGAAGAAGTAACAAATATGAGAAAAACACTGTAAATGCAGATCTATTGCTCAATTTTATTTTATTTTTGTGAATTTTTTACCATAAATAAAAATAGAGGAAAAAAAATAAAAATTAAATTAAATTTATCTTTGACCACGAGATTATATAAATTGATGAGTATTTTTACTTTTTTATATTAACGGATCCCAATAAATGACTTTTTAAAGTCAATTGAAGAGCTATTTAAATTCAAAATTGATATAAATTCTTTTAATTTTAATCAATACAACGATAAATATTATAAACTTCCTAAAAAGTATTACTCGTTATAAGTTTCGTTGTTTCATAATTTTTAATGAGTCATCTCAATTTTAAGTTTAAAAATATTTTAAATACTTTTAAAAAAAATTAATTATATAATTTTACAAATGAAGTATGTCATAATCAAAATCTATGGTATGCAATAATTAAGAAAATGTATCCTAGACAACTTAAAGGAAGTGAATCAAAAACAATTTCAACAAGTATCAAATTATATGTTTGATTTTATTAAATTATTAATTTTAAATTGTATTTATGTGTGTGTATATATTATATAATTAAAAAGAATTTTTTTTTTTAATTTTTCCCACCCTTAATAAAACTTCGACTAAAAAATAATTTGCACCCCAAACTTTACACCCATGTTGACTTTTGCACTCCAAATCGAAAAAAATATCTAAGTACACCCTAAGTTTCAATTACACGTAACAAAAAACACACTTTCTCATTTAACCGGTCAAAAGTGATCGGCTAAGACACACGTATGGATCTGAAGGGTGTTTAAGTCTTTTCCTTCTTATCTTCTCTAATTCATCATCATTCTCGGACCCGGTTAGCATGAAGTTATTTTTTTGGTAAGTTGGTCAATTGACCAATAGAATACTGATACACATACAATCTCACTTGCGTGTCAATATTCTATTGATCAATTCACCAACTTACCCCAAAATAATCTTCATACTAACCGCTTCCATCATTCTCACTCTCTCCTCCATTTTGAACCCAACTCCACCTTTCTCCTTCTCTCCCCTCAACCTCCCACCACTTCTCTTCATCAGCAGCATAATTGTTCTCCTAAAAACTCTTTCTTTTCCATTCCTAATCTCTCCATCAATCTCTCTGCCTCTCCATTTCGAGTCTCTGACTCTCCATTTCGAGTCTCTGACTCATCTTGCTCTCTCATTTCCCAACTCAGACCTTGCCCCCTCCAAGTCTCCCAAACTGCAGTCACTGTTCATGGACATGCAAGCTCATCAAAAACCCACTTCAAATTGTACACGATTGTGGATCTACGCGTCCCCGTTTTCCTCGGTATAATCTCTCTCCTCCCCGATATATATACAAAGGTTATTATACGATGTTTTTCCTTTGGCCAAAATAACTGATAGTCCTAATGGTCATCCTCTTATAAGTGAAGCTTGGTGTCAATTTTTATAATCAGACACTGCTATGGTCTCATTTCTTAGTAAATAATTCATTCTGGACTACTACAAACACACACCAGATCAAAGTTGCCATATTTATGTCTCCTCAAACATGATCTTTCAGGATTTAATAGTTAACAACTTTGTACCACATAGCTTGTCAAAAGAAGAAAAACAACTTCCCTTCATATATGATGATTGTTAATGTTGTGTTTATACTAGGATTGCTGATGATTCTGATTATTATTTATCTAGACATTGGTCCTTTGGGCATCACTATCATCATCATTGTCATGGTCATGATTGTTTACTTCTTGTATGATACTCTACCATTTAATTTGAGAAAACAGAGATGCACAAGAAAAAGGGGACTGGACTAGAACCGTGGCCAGCCAAGCTTACAGCAGTGCCTCCTTGTCTTGAAGAAATTGGTGTTAGTCCAGATGAATTTCATAAAGACGATGTAAGTTGTGTCACAAGACCATATTGCCAATCGAGCAAGTGTTCACTGTTGTCATGAAAACCCCCATGTTTGCTCACATCTCCCCCTGATTATTCTATAAATGTGTTGGATTAGTACAAATACAGTGTTATTATTATGTAGATGTGGGTACGGATTTTACCCAAGTCGAAAGATATGTTATATTCTAACAGACCAGTGAGTGAGAGGAGGGCGGAGGAGAGGATGGTGGATGTATGGGTGAGTTGACTCAGTGTTGGAGTGTGGGTTTAACAGAGAGAGAAGGGGATTGTGTAAAATAAATGTAAAGTATCAATCTTACCCCTCTGTAATAAATATTACAGCCTTGGCCGGTCACTTTTGACCGGTTAAGTGAAGAAAGTGTGCTTTTTGTTACGTATAATTGAAATTTGAGGTGTACTTAGACACCTATTTCGGTTTAGATTGCAAAAGTCAACATGGGTGTAAAATTTGGGGTGCGTAATGTATTTTTTGGGGACACACTGGTAAATGGTAATCAATGGTTTGGATACAGACAAGGGAAACTGAAATGCAAAAAATGTGAGTACTTTCATTACAAATCTGAAACAAATACAACATACAAGAAAAAAGAGTAACTGTTATATATTGTATGTACAAAGAACAAGACAGAGAGTGTAAACTAGTTCATAAGAAATTCTTGACTGAAAAAATACTATCTTGTCATATTACATCTCAGGGAAAAAAGAAGCTCCTAGAACTCTATACTGGATCTTCAACTACTGACTGTACAGTATAAAATGTGTTGATATTTTAAAGAAAAGATTGTTGCTACACCAGGATCTGAGATTTAGCAACATTTCGAGAGCAATTTTTCCGGCCAGATTTGCTAAGTGCACAAACACATATTTCAAGAAGATCATAGTCTTCCTCCCAGAATAAGAGTGAATGCTCCCTCGGAAGCCTTTTCTCAGCCATATTAACCGCTTTCCAGGCTAGTTCTGTTCTTCCCATTTTAATGCATGCCAATGTGAACTGAATGATTAAGGAAAAACGAAAATGTTTTAGGGTCGGTGTTAAGCTAACAGGCTATACTTAGAATGCACATTCAGAATGAATTCACCTCAATAATCTTTAGATCGTCTTCTTAATCTTTATCTTCGTATCAAGAATCCAAATTAGGTCAAATTATTGTCTACTTCTATGTTTTAGATATTATCGGAGGCACACAGAAAATGACATTAGTTTTATCACATAATTCAGAAATCCCCAATTTAATAAAGGTGTAACATCCATTTAGTATTCCCAATATATATATATATATATATATATATATAGCGTCCGGGAGTCCGGACCTTGTTAAAATCCGGACCCTTTTTTTTTGGTTTTGTTTTTTTTTAAAACAACTAAATTTTTTTTTAATATTTTATGGAACTGGTATTTTTCCATAATACAGTGTTTTGGGTCTGATTTGGATACATAACAAAACAGTCTGTACAAACCTGTTTTTGTTATATGTATCCAAATCACACCCAAAACATTGTATTATGAAAAAATTTCAGTTCCATAAAATATAAATTTTTTTTTTAATTGTTTAAAAAAAAAAAGAGTCCGGATTTTAACACCGTGCGGGAGTCCGGACTCTCTCTCTCTCTCTCTATATATATATATATATCTTATATCTATTGAGGATTACCTGCCATAGAAGTGTTGGCCAAGATCCACCATTGTGATATAACCAGGGTCTGCAAGGGCCATTGAAAAGTAGTCAGTTTTCATGAGCAATTTTCAATGAACTAATATACACAGTAAGTTATTGCCTTAAATTCGACTTAGATGCGTGCATGGGCAAGTGGAGCCCAATAGCATAGAGGATTATGAATTCAAGGGCACTTACGTATTCTTTGGGTCGCTACCAGTGATTATACGCCAATCTTCATATTCCAATGCAGGGTAAATTATCTTCAGAGGCATATTCCCAATAAGATCATCCCATTTGGCTTCAATCAAGTTTAAAATAGAATCATTTTGTTTCGGAGTACTCAGAGACGATATAATGGACCACAGATTTCCAAGCGTAAAGAACCTAAAATCCATGTGAGCTGGTTGTAGATTTCCAATTAAATAACCTCCTTCTTCGGGAATCCAATCCACTAACCAATGAGAAATTTGTTCTGGGTAGATGTTGAACTTGTTGGTAGCATCCGTAGAATATTCCTCTGTCTTATATCGGTAAATCTCATTTATCTTCTTCATATCTACCCAGTAATATTCTCTGATATGAAATGACAATGCACTGAGTCTGTTGTTGATGTCTCTTACCAATTTCTTGGATCCATCACCTAGGGCAAGCATTTCACGGGAGCACCTTAGAGCTGAGTAGAATAAGGACTGCAATATTGAGTTTGGCAAGCTTAAGATCTAGGAGTAAGAGAAAAGCAATAGTCTCTAGCTAACATGGAGACAGTAAAACGGGATGCTAATATACAAAATAATGATAAAATTGACATCATAAATCATAAGGATACGGGCATCAACACAGAGAGGAACAACATGTACAAAAAAAAAATTATAGCATAGAAACCATAAAGCATGTCATAATAAGCAAGTTTGATATTTTTTGCCATGTTTGCAGAGCATCACAGAGAAGTGTTTTTACAAATCCAAAATTAAGAATTCATTTTCAAATCATGGAGACACCATAACGTGTGAGAAAAGTTGAAAGAATCCAAATAATGTATGTTGATATGCATTAGATGTGTCCTTAGAAGCTTCTATACTTACTATTACATGCTTGCAGATACTCGTACCCATAACTATAAAAGAGAAGGAATATGAATTGTTGTATTACATCCAATCCATGGCCTGCAGCTATATTCACCAACAAACGTCAAAACTCAATAAATAAGCCCATTTTTACACACAGATCAATGAAAGGATGCTCTCCATACAGGGACGGGAAAAGGGGTGGGTTGCTTATTTTTCATGGTGAGAGCCTAATGTGACCTCTCCCTTGAGGACCTTTATGATTATGTTACCTCGTCAAAAAAAAAACACTGGTTGTAAATACAAGTCTATGAGAGTATCTATCATTCAAAAAAGTTCATTCACCTTATTGTTCCATTAGGCAAACAGACTAAAGTATGGGAACAATATGGAACCCCGGACCCACCAAAGGCTTCTTATAACAAAATAACTTCATAATACTTTCGGAAAAATTGACTTACTTGAATCTCTAGGGGGTGACCATGAATACCCATCCGTCGATCTATCATGCAAGAGCCATCAGTGACTAACAACGAAGGAAACATGTCAAATCCATCAGACAAACAAAGGTTTAAAATCAGCTTTATGCCCGTCTGAACATCCACCTTTTCTTGTAATGTATAATCACCAGTAATCTTCCCATAAGCTCTCAGTAAGATAATCCACCACAACCCTGCAAAGAAGTCAATTTGCAAACAATTTTCTTTATTGATATGCCTGCACTAGGCTGTCGATTGATTGCATTCATTTTTGTTATCAGTTATTGTAATATTTACAAGATAGAAATCAGAAAATTAAAGAGCAATAATTTTACCCCCGTCCCCTATCCCAACCACATTTAAATGTCATGTTACCACTTAATCATCGTGTTATTGAGCAGTAGGCAGATAATGCAGCATCTTCACTTCATTTTTTTTACCTCATGTTTTTCTTCTTATAATAAGTAGCATCACTTTCAATTCATAAAAAGTTCATCAATGGACGGACGTCACGGAATTCTAAATCAAGAAAGAAAACACTTACCAGAGTCAACAGGTGCAACACGGCCAATTGCTGACTCCCCAAAATCCGGGTCTAAAACTTCTTCATACTTGCCCTCGTCAAGAGGCACGGTTCTAACTTTGAAACTGGCTGGCATCAACCCCTGCCCAGGACTGTAGCAGTCCACCATTTTCTCCCAACTCTGTGGAATAAACAAGGAAAACATTGTAAAAAATCCAGAAATATCTCAGACATGAATAATAGGTACATCACACAAGCAATAATTCTGATGATTATTAACAAATTTTGGCTCTACATAAGTAGGTTGGTCCTGCTTCTGCAGGATGCTAAGAGGAGTGAAAAATGTACAAAGTCAACAGAACTAACACTATAATACAATTATAATGCACCTATTAATAAATACAAACCATACTTATATAATTTATATCTAGCAATATAACAAAAAAATCTACTTTTCCTAGTAAAATGGAGACCTTGTCTCTGTTTAACATATAAAAGGGAACTTGTCAATAGCTGCATAACTGACACATCCCATATAAACATATACTATATTATTATGAGAAACTAATTTTACAAACCAATAAATTTCTTTCTCGTGACTATATTTCCTTGAGAATGCACAGTGGTTATATAGTTTAATAGAATAGCTTGTTGGCAGGTTGAGTCAAGAGGTTAATTTAATGCAAAACTTTATGAACTAGGTTAGGTAATACATCCTCCTTTCCAAATTATAAGATCCTTGTTGGCGTTTGAAAGTTAACTTGAGATATTTTCAAACCCAAAATTGAAATGATTCATCGGTCTGGTTTTATTGCTAACCACCTCACACCTAATCCATATAATTCAGGTAAATAGACATTTCTAATCCACCACCCAAATATTTCAATGCTCAAACTAATCAAATAAAACGAAAGGCAATCTGCAATCCAAACTAGGATACATATACAGATCCAGATATATCTTTACATATACACATTTATATGAAGAATGTGATTACCTGCAATTGCAAGGTATCAAGGAGAAAGTTCCTCACAATTTCTCCCTCTCCCTTAAGTAAAAAGGCAAGTGCAGAGGGAACAAAATCGCATATAAACACCTGATCATAATTCAAAGTTTGCTTATCACCAGGGTCATTTGCAGCCAATGTTCCCACCGGACTCCCACAATATGTTACAACAGCATCCTGCAACAACTTCCACGCCTCCTTCTCGGCCTCTGACACCTCTCTACCGCCACTCGCTACCTCAGCCTCATTCAAACCAACTGAATTCTCATTTTTTACATCCTCCACCTCAATTCCTTCTCTAGATTCTCCATCATCTCTATCTACATTTTCATCCGTATCAATCTTTCCTAACAAAGGCTTAACATTTAATCCATCTTGAGCATAAGTTCTCTCAAAGTTCTTGTCATTCACTCGGGTTTCGACTCTACCCGAATTACTTCTAGCATTTGATGAAACACTAGCAATCAAATTTTCAGACCTCCCAATGAACCCACCATTAAATTTATAAGAAAAAAACCTAGATTGCCCCCAACTTAAATTTGGGCTGCAAAATCGCTGTTGGGTTCGATCGAAAACACATTGGAAACCCAAAATTCCAGATGGGTAACTATGAAATTTACGATTTTGATCAAAATTTGATGGCCTTTTGGTAAATGAACCGTGCCTTTTTGAAGATGATGAGAAACCAGAAAACCCCAGATTCCGGCGACGAATCAGAAGCCTACAACAGGGTTTTATGGTGAGAAAATTAATTGTGTTCATAATCAAAGGATTATAATAACTGGGCTTAGACTATAAGTAACAAAAATATAATCTTTATATGTATATATCGTGTTTATGTACAAAAATTGTTCAATCTTCAGAAAAAGAAAAAACTTAAATAACATGGTAATTTAAGGAAAGATAAAAGAGGGACAATTTTGAAGGAAATGGTGGTGTCTTTAAGATTTTTCGAAAATAGAGAACGGTTGAACAATGTTTGTGGCGAGGCGGTTGTGTGAGGGAGGAGAAAACCATTTGTGCGGAGATTAAATGACAAAAGTACCCGTATATCTTCCTTGGATTTAGGATCATTTTGGATAAAATATTTTTCCATTTATAGCCGTTTATTTCTATGGATAATCTCTCTTGCCTTCTTTTCTGAAGTTTCGAATCTAGCCGTGCAAGTGAATTTACAGCAACCGGATCTCCATAAAAAAGTGACAATTAAGTTGTTACGGCCAAGTGCCGCATCGGAAATTTCGAGTTATTAAAAAAGGCTTAAAAAGTTATTAAAAAAAGTAAAAGTTGATCGAGAGTTGTTATATATAATGATAAATTTATGTTAATGTACATGAAGTAGAAAAGAATAAGTAAGAGATCATATAATTTTATTATATTAAATAATTTATAATTCCGTCAATGTATTAATGATAAGATTTATTTTAAATTTTGAAATTTTCCAAATGATTAAAAAAGGGAGAAATTCAAAATTATTATTTTATTAGATAGATAGATAGATGTATTTTATTAGATAGATGTATGGATAATGATTTATCCAAACTTTAACGTCCATATAATTTATTGAAAAGAATAAAAAAAAATCATTAATTTTATTATATTTTAACATTTATAATTATTTCCTATCAATTTTGATGCGAAATATAAATGGTTTCTAAAGACTAAATTACACTTTGTATTTAATGTTTTTAGGATTTTTAAAGTTTGAATCTCAATGTTTAAAATATATTTATGTGCACTTTAAGAATCTTTTATGTTAAACAAAATGCACCTTTAAAAGTTTAAACTGATCAAAATATACCCCAAATTTCTTTTTAAATCAACAAAATGCATTTCAAAATTTGTTGCGCTAAACAAAATGTAAATATAAAAAACTTTTAGGATGCACTTAGTTATATTTTAAATATTATTGTGCAAACATCAACTACCCTATAAAGTTTAGAGTTCAAACTGTATTTTAGTCGTTTCTAAAAAAAATTGTCAAAAAAAAAAAAACTCTTATAAAATTAGTTGCAACAAACAGGGCCTTAAATTTGCATTTTCTATCCATCCCGTCTTCTCTCCCCGTCCCCCACTCATTATAGAAACTAGAATGGCTATTATAATCCCCTTTTCTCTCTCTTCTGCAACTCAACCAGCCGTCTCGTGGCGCCGTGAGAAGCTGTTCTCTTGGCCGGAGTTAACTACTCCGATTTACCGGCGGCCTTCAGTTGCTTGTTCCAGCGGCTCTACACCCAATTCTTTCGAATTGCAAACTGTAAGCCTTCAAATATTAAGTAATTTTATTAGCTCCTGTATTTCTACATCACTGTAATTCTGTCAGAGAAATGTCCGTTATAAAATTAGAGATAAATTTCTGTTTCTAGTTTGAGACTACAAATTGAATAGAATACTACATTTCTGTCAAATGCTAAGATTATGTTTGAAAACAAAAACAAAATTTTAGTTAAAAGTTTCTGTCTTAAAAATGTATTTCTAATTTTGTAGAGAGTATTATTCAATAATTCATTTCCAAATGTGTATTGCCAGAGCTGATTTTGTTAGTGTCAAACAAGTGTTGCGTCAATGGTTCTGTCCCATTTTTATTGTACTAATATGGCTCGACTTTTATGGTCAAATTGATTATTTTTAGAATCAATAAATTGTAATACTAGTTTTATCTAAGTGCTTTTCAGGAATTTTAGATACTAGTATATGTGATAGACTTTAAAAAAATTACAAGGCACTACTGTTTGTTGGGCCTTATTAATCAAAGAGTGTTAACTGATATTCATAGTTGGTGACTGTTCTCATTCTTGGAATTCTTTGCTCATTAAATGATTCAAAATTTCACTAGTTTAATTTTGTATGGTCTTTCTATGGATAGGTCTATACATGATTATGTAACTGGAACTGTCACAGAATGATAATCGCTTGATCCCAAACTGAGACTGCACTTTCATAAGTCCGTTTTGAAGCCAAAAAATGACATTAGCAATGATAAGATCAACAACTTTCTTACATAAAACAAGACGTGAGGTGGTACATTTAATTTAATATGGATTATAATTTATAAGTGAATTCTTATTTTCGTATGGAGGGAGCATTAACATTTAATATAATGCATAATTGAAACATGATGAGTTCAGGGGTTAATGTTGGTGGGTGGGGGGGGGTGGGGGGGTGGGGTGGGGGGGGGTGGGGGAGGGTGTATTGATGATAGTGGCCAAAGAGACGTTTAAAACTCATTAATCAAGGTTTAGTTTAATTTTCTGAATTGTATAACTTCTATGGCTAAACATAGGGTTACTCAGTGACGTCCTCTTGGCTTCCTATATTTTAGGTTGCTTCGGCATTTCAAAGTTTAAGTGAAAAATGTACAAATGGATTTTAAAATTGAGAGTTTTCTGTGACTGTTTGTTCTCTTTTGCGATCATGCAAATATTCTTGAATTCCGTAATTTTCATAATAAGGAAAAGACTTACTCTCATACAGAGTTCCTTTAGCACTTGAGCAGGCTGCACCAAAAATTTATCATGTTTTTTCCTTTCTAATGTTTCAACAGCTTGGTTGTATAAAACAGAAGTTAGAGAAAATTCTAGAGATGCAATACCATTCAAGACTTGTGATTTAATCTTGTTACTTAGCTTTTCAATGGATGAGTTCTCCACTACGTTTCTTCCCTTCTAATGTTTCACGGGCTTGGTTGTTTTGAAGAAAATTAGAGAAAAATCTATAGAAGCAATAACATTGAAAACTTGAAATCTCCTGTTTTTAGCTTCACAAGATGATTTTTCCACTTGAGGGTCACCAAATCTGCCAGTGGCCTTTGTTTAGTGTAAGGTCAATTTTACTGCATTTCTTTTCCTCCCTAGAATTCTACACAGAACTTTTCACGCATCAGGCACTCTGGACAGCATATAGAGTTCTTTTATCAGTATGTGGCTTCTCATAGTCAATTTTCTAATGTATAATCAGACTAAAGCTTTTGCAGTTCCAAGGAGGAAAGCGATGACCTTACTTCTTTCAGGTTACATATTCTCACAAGCTGATTCGCACAATACTGCATTTGCTCTACAATCTGTTGGGTTGAGAGAATACATAGATAGTTTTGATGGTTATTCTTTCAAGTATCCACAAAACTGGATTCAAGTCCGCGGTGCCAATGCAGACATATTTTTCAGGGATCCTTTTATTCTTGATGAGAACCTCTCCGTGGAGTTATCCTCTCCTTCATCCTCCAAATACAAGAGTGTCGAAGATCTTGGTCCACCGGAAGAAGCTGGAAAGAAAGTTCTAAGGCAGTACTTGACAGAGTTCATGTCTACCAGACTTGGCGTCAAGCGTGAATCAAGTATTCTTTCTACTTCTTCAAGGATAGCTGATGATGGAAAGATGTATTATCAAGTTGAGGTAAGGTCTTCTTGATGGTATAAATGTCAATTTCATGCACTATACAGCTATCTAAGAAGCAAGGATTCTTCTAGTAGATTGGTGAATCCCTGAATCCATACCAGAGTCTTCTCGATTGTTTTAGGGGATTCTTCCATAGATTTTTAATGATAAAAATTTAGAACATTACTAATACTTATACAATAGTAACTAATGTAATATTTTATATACTAATACTATCTATGAAACTAGTATCAAATTAATCACTATATATTTCCTAAATTCCTAAATAGTAGAAGTATATAAATTTTTTGTTTGTTGATATTTTTTTTTTACATTTTATCATGAATTAATATTTATTAGAATTAAAATTTTAATGTATGTATGTATACTTGTATGTATATAAAAAAATCTATTTAATATGTAAATATATGTGACAAATCCCTCAATTACCATTTTCTGATACTTGCTGAACCACCAAAGAGGTATGGCGAACCCGAATCCTTGCTTCTTAGACAGCTATAGATTTCTTGTTATAGTAATGACCGATTGATTATTCTTAATATTGTATGGGATATAAGATTTGAGCATCGAGTTTGTCTTAGGTTTTTTGGTAATGAATATATGAACAAGTATGTGGCATATGATCTTGGAAGAATTCTTATCTTGTTAGTAAATATGTCAACCAGATCAAGTTCCGTTATCCATCCAAGAAAACCCAAAATTTAGGCATTGAATAAACATGAGATGTTTCGGATATTAAACCAGCATCCAGTGGCTTCCAGCAAGATATAACTTGCCTCTTCTTTTGGTTCATTTTTCTTCTTTTTTTTTAATAGTTTTTGAACAGTGAAGTGTTTTGGGTTTTAGGACTCTTGAGAAATAATATTCTATTTCTTAGACTGCATTATTAGTACGTCAGGTTATATACTGATCTATCCTGTTGTAATGTAATTAGGTAAACATCAAGTCATATGCAAACAACAATGAGTTGGCTGTTATGCCACAAGATCGAATTGCCCTTCTAGAATGGGATCGTTGTTACCTTTCAGTTCTTGGAGTCGAAAACAACCAGTTATATGAGTTAAGATTGCAAGTACCTGCAAATGTATTTGTAGAAGAGCAAAACAATCTTCGTAGAGTGATGGATTCATTCAGAGTAAACAAGGTGGTTGCTTGATCAGTTATGTAACATAAGATTTTGACCTATCATTTTTTTAATTGAAGTCACTTTTGTAGACTCATATTATTTTCTCCAATTTCTCTTCTTCCTCATCCTACTAGCCTTTAAACCCCTGACCAGGGGCAAGGATTTCAAATCTCTTAGTCCCCTGGTACATGGAAGACTTGTCCATTTAATTTATAATTGATTAATATTATTTTTATTTCCTTGATCATAATCTGGTCTAACTTGCCATTACAATCATTGTACTATATCAGCAAGTTCCATTCTTCTTGCACATTTTATGTATTTATAAATTGGTGGTAATTGCTTCTTGTAGTTGCCATGAGAAATACTTTAGAAAATTTAGATGTTGAATATTCTATGTTTCAAAAATAAACTAGAACTTAAAGCTTTAAATTTCCCTGCTGCATTTTGCTCCAAAAATGCCAGAGTTTTCCTGATGACTGCAGATGCTCAAGGAAGAGACGAGATCTCCTGCACTGGCACAGCTGCTGGATCAGTCCGTACAAGGTACCCCCAATCTAATTCCTGGTTCAGATTAAAAAAAGAGCAGCTTTTTAAATAGAACTGAATCTAAAAGCTGAGAATATATATATGTATATATATATATATATATATATATATATATATAATGTTATCTAAGAAATGCCTTGTATCTTGAGTCAACTGCTCATCTATAATCTAATAAATTAGGTAGAACCCATTTAAACATGTTTTAATCATCTAAAACACATGGAAACTATAAATGTTGCTGCTCTCTGGCAATCAATCCATAGTAACGGGAAATAACCTCTACGAGAAACTTACCAAGTGACCTTCACTTGTATTATTCCATCTATGTGAAGCACCGAGGTATCCTTGCCTTGCCTTCTGGAGGAAAGGCGAGTCTTTCACCTTCTGGCTTTTCAGATTTGCACAGACAGATGGAGTTTACTATGAACCTACCTAGACAATTGAATTTTCTGCCCAGGTTGTACTAGTACGCTTTCACCCTGGCGCTTCTAGAAGAGGAAGAGGGTAGTCTTATACACATGTTGATATATTAAGAAGTTGCTCCTAGCGTCAATAGAACCATAAACACCAATTGATTCAGGGTTATTATCTCTCAGCATAAACTCCAGATACACTTGACTAAACCAGATGTAATACATGGTTGTACACACTTGACCATCATAGCTATCGCTAAAAAACTCTTTTATTAAGGGTAGGCTCATTGGTTTGCGACCATTCCAAGCTACGTTCCAATGTATCCATTGGTCTATTCGGCCTATTTCCGCGGAGTTGTTCATCTTGTGCATGACATCCACAAAGATTTGGATAGTGTCATAGCCCAAATTTATGTCATTACTAGCGGATTTTATTCTGCTACTAATTAGTAGCAGATGTCATAATTACCGAGATCCCTTCATATAAACTAAATAATATTGTAGTTACTATATATTAAACCAACCGCTACTAAATACTCCCTCCGTTCTTAAAAGCTTGTCGTTTTAGAAGAAAAAATTTGTTCTAAAAGTTTGTCGTTTACAACTTTCGAAGAGAATAAATTATTTAGTTTCCTATATTACCCATACCTTCTCTTATTGTCCCAAGAAATTCTCTTCCTTGTATTAATAGTTTTCAACTTTCCATAAAGGGGGTAGTGATGAAATTTCAAACAAATTTTACTTGATAACTGATACTTTCTTAATTCATGTGTAAAAACTTTAAATGACAATCTTTTAGGAACGGAGGTAGTAACATATTATACATGTAAGAATATATAGCATAATGCAGCGGATATGAACCGGAAAATATTACATTTTCTAGTTACCTCTTGTAGCGTATGTCCACAACAACGACCGGCTAGAATTACGAACTCAATGAATAATTATCTCAACAATAATTTGGACTACGTTAGAACGAGTACCAAATATGTTTTCACAATTCATGTAGCTACCAAACTTTCAAGCACACATGAGACCACTAATGACTTGCAATATTATGCTAATGTTTTTTGTGACGCCCCCAAAACAGGTATACATCACCTATTACGAATTAAATCAAATACATGGTGCGAATACAAATACAACTTAATTATACAACCGTGCGTGTAAAGTACAACAAAAAACATAAGTCATGAGTTTTAATACAAATATTGTCGCCTGACAATATACAAACTCAAATTCAATATTATTACATTTATTTTTCACTATTTCACCGAATGAATAGTGAGGACTACTAATGCTATCATCCGTCCGCACTCCGCTCCTCGACTAGTCCCTCATTACGCTCTCATTTCACGAAGAGAACAATAAAAGTAAAAGGGTAAGCTCAACTAGCCCAAGAGGAAATATTATGACTAAGATAATGCGAATATATTATCGTTAGCCTTTAACAAAGTTAAACCGATACAATATAACAACCATCAAGTTTAATCTGCTTGTGAACAAGTAATCCATTAAAAGAGTCAAGTAGAGAATAAAATCTATTATCTTTTATGATTTAGAAGGTTTTTCATCACTTTTATTCTTTGGACTCAAACAATAAATAATCCACATCATCGAATCACCCACGACTACGACTCAAGGATATTCTTTAGTATCACAACCATAATTATCCATGCACTTCACGGCCAAGAATATTTGTGTATTCATTAATGGTCATGATCATGCCAACAACTCGCTCATCAATGTATTCACTACGGTAATGAGGACTTTTTTCACATCATTTGTAACATTGCGGTCATGATTACAATCAATAATCACCGGTCATAATCATACCAAGTCCATCTATGCACTATAGGCCATGATGACTTTCAAAAAAATATAAACATGAGGATGATGACAATGATATAAGAATTCAATAAAACAAGTTCAAGAATTAATTTATCCAGAACTAATAACGTCCAAATTGTCAACATGATAATCGCTTTGTAGTAAAATTCAAGAATGCTCGTAAGAATATTTCCATGAAAAGATCTTTGGATGAAGCACAAATATCAAGGATATTCCACTAATTTCATGGAGTATATAAGTCAAAACTTTAACCAACCTTGAATATAATAAGGAATGGAATAACAAAAGAAATCACCGGGCATGCGATAGATCGCAGGCGCAAAGTTATTCCAACGAATAATAAATAATCGGAATCGGTCCCAACGTGAAAGCGCATGCAGACAAGATATTCCAACAGAATAATAAAGATTTTAACCCGTCCCGTCGTAGAACGCATGCGCATGTGATGTTCCAACAGAATGATAAATAATGGAACCAGGTCCCACAAAAGCGCATTGCATACGATGTTCCAAATGAATGATAAAGAATGGAATCACGTAAGAATTTCACCAAGTATAGGGTAGCCGCGATATACAAAAGTTATTCCAACGTAATAATAAAGAATGGAATAACGTAAGTTCTCTTCATAGATAAGAAAAGAAATAATACTCCCTACCTTAGAAAAGCTGGATACTAGAATAGTGAGGTAGCAGAGACTTCTTTCTTCTTTCTATAATTTCTCTCTATAATAATCGCCTAAAAAGCTTTTGTGAATTGATGAGAAATGAAGGAAGAATGAGCTTCTATTTATAGGAAATTATAGTTTCGATAATTGCACATTTTGGAGCTCAAAAATTACAAAGACAATACCTCCAACTTTTTTTTCATTTTTAATTTAGTCCTGCAAATATTATCAAACTTTCACCACCTCCCCTAATAGTAAATAATGTGAATCAATAGTTCAATCATGTGAATCAATAGTATAATCATGTGAAAAATACGAATTACAATGATAAGACTCTCCATCTATACCTCCATTTTTAACTTAGTCATGCAAGTATTATCAATTTTGCACCAACTCCCTTAATAGTACAAGAATGTGAAACAATAGTATACACATGTGAACAAATAGTTATAATCATGTGAAATAATAGCAATCAATTGCTCATTTATCCGGTTAAATACCCGATTGGTCAAAATAACCTCCAGACATCAATTTTTATCGAAATAAATGTCGATTTTAACTAACACAAATAATTCCAACATAATAAAACTATTTTTATCAAAAATATAAATTTTAAAATTTCAAAGTTTGACTTTTCCTAAAAAGTCAATCGCTGACTTTTTTGACCAAATAGTAAAAACCGCAAATTTTGTGTTTATAGTCTATTTTACTAATTTCATCGTTCAGGACTCAAATATCACGTCCGAGTCTCCAAATTCAACTCCGAGCACAACTTCAATATTAATAACATTCATCATTAATATTATAACTCACAATATTTATCAATCAATCGCTCCCAAGAAAGGGGGCTTCCAATAAGGATTTCTCCTATTGGTAGCCGTTGATTAGGTGACCAAACCTCTCATCGATGTAACTTATAGACATTGTAAATATTGTAATTTAATAATATGAATAAATTTGTCATCTCAATTATTGACTTAATAATATATCATATAATGCGGATAATCGCGACAATAATCGAATCAATAATATGAGAGATATGATGCAACAATTACTATAGCAATAATTGAGTATAACGAAGTGACTTCTCACGTAAGATCAATAATCAATACTGTGCTCTTACTACGCAACCACGCGTATTCTCGTCGCATTTTTTATTACCGGTCAGTTCAACAAAGATTAATCTGAGTAAAACTTTCGTAATTATTTTCAATAAAATACTTTTTGTCGTTTTCTCAATCCGACAATAATTTCGTTAATGGGGTCCACTAATGATTATGCTTAGTCGTAAATTTGGATATTCCCCAACAAAAAATATTCCCCACCAATCGAATATTATATAACAACTTGCATACTTTGCAAAATTTATAAATACTACCCACAACTATAATATTATCTCAAATTCACACCATAATATTAAAAAAAATATTTTGAGAAAATTAAATCTTTATTCATAAAATTTGGGATTTTACATTTTTGTTTGTTGTGTCTCTAACTTGAACACTATATATATATATATATATATATATATATATATATATATATATATATATATATATATATATATATATATAGATGATGCGTCTCTAAGTCGAACCTTAAAAAGCGAATCAAAGACGAACCATATCTTTTGGTGTATCATAAGCGACAGTTCGATCTCGATCCGCCGTCGCATAAGAATGTAGTCTTTGGCGACTGCCCTGAACCAAATCGCCATGACACTAAAGACGCACTTGCCTGCCTTTGGTTCGCTTTTAAGGTTCGCTTTAGAGCCTCTCCGTATATATATATATATATATATATATATATATATATATATATATATATATATATATAACCCCCATATGAATATGTGTATAACTCCCACACATAAATATTAATATAGAGACTATAATACATGTTCATTGTATCTAGACAATGAACCATGTGCATGGGTGCACCGGTTTGGACCCAATAACCAACATCTCACACTCGCCCATGGCGAGGGCGACGTTATCATATAAGCTAATAAAGTCTAAATGTGTAAGTTGAAAGATTTGTTTAATTACCGAACCGTGCGACCGTTGAGTTTACCTGCAATGTGGGAGCTCTAAATTAAACCCATTAGGGCCAAAATAGAGACATCTGCCCTTTTAACAAAAAATGCAATTTGAGAGTCTTCATGCTAAACTGTTTAAGGTTTGCATTAAAGCTACAACCTCTCAAACTCAGAGTAACCCAGAATAACTTCAATTTTCACCTAGTTAAGTATCTCTATCCCTCAGAGTACTGTACTTAACCCCTTTAGGCCTTTGTCTGTCTTACATCTCACTTATTACTATATCGTTTTCCAAAAAGGTTATAGTTATCGATAATAAGTGCAGAACATGGTGAAATTAAGTTATCTTCCCTTTGCCCTAATGTTTCTCAAATCTGAATCAACTGTTTTCCCAGAATCACCCCATATAGTCTCATAGTCTGGACTTTAGGAAATGAAACCAAAATAGCAACATTAATTCATATATTTGTAACATAGTCAAATATCACAAAGAGTACTAAATAAAGAAGGATCAAGGAATACCTTATCCTTTAAAGGGCAACACACAGTGAGAAAGTAGGGATTTATTTTCTCACCTCATTTATTTTGTCGCTAACTCATGTTATAATATCACAATGTACTAATTAAATAGTCTTGTTGCGTGGACTTCAATCTAGTCACTCCTCGAGTGCCTAATTTCAAACTTTCAAATTGGTCGCTTTTCGAAGCGCTATTTTTTAAAATTTTAGGTCTATATAACATGTCACAACATACAATCTCACTCTTGTGAGCATATGTCTTATAGTCATGCCGTGCGAATCTTAGTTCAGTTACTCCTCGAGTGCCTAACTCGAATTCTTGAATTGCTCGCTTCTATAAGCGCCAACTCAAAGATTTCACATCCGGTTATTTACCAGGTTAATATGGATAGTGAGACTTACCATATTTGGTTAAACATACTTAACCTCATCTTGGTTCTAACTAAGGCGACATATTAAAAATATCATTTTTCTCACTACTAAGCGCCAATTTATCGTTATCCTAAGCGTCAATAGCTCGCTATCCAAAGCGAAATTAAATGAAATATCTCATCTTTACTCGCTTTTCAGCGCCAATTGATTGTTTATCTAAAACATCAATTGCTCGCTATCCAAAGCGCCAAAGGTGATTGCTCGTGTGGGATAGCCAATCAACATGTTATACATATAATTCTAGAATACATATATAATATGTAATTATTTGTTAATAACTGTGTGAACTCAATTTATCATATGTCAATTAAGACAATTTGGAAAAAAGCAAGTCTTTTGCATTAAATGATAAATAATTTCAATACAATATTCAATGAAATGGATTTCTAATATAAACCAAATAATAAATGATTAAAATGTCATAGTACATTAAACCCTACGAAGTCCTAAAGAGCGAACATGTCTCTGAAATGCATCTCTAGGAATCGGTTTCGTTAGGGGATCAACAATCATCTGATCGATGGGTAAGTACTTTAGTACCACTTCATTATTTGTTACGTTCTCTCGAATAAAACATGTCCTCAAATAAATATGCTTTGTCTTGCCTTGATACTTGGGATCCTTGATAAAATCAAGTGTCGCTGTGCTATCATAGAAAACTGTCACAGGATCCGAAGCATAAGGTACATCATTTAGATCTTTAAAGAACTTCCTTAGTCATAAGGCTTCTTGGACGACTGATGTGCATGCTAAAACTCTGACTCCATCGTGGATAAAGTCACACAAGTTTGTTTTTTGCTTAGTCAGGTGATGGCACCTCCATTTAGCAAGAATGCATATTCGATTCCCACGATCACCTCCATAACTAGCATCGGAATATCTAACTATCTGAAGATTGTAACCTTCATATCATAACATGTAATCTAATGTACCTCTCAAGTATCGCAGGATCCTCTTAATTTCTTCCAATGAGCAATTCCAGGGTTTGACTGATATCGACCAAGAACATGAACTGCAGATGTTATGTCTGGTCGTGTGCACTGAACTGTATACATTTACTTTCCAATAGCTGTAACATTTGGAACATGGGACATTTTCTCAATTTCTTCGGGAGAGGTAGGACAATGCTCGGGGCCAATATTATCACCTTTTGTAATAAGAGTGTCAATGGGTTTACAATTGTTCATCTAGAATAATTCAAGAACATTTTTAAGGTAAGTCTCTTGGGACAAACCAAGAAGTTTTCTTGATCAATCTAATCTTTACTCCAAGAACATATGTTGCTTCTCCCATGGCCTTCATTTCAAAGTTAGAGGAGAACCACCTTTTAGTGGTGACTATCATCTCCTTATAAGCAAGTAGAATGTCATCAACATACATTGAAAGGATAAGAAACTTTCCATTAGACTTTTTGAGATATACGTAATGGTCCTCTTCAATCATCGTAAATCCATTATCATGATTGCTTGATGAAACCGAAGATACCATTGTCTAGATGCTTGTTTCAAGCCATAAATGGAACGTTTGAGCTTGCAAACTTTGCGCTCAAAACCTTTTTCAATATAACCTTCTAGTTGTTCCATGTATATCTCTTCGGTAAGTTCCCCATTGTGAAACGCCGCCTTTACATCCATTTGGTATAGTTCTAGATCCAAATATGCAACCATAGCTAATAAGATACGGATTGAGGCAAATCTCACCACAGGTGAGAAAGTCTCGTAATCAATCCCTTCTTGCTGAGTGTAACACTTGGCTACAAGGCAAGCTTTATATCTTTCAATGGAACCATTCGACTTGCGTTTAACTTTGAAACCCATTTGTTCCCAACAACTTTTCGCCCATTCGGAAGATCAACCAAGTCCCAAACCCTTTTGTTCCTCATTAATTGCATTTTTTCACTTTTCACTTGATGTAGATGATATAGCTTCTCGATAAGATCGAGGTTCCTCGTGATCTTGTGTATCAACCATAAAAGCATTTCCCTCAATCTCAAAGAGACGACGTGGAATATTGCCTCTTCGATTTCTTCGCAATTGAAGAACATACGACTCTTCATTTGACGGAAGAGTACTTGCAAGTATGTCACTCCCACTTTCTATAGGAGCCAAATGATTAAATTCCTTAGCCTCAACCATCTGATTAGGTGTGTCAATTTCTTCCTCCATCTCATAAAAGTCTTTATCCTTGCTAACATCACCTTTGCTTGGAAAATCCATTTCTAGAAATTTTGCATCTCGTGACTCAATTTCAGATATTGTCCTATCAGGCTACTTACCTATGAACACAGCCTTTAGAGTGTTTAGAGTACCTTATAAAGATACATTTCTTACTCCTTGGGCCCAACTTCCCATGTTTATGAGAAGTGTTGTGAACATAACCTGCCGATCCCTATAGCCGCAAATTGCTTAAGTCAGGTTTTCTGCCGGTCCACAATGCATATGTGGTGGAATGTACTGTGTCAGGAATAAACATGTGAATGATATTCCTATTTAATATATGATTTGATTATGATATATATGTGAATGAATATGCAAGTATGCTTGCATTAAGAAAAGCTGTAAAGTCATTTGATAGATAATAGAAATATATGTACAAGGACTTAGAATGAATTGATCAAATATGTTAGGTTGATTCTACATAAGCAAAACAGCTTTGTAAAGTCCTTAAAAGAAATGATGTACAAGGACTATAAATATAGAAAGATCAAGCTTGTTAGGTTGATCTTATGATATAATAGATAGGCTTCATTCGATCGTCGAAAGCACCGCACTGTAAGTCGTGATCCGCCAGAGAGAGTCAAGGTTAACTCGAGAGCTATCGAGGCGTAATAGGAGTATGCAAGATAGTAGATCTCTTGAGTTCGTAGACTTCCGGGGAAACGAAGAAGGATCGTGAGTGTGTCGAGTAGAGCTTCCTGGGGATCGTGAGTGTCCGGAGGAAGTCGTGTTCGTAATCATAGAGACAACTCACACTGAAGGCCGATCATCCGCCAAGCCAAGACAGAAGCGTAGACTACACTCGTCCGAGTCGTAGAGTTCTCATCGATCTTGAAGCAAGTCGAGGATCGTAGATCACACTCAATTCGTAGAGCCTATGGATTACATGCAGAGATCGTGAGTCAGCAAGATCGGATAAAGACAACAAGCACAAGCGTAAATCGTAGTGTCAAGATCTCGATCTCGGGATCGTAGTGTCTGCGACATGTGAAGGTCAATCGTAGAGTGCGTAACTACGACTGCGCGTAAGTGCTCATAATGCCAATGATGAATCGTAGAGCATATACGGTTCTCAACAAATGAGCACTCCCAGAATATCCAAAGGAACAAAGCCTCTGGTTCAAGCTGCAAGCTACATCCAAGGAAACCAGAGAGCACTCAACGAATGACATGCAAGCTAAAAGAAGATCTAAGCACCAACCCAATCAGCATCAAGATTGAGTTGTGAAGCCATTCGAGATGAAGTCTTCCACAAGATAATCATAAGAAGACTTCCGTAACTGACTAAGGAAAGTCAGCAGATGCAGTAGCTATTAAGTGAATAGAAGACAACGATCTTGGAAGCAACCAAGATCATAGTGTTTGCCAAACAAAGAAAGAACTGATGGAAGGTGAATCGAGATATCGTCACCTCCGATTCGATTAAAGGCTAAAGTGATTAAGTTATGGTCGGTTCATCATGATAAGTGAACGGAGATCACAAGGAGAAAAGCAAATCGGACGCTACCACAAATCAAGCGTCTTGATATTTAGAAGGGACCAGAAGCGAGGAATTAGGCCATCGGTCTCGAGAACAAATAAGCAAATGTAAGTATCAAGCAATCGCATAATACAAGGAAGAGGTGTTCTACATTGAAGATCCAATCAACACTCTTCAAGATCGTAGTGATAACTCTACCACCAACGAAAGAACACTCAACAAGACACTACTGATCAGTCCTCAAGACGTGCATCGAATCGTAGAGTTCGAATAAATGAAGATCAAGCATCGCAAAGGTTCAATCTGAAGGGTAATATTTGGACAAGTGCTTATTGAGAGCATCGATGCAAAAGGACAACCTCTAATCAAGAAATCAGGAGGAAATAAATTCTTCGACCTGCCCAAGACATTAAAGTGATGCATCTGACAGGGCAGGTGAAACAGTAGACTGCAGCATCAGAAAAAGTATGACATGTCACATCAAGTAGTCTACCTCAAGCAACTTGAGATCTGTGAAGAGATTTGAATAGCCTTCAACGGCTACTTTCCAACGGAAGAATTGGGAACAAGTATAAATGAGAAAGAGCTTCAAAGATCAAAGGTCACTGAGTCATTTGGCTTGGAGAGAAGGTGGACCGATCTAAACCATGTGAGATAATGAGTCCAAGGCTCACTCTACGATCCACCAAGAACACTCAGAGACATGCAAAAGAAAGAAGTAGAAGTGAGAGTTCTCTGATGTGAAGTGAGAGTTCTACTACTTAAAGAGTGTTACGAATCACGGGAGAAAGAAGAGCATCATGTCATCTTGATGTCCATCATGGGAAGACTCTAAGATAATAGAGAAGAGCCTACAATCATCTTAAAGAAGTCCATCATGAGAAGGCATCAAGTAAAGCAAGAAGGAGATCACAAATGTCATCTTGGTGTCAAGCATGGTAAAGCTTCTAAATACCTAACAAGAAAGAGCTTACAAACATTTTAGAAGCCTATCACATGCGACCATCAAGTACCAAGGAGAAGGATCTTGGCGCTTCATCAAGGGTCATCCAAATGGTTGAAGCAATCCCCAAGAAGTTCGAGCATCATGCAACACTCAACGCACTTCAAGGATGATCGAAGCCATGTCATTAGTATAGAAGATGTTCAGAGCATGAAGACATCTTAGCAGCTCAGCACCGACTCAAACAACTCAACAAAGCCAGGGCCTAAGGGGTCCTTATCCGGAGGGACTAAAGCAAGCGCCGGAAGGGTCCTTGTCCGGCGGGACTAAACGAAGTTCCAAGTTCTCATTGGCTTAAAGAGTTCCAAGGAACTAGAGAAGTTTCAAGCGTCACGGCCTCAAGAGTTCTTAGTGAACTAAAGTCCTAAGGCTGCTGGCCTTGAAAGAATCTTAGTGATTCAGGGTGCTGCCCTTCCTTAGTTTAATTCCTGCTAGTTGAAAACAGAAGAGTGGATTAGGAGCTTGAGTCTCTAAACCACTTAAAACCCTTTGTGTCTTTTATTTTATGTCATTTACATTATGTACTATAACTGCTATTACTACTACGTATGTTTTAACTGCTTACAACTAAACTTACTCAACGAACAATGTATGTATGATTATGAATATATTAATGAAGGGGATCTTTCACTTATTCCGCTGTGCTTGAAAAGATTCGTATGTTTGTCATATGTTAATTATGAACAATATAATATAAACCAGAAAAGAATTTGAAATAAAAAGATCTATTCAACCCCCCCCCCCCTTTTCTAGATCTATTGTGCCCTCTGGGAACTAACATACTGATTTTGAAGGTACTTGATTAAGTATATGTGTCGCAGTTAACAATACATCTCCCCAAAAGGAGATAGGTAAATTAGCTTGTGCCATCATTGATCTTACCATATCAAGTAATGTTCGATTTCTTCTTTCCGCCACACCATTTTGTTGCGGAATACCAGGAATTATCAGTTAACTGATGATTTCTTTTTCCTCACATAGTTCCTTAAACTGATCGGATAGATACTCGCGGTCTCGGTCCTTCAATTGCTTCAAATCTCCAAGTCTAAATCCCAAATTAGGGTTTTGTCCTAATGAATTGGAATCCTAAATCTAATGAAGTATATCCCCAAACTAATCCACTCTCTACTTTATGCCTTTCATCATGTATTTATAGGTTACAAGTTCAATTTCTAAGCTTAGGAGGAAAAACAATCCAATTTGGGGTCAAAAACACATAAAAACGAGTCAAAACTTGGTCTCGATGCGTCCCGGGCGCTGCAGTGCTGATCTTCTTCATATTTTGAGCACAAAAGGCCCTGACTAGATGGCGATGTTTTGCCAGACAATCTGCTGGAATTTTCTGCTGACGTCATTTGTTAAAACAATCATAACTTTTGATCCGGAGGACTCTACCTATCAAATCTTCTGAGATCTACAACTTTCATTATTTGAGAATTGAGAAATTCTGGTTGGATCAAGGTTGAAATCTGACTGAAATTGACTGTTATGTAAATGGCAAGCATGACAATTCTGAGCTTTAATCTTTGTTGATAAATGGTCATAACTCTCGCATCCGAACTCCGATTAGGACGATTCAAGATATTCCGAAAATTTAAGAAGTATATATAATAATATCCAAGTTCCAAGCCAAGAACATGGATCCAACTTGGCATTGAAAGCCCTTCAACCTTCTCTTCTTGCATTTGCTTGCATATTATACTCCAAAAGATGTCCAGATTACTTTTCCTTGTTTCCTCATGTCAATGTTGTGTCATAGCCTACAAAATATCATAAAATATATGAAATGCACACAAAACAGTAGAGATTAACAATAATCCAAGTGTAATGAGATCTGATTCGTATGTATAAAACTCACTCATTAGTCCTTATTTTTTTAGTTATCGTCCCGACCAAATCAAAAACTAGTAATAAATTTTAAGAGAAAACATACATAATATTTTGTTACTATAATTAAATAGACAATTTGCTTTGTTTTCTTTCTTTTCGTCATAACATTGGTCCTACCAAATCAAAAATAAGAATTAGTAAGATAATTTTATAATATATATACAGAAAATCTCTCTAACGAATTAAGAAAAACATATCAAATATGAACTGACTATAGCGACGATTTTTTGAGATAATAACGATAATTCGAACAGTCGCCTTAGCTATAGCCGGCTATAGCGACAGTTTTCTATGCTATGGAAAAACTCATCGCTATAGTCGGGTTTTTTTTGTTTCATTTTTTTTGATTCATTTGAGAGAGAACTATATATATATATATATATATATATATATATATATATATATATATATATATATATATATTAAAAATAATGTTATCTTGCTTAATATTATTTTGTTACTTTTATAAAAAAGTACTTGTACAATAATGCAAGTTTAAAAAATTATATCACTACTTGTATAATATAATTTGACCAAGAAACAAAATTCTCTAGGTTCCCATAAATGGAGAGCAAAATGTTCTCCAAGAAGAGATGATAAAAGTCCTTTTAAATAAATGGAAGTTGGGAAGAAATTGCAATGATGTACAAGCATCACTATTGAAGCTCAAGTTATTATAGCTAAAGCTTAAATGCATCCACTTTGGGCAGCAAACTTGTGAAATTTGATATGCTTTCAAATCTCAGCTTTACATTTCCTTGGAACTACTTCCAGAGATGCTGCATTTTGCTCCAAGAATTCCAGAGTTTTCCTGATGCATGCTGCATTCAACAAGATGATTACAACTAAGTTTGCAGATGCTCGAGGAAATCATGATTTTTCAGAATTAAATAAAACGCTCGTACGTGACATTCAGCTAACAAAGTGTTACACGTTGGACATGTCCAATAAAGAAGAAAGAGAATAAGAAAAAACTCCCAAATTTTCAAACTCTATTTACTGTTTTTTTGTTCATTCTTTTCAAATTGGTAACATGTATAGTTGCGTGATTTCTACTATTGACAGCCAGATGAGTATCCCAACTGCCAAAGTCCATTAAAATTAAGATTCATATTCAGCTGGGTACCAGAAAATGCAACAGGCACTCGACTCCAGGCCGTACTTGTTTTTTCTTCCGGCAGATAACAACACCACAACTTGAAACTCGTGCTAGCAGAAGTTAATACTATGACCTTACTTCATATTCTCCTGCTCGTGTGAGAGCACGGAAACCTTTGTAAGGACGCGCAGGAAGATTCTTCAAATCCAGATTATCAATTTTAAGCCCAGAGAGAGCAACACCCATTATCCTGAATGACACTAGGAAATTGGGAGATATATGGAGGCGCTCTAGACCAGTCTCGAGCACTAACGTTCCAGACATTGAAGGGGATTTATCTTTTGGAATTCGTCCAATCGACCAACAGCAGGTCTGCAAGCAAACATGCAATCAATAAGTATCTAGTGCCACTCAGAAAAGACACATCACATGCAGTGATTTTACTATTTAACTTTAGATACCGAACTGATTAGTCAGCTGGAAAAAGCAGACTGAAATATAGAAAGGAAAACCAAAAGTGAAGCCAAATATTCAAATTTTAGATTTAGCCAACAGAAAGGGTGCAACTCCTACATCCCTACCACAATGGCATGCATATGCAGAGACACAGCAAATAAAACCCCCATGAAAGGAAGAGAATGAGTGAGAGAGACGGATGATACTCCTTGTATGTATGTACATCAAAAAACCATTACAAGAATACATGCTCCCGCTAATCATATCATAGACTCGATGGTTCCTGTGAGATTCATTCTACCATGAACGCGAATATTACTCGTATGAATCTACAATGAAAAAGCTTTCTGAGGATACATGTATATGAATATCATTTTGATAAAACATATTCTCATTGAGTCCTGGTGTTTCCATTCCAGATTTGAAAACAATCGAAATCCGTGAATCTACTATAAAGAGGTAACGCTCCTCAAGATTCAATCCACCATCAATGACACATACTAGAACTATAAGTTAATGTTAAATTAAACACCAAAACCACATCATGAATCTTACAGACTCGTGCACAGAGAACTATTCTTCACCTCTTGCTAAAATATCCTAGAAGTCTAATGATAGTACCTTATTAGCAAGGATGTTTACAGTTCCATGATTTGAAGTAAGATCAGCTGACAAAATGCAAGGAGGCAGTTGGAATTGCACACTTATTGAGTCAATTGTCTTTCCAGGATCATTCCGTATTCCAACTAGCACATTAATACGACATGTTCCAGAGTCTGAACTTAGTTGTGGCTTCACGTATATTGGAGTATTCTTCAACTTCTTAACCCTGTAGTGAGTTAAAGATGATAGTTATAAGATTCGTAGCTAGAGAACAAAACCAATTACAAACATTGATTGCTATATGTATGCTTACTTCCAAAAAAATGATTTAGCTTATACCATGAATGAACAGGTTGGAAACAGTGAATACTTAAATGCATAATTGTGTGGCCTTTGCAGTGATTCATCACATACAAGATCATGTACATACACATGCAGAGTATGAAATATTGTGCATGGCTAAAATGCTGCTACAGTAAGAAGCTAAATAGCCGGATTCAATTAACATTTAAAAGTACAAATGCACAAAATTGTAGCCTAACAGCACACACCTGTAACTCATGAGCTTAAATTGTCCATCAGGAGGCACAAAAGATAGGATTTGATTTGATTCCCATGGTCGAAACCGAACACAAGGATGAAATCGCACATCATTCAGAATAGAAGGGTTTCCAAATGAAAGAGTCAAATCAGGAAGACCTGAGAGATGAGAGTTCACTTGGACCTCGCCATATATCTCACATTTAACGAGGACTCCTTCCCTGAACAGCATAAGAAAAGAAAATCCGTAAGCCCTTTGTAGTACAAAAATCATACACAAAACTCCAACATAAGCTGCAGCCTACAAGATGATCCAAAAGTAACCAATGAAGTTAGAACTCCAAAATCATATATAGGATCCAAGATAAATATATCGAGATTATCTTATTCAACAGATTATAGAAGCAGCAGAAAGAAGCAACTTTAAGTCATTATGTGATGACATTCACAACTTATGTACTCTAACGTGTTAGTTAAATAATATAACTTCAAAGATTCTTTGACTGAAAGTAGTTATAGTGCTGTACACCATTAGCTTTTTTGATAATGTATGTATGAGTGATGTTCTATCAAGAGAAGCACTGAAAACCCTCACTGTTACTATTAACAATGGGTGAAGTGTAGCTCGATAACGACTGCTTTCTTCTAAGAGATCATTTAATATCGACTTACTTTTTTCTTATCTTTTTTAGTATTTTCTGTCTATCTTATGAAATCTCTACTTTTCTAGTACAGTAAGATACTCAATCACTGCATCTCCTCGGGTTGAAACGATACCTCAAAACCTTAAGGGTTTCATATCAATAAGTTTGCCTCTCTTTACAAATCGATCATATAAGCGGGCTACTCCCAGAAAATGCCCTGCATGTAGGCATTTATGTTTATCTTTGTCTTCTGTTAAAACAGAAAACTATTAGAGGATCAAGTACACAAACAAAATTTCTTCCAACGACTTGACATGGTAATGCCTGCAAAAATGAATTTGGTTTGGTCTTTAACCTCATCAAAGATAATTGGCAAAAAATATTCCAAACAAGGAAACTCGAGAGTACCTCTCTCTCTCATTATCTGTTGTATGAGAGAAACTAATGCAATAGTTTTCTTGTCTCCAATTCATTTCCAAACTTTATTCTGATAGGCAGAAGGTTGGTAATCACTCAAATCTGCAGGAAGGTAAATTTTCGAGAGACGTGCAATTTTTCTATTGTTTGAAAGAAATTATTTTCCTTTCCTTTTTTTACCTCTATAAAGAAAAATTTATATTTTGAAGTCTATGAAAATTTAATATTCATTTTCCACGGGAACACAATTGCAAATTGCAAAAGTAACAGAATCCAGTAAATAGTGTGACACCGTCTATAGACAAAGTCTCTATACAAGTCAATATAGAGAGAAACAAAATAAATGCTAGAAAGATTGAGTTGGAGAAGAGTCAGTGCATGCCTGTTTATGATTGCATCCATTTCTTCAACAAGATCAACATATACTTCATTGCTTACATGCTTCAGATCTGTCGTTCTCCAAGGAACACAAGATGCTGTTGCGCCTGGAAGGGTATTGCTTACATTAGAAGTGTTACCCGTCACAACGCTTAACACTTTGCTAACAATATTCGGAGGAGCAATCATCTCCCTCAGGGTGTTAGGTTCTGTTGTGAGAGGAAACCCATTGTCTATCATCTCATCCAGAAGCTGAAAGTTGAAACAAACAAAAATCTATTAGCTCTAGCAAAACCTGTTCTCGGAAAGATTACAATAAAACTTAAGTGAGGAATGAGGGAAAGGTGGAAAGGCTCTTCATGAATGATTAGACCCATATTTCCTTATCCATATTCCATCATCCATGTCTACTGTATAATAGAATCTTTAGTACCTTCTCACATGACCAAGCAGATTCTTTTTTAAATGGATAAAGAAAAATTATTACATTTTAAGAAAATCATGCTAGAAGCACCAGAAAATCCAAATATTTGTGCACCTTATGAAGGTTAAAAACATGTAATAATTCCAAATTCATATAGGTATCCTAACAAATGGGAAAAATAATGATATTTGGATGGTACAATACATGTACATATATAATGCCACTACTAATGTAACACTCCAGTCCCACATCGAAAGATATGGGAAAAATTTGTTTGTATATAAGAAATTAAGTAACTACCAATAGTACCTTCAAGTAAGATACTATTGGGCCAGTGGTTTAAGGCCTTATTTGGATGAATGTTATTTGATTCGGATTTGGGATTTGACCCGAGATTTGTTCCGAACTCGTGATTTGACCCGGGTTGTTTCATATGGTATCAAAGCAGACTCTCGAAAGCTCAAGTCGGGTTATCCGATCGGGTTGCCAGAAGTGGGGACACGAAGGCTGGTGGTATTATCCCACAATGGAGAGATGGAGGTCTGGAGGTGGGGACACGAAGCCAGCCGGTATTATCCCACAATGGCTAGAGAGGCAAAGATCTGTGGATCATGTGTGATCGGTTCTGACGGGGACGTCGAAAATTTAAGTGGGGGAGTTTGTAACACTCCAGTCTCACATCGAAAGATATGAAAAAAAATTGTTTGTATATAAGAAATTAAGTAACTACCAATAGTACGTTCAAGTCATGACTTTTTGGGTGAGCCTGGGGTGGGTTAAGATGACCCAAAAAGATACTATTTGGCCAGTAGTTTAAGGCCTTATTTGGATGGATGTTATTCAATTCGAAGTTGGAATTGACCTGAGATTTGTTCCAGACTCAGGATTTGACCCGGGTTATTTCAACTAATATATGTACACACATTATACACAAACAGAGAGAAATTAGAGCATATATATATGTGTGTGTGTGTGTGTGTGTGTGTGTGTGTGTGTGTGTGTGTGTAGTTGTTGATACGATACGATACGAGACACAATTCAATACGATCGTGAGGGGTGAATATAAAATAACACCGTATCATACAATTCGGGCTTATGATTCAATACGATACACCTTTTAAAGTTAGCAACCAACTTGAAAAAAAATTTATGTAGATCCAAAAGAGTAAAACAAAACTTTTAACCTTCTACCATTTCAATCAAGAGGCTTTTGAGCACAACATATTTTATATCACTTGATGAGCCTTTAATCACTTTTTAGAGTTCATATTTTATTTAGAATGTCGCTTCTATTTTTTCATGTCACTTTCCATAAGCAAATACATAAATCTACACTTGTTAATTAATTTGAATTATTTTCTTTTTTTTATAGATTAAAGGTGAATCTAAATTTTGTTTCTCTTGTTATTCTATAAAGATTACTAAAATAATATCTAATAATCAATTTAGAGTATTTTGGCTACTATTTAACTTTAAAATTTATTTTTAGTCTATAATATGCTTGATTGTACAATAAATTGTGTGTTTTATATGTTTAAATATATATTACCATATTTTTCATTGCGTTTCCATATTATACGGTAGAATGATACGATACATGAAACACGATATCGGGATTTTCGATACACGATACGATTAATGATTTGACAACTATATTGTTCGTGTAGATGTATATGTATGTAGGAAGAAGCTTGTGTGTGTCCCGGACAAGTGCATAAACTACTTTCTTATCAGTAAACTAAACCGATGTAGACAGCTGCAGGAAGGTAAGATTTGTGCTTATTACCAATGGTTTTAAAGTAATCATACAATTTACAGTTTTTAAAGGTGGATTTGCGGGATCATACTAGACTGCAGGAAATTCTGAAACCCATTTATTAGTTGCTTGTATTGGTGAAGGCTAGCTTAGCAATATTTCATAATTTAAAAATAAAAAAGTTCCGTTTCTACAAGAGCCAATGAAGGAGTTGGTATGGGAAGTGTTGTGCAATTTAAAACTAAGGGACACTGGGCTATAGAGTAATTATTCAGGGTTGTGGTCAATAACCCGGTGAAATTATGTTTAGTCTTCTGAAGGACTTCAATTGCTACAGTTATTTATCCAAGCAGGAAATTGGTTTGAGAAAGCAGTTGCAGAAGCGCTGATCCGGAAGATGATGCCAATGCCGATGCCAATGATGGAGAAGAAAGCCACCCCGGAATAGTTTAATATATTTTAAACCATCACATGTTGAAACATCATAAGATAAGCAAGAACATGCTAAAAACTTCAACAGGAGTGAACCATGTATTACACATAGATCTAGATATGCAAAAACCTCCCTCCCTCCCATATATAACACATTAATTACGCATAGACCACTACTACAGTACTTTACCAGAGTACACTAAGCATCTGCTGCGATAAATTTCACTAATTTACAAGCAGAAACAAGAAAAGATCTCACCTACCTCGTATACAATAACAAAGTTATCCTTAAGTAAATCTTCATTCAACCCCCCAAGATAATCCGAGAGAACATCAGCTACTCTGCAAAGGAACTAAAGAAAACCAACTAAAGATCCAGGTGTTCAATGTTATCCTCAAATATAATCACAACCAAGCACAATAAAATCTCTAGATAGCCAGGTCTGGCTTATTATTATCAATTAAGGAACATGCTTTTCTGTAAGTCGTCTTCACCTTAATTTGCTATAACATATTACAATATTTGGACTCATCATAGCATTCTATCTTTAATAGTCAAAGTTCAAATAAAAATCTCTTAAATCACTATCAACATTCTAGGATCTATATAAAAGAGCCATTGATTTGTCAAGCGTGACACAAAAATTCAAGTCTAGACCCAACCAATTTGTACAAACAATGTCAAATATCAGTTTGTCTAATTCATTCCTCCAGACACCCCAAATTCTCCATACCAGCATCAGCTAATGCCTTCTAATCAAAATCTGCTAAATATAGAATTTCTCAAATAGATATGTTGCAATAGCATTATATCCATTAATTTTTGACAGAAAATTAGATATCCGTTATCAGCATTGTTCACCTTGGCCATGTCATAGTGAGATTCACAGAACATTCTAGATCTAAAGTGAGACTAACCCCAAATGTGTTTGGTGTTGCAAAACTGAGACAGCAACGCTCCTCAACCAATACAAAGAAGACTCTCGTTATGTAGCTAATGTGTACCCCAAGAAAATTTTTTTATTGGATGAAAGAATAAATTTTATTAATAGGTAAGACAGAGTACATTAAACTAGGTGGAAATGCTATACCATCTAAAAGAAAGTAAAAGTCATTAATCCTTCTACTACGCAAAACCATGATTCAAGCAACTTAAATATTCTATGGATAATTACTTTTTCAGAAGAATCAAGACTTTTCCTCCACTCTATAATATTTGTGTCAATAACTGCAACCAAGCACAAATGCCACAAGTCCAGCAAATTCAGGCAGACCCCTGGAGTCGCATTTTAAATCAAGTTCATGTTTTTTTTTCCCTTCTCCATGCAAGTAATTTCTTATTGTTATTAAAAACTAAAAATAATAAAATTGCATAAGTCATTGAGTACCCAACTTAAATGGCATATCACAACAATGTAGAAGTAATAGAATAAGAATAAGAATACCATATAAATTTTATGCATGATAAAAGTATGCAAAACATTTTAAGTTTTTATAGTATATCGTCGATTGACCAAGTAATATAAATATTAAATAGATCTTAAATTCAAAAAAAAAAATTCAAAGCTCACCTCAATGCCCATCAAAGGCGGCATTTCAACTTGGGTGCAGGCTAAGAATGTGATGCCATCACGAACAACTTGGAAAAGGTAATGTGTAGGTGAGGCAATTACGGGTACAAGCTATAATTACCAACATAAGTTAAGAAAGCACAAAGAATTAAAACCCCGTTAATAACATTTTAATTGAATTTCTACTAATATAATAATTATTGTACCTTGAAGGAATCACCTTGAGAGATAGCTTGATCCCAAAACCAAGCGCATATTGACCGATCAACCCGATGGCCAGTCAGCTGTTTCTCTAAAATTACCTCCCTAAAAATATAATACCAAACAGGTAAGGGAAAAAAACTTTAAATTCAAACCCTTTGAATCCTCAACAGGATTGTGAAAAAAGATTAGCAAAATGTGTAAGATTAAAGATTCGATAACTGAATTTACAGATCGAAATCACACATTTATGGGTATGCTAGTGAGCTAATACAGGAAATAGTGATAGAAGAAGTAGTTAAAAACATACCCAGAATCTGATAGAAGAAATATACACTGCAGCATCTTTTCTATCGATCTGCTTCTCTCTTGAATTGATCAAAACTTTGATGAATAAATATGCAACGATTAGAAATTTCTTCGGGTTTTGGACTGCAAAGCTCTCTCTCACTGTTGGATAAATCTTGCATCCGATTTATAAACTCGATCCGGGTGGACCAATCCATATGTTTTCGTCTATTAAGATCGGATCGTGTGCAATTCCAATTTAAATTATTTTTTAATTTAAAAATCCATTGTTGACCTATTAATATATTTTTCAAAATGTAAAAATAAAATAAAAATCTTCTCAACTATAAAATAAGCAAAAAAGGAAAAAAAAAATACATAAAATCTCCTCTCTTTTTTTGTCTCCATAAACTCCCTACTAATTTTTTTTTTATTTTTTTATTCGTTGACAGATTCTGATGCTCTTTCTTTAAAATAAAATATGAGAGTAATACTAAAATTTTGAAGTCATTTTAAATATTTTTAAATTTTGAAATTGATGTGAATTAATTAAATTTTAGAAAATACAATTATTTATAATTATAAACTATCTAAATAATATTATTGAGGCTTAAATATAATTTAGTACCCTAAATTATAGGCCATATTTCACTTCAGTGATTCACTTTTCAATTTTATCAATTAAATGATTGAACTATTAAAAAATTTCAATTGAAACAAATTGAGTCTGCCACGTCAGAAATCGCTTACGTGACTATTTCGGTCGGTCATTAGTCAGTTGAGTTATAACTCAAAATAGTATTTTATTTTTTCTTAACACATTTAAAGGGCAAATTCGTCAAATCACTTTATATTGGACATTAATACTACTCCCTACATCCATTATATCTGACGTTCTACAAGTTTTCACGTAAATTATGAATATATACAACTTTACTATTTTATCCTTAATTAATATATCATCCCATTAATGTTTGGTGTTCGTCTGTGGGAGCAAATTTGATTGGCTTGTGACAACCCCAAAATAGGTCCATTCCATCCAACCCATTTTGAGTCGCCAAATACATGGTACAGAAAATAACTACAACTTTATTACAACAATTATCGTACAAAATACAACAACACATATGCTGTGAGTTTGGATACAAATATATACCAAATGTGACACATGTCCCAACCATGGACAACACCTCACAGTGACACCTTACATAAAGGTATAGTCAAAAACTGTTTTAGAAACTAAAATCTTTGGGAAGTGCTCAAGAAAACCTTCGTATACGGGAGGCCACGCGCGTCAGGTTATGATAGATATCATATGGCCACGTAATTATCCTCGGTTGACCCAATAGACCCCAAAAGAAAAACAAGAAGATTACTTTCATATTCTTCCCAATGGTAAGTTTTTTCTTGACATATCATTATCTCCACTGCCTCTAATTGAGAATTATACTTCAAACAAACACCAAGATTATATAGGTAGTGCTTTCAGATATATACTCGAAAGTGGGATGAAAGACATCCCCGCTCTTATGATGATACGAGGTTGTATGTCATTAGACATCTTGTATGATAGTGACAAAACACCCTTCCAACGTTGGGTTCGCCTTTCACCCTCAACAAATTTATGACCACCGCTTCTATTCCCCTCATATCCCTACTACTCGACCCAAATACACTTTTATTACACCGAAGGAATTGTGAAGCAAAAAGGGTGAAAGACAACTAGCTTCAATAAAGAATATCATGACTAAAGATAATTAAATTATCAATAGCCTTCATCAATAATAAATCGTAGATTTAGAACATATGGTAGATGATAAAAATTTCAACCATAGTTTAAATGAACGAGCAATCCATTAGAAGAGTCAAATAGACTATAAAGTCTATTATCTTCTCCATGTTAAAAATCTACCAACAATGTTTCATCCCTGTAACATCAATCAACAATTCTGGTCCAAAATCATATGAATAACTCATAATCATAATTGTAGTTCTAAATTCATTTTCTCATCCAGGACGAAATCACATTTCCTGTTCATAATCATACTAATAATTTCATCTTTTCACTACGGCCAAAGGTATTCATTTGTATCACCAGTTGGTCATGTTCATCTCAACACATGTTCATCTTTTGCACCACTCGGCCAAAGATATTCAACAACATGTCATCTTTTGCACTACGGGCCAAAAGATATTCATCAACAATTCATCTTTGCACACAGAATGCCAAATATATTCATCAACAGCCATATTTGCACTACGTGCCAAATATATTATTATCTCAAAGAAATATATAATCATTTCATAATTTATATAAACAATAATTATAACCATGTTGATCATTTCACCTTTGTACTTAAGCTAAAGATATTCAATTACAAATTCAATGGTCATGCGATCATACCCGATTCGACAATTCAATTTTGCACTCACCGCCAAAAGAGAACCCATAATCATGATCCTACCAAAATCTACCCATCTTTACACTCAAGTCAAAGAGAAATATCATCATTAGGATTATAAAATGTTATATATGATAATAAAATAATATGATCATCATATAGTTTTAATCTCAAGAGTAATATTCATAAATCAACTATAATTTGGTTAAAAAAGAAACCAATTTTATCATGAATAAGAACTCGTGAATAAAGAACCCATGAATAGTAACCGTGAATAAAAAGAACTCATGAATAAGAACTTAGTGAATAGTAACTCATAAATATTAACTCGACACAAAAAAAGGTAGAAATTCCACAATAAAATTTATACCAATATTTCTAATATAATGATATTGAAATAACATTTCTTAAACTTATAAACAATTTATTTTAATTGTTTACACTTTACTAAATAATGCGTTTAATCATTCTAAAATGCCAAACTCATAAGATTTCATCACCAATAACCAAAACCTCATCAAAAATCTGCATATACCTCATATAGGATTCTCAAGTCATAAGATCTTATTTTCCAATTTTTTTACTTCACATAACATATTTAATTCATTTACTCATAACTAGTCCATTTTCATGAAAAATACCTAAAATCGGTTCAAAAATATTTCTTTTCTGAGATTTAGCAGAATATAGTTTCATATTGAACATATATTTTTCTCAGAATTTTTAAAATTCATTTACTATTTTTCATATGGCCAAAATCGCCGAATATTTAGACATTTATCATAAAGTATATTTTTATCTAAAAATTCCGAAATTCACAGAGTACACTGATATTATATAGATGTACTCCCAATAAAAATTTCATCAATTATGGAGTTAACCACAAGGAGTTATAAGCGATTACTTTTAAAATAGTCTTTTCCCGTAAAATTCATAACTCTTAATCTATACATCCAAAAATCACCATTTTTGGACACAATCAATAAAACTCATCATATTATCATTTCAAATTTTTCCAGAATTTTCTGAAGATCTGAAAAGTTACGAAACATGGAAAACATAACAACCCTTAAAATCCCTTACCTCAAAACAGCAGTATTTCTGACCGGAATATCGGATGAAAAGCCGGAGGGAACTTGCACTGAATAACAACTTTCAAAGTATCTAAATACTCTCAAAAATATGCTTGACAATATAGAGAGAGAAAACTTATGTTTCTGGTGTGATTTTCAATTCTAACATAAGCACCTATTTATAGGAAAATGCTAGAAGGCCAAAGGAGACTAAATTAATAAAATATATTATTATTATTTCATTTCTCCTACGCCACCTACCAGCCACCAGCAGCCCAACCAACTTGGAATAGCAGCCCACATGTTATTAACACCAACCAAAGTGGGTCCCACCCATAAATATAATAAAAATTATTTTATTCTCCGAAACTTCAATAATTCATAGAAAATAGCTTGGTTATCAAAAAATTCGAAACTCGCGAATTTCTATATGAAATTCCATTATATACAACTTTGCAGAAGGAAATTTTTCCAAATTCCAAACAAAAATTGACCGAAATCCACAAACGGATGATTTTAAATATCATTACAACACCTTTTAAAATTCATAACAAATCATCACGTTAATTTTCAACGGTTCAAAATTTGTGGATATATACTCAACTTATATATGTATAACATATCCAAAAATCACAACGATCCAATGATCCGGATCAAAATTATAACTCACATAATAGAGCTTTAAGAACAATCGATTTGATCTTTTTAATACCTCCAATCCAACAAAATACGATAAAATACCTCAACATTAATTCCTTCATTTATAACCACATAAATAAATCCATCATCTATATCCACATCAAATAAATATTTCATTATCATATAAATCAATAATTAATTATTCTTAAATAATATTACGAATCACAATTATGACAACCAGTCGCTCCTCAGAAAGAGGGGCTTTCCAATAAGAATTTCTACTTCTTGGCCAATTTAAGTGACCAAACCTCCCTCGATGTAACTTTCTAGACATTGCCAATAATGCTATCTAATAATATTATTCAAATAATATGAATTATTGATCCGATAATGAGAAATATTGTCCAAAGATAATTATCAAACAACAATAATATAAAATATCAACGCAAAGAATTATTGAATCAATAAAATAAAATATTGAACATTAATTACTGTAACAATTATTGAGTAAAGGCTTCTTCACGTAAGAATCAATAATTCAAAAATACGTGTAATACCGTGGTAATAACTCATCGTAAGAACAACGCCAGATTACTTTATTTTAACCAACAGTAATCCAACAAAGTTAATTCGGTAATAATTTACGTCGTTATTTATAAAACTCAATCTTTGTCGCTTTCTTTCATCCGACAGCTATTCTACATTATGGGGCCCACAAATGGTCATATACATAAATACGAATATTCCCAAGCGTAAAGAATATTCCACAACCAAACAAATATTCCCAACAATTGAATATTTTATAACCACTTACGTATTTTGAAAAAAAATTTCATATATCATCCTTAAATTTAACTTTTATCAATTTAACCATTTACTGAATTGTAATTATAAGAAAAATTGAATACTTTTATTTCATAAAATTCGGGGTCTTACAGAATAGCAGTATCATGGGAAAGATTTGGGTAAAAATCTCGAATATAATTAAGACTTCCCAAAAATCTTCAAAAACAATATGTCTGTTGTTAAGAGTAGTATGAATTCCTAAAGTATCAATTTTTGAAATAGGCATTAAAAGACATAAAAAAGGGGTGCCTAATATGATACTTTGATTCATATTACTTGATAAGGACAAAAAGCGTGTAAACATAAACCTTGATTCTGATTAAGGCTTCAAGTATCTTGTATTTAATATTCATAGTATTTCCACTTGCAATTGGTTAAAGATTGAGTGGTTTTACGGAAGTATTTAGTAGGAATTAACCCTTCCTCGGATACAATTCATGTCGACCACTATCTACAAGCGGCAACGACATCTTTAATAATAAAATCCGGTTTAATAACAAAAGTAATTACGATATACCATTTTTGAAAGACTACTTGATTCATAAGCATTAAATCTTGCTTCGGAAGATTCTAGCTTATCGGAAGATTCAGGTCTTAGAGGATTCTATATTATTATCCTCGCTTATGAATTAATTGTTCTTTAATATTTTTAAGTCTTGGAAAATAATAACATTAGTATTCTCAGAATTGTTTTATTTCGATTTCTAATATTAATATCACTCTTAAGGTCCTGGATAGTAGTAGGCTTTTCAGTAGTAGAAACATTTTGAACACGTTTCATGACTTCTCTCATGCTATATTGTTCTATGGGAAGAATTTCTTCTATTTTTTGGTTTTTATAACAGGCTTCCAAAAACTTTAATTTAATTTCTGGATCTTTAATCTGATCTGCTAAGTCGAGAAGGGAATTTTGGGTTTCATTGACATCGATATCTTCGGGTCCTCCAATATCTAAACCATTCATTTCAACAACGACTTTCCAATAGTCAGCTTCAGTAGTCGTATTACAATTATTTTTAATAGTTCAAGCTTGACATTGATCCTTAACAGAATTATCGTCAGATTTAGAATAGATTTTTGTTAAGTCTTCCTCTGCACTTGATTCTGAATCACTGCTGGATAAACAATTAAGAATTTTTGTTGAATGTCTTCTTGAGGACATTTCGCTTCGATTCTGTTTCAATTTTGATTTACATTTATTAGCAAAATGTCCCGGTTTACCACATTTATAACAATCGGACTTTAGATTTATCTTTTTACTATTGTTCCTTCTTTTCTTAGTGGTTTTTTCGTGGGTTTTGTTCTTAGATTTCTTAGAAGAACGCTTCTTGAAGTGTCTAGAGTGCTTGAACTCTGTTGTTTTTTAGCCTTATTGGGATACTGTAATTTTGTATCATAAGAGAATTGGTCACAAAATTCTCCTATCTCATGTCTTTTAGTGAGATTCTGTTGTTTTATTAATTGTTGGAGTTTCATATCATTACATAACGATAATCCTTCTTCAATAATTCTTCAAATAAGATGGCCATAAGAATCTCGGGTCATAAGGGATACCATGCGATCATGTTTATCTCTTAATTTTTACGGACTTTTTCAAAGAAAGAAAGTAGGAGTCCATCAATAAATTTGGCCTTCCAATGTTCATCATTAAGATCCGCCTTTTGCATGACTTTTATGAGAAAGACATCCTTATACCATCTAAAATGGGTCAAGGAGGACATCAAGGTTCAGTAAAAGTTCTCTACTCCTATCGGTGATTTATAAGTCCCCATCCAACAAAATGGTGGAGGATCGCTTGAACTAAGGTGTAACAAGAGTCTTCCTTCCTCGTTAGAAGTCTAATAACAGGATCAATTTCTTTTTATAGGCTTGAAGAACTTCGCATTCTCTGCTTTATCCTTTAAGATATTATCCCACCATCCTTTAAGGATGCCATGGGTGCCATTAACTAAGAAACTAAGCAGATCCGGTGATCAAGATATCATTCTATTTACAGACAATGCATACATCATGATATGATGGATGGTTTCGAATATTTGATATTCTGGTCTTGCCATCAATATTCCATTCATAAATGGTTTTTCATGGTAAGACTTTTGAGAATGAAGAAGAAGTATTCTTCATACGTAATATCCCGAGAGAGAGGTCTAGGGTAATAATACCTACTAGGTCTAGATAAAGCCATACTATTTATGGGTTTTTTACTGTAAGTAGTTTTATTAATATTTTGCATTTCCTGAAAATTATTTTGGATTTCCAAAATATTAATAGGAGAAAAGGAATTGAATCTTCTTCATTATCGATTAGCATTACCGGTTTGTGAAGAGGGTCATCCCGCACATCATATTGATCCGGGGCGTGGAGGCGGGGAGTGAGGTTTAAATCTTTCATTTTATTTAAAAGATTATCTATGAACTCATTATCGGATTTAGAAGATTTCATTTTAAAATTACTAACTTCTAAGGGTGGTTTAATCTACATGTTGAAGATCAAGCTTCCGAGGAGTAATTTGACAATTATCATTAATATGAAGAATTTGTTCTTCTATCCTGGTTAACTGTTTTTCTACAGTTTGAAGGAATAAATTTGTATAATTATTCTGTTTAGACAAGGGTAAAATGTCTTTTATTTTAACATCTTCGTGTTGACAGGGTATTTCAGTAATATCAACATACAGATTAATAACTAAAGGTTTCAGGTTTTCATTTCCTGAGCTAAGTTCAAGGGACTTAGGAAGTGGATGAATAGATTGGATAACACTACCATTAGTGGTAATCCAGTCCTTTTGGTTTCCCGTCAACACATTTAGTTGACTTTCATTGTAAAGGTCTGATTTAAAAACAAAATCATAATACAATTTAACAAATGATAAAATACATTAGTTCTTGTTCAGATAAGTATAAAAATCAGATTTTATTTCTACTAATTTATCATTATTATGATTCTTAAAATACCAATTTCTAAAATTTTGGTATTTATCCTACATGAACTCCTGGTTTAAATATTAGCGAATTTTACTTTTTGGAGAAAAATCCATTAACATTCAAAATTCATATCACTAGCAGTTGGACTATAAGGTCTTCTGTTTGGAGTATTTGTTTCATATATACCATGAGGTATTTGATTTTCAGAAATATGAATTCCTCTGATTAAGTCTTCATTTTTGACAGACTCATTGCTGGGATAAATATTAAAATAAACTGGTCATGATCGCATGAGTATCCCTTATGACCAGTATTCTTATGGCCATCTTATTTCAAAGAATTATCAAGAAGGATTATCGTTATGTAATGATATGAAACTCCAACAATTAATGAAACAATGAATCTCACTAAAAGACATGAGATAGAGAATTTTGTGACCAATTCTTTTATGATACAAAATTACAAAGATCCCAATAAGGCTAAAAAAAGCGAGTTCAAGCACTTCAGACTCATCAAGACGTTTCTTCTAAGAAATCTAAGAACAAAACCCTGAAAAACCACTAAGAAAAGAAGGAACAATAGTAAAAAGATAAATCTAAAGTCCAAAGGTTATAAATGTGGTAAACCGGACATTTTGCTAATAAATGTAAATCAAAATTAAAACAGAAATCAATGAAACGTCCCTCAAAGAAGACATTCAACAAAAAATTCTTAATTGTTTATCCAAAGAAGGATTCGTAATCAAGTGCAGAGGAAGACTTGATGTAAATCTATTCGAATCGAATGATAATTCATTGTAGGATCAATGTCAAGCTTGTACTATTAAAAATAAGCATGTCACGACTCACCGAAGTTTCTACTATTGGAAAGCCATTGTTGAAATGAATGGTTTAGATATCGGAGGACCCAGATCAATGTCCTAATGAAACCCAAAAGTCCCTTCTCGACTTAGCGGATCAGATTAAAGATTCGTAAATTAAATTAAAGTTTTTGGAAGCTCATATAAAAACCAAAAAATAGAAGAAATTCTTCCCACGAACATTATAGCATTTAGAGAAGTCATGAACGTGTTCAAAATGTTTCTACTAACGAAAAGCCTACTACTATCCAGGACCTTAAGAGTGATATTAATATTCGAAATCAAATAAAGCAATTACGAATTACTAATGTTATTATTTTCCAAGACTTAAAAATATTAAAGAACAATTAATTCATAAACAGGATAATAATATAGAATCCTCTAAAATTTGAATCTTCATTAAGCTAGAATCTTCCGAATAATGATTTAATGGTTATGAATCAAGTAGTCTTTCAAAAATGGTATATCGTAATTACTTTTGTTATTAAACCGGATTTTATTATTAAAGATGCCATTGCCATTTGTAGATAGTGGTGTTGACATGAATTGTATCCAGAAGGGTTAATTCCTACTAAATACTTCCGGAAAACCACTCGATCTTTAACCAAAGGCAAGTGGAAACACTATGAATATTAAATACAAGATACCAAGCCTTAATCAGAATCAAGGTTTATGTTTACCTACTTCTTTTGTCCTTATCCGTAATATGAATCAAAGTATCATATTAGGCACCCCTTTTTATGTCTTTTTTAATGCCTATTTCAAAAATCGATACTTTAAGAATTCATACTACTCTTAACAATGTATATATTGTTTTTGAATTCATAATGTAACCTTATACAAAAAGAGTTAAATCAAGTTAAACACATGATTTATTCTAAAGAAAAGCAGATTAATTTTATTCAAAAAGAAATAAAATTTCTTACTACAGAACAGAGAATTCTACAACCTTCTTTACAGGACAAGATAAAATTGATCTACAAGACTCTTCAAACCGAAATCTGTAGTAATGTCCCAAATGCTTTCCAGAATGTAGGAAGAAGCATATTATTTCTCTTCCTATGTCCCTAATTACAATGAGAAAAATATTCCTACTAAGTCTCGACCTAGTCAAATGAAAAGGAATATTTACTTTGCAAAAGCGAAATCGACTCCTTAAATGAAAAAAATTGATAAAACCTAGTACTTCTCCCCGAGTTATGCGACTTTTTATGTCAATAAAATTCGAGAAATTGAACGAGGAACTCCTAGACTCAAGTATTAATTATAAACCGCTTAATGAAGCCCTTCAATGGATTAGATATCCAATCCCGAATAAAAGGACCTTCTTGGCAGACTTCATGATGCCACTATTTTCTAATTTTGACATGAAATCGAATTTTGGCAAATACAAATTAGAGAACGTGATACTTATAAAACTGCTTTTACAAGACCCTTTGGTCATTATGAATGAAATTTTCTTCCATTTGGTGTCAAAATGGACCTTCGAATTCCAACATATCATGAATGATATTTTTAATCCCTTTTATCAATTTATTATCCTGTTATATTGATGATGTTTTAATTTTCTCTTCATCCATGTACCAAAGATATTAAACATTTAAATATTTTCAAAAATGTTATCATAAAAAATGGTTTGGTAGTTTCTACCCCTAAAATGAAACTTTTCCAAACTAAAATTAGATTTCTTGGACATAATATTTTCAATTGAACTATAATTCCAATTGATAGATGTATCGAATTTGCATCTAAATTTCCAGATGGAATTAAAAGTATTAACCAACTGCAAAGATTTTTGGGAAGTCTTAATTATATTCGAGATTTTTACCCAAATCTTTCCCAAGATACTACTATTCTGTATACTTGATTACGAAAAAATCCTTTACCTTAGACTAATGAACATACTGAAACAGTAATAAAAATCAAAACCAGGGTTAAACAAATACCTTTTCTTTCCCTACCTAATCCCGATTGGAAAAAGATTGTTCAAACTGATGCTTCTGACACAGGATATGGTGGGATTTTAAAGCAATTTAATCCTAACAGTAAAAGAGAAGATCTTGTCCGTTTTACTTCAGGAACTTGGAAAGGACCCTCTTTAAATTATCCTACTATAAAGAAGGAATGTCTTTCAATTGTTAAATGTGTTTTAAAATTTCAGATGATCTTTTGAATCAACACTTTTAATCCGAAAGGATTGATTCTTCAAATTGCAAAATGATATTTAAAAAGATGTTCGAAATTTAGCATCTAAAAGTATATTTGCAACCCCGGCAGAGTACTTTATCCAGATTTGACTTTGATATTGAATATATCAAAGGAAAATGTAATTATTTACCGATTTTCTAACCCGGAATATTTGCAGGAATGACCAAGTAGGGCGTGTCATGCGCCAATGTAGGCCGAAAGCAAGAGCTAATTTGTACTATATAGAATTCTCATCCTTAAATACTCAATCCAAAGATTTCTTCTGCTTCTTCTAGCCAACCAACAAGAAAGGATGTTCTCCTATTACCCTAACAAAGACATTCCCAACAAAAATACTAAGAAACAATATTGATCATCGAATGTAATGATGCGAAATGGATGAAAGATCCATGGGAGATAAAGAGACGTTATTTAATGACTCAATAGCTCTCCCCGCTTCAATCGAGATCGCTATGTTTATGAGCAAATTATCCTTGAAACAACATCCATGGACATTAAGCACACGCCTTCATGATCCATCAAAATCAACTAGTCCAATCCAATATAGTAAAACAACCGAAGAGCATCATGCCTCTTGCTAATCGGGGTATTAACCCCATACTACCCGAACCATCAATCTAGTCACCTAAAGAAACCAGATATGACTATCGGGATTATATTGATTCCTTCACACAGTATTTTATTATCGAATCCAATTCATAATCATAGTTGGTTTATCCGTATCTGTCCTGATGTTCTAAAAAACGAAATTCCCAACTGGTTTTTCGTTTGGTGGGATAAATTTGGAATCACTCTTGAAACCCTACCGAATCCGTTCAAACAACATTCAAAGAATGACAAGTAGCTTATGCCCATATACCAGTAAATAAAGATTTGTCAATGCTTAAATTATCGCCCCATTTCATAATTCGCTTCAAGATCCTTGATATGGAAATGGGATTTCCATGTGACTATCGTAATAAAACTCCCCGTCTTAAAAGGGTATTTTTTACCAAATGGTGGGATATAGGACTTAATCCCACTTTACTAGAACTTCTCAAATCTATAGAAAATCATACTCAAGCTTGTTTAGATGTTATACCTCAAAGCCTTCCAAAGACCAACACCGGTCCAATCCTTTTGTCAAAATTCAAGCAGCACTTAAAAATGAAGTTTCCAAATCTAACTGAAACTGAACTCATAGTCAAGACCATGGATTATATGAAAATAAAATTCCTACAATCTCTAGTTCAAGATGATGTTTCTATGAAAACAGTTAGCGATGATGAATCTGAACAGGATGACAATCAATTCAACGTCTTAGCCGGAGAAAGTCAAGAACCAGAACCCACTATGGGAGACTTTTGGGATTCTCTTAATTCCATGATTTTCGAGAAAATGGAACAAGACAAAAAAGAAAAAGGAAAAGCATAAAGCTATTCTCCACTACAAAGATCAATAATCGAAAAAGGACAACCACAAAGACCTCCACCACCAAAAAAAAGACATGGCCAAATTGACTTCAATTATCAAAAATGACGCCAAATTGTCGCTAATAATACTCCACTCAACCGACAACCTGTCTCACGCCTTCCACTTCCTACGGCTGAGAGTTAAAGAAGAAAAGATAAGGATTACTGATCGACTCCACTACCAAGGACACGCCAGATCCTTTCTCATCTTCTTTCTTGTATAAAAGGGGATGTCCTCACCCATTGTTGAGGCAGATTTTCTTTTACGTTTTCTCTGTATTCTCCTCTCTCTCTCTCTCTAAATATTGAATATATAAGTTTGAAGTTTGAAGATATCCAAGGCTCCTCAGAAGTTTTAAGTATTGCTTATGTTAATTATTATGTCTCTTTACTAGAGCTTTTAGATTATCATACTGAAAACAGTAATCGTTATAAAACAACATATCAAACTGCATCCAATAACCACAATCGTTTTATTTTTTTAGAAACGATTCAACAAATCAACAATTTATCGTTTTAACTAAAAATGCTATACAGGAAGAAACCTCACAAATTTATAGTTTTGGGAAGACCCCAAATCAACAAAGAATTTTATGAGATCATATATGTAATAATTTATCTGTTAATATATATTAAATATGCCTTTAAACATTCATGCCATCTTACTAGATGAGATAGATTAAGATTGATGTCTGATTAAGTGGAACGTCACCCAAGTCGTGTTTTAGGACTTTGCCTTTAGCCGTGTTATGGCGTTGTGGCTTTTATCCTCCTCAGAAATCATCGATGACGTGCTTTATTTATATCAATCATTGATCCTCCCTCCTTTGGTATCGAGCCATGTTAAGTTTATCGACATATTAATGAATATATTACTTATAAATTATGCATATATGATCACTTTAAAAATGACCGATTTTTCTACCTCATCTCAGAATAACAAGAATAATACTCCACTTTCTACTTTGGAAGCAATCAACTTATCACCTACCGTGATGTTAAGGAAGCCTCGACAAATGGACCCTTTCTAAAATCAAACCGTAAACTATTTATAAAATTGGAACCTTTGATTTTATCAAAGAAAAGAATTATTAAAACCTTTGAACATCTTCGTTCTTTACGTAATAATGATGAAATATTATATTTATCAGCATGTTGAAGATTTATATCCCTTTTGCAAAAATATAAATATGTTCATATAGACTCTTGTCCAAGTAGCTTTTAAACCTTTGACTTTACTTAGTCAAAATACCAAAGATTCAATGCACACTTAGAGATGGTAGGTGTCTCAACCGGAAAGCCTCCTTTATGGTGCTATTGAAACTAGTCTTGCTTCACGGACCGCTTTTATTTTAATATTTATCCAAACTTAAGCGTTGCTTTAACTGATAATAATTTGTCAAAAGTTTTAGAAATGAGAATATCTCATGGCTATGAGTATCTACCAGGATCTCCTCCTTTTGCCATATTATTCCGTATTCATCTTAAAGTATTAACTACTTTAAATCCCTATATCAAGAAACAAAGCCAATATTACCGATAGCAGAAAAATATTAAGAATAGATGCAAGCCTTCATCTTCTCTCTCTCCCTCTCTCTCTCTTCAGAATTAAGATCTACTCTATTGAAGATCTCTCTAGATTTAAGATCTACTTCATCTCAAGCTCGTTGTCTTCTTCTTCTCTTCTTCATCTACGATCCGACTGCTCGTAAATAACTCATCTCTTCACCCGTCGGATCTGACCGTTCAGATCATCGGCTGGATCGATCTCGCCGACGGCTAGTCCGTCTCCGGGGACGGAAAAGTTAGAGGTAGAAGAAGAAGATGATGAATTTGGGAGGTCCGATATGGCAATATGTTTTTTCAGTACACTCTCTGTGAGACCCCAGATTTTATGAATAAATATTTAATTTTTTTTGAAATAATTTTTTAATATTATGGTGTAGAACAATTTAATTGAGCATAATTTATTGTATAAAATTTATTTTAAAAAAATAAAATAAATATAATATGACGAAACAAATTTTCCGTGACTCGTGTGGCCTGTTGCGTTGTTCCGTGGTTATGCTGCTTAGTATATATTATATATATATAAAAACGTGGCAGGTATATATAATAATCATATATGATTACTTTATTTTTAAACCGAGAGTTGCAGGACATTCTTTCTTGCTTATTAAGTTAATATGCAAATTGCAAGTACATGTTATATATATTTAAGAGTTGCAGGAGATTCACGGTTGGCAACAAAAGTGATTATATATATATATATATATATATATATATATATATATATATATATAATAACGTAATTATTCAATGTGGGCTATTATTGCACGGACGTTTTTATATATATATATATATAATAATAATAATTTTATAATTAAAATAAAGAGTTTATTTTAATTTTAAAATTAGATTTAATGCTAATTAATTAGAATTAAAATTAAATTCCATGTTTTCTTAAATAAAAAAATTTATTTAAATATAAAATATTATATTTTATTATACATAATATTTTATATAATAAAATCAGAATATAATATGTACCGGTATTATAATATGCGGCCAATAATGAGTACAGTCCGAAAATTTAGTGCCGGACAAAATATGTATAGTGAATAATAAGGGGTGACCGGTCCATGCACTTGAAGTACAATAGGATATTTGCTGAACCAGTATTAATGCATGGAATTTGGTAGTGATAATAATTATTTCATCATTGGTTCCTGTAGTGATATATCATTTTCCTTATGCATATATCATACCAGGCTCATATCAGAGTCCGGTGTAAATATTGATATTTTGTTATTCTGTTGGACATTTTTTTGTATTGCACGTATAAGATTAGTAATTTTTTTTTTTATAAAAGAGAATATTTTTATAAAGTTATTCTATAAATAGAATATATTATATTCTATTATGCATAATATTTTGCATAGTAAATTTTTTTTATATAAAATATAATATTTTATTAAAGTTATTCTATAAATAAAATATATTATATTTTATTATACATGGTCTCTGCTAAGATAGTGTTTGCATAGTAAAATCTTTTTATATAAAATAGAATATATTATATTTTATTTAAAAGATTTTGCTTTTAAATATGGATCAGTCTGATTAAAGTAAATCAATCTGGACCGCTCACTTGATTGGTTACTATTCATTCCATTTTTCTATAAATAGAAGCTCATTCCTTCATTATTTTCTTACGAATTCACTGAAACTCTAGAGAGAGAAATTATAGAGAGAAATGAGAAAAGTATTCTGCTACTTCCCTACTTCTATATCTAGTTTCTTCTTTAAAAGGTAAAGGGATATTATTATGGTAAGGGATATTATTTGTTGTACCCGTAAGGGGTGTTATTCTTTCGTATTCATGAAGAGAACTTCTGTTATTCCATTCTTTATTATTCTGTTGGAATAACTTGTATGCGCGGTTTACCCTATACTTGGTGGAATGACCTGTATATGCGGTTTACCCAATACTTGGTGATCTTCTTCTGTTATTCCATTATTTATTATTCTGTTGGAATAACCTGTATGCGCGGTTTACCCTATACTTGGTGGAATGACCTGTATATGCGGTTTACCCAATACTTGGTGATCTTCTTTTATTCTTCCGCATTTAATATTCTCATTAGAATATCCTGCAGATTAATTTTCACCGACTCGTCCTGTTATTTATTATTCTCATTGGGAATAACCTCATGCATGTGAATTACGCACGCATGGTGAAATTCTTCTGTTATTCCATTCTTTATTATTATGTTGGAATAACCTGTCTATGCGAAATATCGTATACATGGTGAAATTTTTTATTATTCCATTCTTTATTATACTATCGGTTATTGGTTTTACAGGTTGTATGTCTTTGGCCTCAGAAGTGCAAAAGATGATATATTGTTAAATATCTTTGGCCTCATGCGTGCAAAGATGATTTGTTGTTTGATAGCTTTGACCAGTAGTGCGAAGATGATGGTGTATATTATATGATCATGACCACTTCAGTGATACTAACGAATATCATCGGGTCGTGAGTGCATGGATAATTCAATGATGTGATTGGCATGATCATGACCATTAGTTAACAAATGAATGTCTTTGGCCGTAGTGCAATCGATGCATAATTGATTGGTATGATCATGACCATTGGTTTTATAGTTAAATATTTTTGGCCCGTAGTACAAAGATAGACAACTGATTGGTATGATCATTGTTATTACATTTGAATATCTTTAGCCTTGGGGTAAGGATATTGAGTAAACATTCTATTAATCCTTTGTGGCAAGGAGAAACTGTTGATTTACATGATTATAAATATGAATTGTGAACTTAATTAAAATCTTTAATGGTTTAGGCGAAGACAGGTGATGAAAGTTCTCTTTGTCATAGGTACAATGAAGGACTGTTGATGAGTATTACAGGAATGAAATATTAACGATGGACTTTTAATTTGGAGGAGAAACTAGACATTATGTTCTACTTGACTCTTCTAATGGATTGTTAATTCCGCTGCAATTATGGTTGAAAAGTTTTATTATCTACCATATGTTCTAAATCTCTGATTTATTATTGACAAAAGCTATTGATAATTTAATTATCTTTAGCCATGATATTCTTTACTCGGCTTAGTCAGATACTCACCCTTTGTGCTTCACAATTCCTTTCTGTGTAATAAGAGTGTAGGCTGGGTCGAAATGGGCATAACAGTGGAAATAGTGTGATGGTCCGAGATCGTCAAGTTTCTCAATATATTATAAAACCAGCATGACTTTTGCAAATGTATAATTGTATTGAGGACCTAAGATGTGTGTGTCGTATTTTATACGTCACTTAATAGTTGATTTTGGCGAATAATAATAGGGTGATGAGAACCCGACTTGACAGCGTCAAAAGTGCACCTTATTAGAATGAATATGATAGTGATCTTCTCGTTCTTCTTTAGGGTCTTGAAATATTTGCTGCTGTATTTTATATGGCATTGTAATAATTTGAGTTTGGATACTGTCTACGAGACAATATTGTATTAAAACTCACAGTTAACCGTTGTCGTACTCTGCACGACAGTTCAACAGTTGTATAAATGAGTTTGTATTTGATTTTTATAATGTGATATCTAGCGACTCAGAATGGGTCGTGTGGACCTATTTTGGGGGCGTCACACTCTCATCAGTAGCTGCAAATCTACACCTCTTTCCAGATCGGACGAAGAAAACATATTTCCAGATTGGTTTGAACAAAAGAGAGTGTACTGAAATGTTTTTTCAAAAGATGATTTGCAGCTACTGATGAGAGATAGACGACGAAAGATTGGAAATATGTTTTTTTCGTTCTAACAAAAGAGAGTGTACTGAACGAAAATCATGGATTTGGAGGAAATTACCAGTCCGATCGCCGGTGCCGGAGATGGATTCTCAGATCATTTCCATTAAAGTGAGTCTTGTAGAGGAAAAAAGAGTTTATTCCACATGAACTGTTCTCAATAGGCATTAATAGTGGTAGAGAAGGAAGTGTATAGAAGGAAAATAAATGGCAAAATATTCTTGGGATTGTAGAACGTTAAATATTTTGAGAAAAAAAATCCTCCTAAAACGTCAAATATAATGGGATGAAGGGAGTAATAAAAAACAACAGATTGAATCTTACAGCTCTCGAAAAATCTAAACTTCGACAGATTTGTCTCCTTCATCACTGACCCAACCATTGCTACAAAAATCAAAAAATTCATAAAATTTCAAGTATAAACCCTAGGCAACATAAACAAACACAAATCCTTTCCTCATCATCTTCATCGCCATTTTTTTCCCCTTTCCTTGAGGAGAGAGAAAACAGAGAGTGTGTATTTTCTTTAGAGAGAGGAAACAGAAAAGAGCGTAAAAGATTTACATAAGTTAGGTTTGGGGTTTCATTCGGATCTTTGAAATCTTTAGAAAACAAATTAAACAATTGGAGAAAGAGAGATTCAACTCAAAGAAATGGATTGGGATTTGGGGAGAGCGAATATGTCGTTATATTTGCGTTTCTTCTATTCAAAAAACAAACTAAAGATTGAGGTCATCAATTTGAGATGTCAAAAATGTCTTTGTTTTGATTTTTTTCTTTCTTAGATTTGGGTATGCAAAGAGGCAAGTTTTGGTTGAGATCTACTAGATCTGAGAAGTCAGTGAATATGTGAAGTGAAGATGACAGTCACTGAACATGGGCGTGAAGAGAAGAGAGGGGGAGAGGGAGGGGAACGAAGAGAAAAGAGAGAGGGGGAGAAGTCAGTGAACATGGGCGTGGGGTTTCATTCGGATCTGAGAAGTCAGTGAACATGGGCGGGGAGAGGGAGAGGGAGAGGGAGGGGAAGGAAGAAGATAGTCGCTGACTGTCACGGAAGATAATGAAAGCCATGGGCTATGACCATTTTACCCTCTAATATATATAAATTGTTTGATTAAAAAAATAAAAAAATATTTTTTTATACACATTCAGCTGACTAATGGCCCAACCAAATAGCCACGTCAGCGATTTCTGACGTGGCAGACTCGGTGATAAAATTGAAAAGTGGATCATCAAAGTGGAATATGACCTATAGTTGAGAGTACTAATTCATATTTAAGCCTATTATTGATTACAAATTTATTACTCCATTAAAAAAGGAATTACTTTACAATTTTTAAATTGCACACCCATGATGTGGCTTTTGTAGATTTGAACAAACATCGTCTACTTAATTGGGCATATTTCAAGTATAAAACTCACAAATACTGGATTTGAATCCCAAACAAAACCCTAATTCCAACTGCAAATTTTCTCAAGATTCACTACTTTCTCAACTAAAAATCTTGCTTATCCTTTAAAAGTCCAACAGAGCTACATCCATTGATCTGTAGAAATTACATACATCATACTAAAAATAATCCTCCAAGAAGTCTCAACCTGGGACTTTGTTTATATTCTGTTACGCGGCGTAAGTGGAATAAGTTAAAATCAAAAGGAAATGTGAACAAAATCCTCCGATTTGATGAAAAGAAAGTTCTCTACTTAAAATTGAGTTTACAAACAATCGAATTCGTAAAAAAAAAATCACGACTTCTCTAAAAGAAACCCTGTTATATCTCTAGGAAGAGTTGCAAGAACCAAGTTCAGTATCATCCACTATATTGATTACATACCTAAGTTCACCGGTTCTTGACGATTTACTTGTGTCCCATCTTCCTTTACGAGTAACTCAGACAACACTGAATGCAGACTGTATTGTGGATGAGAAACGAGATGCAATGGTTTGGGAGGCAAATGCTTGAAGCTGCTTCTTAGCATCTGAAAAGAACACCAAATATCATTATTCAAGAACTTGAATAGAATAAGTGAAATGTTTGAAAAGTGAAATGTTTGAACCTATTCTAAATCATTAGGCTGACTGAAATGTACGAATCCTTTTCAGCTCTACAAGCAGACAAGAATATCTAACAAAATTCATTTCGTAATAAACAAAAACAATCTCAACTAGTATCAATAAGCAGATTAGTTCCAAAAATTATTTCTTGCAAGGCATAGCACAAAGTGGAATCAAAATCTACTTGATATGACTGGTAGTGGTAGGTAATAAACTAAATAAGGCATCCACTGAACTATAGATAATCCATAGAATAATGGTACAGAACATGTCTATACTTTCCAATGCAAACATAATAATCATGGTACAGAACTATAGATAATCCATAGAATCAATTTAAAGATCATCGTATTCAGAACGTAGACAAGGATGTAAAGAATCAAACAACTCAATACTGCAGAAGTATCTTTCTCTTCTTTTTTTCTTTTTCTTTTTTTAATTTAATATTTTTTGGGGGGTCATACCTACTTCAGAAGTGCCTTTTAGTTGAAATGAACAAAAATAAGTTGCTTTTGATATACATAGTTAGCCTAATTGATTATGTAACATTCACCAGCACCTAATACCCTTTATCAATCTTAATCTTTTTATATTTAACAGATATATGTATTTAATATCATATAGGAAAAATCTTTGCCCTTGAAATCAATTTTCAACCGATGAAACCCTAAGTTCCTAACGTTCATGTCTCTTCTTTTATGTTGTTGATCAACCCCACAGAGAGCATTATATGTTTTTATGTGTGTGTATGGGTGGTGGATGGGGGAAAGGAAGGAGCAATGAGACTCCTATAGTTCCTAACAAACATCAGACTCTGGCATACAATTATATAATTCAGATTTCCAAAAACAAAAAGAAACAGCAAAATAGGTGGTATGCACACCTTTGCGGCATTTAGTAAAGCCAACAATATTAGCAATACTGAGGGTCAAACAAACCCCTACAACAAGGAGATAATCAGCTTGAAACCTTATGAGGGAGAATATTCCAAGGATGAGCCACAAAACCGCCTGCAAACGAAAGAAAAACGACTTAATGCATAGATCGATCCAAGTAAATGTAAAAAGATAAATTTCCCGGTCAGTAGTTTTGAAAACAAGATCTACCCAAGCTTATAACAAGTCATAATGCCACAGTACTCTTTAAGTACTACTGAAGCACTTTACCCATAAATTTAATGATTATTTCTAGAGCTCCATTTTATCTAGTGTTGGAAGTAAATCAACATTAAAAACACACAAGAAAGGACCAAAACTGTATTTCTTGGTTCTTCAAAATGTCAAATGCTTTGTTCCATGACACTTGCTGTAACTATTTATCTTCTTGTACAATACTTGTTCCATGACATGCTTTTCTCTTTGAATGTGAACACTATGGTTATTATTGACTGTGAAATGTTGTATCGAAATATTTAACTTACAGTGAGGTAAATGGTCCACCAGAACAGCCATGAATCCTTCTTGTTCATTCGAGCCAATGACTATGCAAAAACAAGGGTAAATGTGTGAGAACAGTAACCCAGGTTAGTTTAAGGTCACGAGTAAAACACTCAGACCTCAGTTACAAAGTCAACGAAGTTATTTAAAATAAACACTCAATTACAAAGTAGCCCAGGCTATGCATGAAAGAAAATCACCCACCTCCTGATCAAGACATTCAAATTTCCACACACTCTCACCCTCATCATTTATTTCATTCCACCACCTCAAACCAACTAAAATCGCCCTTGACACATTCTTGACTACCCAAAAATCAAGTGCAGCCAGAAGTACAGTTACCACAAAAATTATGACAAAACTGTCAAAAAATAGAGCTGAAAGTATGTAAAACGCCAAAGCGGAAGCCTGTCAAATATAAAATACAATGTTAGAAGACAAAATAAATTACCCAAGAACAAGAAAATTCGTGAATGAATATCAAATCTACGACCTTGAAGAGCACATGAAAGAAACATATCTCTGGGTGGGCATAATTCTCCCCTGCAGTCTGAGCATAATAACAATATGTTATGAGTTAGGATGGCTTGCAATGGAGGATAAGAATGTAGTTTGCAATCAATTTAAATAATACAATATTACATACCAAAAGATATCGTAGGCTAATATAGTATAATAAAGAGAGAGAGCACCAAAAGTAGCAATCATCTCACATTCTAATAGAAAAGTCCAACATTTGTACATTTAATTTGATAAATATAAAACTAAAGACATTCTTCTTCGTTTTCTTTCTTATTAAGAGATTCTTTTTCCTAATGGAATATGTGGCGAATGCAATAATCTTAAAGATCTTTGCTTACTGAAGCCATGTTAATTACGCATATCAAATGTAGAAAAGAAGATAACAGGTCAGATATTATTGAACATGTAAAAATATAAACCAGCCAAAAGGGGGGTAAAAGTAGTGGGAACCATCCACATAATTCCCATATCAAAACTCCAAATAAAGCAACATTTTAAGAGCATAAAATCAACCTTCAAGTTATTATGGATAGACTTCCAATAGTAAACACAAAACACCACATTATACTTCTCCAGAGCATAACATGAAATTAACTTTACAAACAATAAATTACACCACTTAATACATTCCAATAAAAATGACATCACTAGTTTCCTTAAGATTGTTTGAAGATACTCAAATATACATGGCCATTCCTAGTTGGTGGTTTTGGGATATTCAACCAAACAAAGTTCCGGTGCATTCTTATCCTGAACACACAACAAACTTATGTCTGCTCCCATATTATTAACCACAATGCAACATAATCAATTACATAGTTACTGAATTTTTCATCCTGCCTAGTGCCTACTAAACAGGTATAAACTTGAATCATTTGCCCATACCTATTTGCAATATGTTTTATTAAAAGAACTATCAGATATAGTTTTTTTGTCAAGATTGACTCCCAAAATTGAAATCATATGTTCATCATTACCATAATAGTCAGTCTCCCATAAAATAAATGGTACAATAAACTTGTATGGAATTTGCATATTTTATTATAGCATCACAAAATATTCTGTTTAAGTAAGCAATCATAGAAATCTCAAACCAACTTCTTTTCTCGTGAACTTTACAAGTTCCTCCAAAATAACCTCATGGGTACTCCCGTTCTAATCTTTGACAATTTTCTTGACTTGCAAAAGGAGTTGCTAAATCTGTACAGTTAGTCCATGGAAGTGTTGCATTTAATTCAGGTTTTTGAAAAATGGAAACATAAAATTATGAATTCACTTTTATTGAATTAAAATGAGACCATCTTGTAAGTTTTTGTAGCTATTTTTTTCGACATTTGATGATTTTTGTTTATGCAATAAACTATACTATTGGAGAAGGATACCCCACAGTTTAAAAGATAACTATCGACTATTTCGCTCCCACACTGCATAACTTCTCTCAGTATTCAAAATAACTACATAATAACTAGGGCTGGGCAAAAAATGGGTAAAACTGAATAACCGAATCGAACCGAATTTTTTTAACCTAAATATTTTGGTTATTCGATTATTTTGTACATTTCGGTTATAACCGTTTTAGTATCTAATTTTTCGGTTTCGGTTCTTATTTCTTATTATTCGGTTAACCGAATTGTCCCCTTAGTTTTCAGTTCCAAACCTTGGTTAAACTTTTATTGAACCCTCGGTTTTCAGTTCCAATCCCATAAATTCTGGACTTTGATTCCTCCAACAATGAGACAATTAATTGAGATTTTCAATAGGAGTACTTGACTTTTGCCTATCTTATTGACGCCACCTTGAAAACCATGATCAATGCCTATTGATATATACTTTTACAATTTCATAAAATGAACTTCCGTTCCAACATTAGAGATACATTTATAAACGACGACTTTTAATAATAATTTTATATTCTCAAATATAACCTTAGTATTAGCTAAGAATTCAACTGTGATGATTGAAAATTATAGTAAAACATTAATGACAAATTAGGAACATCATGTCACTTTATAATTCTAAAATAGAAATGTATTTCTAATTTTGGAACATACTAAAAACGAAAATGTGTCTCTAATTTTGGAACAGAGGGAGTATTATTTAACTTTTTTTGTATTTTTTAATTTTACTGTTAAAATTAATAAAATCCTTATTATATTCTTACAGTAATTGAAAACACAATGTGTATTGCTATTCTTGAACCTCTTCGCTATACTAATAAGATTTAGGAATTCTCTAACAGAATTGGTTTCAATTTTTCATTGGCAAATCAAGAGGCAGATGTGAAAATATGACCCTGTTAGAATCATGAAGTGAATGTAGTGCTTGTCAACACGTTTGAACAGTGTATCACAGTCGACGTCAGAAGACTAATACCTATGTTCGTAATATAAAAATAATACAATATGTTTAACTATTACAATTTCATTATCACAAGACAAGGTATTCTATCTTGCTAAGCTAAAGTACAGTATATTCATTATTCAGTTAATGAACACGTCAACTTGTTGAGCAAGTTTTGTCATATTTTTTCAATACTTTGTAAAGCACCTCTTTTTCTTCATTTAAGTGAAAAGCACCTTAATTTCGGTTATTAACGAATAACCGAATTTACTATTCGGTTACCTGTAGCGGTTCGGATATTATATTTATACAAATTTCGTTTATAACCGAATATGCTATTCGGTTCAGTTATAACCGAATGATCTGCCCTAATAATAACTATTACTTCTGACTGCCGATAAGAAATTCTACACCTGGTATCAGTGAAAATCCTTCCTCATGTGCTTATTTTGGAGCTCAAAAAGAACAAGGAAAAGGACTAGCAAAATATAAATACCCACCAAAATGAACACAAGTCTACTGGTATATACTTTTAAGAATAAAATACTAACAGGTATAATGCTAAAATTAAGCTTAATAGACACTAAAAAAAAACTCATATAATTTAATAATTCATTTTCTGTCCCTGTTCCTTTGACTAAGGTTGTATTTGATAAATTTGGGAATTAAAATCTGAATGATTATGATATCTTAATAAATTAGATCATCTGAATGGTTATGAGGTATGAAACTAAAAAATTGTTTGATAACTAAAAAGTAAGTTGTCTCTTAATGACACTATTTTACCATTTTAAAGGGTAAATTTTTTTTAATAATTTTAAATATTCAATTTAACAAAAATGAGTGCATAATATTGTTGAATATATTTATATAAAAAAAAATTATCAAAACAATTTCATTAAGAGGTATCTCTTAATTATTAAGATTTTATTTTCTGTCTTATCCATTAAGAGACATTCAGAGGTAACAAAAAATACACCATCATGCCTCTTAGCGAGTAAGAGGCAGTCCATTAAGAGACAATCAGATGTAAACAAACAGCACCTAAGTTCCAAACAAAACCTGAAAATATCAGGACTCTATCCTATGAATATCAAAATTTCTAATCATATTATAAAAGAAATCAAAATTTCTAATGAAACCAGCAACCGGAATTCATCTCTTATGGAATAATTGATGCCATAAACCGACAACAAACATAATGCAATTTCATATACGGATCTATTATAACCACATCATGATCCGAAAGAGTTCAAAAAAATTCAATTATCTAATCAACGACGTTCTGAAAGATATTCAAGCACAATGATCATTGATAAATCATGTATGTTCATCGAAGCTGAAGCAATGAATTAGCATTAAATACAACAGATATTGCTCTAATTATTACCATTTCAGGCCAATAAAATCATGCACAACTAAACAAATTAACAGGAGATGAAATCATTCAGGGAGAGTACTGAGTAAATGGAGATTTGGAAACTTACGGGATTCAGATCCATCACAATGGAAGTGACGAAAAAAGTAAACAGAAGTAAAATTGAATGGCTTCCGATTTAGCTGATTAAACTCTCGTCCTTGGAATGAAAAAAGTTTCGGGCCTTTCTTGATCTGATTCTGAATATATATGATGGCAGGGTGGGATTAGGTGCGGTTAAAATCAGTTTTGAATTGAAAATTAAATATGAAATTTATGATTTTATTTTTGAATTGTTTTGCAGTTTATTTAAAATTAATTAAAATAATAAATTTTATTTAATTTAAATTAATAATTTAGCATCACACAATATTAAAATTATAAAAGAGATCAAAGTAAAGACACCAAGTTTTTATCCCTCATTCTATCCGTCTAAAAAAAAAAAACAAGCAACAAATATTCAGTACTACTTCATCCAACGCCAAGTTTGAGAAGCACGATGATATCTCAAGTGGACTTCTTTATGATTTGTCTAATTCCAATAATTTCAATTCTTTTAACCATAAAAGATATTGAATTCAAATAACTATATATATATATATATATATATATATATATATTTATGAAGTATATATACATATATATGCCCAAACAAGATGTAATCCAATAATTTTCTAAAATTAAGAGATAATTGTATGAGATTTGTATGGTGATTATGATTATGTAAATCGATACCATCCAAATTCAGAATTAGTAGCTTAATTTTCACAAGAGATTCATTATACAATGTTAATTGAAACATCTCTCATGTAATAAGATTGTATAATTAATTAATTTTCATGGTGCGGTTTGGTTTCAATTTTATGCGTGCAGTTTTCCTATTATCAAACCAAAATTATAAATTTGATTTTTTAACTCACCTAAAATCGTCATATACGCCGTAACCGTTGATGCGATTTTAATTATTGCGGTTTGTACAGTTTTTGGTATGATTTCGATTTTAATTTGATTCCTTACTCACCTTATTAATGATAGTGTTGGTTTTGGGCCTTGGGGATCCTAATTATGAGATTTTCAAAAAAGCCCAAACTAATTGTCATATTTTCAAAAGATGCACCTAGTGTTTCATCATTTGCAGAATGGTACTAATAAGAAAGAGGCTATATTCTAAGGTTACGTTTGGATTGCAGAAATGAAAGTGGGAATGAAATGACTCATTACTATATAATGAAAAAAATTATGTTTGGTTGGTCCATTGGAATTAAGGCAGTAAACGAACCAAACTGTGACAACCCCAAAATAGGTCCATTCCATCTAACCCATTCTGAGTCGCCAAATACATGGTATAGAAAATAACTACAATTTTATTACAACAATTATCGTGCAAAATACAACAACTCATGTGTTGTGAATTTTGATACAAATATATATATCAACTGTGACTCTTGACACCAACTTGGGTAGCACGTCACCATGACATCTTACATAAAGATATAGTCAAAAACTGTTTTAGAAATTAAAATCTTTGGGAAGTGCTCAAGGAAACCTTTGTACATGGGAGGCCATGTGTAAGACCCCAACTTTTATAAATAAAGATGAATTTTCTATAAATATTATTTTTGAATATTATGGAGTAAATTTAATATAATATAGTTGTAGGAAATATTTATAAATTTTGCAAAGTAAGCAAGTTGTTATAAAATATTCGTTTGGTCTGGAATATTCTTTTATCTGGGGAATATTCGTATTTACGGCAAGACAATCATTAGTGGACCCTATTAACGGAATTATTGTTTGATTGAAAAACGACAAAAAATACTTTATGAAAATAATGGCGGAGGTGTTACCGTTAAAACCGCTGAACTACCCTAGAGTAAAATACAAGAATACGTGTGGTTGCATAAGAAGACACCAGATTGATTATCGATGCTTTACGTGAGAAGTCACTCACCTATACTCAATTATTGCTACAATAATTACCGCATCATATCTCTTATATTATTGATTCAATTATTGTCACAAAGATCATCCTCAGATAATATGTTATATTATTAAATCAATAATTGAGACGACAAGTTATAAATAATTAATAATTGTTGAAAGATTAAATATGTGTTGATTAAAAATAAAATGATTTGTGGTAATATTTATTCAATCTTTGATGTATATAAAGAGTCTATTATGAGTCGTTTGTGTAAGTTTGGTTATTTTTATGAGGGGCCCATATGTCATCATCTAAGAGTCTCTTCACAATAAGAATTAATTAACTTCGCTAATAAGAATTACCTTCGCAATAAGAATTACCTTCACAATAGTAATTACCTTTACCAGACGCCAAACCACTTGCCGTTTCATATTACAGCATCGAACCAATTGTCGTTTCACATTACAAAGGCCAAACCACTTGGTGTTTCACATTACAAAAGGCCAAACCACTTTTCTTTTCACATCACCAATCGTCAAGCCACTTGCTTTTCACATTTCAAGTGCTAAGCTAGAAATCTTCTATAAATAGAGGCCTAGTGCTTTCATTATTTTCACGAAATTCATTCAAGCTTATAGAGAGAGAAAGTATAGAGAGAATAAGAGAGAAAGAAGAGAAGAGATTCTCGTTATTACACTACCGCAGATTCAATCTCCTACTAATGTAAGGGGTGTTATTCTTTCTTATTCATGAAAAGAGAATCGTTGTTATTCCATTGCTTATTATTCTGTTAGAATAACTCAGTATATACGGCTTACCCTATACTTGGTGACATTCTTCTATTATTCTGCTGGAACATCCTGTCTGTGTGTTTTACACCGGACTTGGTTCCGTCTTTATTATTATTCTGTTGGAACATCCTCGTGCATGTGTTTACATGAACTTGGTTCCGCCTTTAATATTATTCTCATTGGAACATCCTCGCCTCGTGTTTTTTACACCCACCGGTTTCGCTCTTTATTATTATTCTTCGCTGGAACATACTGCTCATGTGTTTTACACCTGACCGGTTCCGCCTTTTATTTATTATTCTATTGGAACATCCCGCTTGCAAATTTTGCTTCGACTCGTTCCGTTATTATTATTCTCGTTGAATAACCTCCTATGTGTAAGTACCGCATGCATGGTGATTTCTTTTGTTATTCCATTCTTTATTATACTCGGTTGGTTAAAACTTTGACTTCTATACTCCATGAAATTAGTGGAATATCCTTAATATTTAAGCGCTTCATCCAATATCCTTTCATGGAAATATTCTTCCGAGTATTCTTGAATTTTACTCTACAAAGCAAAGATCATGTTGACAATTTGACATTATTATTTCCGGATAAATTAATTCTTGAACTTGTTTTATTGAATTCTTATATCATTGTCATCATCCTCATGTTTATATTACGTTGAAAGTCATCTGGCCTCAGAAGTGCATGATGGACTTGGTATGATTATGACCGTGGATTATTCGGTGTAATCATGACCGTAATATTACAAATGATGTGGTAAAAGTTATCATTGGCCTGTAGTGGTATTGATGGACAAATTGTTGGCATGATTATGACCATTAATGAATGCATCGAATGTCCTCGGGTCAGAAGGCATGGATAATTTATGGTCGTGATACTAAAGAATATCCTCGGCCGTAGTGCAGGGGTGATTCGATGATGTGGATTATTTATTAAGTTGAGTCCCAAATGATAAAAGTCATGAAAACCTTTTAAATCATAAAAGATAGTAGATTTTATTCTCTACTTGACTCTTTTAATGGATTGCTTATTCACCGCAGCTTAAACTTGATGTCGTTATATTTTATCGCTTTAACATCATTGAAGGCTAACGATAATTTATTCTCGCATTATCTTAGTCATAATATTTCTTCCGGGCTAGTTGAGCTCACCCTTTCTTTTCACATCGTTTTCTTCACGAAATGAGAACATAGCAGAGGACTGGACTAATGGGAACGGAGTGATCATTCCGTGAGGATAAAGATTAATAGTTCTCACTATTCTGTGAAATAATGTGTTAATAATTGTAATGAAGACTCCTTTTGAGTTTGTATAATCTCTAGTAGACAATAATTGTATTCAAACTCATAGTTATGTTTTGTCGTATTGTACACGACAGTTGTATTAGTAAGTTGTATTTGAATTTTGTACCATGTATCCGACGACCCAAGATGAGTGATGTATACCTAATTTTGGGGGCGCACACCATCGCGCCTAGGTTATGATAGATATCATATGGCCACGTAATTATCCTCGGTTGACCCAATAGACCCCAAAGAAAAACGAGAAGATTACTATCATATTCTTCCCAATGGTGAGTCTTCTCGACTTATCATTATCTCCACCGCCTCTAATTGAGAATTATACTTCAAACAAACACCAAGATTATATAGTAGTGCTCGTGAATATACTCGATGAAGTGGATGAAAGACAACCCTATCTTATGATGACACGAGGTTGTATGTCATTAGACATCTTGTATGATAAAGGCAAAATACCCTTCCAACGCTGGGTTCGCCTCACCCTATATGATTCACCAAATATAACTACTAAAAGATGTATACAACACACTTGTCTATACTGCTTAGGAGAACTCCACACTAGAGACCACCGCTCTATTCCCTCATACTACCCTGGCTCAATTCAAATTTACACTTTTATTACCCGAAAAGGAATCAGAAAGCAAAAGGGTGAACACAACTAAATTCAAGAAAAGAATATCATGACTAAAGATAATTAAATTATCAATAGCCTTCATCATCGAATAAATCGTAGATTTAGAAACATATGGTAGATGATAAAAATTTCAACCATAGTTGTAGCTTTAAACGAAGCAATCCATTAGAAGAGTCAAATAGACCATAAAGTCTATTATCTTCTCCATGTTAAAAGTCCACCAACAATGTTTTATCACTGTAACATCAATCAATAGTTCCTATCCACAATCATATGAATAACTTATAATCATAATTGTGGTTCTAAATTTCTCTTCTCATCCAGGACGAAGATAATTTTTATCACCTGTCTTTACCTGAAACATCAAAGATCATGGTTATACCAATTCACAGTTCCCGTTCATAATCATACTAATAAATTTATCTTTGCACTATGGGTCAAAGATATTCATCAACAAGTCATCTTTGCACTACAGGCCAAAGATATTCAACAACAGGTCATCTTTGCATTACGAGCCAAAGATATTCATCAACAAATCATATTTGCACTACAGGCCCAAGATATTCAACAACAAGTCATCTTTGCATTACGAGCCAAAGATATTCATCAATAATTCATCTTCACACTACAAAGCAAAGATATTCATTATCATTTCATCTTTGCACTTCTGAGCAAAAGATATTCAACAATGCATCATCTTTGCATTACGAGCCAAAGATATTCATCAACAAATCATCTTTGCACTACAGGCCAAAGATATTCAACAACAAGTCATCTTTGCATTACGAGCCAAAGATATTCATCAATAATTCATCTTTGCACTACAGGCAAAAGATATTCATTATCATTTCATTTTTGCACTACAGGCAAAAGATATTCAACAACAGGTCATCTTTGCACTACATGCCAAAGATATTCAAGAACAGGTCATCTTTGCACTACGGGTCAAAGATATTCATCAATAATTCATCTTTGCACTACAGGCCAAAGATATTAATATCTCAAAGAAATACATAATTATTTTAGAATTTATATAAACCATAATTATAACCATGTTGATCAATTCACCTTTGCACTTAAGCTAAAAATATTCAATTATAAATTCAATGGTCATGATCATACCAGTCAACGATTCAACTTTGCACTACTGGCCAAAGAGAACCCATAGTCATGATCATACTAATAATTTACCCACCTTTACACTCAAGTCAAAGAGAATTTCAACACCAGGGCTATAAAAATGTTATACATGATAATAAAAACAATATATATAGTTTTAATCTCCAGAGTAATATTCATAAATCAACTATAATTTGATTAGAAAAAGAAACCAATTTTGTCGTGAATAAGAACTCGTGAATAAGAACTCATGAATAAGAAACTGACACAAAAAGGTAGAAATTCCACAATAAAATCCATACCAATATTTTGGTATAATGATATTGAAAGAATAACATTTCTTAAACTTATAAACAATTTATTTTAATTGTTTATACTTTTAAAATAATGCATTTAATCATTCTAAAATGCAAAACTCATAAGATTTCATCACCAATAACCAAAACCCTTATCAAAAATCTACATATACCACATATATGATGTGACGCCCCCAAAATTAGGTATACATCACCCATCTTGGGTCGCCAGATATACATGGTAATGTAATTCAAATACAACTTACTAATACAACTATCGTGGTACAATACGACAAAAACATAAACCGTGAGTTTGAATACAAATATTGTCTACTAGAGATTATACAAACTCAAAAGGAGTCCTCATTATAATTATTATCACACTATTTCACGTAATAGTGAGGACTACTAATGTTATCCTCTCGACCATCACTCCGCTCCCCGACTCGTCCCAAATATATTCTCATTTCAAGAAAATAAAGAAAGAAAGGGTGAGCTCAACTAGCTCAAGAAGAAATATTATGACTAAGATAATGCGAGTAAATTATCATTAGTCTCCAACAATGTTAAACCGATAAAATATAATAGACATCAAGTTTAATCATAGCTTAACAAGCAATCCATTAAAAGAGTCAAGTAGAAAATAAAATCAACTATCTTTTATGATTTAAAAGGTTTTTCATCATCAAGTATCACGAGACTCAACAATAATAAATATTCCACATCATCGAATCACCCCTCGCTACTACCAAGGATATTCTTTAGTATCAAGACCACAATTATCCATGCACTACGAGCCAATAATATTTGTATTTATTAATGGTCATGATCATGCCAACAATCGGGCCCATCAATGCACTACGCCCAACGAGGACTTTTACCATATCATTTGTAACATTACGGTCATGATTACACCAAAAATCCTCGGTCATAATCATACCAAGTCCATCTATGCACTACAAAATGTAGATGAATTTCAAAAAAATATAAATACGAGGATGATGACAATGATATAAGAATTCAATAAAACAAGTTTAAGAATTAATTTATCCAGAACTAATAACGCCCAAATTGTCAACATGATATCGCTTTATAGAGTAAAATTCAAGAATGCTCGTAAGAATATTTCCATTAAAAGATACCGGATGAAGCGCAAATATCAAGAATATTCCACTAATTTCATGGAGTATGTAAGTCTAAACTTTAACCAACCGAGTATAATAGAGAATGGAATAACAATGTAAATCACCACGCATGCGCGTGATTTCAGATAGATGAAAGTTATTCCAACAGAATAATAATAACGGAACCAGTCGCAAAATTCGCACCGGCGTGAAGTTCCAATGTAATAATAAAGAATGGAATAACAACAGAATCATCATGTATATGCATATTTCGATGATGAAAGTTATTCCAAATGTAATACTAATAAGGATTTTAATCGTGTTCTACAGAAACGCATGCATGTGATATTTTTCAATGTAATAATAAAGATTTAAATCAGTCCGACGTGAAACGCATGCATGTGATATTCCAACGTAATAATAAAGACGGAATTAGGTCCCACAGAAAAATACATGCATGGGATATTCCAAATGTAATAATAAAGACTTTAATAATGTAAGAATGTCACCAAGTATAGGGTATCCCGCACAGATACAAAAGTTATTCCAATGTAATAATAAAAAGAATGGAATAATGTAATTCTCTTCATGAATAAGAAAGAATAACACCCTTTACCGTAAAAGAAACTTGATATGAAAAGGGTAAAAAGTAAATAGTAACACTTTTCTTCTTTCTCTCTATAGTTTTTCTCTCCGAGTTTCAATGAATTCGTATGAAAATAATGAAGGAATGAACTTCTATTTATAGAAAAATGGAATGCGTAAGAATTCTAACTCATGAATCTATCCATATTGATTTACTTTTAATCTGACTCATCCATATTTAAAGTAAAATCTTTTAAATAAAATAAAATATATATTATATATATATATATATTAAATATATATATATATATATATATATATATAATACTAATAATGCTAATTCCTCCTAACTTTATTCTCCCACCCACCCACCGTGACAACCCATTTGAAAACAACAACCTCCCAAAGAAAATAATTTTTCCACATACGGGCCTCTACATGTGGCCCCACTTTTATAAAAGACCCCAACTTATTATTAATGAAATTTAATTTTCTCTATTTATTATTTTGAAATAAGAAGGGTTGATTTGATTAATGTGGATAGTTATGGGTAAAATACGCAAATATTTCAAAATAAGCAAGTTGGTTATAAAATATTCATTATCATTTGAATATTCGTTTCGTCGTGGAATATTCAGATCGTTTGGAATATTCGTATTTACCACCAGAAATGCATGTGGGGCCCCATAACTAAAAAGCGATCGATGAAGAAAACGACAAATATAAGTTGTTTAAAAATAATCTACAGAAGTTGTTACTCAAGTAATACCGTTAAAATACTCTTGGTTAAAACACAAGAAGATACCAGATTGCACCAATTATCGATTCTTACGTAAGAAGGCACTACTCAATAATTGTTACAAAGAATTACTGCTCAAAGATTTTATTTTATCGATTCAATAATTGTCATGTTGATATTTTATATTATCGTTGTTTCAATAATTGTCACTTACACAAGATTTTTCATTATCGGCTAAATAATTCATATTATCCTAATAATATTATTGATAACATTATTGGCAATGTCTAGAAAGTTCTCGCTTAAGGAGAGGTTCGTCACCTAATCATGCGCCAAAGAAGTGAGAAATTTTATCGAAAGCCCTCTTCCTCCTGAACCCCGCCTCATTGTCAATATTGTGATTCTCGTAATATTATTCGTGAATAATTAATTATTGATTTATATGATGAGGAAAATATTGATTTTATGTGGATATAGATGGAGAAAATTTTTAATGTGACAATTGTTGAAAATTAAAATTTTATCTTTTTCTCGATAAAATAATTCATTTAAATATATTATTATATTTTAATAATATAATAATGGTGATATTTTTACAATGAATGTGTGATATATGAGATACGAGAGAAAGAGTATTTTTGTTGCAATAAATATTTAAAACATGTTAAACATGTTTCATGGACCCCATTTCTCGACCGAAATTTGATTATAAATTTAAAATCGCCTGCTTATGGATTTCTTTTACCAATTTCTGCTTTGAATTTGGAAAACTTTCTTCTCGCAAAGTTGTAGAGAATTGAATTTCCTATAAAAAACTCAAGAGATTTCAATTTTTCCGATAAAAGGGCTATTTATTATGAATTATCAAGTTCAAGTTCAAATAATTAATTTTTGAAGTTTAAATTATTTTAAATTAGAAAAACGTTTTTTTTTTGTTAGTTTGTGGACATCATTTATATGTGTCATGTTGTAATCAAATCATATTTGAAGTGTGAATGATATATATATATATATATATATTATTATTTATTAAATTTTCTACTTTCGTGTTCTAAAGATTTTCCTATAAATAGGTGCTTAGGTTAAATTGAAAATCACACCGTAAATCAAGTTTTCTCTCTATATTATCGAGCGATTCTTGTGAGTATTTTTGAGTATACTTTGAGTATTGCTATACTAAGCAAGTTCAAGTTATAAATTTATATCCAAAGATTCCAAATGTAAGATCGCCTTTCGAGGTAAGTGGATATTATTTTTTTTCAGAATGATATTATTTCTTCAATATCATTATGTCAAATATCGATCCAAGTTTTTATCAAATTTGGAACTTTTGGTGTTTGAGTTACTATTCACGATACTTAAGACTATTCACGATACTTATACTATTCACGAATACTTTAGACTATTCATCGAAAAATGAAAATTTTCCTTTTCGCGTCTAAAATATCTATCAGGATACTAGCTTTGATCAGATCCATGTTTTGATCATTCTCAATTTTACACCACTATGATTATTTTTGAGGTATTTTTGACACGGATAAAACAAAGTACTAATCCTTAATCCTTAATCCTCATATTTTGTTTCACCGATTCGCTTTTTTAAAATATTTTTCATCATCCTCACCCTTAAATGATGATATTATTGAATATCTTTTGGCCCAGAAGCAAAAAGATGAATGATTTCGATGAATATCTTCGCCCCAGAGCAAAAAGATGAATAAAAACTGTTTAATTTAATACGACTTAATCGATGAATATCTTCGGCCCAGAAGCGCAAAAGATGAATATTTGATTCCGTATATATATCGATTGATGTTACAGTGATAAAAGATAGACGATGAACTTTTAAATTCATACATGTAAGATAGAGTTTGCATTCTCTACTTAACTCTTCTAATGAATTATTATTTCACCGCGAATATTGATTTAAAACTTGTCATTTATCAGATTCTATTAGATTTTTTCCCCGTCAAGACTAACGATAATTTGTCAGATATTATCTTAGTCATAATATTCTTTATCGGGCTAATGAGCTCACCCTTTTCTTTTTTGTTCCATTTTTCTTCTCGTGAGGCGGCATAATATAATGAGAAAGACGAAGCCTGGGTAATGGAATGAAGGTTCTAGAGAGAGTTTATTTAGTAGTCCTCACCATTTTTGTAAAATAATGTATCAATAAATGTGATGAGGATTTATTTGAGTATAGATATCGCCTGTAAGATAATATTTGTATTCAAACTCACAGCTTTTATCGTTGTAATAATAAAGTTGTAGTTGTTTCTTCGCATCACGATCGACAACTCGTAATGGGTGATGTATACCTATTTTGGGGGCGCCACAAATGGGTATCGTAGCTAGGATACGATCTCCATGAGATCGGGAATGTAACTAGAGGGAGAGACGAAAGAAATCCTTCGCTAAAGGTGTCCTACCTAAGCTTATTTGTTACTGGTCAAGATATAGGATATTATGTGATATATTGATTTCTTAATTAACCCTTGTTTTTACGACAAGATTTGAGAATGTCGATCGAGAATATTAACAAAGGAAAAATGAGACCGCGGAGACGCTCAGACTCACCAACGAGGAGAACGCAACAGTCAGTCGGGCAATGTTCCTCCCGCGAACAACACCAATCGAAAGATGATGAACGAGGATGTTTAGTAAGCTTTTTGCAGCTCATGCAAAATCGCATTTAGGAGACTCGTGTTCAAAATACAGAGAAAATGATAAGAATTACACGTTGTCACAAAAACAAGCAAGCTCAAAGAGTCGGGACCACCGAATTTAAGGGAAAGCCGATCCGATCACGGCGAAAAATACGGGTCAAGCAAATTACCAAGATATTCGATGTCTGGGATGCACGGAGAGAATGTAGGTTCCATTCGCCACCTTTATGTTCCGTGGCATGGCAGCAGATCATCGGTGGGAGTCTCAGTAAGTTGCACTCCATCCAAATTGACTCAAAGATGTCTCGGGAGACATTTCAGAACTATTTAATGACAAATACTTTCCCCGAAAGTGTTCATTATACGGGCGAAGTGGAGTTCATCGACAGAAAGAAAACAACACGACGATTTGTCTCAAAGACGAGGCAAAGTTCATAGAGTTATCCAGTGTTCAGACCTCATTCAGGAGGAGAATGAGGAACGATGACGCGATGTTTCTTAGAGGTTCAAACCCAAGATACGCCAAGATCTCATTTCTCATAAATTTTCTCTATTCATGTCAGAAATAGTGGCTCAATTATTAGAAATGAGATAACGAGTACGGCCAACCGAGGACCACAACCAGATCATACCGAGATATAAGCAAATAACAAAACAACGATAACCAAATGGAGAAAGAAAAGACGACAAAAATGGTAACCACTCCGGTGGTAATCACGGCCATGAAAATAAGTTTTAATCGGGAGAGATTTTTTAAAAGAGGAGATTCAACAACGACAATGTGAAATGGCAAAGACCAAAGAAGAATCGGTTCTAAGGGAGGAGAACGACCACCTATCAGATGCTATAAATGCGAAAAGAGGGACATATCACCAAACCGCCCACAACAAATTCAAGGTATGCTATAATCAGGAAAGGAAGGACATATCGCCGAGATCAGACGGTAGAATAAACCTAGTTCAATGGGGATTTGTGACTCAAAAGATCGTCCCGTAAAAGTCAAAGTCAACTGCCTCGAAAGAGCGCTTTGTCAGCGATCGTCAAAATGCGAGAACCCAAACGAGGTGATCACGTAAAAGCTATTTATAAATTCTCGTGAAGTTTATACTTTACTAGATACCGGCATACCCATTCATTTATCTCTCCTACTGGCTCAACGCTTAAATTTCGACTTCCTAAAATTAGACTTCGACCTATCTCGTGGAAACTCCGCTAGAGAAACTTTCATCACATCCACTCGCTTATAAATCTTGTTTGATCTCAAGTCAGCACCATCACCTTACCTCGTCAATTTATCTCTTTAAAGATACTTGCTTTTGATGTGATTTTAGGGATCGATCGTTAACTACTCATCATGCCAAAATTGATTGTTTTCGTAAGTCATTAGTTTTCATATTCCTAACCAACCCGTTGTTCAATTCAAGAACTAAACCATTAAAATCAATCACCGCTATATCTAATCATAAAGCTATTCGCTTATCAAAAAACTGATGTCAAGCTTTCTTAGCCCATGTTATGGATTTGAATAAAGACACGCCAAATTTGAAATAATATTCCCGTGTTGTTATCGACTTTCCCGACGATTTCAAGAACTTCCCTGCCTACCCCTTAACGTGAAGTCAATTCTTTATCGATCTCAACCCGCACAAAGCCCATTTCTAAAACCCCATATCGAATGGCTCCTATCAACTTCAGAGTTAAAGGTCCAACTACAGTGAGTCATTGGACATCTGCTTTCATTCGCCCCAAGACATCTCCTCGGGTGCTCCTGCTTTATTCAGAAAGAAGAAAAAGACGGAGATGCGATTTTCAGATCGACTATCTGAATCAACCATGTCACCATCAAGAATAGTATCCTCTACCTCGATTGATGACTTGTTCGACCAAATTGCAAGGAGCACAATTCTTTCAAAATCGATCTTCGCTCGATATCATCACCAAGATTAAATCGAGGATATTCCAAAGACCGCCTTTAAACTCCCCAGACGGCATTATGAATTCTTACATGTCTTTCTTGATCGACTAATGCTCCCGCGGCTTTCATGGATACGATGAACCGAGTATTCAAGGAATATTTGATCATTTTGTCATTTTTTATCAATGACATCCTCATATATTCCAAAAGTCGTGAAGATCATGAAGCACCATTCGTTCGGTACTCCAAAGGCTTCGTGAAAACAAGCTTTATGCCAAGTTAAAGAAATGCGAGTTCGCTCGAGGAAGTAAAGATTCCTCGGGCACGCAGTGTCAAAAACACGGAGTATCCGCTGATCCGGCCAAGATCAAGCAATACAAAGTCGGAGCAACCAAGTTTGCGATCAAGACGCAGCTTTTTGGCTTAATTTGTTATTATCGAGATTCGTGGAAGGATTTTTCTAATCGCTACTCCATTAACTCAAATTTACTCCTAAAGATATAAAATTGCATGAGCGAGGAACGCGAGAAGAGTTTCCAAGAGCTTAAGAGAGACTTATTTCTAAGACTGTTTCTAACAATACCATCCGGTACTTGATGGATTTGTTATCTACAAATGATGCTTCGTGCAAAGGGTTAGATGTGTTCTCATGCAACGGGAAAGTCATAGCCTACGCCTCATGACAACTTAAAGAATATGAGAGGAATTATCCTACTCATGATCTAGAGTCAAGCAGCAATGCTTTCACTTAAAGATCCGGAGGCACTATCTATACGGGGAGAAAGTGAGATATATTCGCACCATAAAAGCCTTAAATATTTCTTCACTCAAAAGAACTCAACACGCGGCAAAACGACGCTGGCTCGAGCTATCTATCGAAAGACTACGACCACACTATTCAATACCATCCCGAAAAAGCGAACGCGGTAAATGACGCTACGCGAAAGAGAAGATCATACGCAGAACGAGTGCGATGATGTCAAGTATACGACAGAGCCAACTTTAATAGAAAAAGTTAAGGTCGCTTTCAAGCCACCGAATCCGAGAAATGATGCGTACGTAAGAAGAAAGAAAGATGTTAAGGTGCTATTCCTAAGCGAGAATCGATGAAGAAGAATACTTCGAGTCCACCTGCACTTTGTGTCCCTACGACTGATTTTGAAGTACAAGATTACGATGGAGGCACACAATACACCATTTGCAATCCATCTCGAAGTACCAAAATGTATCGTGATCTTCACATACATTTTGGTGGAACAATACGAAGAGAGATCGCAAAGTTTATCTCAACGTGTTTAACTTGTTAACGCAGTAAAGGCGAAAGATCTAGTACCTAAGGGTCCGTCAGAACCACTCGAGATTCCGAATGGAAGTGGAAACATTACCATGGATTTCACACGGGTCTTCCTACTTGCGCTTTCAAGGCATCAATGCTATTTGGGTTATTGCTGATAGATTAACCAAGTCTCGCTTATTTCTTTCTTGCCGACACGGAGACTTATTCCTCGAACGCCTTGCAAAGATATATGTAAATGAGATCAGGAGGTCAGATGGCACGCCAAGATCCATAGTTTTGATCGCGACCCAAGATTCACTTCAAGATTTTGGGTTAGCTTGCAAAAAGCTACGGCACACGGATTTATTTATCTGGCTTTCAAGATACCATCCTCAAACCCGACCTTAACAATCGTAGAGACTATTCAAACTCTCAAGATCTATTAAGACTCGTGGTCCTAGATTTCAAGGGCAATTGGATAAGTATTTACCATCGGTGGAATTCTCCCACAACAACAAAGCTTATCGTGCAAGTATAAAGTGTGGCTCCATTCAAGCATTATACGGACGAAAAGTGTCGCTTCTCAAATATGTTGGGATGACGAGGGTGGGTGAAAGCAACATTGTTGGGACCCGAAGTTAAGACGTATGACTCACCGAAAAGATCCAAATGATTCGACAACGATACAAAACCAAGACAAGATCGACAAAAGAGTTATGCGATCTTCATCGAAAGGACGGAATTTAGTATAGGGATCATGATTGTCATGAAGTCATTCCACGGAAGGGAGTTACAAGATTCGGGAAGAGAGAAAGCTCAATCCACGATTTATCGGGTCCATTTCAAATTCTCGACCGAGTAGAGAAATGTAGCCTATAGACTCACTACTCTCCGAGTATGTCTCGTGTTTCATAATGTGTTTCATATATCCAGATTCAGAAATATGTGAAAGACCCAACCACGCTATATCGAAGTTAGAACCGACGAGATAATACCAAGACTTAACGTATTGAAGAGGTACCACAAGATCTTGATAGAAAGGAGCATGTCCTACGCGACAAAAGGTCATACCACAAGTTAAAGTTTCATGGAGAACCATGCTATAGAGAGAAATGACCGGAATTGAAAACTAAAATGAAAGCGAGGTATCCTCACCTTTTCAAACACTGTGTACGTACGCCAATTTCGAGGACGAAATTTCATAAGGGGGAGGTCAGAAGACCCCAACTTATTATTAATGAAATTTAATTTTCTATTTATTATTTTGAAATAAGTAAGGGGTTGATTTGATTAATGTGGATAGTTATGGTAAAAATACGCAAATATTTCAAAATAAGCAAAGGTTATAAAATATTCATTATTGTTTTGAAATATTCGTTTCGTCGTGGAATATTCAGACCGCTTCTGAATAATATTCGTATTTACGACAAGCAGCATGCATGTGGGGCCCATAACTGAAAGCGATCGATGAAGAAAAACGACAAATATAAGTTGTTTAAAAATAACTACAGAATTGTTACATCGTAATACCGTTAAAATACTCTCTATGGTTAAAACACAAGAAGACACTCCAGATTGCACCAATTATCGATTCTTACGTAAGGCGGCACTACTCAATAATTGTTACAGAATTATCGCTCAAAGATTTTATTTTATCGATTCAATAATTGTCATGCGGTTGATATTTTATATTATCGTTGTTTCAATAATCATCACTACACAAAGATTTTTCATTATCGAAGCAATAATTCATATTATCCTAATAATATTATTAGATAACATTATTGGCAATGTCTAGAAAGTTCTCGCTTCTAAGAGAGGTTCGTCACCTAATCATACCAAAGAAGAGAGAAATTTTATCGAAAGCCCCTCTCTTCCTTGAACCGCCGTCACAATATCATGATTCTCAAATATTATTCGTGAATAATTAATTATTGATTTATATGATGAGGAAAATATTGATTTTATGTGGATATAGATGGAGAAAATTTTTAATGTGACAATTGTTGAAAATTAAAATTTTATCTTTTTCTCGATAAAATAATTCATTTAAATATATTATTATATTTTTAATAATATAATAATGGTGATATTTTTACAAATGATGTGTGATATATGAGTATACGAGAGAGAAAGAGTATTTTTGTTGCAATAAATGTTTAAAACATGTTAAACATGTTTGCGGGACCCCATTTCTCGATCGAATTTGATTATAAATGTAAAATCGCCTGCTTATGGATTTCTTTACCAATTTCGCTTGAATTTGAAAAAACTTTCTTCCGCAAAGTTGTAGAGAATTGAATTTCCTATAAAAAATATGAGATTCAATTTTTCCGATAAAAGGGCTATTTATTATGAATTATCAAGTTCAAGTTCAAATAATTAATTTTTGAAGTTTAAATTATTTTAAATTAGAAAAAACGTTTTTTTTTTTTTTTTTGTCTCATTAATATGTGTTGGTGGTTGTAAATCAAATCAAGAAGTGCAAAGTATATTATATATATATATATATATATATATATATATTAATATTTTATTAAATTTTCTACTTTCGTGTTCTAAGCATTTTCCTATAAATAGGTGCTTAGGTTAGAATTGAAAATCACACCGTAAATCAAAGTTTTCTCTATATTATCGAGCGATTCTTGTGAGTATTTTGAGTATATTTTGAGTATTGCTATACTAAAGTTCAAGTCATAAATTTATATCCAAAGATTCCAAATTTAAAGTACGATCTTCGAGGTAAGTGGATATTATTTTTTTTTCAGAATGATATTATTTCTTCAATATCATTATGTCAAATATCGATCCAAGTTTTTATCAAATTTGAAACTTTTGGTGTCTGAGTTACTATTCACGATACTAAGACTATTCACGATACTTTACATATTATTCACTTAATACTTTAAGACTATTCATCTAAAAATGAAAATTTTCCTTTTCGTCTAAAATATCTATTCAGGATACTAGCTTTTCGATCAGATCCATGTTTTGATCATTCTCAAATTTTACACCACTATGATTATTTTTGAGGTATTTTTGACACGGATAAAACAAAGTACTAATCCTTAATCCTTAATCCTCGCATTATTTTGTTTCACCGGATTCGCTTTTTTAAAAATATTTTTCATCATCCTCGCCTTAAATGATGATATTATTGAATATCTTCGGCCCAGAAGTAAAAGATGAATGATTTCGATGAATATCTTCGCCCAGTAGGCAAAAAGATGAACAAAAAGTTAGATTATAATACGAACTAATCGATGAATATCTTCGGCCTCAGAAAGCAAAAAGATGAATATTTGATTCCGATATATATCGATTGATGTTACAGGATAAAAGATAGACGATGAACTTTTAAATTCATACATGTAAGATAGTAGTTTGCATTCTCTACTTAACTCTTCTAATGAATTATTATTTCACCGCTAATATTGATTTAAAACTTGTTGTCTATCAGATTCTATTAGATTTTTTCCTCGTCAAGACTAAACGATAATTTGTCAGATATTATCTTAGTCATAATATTCTTTATCGGGCTAGTGAGCTCACCCTTTTCCTTTTTGTTCCATTTTTCTTCTCGTGAGGCGGAATATATATAATAGACATTTAGCTGGGGTAATGGAATGAAGGTTCTAGAGAGAGTTGTTTAAGAGTAGTCCTCACCATTTTTGTAAAATAATGTATCAATAAATGTGATGAGGATTTATTTGAGTATAGATATTGTTCTGTAAGAGATAATATTTATTATTCAAACTCACAGCTTTATCATTGTAATAATAAAGTCAGTAGTTGCTTTCGCACTCATGTATCGACAACTCGTAATGGGTGTCTATCAACAATGACCCAAATCAGATCTATGCCTTGAGAAACTTTGGGAAAGACCAAGAATAAAATCCATGGTAATGTGCTCCCACTTCCATTCCGAATTTTAAGTGGTTGCAATGGACCTTTTGTACTGATGCTCTCGCCCTGACTCGCTGACACGTTAGACACCTTAAGATAAACAAATGCGCTATCTCTCTCTTCAGATTGACCCACCAAATGTATGTCAAGATCATGATACATTTGGTACTCCCAAGATGGATTGCAAACGGTGTGTTATGCGCCCATCATGATTTTATACTTTAAATCGTGGTCGTTAGAACACAAAGTCCGGAGTTGACTCAAGTATTCCTTCTTCATCGATTCTTGCTTCCAAAGATAAGCACCGCTCGCACTTTCTTCCTCATACGCATCGCCTCCAAGTCCGAGCTTGAGCAGCTTTTAACTTTATCAATTAAAGTCTGCTTCTACTCAGTATATTCGCCATCATCACATGGGATCGAGTCTTTAACTCTATCTCCATCCTTTGCAAGTCACACAAAATGGGCCTATGTGTTGACAATATCGACACTGCATTCCAAGATATGATCTTCTACTCAACGCGTTAGCACCACGCTCGCTTTTCAGATGGTATTGGATGGTACGATCGTAATCTTTCAACAATTCAAGCCAACGTCATTTGTCGCATGTTGAGTTCCTTTTGAGTGAAGAAATATTTGAGGCTTTTATGATCCGTAAAGATCTCCACTTTCTCCCCATACAAGTAATGCCTCCAAATCATTAGTGCGAACACAACAGCTACCAACTCTAGATCATGAGTAGAATAATTCCTCTCATATTCTTTGAGTTGTCGTGAGGCATAGGCTATGAATTTCCCATGTTGCATGAGAACACATCCTAAACCTTTGCCTGAAGCATCACTGTAGATGACAAATCCCTCCGAACCGATGGGTATCGACGAGTAAAAGCTAAAATGAGTCTCCTCTCGAGTTCTTGAAAACGCTTTTCACATTCCTCGCCCAATCGAACTTTTGTATCTTTCCGAGTCACCGAAGTTAGGGAGTAAATGATTCGAGAAAACCCCTCTATGAATCTCCGATAATAACCAAATGTAAGCCGAGAAAGCTACGTACTTCGGTCACTGATTTAGGTTGCTCCCAGCTTTGAATAAATTCCATCTTTGCTAGGTCAACAGATATTCCATGACTTGATATCACGTGCCCAAGGAATGCTACTTCCTCAAGCCAGAACTCGCATTTCTTCAACTTGGCATAAAGCTTATACTCACGAAGCTTTTGGAGTATCAGCCTCAAGTGTTTCTCATGATCTTCACGGCTTTTGGAATAAATAAGGATGTCATCAATAAAGACGACCACAAAGTGATCTAAATATTCCTTGAATATTCGGTTCATCATATCAATGAAGGCAGCAGGAGCATTTGTCAATCCAAAGGACATGACTAGGAATTCATAATTCCCGTACCGAGTTCTGAAAGCCGTCTTTGGAATGTCATCGGTTCTAATCTTCAATTGGTGATATCCGAAACGAAGATCAATCTTTGAAAAGAATTTGGCTCCTTGCAACTGGTCAAACAGGTCATCAATACATGGCAATGGATACCTATTTTTGATGGTGACATGATTCAACTCCCGATAATCAATACAAAGTCGCATACTCCCATCTTTCTTCTTCATGAATAGTAACAGAGCACCCTAAGGAGAAGTACTAGGACGAATAAAGCCAATGTCTAACAATTCCTCGCAATTGAGTCTTTAACTCCTCGAAGTTCAATAGAGCCATTCGACACGGGGCTTTAGAAATGGGTTTTGTACTGGGTTCAAGGTCGATACAAAATTCAATTTCATGTTCGGGGTAGGCAGTGAAGTTCTTCAGAATACGTCAGAAATTCATTAACAATAGAAATATCATTCAAAACTGACGTATTTTTGTTTAGATCCTTGACATGAGCTAAGAAAGCTTGACATCCATTTTTTAATAAACGAATAGCTTTATGGTATGAGATGACAGTGATTGATTTTAATGGTTTGGTTGTTTGAATTCGCATAATAGGTCGATTAGGAATATGAAAGCTAACAACCTTATGAAAATAATCAATTTTTGCATGATGAGTATTTAACCAATCAATCCCTATAATTACATCAAATGCAAGTATTTTTAATGGAATAAGATCGACAGGTAATGTGTGGGTACCACCTTGAACCAAACAAGACTTATAAACCGTGGATGTAATGAAGGTTTCTCCCAACGGAGTTTCCACAGATAAGTCAAAGTCTAATTTCTCCGGAGTCAAATTTAAGCATTGAGCGCAAGTAGGAGAAATAAAAGAATGGGTAGAACCGGTATCAAATAAGGTATAGACAGAAAAATTACGAAACTTAAAATCATAACAACCCTTAAAATCCCTTACTATCCCTTACCTCAAAAGAGCAGTACTTCTGAATGAAAGGTCGGATGTGATGCTGAATGTAACTTGTACTGAATAACAACTCTTCAAGTATCTAAATACTCACAAAATACACTCAATAATCTAGAGAGAGAAAGAGAGAAAACTTGTTTCTCGTGTGATTTTCAATTCTAACTTAGCCCTCTATTTATAGGAAAATGTTATCACGCCGAAGCAGACTTGACCTGCAACCTGATGGCTTTACCTGCTACTATTCCCACCCATCACATTTGAAATTCAATTGAGAACATTTCTCACCAACCAAAAGTGGGGCCCACCAATTCTAGAATTTTCCACCAAAATGATTTATAACCTAATTTCCGAATCAGTCACCTCTTAAAATTCATAACAAATCATACGCTCATTTTTAACGGTTTAAAATTTATGGACATATACTCAACTAATATATGTATTACATATCAAAAAATTACAACGATCCAACTATTTGGATTAAATATTATAACTCACACAATAAAGTCAGCAAGAACACCGATTCGATCTTTTAATACCTCCAATCCGATAAAATACCGATAAAACACCTCAACATTAACTCCTTAATTTATAACCACATAAATAAATCCATCATTTATATCCACATCAAATAAATATTTCTTATCATATAATATTACGTAATCACAATAATGACAACCAAAGCAGCCTCCCTGTGAAAGAGGGCTTTCCGATAAGGATTTCTCCTTATCGGGCAAGTTGATAGGTGACTAAACCTCCTCTTGTGTAACTTTCTAGACATTTCCAATAATGCTATCTAATAATATTATTCCAAATAATATGAATTATTGATCCGATAATGAAAATATCATGCAAAGTGACAATTATCAAATAACAATAATATAAAATATCAACGCAAAGAATTATTGAATCAATAAAATAAATATTGAATAAGAATTATCGTAACAATTATCGAGTAAAGGCCTTCACGTAAGGATCAATAATTCAACAATATCATGCAATACCGCGTATTATCGCAAGCGTACCATGCCAGACATCAGATTTTTAACCACCGGATTCCAACAAGGTTAATTCAGAATAACCACGCCGTTATTCAATTTTGTTGTTTTCTTCTTCCATGCTTATCCGTCACGGGGCCCATAATGGTTGCCTGTCGCATTTAATATTCCCTACGTAGTTAATATTCCACGACCAAACTAATATTTCCAAACAACAATAAGTATTTTATACCATGCCTTCGCTTATTTTGAAAAAAATTCATATATCACCTTTAACTTTAACTTTTATCAATTTAACTATTTACCTAATAGTAAATTATAAGAAAAATTGAATACTTTTATTTCATAAAATTCGGGGTCTTACACAAACGGTTCGGGCTTGACTCAAAAAAATACGAGTGAGACTCGGATTCGTTAATAATATGATCCAAATTATAGTTCGAATAAAAATATAGTTTGAATAAAAATATGAGCAGAACTTGAGCAAGGTTATGCTCAACTCGTTTAAAATTCAAACTACTCGAAATCTCGATTGTGATTCGATACGTACTCAATTTATACAGATTCGATTAGACACTCGATACATTATCGTAGGATAATTAATTATTATTTTATATTTATAAAATGTAATAGTAAATATATTTTCTCATTTCTAAGTAAAATAACAAATTCAATTTATAATTATATTTATTATAAAATCTTTTTATATAAAATAGAATACTTTTATAAAGTTATTCGTTTTATTAGATTATAAATAGAATATATTATATTTTATTTAAAAGATTTTGTTTTAAATCGACTCGTTCATGAATTAGTTACTATGCAGTCCATTCTTCTATAAATAGAAGCTCATTCCTTCATTATTTCTTACGAATTCACTTCACTACTTCTATATCCAAGATTTCTTCTTTCTAAGGTAGGGGATATTATTTGTCAGACTCGTAAGTGGTTATTATTTCTTCAGTATTCATGAAGAGAAATTTCATTATTCCATTTCTTTATTATTCGCTGAATAACCTATATAAGCGCTACCCTATACTTGGTGAAATTCTTCCATTATTATTTCGTTTTTATCATTCTCATTGAACATCTGTCTCAGGCTTTACGCATTTACCGTTCCGCTTTTTATTATTCTGCTGGAACATCCTCGCCTGCGCTTTACGCATTTACACCGTTCCATTATTTATCATTCTGTTGGAACATCCTGTCTGTGCGTTTACGCATGACCTGGTTCCGTTATTCATTATTGTGACACCCCCAAAATAGGTATACAACACCCATTCTGAGTCGTCAAAATACATGGTATAGAAACAACTATAACTTTATTAATATAACATAAAAACTGTGAGTTTAAATACAAATATTGTCATCTAGACAATATCCACACTCAAATAAGTCCTCATTACAATTATTGATACATTATTTTACAAAAATGGTGAGGACTACTAAAACGACTTTCTAGAACCATCATTCTACACCCCGAATAGTACTCGCTAAAAATGAATCCAGTGAAACAAAAGAATAAATATTAAGGATTCGTATTTCAGCTATTCCATATCCAAAAATACCTCATAAATAATCATAATGGAGTAAAATTCAAGAATGATCAAAACATGGATACAATCAAAGCTAATATCCATAATAGATATTTTGACAAAAAGAAGAAAATTTCATTTTTTCATTGAATAAAAATAGATTCGTGAATAAAGGTCGATACGTGAATAAAAGTTCCAAATTTGATAAAAGTTCAACCCAATATTTCGCAAGATAACGATATTGAAAAAAATAATATTATTTAAGAAAAAATAACATCCTTACCTCAAAAGGATAAGATTTCCGACCGAATATCGAATATAGTCTTTGAAAGAACTTGCACCGTATATAAATAATACTCAAAGTACTAAAATACTCACAAAAATACGCCGATATTATAGAGAGAAATCTTTAGTTTCGTAAGATTTTCAATTCTAACCTAAGCACTTATTTATAGGAAAATGCTTAGAACACCAAAAAGCGTAAAATTTAAGAAAAATTAATATATATATATATATATATATTAAATTCCTACGCACCCCAATTTAGTCCAAACTTCAAATACACATGTGCCAAAAACAACAAAAACGTTTTTCTTAATAAAAATAAATAAAACTTTGAAAAATCAATTATTCCGGAATTTTGGAACTTCAATAATTCATAATAAATAGTCCTTTTATCAGAAAAATTCAAAACTTATGTTCTTTCCATAGGAAATTCCATTTTCTACAACTTTATAAAAGAAAGTTTTTCCAAATTACAAACAGAAATTGACCGAAATCCACAAACGAGCTAAGCTTTCACGTGCTTTATAATCAAATTTCAAGTCGAGAAATGGGGTCCACAAACATGAAAAACATGTTTTAAATATTTTAGTAACAAAATACTCCTCCTCCATATATATATATCCCACATTCATTGTAAAAATATCACCATTATTATATTATAATAATATAATAAAATATTATTTTATCGTAAAAGATAAAATATCAATTTTAACAATTATCACTTTAAAATTTTTCTCCATCTATATCAACATAAAATCAATATTTTTCTCATCATATAAATCAATAATTATTATTCACAAATAATATTACGAAATCACAATATCGATAATGGCCGTTCCCGAAGAAAGAGGGCTTTCGATAAAATTTCTCCTTACTTGCATTAGGTGACAAACCTCTTCTTAAGCGTAACTTTCTAGACATCGCCAATAATGTTATCTAATAATATTATTCGGATAATATGAATTATTGCTTGATAATGGAAAATACCGTGTAGTGACAATTATCAAAACAACAATAATATAGAATATTAATGCAACAATTATCAATCAATAAAAATAAAATCTTGACGAAGATTATCATGTAACAATTATTATGAGTAGTGCCTTCACGTAAGAATCAATAATTGATAAATACAGATCTTCTTGTGTTTTAACCATCGCATATTCAACAAAGATTAATGAGAATAATAACGCCTGCTATTTATAAACAACTTATTTTTGTCATTTTTTCATCCAATCGCTTACATGGGGCCCATTAAATTTTGCTACTGTCAGTCATTTAATATTCCCTCGAGAAGAATATTCTACACCAAAACTAATATTCTCCGAAAAATGAATATTTTATAACCACCGCTTATTGAAAATATTTACATTTTACCCATAACTAACCACAATAATCAAATCAACCCTTACTATTTCGTAATAATAAATATAGGAAATTTAATTTTATTTATAATAAGTTGGGGTTCTTACAACCTCCCTCCTTATGAAATTTCGTCCTCAAAATTGACATACGTGACATGGTGTTTCGAAAAGTGAGGTACCTCGCTTTCATTTCCGCTTCCAACTCCCGTGTCATTTCCTCTATAAAGATGGTTTCTCCACAAAACTTTAACTTGTGGTATGACCTTCGTCGTATGTAGGACATGCTCTTTTCCTATCCAAGATCTTGACAGTACCTCTTCGTGACGTTAAGTCTTCTGGCTATCTCGTCCCGGGTTCTAACTCAATAACGTGGTTCGGGTCTTTCACATATTTACGAAGACCTGATACGCGAAAAATATTATGAACACAAGACATACTGGAGGTAACGTAAGACCCCAACTTATTATAAATAAAATTGAATTTTTCTTTATTCATTATTCTAAATTAATAAGGGTTAATTTGATATAATTCTTTGTTATGGGTGAAATGTGAAAAGTTTACAAAATAAGCAAGTGGTTATAAAATATTCATTATTGTCGGGAATATTCGTTTGGTCGTGGAATATTCTTTTTGCTCGGAATCTCCAGATGACGACGGCCAGCCATCGTGGTGGGCCCCCATGACGGAAAAAAAATGGTTGGATGAAGGAAAACGACAAAAGATCGAGTTTTATAAATAACGACGTAAATTATTACCGCTAAACACCGTTGGTTACACGGTGGTTAAAATACGATGAATACGCGTGGTTGCACAAAGAAACACCAGATTGCACATTATTGTTGAATTATTGATCCTTACGTAAAGAAGGCACTTACTCAATAATTGTTACAAGAATTATCGCTCATTATTTTATCTTATCGATTCAATAATTGTTTACGATTGATATTTATATTATTATTGTTTCAATAATTGTCATTACACAAGATTTTCCCATTATCAAATCAATAATGCATATTATTTGAATAATATTATCGATAAACATTATTGGCAATGTCTAGAAAGTTCGCTCAAGAGAGGTTTGGTCACCTAATCAAGCTACCAAGTAGCGAGAAATCCTTATCGAAAGTTCTCTTCCCGGAACTACTCGTCACAAGATCGTGATTCTCGTAATATTATTTTTGAATAATTAATTATTGATTATTATGATAAAGAAAATATTTATTTTATGTGGATATAGATGGAGAAAATTTTTAATGTGACAATTGTTGAAAATTAATATTTTATCTTTTTCCTCGATAAAATAATACATTCAAATATATTATTTTAATAATATATTAACTATGATATTTTTTATAATGATTGTGGGATATATGAGTATATGAGGAGGTAGAGTATTTTGTGGCATTAAATGTTTAACATATGTTTTGTGTGTCATGGACACAATTCTCGATCAAAAATTGATTATAGATCGTAAAATCGTCTGCTTATGGATTTCGGTCAATTTTTGTTTGAATTTGGAAAATTTTCTTCTGCAAAGTTGTAGAGAATGGAATTTCCCATGGAAAGTCGCGAGTTTCAATTTTTCCTCGATAAACGAGCTATTTTCTACTTAATTATCAAGTTTCTAAAGATAAAATAATTTTTTTTATTAATTATGGTGGGACCCACTTTTTGGTGGGTGTTGAATGCACATGGTCGCTAAAATTTTCAGCATTGAGGGGCTGAAAGCATGCATGCGTAGGAATTGGTTTATAAATAATATTAATTTATTAATTTAGTCTCCTTTGGCGTTTCTAACATTTTCCTATAAATAGGGGCTGTTAGAATTGAAAATCACACCGTAAACTAAGTTTTCTCTTCTCTCTAAATTATCGAGCGTATTCTTGTGAGTATACTTTGAGTGTTGCTATACTATGGGTTTCACAAGACTATACCTAAATTCAATCGGAAATTTATTATTTTGAGGTAAGGGGTATTATTTTCTTCTTAAATGATATTTTTCTTCAATATCATTATGTCAAGTATTGGTGAACTTTTTATCAAATTTAGAATTTGTTGTGTCGGGTTACTATTCACGATACTTTAAGACTATTCACGATACGTATACACTATTCACGAATACTAAGACTATTCAATCTAAAAATAAAAATTTTTCTTTTTTCCAAAATATCTATTCCGGATACTAGCTTTGATCAGATCCATGTTTTGATCATTCTTGAATTTTACACCAATATGATTATTTTCAAGTATTTTTGGACATGGGTAAAACAAAGTACTTAATCCTTAATCCTTAATCCTCGTCATTTTGTTTCACCGGATTCGCTTTTAAAAAATATTTTCATCATCCTCAAATCCTAAATGGTGATATAAATGAATATCTTTGGTCCAGTAGTGCAAAGATGAACGATTAATCGATGAATATCTTTGGCCCAGTAGTGCAAAGATGAGCGAAAGTTGAGATTTAATACGACCAACCGGGTGATATAAATGAATATCTTTGGCCCGTAGAAAGCAAAAGATGATTAAAGATGTATATTGATTGTTATTACAGGATAAACTATTGATGATGGACTTTTAAACCTTAGACAAAGAGAATTCTTTCTCTACGTGACTCTTCTAATGGATCATTGCTTCCACCGTGATTTGTTGATCTAAAACTTGTTGTCTATTGTATTCTATTAGATTTTTCCCTCGTTGAAGACTAACGATAATTTGTTGTATATTATCTTAGTCATAATATTCTTTATCGGGCTAGTTGAGCTCACCCTTTTCCTTTTGTTCCATTTTTCTCCTCGAGAGGTGAACACAAGCAGGATCGAGCCTGGGTATGGAGTGATGGTTCTAGGAAGATGTTTTAGTTGTCCTCACTACTTCAGTAAAAAGTGTATGAATAATTAATGAGGACTTATTTGGGTGTGTATATTGCCTAGAAGACAATATTTGTATTCAAACTCACAAACAGATTGTCGATTCTACACTCTACATCCTCAGATTGTCAAAGTTGTAGTTTGCTTTCTATACCATGTATTTTGGCGACTCAGAATGGGTGTTGTATACCTATTTTGGGGGCGTCACATAACGCAAGTCTATAGGCCACATTTCCTCTCTTCCCGAATCTTGTAACTCCTTTCTATGGAGACACATGCAACAATACATGATCCCCAATACTAAATTCCACGTCCTTTCGATGAAGATCCGCATAACTCTTTTGTCGATCCTGTGCCGTTTGTATACGTTGTCGAATCATTTGGATCTTTTCTATAGTATACGTACCAAACTCGGTCCCAACAATGTTGCTTCACCTACCTCATCCCAACACACTGGAGAGTGACACTTCCGTCCATATAATGCTTCAAATGGAGCCACACCTATACTTGCCTGATAACTGTTGTTATAGAAAAATTCCACTAATGGTAAATACTTATCCCAACTCCCTTTAAAGTCTAGGACACATAGTCTTAATAGATCTTCAAGAGTTTGAATAGTCCTCTCCGATTGTCCGTCCGTTTGAGGATGGTATGCCGAACTGAACCGTAAATTCGTGCCCATAGCTTTTTGCAATCTAACCCAAAATCTTGAAGTGAATCTTGGATCACGATCCAAAACTATGGATACTGGCATGCCATGCAACCTCACAATCTCATTCACGTACATACTAGTAAGACGTTCAAGGGAATAAGTCTCCCGTATCGGCAAGAAATGAGCAGATTTAGTTAATCTATCAACAATAACCCAAATATCATTTATGCCTTGAGAAACCGTAGGAAGACCCGTAACGAAATCCATGGTAATGTGTTCCCACTTCCATTTTGGAATCTCAAGTGGTTGCAACGGACCCTTAGGTACTTGATGCTCCGCCTTTACACGTTGACAAGTTAAACATCTCGAGTTAAACTTTGCAATCTCTCTCTTCATATTATTCCACTAAAATGTATGTCGAAGATCACGATACATTTTGGTACTTCCAGGATGGATTGCAAATGGTGTATTGTGTGCTTCCATCATGATCTTGTACTTCAAATCAGAATCATTAGGAACACAAAATCTGGATTGGACTTGAAGTACTCCTTCTTCATCGATTCTTGCTTCTGAAATAGCACCTTCTTGCACTTTCTTCTTCATACGCATCAGTTCTGGGTCCGTAGCTTGAGCAACTTTAACTTTATCGATTAAAGTTATTTCTATACGTATACTTGACATCATTGCATGGGTCCCCGGAGTCTTGAATTCTATCTTCATCTTTTGTAAATCACACAAAATAGGCCTTAGTGTTAACAATATCGCACTTGTTCCCGCATATGATCTTCTACTTAACGTGTCAGCTACCACGTTCGCTTTTCCAGGATGGTATTGAATAGTGTGGTCGTAATCTTTCAACACTCGAACGCCAACGCTGTCAGCATGTTGAGTTCTTTTGAGAGTGAAGAAATATTTGATGCTTTTATGGTCCGAATATATCTCCACTTTCTCCCCATATGATAAGTGCCTCCATCTTTAATACGAAAACGATCACGCCGCCACTCTAGATCACGAGTAGGATAATTCCTCTCATATTCTTTAAGTTGTCATGAGGCATAAGCTATGACTTTTTCCACGTTGCATGAGAACACATCCTAACCCTTTGCCTCAAGCATTGTCACAGATAACAAATCCATCCGAGCTAGATGGTATTGTCGTAACAGTGCCAAATGAGTCTCCTCTTGTTCTTGAAACTCTCCTCACATTCCTCGCCCATATACGAATTTTATATCTTTCCGAGTCACCGAAGTTAATGGAGAAGCGATTAGAGAAAATCCTTCCACGAATCTCCGATAATAACCAAATTAAGCCCGTAAAACTACGTAGATTTCTTGGCCACCGACTTCGGTTGTTCCCAACTTTGTATTGCTTCAATCTTCGTCGGGTCAACAGATACTCCATGTTTTGACACCACATGCCCAAGGAATGCAAATTACTCAACCAAGAACTCGCATTTCTTCAACTTGGCATATAACTTGTTTTCACGAAGCCTTTGGAGTACCAGCTTCAAATGATGCTCATGATCTTCACGACTTTTGGAATATATGAAGATGTCATCAATAAAGACAACAACGAACTGATCCAAATAATCCTTGAAAACTCGGTTCATTATATCCATGAAAGCCGCATGAGCATTAGTCAATCCAAAAGACACGACTAGGAATTCATAATGCCCGTACCGAGTTCTCAAGGCGCTTTGAGTATCCTCGCTTTTAACCTTCAAATTGATATTCGTAACGAAGATCGATTTTTTGAAAAGAATCAGTCTTCTCAAGAATCGGGTCAAATAGTCATCAATACTAGGTAATGGATACATATTCTTGATAGTGATATGGTTTAATTCCCATTAGAAGACCCCAACTTATTATAAATAAAATTGAATTTTCTCTAATTATTATTATGAATAATAAGGTATTAAATTGATATAACTCTCTCGTTATGGGTGAAATGTGCAAATTTTGCAAAATATGCAAGTATTATAAAATAATCATTGTTGTTTGGGAATATTCGTTTGGTCGGGAATATTCTTGTTGTCTGGAATATTCAGATGAAGGCACAAATATTTAGGGGCCCCATAATGTAATAATCGCTTGATGAAGAAAATGACAAGTTTGAGTTTTTATAAATAATTACGTAGTTACTACCAAGTTAACACCGTTGGAATACCAGTGGTTAAAATACGAATACGCGTGATGCACAGTGATTGATGAATTATTGATCTTTATATAAGAAGACACACTCAATAATTATTACAAGAAGTTATCGCTCAATATTTTATTTTATTGATTCAATAATTGTCATATTGATATGTTATATTATCGTTGTTTCAATAATTGTCACCGATATATATTCCATTATCGGATCAATAATTCATATTATTTGAATAATATTATGAGATAAAGATTATTGGCAATGTCTAGAAAGTTCTATCAAGGAAAGGTTTGGTCACCTAATTGCTAGCCAAGAAGGAGAAATTTTATTGAAAGCCCACTCTTTCCCGGGAACGACTCAATTCATCATAAATGTGATTCTGTAATATTATTTGTGAATAATTAATTATTGATTCATATGATAAGAAAATATTTATTTTATGTGGATATAAATGTTGGATATATTTATTGTGGTTAAAAATGAAAGAGTTAATGTTGAGGTGTTTTATCGGTATTTTTGTCGGAATGAAGGTATTAAAAATTAAATCAGTTTTTTTAAGATATATTGCGTGAGTTATAATTTTTAATCCGACCGTTGGATCGTTGTAATTTTTGGATATGTTATACATATATAAGTTGAGTATATGTCCACAAATTTTGAACCGTTAAAAATGAACGTATGATTTGTTATGAATTTTAAGAGGTGATCGTTCTGTAAATTGTTGAAGTATCCGAATTTAGCATTTTGGTGGAAAATTCTAGAATTAAGTGGGCCCCACTTGTGGTTGGTGAAGAAATGTGCTGAATTTTATTTCAAATGTGGTGGGTGAGAGTAGTAGCAGGTAAAGCCATCAGGTTGCAGTTCAAGTCTGCTAACATTTTCCTATAAATAGAGGGCTAAGTTAGAATTGAAAATCACACCAAAAACATAAGCTTTCTGTCTTTCTCTCTCTAGATTATTGAGTGTATTTTTTGAGTATTTAGATACTTTGTGAGTTTTTATTCATCGCAAGTTTCTTTCCTTCAAATTTTATACAGATATTCCATCAAGTACTCGATATTTTGAGGTAAGGGGTGTTATATTCTTCTTAAAATGATATTTTCTTCAATATCATTATACCGAAATGTTGGTATGAACTTTTTATCAAATTTGAAACTTTTTGTGTCGGGGTTACTATTCACGTATACGGCACTATTCACGAATACGACACTATTCACCGAAAAATGAAATTTTCTTTTTGTACAAGATGTCTATTATGGTTATTATCTTTGATCAGATCCATGTTTTGATCTCTATTCTTGAATTTTGCTTCAAAATTGGTTATTATGGAGTATTATTGATCTTGATAAACTGTTATACTAATCCCTACTATTTGTCCTTTCCGTCTCACCGGATTCGCTTTCTTTAAAATATTTTTCATCATCCTCACCCTAACTCGATGATATTACTAAATATCTTTGGCCTCGTAGTGCAAAGATAAATGATTAATCGATGAATATCTTTAGCCTGTAGCGGCAAAAGATGAACATGTGTTGAGATGAACATGAGCAGAATCGGTGATATAAATGAATATCTTTGGCCCGTAGCGCAAAGATGAATATTGATTAAAGATGTATATTGATTGTTGTTACTGGATAAAATTGATGATGGACTTTTAAATCTTAGAAGATAGTAGAACTCATTCTCTACTTGACTTTCTAATGGATTGTTGTTTCACCGCAGCTGTTGATCTAAAACTTGTTGTTCATTATATTTTATCGATTTTTCCTCATTGAAGACTAACGATAATTTGTTGTATATTATCTTAGTCATAATATTCTTTATCGGGCTAGTTGAGCTCACTCTTTTCCTTTTTGTTCCATTTTCTCGGGAGGTGAGAACACAAAGAACTAATCTGGTACGGAGTGATAGTTTCTAGAAAGATGTTTTAGCATTCTCACTATTTCAAAAATAGTGTTTGAATAATTGTAATGAGGACTTATTTGAGTGAGGATATTGTCTAGTAAGACAATATTTGTATTTAAACTCACAGATGTGTGTTGTCGATTTTGCACGACAATCAGATTATTGAAGTTGTAGTTTGCTTTCTCGTACTACATGTATTTGGCGCACTCGTAATGGGTGTTGTATACCTATTTTGGGGGTATCACACCGGTAGTCGATACAAAGTCGCATACTCCCGTCTTTCTTCTTTACGAATAAAGTACGAGAAGCAACCCAAGGAGATGTACTAGATCTAATGAAACCGATGTCCAACAACTCTTGTAGTTGGACCTTTAACTCTCAAGTTCAATAGAGCCATTCGATATGGGGTTTTAGAAATGGGCTTTGTACCAAGTTCAAGATCAATAAAGAATTCAACTTCACGCTCGGGGGTAAACCGGAAGTTCTTCAAGAAATACGCCGTGAAAGTCAATAACAACAGAATATTATTCAAATCGACGTGTGTTTTTATTCAAATCCATAACATGGGCTAAGAAATTTTGACATCCATTTTTAATAAACTAATAGCTTTATGACTTGATATAACAAATTGATTGATTTTAATGGCTTAGTTGCTTGAATTCGCACAACAAAGTTGGTTAGAAATATAAAACTAACAACCTTTTAAAATAATCAATTTTGGCATGATGAGTAGTTATCCAATCAATCCCTAAAATCACGCCAAATACAAGTATCTTTAAAGAGATAAGGTCAATGTAGTGGGTGATGGTGCCAACTTGGATCAAACAAGATTTATAAACAGTGGATGTGATAAAAGTTTCTCCTAACGGAGTCTCCATAGATAAATCAAAGTCTAATTTCTCTAGAGTCAAGTTTAAACGTTGAGCACAAGCAAGAGAAATAAATAAATGGGTGGCACCGGCATCTGGTAAGGTATAAACTTCGCATGAATTTATGATTAGCTTACCCGTGATCACCTCGTTTGGGTTCTTCGCATGTTGACCAATCACGACAAACGCTCTTCCAGGAACCGTTGACTTTAACTTTTCTAGGATAGCCTTTTCGAGTCACCATCCCTCACCGGACTTGGTTTCGCTCACAAAGGCAATCTCGAAATGATATGTCCTTCCTTTCCACAATTATAATATACCTTAAAGTGTTGTGGGCGCTTTGGGATGATATGTCCTTCTTTTCCAAGACTTATAAAGATACGATTGGGTGGTCGCTTCTCCTCGGGAACCATTCTTTGTTAGTGCCGACATCTTCGATATAGTCATTGTTGAATCTCCTCTTTTTAAAATCTCCTCCCGACTCACTTCTTCTATTCTCATGGCCACGATTACCACCAGAGTGGGTTGCGCTTGGTCATTCAGATTTTTTTCTTTCTCCGCCGGTTATCGTTGTTCGATGATCGGCATCACCGGTATGATCCTCGGTTGTGGTCCCTCGGTTGACCGTGCATTATTATCTTGCTCTAATAATTGAGTCCCGTTGACAACATCCTAATAGAGAGAAATTTATGAGAAATGAGATATTGACGTACGCCGGGTTTCAAATCTCTCAAAAACATCCGTGTTACACGCTCTCCTCATTCTCCACCAAATGAGGTGCAAACCGATAACTCTGCTAACTTTGCCTCGTCTTCGACACCGCCATGTTATTTTGTTCCAATTTAATAAACACTACCTCCTTCTTCATACGATTTAACACTTTCAGAAAGTATTTGTCATTGAATAAATATGAAATGTCTCCCAAGACAAATCGAAGACCTACCGATAAAGATGATTCACGTATTCTCACCAGTAGTCTCCACCGCCCACTTTTACATAAAGGTGGCGAATGGAACCTTCTGTGCTCCTCCGCATCCCAAAACATCGAATATCTTGGTAATTTGTTTAACCCACGCCTCTCGCTTGACGGATCCAGCTTTCCAATAAATTCTGGTGGTCCCAACACTTTGAACTGCTTGGTTGTGACAAACCGTGAATTGCTATCATTTCCTTTGTATTTGAACACGAGTCTCCTCGTCTCGATTTTGCCTGAATCGCAAAAAGCTTCTAAACATCCCATCATTCATCATCTCGCCGTTGGTGTTGTTCATGGGAGAACATTGCCAAATCTGTTGACGTTTTTCTCATTAGTGAAGTACACGCGTCTCCACGATCTCATTTACTCCACTCATTAACATTCTCGGTTGCCATTCTTAAATACCGCTTATAAAACAAGGGTTAATTAAACAAATTAACAAATCACATAATACCCCTATATTATGACCGACCAACAAATAAGCTTAGGTAGGACACACTTTAACGAAGGATTTACTCGCCTTTCCCTCCTAGTTCTATTCCCCGATCTCCGCCAGGAGATCATATCCTAAGCTCGATACCAACCGCGACGCCCCCAAAATAGGTATACAACACTCATTCTGAAAGTCAAAGTACATGGTATGTAAACAACTACAACTTTATTAATACAACATAAAAAACTGTGAGTTTAAATACAAATATTGTCATCTGATAATATCCACACTCAAATAAGTCCTCATTACAATTATTGATACATTATTTTATAAAAATGGTGAGGACTACTAAAAAGACTTTCTAGAACCATCATTCCACACCCCGACTAGTACTCGCTACATTCTCGCCTCCTGAGAAGAAAAATAGAACAAAAAGAAAAAGAGTGAGCTCAACTAGCCTAGTAAAGAACATTATGACTAAGATAACATAGAACAAATTATCGTTAGTCTTCAACAGGGAAAGAATCTAATAGAATACAATAGACAACCAATTTTAAATCAATCTTTGCAGCGAAAATAATAATTCATTAGAAGAGTTAAGTAGAGAATGCAATCTACTATCTTCTATATATGAATTTAAAAGTTCATCGTCGATATTTTATCCCTGTAATCTCAATCAATATATATCTGGAATTAAATATTCATCTTTGCACTACATGCCAAAGATATTCAGTAATATCATCATTTAGGACTGAGGATGATGAAAAATATTTAAAAAAAAACGAATCCAGTGAATAAAAAGAATAAATATTAAGGATTCGTATTTCAACTATTCCATGTCCAAAAATACCCCATAAATAATCATAGTGGAGTAAAATTTAAGAATGATCAAAACATGGATACAATCAAATCTAGTATCCATAATAGATATTTTGGACAAAAAGAAGAAAATTTTATTTTTTCATTGAATAAAGGTCGATTCGTGAATAAAGTCAGAGATACGTGAATAAGGTCAAGTATATGTGAATAAGAACTCCCGACACAAAAAGTTCCAAATTTGATAAAAAGTTTAACCCAATATTTCAAGATAACGATATTGAAGAAAATAATATCATTTAAGAAGAAAATAACATCCCTTACCTCAAAAGGATAAGATTTCATCGAATATCGGATATAGTCTTTGAAAGAACTTGCACCGTATAGCAATACTCAAAGTACTAAAATACTCACAAAAATAAATACCGATATTATAGAGAGAGAAAGAGAGAGAAATCTTTAGTTTCGTGTGTGATTTTCAATTCTAACCCAAGACCCTATTTATAGGAAAATGCTTAAACACCAAAGCGTAAAAATTTAAGAAAAAATAATATATATATATATATATATATAAATTCTACTGCACTCCCCAATTTAGTCCAAACTTCAACCACACATGTGCCAAAAACAACAAAAACGTTTTTCTTATTAAAATTAAATAAAACTTCCAAAAATCAATTATTCCGGAATTTCAGAACTTCAATAATTCATAATAAATAGCCCTTTTATCAGAAAAATTCAAAACTCATGTTTCTTTCATAGGAAATTCCATTCTCTACAACTTTGCAGAAGAAAGTTTTTCTAAATTCCAAACAGAAATTGACCGAAATCCACAAACTGACGATTTTACAGGCTATAATCAAATTTCAGTCAAGAAATAAGGTCCACAAACATGAAAAACATGTTTTAAATATTTTTAGTAACAAAAATACTCCTCCTCCATATATACTCATATATCACACATTCATTGTAAAAATATCACCATTATTATATTATAATAATATAATAAAATATTATTTTATCAGAAAAGATAAAATATGAATTTTTAACAATTGTCACTTTAAAAATTTTCTCCATCTATATCCACATAAAATCAATATTTTTCTCATCATATAAATCAATAATTAATTATTCATAAATAATATTACGTAATCACAAACAACCAGCTGCTCCTGTGAAAGAGGGGCTTTCCAATAAGAATTTCTCCTTATCAAGGCAAATTAGGTGACCAAACCTCTCCTTAGACGTAACTTTCTAGACATTGTCAATAATGTTATCTAATAATATTATTCGATAATATGAATTATCGCTCGATAATGGAAAATAATCGTAGTAGTGACAATTATCAAACAACAAGAAGAATATAGAATATTAATGCAATAATTATTGAATCAATAAAATAAAATAATCGAATAAGAATTACCGTAACAATTATTGAGTAGTGCCTTCTTATGTAAGAATCAATAATTGGTGCAATACCGCAGCACTTCGCAAGCAACAACGCCAGACATCGTGTTTTAACCATCTGCATTCCAACACTATTAACTGTAATAACAACGCCATATTTATAAACAACTTATTTTTGTCGCTTTTCTTCATCCAATCGCTTTCCGTTATGGGGCCCACACAAGCGTCGCTACTGTCAGCATTTAATATTCTCGACAGTAGTTAATATTCCACGACTAAACGAATATTCTCCGATAAAAATGAATATTTTATAACCACTTCCTTATTTAAAATATTTACGCATTTTACCCATAACTAACCACATTAATCAAATCAACACTTAATATTTCAGAATAATAAATAGAGGAAATTTAATTTTATTTATAATAAGTTGGGGTCTTACAATTATTCTGTTGGAATAACCTGTCTGTGCGGTCTATCGCATGCCTGGTGATTTCTTTTGTTATTCCCTTATTTATTATACTCAGTTGGTTAAAGTTTTGATTTCTATACTCCATAAAATTAGTGGAATATCCTTGATATTTGCACTTCATCCAGTATCTTTTCATGGAAATATTCTTCTGAGCATTTTTGAATTTTACTCCACAAAGAAGTATCATGTTGACAATTTGAACGTTATTGGTTCCTGGATAAATTAATTCTTGAACTTATTTTATTGAATTCTTCTATCATTGTCATCATCCTCATGTTTTTATCATGTTGAAAGTCATTTGTGACCTGTAGTGCATAGATGGACTTGGTATGATTATGACCAGAAATTATTCGGTGTAATCATGACCGTAATGTTACAAATGATGTGGAAAAAATCCTCATTGACCCATAGTGCATCGATTTTGACAAATGTTAGCATGATCATGACCATTAGTGAATACACGAATATCCTCGCCCGTAGTGCATGGATAATTTGTGGTCGTGATACTAAAGAATACATCGTCGTAGTGCGGTGGGTGATTCAATGATATGGATTATTTATTGTCGAGTCTCAAATGATAAAAGTGATGAAAACCTTTAAATCATAAAAGATAGTAGATTTTATTTTCCGCCGACTCTTTTAATGGATTGTTTGTTCTACCGCAGCTTAAACTTGATGTTTGTTATATCAGACGCTTTTACACACTATCAAGACTAAGGATAATTTATTCTCGCTTTATCTTAGTTATAATATTTCTTCGAGCTAGTTGAGCTCACCTTTCTTTCACCGCTTCTTCGTGAAATGAGAACGTAGCAGGACTAAGAGGGAACCATTTGACAAATCCGCAGGATAAAGATTAGTAGTCCTCACTATTCTCGTGAAATAGTGTGTTAATAAATGTATTGATGACTTATTTTGAGTTTTAATGCTGTCTAGAAGACAATGTTTGTATTAAAACCCACAGCTCATGTTGTATATTTAAGATTGTATTTGAACTTTGTACCATGTATTTGACGACTCAAGATGGGTGATGTATACTAAATTTGTAAGTTTTAGTTCTTGAGAGAAAGTATGGAATGAATCATTCCACTCTCCATTCCATTCGCTTCTCTATTCCATTCGTTCACCGATTCCATTCCTTTAATCCAAACGTAACATGAAATATGTTCAAAGACATAATTCTATAGTTTTTATGAACTTCAAGCATTGCTTCCAAACTCTCCATTCCATTCGCTTCGCTATTCCATTCGTTCACCGATTTCACTCTCCATTTCATTCATTCACCGATTCTATTCCTTTAATTCAAACGTAACATAAAATATGTTCAAAGTCATAATTCTATAGTTTTTATGAACTTCAAGCATTGCTTCCGAACTATCTATCTATTACAATTGTTTTAAATTGAATTCCCTAAAATGATATTATCTCTGTTCCAAAATATAAGATTAGTTGTCTTTGTATTTTAGGCAAGTGATCTTATATTTTGGAAATTAAGGAGGAAGTATTATTGAACAAAAGATGAGATTAGCATAATTTACACATGCAAAAAAAATATTGGTGGTACAGAAGAACAAACTTTAGTTGTTTAAAATTGAATGTGCTCTGCTGATGGTATATATTCATATTAATTTTTAAAGTTATTTTTCGTGTGAAGTAAATTAAAAAAACTGATGCTTGAATCTTTGGGCATTGTTTTCCAATTTCCATGGACTGATCAGAGTAGTGGAGCAGATGTAATAACAAGTATTTGGGAATTGGGATATAGCACTGTGTCTACACGGCATGATAAAGTTAATAATATCTATCTAACAAAATACAATTGATTTTGAATTTTTAACTCACTCTAATAAATTATTTGGATCGTCTAAAGTTTAGAATAAATTTCACCGTCTATATAATTCCGGAGTCACGGAACCACAGGACACAGCTAGTTGATATATATTTCTCCATTGGCTAATATATATAATTTGTTGTCACTGGATGGCAGGCACATTTACAGCTTTTCAGCTGGTGTTTATCTCAAATATGATATTTTACCACATTGTGTGGTTAGTGTGTATATTTTATCTCATACGTCTGTTTTGAAAAGCTTTTTGTTTCACATACAATTTATGTAGAGCTGAAGTTTTGTGTTTGTTTACATTGAATAGTTATTAATGGGTATGCATCTGATTCGGTCAGAGGCAAAATTTATTTGGTAAACTTTTTATGTCTCTTAATGCTTCTTAATCGGTAAGTTGTGAAATGAAATCTATACCATTTAGAGGCTGGTCTGAATGAGTTTATATTTTTTTGAGACAAATTTACCTATTCAATATTACAAAATTCCTCTTATATCCCTCTAATAAAATACACAATACACAATCCAGTCATCGCCATCATCGATTTCTTTGATCTGCAAGTACAAATGTTCAACCCACTCTTCACACCATCTCCTCCGAAAAATACTGAACCCATATCTGATTGAAGACAAAAGTTAATCCCTTTTTTATACATCCCAAAAATTACAGGAGGAGAGAGATACACCATTGAAGCAAGAAGAGGTTGCCGAATAACCATCTCACTTTCCAAGAAACTCTCATTACTACTTCTATCTGTATATGTATGTGTAGATTTCCTGAAGAGAGAGAAAATGGTGATTCTTTTTTGATTTAATGAAATTGAGATTGAAGATAATTTAATTGACGTAAAATTAAAATTAAAAGAAAATTAAGGAGTTAATTTTAACAAGTTTTGCTTAAATAGCTTAGAAGGTTAAAATGGTAAAATATCGTTATTAAGACACTTTGAAAAAATTAGTTATCAAACAACATTTTTTCATTCAGATACAATTTTAAACCGACGCTCTATATTATTGAGACGTCTTAACTCTTCAGATCTTAACATTCAATTTTATCAAACACAACTTATGTATGTTCCCACAGAGTATATATAACACACTACTGTTCTCCCCGTTAAGGCTGAGCAAATAGTTCGAGCTCGATTTGTGATTAAAAGTTTAATTCGAGTTCGACTCGAAATATAAATAATTCAAATATGAGCAAATTTTAAAGTTCGATAAATTACTCGAATCTCCTAAAATTGTAATTTTTTTATTGATATTCGAATCATATTCATTTGAAAAATTTAAACTGATCGGCTCGATTTGAGATCGTGCTCGACTCGATAGCTAAACGAGCTTCAATCAAACCTTGTTTTATACTCGATAAATTTTTTGAACTAAATCTGAACAACTCAATACTCAGCTCGACTCAATTCATTTACACCCTTATCTTTCCCCCGTTCTATCCCCTTTATATTTACTAAATTCCCCCTACTGTGTTCCTCTTCTAGTAAATTGCCATATATCTCAATGAAAAAGAGAATGCAAATCTGTAAAACGTCCTTTGATTTTCGTACTCAGTCGATGCATTGCATCCTTTAAATGTTTGAGATCTCATCTTTCTTTAGAAAATCATTTCGGAAACCATTTGACTATAAACGCAAGAGACACCCAAGTTTTTTCATATTTGAACATCTAATTAGCTACAAGAAAGCTGGCCCAGGAAAAGGCAACCTGAACCATCCCCCCCCCCGCAAACCCCAACCCCAATGCACCAAACACCCTTTTCCAGAAGTAAATACATAATGAAATGGAAAGTTAGAAATTATGATACATGTAGTCACCAAGATAAAATATGCGTCATATGTTAAAAGCATAACCAAACAATGTTTGTTTGTAAAAAGTATACGATTGGATTATTACAAACAAACATGACCGTAATATGATTTGGCGAAGGCTTTTGTTGAGGTTCATAGTAATGAAAAAGCAATCAAACAAATATTCAACATATCCGGATCGAGATACATGTCACCTTTGGTTGATTAACAAGGGCATATATGTGCTAAGGTAGGTTGGCCAGTATATACTTTTAACGAAAATCTTGTACCCTATTCAAAAGATTTAAAAGTATATATATATATATATATATATATATATATATATATATATATATATATATTCTTTTTTTAACACGTGTGGATTCCCTGAGCCCGAAATTGTTCACTACAACCCTAATGTTACGTTTAGATTGAAGGAATGGAATAGAAAGTGGAATGATTCATTTCATTCTAGTTGGAATGAGTTATTCCATACTCTCTCTCCCCAAGTAATAAAATTCATAAATTTGGGAGGAATAAGAATGGTTCAATCCATTCCAATCTCAACAAACACAATTTTTATCGTTCTATAGAAATGAGTCATTCCATTCTCACCTTCATTACTTGAATCCAAACGTAGCATAAGGAGTTTGATTTTGATAAAAAGAAAGCATTTCCATTCCATGACCAGGTAGATATGGATAAAAATTTCCTACTCTGTTTGTTGATAGCATGAATAATTGGTGTGGCAAGTTTCAATTTCTGGTCAAGCTGGGAAATAATTCATGTATCTAAAAATATTACTGTCTATTTTAAAAAAAATACTTTTCACTTGTGACTATGTTAAGAACTTATGGTTTTCTTGATGAAATGCATCATTTCTTTACCTCTATCGGCAAAGCAAAGAGTGTGCTTGGCTTGACACAAGATTTCGGCCTGATCCACAGTTTGGCACAATCCTACCTGCTAGACTACGGTAGGGGAGTGTTTAGAAAATAGGTAAATTACCAAGAATCTAGTTCTCCAATGCTAGAACTATTATTTCCTTAGAATTTATTTATCCATTTTCCTTTTTCTTTCCTCAATATCAAATTTGTCAGAAATTAACACTTTTTAGGTATTGTAGAGCCTACAATTGAGAAGAAGAGATTGAAATTTTTTCATGTGTTTAATTTTTCTCTGATAAAAAAGATTGTCAATCCTTAGTAACGGATATTTATTCTTGATAGTAACTTTATTCAGTTCTCTGTAGTCTATACAAAGTCGTAGCTTCTTCTTAACAAACAATACAAGTGCTCCCCATGACACACTCGGCTGTATATACTTTTTGTCCAACAGCTCCTGCAATTGAACTATCAACTCTTTCATTTCAATTGGAGCAATTCTGTACGAGAGAATTTCGATATAGGAGTTGTACTTGAGACTAAATCAATTACGAACTCAATTCCTCTTTCTGGTGAAAGTCCTGACAACTCATCTCAAAACACATCCGCAAACGCTTTAATGATTGGTATCTGCTCCATCTTAGCTCCCACCTTCTGCGCATCTATTATATAAGCTACAAGACATTCCCCAAAGTTTAAGGTCACTTCTAATATTCATTAACTAACTGGGTTCTGTGCCTCTGATACTGTATGGACGGTGAAATTTATTCCAAACTTTGAACGGCTAAGATAATTTATTAGGATGAGCGAAAAATTCAAAATCTGTTAAATAGATTTGGATCAACAGTTATCAATTCAATCAAGATTACTTTTAATAAACAATTCAACTAGTTAACAAACGTGAGAAAATTTGAAACCATGCAAATTTTCTTATAATTTAAAAAAATTACAAATTTTACAAATTTTTTCCTTCGCAAGAAAACAAAGGAAAAGAAAATTTATATTTTCCTTCGCATGCAATTTTCTACCCATTTCAGATTCACCAAAGAGAGGAAGAGATAAAATCTATCCTACAGAAAATATAATCACATCAACAGAAGTCCGTGCAAAACTAACAAGAATTTATCTGAAGCTACATGGATAAGTGAGAAATGCCAGTAACTGTCATAATAATAAACTTACCCAGACAAACAAATCATTCACAGGAAGTAAGATGAACAAATTACAAAATGTCAAGAAATACATTAATATCTCCATATAGATACTTCAGCTCAAAAATCATACCATCAAGCCTGCGAAATTGGAAAAATAAATATTGAATCAGCGCTATCTTCAAAAGGAAATGAAGCCATCAAAGTATGTGTTGCAAAGCAATCAAGTATATCCTACTACCTTGTTAGCAATATTGTTGGAGAGCCAGTCCAGCCCCTCGTACAGCCCTTCCCCAGAGGTGGCACATGTGCTCTGAATATACCTGCAACAGATGGCGGGAACAATTTTCATGGTTTGATAAAGCGTAAGCATGGGCACCACGCGCAAAATGAACAAACAAAATATAGACGATTAGATAGATAGACTGAAAGACACGGGAGGGGGGCAGAGAGAGAGATACCAGTGGCGTTGCCTGAGGGAGTGAAGACCTAGCTTGTCCGTTATCTCAGCAGCATTCATAGCATTTGGAAGATCTTGTTTGTTAGCAAAAACAAGCAGCACAGCATCCCTCAACTCATCCTATCCATGCATACAAGCAAAATAGTTATTGAAAAGATAATTTACCAGAAAACTTGAGGCAAAATAATGAACATTGCATCTCAAGCACACCATTTTAAACTCAAGGTTAGAGTCCGCATATGGATTTTTATATAGATGGAACAGGATTAAGAATGTGCCTATGATGATAAATATGCAATTATTGATTTATTATGTTGATGCAACCTATAAATAAACAAAATCAGGTGCATTAAGTAATGCAAAATTCAACAATTATCAGGTTCTAGTCGGCAATAATTTTTTCAAATATCATCTGTTCAAATCCAATAAGGAGCTTTGGCCTTTTTCATAATACTACAGTCATAGACTCATAGTATTCATATTTGAAGTGAGAATAGAGATATTTTTAATAGAAGAAAGTTAACAATAACCAACTGTATAATATTTTCCTTTCTCTGGTTCTTAGACAAAAATATCAAGTTAAAGTTAATGTGGCTATCATGTATTTATGTGTAGGAACACATAAATACAGATAAGGGAGTTTTACCGATGAAAAAGTTGGAGAAAAAATCTGAACTCTTCACTTTCAAGAATATAAGATCACTTGTCGTACTATCTTTACAAAGCCAAGTGATCTTGTATTTTAGAACTGAGATAGTATTAAGTAGGCATTACCTCATTCAACATCCTGTGAAGCTCATCCCTAGCCTCAACCACACGTTCCCTATCATTGCTATCAACCACAAATATAAGCCCCTGAGTATTCTGGAAGTAGTGTCTCCACAAGGGTCGAATCTGCATATGCACCACACAGTAAGTATATAAGATAAGATCATAAGAGTTTATCAAAAAGACCTTCATAACAGCACAAAAAAATCTTCACAGGTTATTCTAATACCCATTTGTATCTTGAAATTTCCTCGTAAAATTACGTACAACAATTGAATCTCAAATAACTGTACATAAAAGCCCACATGTGGTCTGGGAAAAGATCAGACTACACAATACAACTCCAGAAAAAGAAAAACATATTTTCTACCTTGTCTTGACCACCAACATCCCAAACGGTGAAGCTAATGTTCTTATATTCCACAGTCTCCACATTAAATCCTGTGCAAAGAAACAAATGAGTTTCATTTGCCAAACTTAAATAATATATGTGTTCACTATGTACTAATTACTGGTAGCAGTGGTTTTGAAGTGGATATAATTAACTCAAAGTTGATAAGAGAAGCAGAAGGAGAAATAGCTTTGGAAATAAGCCAAACTGAATAGAAATGAAACCAACTATTGTACTTTCTTATTCCAAATGTAAATTTCAAACTCCAATTAATACTAGCAACCCTGAAAACAACAAAGTCCTATTTGGCTATTTGCATCAACATTCAGTTTTACAACATTTACTTCGTTCTTCAATTCCTTGTGTTTCATGCAGGGCTACCAGAGTACGCTATCTGCCTTGCGATTTGTGAACCGGGAACTATCGTTCCGCATTCCGAATCATGGTACAGGAACGTAAATACCTTTTGTATTTCACCAAGATGTAACGTTCCCCGTATCCGATTTCGTTCCGCATATGCAGTGCAGATATGTGGGTGTTTTTGTGTTTGAGAAAAAAGAGAAGGTCTGGGGTGAGGGAGATGTTAAAGAATCTAAACCACCTTTCAAGGAGCATTGAAACATGTTAGAGAAAGTGCAGCTTACATTCAAGTTTTCCACATGAGAATTTGCAGGATAAGATGAGAAAAAAGTTCAAAAAGCAAATGATCCAAAATAGATAGCAAAAAAACATACCAATTGTAGGAATGGTGGTAACAATCTCTCCCAGTTTAAGCTTGTACAATATGGTGGTCTTACCAGCAGCATCAAGACCCACCATAAGTATACGCATCTCCTTCTTCGCAAACAACCGACTAAAGAGCTTGGTAAAAGACAAACCCATCTTTCAAGTCTGTTGAGCCAGTAATACAAGTCAATTCCCATAATATAGAATTATTATTTCTTGTATTAATTGAGTTAAATTTTCCTTCATTAAAAAATGAAATGAAAAAACTGGAAGAACCTACGCAATATTATGAAAAAGTACTCTAGAACTTACCAAAAAAATATTGGAATAAGCTTAATATTTTTTTCAAAAAAGGAGAGCTTTCAGTTGGGATGCAATCAAGGATAAACTCATACAGCCTCCTAGACCAAATTAAATCTCATCGTATTACTTCTTAAAATATGGTGAAATCAGGTGGTGATAGGGAAAAAAAAGTATTATATCCCGAAACCTTATCTTTTTCAAAATCTGAAATGAAGATGAATAAAGATGTGTGATTAAACCGATTAAATCTACTCCATAAGAAACAATCTAGCAAAAGCTAACTTTAGAAAATTTAATAACCATCATTCCGAGAAATGTAGAGATCAAACAAATTGTAAAAGAGAACATTTACATATAAAAATCCATATCTAGCACAGAAAATACAAAAAATTACGAACACCTTGAACACAAATCCTTCACCAAATAGCTAATAGGACTGATTATATATTAATCTTAATAACAATTCAACAGATTAAAGAACGAAAATGGATCTAAATTCAGGTAAATAATGAAAGAACGAGTCATATCTAATCCAAACCTCAGTACAGATTTAGAAACACATACATACAAATAAAGATTTAAATTCAAATAAGTATAACAAGTGTTCAAAACTATGAATTCTTACATGATGATCAACAAATAGCTATGCGAATTTGGACGAAGAGAGAAGGGGGGCAGATCTTTGGAGACTGCCCTTATACAAGTTCCCAGGTACCGAGGAATATGAATTCTTTATTTATACTCTCTTTCAGTCCATTGTTTGAGATTCACCCCAAATTCCATATTACCTTGTTTGAGCCGATTCAGATCCTATATCTTTTTATTTAATTTTAAAATTAATTAATTTAAATAAGAGATTAGATAAAATTTAAGTGATTTTTTTCACTCCTAGAGAATCTGCTCGAGATTTTTCCTCACATAATTAAAATATTTTGATACATTTTGATTTTTTTCACTCCTATTTTATTTTATTTTTTGTGAATTAGTGAAATTTTAAGGTTGAAAATATTACGAAATTCTTAAATTTTAGTAGAGACAATTAAATTTTAAATTTTAGTACAAGTAATTAAATTGGTAAATTAAACAAAAAATACTAATAATTGTAATATTTATTATTTTCAAAATTTAAACATATTTTTTCTCAGTCCAAAAAAATTAAAATATAAACAAATTTATATCATAATGTCAAAATATATCTCTATTTTGAAATAGAGATAATACTATAAAAATATTAAAGCTCGCACTATTTTTATTAGTGATGAAATATGAAAAAAAATCGATAAATTTCTCGAACCTCTTCAAATTATAATTTTCTATTGATACTCGGATCATATTCGTTCGAAAAGTTCAAACGGCTTGGGCTCGATTCGGAATCGTGCTTGACTCGATAGTTAAATGAGTCTCAATCAAATCTTATTTTATACTCGATAAATATTGTGAACCAAATCTGAATAACTCAATACTCGGATCGACTCAGTTCGTTTAAGTCCTTAATTATCATTAGGGATTTTGTGACGCCCCCAAAATAGGTATACAACACCCATTGAGTCGTCAAAATACATGGTACATATACAACTACAACTTTATTAATACAACATAAAAACTGTGAGTTTAAATACAAATATTTTAATCTGCATAATATCCACACTCAAATAAGTCCTCATTATAATTATTGATACATTATTTTACAAAATGGTGAGGACTACTAAAACGACTTCTGTAACCATCATTCCACACCCCGACTAAGACTGCCACATTCTCATCATGACGCCCCAAAAATAGGTATACATCACTCATCTTGGATCGCCGATACATGGTATGTAATTCAAATACAACTTAATAATACAACCTGTCGTGTACAATACGACAAAACATAAACTGTGAGTTTGAATACAATTATTGTCTACTAGAGATTATACAAACTCAAAAGGAGTCCTCATTACAATTATTATCACACTATTTCACAAAATAAAATGAGGACTACTAATGCTATCCTCTGGACCATCACTCTGCTCCCCGACTCATTCCTAAATATATTCTCATTTCAAGAAAATAAAAGAAAGAAAATGTGAGCTCAATCAGCCCAAGAAGAAATATTATGACTAAGATAATCCGTAATAAATTATCATTAGCCTCCAACAATGTTAAACCGATAAAATACAATGTACATCAAGTTTAATCATGATGAAATGTTAAGAATCCATTAAAAGAGTCAGTAGAGAATAGAATCTACTATCTTTTATGATTTAAAAAGTTTTCATCACTTTTATCTCCGAGACTCACCTCAATAAATAATTCACATCATTAAATCATCCCCGCACTACAAAGCCAAGGATATTCTTTAAGATCACGACCATGAATTATCCATGCGACTACGCGCCAAAAATAATCGTGTTTTCATCAACTATTCCGATCATGCCATAAAATAATTCATCTTTGCTCCTCGTCAAGAGAATCCATAGCCATAATCATACCAAAATTATCCATCAATGCACTACGCCGATGAGGACTTTTAATTTTACATCATTTGTAACATTACTACCATGATTATACCAATAATCCCCGGTCATAATCATACCAAGTCCATCTACGCACTACAGTGCCACGATGACTTTCAACATAACATAAACATGAGGATGATGACAATGATATAAGAATTCAATTAAACAAGTTCAAGAATTAATTTGTCCATGAACCAATAACGTCCAAATTGTCAACATGATACTGCTTTATAGAGTAAAATTCAAGAATGCTCAAAAGAATATTTTTACGAAAAGATACTGGATGAAGCGCAAATATCAAGGATATTCCACTAATTTCATGGAGTATAGAAGTCAAAATTTTAATCAACTGAGTATAATAATCTAAATGGAATAACAAAAGATATCACCATGACGCGGTGATTGCGATGTATCGGTTATTTCAACAGAATAATAATAATCGGAACGAAAATCGTGAAATTCACAATTGACAGGATGTTCTAATGTAATAATAAATGCGAATAATAAATGATGGAACCGTGTCCTACAGATATAGATGCATGCAGATATTCCACAAAATAATAAAGACTTTAATAATAAAAATGGAACCAGTCCAACAGATATAATGTGAGATAAGATATTCCGCCAGTAATAATAAAGGCGAATAATGAAGAATGTCACCAAGTATAGATAGCCTTGCAGATACAAAGTTATTCCAACAGTAACAATAAAGAAATGGAATAATGTAAGTTCTCTTCTTGAATACAAAAGAAATAATATTCTTACCGTAAAATAATACTTGATATAAGAGTAGTGAAGCGTTAGAAAACTTTTCTTATATCTCTATAGTTTCTCTCTCTAGAGTTCAAAGAATTGTAAGAAAATAATGAAGGAATGAGCTTCTATTTATAGGAAAATGGAATGCATAAGAACTAATCCATGAATCGGTCAGATTGATTTACTTTAATCTGACGGTCCATATTTAAAGCAAAATCTTTTAAATAAAATATAATATATATAATATATATTATATTATATATATAAAACATATGCTAATACTATTCATTCACGGGATTGCACCCGTGAATTTCCCCCACTCACTTCATTCATTATAATCATATATATATATATATATATAATATAAAACACATATATATATATATAATATAAAATATATATATATAATATAAAACATATATATTATATATACATAATACTCCCACTAACTTTTCCTTCATCCAACCCGTGACAAACATAACATTTCACCCAAGACTTTGCCCAACACATGGGTCCCAACTCAGGCCCCCACCTTTATTATATAAAATAACTTTCTACCGATTATTTTGAAAAATGGATAAATAGGGTCCATAAAATAAGCAAAATTTACAACAATCACTATAACAATAATTGAACAAAACTGGTGACTTCTCACGTAAGATCAATAATCAATACCACGTACATCGCAAGAACTACACGCCAGACATCGCATTTCTTTTAACACCGGGTGTTTCAAATAGCTTAACGGTAAAACTTCCGTCGTTATTTTCATAAAGTATTTTTTGTCGCTTTCAATCCGATAATTTTTGTTGTGGGTCCACCAACGATGATTGTCTTGCATTTGCGAATATTCCCTACTAAAACGAATATTCCCCGACCAATCGAATATTTATAAATATTACCCACAACTATTATATCAATTTCACTCCATAATATTCAAAAATAATATTTATAGAAAATTCATCTTTATTCAAAAAATTAGGGTTTTACAATCTCCCCTTCTTATGAAATTTCGTCCTCGAAATTAGGGTACGTACCTGGTATGTCAAAGAGGTAAGGATACCTCGATTTCATTTCAGATTCTAAACTCCCAAGTCATTTCCTCAACATCGTGGTTTCTCCACAAAACTTTGACTTGAGGTATAACCTTGGTGCGTAGAATATGTTCCTTCTTATCCAAGATTTGAACATGAACCTCTTCATACGTCAAATCTTCCGCTATTTCGTCTGGTTCCAACTCAATAATGTGGTTCGGGTCTTCCACATATTTACGTAATATGGATATGTGAAAAACGTTATGAACACGAGACATATCTTGGCAGAAAGCGAGTCTATAGCCACAATTCCTACTCGATCAAGGATTAAAATGGGCCACATGAATCGAGGATTTAGCTTTCTCTCTTTCCAAATCTCGTAACTCCTTTCCATGGAGTAACACGTAACAACACATGATCTCTTATATCGAATTCCACGTCCTTTCGATGAAGATCAAGATAACTCTTTTGTCGGTCTTGTGAGGTTTTATACGTTCTTGGGATTGTTTGAATCTTTTCCGTAGTCATCCGTATCAACTCCGTCCCAACATCGTTGCTTTCACCCACCTCATCCCAAAGATAATCGAGAAGCGACACTTTCTTCCATACAACGCTCAATGGAGCCACGCCAATACTTGTTTGATAATTGTTGTTGTAGAAAAACTCCACCAATGGTAAAGAACTTGTCCCAACTTCCCTTGAAATCAAGGACACGTAATCTTAATAGATCTTCAAGAGTTTGAATAGTCCTCTCCATCGTCTCATCTGGTTCGAGGATGATATACCGAAAGCAAATCGTAAATCTGCGCCCATAGCTTTTTGCAAACTAACCCAAAATCGCTGAAGTGAATCTTGGGTCTCGATCGAAAACTATGGATACCGGCATACTATACAATCTTACAACCTCGCTTATGTACATACGAGCAAGACGTTCAAGTGTATAAGTTTCTCGATCGGTAAGAAATGAGCCGACTTGGTCAATCTATCAACAATGACCCAAATCGCATCTATGCCTTGAGAAAACTTTGGGAAGACCAAGAACGAAATCCATGGTAATGTGCTCCCACTTCCATTCGGAATTTCAAGTGGTTGAATGGACCTTTTGGTACTTGATGTCTCCTTGACTCGTTGACATGTTAGACACCTTAAGATAAACAACGTTATCTCTCTTCATATTGCCCCACCAAAATGTATGTCAAGATCATGATACATTTTGGTACTCCCAGATGGATTGCAAACGGCATTTAATGCGCCTCCATTATGATTTTATACTTTAAATCGTGGTCGTTAGAACACAAAAGTCCGGAGTCGACTTCAAGTATTCCTTCTTCATCGATTCTTTCTTCCGCATCGCACCTTCTTGTACTTTCTTTCTCATACGATCGCCTCCGGATCAGAATTTGAGAAGCTTTAATTTTATCAATTAAAGTCGGTTCTACTCGTATATTTGCCATCATCACGTGGGTCCCTGGAGTCTTTATCTCTATCTCCATCATTTGCAAGTCATACAAAATGGGCCTTTGCGTTGACAATATTGCACTCGTACCCGCATATGATCTTCTACTCAATGCGTCAGCTACCACGTTTGCTTTTCCAGGATGGTATTGGATAGTATGATCATAATCTTTCAACGCAGTTCAAATGTGTCGTTGTCAATGTTTGAGTTCCTTTTGAGTGAAGAAATATTTGAGGCTTTTTATGATCCGTAGAAGATCTCCACTTTCTCCCCATACAAGTAATGCCTCCAAATCTTTAGTGCGAAGATAACAACCGCCAACTCTAGATCATGAGTAAGATAATTCATCTCATATTCTTTGAGTTGTCGTGAGGCATAGGCTATGACTTTTCCATGTTGCATGAGAACACATCCTAACCCTTTGCCCAAGCATCAGAGATGACAAATCCTCCGAACCGGATGGTATTGTCGTAACAAAATTTGAAATGAGTCTCCTCTTGAGTTCTTGAAAACTCTTCTCACATTCCTCGCCCAATCAACTTTGTATCTTTTCGAGTCACCGAGTTAGTGGAGTAGCGATTCGAGAAAACCCTTCTACGAATCTCCGATAATAACCAAATAAGCCGAGAAAGCTATGTACTTTTGACATCGATTTAGGTTGCTCCCACTTTGAATAGCTTCAATTTTTGCCGGGTCAATGGATATTCCATGACTTGATACCACGTGCCCAAGGAATGCTACTTCCTGCGCCGTAACTACCATTTCTTCAACTTGGCATAAAGCTTATATTCACGAAGCTTTTGGAGTATCGACCTCAAGTGTTGCTCATGATCTTCACGAGTTTTGGAATAAATGAGGATGTCATCAATAAAGACGACCACAAAGTGATCCAAATATTCCTTGAATACTCGGTTCATCATATCCATGAAGGCGAGAAGAGCATTAGTTAATCCAAAGGACATGACTAGAATTCATAATGCCCGCATCGAGTTCTCGGAAGCCGTCTTTGGAATGTCATCGGTTCTAATCTTCAACCGGGTGATATCCTAATGAAGATCAATCTTTGAAAATAATTTGGCTCCTTGCAATCGTCAAACAGATCATCAATACGTGGCAATGGGTACCTATTTTTGATGGTGACATGATTCAACTCCCGATAATCAATACAAAGTCGCATACTCCCATCTTTCTTCTTCACAAATAGAACAGAGCACCCCAAGGAGAAAGTACTAGGACGAATAAAGCCAATGTCTAACAATTCCTCGCAATTGGGTCTTTAACTCCTCAAGTTCAATAGAGCCATTCAATATGGGGCTTTGGAAATGGGTTTTGTACCGTGTTCAAGGTCGATACAAAATTCAATTTCACGCTCTGGGGGTAGGCCAGAAGTTCTTCGTGTGAATACGTCGGGAAATTCATTAACAATAGAAATATTATTCAAAACCGACGTATTTTGTTTAGATCCGTGACATGAGCTAAGAAAGCTTGACATCCGCTTTTCAATAAACGAATAGCTTTATGGCTTGAGATGACAAAGTGATTAATTTTAATGGTTTGGTTGCTTGAATTGCATAATAGGTCGATTAGGAATATGAAAAGCTAACAACCTTACGAAAATAATCAATTTTTTGCATGATGAGTAGTTAACCAATCAATCCCTAGAATTACATCAAATGCAAGTATTTTTAATGCAATAAGATCGATGTGTAATGTGGGTACCAACTTGAACCAAAAAAGACTTATAAACCGTGGATGTAATGAAGGTTTCTCCCAACGAGTTTCCACAGATAAGTCAAAGTCTAATTTCTCCTGAGTCAAATTTAATCGTTGAAAGGCAAGTAGGAGAAATAAAAGAATGGGTAGAAAGCGGTATCAAATAAAGTGTAGACTTCGCTAGAGTTTATGATAAGCTTTACCCGTGATGACCTCATTCGGGTTCCTTGCTTTATGGGAGGTCACAACAAATGCTCTCCTTGCACTACCGGGCTTTGACTTTTATAGTCTATTTGACTCTTCTAATGGATCGCTTCGTTCATTTTAACTATGGTTGAAAAGTTTTATCATCTACCATATGTTCTAAATCTCCGATTTATTATTGATGAAGGCTATTGAGAATTTAATTATCTTTAGTCATGATATTCTTTCTCGAAGCTAGTTGTGCTTCACCCTTTTGCTTCACAATTCCTTTCTGTGTAATAAAAGTGTAGTTTGGGTCGATGGGGGATAACAGGGGAATAGTAATCGGTGGTCATCATTTAGTAGTTATATTTGGTGAATCAACTAGGGTGAGGCGAACCCAACGTTGGAAGGGTGTTTTGCCACTATCATACAAGATGTCTAATGACATACCACCTCGTGTCATCATAAGACAAGGTTGTGCTCATCCACTTGCCGAAATATATATCTGAGCACTACTATATAATCTTGGAGTTTGGTTCAAGTATAATTCTCAATTAGAGACGGTGGAGATAATGATATGTCGAGAGAAGACACACCATTGGGAAGAATATGATAGTAATCTTCTCATTTTTCGTTGGGGTCTATTGGGTCAACCAAGGATAATTTTGTGGGCATATGATATCTATCATAACATAGACACATGGCCTCCCATGTACGAAGGTTTCCTTGAGCACTTCCCAAAGGTTCTAATTTCTAAAACAGTTTTCGACTATACCTTTATGTAAGGTGTCATTATGAGGTGTTGTCCACGGTTGGGACATGAGTCACAGTTGGTATATATTTGTATTTAAACTCATAGTTTAAGTGTTGTCGTTGTCAGGAATAAACATGTGAATGATATTCCTATTTAATATATGATTTGATTATGATATATATATGAATGAATATGTAAGTATGCTTGCATGAAGAAAAGTCAGAAAGTCCTTTGATAGATAATAGAAATATATGTACAAGGACTTAAAATGAATTGATCAAATATGTTAGGTTGATCCTACATAAAAACAAACTGTTTTCCTTGAAGTCCTTAAAAGAAATGATGTACAAGGACTATAAATATAGAAAGATCAAGCATGTTAGGTTGATCTTATGTTGTAATAGATAGGCATGTCTCGATCGTCGAAAGCACCGCACTAAAAGTCGTAGTCTCGCCGCCAGAGTCGAGAGTCAACTCTGGAGCTATCGAGGCGTAATAGAGTATGCAAGATAGTGAGATCTCGGTTCATAGACTTCCAGGAAACGAAGAAGGATCGTGAGTGTGTCGAGAAGAGCTTCCTCTGGATCGTAGTGTCTTTGAGGAAGTCATGTTCGTAATCGTAGAGATGACTGCCTACAAGCCAACGACCATCCGTCGAAGCCAAGTATGAACGTAGACTACACTCGAGTCGTAGAAGTCTGGCGATGCCAAAGCCAAGACAAGGATCGTAGGCTACACTCGAGATCGTGAGAGTCCACTCGAATGAATGCAGAGATCGAGATTCGGGCAAAATCGGATGAAGACAACATGCATAAAGCGTAAATCGTAGAAAGTGTCAAGATCGATCTCGGGATCGTAGTATCTTGCACGGTAGAAATTCAATCGTAGAAAGCGTAACTACGACTCAAAAGAAGTGCTCACAATGCTAAGTCGAGGATCGTAGCGTATACGAGTTCTCAACGAATGAGAACTCCCGAGAATATCCAAAGGTACGAAGCTTACGGTTGGCAATCGCAAAGATGCAATCCACGATAGTGGAACCAGAAAGCACTCAACGAATGACATACAAAGCTAGCAGGAGAACTAAGCAACAATCCAATCAAGATCAAGATTGAGTTGAAGGCCATTCGTGATGAAGTCTTCCACAAGATGATTCAAAGAAGACTTCAGCAGCTGACTAAGGAAAAGTCAGCTAATGCAATTGCTGACAAGAGAACAGAAGACAACGATCTTGGAAGTAACCAAGATCGTAGTGTTTGCCAAACAAAGAAGGGACTGATGGAAAGTGAACCGAGATACTGGTCAGCCTCTGAAAAGCAAGGCTAAAGTGATTAAGTGTCGTGTCAGATCATTGATGATAAGTGAACGGAGATCACAAGGAGAAAGTAAGTGGGCGCACCACAAATCAAGTGTCTTAATATTCGTAGGAGGGGACCGGGACAAGGAATCGAACCATCGATGATCTGAGAACCTGGCCAAAGCAAATGTATTGAAGCACCTTTGATAATACAAGGAAGGGGTGTTTTACATTGAAGATCCAATCAACACTCTTCCAGATCGTAGTGTTAACTCTACCAACCAATGAGAAACACTCAACAAGACACTACGATCGTGTCCTTGAAGACATGAATCGAATTCAGAGTTCGAATACCAAAGACCGAAGCATTGGTAAGCGGTTTAATCAAGAGAGTAATATTCGAACAAGTGCTTATCTGAGAGCATCAATGCAAAAGGACAACCTCCGATCTAGAAATCGGAAGAGATAAAGTCTTCAACTTTGCCCAAGACAAAGAAAGTGATACATCCGACAGGCGGTGTGAAATAGTAGATTGCGCATGTCGGGAAAAGTATGACATGTCACAACAAGCGATCTACCTCAAGCAACTCAAGATCTGCGAAGACATTTGAATAAACTTCCAACCGGCTACTTTCAAACCAAGAATTGGGAAGATGTATAAATATAGAAGAGTTTCAAAGATCAAAGGTTGTTGGAGTTGTGAGTTTTGGAGAGAAGGTGGACCGATCGAATCAAGTGATAAAGAGTCCGGAGGTTCACTCTACGATCCACCAAGAACACTCAAAAAATCAAATCAAGCAAGAAGTAGAAGTGTGAGTTCTACTATGTAAGTGAGAGCTCTACTACATGAAGAGTGTTCTCAATCTACGAGAAAGAAGAGTATCATGCCATCTAGATGTCCATCATGGGAAGACTCTAAGTACAACAGAGAGAGAGCTTACAATCAACTTAAAGAAGTCCATCATGGGAAGGCATCGAGTAGCAAAGAAGGAGATCACAAAAGACATCTTGGTGTCAAGCATGAGAAAGATTTTAAGTACCTTGCGTAAGAGCTTACATACCATCTTAGAAGCCTCTCATAAGCGATACCATCAAATACCAAGGAGAATGATCTTCAAGCGCGCTTCATCAAGGGGTCATCCGGAGTAGTTGAGTAACCTAAGAAGTGATCATCATGCAACACTCAATTTCTTCTTCAAGGATGATCAAGCCAAGTCAAGCTAGTATAGAAGATGTTCAGAGTACATGAAGACATCTTAAAGCAATTTCAAGACCGACTCCAACAACAACAAACAAACAACTCAACGAAGCCAGTCCCGAGGGTCCTTGTCCGGAGGGACTAAATGAAGTAGGGCCAAAGGGTCCTTGTCCCGAGGACTAAACAAAGCAGGCCAAAGGGTCCTTGTCCAGAGAGACTAAACGAAGTTCCAAGCTTTCTTTGGCTTGAAGAGTTCTAGGGGAACTAGAAGAGTCCCAAGGTCACGGCCTCAAGATTTCTTAGTGAATCAAGTCCCAAGGTCACCGCCTCAAGGAATCGTAGAGATTCGTGGTCTTTTCCTCCTTCCTGGTGGAAATCCTGCTAGTTGAAAGCAGGTAAGAGTGATTAGAGCTTGAGTCTCCGAACCACTTAAAACCTCTTGTGTCTTTTACATTATGTCATTTACATTATGTCTATAAGTGCTATAATCTATGTATGTTTTAATCGCTACAACTAAACTAACCCAATGAACATCAGACGATAATTATGAATATATCAATGAAGGGAATCTTTTACTTATTCCATTGTGTTTGAAAAAAATTCTTATGTTTGTTATATACTCTAATATGAACAATACATCATAAACCGTAAAAGTATTTGAAATAAAAAGGATCTATTCAACCCCCCTTTTCTAGATTTATTGTGCCTCTCGAACTAACAATTGGTATCGGAAAGGTTCTCATGTTATATTCAAAAGCTAATCGCTTTGAGTCCGATCCAAGGCACCAACATTATTCTAAACATAGTTTAGTAGTAAAGAACTTGTTATATGCGGAAGAGCTCACAAGTTGGAAATATTGTGTATAGGTAAAATGTGTATACACAGAAGTCTTCGATTGGTCCATATCCTCGATTGCTATATCAACAAGACCAATCCTAGCCTGCATAATCAATCTTGTCGTCCCAAGAAAAGACGAGAGAAGAAAGCAAAGAGACATCGGTGACAAAGAGTAAAGCATTCATTAGTCTGGAAAGATAAAGAGGTCACGCAGACGTTAAGAAATGTCGATCGAGAGGAGAAAGAAAATCTTCTCAAACTTATGAGTGACCAACCAACAATCGGGTGCTATCTTTGTAAACTCAAAAATGTCAAAGATCTTAATGTTACGATTCTCTTGATCTACATCTTCAAGACCACGAATTGATTGATGAAAGGCCAACAAGAGCATTAAGTCATCGTGAGCAAAAAGTAAAGCCACGACATCAATACCCAAACTCAAGATATCTTCATAAATGACATTTCAGAATCGACAAAAAAAAGTACAGATTCCTCACTATTATAAATTTACATCATTATTGCATCTTCTTAATGAACTATAACAAGATTCTCGTCAAGAGTCATAATCTACCTAAAAAGGTGAAGAGAAAATAACATGAGGATGGAAACTCAAATGACTACAAATTTTCTCTCCATCCAAGTTTTAGGTTGAAGATGATATCTTGAAGGAAGTCCTAAATGGGTCATAAGAGCATCATGCACTCTAATGAGCGTTATGTGAAGTAATCTTTGTTGATGGGTTAATATGTATGTACAAGCCTATGTTCTAAGTGTTTGACAACACACGAAGCATGATCGACGTTTTGCAAGAGGATCTTCTTGATTTGTAAATCGATCACCTCAATGAATCAACTGGATACTCCTAAAATCGTGGAGCTGATTCTCACTCATGAACACTTAAACATTGTGAACATAACCCAGTGAATGATGAAACCATCATAGATAGAGAGTGTGTTATTAAATGTCAAATCACACACACTCACCATCATGTATCTCAAAATATATTATCATAAGATAGTTGCATGTATGGATATGTTTGTTGATGATAAATATGATGATTATCCAAATAAGAGGAACAGGGGTTTAGAAAACTAACTTTAAGGGACCCATTTAACTATGGGTACCAAAAATAGAAATATATTTAAACCTCGCATTATTTGGACAAATCGACCACACTAAGGAATGATGAAGAAGAAGACTTGATCAAGAAGATATAACCAACCGGCTAAGGACCTGCTCGTAAATGAGTCCGATAAAGTTCCTATATGTTCAAGCTCGTCCTGAAGACCTCCGAGCTAACCTGGAATGGAGCTCATATGGTCATTTTACATCTGAGCATGTAGAGCATGCCATAAAAATGTAAGATAAAGAGGATTCTATGTGCCCATATCAAGAAAGACATGCTTTATGGAAAGGATCCTCAAGGGAAGCTCACAATGTAAGATCATTGAGCTTAAGACAAAAGAGTTCTTTATGAAGTAGAACTTCTCAAAACAAAGGATCGACAAAGAAGACTACGTTCAGAAGTCTTTGTCAAATGATCATAGAGTGATCAATCTCCGAAAATACTCATCTCTACGATACAAGGAAAACTAAGCAACGATCTTTGATTCCAAATCGGAAGGAGAAATCTTTGAAAGTCGCCTCGTGGACAAACCCGACCCTTAGCTAACTCTAAGAGGTTGGCCCTTCCCGAAGCTGCTACCTTATCCCAAAAGGAATGCTTGATCTAGTTCATCTCAAAAGAACCAAGTCGGTCAACGATCGTAGAGTTGAACTTGAAGAGGACTAAACGATTGTAAGACAAACTCAACGATCGTAATGTCGCTTCTAAACGATCGTAGTGCAACCTCAGCGATAGAAGAAGACAACTCAACTATCGTAGTCCTACCAAAGGGTATTCCAGTTCAAGGAGCATGAAGAATGAGACATCTGTTAAGCCATTCAAGTTGAGGAGATAAATTCGAATACATCAGTGATTGAGCTATGCTGCATCGAAGTAAGGAGGAAAGACGAAGCCATCCACTGCAGCATCTCTTAGAAATTGATCGTTGAGTAAACAAATGAAATCATAGAGTCTATAGCTATCTCATCATGTTACTCTACGAATTAAAAGGTCAACGGTCAAAAGCCACGCCAATTAAACGTCCACTCCTCTAATAACTAAAAAGTCATGGGGAGTTCTGACTCACATCTTGGCAACGTGCAACCAATGGACCAAATTGAAACATCACTAAGTATCAGAGTTAGAAGGAATTGCCATAAAGACAAGTTCAAATCACAGACAGCTACCAAAAGATATCGAACCTTTCCCTCCCATTTTCAAAACCCTGAAAGCTTTTCAAGAGCAAAATCGCTTAACCTTCCGTAGTCTAACCAAATCTTAGTCACCATCTCGCATAATCTCTCTAAATCAAACACCCACGCCTTCAAGCGATTCAAATGGAGAACCCGCAAGTTATCACCCAGATTCACTTTGGAACCAAATCGCTTACAAATTTCGGAAAGAGTTCGTGGACGCCCTTAGACTAGTAAAGGAAGCTAGGTTTTCGAATGTCTCGAGGCGAGTACTGCTAGTGTATACATTGACACAGTTAAGGAATTCTACTCAAACATCTCCATAAACTATGGAACTCTATCTACCAAGGTTAAAGGTCGATTCTGGTTTGAAATCTTCCGACCTTAATCAATGCCTAGGTTTCCACAGCAAATGGGTCCGAAGAACCTTGAAGATGTGAATGTTGAAAGAAAGCGAAGGGGTTGATGGGATATCAAAGAAACCCTAGCTTTCAAAGATATGAAGAAGAAGGAGTTCCCCAGAAGAGTATGAGTTCCTAGTCAAATTGTAGGAAAGTGCATTCTGCAAAAAACACTGCATACGATAATCGTGATTGATCAACAATCAAGATTATGTCAAATATAGTCTTTGAAGAAACAAATTAACTTTGGAGAAATTTTGTTTGATCATATCTCTAAGTGGGTAGAGAAAGGTGAGAAGAAACCATCGACCAAAGTGTTTCAATGGAAGGTCACGAGTATCATCTTGAAGAAAAAGCTAGGTGGAAAGATCAAGGATGATGAGGGAGAAGCCCTGAATGTGCACAAATTAATGTCTCCAAAGTTATTTAAAAACTGGAAGAAGAACCCCAAGGAGAACAAAAGGTCGACAAATTGGGAGTAGCGAGAGAGCCTCTGCAAAAGAAGAGGAAGACAAGAAAGGCAGAGCTCCGAGTCCAGGTGACTCAAGCAAATGAAATCACACCACCAGGAAGAAATCAAAAGTGGTGAAAAGAGTCAAAGGTGAAGTGAAGAAAAAGCCAGACCCCACCAAGGAGAATCTCCTCCTTGAACAAAGATAAGGAAGAAGAAGCCCAAATACACGAGACCACAAAAGAAGAAGCAAAGAAGTTGCTTCAAGGGCCAACCGAGAAAAAGCTAAGTCCCCATAACAAGATTCGAAATGAAAGTGAAGCTGATGTGATGGAAGAAAAGTGCTCAAGCCCCATGGCCAATTCTCAGAGAAGCAACTCTGATGAAGAAAAAAGAATTCAGAATGATCAAAGTGCATCCCCAAGTGCAATCGCCCAACCTCGCCTGCAGAGAGAATGGGTCGAAAATACTATTCTGAAGAAGAAGAAGAACATGTCCCCTCAATCCAAGAAAGCTCTCATGATGGTTCAGAAAGTGATGAGGCCAAGAAAGAAGAGTCTGCCCCTGCCAGTGCTGATCTTCAAAGAAGTTTATCTGATGAGCAAATGGAGTCAGAGACTGAAAAAGAAGAAGAGTCTGTCTCTCCAATAGTTGAACCTCTACGAAGAAGGAAGAGCTACAAGCTGCAAGCCCAGTTTGCCTCCAAAAGAAACAGTAGTGATCAAATGCCATCATTGAATTAAGTGATGATGAATCAGATCCCCGGGAGAAGATGTCAAGAAGAAGCCAAAGAGAGAAGAAGAAGTATCTAAGGAAAGTCTTGTTGAAGAAAGTTTAGATAATGAAATTCAAAGAAGAAGGATTCTCTTTGAGATGATCGAAAGAGTCCAACATGAAATGCAACATGAAGATGATCCCTTTCGATCCCCGATCTAAATGGTTCCGGTTACGGTAAGGAAGAAGCAGAAATGATTCCAACTCAAGATCGTGAATCGTAAAATTGAAACTCCACCCCGTTCTCACCCGCAATATTTATCGGGAGAATAGTAGTAGAAGTTTCCAATGAACCATCGTGAGACTCCTCCCGATGCATGGATGGTTAAACCATGGAGGTGAAATGATCGTAATAGTAAGAATGACCTCCTTTGACTTGGTCAAGAACTCGAAAAATATAGAAATGGTCGCACAACCATTCTCTACAACCCCGATGATCTACTAATGAGATGGTTCTTCCAAGGATGCCATGGCTAAAGGCCATTCTTGAAAAAGATGGAAGCTACTTCATTTGGTGTTATAGCGATTTCAAGCATGGGCTGGTGGCTCGTAACTTTCCAAGAGTGAAGAAGTTTGCCACCAGTGATCACAAACCAAATTTCACTTCAAGATCTATCGACATGTTGAAATCTCTACATCCCCTACGATCGTAGGGGTGGACTCTGAAGGAAGAAGAACCATGTCCAAGAAGCGATCGATCGAGAGTCCGATCACTCTACTGCTTATGATGTTCAAATCCAATCTCGAAGTCTCCTTATGATCAAGCAATCGCTAATGTACACTCCATCATCCTCCACGTGCAATTGGTACTCCACAATTGTTCGGATTATCCACACCTTTGAAAATCATTCAAAGATGACAATCGTAGAGTCCAATCCATTGCCCATAATCGAAGCTACCAATCAAGAGGATCAAACTACTTTGGAGCAGAAACTCAAGAGTTCGATGATTTAAGCAAGAAGATATCTATGCTCACTGAAGAATCACAGAAGCAGACCGCAGCAGAAGATGACTCTTTCCAGCACAACCTTCAAGCTATTTTGGCTGATGTATCTTTCAAACTCCAAGAGAGATAACATCTATCAGAAGGCCATCCAAGATCAAAAGGCAGAAGCTCTACAAGTTCAGGAGGCCAATGCAAAGCATATCGAAGACCTCTCTGACAAGATTGACGATCTCAAAAGCGATCCTTCTCTCGTGTAACTTGAACTCGAATAACAAGAGCTAAAGTTTGAAGTTACAAACTCCTCTACTGATGGAAGCGACTTATGTACAACATGGAGCACTCTCTCAAATGATTGATGACAAAAAGGGGAGAAAAAGAGGTAAAGAAAGAAGAAGCGAGGGGTTAAGGAGAAGAAGTCAAAGAAGAAGGTAAAGAATAAAGAGATAAAGAATCATCATCCGAGGGGGAGCCTGAAGATGATGATACCAAAATCATAGAAGCTAAAAGGAAACCAGATTAGAAAGGTGATGAAGGGGAGCCAAGCAAAGATAGAAGATCATCATCTGAGGGGGAGCAAGAGCAAGAAGCGAATCGGATGAAAGAATGATCAACAAGCATCCTCGAAAACATACATGGAGCCAAGGAGGTACATCTCTCAGTGCATTAGTATGTTCTCGATCCGAGATGTAGAATGTCCGAATATATAATTGCCATATTAATATAAATGACATTCATGATTAATCGCTTAGAAATACAAATTACCACCGTATCTAAGATTCATTCATAACACGATATGCACTTATTGTTTTTCTCATAATCAAATAGGGGAGAGATTGTCGAATAAACATGTGAATGATATTCCTATTTAATATATGATTTGATTATGATATATATATGAATGAATATGCAAGTATGCTTGCATGAAAAAAAGTCAGAAAGTCCTTTGATAGATAATAGAAATATATGTACAAGAGACTTAAAATGAATTGATCAAATATGTTAGGTTGATCCTACATAAGCAAAACTTGACTTTGAAGTCCTTAAAAGAAATGATGTACAAGGACTATAAATATAGAAAGATCAAGCATGTTAGGTTGATCTTATGTTGTAATAATAGGCATCGATCGTCGAAAGACCGCACTCAAAAGTCGTAGTCTCGCCAGGAGAGTCGAGTCAACTCGGGAGCTATCGAGGCGGAATAGAGTATCTCAAGATAGTGAGATCTCGGAGTTCGTAGACTTCTAGGGAAACAAAGAAGGATCGTAGTGTGTCGAGAAGAGAGCTTCCTGGGATCGTAGTAGTGTCTTTGAGGAAGTTATGTTCGAATCGTGAGACATACTGTGCCTGGTAAGCCGAACGACCATCCGTCGGGCCAGTATGAAACGTGAGACTACACTTAGAGTCGTAGAAGTCTAGCGATGCTAAAAGCCAAAGACAAGGATCGTAGGCTAAACTCGAGATCGTAGAGTCCACCAATGAATCTGAGAGATCGTAATGGGCAAAATAAGATGAAGACAACATACACAAGGCGTAAATCATAGAAAGTGTCAAGATTTGATCTCGGGATCGTAGTAAGGTCTCGCATTGACCGGTCGAATCGTAGAGTCGCGTAACTACGACTCAAAAGAAAGTGCTCATAATGCTAAGTCGGGATCGTAGAAGAGATACGGTTCTCAACGAATGAGCACTCCCAGAATATCAAAGGTACAAGCCTCTGGGGTTGTACTTTGCAAAGATGCAATCCACGATAAAGTGGAACCAGAGAAAGCACTCAACGAATGACATGCAGCGCAAGCGGAAAAACTAAGCAACAATCCAATTAGCATCAAGATTGAGTTGAAAGGTCATTCATGATGAAGTCTTCCACAAGATGATTCAAAGAAGACTTCAAAGAATGACTAAGGAAAAGTCGCCTAATGCACGATTCTTGACAAGAGAATAAGACAACGATCTTGGAAGTAACCAAGATCGTAGTGTTTCGCCAAACAAAGAAGGGATCCGATGGAAAGTGAACCGAGATAATCGGTCCACCTCTCTCAAAAGCAAGGCTAAAGTGATTAAGTGTCGAGGTCGATCATTGATGATAAGTGAACGGAGATCACAAGGAGAAAGTAAATTTGGGACGCACCATAAATCAAGTGTCTTAATATTCGAGAATGGGACCGTGACAAGGAATCGTGCCATCGATTATCGAGAACTGCCAAAGCAAATGTAAGTATTGAAGCACTACATAATATAAGGAAGGGGTGTTCTACATTGAAGATCCAATCAACACTCTTCCAAATCGTAGTGTTAACTGTACCAACCAACGAGCAACACTCAACAAGACACTACAATCAGTCCTTTAAGACATGCATCGAAATGTAGAGTTCAATACACGAAGAAGAGCATTATGACAAACGATCAACCAAGATCAATATTCGAACAAGTGCTTATTGAAAGATCAATGCAAAAAGACAACCTCCGATCTAGAAATCGAAGAGATAAAGTCTTCAACCTGCCCAAGACAAAGAAAGTGATACATCCGACAGGCGGTGAAATAATGAACTACAAAGGTCGGAAAAAAGTATGACATGTCACATCAAGCAGTCTACCTCAAGCAACTCGAGATCTGCGAAGACATTTGAATAGCTTCCAATGGCTACTTTCCAACGGAAGAATTGGGAAGATGTATAAATATAGAAGAGTTTCAAAGATCAAAGGTTGCTGGAGTTTTGAGTTTTGGAGAGAGGTGGGTGATCGAATCAAGTGATGATAGTGAGTCCAGAGGCTCACCTCTACGATCCACCAAGAACACTCAAAAATCGGATCAAGCAAGAAGTAGAAGTGTGAGTTCTACTATGTAGAAGTGAGAGCTCTACTACATGAAGAAGTGTTCTAAACCGCCGAGAGAAAGAAGAGCATCATGCCATCTGGATGTCCATCATGTGGGAAGACTCTAAGTACAATGAGAGAAGAGCTTACTATCAACTTAGCAAGTCCATCATGGGAAGGCATCGAGTAGCAAGAAGGAGATCACAAAAAATCATCTTGGTGTCAAGCATGAGAAAGCTTTTAAGTACTTTGCGAGAAGAGCTTACGATCATCTTAGAAGCCTCTGTATATAGCCCATCAAATACCAAGGAGAATGATCTTCAAGGCGGAGTTCATCAAGGGTCATCGGAGTAGTTGAAGCAACCTAAGAAGTTCGAGCATCATCTGCAACACTCAACTGCTTCTTCAGGATGATCAAGACAAGTCATGTAGGGATAGAAGATGTTCAGAGCATGAAGACATCTTAAGCAATTTTCAAAGACCGACTTCTAACAACAACAAACAAACAACTCAACGCGAAGCGTGGCCTGAGGGTCCTTGTCCGGAAGGACTAAATGAAAGCGGGCCAAAGGGTCCTTGTCCGGGAGGGACTAAACAAAGCAGGCCAAAGGGTCCTCGTCCCGGAGGACTAAACGAAGTTCCAAGTCTCATGGGCTTGAAGAGTTCTGTGAACTAGAAGAATCCCCAAAGGTCAGCCGGCCTTGAAGAGTTCTTAGTGAATCAAGTCCCAAGGTCACGGCCTTGAAGGAATCGTAGAGATTCGAGTCTTTGCGCCTCCTTCAGTGGAAATCCTGCTGGTTGAAGCAGAAGAGTGGATTAGAGCTTGAGTCTCTGAACCACTTAAAACTTCTTGTGTCTTTTACATTATGTCATTTACATTATGTACATAAGCTGCTATGTATGTTTAAACTCCCATAACTAAACTAACCCTTGATGAACATTATGCATTATGATTATGAATATATCAATGAAGGAGAATCTTTTACTTATTTCGTTGTGCCTTGAAAAGATTCTTATGTTTGTCATATACTCTAATATGAACAATACATCATAAACCGGAAAAGTATTTAAAATAAAAAGGATCTATTCAACCCCCTTACTAGATCTATTATGCCCTCGAGGAACTAACAATTATTATCTTGCACGACAATTGTATTAATAAAGTTGTAGTTGTTTTACGTACACATGTATTTACAACTCGTAATGGGTTGGATGGAATGGACCTATTTTGGGGTCGTCACATGTTTAACATGTTTTAAACAACTTTTGCAACAAAAAATACTCTTTCTCCTCATATACTCATATATCCCACATTCATTGTAAAATATCATCATTATTATATTATAATAATATAATAAAATATTATTTTATCGAAAAAGATAAAATATCAATTTTAACAATTGTCACTTTAAAATTTTCTCCATCTATATCCACATAAAATCAATATTTTCCTCGTTCATATAAATCGATAATTAATTATTCACAAATAATATTACGAATCACAATCTTGACAACGAGGCGGTTCGAGAAAGAGGGACTTTCCAATAAGAATTTCTCACTTCTTGGCGGCCTTGATTAGGTGACGAAACCTCTCCTTGATGTAACTTTCTAGACAACCCGATAATGTTATCTAATAATATTATTCGAGGATAATATGAATTATTGCTTCGATAATGGAAAATATTGTGTAGTGGACAATTATTGAAATAACGGTAATATAGAATATCAATGCAACAATTATTGAATCAATAAAATAAAAATCGAAACGATAATTACTTTGTAACAATTATTGAGTAATGCCTTCACGTAAGAATCAATAATTGCAATACCGTCTGATGTCTTCTTGTGACAATAGCGTATTCTTGTGCTTTATCCACTGGTATTCCAACAAGATATTACTTGTAACAACCGCTACTTGAGATTATTTATAAACAACTTATACTTGTCGTTTTCTTCATCCAATCGCTTTACATTATGGGCTACACAATTTAGGTCATAGCACGTTTAATATTCTCCGAAGCGGTAAGAATATTCCACGACGAAATGAATATTCTCCGATAAAATGAATATTTTATAACCACTTTTATTTAAAATATTTGCGCATTTTACCCACAACTAACCACATTAATCAAATCAACCCTTACTATTTCAAAATAATAAATAGAGGAAATTTAATTTTATTTATAATAAGTTGGGGTCTTACAGATTTCTCTCTCATTTAATAAAAGTCTAGAGGCTCCTGCTTTTTCTGGAATAAAACAGGGGCTATTCAAGAAAAACACTTGGAATTGTACGGGACTCTTGCAGAAAACCCAAGCTAGAATTTGCTTAGAGGGGCACCCAAATCCCGATAAGAAGAAAAAAAGTCAACTATAAGGAACCTAGTTAACTACGAGAGCAGATCCTTTGTCCCCAAATTTTATGTCCTCCTTGTGTCCCTCCACTTAAATTTTGACACATGTCATTTTATTTAATTTTAGAATTAATTAGTGTTAAGTAAGAGACTATGTGTCAAAATTTAAGTGGAGGGACACAAAGGGACAGGGAATTTGGGGACAGAGGATCTGCTCTCGTTAATTACAGATGGTGTAAGACCCCAATTTTTTATAAATAAAGATTTAATTTCTCTAATTATCATTTTGAAATAGTAAGGGTTGATTTGATTAATGTGGTTAGTTATGGGTAAAATGCGCAAATATTTCAAATAAGCAAAGTAGTTATAAAAAATTTATTGTTGTCGGGGAATATTCGTTTAGTGGTGGAATATTCAGATTGTTATTGCTGGGAATATTAAATGCAATATGCATGAACCATATGTGGGCCCCATAACTAAAAAGCGATTGGAGGAAGAAAGCGATGAGAATAAGTTATTCTGGTCAATCATCATTTGGAATACTTGGTGGTTAAAACACGAATACATAGCGTTGTTGCCGCGAAGAAGACACTCAGTATTGCACCAATTATTGATTCTTACGTAAAAAAGCACTACTCAATAATTGTTACAGAATTCTTTCGCTCAATATTTTATTTTATTGATTCAATAATTGTTGTGGTTGATATTTTATATTACCGTTGTTTCATAATTGTCACTACACTGTTATTTTCCATTATCTAGACAATAATTCATATTATCCAATAATATTATTAGAAAACATTATTGGCAATGTCTAGAAAGTTCTGTTCTGAGGAGAGGTTTGGTCACCTAATTGCAAGCGCCAGGTAAGGAGAAATCTTTATCGAAAAAGCCCTCTTTCCTAACAGAATCGTAAGTTGTCAATAATGTGATTCATAATATTATTTATTAATAATTAATTATTGATATATATGATGAGGAAAATATTGATTTTATGAGGATATAGATGGAGGAAAATTTTTTAATGTGACAATTGTTGAAAATTAATATTTTATCTTTTTCGATAAAATAATTCTTTTAAATATATTATTTTTACAATGAATGTGGGATATATGAGTATATGAAGAGGAAGAGTATTTTGTGGCATTAAATATTTAACACATGTTTTGTGTGTTGGTGGACACAATTATTGGCCCAGAAATTTGATTATAACTTTATAAAATTGTCCGTTTGTGGATTTCTTACCAATTACATTTGGAATTTGGAAAACCTTTCTTCTGCAAAGTTGTAGAAATTGAATTTCCTATAAAAGTTGCAAGATTCAAATTTTCTGATAAAAGAGCTATTTATTGTGAATTATTGAAGTTACTAGATATCTAAATTGTGAATTGATTTTTGGAGTTTAAATTATTTTGTTAGAAAAATGTTTTTTGTATTTTTTGGACATCATTAACATGTGTGGCTGGTGTTTTTTGACCAAAGGTGGGATAAAAAAAATTTGTATAATTATATTAATATTATATTTAATTTTACGCTTTGGTGTTCTAAGCGATTTTTTACATAAATAGAGTGCTTAATGTTAGAATTAAAATCACACCGTAAAGCTGAAGTTTTCTCTATTTCTCTCTCGATATATTGAGCGTATTCTTGTGAGTATACTTTGAGTGTTGCTTTATACGGTGCAAGTTCAAGTCATAAGCCTATATCCAGTGTTTCAACTAGAAATCTTGTCTTTGTGAGAGTAAGGATGTTATTTTCTTCGTAAGTGATATTATTTCTTCAATATAATTATCTTAAAATATTGGTTTGAACTTTTTATCAAATTTGGAACTTTTTCATGCTCCAGAGTTACTATTCATGAGTTACTTATTCATTTAGTACTATTCACGAGCGTGATGATATTTTTTGTGAAATTTCTATCTTTTGGTGTGAGATTACTATTCACGAATCATTTACAATATTTACCAAAAATGAAATTTCCTTTTTTGTCAAAATATCTATTCAATACTAGCTTTGATTGTATCCATGTTTTTATCATTCTTGAATTTTACTCCACTCTGTTTGGTTATGAAGTATTTTTGAATGAGAATTGTTTAAAGTCTGAATCCTTAATATTTGTTCTTTTGCTTCACTTTTGGATTAGCTTTTCTTTAAAATATTTTTTTTCATCATCCTCACCCTAAATGATGATATAATGAATATCTTTGGCCACGTAGTCAGAAGATGAATGATTTTTGATAAATATCTTTGACCCGTAGTAAAAGATGAACAGTGTTTAGATGAACATGGCCGATGATGAATATCTTTGGCACTGTAGATGCGCAAGGATGAATATTTGATTCAAGATAAATATTGATTGATGTTACGAGGATAAAATAATGATGATGGATATTAAATTCATAGATATTAGTAGATTTCATCCTCTACGTAACTCTTCTATGAATTATTATTTTTCATTAAATATTGATATAAAACTTGTTGTTTAATGTATTCTCTGATTTTTCCTTGTTGAAGACTAACGATAATTTGTTGTATATTATCTTAGTCATAATATTCTTCTTTGGCTAGTTGAGCTCACCCTTTTCTTTTTTGTTCCATTTTTCTTCTCGGGAGGCGAGAATGTAGCGAGACTACTAGTCGGGTATAGAATGAAGGTTCTAGAGAGAGTTGTTTAGTAGTCCTCACCATTTTGTAAAATAATGTATCAATAATTATGATGAGGATTTATTTGCGTGTGGATATTGTCTAGATGGCAATATCTGTATTTAAACTCATAGTTTATATGTTGTAATAATAAAATTGTAATTATTTTTGTACCATATATTTGATAACTCAAAATGAATGATGTATATATATTTTGGGAGCGTCACAGATGGACCAACGTCTAATGACACAAAAAGAATCAAACTCTTACTTAAACGGGGGAGGATCGACTAGTTCAATAGAATTTTAAAGATATGGCGAGGATAATTTGAATCAGTATCATATTTACAATTGTATAATATATTAAATAAAAATAGATAGATTAAGAGTCATGAATGAACACTTTATATTCTAGCACAATTAAAGGAAATTTATGAATTTTTATTACTTAATGATTGAAAATTACAAAATAATTGTCAAGAAGAAACTTTAAAATTACGTATAACTTTTAGTACTTCAAGAAGAAACTTTACATATTATTTAATGATAAAAAAATTTAATTACAATTATTAGTTAGCGTATAATTAAATGTGATTATAACCGTCTAAATTAACTTATGACCATCTGAATTAACTCGTTAATTAGTTGTCAATTAAAATGAGTTAATTAGGGCGAGCTATGGGTTTGGCAAATTCTTAAAAATGTAAAAAAAATATTGCTCAAATAAGATAACATTAATCATTTTTAAAAAAAAAATTAATTTAAAGAAATTCAAATTCAAATCCTAAATCGACCCAACACAACTTGATTGCATTTTTGCATTTATCGGTTCCATTACTTTTAGATTATTTATACTGTCAGGTCAAAAATGATATTATCAAAATAAATATACATTCAATTATATTTTTATAATAGAATTGTAAACGATGGGATGCTTTCAAGTTCGATCAAGATTGACTCAACTAAGCCTGACTTGAGTTCATTAAACATGCCGAGCTCGAATAAAATGAGCCTGGTTTAAACTCTACAAGTTTAGGCCCGGCTCGTTTAAGATTTAATTAATTATAAGAACCGACTCCATTTAAGCTTTAACTAAATATTATTTTTTATTTTATACTCCCTCCGTCTCTTAATATAAGACGTTTTATAGAAGTTTTTTAATTCCAAGTAAGCATTAATCGCATAGTTTCTAATATTACCCCAAATATTAAATATAACTTTAGTTCTCTCATTGTTTTTTGCCAAATAAATAATTAACATTCTCTTTTTCCAATACAAGGGCAATATAGACATTTGATATTATATTTTATGCTATATAATTATTTCTTTAATACTTGTGCACAACTCTAAAAAAATCTTATATTAAGGGACGAAGGCAGTAATAAAAAATTTATGCCGAGTAAGGCTTAAACTCGATTAGACTTGCTTAAATTTACTCAAGCTCGAGTTTGACTCATTTACTAAGTGGATTAAATTTGTATATCAAGTCTCAAACTCGTTTAAAATATCCAACAAAGATTGTTTAACTTTTAAACGAGTTCGGCAAGTAAAATATTGACTCGACTCAGCTCGGATAAACTCGGTTACAATTTTATATTTTAATACGTAACGCTTTATACGATATTTATTGATTCAACAAAATTATTTTTGCTCTATGAATCACCATTTTTTAAAACGTTAACAAATAAAAATGAAGTAATACATTTATCGGTTTGTATAACTTTTCAAAGGGCTAATGACAAATTATATATATATATATATATATATATATATATATATATATTTTTATGAAGTAATACGAATGCATACATATATTTTATTTTAGATGCATATATATAATCAAAATCAGTTAACGTATTTATACTTGGAATTCCAAACGAGTGAGGAGTATCGGATAGGACTTTAGGCTATTTTTCATAACAATCTAGGGTTCTACAAAGATTGAAAACGATCCGAGTATATTTACACTTTTGATTTAGAAAATGAACCCAAGTAAATGGTGTTTGAGACCTCTCGGCCATGACATGCATGCCATAATATTGGGGTAAGATAGTCATTGTATGTATATATGTATACTTTAATATATGTTTGTCTTATTTACTATGATTTGATGTGATATTGTTGGTATGATATGGTATGATTTTCTTGTATCTTGTAGGTGAAGTTTAAAAATAGAGTAGATCGATCATTACAAAAGCCAAAAACAAAGCATTACCGAGCAAAGTTTAAAAAATAAAACATTACCAAACAAAGTTTAAAAAATATAGCACAACAGATCTTCATTAACATCAATTCATTACAAAATAGAGAACACATAAATCATAACTACTCCATCTCCCAAATTTTAATTACAAAATTTTAATGACTAAGCGATCGTAGAGTTATGACTTAACGATTGTAGAGTAATGACTTAAATCGTAGAGTTTATAGTGACTTCAACCTTTATTATAACGAAGCTACTCTACTATCGCAGAGTTACACTACTATCACAGAGCTACTCTACTATCGCAACATTTTATTTTAGTTTATAAATTTATATACTCCAATATTTTATTTTCAAATAACAATTAATGGTCTTGAAGATGATAAAAGTCTCCATAATTGGAATGCTTTATTCATATCAATTATATGTACTTTTATAACTCTTTTCAAACAAATATATTATAAGTTATAAGTAACCATGTATATAAGGCGCTTCAATATACACCATTTAATTTATAAAAACAATCGTTTTTGCATTAAAAAAATTTCTGGCCGTTGGTAGAAGTAGCAATTCCTTTAAAAATCTAAATAATATCAAGGGCAGTTTAACCATTTTTCTGGCTTCTAGTAGGAGTTGCGCTGGCCGCAGGTCCTACCAACGGTCGGACCCATCTCCCAGTCAATCTCATCCCTTAGATGTGTTATTGAGCAGAATGAATGAATTGGCCGGAATGGTAAAAAAGAACAAAATTACTGTTTTTAAATACTTAAATTTATTGATTGACGATTTACTTTGAGGGTCAAATTAATTATCGTTCAAAGTTGGGATTTGGGAAGACATTTTTGTCATCAACCTCTTTTCAGAACATTTAAAAAATAAAAAACGAGACAAGGGTCGGGTACAGAATTAATATTTAATGGGGAGGACAAGGGTCTTTAAAACGAGACAAGAGAACAGAATTCCACGGAATGCGTCGAAGCTAGTCATTCCTATATATCAGCTATAAACATGGCAATATAACCAAAAACAAAACCAGAGTCTTTTGCCTTTCAATGGCTTCTTCTTCCCACTCTTTCTTCCCCATTCTCCTCCTCTCTGCATTTCTTCTCTCTCCTCCCCTCCAATTACAAGCTCTCCCCCAATCCCAATGCAAAATCCCGCCCGTCATTTTCAATTTCGGAGATTCCAATTCAGACACCGGCGGCCTCGCCGCCGGACTGGGTTACAACATCAACTCTCCCTACGGTCGCACCTTCTTCCGTAGATCCACCGGCCGGCTCTCCGACGGACGCCTCATCGTCGATTTCCTATGTTAGTACTACAACTTTATTACATTTTCTGTAACCTTTTTGTTTTTCTTCATTAACGTTGTAGCAACCAATGTGCTTTAAAGTTAATTACCTCCTTCAATCGCATAATTATGTATGTAGAAATTTTGAATCAAAGAAGTATTTAATCCAGCTGTGGTAATTTAGCCATCATTTCCCACACATTAATATGCAGAATTTATGTACTAAAAGCATAAATTCTCTCTCTCTTTCTCTCTCTGTGTGTGTGTATATATATATATATATATATATATATATATATATATATATATATATATATATATATATATATCATTGTGGGAAACTTAAACTTTGGATATATTTGGCAGAAATGTTGCAATATTTTAACATAGTAGAGGTGGAAAGAGATTCCTTCCCTCCCACCCCACCCCACCCCACCCCTTAATAAATAGGTTCAAGCATGTTCCATGTTACCCTGTTGTTTGTGTTGTAAAAGTAAGTATGTTAATGTTATTGTATCGGATTTCTTGTTATTAATTAATAGTAAAAATCACTGGTTATTTATCATATAGTTTGTACAAATGATGTAGCATTAATTTATCTCCTAATAAATGAAGTTGTTTTTCGTAATAACAACACTTCTTATTTTGGTTTGTATTAGGCGGGCTAAAAAGAGTGTAGTGACTTCCACTTTTACTTTGTTTTCTTGTAATTTTTCGTCTTTGATACGCTTCGAACCCCAAAAGAAATTTAATTATATTTGAATCTAGGTACAATAACTTTTTGATTTATTTTGCTGTAATATTTGTGGTTGTTGTTACTATTTTTCCCTCTAAACCTCACAAGAAAGCAACTAAGATTTTATTTGTATGTAAAAAAAATAGATTTTTGGCGACTCAGTATCGTCACTTTTTGTTCTATTATCATTTTATAGTGTTGATAATTTTATCACCTCATCATCATTAACAGATATCAAGAAATTCAGAACTAAAACATGATAGAAAATGCAGGAATGATTGAGTGTGCCAAATTGCAGGAATGATTGACTGTGCCAAATTTGATCATGTTTTTTTTCTTCTTCTTATAACTACGTAAAATTATTAGCTAATCTATTTATCTAATTACTGATGATGTCTATGGGCCTTGACCTTATTATATAACCATAGCTTCATATGTATGGTGGAGACAACAGTATCTATATGGGCCAGTATTTTTTTATTCTAGATAAGTGCACTGACATAGTGACATGGTCCCCCAGTGGATCCAAACTTCCAAAGATGCAACGCAGTTGATGAATTCGAGGAAATAGTGAATTATTTTCTTTTGCAGGCCAAAGTGTGAACACTAGTTTTCTGAGCCCATACTTGGAAGCATTGGGGTCCACCTTCTCAAATGGGGCAAACTTTGCAGTCGTGGGTTCATCTACCCTTCCTCGATCTGTACCCTTTGCACTGAATATTCAAATTAAGCAGTTTCTTCGTTTCAAGGCCCGGTCACTTGAACTTGTTACTGCAGGTAAAATTTTAGTTGAACTTTCTGTGTGTATGATTTATGGTCTATTTGTTCATAATATAAGCATTTCAAATTGGGAAAACATATACTATTTACAGTTACAAATTTATATTTCCAGGGGTAGAAGGGGTTTTCATTACCTGATATGTCTTGGTTGCCAAAAAGTGCAAAGAAAACATAGAGTTCGCAAATGCATATTTCAAGTTGGATATTCTATATATATATATATATATATGTGTGTGTGTGTGTGTGTGTGTGTGTGTGTGTGTGTGTGTGTGTATATGCACTGATTTTTTCATTATCAAAGATGGAGTAAGAAGCATGCATATCTTGTAAATTATATGTTAGTTAGAACTTGCGCATTGACAGACTTTGGAAATATAAAGATTAGACTTTTAAAATTGATGTGAATTGTTTGATTTTTCTCAAAACAATGAAGAATATTGTATACTCGCTGAAAAGTATTACTAATTATAAAATTTGTTGTTCAAAACTTAAATAAATGTGCATTAATTTTTAATTTTAGGATTTCTCATATTGACTTCAAAAAATCAAAAGGGGACTCTTTGTGTGGATCAGAGGGTAGTATATGATGTAAGAGGAAGCATGAAACTTGCATAAAGACTAGGTTATGTGTTGTTTGGTACTTTTAACTTGTGTTGTGTCAAAGTGATGGGACATCTAAACATTTTCATTGGCAACCAAATATAAATAAGAATAATAAGGATTAATTTAGATGAAAGGAATTTATAGGCCTACAAAGCTTTTACCTTGACATTTCACACACAATTAGTTTCCTTGTAAAGGGATATACTTAGCTTGCCATAGTTTTCCGATGCCTTCTCTCTCTCTCTCCCTCTCCCCTTGCATGATATAGATGTAAGTATGCAGAAGAATTGACTAGACTGTTGAACTTGTATTTAGGTTCACGAAATATGATCAATGATGAGGGTTTCCGAGGTGCGCTTTATATGATTGATATAGGGCAAAACGACCTGGCCGATTCATTTTCTATGAATCTATCTTATCCGGAAGTTATGAAAAAGATTCCGTCTGTAATTAAGGAAATCGAGATTGCCATGAAGGTAAGTCTTTAAAATTGTCGTAACATATTGAAGGAAGACAATGTTTCAGGACCATTCATAGAACTCTTTTCAGCTTTGCTTCTTTTTTTTTTCTCATTTGCCCTTTTATAACACTGAACACCCTCACCTGTTGCTTGGTTTCACCAACAAATATTTTCCTGCCTGCTAAATTATAATGTTGTCCGACTAATAATACTTCTTATATGCAAGTTAATCTGTTAAATTTTTCCATAACAATGTTTCTCATTCTCTTTGTCATCTGTAGACTATATATGATCAAGGTGGCAGGAAATTCTGGATCCACAACACTGGACCACTGGGATGTCTCCCTCAAAAACTTTCCTCGTCTCAGAGAACTTATAAAGATCTTGATCAACATGCATGCCTTTTGAGATACAATGCCGCTGCAAGCTTGTTTAATAAAGGACTACGCAATCTATGCCAAGAAATGAGAACTATATTCAAGGGTGCTACTATTGTTTATGTAGATATTTATGCCATCAAGTATGATTTGATTGCCAACTCTAGCAAACACGGTAAGCTTATCAGGGCTTTTATTTTCTTTCCAAATTGATATGCTGCCATAATGATTAGTAGAACTAGTGAATATAAAATAGAAAGTGTTTATAATGTATGACAGCATCTCCAGACACTAAACAATTTCCTTGACGTGTTATGAGTTTTGTTGCTTGTGCATCATCATTTGTTGGTGACTTCTCTATCAGAACAACACCATACCTGGGCCATATATTTTAACACACTTTTTTTAATTGTTTTTTCCCTGTTTTATTCAAGTGCTTGACAATTTTCCTTCAAAATATTGAATACTCAAATTAAGATACTCCCTGTTTCTGGTTTACTCATTGTAATGAGCTTCATGTACTGCAAGTTGATGAATGCTTTGACATTTTTTCTCTTTCGGAAACATTTATCAAATGCACTAAAGATTTTGTTCGCATTGAAGTTATGTGAACTTGATGAAATTTTCCACTTACTTGAGAAAGTTTTCCGAGAACACCAACAAAACTTGTCACATTTTTGTTATGCTCTTTAGCTATATTACTTTTAACAGATCCATTCACCTTGCAGGTTTCTCGAATCCATTGATGGCATGTTGTGGCTTTGGAGGACCTCCAAACAATTACAACATCCAGGTGACATCTTGATGAGACTGGTTCTCAGGTCTGCAATGAAGGCTCTAAATCCATTAGCTGGGGCGATTTCTTTTGAATTCATTACAGCTGAAGCAGCAAACACCATTGTAGCCTCAAAAATACTTTCTACTGTTTATTCTACACCGCCTATTGCCTTTGATTTCTTTTGCCATTGATGGTGATCATTAATTTAATATGCAAAGGGTGTTGTCTGTTGTTGTAGAAAGCATGATGAAATATCTATATAATGCTTCGTCTCGGATTTGTTTGTTGCAAGGTACTGCATTTGGTTGGAGAAATCAGTAGCTGAGCTACAATCCAACTTGAGAAATTTATAGCTTAGCATACTGCCTCAAATTATTTATATAGTTTAGAAAATTATATTTTCAAATATTTATTCTCATATGAATAGGTGGTCTCACATTTAATTGAGCCATGTGAAAATTTCATAATTTTAGGAATTTGATATTTCCACAAATGAAAAAATATCATATTTTTAATATCAATTTCCTATTTTTATGTGCAAACGTCAATTTCCAGTTTTTTTTCACCACAAAAATATGAGAGTAGATCATATCCTCATAAGCCTAATTTTGACACGTCTTTTTATTTAATTTTAAAATTAATTAGTATTAAGTAAGAGATAGAAAAATTTAAGTGGAAAATTTCTTTTTTTAAAATTGACATAAAATTTGCTCTCCAAAATATGGGGTTAAATTTTTCATGAACCATCTTTTTTTAAAAGACATTTTCAAAATAAGAGTATTTATAAATTAAGGCACAAAATATAATTAGACTAAATTATAAAATGAACTCTAATTTTGGAAGTCATGAAGTATTAAGAGATTGACAAGTATGAATTCCTTGGCAGAACTAAGGTTAATGTTCTTAATTTGTTTTCTAATCATTTATATTTCTTTAAATTCATGTATTGTTTTTTGTATAAAAAAATCATTTTAGTACGTGATTTTTATTGAAGTTATATAAAATTAACAAATGTCCAACTCTGATGATAAGCAGAGAAAGAATAATATTATTGAGTTAGTGAAAAAGTGATTTAAAATCTTAACTCCGATTACTTTATTTGACTAAAGACTTAATTACCCTCACTTTAAAACACCCAAATTGTAAAATCATTTATAAAAACAACCAAAAATAGTTGTTCATCTCTCTCTGCCATTTTTCTAACAAACAAAAACTTTAATAATATCCACCGATCTTGATGATTATAATTCCAAGTTCAGATAAAGAAAACTTCAATAATCTACTGTCTTGCTCATAAGACTTCCCATTGTTACAAATCGGATCTATTACACAAAGCAAAAACCAAAAAAAACCAACACTAACTTCAAATCCCCCAATTTATGATGCTTAAAAGCAACACAAAAATGAATCAGACTCTAGGAAGCCAAAACATAAAAGAGAGAATACAACATAAGATTCACATTGAACTACTAAAAGCGAGAGACAAAAACTAGAAACTGGCGCAATCCAAAACAAGAAGATGGAATTGAGAAACAAACAAAGGAAATGGTGCTCAACTTTGGAGCAGAGGAATTTGGCGGTAAAGAAAAGAGATTTCCTTCCTTTTTTCCATCCACCTATTCGGAATCCTCCCAAAATGTGGAAATGACTAATCACTTCCCTTGAAACAATCAATTTGTTGATGAATTATCTCAATGGCTCAATTCTCCGAGAGCTTGGATATTCACAGAATCTAAAGGAACCATTGCTATTCAAATTCTCTTTCGGTAAAATTCCTCCGATTTTGGCCTTTTGAAGAAGTTGCAAGTTAAGAATTGGAGATAACATGTTATCGAGATCAAATTGTTTCGACCATTGAAAAAATTAACTGAGTTGAGCATCTTGGGACTTCTTTATCACCAAATTCAATGGAAGCATTCCAATTGAAATTGGTAAGAGTAGTCTCGATGGCCTCATACCAAGAGATCGATGGCGCATGCTTGACGAAAAACAAAGAAGAGCAATTATGTTGAGTAACAGGTCAAACATGATTAATTCTGAGTCCTGAATTCTAAACATATTTCCTAACTAGAATGCAGTACATGAAATAATCATCAATGCCCCCCCAAAACATGTACTTATAGATGCCTCTCAAAAAGTCACAATTCACACAAAAGTTAAAGCAGAAAAATTTACCCTACCAAACACATACGGAGATCTTAGAACATAAACCTATAAAGCTACTTCACCACCAAAACAGAGTGCTCAATCCATTTAAAGTGTCTCTTTTCTAACAAAAAAGAAAATGTTCCAGTTTCATTTACTATATACTTGGGATACAAAACTACATGCCCACATTTATCTTCAACAATACCGTATATACATTAAGTTCAGCCAAATTCACATCAGATATTTCCTCATCAAAAGAGCCTTTGACCATTAGAGAAACAATGAATTCAATTTCCCACAATTCTACGTTTGTGACGAATTTAGAAAAATAAGAGTTCCAATTAAGCCCAATATGGCACTTTCATCAAAAAGGACAAAAAAAGTCGAGAATTATGAGGGGAATACCAAAACACAATGAAACCCAAATCAAAAATTATGAGGGGGAAATTTACATCCCTCATCTTCCTTTTTTCTTCCCCGATTATCCAATCGGCTCCACCACCATTTGATTCAAATCCCCCTCTTTGCCTCTCTGTACCTCCTCCCTTCGATGGAACAAAACTCTTATTTGACACCCAAATTGCATCCGATTCATCACCGAACCATTGCAATTTTCAAAAACCTTCCCTACTACAATGGACGGAAGGGTTGTTGGTGGGTGAGGTCATTAGAGTGGGTTCGGATCATGAATCGGAGGAAAAGACAGAAGAACATACCATTATTGCTCTTCAGCTCTGAACTTGTGGATCTTCCTGATTAGAATTACATTTTTCTCGGTTTTTGGGGATCTTGATTTTCTAGGGTTTGTGGTGATTGAGGTTTGAGAACATAATTCTTCTTGTGGTGGAGCTTGAAGATGAGAGAGAGAGTTGGAGAATATTAGAAAAGGAGAGAAAAATGGTAAGCGTAGAGAGAGATGTAGGTGAGAGAGCTCGATTAGGAGAATAAAAGAAGAGGAGGAAGAAGGGGTATTTCACACATTTAATGTTGTCATCCTTTTTGGTATTATAAACTTTTCTTCTCACGCGTTTTTGGCGTCGACATACATGCATGCAGTTAAGTTGGATGAAAAGGTAACATTTTCACTTCAACTCAAAAAGTCGGGAGTTTAAATGTAGCTTTACTGACTACAGGTGGTTAAGTGGGAAACCGCCCAAACCCCAGGTGGTCATCTGAACTTAACCCAAAAAATTAAGAAATCAAAACAGGCCCACAGATGTAGATGTTTATGTTATCTCGTAATCAAAAAATAAAGAACACTGCAATTATGATTTATGACGTCAGATGTACTTGACCCTTTTTGGAAATGACCCACCAGTAGGCCTGACAAAATATGGTTATGAGTTGGTTTTGGTTTTCAAAATATGGTTATGGTTCAATTTAAGAACTAAAACCATATTAAACATTTTTAATATGGGTTATGTGGGTTGGAACCGTTAAAAACCATATTAACCATTTTAAGATGTTTTGATTTTTAAACAAATTTTTTAAAAAATAAATTAATATATACTATAGATAGAGAGACGGATATAAGGGGTGGAATTTAGGCTCCTTAAATAATGCTGTAAGACCCCAACTTATTATAAATAAAATCGAATTTCCTCTAATTATATTTGTGAATAATAAGGTATTAATTTGATATAATTCTACAGTTTATGGGTGAAATGTGCCAAATTTTACAAAATATGCAGTGGTTATAAAATAATCATTGTTGTTGAGAATATTAGTTTGGTGCGTGGAACATTCTTGTTGTGAGGGAATATTAAATGCGACGGTATTTGTCATTTATGGGCCCCATAATGAGAATAAATGTCGGATAAAAAAAAACAACAAGTTTGAGTTTTATATAATAATAACAGTAGTTATTCTGATTAACTGCTTTGTTGGAATACCCGGTGGTTAAAATACTGATGTCTGCGTGGATCTACAATATTGATGAATTATTGATCCTTACGTGAAGGCCTTTACTTTCGATAATTATTACATGAATTCTTGTTCAATATTTTATTTTATTGATTCAATAATTGCTGCGTTGATATTTTATATTATTGTTGTTTCAATAATTGTCACACGCGCGATATTTTCCATTATCGGATCAATAATTCATATTATTTGAATAATATTATTAGATAACATTATTGGCAATGTTTAGAAAGTTACATCGAGGAGAGGTTTGGTCACTAATTACAGCGATAAGGAGAAATTCTTATTGGAAGCCCCTCTTTCACGGAGCGGCTTTGATTGTCAATAAATGTGATTACAGTAATATTATTTGTGAATAATTAATTATTGATTCATATGATAAGAAAATATTTATTTATGTGGATATAAATGTTGGATATATTTATTGTGGTTTAAAAATGAAGGAGTTAATGTTGAGGTGTTTTATCGGTATTTTTTAGTCGGAATGAAGGTATTAAAAAATTAAATTGGTGTTTTTGAGATATATTGTGAGTTATAATTTTTAAATCGTAGTTGGATCGTTGTAATTTTGGATATGTTATACATATATAAGTTGAGTATATGTCCACAAATTTTTTAGCAGATTAAAATGAACGTATGATTTGTTATGAATTTTAAGAGATGAATGATTCAGAAATTAGGTTTATAAATGATTTTGGTGAAAAATTCTAGAATTGAGTAGGCCCCACTTGTGGTTGGTGAAGAAATATGTTGAATTAATTTCAAATGTGGTGGGTGGGAATAGTAGCGGTAAAAAGCCATCAGGTTCTTGAGTCAGTCTCTTTAACATTTTCCTATAAATAGAAAGGGCTAAGTTAGAATTGAAAATCACATCGAAACAAGTTTTCTCTCTTTCTCTCTCTAGATTATTGAGTGTATTTTGTGAGTATTTAGATACTTTGTGAGTTTTATTCATCGGTCTGAGTTTCCTTGACCTTTATAAGAATATTCCAATCGAATCTTGATATTTTGAGTGAGGATGTTATTTTCTTCGTATATGATATTATTTCTTCATATCATTATCTTGAAGTATTGATCTAAATTTTTATCAAATTTAGAACTTTTTATGTCGGGATTACTTATTCACATATAATCGACAATATTCACGAATCGACACTATTCACTAAATATAAAATTTAATTCTTTTTGTCCAGATGTACATTATAGTTACTTATCTTTGATTGTATCATGTTTTGATCTTTATTTTTGAATTACCTTAAAAATTGATGTTTATGAAATATTATTGATCTTGGATAAACTGTTATTCTGAATCCCTACTTATTTGTCCTTGGTTTTTCACTTGATTCGTTTTTCTTTAAAATATTTTCATCATCCTCGGTCCTAAATGATGATATTACTAAATATCTTGACTTTTATGGTGCAAAGATAAATGATTAATCGATGAATATCTTTTTGGCGTAGTGCAAAGATGAGCAGGTGTTGGGATGATGAACATGACCAACCCATGATATGAAATGAATATCTTTGGCACGTAGTGCAAAGATGAATATTTGATTAAAGATGTATATTGATTGTTTATTACGGGATAAAATATTGATGATGGACTTTTAAATCTTAGAAGATAGTAGAACTCATTCTCTCTTTTCTCTTACAATGGATTCTTTATTTCCACCCGATTGTTGATCTAAAACTTGTTGTTTATTATATTTTATCAGATTTTTCTCCTGTTGAAGACTAACGATAATTTGTTGTATATTATCTTAGTCATAATATTCTTTCTTTGGGCTAGTTAGCTTAACCCTTTTTCTTTTTGTTCCATTTTTTCGGGAGGTGAAAGACATAGCGAGGCTAGTGGTCGAGTGCGGGTGATGGTTACAGAAAGATGTTTTAGCGATCCTCACTATTTACAGTAAAATAGTGTTTGAATAATTATAACGAGTACTTATTTGAGTGTGGATATTGTCTGTAGAGGCAATATTTGTATTTAAACTCACAGATGTGTTGTCGTATTTTGCACGACAATTGTATTATTGAAGTTGTAATTTACTTTTTGTACCATGTATTTAACGACTCAGAATGAGTGTTGTATACCCATATTTTTTGGTACAAATGCTATGATATACATAATTATATAATATTATTTTTTTTGTGGGGGTGGGGGTGGGGTGGGGTGTGGGGTGGAGGTAAGTGGTATATACATAATCATATAATATTATTTTTTTGAGGAGTAAGTTGAGTTGTATATAATAATCACATAATATTTTTTTTTGGTGGGGTGCGGAGGTGGGGAGAGTGAGGTGGGGTGGGGTAAAGGGTATATACATAATAACATAATATTATTTTTTTTTTAGGGTGAGGTGAGGAATAAAAAGTGTATACATAATCACATAATATTATTTTTTTTAGAGGGTGAGAGTGGGGTGGGGTGGGGTGGGATGGAGTGGAGTGGAGTGGAGTGGGGTGGGGTGGGGTGGGGTGGGGTGGGGTGGGATGGGCCACCAGTATATTAATGTAATTTCATTCCCTTCTTATTTGTCTCAAATGACATGACTTTTTGGTCAGTGTCTTACCTATCGATTCATTGTGGTTATCGATTTTTTTTTTTTATGTTACAAACATATAATACACGAAAAAATTTACACCTGTCACATTATTAACATTTGTCAACCGTTAATTTACTCAACACTTTCGTTAATTTTATTGGACAGAATTACAAGTTTTTTATACTAATGAATTTGTAAAAATAAAAAAAAACTAAAAAAAAAATAATCAGTAACCACAATAAAAAACCAAAAAGTCGATTAACCCAATCTAAAACACAGAGAATCTCTCTCATCTGCCACTTTTTTTTAGTCTTACATTGTACAGATAAGAATGGTGGTTGGACCGTTTCATTTTTTTCTTTATTGACGATTCAGGTTATGGAAAAAGCTCTTTTCTTTGTTATTAATAACTGTGCATGTTTTTAGAATTATTGGGATTACAGGTCCTAATTTTGTGTGCAGATTTCTGGGTTTTTGATTTTCAGTCACCTATGTCGCTGATCAGTCTTTTGACTTGTTTATCAGTGGTTGATTTCATCTGGGGTTGTGTTATAGTTTGACTGTTGATGGGCTTTAGTTAACATGACTGATAATTTGGTGTTTTTTGCTTTAAATTTAGTGATCGTAAGGATTTATTCCATTATGAATTTTTTTTCTCATGTGGGTTTGTGTTGGTTTTGATTGCTTGTTTTTGACTTTACTTAACTGATAATTTGGTGTTATTGGCTTCTAATTTTGTGATTGTAAGGAATTATTCCATTATGATTTTTTCCCCATCTGGGTTTGTGTTGGTTTTGATTATGTATGGGTTTGACTCTACTCTACTGATATTTTGGTGTTATTGGCTTTTGATTTAGTGATTAACAAAGGGTTTTAGTCCATTATATTGTTTCAGTCTTGATTGTTGATTGGGTTGACTCTTTCACACTGAGGAATCCATGCTTTTGGATTTTAATATAGTGATCATCAAAGGGTTTAATCCATATTGTTACCTTGTTGATTGTAGTTAATCAGACTTTTTTGTTGGTTTTATTCTTGACTGGTTATTGATTAGGATCTTTATTTCTCCCTTGCATATGTTTCAGCTCATGGATTACACTGCATATGCACCCCAAATTGTTGGAATATTTTTTGTCTGATTCTTATAGTATCTTCATCTTGTTCGGATTCTTACCAACAGTAGACTTGCGTGTCATGCAAAATGCTCATCAGTTGGCAACAAGATTATCTGTAGGCTTATCTGATGAAATTATTATTAACAAATGTTGTGTTACTTGTCAAATGCTTCATTTGGGTCATTAGATATGTACTTAGAGTGGATCATTCCAGTAACCAATAAACAGTTATACTAGATTTTGCGTAGTCCTACGTATCGTGCTTCTCTTGTTCTGTGATGGTCTTCTGATGCAGTTAAAATTGATGGTTTTCTGATGCAGGTAAAAATTTGTGCTTTAACATTCTTGGATTCACCTGAGCTTTTTTGGTAAATGGGGTCAGAAGGGCCTCCAGCAGTAACGGTTCATGTGACAGGGTTTAAGAAATTTCATGGAGTTTCAGAGAATCCAACCGAGACAATTGTCTGTAATCTAAAAGAATATGTGAAGAAAAAAGGTTTACCTAAAGGGTTGACCCTTGGGAATTGCAGTATTCTAGAGACTGCTGGTCAGGGAGCACTTGTTGCCTTGTACCAGGAATTGCAATCTGCTGTGAGCAGAAAGGACTCGGAATCACCAAATGGTGGTAGAGTTATTTGGGTCAGTCGCTCACATCTCTGTTATATCATCATTGCAAATTTTAGAATTATCCGACATTATCATTTTCCCAGTTTACCTATTCGATTTAAGAAAACGTTTGGGAGACAATTAATTCATTTCGAGACCATTTTTTGTGTGTGGTTAGAATAGAAAGATAATAGGTCTGTTTCCTAGATGTTTTTTGTAAATTTAATCATGACTAAGCTTTTCTTTCTTGGAAACTGAAAGTTTTTCTTTTAGCATGTACCGTGTATACAGGGGGACCTTAGTCCCTTCATTAATTCATTCACTCTCTCAGTTACATTACTGTCAAATGAGAGATATTAAGCAGGTTTGTTAATTAAACAAGAGTCGCTGGCTTAGATGGGAAACTGAACCTATGGTCTAGTCTTGTAAAAAATGAAATAAAATAATCAAAGAGTTAATTACCTTAAATGAGCAGGATTTTAAAATGGATAAAGAAGAATAACAGGGAAAAGTAATCCCAAGGGGTGGGAGAAGTGTCAGATTTTGAGGAATAACCTCAAGGTAATTAGTTCCTATCCCCATAATTGGCCCAAAATTACCTATAAAAAAAATAGAAAAAACATAGAAAAGCATTGCACACAATAATTTTTTGAACAAGTCTACTCTTGGGTCATGTTTGTTTGCACGAATTGCAAGAATTATAATCCCGGTCCTTGGATTATAATCCCAAAGCTACTAATTCTAAGATTAAATAGTCTTAATCACATGTTTGTTTAGAATGAGATTATAGGATAACTTAAAATAATCTCATTATTCTATGAATAATCTCATGTTTTGTTTGTTTTCTCGAGATTATTTAAAGGATTGGTTAAAAACTTATCGTTTGGACTATTATACTCTTATCGGTAATAACAAAAAAATCGTATTCTTAGTAGTGTGAGTATAGCTGGATAGAATAGGATACACGGTCATAGCTGGATAGAATAGGATACACGGTCAGTTTAAAAAAAGGATAAATGTTAAATTTGTCCACAATTTTTTAATCCCAAAAGGTAGGGATTATAATACATGGTTGGACATAGTATTAAATAGTCCTCGTTTCCAAGTCATTTTATTATCCTTGGACTAATAGTCCCAAGTCTAATTTTTTAACAAACAAGTGACTTAGTAATAATCCAATTCCAAGTGTTATCCTTGCAACAAACATGGCCCATATTGTTTACCTACTAATATTTTGTTTATGTGAATCAGAGAAGACATCACGATTGATCTTTTTACTAGTTTCCCTGTATGTACGTGGCTATCTGCATAAAATGGAAATCAGCAACTACAAAAAAGTCTTGATTACTTTAGAGAGTAGAGCGTTTGGACTGTCACTTGAGCACTGAAAACTTTATGTACAAACTATATTGACCATGATGAAGATAATGTGATATGAAGATATTTTTCATAACTGCCATAATACCAAAACATCATTAAAGTTTTATTAAATCCTTCACCTGAAGCCTAGTACAATGCAGATCTTGAATAATATGCTAAAATGTGTAACTTTTCCTGGATTGTGCCTTTTGTAATATTATATTTGTTTTAAATGTTATCATCAAGCCTTCGTAACTTTCTGACCAGATTACCAATCATGTAGAGTGACATCATATGTCTACAAATTTCTGGTTTTTAAGATTAAAAAGTTGTAGGTCCGTTTATAGTGCAGATGGACCTTTTGTTTCCATATTCATGTATAATGTTTACCTTTTAATATAAAACATATCTCAGGTACACTTCGGTGTTAATAGTGGTGCAACAAGGTTTGCTATTGAGAATCAAGCATTCAATGAAGCTACTTTTCGTTGCGCTGATGAGATGGGATGGAAGCCTCAGGTAAGATATAGCTTTTCAGGATTTTTACAGCCCAAATTTCTACTTCAAATGGGTTACAATTTTATTAATCACACTTCTTATTCTTTGCAGAAAGTTCCTATTATTTCAGCAGATGGTGGGATTTCACGAAAACGAGAGGTAAAACTGTATACGTTTATATCTTTCTGTAAGCTGTGCTCTCAAGGAATTTATTTGTACAATGGGATTATATAATTTGTTCAGCAATAACTTGGGGTTAGAGTGGGAAAGAAAATAAAATGAAAGAAAAATAAGCAGTTGTAAATTGTAAATATTAGTCATCTATTTTTTGTGTGAATAAGGATGTACATATGTTCACAAATCATTGGTTGGATCGGATATCTGATTTTGTAATCTCTTCCACTCAATTTGGCCCCATTAGCAAAATTAAAATATATTTGTTCTCTGTTGTAACTTGTAAGAGTTGAGTAATATAGAACAAGTTATTCTCACACATTCATCTATTTCTCTCCAACTTCTTCCATATTATGCTGGAAGATTTATTTTTTCAAGTGGTAGGTATTTGCAGAATATTGAGCTCTTTATACGAGTCAGAGAAACTTTGATGTCCCATTTATGACCTTGAGTCCTCCCTAGAGATGCAAATGAGTCTCTTAATTTTTTCCTCCTGGCATGTCCATGACAAATGTCCACTAGCTCTGCTTAGGAGCTTGTATGTCTTGATTAATTGATCCCCTGTCTAGGATAGTAATCAAAATAGTGACTGGAAGCAAATTCATTTTCTACTCTCTTAAATTGTAGACTTTATTTGTTGGATATTTTCAAATTTAAATAGTATATAATAAATATATTATATGCCGTGTATATAGCCAACAAATGAATTAGTTCAGTTGGATAAGAGAAAAGAGTAGTAATTTTAAAGACTTGGGTTCAAGTCATGACAATAACATTCTTACACCTAAAGTTCAGGGGCAACCCATGCATTTTACCCTTAAATTAAGGGGTGAATATAGTTTTAAGGAAAGAGTGGTCAACCATTCTATTCAGGCGGTAATATTGTTATTCTAAATCAAACTACAAAGTGGGGCCGCTTTTGCGATATTTAAGGCTCATCTCTAAGTCACTTACGAAACTCAAGAGGTAAACACAGGGCCATAAATGTGTTGTGGATTTCCTTAAACTATAAAGGATATAGTATATGTCTATTGAGCAAGATATCACTTTAAGATTTCTTTGTTCAAAGCTAACGCTACTAAGAATTCAAATATTGTGTGATAAAGACTACATAAAGGTTTAAGTCGAAAGAAACCTCGTACTTATATATGCTATATCTAATAAGAGAAAGAAGAAGGTCAAAGAAAAAGGATTGCAAGATCATGAAAATAGGGGAAGATTGTTGGATATTTTCAAATCTAAAAAGTATATAATTAATATTATGCTTTGTATATAGCCAACAAATGAATTAGTTCGGTTGGATAAGAGAAAAGAGTTTTAATGTTAATGATTTGAGTTCAAGTCATGGTAATAACATTCTTACAATTTATTTTTTTAAAAATGTCAACTAATATTGCAACGGTCACGGTTAATTAATTAATTAATTAGGCCAACGGTTAATAGATTGCAGAGTTGGGATGCCAACGGAACGACATTAAATTGAGATGCCAACGATGGGATGTCAACGCCCAACAAAACGACATTAAATTAAGGGGTGTTTGGAATTCAACATACCTCTTCAAAAGGGTGTTTAGAAACCTATAAATAGGTGGCCAATCTACCCAAAATCATACTTCAAATTCATTCAAAATCCTTTTCAAGTTCTTAGAAAAATTATCATTCTAAATAATTTTTCTTGTTATAATTTTCTTCTCTCTCATTTATAATTTTGCACTAGATTTGTTTCTATACAACAAATTCTAGTACAGAGTAAAATCCGGGTCTGTCTTATCTTTAGAGACTAATTCGCAGTAACCCTGTATAGCAATAGTTAGGGGAAAATATAGTCTTAAAGAAGGAGTGGTCAACCATTTGATTTAGACGGTAATATTGTTGTTCTAAATCAAACTACAAAGCGGGTTACAACATTATATACAATTTTTCCATTTGCTAACCTCTAACTTAGCATTTATTACTTGTTCTCATGGATAACTGCCTGCTAGTAAGCCTCTATAGTCGTACCCTTTTACTTTCTTCTGTTACTATCAAAAGAATTTATGGATTTACAATGGATATCAATTAATTTAACAAATGTTATAATTTTGAGTTATCAACAAATTGTTTATTGTTTTTGCCACAAAAATAAACAAATATAACTTCAAAAATGTCAAGCAATTTAAGATTAGTTGGAATGAACTCTCTGAAATATTGGAATCCTTCCCTTCTCTAGTTTTATCTATTAGCTGTGTTTTATAAATCATAGTATACATGAACAAATATGTTTATGCATATGGTGCTGGAAAACAGATTTGCCTCGACCTTGATTAAACATAGTATATTTCTTTCTTTCACATAATTCACTTCCTCTTTATACTGTATCAGACTTCTCTTCCTGCTGAGGAGATTACCAAGTCCTTGGCAAAGATGGGTTATAAGGTGATGACCTCTGATGATGCTGGTCGGTTTGTTTGCAACTATGTCTACTATCATTCCTTGCGTTTCGCAGAGCAGAATGGGATTTTATCACTCTTTGTCCACGTGCCCTCCTTCTTAACTATAGACGAGGAGACCCAAATGCAATTTGCTGCTTCCTTGTTGGAGGTACTTGCCTCTTTAAATTAGTTGTCCATTGTATGCAGTTTGCTGCTTCCTTGTTCGAGGTACTTGCCTCTTTAAAGTAGTCTTCTGTATGCAGTGTGTTGCTTCCTTTTTGAAGGTACTTGCTTCATTAAAGTATTGTTCCAATGTATGAAATTTGCTTCCTTATTTAAAGGTATCTTCGTAATTGGTCTTTATTGGATGTATCTTCGTAACTATGTGTGGGAGCCTATTTGACTGTACTTGTTATCAGCCATTATGTGATAGCGATGGGTGCGTTTCTGGTGCTGGAATAAACAGTTGTATAAATGTGAAAATTCGATTGATAAATGCGATTATGGCACATAGATTATGTATCATGTTGAAGGTCAAAACATCTATTTTGATGTTCATCGACGCATCAATAAATTTTATTCTCAGTTGACCTTCATAACTGCAAAATCTCCTATATTTTGTTTATATTAATCTTTTCTGCCCTTGTCATAACTCGTATGTTTTCTATACAGGCATTTCCATTTGAATTTGACTCTTTGCATTGAAATAGAGAGACAAAATTATAATCTTCTGTCTAGTTATTCCTACCCGCTGCAGCCTTTAGCATTTCCACCACCGGATGAGGGTTGACCAGGGCGATTCATTTGTTTATCTGGTCTGAGTAATATTTCATGATGTAATAAGAGTTTCATTTCGAGTAGGTGCCCCCTTGCAGCTTTGTGTTGCGACAAATGAGGGTTGCAGTAACCCGTGCTTTCTCTGTTCTCCGTGAGGGTTGCTATAATCCTAATGTTACATTTGGATTGGAGGAATCAAGGTGGGGATATAATGAGAAAAGTGTGTTTGGTTGTTCCATTGGAATGGAATGAACCATTCTTACTCCTGTGGCTTGAACACACGCCATGTGAACATAATCGCGCCACACCTTCTAATAATTGTCATCAAAATAGGTACCCAAATATCTAATTTCATACAACCACCACCCTAAAGCTACTAGAAATTCTGAGATGCAGGCACAAGTTTAAGGGAAATAATAGTTGAGCACCTTATCCAACTTTACCTCTTTCGTTTGCGGGAGTGGTTAGTATGAAGTTAATTTTGGTCAATTGATCAGTGTCAACACGCAGGTTAGGAGGAGATCTTTCTCTGCGTGTCAGTACTGTATTTGAGAATTATACCACTCGGCTTTATATTCTAATTACGATAAACATTTTAGGAACGTCTCAAACTACAAAGTATGACATCCATTTTGAGACCTAAACTCCTAATTGGCATTCTGTCAAGTTAGTTAAATCAGTCACACTTGCACTCTTTTGCTCAACTCAAGACTTGTAACAGAATAAGTGCCTAAATTAATAAGAAGTATTCTTCTTCTTATTATTAGTATAAATAATTTAGTTCCAAAATAGTTTAGAAATTAGATTAAAAATCCCAAGTCCTAAATAGTTTAGGAAAAGTGATTTGTCTTATATATAAGGAGGGAGAGAGAGAAAGAAAAAGGACTAGCCACCCTAAGGTTTTTCATAAACCTAAATTATTTCTTCTTTCATCTATATTCTTTTGGTGGATCATCTACGCACTGAGTAACTTGCATTTGATCCATAGAATTGAAAGAGCCTAGCTATTAACAGCCCTCTAAGATGGGGATGATGATGGTCCCCATCATCCTATCTATTATATTTAATCCCCCCAAGACTTTAATACCCTCTCCATCTGGACATGTATTAAATTTTTTTTCGGATTTTAATGTAAATCGGATCGGTTCGAATCGATCGGTTCGGGATAGAAAAAAACCCGGTTTAATATAGACCGATTTTCGATACCGATTCTGGTTAGGTTTTCCCAGATTGTATATATAAAATATAGTATAGGCTATCTAAATGAAGTGTGGATTTAAAATGGCCTACAATCTAGATCCATGTTGCACATGTTGGTAATGGATGTTTTGGCTCTCTCCAAGTGGGAAAGAAAATTGAAATGCAAAGAGTGAGTGGGTAGGGGGTAGGGGGTAGGGGGGAGGGGATGGGGCTATGAATCTCCTAAACACACGAGAGGGAGGACCAAAAGGTTACAAAAGTTGACTGTGTTACCTTCAATATCCACCTCCCACCCTTTCTCGACCTAAAAACACACGTTTATAATATTCCTTTCATTTCGAAATATTATGGGATTATTATTAATTTTTAAAAGTTAATTTAATATATTTTTAAAATTCAAATAAAAAATATTTTTAATTGATTTTAAAAAATCAATAATAATATTATTTTTGGAACGGGGAGAGAGTTATTTTATTTCCTCCGACCCAAACTAATTTTTTTTTGGATTTATTGCATATGCAACATTTAAGAATAAAATATATGTTGTTCAAAAGATTTTTTATTCAGATTATTTGAAAGTGGTGTGTTGTAGAATATAATATATATGTATGCATTTTCAGATAATTCGAGTGAAATTTTTTATGAGTACTCTAATATTTCTTAAATTCAAGAATAGTAATAATAATATATAAATCTTAAATAATAAATAAACTATTAAGCCAATCACAAGAATACCAGTTATGGTACTTATTATCCAAAGAGGAATTATTCGAGCATTTTGACTCAACCCTAATTTTTAATATTTTAAAATAAAATATTATATTTAAAATAATAATTACATTTAATATTTTAAAATAAATAATTAGTTTTAAAATAATAAGTACTTTTAATATTTTAAAATAAAACAATTATTTTTAAAATAGTTATTTTTAATATGTTAAAAGAAAATATTATTTAAAATAATAATTATATTTAATATTTAAAAAAACTATTTTCAATAATTATTTTTAAATATTTTAAAATAATAATTATATTAAATATTTAAAATAATTTGAAAATAATTATTATTTTAATATTTTAAAATAAAATATTTTTTTAAAATAATAATTATTTTTATATTAAAATTAAGTATTAATTTTTAAAAGTTATAAAAAAATTATTATTTTAAGGATAAAATATAAAATTTTTTTTTTTCAAAAACGAGTAAAGTTTCATAAAATATAGATTCAAAAAAATTAAATAAGAAAACCTCAGAGTAATAGTCCTGGGCCAACTTAAAGTGTGAGTTGAGAATATAACTTAAAGTGTGAGTTGAGAATATATATATATATATATATATATAAATCTTATCCAAATGTGAATTAGAGGCCGACCAAGAAGCGAATTGGAGGAACGAGGCACCATTATAATGACGTTTTTTCCATCGCTATAGCATAAAAAACGTCATTATAAATGGTTTCATTTCTCTCTTAGATTCAAGAAGAGCGGACTATATATATATATATATATATATATATATATATATATATATATATATATATATATATATTTATATTTATATTTATATTTATACACACATTTAAAAAAAAAATAAGGTTGTATTAATAGTGCACGTACATATGACCCACGTTAATTTATAGTTCCTGCATTTGCTATAGTTAATTAATTTTGGTGGTTGATAATGTAAGACAATATTTTATTATGTCAGAGCATATATACATTAATCAGAGGTTTGCATGGTGCGGTTATAAGGCATAATTATAACCAAACCGTATATAGTGTGGTTAATATTATAGAAATAGTCATAACCGTGATCAATCAAATCGTTCAGTTACGAACGATTTAGTTAATATTTTGCAGTTATGATTTTTTCCCCAATTTAATATACTATTCAAAGAATGAAATAAGTATATACACAAGCTAATAATATAAATTTAGAAGTTCAAACCACAACTATTATCCATTATTAGAATTTAGAAACAACATTATGCTATAAAAAAGGTTATGAATACTCCCCACAAGTTTGTTATGCATATATGATATGAACAAGTAGAGAAAAATATTATACAAACAACTATATATATATATATATATATATATATATTGGGTTTTTTTTTCTCTCACCCCACTTTTTCACTAACACTTTGTACTTTCAACAATTATTTTGACAATATAATTATTATTCTGACATTGTCAATAACCTTATTTTTACATCAAATAAAATAAAACTACTCACCCCTCACCCTCCCCCTCCCTCCCCCCCACCCCACCCCACCCCATTCCACCCAACCCCCCGATTGTCATGCTATTATGATTTTTACACCATAGGTGGAACATGCCATGCGTATGAAGTGCTAGTCCGTCTCTAAACGAGAGTTGTATTTTTGTTTTTATGTCCTAATTAAAATGAGATATATCCCCTTTACTAAGATGAGATAAAAAGTGATCCGATAATGAAAACTAACAAGCAAAACTTAACCCGTACACACATTAGTTTTTCCACTTCCTATCTGGAATTTATGGAACTAATTAAGCTTCACCTTTTTAATTTGTTGCAACTTCTATATATATATATATATATAGCTTTTTTCTATATATAATACACCACATACATACATACATACTACAATTTATATATATATATATATATATATATCATGAACAAAGATAAGGCTGATTATGATCCGGAAACGACTGAGGATTTCCATCCAACAAGCAGAAAAGGGGTGGAATTGTTAGCGTTTTGATCAAGTACTCCCCATAGGCATTCCAACAAAATGGATCCAACATGGTGTGGCCCTGAGCAGGAAGCAATTCGACATCGTAAAGCGTGAGATTCGTGCATGGCATGCTGCTGCTGCATGCCAAATGTATCGGAGGGCTCTTCACGTCATAAGTACCCTTTATGCCTGCATAAACTATATCAGTAATCGACACCGCAGAAGTTTGGTTGATGCATCCCTTTGTTTCGCAGTAGTATTGGTCGATAATTATGGGGTTTCGGACGGTGTCCATGCGGATGTTGTTGAAACTCACTTTAGACACTGCCCCTGACCCACCTTGCCATGTCTTGATTCGAACACCATTTGCCGAGTGCTTCATCACTGAATCACTTACTGTGATGTTTGATACGCAGGCTCGGGAATTGCGACTCCCGAGGCTGCCAATGCTGCATATATATATATATATATATATATATATATATATATATGACAGACAGAAAATTATATATATATGTATATATGAAATAGTAAAGATATATGACGAAACAGAAATAATTTTACCTTATGCCATGGCTAGGACCACATGTTATGTTCCTTATATCTACATCATAACAACCAGCTCCAATAGATACACAATCATCACCTACATGAATGAAATGTTAATGGTCACTTGAGAGAATATTGATTAAGGATCAAAATATGCAAACATTTCGACTCAATTCAGATGCTATTCATTAAAAAAATATAAATGATTCAAATATGAAATAAATTTTAAAGTTCGATAAATTACTTTCGAACCACCTCAAATTGCAATTTTTATTGATGATACTCGGATCATATTTTTCGATTATATATTCTGATAAATTTTGTGAATGCTCGACTCCAAAATCTTAATATACTCGAAAATTTTATGAACAAAATATAACAACTCAATATATACCCAGCTCGACTTGGTTAATATTGATAGAAAAAACAAAATGGAATTTTTTGAGAGCACAAGGAAATTACCATTCGAAACGATAGAGTTGTATATCTTCACATTGTTCGTGTTCTCTATGTGAATTCCATCGGTGTTAGGACTTTGAGCTGGCGATTTAATGTAAAGGGAATCTACCTGAACATCTTGGCACTTGTCGAACCTGAAATGGAATTGGGGACTGTTCTTGATTTTAAGTCCTTTAACTGTCAAATTGGAGCTCAGAAAGAACCTCAAAGCCTATAAGGATGAAGGATTTCAAAGAAACACTAAAAAGTTAGATATTAGAATAGTAAATATTAAAAGTAGAAAATTGTAAGCACTTACAACAGGGCTATCACAAGGGCCAGGCAGAGTTGTTCCATTTACTCCCTGTGAATTGACATAAAAAACATGAGAGGCAAGTAAAAAAACATAGATGGAGGGATGTAAGAAAAGAGTTTTAAGTTTCACACACTACTATACGAGTGGTATTAGGATTATCACACCTCTCTAATGAAGTACTTATATTGGACAAAATAAGTAAAAGTGTCATGTTTCTACAGCTGCTGCTCGTGTATAAGCTGTTAGTATATCAAATTTAAACTCATAAGAAAAAGGGAAAAAAGAGAAACGTCATACTTTGTGAGGTTTGCAAGGAAGATCCCACCATTTCTCTCCTCTTCCATCTATTACTCCACCACCTTGCACTGACATTCCATTGATTCTATAGAAAACCAGCCATTGTCTTCTGCTATTATTTTTCGGCCAAGAATCAGGTCCATCCGGTGGAATCACAGTTCCCTCAATCTTATTATCAAGCAAAAAACTACTCAAAATCAAAACCCATATCTTCATTTTCAAAAATTTAAACTCAAGAGAGCTCAAAAAAGGGAATGTCTGAATTACCTGGAATATAAGGCCACTTTTACAAGGCCCTGTGAAAATTGTAGACTGTATCATGAATGTGTAATGACTAGGAACAAATACAGTTGCTGATTCATTTTGGCAAGCAGCATCCCAAGCCATCTTGAATGCTTGTGTATCGTCCGTGACACCGTCCCCAACAGCTCCAAAAGATAGTACACTAAAAATGGCAGCAGAACGCGACGTGGAATCAAGAAAAGCAGCCGTGGGTGCAGGAGAAGGTGGTAATGAGATTTGGCCCATGGGTGCAGGAGAAGGTGCTATGGAGACTTGGGACAATTTTCGAAAATGTGGCACTTGTAAAAAGTCAAGAAGCCTGCACTGAACTGTGGTTTTGGAAAAGAACAAGGAGAAAATGATGAATACCATGATAAAAACCCGAAAGAATTCCATGGTTGTAAATGATTATAGTTTTTCTGGTAGATGATCAAATGGGCATTATAGTAAAGAACGTGCCAAAAAAAGATCTAAATCAAACTACTTGTGAAGATAAAGCAACTATCCTATTCCTAGGGGATGGTGGGGATCATCAAATAAAAGTTAAAAAAACAAAAAACAAAACCAAACTTGGACTTAAATTCAGAGGTTTTGTCACTACTATTGGCTAGAAATCTTTAGAGTGTATAGAGTGAAGGCGCCCACGATCCGGGAAGTTGAAAAAACCCAAGACTTTAAGCTGCGGTTGTGACCACTTCTGGAGCACTAAAACAAGTTGCTAAGAGTTCACAAATAGGAGAGTTCAGAGCTGGGAGTTCAAAAGTTAGGATCAATTGAGTGTTTGAGGTCACTTATATACAAGGAATAAAATCTTAGTGGAAGATACTTTTGAGGGTCGGCCTGCATTTTCCATTATTATATGGGATGGGATGAAAACCGACCAATGCCATTAAGAGAATGGCTTTTCTGGTAAGGGGTTTTAGAGTCTGCTTATGAATATCCAGAACAATTAGAAAAAAGGTGTGGGGACTAAAAAGTCTGATGAGTAATAGTAGTAGTAGACTAGTAGCAGTAAACAAGCAAGAGGGGGAAATCAAATTTTTTATTTTTAATGTTTGGCTTTGATTAGTTTGAAAAAAATGGAACAATTTCAGTCAAGTTTCATTTGTTTTTGTTATATTTTGATTGGCTTTTAGTAATTTTGGTTAAGTTTCTGATTGTGCCAACTTGTAAGTAGTTGTATGGAATTGAAAATATTTAGAGACTGTATTTCTTAGAAAGAATTGAAATAAACTCAACTGATGTTTGAAATTTTTTAACTAAAATGTATGTATGGAAAAGTTAGAGATGAAGAAGAAAATGCAGGATCAATAAGCATTTTGGAATATTTAGCCCAAAAAAAATGCATTTTGGAATGGTAACAATATCCAACCAGGATAATAAAATTAACATGTGAAAATATCAGTTTCTTTAAAAAAAAAAAGGAACTGACATTTCCACATGAGTGAAAATAGTGAGTGAGTTACACCTCCATGTGAGAGACTCGTGTGAAAATATCAGTTTCCTAAAATTAAACATGTTCTTTCAGTTAGTTGACAAATGAGAATTGCTGCTGAAGTAGTACTAGTCATGGAATTTGTTATGGTACAAGTGCAATAGCAAGTAGGTTTAGTACTAGAGTCTATAATTTTATTAGTACTTTTTGTTTGTGAACTTGAACTGATATTTTGAAGTTCTATGTTATTTTTGAGCAAAGAATAAGAAGTAATAGTAACTGGCAGTGAAATTTGGTTAAAAGTAAAAAAAGAGATTATAAACATAAGTTTCATTTTCAATTAATTAAATGATATGCATAGTAGGAGAAACAAATGGTAAACTATAAATATCATCAACTTTGTGGGCTTTTATTATCTGCAAGTCAGTCTGTCTAGCCATATGAAACATATATTATTATGGTTTATTTAGGGCAATCAACAGGTATGTTAGAATTGAGTTTCCAATACCTAACTTTGGACAAAACAAATCAATGGGGATTTGAAAACTCACAATATATATGCAAATAACATAGATACATCAACAATACTCTTTTGGTTATTCAATCTTTCTTTGGCTTCTTTTTTCTGACTCTTGTCATGCCCCACTTAGTTTATTTGCCTCTGAAAAGGGTTTGGTTGGTGCTGATAAAGATTCTAATTCCTAGGTATTATTATAGAAGTCAATAGATATATATCTATCTATATATATATATATATATATATATATATATATATATATAGCTCTCGGACTCGGCCGATCAAAAACGGATCCTAATTTTTATTTTTTTATTTTTTTTAAAAACAACTAAAAATATATATATATAATATTTTATAATCTGAAATTTTCTGATAATCTGAACAGCAAAAGTGATTTGGATACTATATAAAATGTATGTACATATTCTGCATGCATCTGTATATACCGCTTTGTTATATGCACTCAAATCACATCCAAAACATCAGACATGGATAAATTTCAATTCCATAAAATTAATTATTTTTTTTTTTTTTAAAACAACTAAAAATAAATAAATAAAAATTATGGAATTGAAATTTTTATAATCGATGTTTTTTTGTTATACGATCAAATCACGCCAAAACAACGTATTATAGAAAAATTTCAGTTCCATAAATATTAAATATTTTTTTAGTTATTTTAAAAAAAAAAAAAAAAAAATCCATTTTTATCAAGTCCGGTATATATATATATATATATATATATATATAGAGAGAGAGAGAGAGAGAGAGAGAGAGAGAGAGAGAGAGAGAGAATGAACATATATATACATAGGATAATGTTTTTAGATGATAAACCACTGACACCACCTACTGCATTGCAGTCCAAAGAAAGTGGGGGTGGCAAGAAATACTAGTAGAATTCAATTTGCCTCTTCTTTTGTCCAGAGACTTCCAATTATAGGCCCACCATTTGGTTACGAATAAGGGTTTAAATGAATCGAGTGGAGCCGAGTATTGAATTGTTTGATCGAGAACGGTTTCGAATCGAGTCTGAACAATTCGAATGAATATGATCCGAATATCAATAGAAAATTATAATTTGAGGAGGTTCGAACTTTAAAATTTATTCATATTTAAATCATTTATATTTCGAGTCGAGCACACATCGAACTTTTAATCACGAATCGAGCCCAAACTATTTGCTCATTTTACGATGGTAGTTATGGATTTGAAGATTTGTTTTCACTTGCAGTGAAAGGGAAATACAACTTCAAAGTGCCATTGGAGTGTAAAGGAGTTTTGGATTCCATTATTTTCCCCTTTTTATTATGCTTGATATTTGTTTTGGAGTAATAATAAAACCTTAAATAATCACTTGCAGCTCCTTAGAATATGGCAAGGGCTTTCTATTTCATTGTATGAAAGGCCTGATGAATTGGATTTTTTTTAATTGATCCAGGTTATTTCGGGACAAACAGTTTCTTTACAATAAAAATTGAATTTTTTTTTTTAAAAAGATGAGCTTTAAGAGAATAAACCGAAATTCATAGGGAGTTTTCGGATAAAAAGTTAAAAAGGAAGTATTTTATAAAATCATTAATAACTTATCTACCCCTTAACTATATGAGAGACTCTTATATTTGAGCCTATTAATCTAACCCCTTAAAATGTTTTCATATTCTTATACACGTGTCACTTCCAAGTTCCACCCCATTTTACATGAAACATAGCTACATAAACTTCATTTTTTTTCCATCTTTATAGTTTTGTTCATAATTGAATTTCCGAGACTTTCATGAGATCGAGGGTTCAATTCTTGGCGTTTGAATGACAAAATTTTATTATTTTATTCAAAAAAAAATTCAATGTTGTAAATTTATTTAATATTACTTAATATAATAGTTAATATTTTTTTTAATTTTTTACTTTTTTTTACTTTATTCAGCTGCTCATTCAACCAAAAAAATCTAACTTAGCCGATCAACTCAATCATCTTAATATCTTCATTCAGATATTATTTCCAATTAGATTTTTTTTACAAAACAAAAACGACTTAATAAATTGCATTCAATTTTTTTTCGAGATGTATTCAATCTTAAACAAATAGTCCCTAAGTAACTTTGGGCCTTTTATCATTTAAAAGCATCAAATCTAGTTTAAAAACATTAATATCTTCATCTCAAGATAATATATGCTCATGGTTTTTACAACATCTTGCGAGAGGAAAAATATTAAGCAAAAAGGAAAAGAAGAGGGAAAAACTTGGTTTCCTATTGAACACTTGCTGGTTTGTCATATACTTCTTTCTGAATCACAACCCTAAAAAGGGACATTGCTTTCTAGCATGCTCCGGAATCAATTTCAACAAAGTCTCCACCGGCACCCCTTTCAATTCTGGGAGACAACGACAAGAAATAGTATCAACAAGTTTAAATAATTGTACGAGAGCCAAACCAAGATGGCATTGGCGACAAAGGAAGGGTTCCATGGACATCATACCGTGAGGCTTAAAGTTGAACAGTGGGGGAAGAAAACGTCCATTTGGCAGGCGCGTGTTTGAATCACGCAGCTCATCAAAAAATGAGTGACCTAATGCATCCAACTGCATGCATAGAATACACAATATACTTCAGTTTCAAGAAAATGAAATTGTTAACTGTCAATCATAACATACTGTATCTAATATCGCCCACACGCTATCCTTGATGAAACTTGGAAGTCTTGAACCTAGTGAAATTCTGTCGAGTTCTCCATTTACTAATGGGGTCTTAGGCTGATGATTAATACTAAAACTTTTAGAATCATGAATCATTAGGTTCGAGGTTCGATTTCACCATATTTGTATTATTACTCATAAAGTGTTAGTTTACTGATGTCGTAATAAAAATTCTTGATTTTAATTCTAAAAATTATTTGGACTTGTATGGATATCCCTCCAAAATGACTTTATTGTATCCTTCCTTTCTCTACTGGACTCCTAGAAAACAACAAACTCGTTATTTCTGAAGAGTTTTGTCACTTTGCCCAAATCTTTTAAGAAAGATAGTGACAAAAGATAAAACAAGCTTTCACATAATCTAATATTAGTTAGTCATAATCTACAAACTATTTGCATATATAATTGGAGTTCCTACAGGATCTTCGAGCAAGCCTTCACGTCAAAATAATGCTTACAGCTATACCATCGATGGGATTTATTGAGATAATCTTGGCAATAATATGCTTTTGCTTTCTTTGTAATCTTTCCGTGAAAAGGGGGGGCAACCATGGAACTGGCCAATTTTAGGAATGTTGCCTATGTCCTTGTTCCATTTCTGTCGGATTCTTGAGAAACTCAACCAAGTTCTAGACCTGAATAATGGCACTTTTCTACTCAAAGGCCCATGGTTTTCGAGCACGGACATTTTACTTACGAGTGATCCAGCTAATGTTCATCACATAATGAGCACAAACTTCTTGAATTATCCCAAAGGATCCGAGTCCAAGAGGATTTTTGATGTGTTTGGAGAAAGGTTATTCAATTCCGACCTTGATGAGTGGTAAAAGGACAGTAAATTGGCTCATGCTTTCTTCAACGACGAATGATTTCACAAGTTTAGCCCAAAGGTTACTCGAAACACTTTGGAGAAAGGTTTAATTCCGGTTCTTGAACATGTATCCGAGCAAGGCCTAATAGTTGACTTGCAAGATTTGTTTCTGAGGTTTATGTTTGATACAACTTGTATGGTGGTAACTGGCCATGATCCTGTATCACTCCGAACTGGGTTCCCTGAAGTTGCATTTTCGAGGTCCCTAGACGAAATTAGTCAAGCAATATATTTACGCCTTATTTTGCCAGAAAGGATTTGGAAACTACAAAGGTGGCCAAGGGTTGGGGAAGAAAAGAAATTGAGTAAAGCTCGGAAAACTTTAGATGAAATTGTGGAAAAGTATATTACAATAAAGGAACAACAATTAAGTTTCTCCGATGATGATGATCAAGAGAGTTTCGATACATTGAAATGCTTTTTGACAAAAGATGAGATCGGTGGATCGATGGCTCACCCCTACGGTACAATTAGAGACACCATTATAGGTCTCACGTACGCAGGGCGAGACACAACTAGTGCAGTTCTTACTTGGTTTTTCTGGCTGATTTCGGGGAACCCTTTTGTCGAATCCAAAATTAGAGAAGAATTTATCAGTAAATGAAGAAGAAAAGTGTCGAGTAATGTTCAACAAAGAATTGTTAAATAAGCTAACTTATTTACATGGATCTCTATGTGAGACATTGAGGCTATATCCTCCAATTCCTTTTCAACGTCGAGCTGCTGTTCAAGGAGACATTCTTCCAAGTGGCCACAATGTTGGTCCCAATATGAATATCGTGATTTGTTCGTATGCTGGGAAGGATGAAGTCCATATGGGGAGAAGATTGCCTCAAGTTCAAGCCAGAGCGATGGATAACTGAAAGGGGAGTGATAAAAGTTGAGCCATCAAACAAATTCCAGGTATTTAGTCCAGGGCCTAGGATTTGTCCAGGAAGAGAGTTGCCTTTTACTAGAATGAAAGCTGTAGCAGCTACAATTATCCACAACTACCATGTTCAGGTAGTGAAATCTGAACCTGCGACTCCTGTTACTTCAATAATTCTTCACATGAAAGATGGGTTAAAGGTTAGGGTCACTAAGAGATAGCTTAAGGCTTGAGGAAGCATTATTTACTTCATTAGGATGCAGGTGTTGCTTCCACTTTCTTTTACATACATAAATAAGGGCTACTGTGTCTTCTAGATAGCTTGATGTATGTCCTTTCGATTCTCTGTTGCTTGGTGGAAATTAAGGGGCTCTGTTTTTAGTACGTGCAAATTAATTTTATTTTATTTTGATAGGAAAAATTGGCCCCAAGTATGGGGATTGAACAACACATTCCTTACAGAAGGTATAAACAACTGGTTATAAACCATTTTTTGATGTTCAACACTATTAACTCCATTATTGACATTCCCGAGACCAGCAGATCACATACACTATAATGTAACCAATTCTGAGGAAAGGCACACGGAAGAAAGAGAACTAAGTTAAGAAAAAGAAGTGGGGGAAAAGTACAAGAGATTTTTTATTTACTCACAGCTGTGCACCGTAAATTAGGAGAATATTGCAGTAACCTTGAAACAAGATCAACAGCTTCTGGAGGCATGCGTTTGTGGAAAATCTGATGAAGAAGAAAATGTATAGTACATTAGCTACTAAAGCAGTTATGCACTTTTTCCGAAAGAAAAGTATTTAAATCTTTTAGTTTACAATACCTTGTGCCATGGATAAGCTTTAATTTGAGGGAATTTGAACTCTGTATAGTTAGGGTTCATGCATTTTATTTCCTCCCTTGTTGGAGTACCCAAGACCTATTAAAAAAAAATCAAATACGACGTGCTAAAGCAAGGATCAAAGCTTTCCTGCTAATAGGATGGATTTTTTATTTATAAAAAAACGGTCATCATGCCTAACATTACCACAGTTTGTTGCAGCCCAAACAGATAACACCATTTTCTAAATTACGTTCACAGATTACTAACAAAAACTTATTTCACAAACTTCAGGTTAATCACATAACACAAAACCAACATAAGCCAAAATCAAAAATATGTTGACAGCACTTTATATACTAATAATCACATCCTTTACATACATATCAACCATCAAGCTGATGGAAAATACCAACAGCAGCCCACAAGTGCCAGAAAGAGCACAAGGAAACTACTGCCTCTATCCAAAAGAAATTAATTAAAAAAAGAAGAAGTTATGGGTTCCTGCAAGACAGAATGAACAAGCTGAGAGTGAGAGACAGCAATTACCTTGATAATCTCAACAAGCTGATCAACTCCACTGTCACCAGGAAACAAAGGCTGGAAAATGGAAACAGAAAAAGTAGTAAAATTCATATAGTTCATATATTCAGAAGAAAAATCGACTTCGTATGCAGAAGCTAGATATGTCTACCAGTGCAAGAAGTAGCTCAGCAAGAACACAGCCAGCAGACCAGATGTCAATAGCCATAGTATACTCAGTTGCTCCAAATATAAGCTCCGGAGCTCTATAATACCTAGAACAGATGTAAGAAATATTGGGTTCCCCTTTTACCTGCCAGAAAGTGACAAAAATCAAATAATTCTAGTATTACAAACAAAACATATAAAAGTAAAATCAGCAGCAAGGAGAGAGCAAAAGCAGTAACTTACCAAAACTTTGGCACTCCCAAAGTCGCATAGTTTGAGCTGGTGTGTATGAGGATTCAGCTGCCAAAACAATAACATGCATGGACATTATTCATTGTAAATCAACTGCATTATAACGTCCAAATCAGTTCTCAACATAAACTAAGAACATTGATAAGTTGGCATATACTATATGAGTATATGTTAATAGCAGCAATAATTACCGAACAGCACCAATCCTACTTGTCAATTATTAAAGATCTTTCTTTATAATATAAAAAAATCACCACATATTTCAGGTGCAGTATCACTGTGAAAGTGCAATTATCAAAATCATTTGGATACGGAAACCCACATTCTACATAAAATAAAACTAGAATGTGGCGACAATGGTATTTATCAGTGTTCTAAAAGGCGGTTGCCTAGGCGGGCCTAGGCGCTAGGCCCCCCTCTGCCGCCTCGCCTAGGCCAAAAAATCCTTCAAGGAAATTAGGCGGGACCTAGGCGGGGCCTAGGCAGAGATTTTTTACTATCATTTCAATATCAAACTACCACAGATGAATTCCTAGCTAATATTAAGGTTATATTTGAGAACATAAAATTACCCTTAAAAGTCGCCGTTTTATAAATGTATCTCTAATTTTGGAACGGAGGGAGTATAATTTATCATAAAGAGAAATAGAGGACAAGGAATCTTCAAAAATTACATGACGCTTAGAGATCACATAATTGGAACATGAAAAAGTAGTGCTATTTGAAAGGAGAGCTCACTCTCATTGCTAAATAAATATTGAAATTTTCATATTGAAACATGCCACAGTTGCTACTCAAATTAGTCAAAATCATTTACCCACACGTCTAACAAGTACATTGAACTCTTCACATACTATTGAGCTTTTTTTTCTTATTATTTTTTGATATCCATTTTCCCCTTAAAAGACTTGAGTCATTTTTAAACTACTGAAATTGTTTTCCACTAAGAGAGGAAATGAATTGAAAAGAAGAAATTGATTACTCAATTTGACGTTCTAAAGTAGGTTTCTATGTTAGGCACATGCATTTCAATTTTCAACCATACGATGGCATTAGAATGGCTCTACTAGTAACCTAGGTTTGAGGCAGTTACTCCAGTCTCCACATACACAGAAGGTACAACAATTCTTACCTAATAATTTCAAATTCAAATTTCTTCCAATTTATGTTCACAATTCATTAGCTTTATGAACATATAACATGTGCATACTTAGGAACCAGCCCAAACTGATTCTGAAAAACTGATTGCAATAAGCCTAATTATTTGATCAACTTCGAGCAACCGTCCAACACACGTTGGTTGAGAGAGTAAAGCACAATACTCCGTCCGTTCCAAATTATGAAATCATTAATGACTTTTAAAAGTCAATCTGAGATGATTTCAAATTCAAAATTGATATTGATTCATCCAAAATTACGAACAATATATCTTATAATTAGTAGAATTTTTTAGATAATATACAATTTTCATCGTGGACTAAAATTATAAAAATCTAACTTAATTTTGAATTTGATAATGTTTCAAATTAACTTCAAAAAGTCAATAATGATCTTATATTTTGGAGCAGAGGGAGGCATGTATAACATAAACATACCAAAAGATTTTGAGGCTTGATATCTCGATGGCACACTCCAATACTGCGATGAATGTAAGACAAGGCCCTGAAAATCTGTCATATAGCAGCATGTTAGACTTGCACATCGATAATTGACAAAATAGAACTTTATTCCCAAGAAAGGAAAAACGTGTAAGATAAGTTCAATTAGTTACAAAACCATGGATCATAATCCCAGAGTATTATTATCATCATCATTATTATTTTAATAAGTAATAATGTATTATTCAGAAAGGTATCAAAAAAAGATGTTGCAGTGCTGCCCAAGTGTTTGCAGAGTATACAAAAAGGAGGATAATAAAAAGACCCGCAACGGAGCCTAAACACCAAAAGAAAACACAAATCGAACACCAAGGCCAAACTCTAATAAAAATATCAATAAAAGGCACAACCGAGCAAAGGTACACTTCATTTTGCCAAAAAATAACAAGCTCTAAAATAAAACAAAAAATGAATAAGAACAATGGGTCTGTTAGGACACTTGCTAGGTTAGGGAAAGAAGATAGAAGTATTTAGGGTAGTTTCATGTCTGAAAAGAGGTAGAAGATGACAAAAATAGATAATAGGGAGAGATTAAAGGTACCACAAAATGTGAGCAAACAACCTGATTTCAATTCATAACATTCATGCTTACATTCTCTTGCATCTACACATTTATAGGGCTATAGAAGTAAAGACTATACTACCGGTCTACCCTCACAAACTAATTCATGCAGCCGCATGGAATGAGCTGCTCTCTAGAAACTACTACCACTACAACTAAATATTAGTCACTACTATGCCACTCAGAAATGCTACTTGACAGGGCCGCTCCTTTCCTTAAAAAATATATATAGTACCTCTACACTCCAAATAACCCATCAAATGCAATGCGGCACCTTATTCCACATAGCTCTCCTTCTCTAAGGAACTGGAAATACCCTTCCAGGCTTCTACAAAGAAGCAAAAATAAATTCTGGCATCACAGAACATATAGTCCAATCACTTAATAATACTTGCAAACAAATAATACCTTAGTGAAAACAATAAATCTGACGATAATATCTTGTGCCAACATCAACATCTAGAATCAAGGATGAAACTACAAATTTTACTCAACCAAATAGTAGAACGAGGAAAGATAAGCAATAGAAAGAGAGAAGAAAGATAAGCAATAAAATGAGGCCCAATATGCCAGTCTATCTAACTGAGCCTATAATTTATGATATGTAGACTTCTCCCCTATGCCAAAGCTAAGTGCTATTTTCTCCTCTTTCACCTTTTCTTATGGAAAAAGGAGGGTTATGGGTATGGTGTCGTCTATGTAATTATCCCAAGCACTTCGCTCCATCAGCCAAGAGTAAGTCGGCACCTAAGATTGGTTAGCCAAATATTTTGACCTCTAAGTCGATTGAACAACTAGCATAAGAGGATATAGATTGATAAATTATAAGTGAGTAATTCTAGCAATTGATATGAGGCTGCACTTTCTGTGAACAATATGGAGCTAAATTAACATCTACTTGCACATCTCAAGACACAAAAATAAGTCCGATAGAGAAAACATTATTACATTTAATTAAACATTCCTACATAATACAGATTAAAACTCAATGAATAACACCATACCTGATATGTATACAGCTTCACATAAATAAGTGGCATGCTTTGGTTTAACTTATAGTAGTGTTTGATTACTCGATGAACTGTTTCAGGAACAAACTCGAGAACAAGATTAAGATAGCGTTCATCCTTTTCTGTTGTAGAAAAGAAGGAATGCTTCAAAGAAACAACATTTGGGTGATCAAGCAGACGCATGGTTTGCAACTCTCGATTTTTGTATCTCTTGTCTTGAAACACCTTCTTGATAGCCATCGATTCACCCGTCTCTAAGCATTTAGCCTGAGCAAACACAGAAAATCAGCATGAAACATCAAGGACATTAAAATATTGACCCCCCGTCATTTAAATTGCTAAAAACAACATGAAATATTACCTGGAAAACAACTCCAAATGATCCATGTCCTACAACACGCTCAGCCATGTAACTGATAGTCTGTTATTAATGGATAAATTTCAATAAGGAAAAAAAACAAATAAAAAACAACCAAATGAAATTATGAAAGAAATATAACTTCAAAGACAACCTAAATATAAGGTAGACCTCTGTTACATGAACACGAGGATGTCTATCCGACTCTATCAGGCCCAAGTGACGTCTAGGTGATGAACCCATGCTGTGACTTTGAACTGTCCAATCAAATATGAGAAATTGGATGCATTCGCATACTATTATACAAATTACATTTGTTTTGACTTTATGTAATTATAAAACTTATAACTGACAATATAAACATACATATATACATGTATTTTTTATCTCATTCAGAGTTTAGATGCTGTGGATTTAATGAAGAATGTTTTTATAAAATTAGGTTAGTTCAAAGTGAAAAAGAACATTCATCTGTGTACAACACTTGGTTTCGGGCACATCACAATCTCACAACACTCATGTTCATCAACCCCAAGTCCAGGAGTCATATGGGCAATAGTGCCACTGCACCATAAATGGTAAAACAACATATATATGTAATGTAACCAGTAGATTGAATAATGATAAGGCTAAACTCGGTCATTTTTTGCGCCTAACAAGCTTATATAATCTATCAAAATACATGCCCAGAAGGTTAACAAAACTCATAACATTAGGGCAACAAATTTTTTATTGTTGAATAATGTTGCAATATTTAATCCATTCAGTTAAGCCTTTTCCAATCCTAAAACAGGAATAAGAGAACTTGAACATCAAATGAACAGCTCAAGAAATACAAAATACACACCTTCTGGAAGCTTTCTCAAAGTGATTTCACGGAATACAGGAGCAACCCCCACCCCGTGGCAACCTCTTGTTCTTAAACTAACAAAAAATAGCGGGCCTAAAATGACTATAAAGCATATTCAACTGCAAGCATGAGATATTGTGGTCTCTACTTAGTTCTTTCCCATGTTTCAATAACGTCACATCAAAAGCTTTTTGATAGGTTTTTAAAAAGGTACCCATTTTCAGAATATATAAAATTAAGAATGGGAAAGTATAATAAGTAACAATATATGAAACCAGAATGAAGATAATCAAACTGCTGTAGAGCAGTCAGCAAATATATAAACCTAAATAGAGACAAATTTTAGATACTCAAACAGCAATGTAATATACACTGCACTAGATCTTAAAATTAGTCAAAAAGAAAAAGAAGTGAATACCTGTTTTGGCTGGCCATTTTGACCACCAATAGTTGTAACTATTATATGACCCGTCTCTGTCCCATTGCCATCAACAACAGTTGCTTCCATTTCCTATAAAATCAAAACACCTTATATTTAATAGCAACTAACTAATTAAAAAAAAATCTATGAAAAATTAAAAAAAGCAGCCTTAAACTTTTTCTGCACATACTTTATTGTCCTTGATTTTCATGTCATTCATCTCCTCAAGCAATCTATCAACCCCAACATTTTGTTCACTGGATTCTCTTAAACCAGAGGTAGGTGCTGCACCCACTGAAGCCATTTGCTAAGATAAAAATATCCTCCTTGCTATATTAGCCCAACAAGCAACTCATTTACCTGCTAATTGAACAACATGAAACTGATGGACTCACTACACAAAAACCAGATTAATATGCCAAATTTTCTTTCTTTCTTCTCTTAGGTCAACAAAAAAACTAATTTGAACACATAAAAGTCGAAACTTGAGAGAGTAGCAATCCAGACAATAAATATACTAGCCAGTCAAAATGCACTGAAACATAAATCAGAATAATTACAATGACACACATAAGATAAAATATGAGGTAGGTGCACACCCACTGAAGCCCATTTGCTAAGGAAAAGTATCCTGCTTATTCACATAACCCAATAAATAAATAAAACCAGCATAGTATTTAAGTGACTTCCATTTACACCCAAAAGAAATGATAGGTAAGTTGATTTCCAATTACAAGAAAAATCAAGTCTTTTTCTACCTTGAGGATGGTTTAAGGGAAAACAACAACAAAAATAATAAGTTATAAAATTACACCCAAAAAATTCAAAAAAAGAAAAAGAAAAAAGAAGAAGGTTATATACTGCTGCCTACAAAAGAGGAATTTGTATAAAATTGCAATTAATTCTTAAAATCTTAAGTGTGGACATCCTCAATGAATTTGAATTTTTAAAATATACAGTAGTTCTATTATGCCAGGGGTAGACATGGCAATACAGTAGTTCTATTATGCTAGGGGTAGACATGGCAATGGGACGAGTATTATACGGGGTGACCCCTCCCACCCCGTCCCCAAAACGCTCTACTACAACCCCGGTAGGATTTCCACTTTTTCCCCAAAACCCGTCTCATTAGATTTGAGGTCGGCCAGGGACCTGTTGGGAATGAGCACAATCAATCTAGCTGTCAGAAAAGCTGACCACAGGCATGGTTAAGGGTAACAACAATTAAGGAGCCTTGATAATTGCTTTCTACATCACTTTATATGGTATTCAACTTCAGTAAATATTACTTTTGTATTACTTCGAGTTCTTTCTGAGAACCTAGTTATAAATTATAACTTAACATGGCAGTTTAACATCCATTATATGATGTATCACTGGTGCTATAATTTTTAATCCCAATTATACACATCCTTTCTATCAACTGAACGTTCTATAGTTAAGTCTATGCTAAAAGGCATCTCCACGTGAGCACCCTATCCAACGTCGAACTTTGGTGATGGAAATGAGAGGTTAACTCCTATAAACATTTGCTATTAATCCCTCCATCCTAAATTTACCGTCCAAAATTGAAACAACGGAAGACTATTAGAAGAATAGAAACGATCACAAGAATTGAATCTACGAAACTTTACAATCACACGAATTCACAAAGTAGTATAAAAACTGACTAAGCAACCACAATGTATTGATAAAATCTGAATCAGTAAGAGTTTGTTTCATAATAGAGACAATTTAAAATCCAATAAACTTAAAAATTAAGCACAAAATGTAAACGAACCCAAAAATAATTAAACCTACTAGGATAACCTAAATAATAAATTGAAAGATAATAATTGTTTAAAATTTCCATACATCCCAAAATATAACTCAATCTTCAGTGATAATCTACCCCGTGTCATTCCCTTTTCTTGGAGAAAATTCAACCAAGAATTTTAAAATTTACAAGTATCAAGCACCGAGAGTTAGAAATTTACAATCTCCTTTGGACAAATTTTGCACGACGTTGTTGCTCCAAGAAAATATTTGGAAATAATTCTGTTATAATCAATGCCTTCATATTAACCTACACTTCCAACAAATGATTAAGAATGATGAAATCAAAATTTTCCAAGTTGGTGAACATATGACATGATCGATCTCAATTTCTATAGCATTTGCATCCTTATGTCATGTTGACTCCAAATCATGATCCTCCTCAACTACTAAGTTTGGTACGTCTTTAACTATAACCCCTTCTTCAACCTACTCCTTCGTGTCTTTCACACACTATTAGAAAGGACAGATCACATGATTGAGAAGTAGAATTGATGACACTACAAGTTCTTTGAAGATTTTTCGTGCAGGCTAAGAATTTTTTGTAATACCTACTAACTTCAACAATTAGAAAATTAATATCCTTTTGGCGCTCTTCTTTTCTCAACTTCATATCGATATTTCAACTTGTCAAGTCTATAATATGTTTCCTCCAATTCCTCTAAAAGATCATCATATTCAGGTAACAAATTTTTACGATGACACGCATGAATTTCATAGTCTTCGCCTGTGTAGCATAAAACATTTTAAATATCGAGACAAAACAAAATTCCCTTTTCCTTCTCTTTTTTTTCTTCAGGAATTAATGTGAAACCACTAAGACACAATGGCTGGATAGTAAAAAACGAGAACTTGTTGGACTAAACACAGACTTGTGATTACCTTGAAGTACAAAAGTGACTTTATGCCAAAAAATGATATTTTATCGATGCAAAACTAGAACAAACTCATCAAAGATCTGCGACAATGAATTTCTATGGTGTTTAACGCCGTTGATGGAGAATGAAGTGCTACAACAAGATGATTCCAACCGAATATTGAAATTTCTTTCACTATAGTAACATTTTTTTTATTATTAAAACAGAAAATTAATAGATAAATTCGACTAGTTTTAGCTAGTCCATGCGATGAACGAACGGTTGCTTGCAATCCCCAGCTAAGCAGCTTTGATCGACATCATTCCCCGTTCCATTGACATAAAAGTGGGTTGTCTCTTGCTTGATTAGTAGAATTGTCCTCGTCGTGGACTAATTCTCAGGCTCTAATACCAACTGACACAACGGAAGACTAATAGAAGAATAGAAACAATCACATGAATTGATTCTATGAAACTTTACAATCACACTAATTATCAAAGTAGGATAAAGTTGACCAAGTAGCCACAATGTATTGATAAAATATGAATAAATAAGTTTTTTTTTCTTCATATAATAACTCTCAAAGACTATTTATATTACCTAAGACCTACAAATAAATAAAATTAAAAATTAAGCCTAAAACATAAACGGACCCAAAAGTAATTAAGCCTACTAGGATAACCTAAATAATAAATAAAATTAAAATAATTGTTTAAAATTTCCAAACATCCCATAATATAACTGATAATCTTCCCCGAGTGAAAAATGATAGACACGCCACTTGAGAAAATTCCATTTCATCATCTTCATATCAATATATCAGGCTTACCAGGTAAACCAATAGTAACCTCCCCACCCCCACCCCCACCCCCACCCCCACCCAAAAAAAAATCTGAATTTTGTACTAATGTAGCTCATGATGGCAATAAAGCAGTTTGCAAATTTCAAGCATTTTGGGATTTTTCCAAAATGGAAAGGTGGACAAATAATATGGGATAGACCATAGAGGGAAATACTAATGATTAATAACTAGAGCCAACAGTCAAATTGCTTGAACTGAAACCACATAGACAAATAATCGTACCCTGTGAGTAACACTAGGGTTTCAACAAATTTGGGATATCAAATAGTGTTGTTATTACATTGGTTGACTATATAAATTGTGAATGGTCATTTAATAAATTTTATTAAAATATTCATGAAATTCATTTGAGCCGTAAGATTACTCTATACCCCATAGAAACCGTTTCTTGAAAATATACATTCTTTTTAAAACACAAGAATTGTCTGCTTAAACTGAACCTAATCAATATCATACACAGTCCTGATGACCAGACCAATTATGTTTCAAAGCCTCAACTTGACTGTTGCGACAACCAATAACCAGTAATTACTAATTAGCAACCTTACCGACTATATTTTATATAGATATATAAGTTCCTCTGTTTATACGAAGTGCAGTACTAATGTCCACTGATGCAGCTACTATGCACAATAGTTTTCATATAAAATGCTCTTGCTCGAGGTACTTCATCATTATTTACTGATTTGCAATAAGTGAGTATGAAGACTGAACCAACTTGGGAAAATCTAAGGAGACAAAACAAACTGTGTAAGAAGTTTAGTGAATTTAATTTGAAAAAAAGTAAGCCAGTGTTAGATTGGACTAGGAGGTTAAGGGAGAAGAGTTATAATCAATATGTCACTTATAGATCTTATACATGAATAATGTATATCAAACCCAATTATTTACTAGTCCGAACTGTGTTCATCCTCTCTGTTTATGGTGCTTGAAAACAGAACCCAAAATCCCGACAAAACAAACAAAACCACCAAATTCTCACCATTTATAAATAAATTCCCTGAATAGGCAAGCTTAACCGTTATCTATATTACAAATAAATAAATTAAAAAAAACAACATAAAATCATAACTTATAAAAGTATGGAAACACAATCCAACTACAAAGCCCTAAAATTTAATTAAGTATATACATCAATAGGGGGAAAGTGGAAGATAAAACTGTACCGATTGAATTTGGGATCATGAGGACCGAAATTGTCATCCGAGTGAGTTGTGATAATTGATAGCGTAGATGACACCATGGACCCAAGACAGATTGATAAACGCAGATGGACAGAGAAACAAAATCCCAATTATTTTATTTTAATTTTATTTATATTTCTAATTTTGCAGTTTTTATTTTTCACCTTTTCTTCGTATTTGTGTAGTGTGGTGTGGTGCATAAAAATTAGCACTTGAAAACATGTCCATTAAATATATACCGGTTGCCAGACGCAATGCGAAGTAAATAAAAGTTTTATGAAATTTAGAAGACTAAATAAAAAAATAATTAAAATTACAGGCAAAAGAATAAAAAAAAAGTCAGTAAGTAAAAATTTTTGATATAATAAGTATCGGTCCGGATCTTAAGTTAATCCCTTATTCAACTCACCCGAGCTCACCCCCTTAGCGACGGACCCGGCGACGATTCGATTATACAACCGGCGTCTATACTTTTAGCGACGTTATATGTTATCCGTTGCTAAAAATATAGACGACGGTTGTATGACCGAACCGTCGCCGGATCCGTCGCTAAAGAGGGGTGAGCTCGGGTGAGTTGGATAAGGGGTAAGTTTAAGATCCTGACCGTAATAGTATTTCAACGCATACACATGTATTAAAATAATTTGTCAAGGTTATGGAGTCACGGAGACATGGGCCGGAGTTGGTGGAAATTTGTCCGACTGGTATTGGAAAACTCCCGATTATCAAAAAAAAAATCTTAAAATTAAGAAATAATAACTTTTAAGCACCATAATAATCAGAATGGCCAATAGTCTTTATTGTATTTGTGCATATATCATGATATGTTTTTGAATAGGGACTGTCAATCTCTCTTACTATTATTCATATATCAGAACATTTTGAACATCACAATTGAAATACCAAATCTCAAATTTTACTGAACAAGCTTCTCAAAATTGAAATATCAAATAATCTAATCTAAAGTCTAAACTATGAACAGATAAATCTCAACCAAAAAACAAGTATAAATTTTACTCATCAAGCTTCTCAAATCCGTCCGATACCAGAATTTGCACAACCCAACCCATCTCTCTCTAAGTGCAGGAAAACGTAGAAATTCAAAATTCACCAAACAACCAGCATAGCAGCGCAGATTTATGGAAGAAAGAAGTTGATGATACTGAAGCGGATAGCTAAAAGGCAGGTCCAAATATGTGCATTAGCCTCCACTTTGTGCAGAGAATTGAGGTACTCGGCCAAGTGGAATGACTAGATCCTTCATAACTTCATACTCTTCTGCACTTATTTGTGCACCATCCAACACCTATCCAGTCAGAAAACGTCAAATATGGTGTTAAATACTTGCGTTACAAAATCAATAGACCTTTACACAAATCAATTATTATTATTATTTTTTTGTAATTAATAGATAACAATAAATATTTGTAATCATCCATCTCAATATTTGGGCATCATCTCATAACATCTTTTAGTTTCAAGTTCTAAAACCAGCAATCTCTATTTATCATTTCTTGTCAACCCTTGTCGTAATTTTTTTCATATTTCTAGTCTCTTCTGCTGACCAACTTCTTTTCAGAGATGTCAAATGGCTACGAAACATTTTTAACTACCAAACAATGGAAGTTTATAAGCTGGGAAAGTTCCATAAGCCTTAATATGGAGGACATATCTATCAATATATGACTCTCTCTTCCTTCCAACAAATAACTTTATAAATGAGCTTATGACTCCAGCCTAGATACAACAAAAATGTCCATAATCTTCCATTACCATTAAATTTACGTAAGATGTGTTCCCTATGTTCCAGTTAAAGAGCCCTTCTCCAAATATCCCACAAAAAAATATATAAAACTGAGCTACCATCTCATTGAAACTGGAGTTTTTATTCAAGTGAAAATATCAATAGAACTTGTTATATTTGTTTGCGATTATGTTGCATGAGATTGGAAAATCTAGTAATACCTTTACGCACTTTTTTATCCTTGAATTAGTCCTAAGATGACAATCTCCTGAATATTTCTTTTGTTTCTAAAGTCATTTATGAGTGACTATATAATCCCAAAGGGGATAGGTGGGATTAAATAGTATCCCCATTTGATGTATCAAATGGTCTTAGAAGTGAAAATATAGTCCATAGATTGTCATGTACTAATTAATCCAAGGATAAAAAGTGCTTAATGATTTTAAAGTAGTAAAACTAAGTATAAATAGTCAAAATCTCATGCTTCATTATTGCAACAAACATATCTTAAAAGGAATTGTCCTCAAGCTTTCCCAAGAAAGTTGACTTTAAAATGGACACTTTAGGTTTTGGATAAGAGACCGAGGCTAGTATATATACTAGCATGTTCTCAAAATTTGATAAAGTATGATTTTATTATAAAATATCATTTCCTTTTATTCCTCTCTCTGTTGAATAGCTTTCATTAAGCTTGTGATACTGCATAATGTCAAACAGTTTCTGACCTGCTTCTACATATAAATAACAGTTTCTGACCTGCTTCTATCCATCCATCTGCGGGTGGCTGGGTTGGGAAAGTGTTTAGGAGTAGCCAGAAGTATAAATGCAAAGCAACTGTGTTGTTATTTATAGCAGCTAATTCCGGAGAGGTGTTGAAAGAAATTTCATATGAAACAAAGTAGAAAGTTAAGATTTTGAGTTTTCCCACATTGGATATGAGAAAGTTGACATGATAACAATCCATGACAGATTTGAAAATCTTAATAAAGCATGAACATTATTAAGGATCTCACCTTGTGAAACAACCTTCTCCCACTTGTCATGTGTGGGGGATGATTGAAGGATCCGAGAAACAGAAAGAGCATCAATAAACAGAAGAACAATTACTTGCCACTGCTTTATTCTGAATGGAGGAAGTGGATCCATAAAGGACATTGTATCAAGCAAACGGACTGTTAACACACAACAAATCACCAATTTAAAATGATTTCAATAATAGAATTCAAATAGAAATCACATAAACTGAATTCAAAAACATGGAAAAAGTTATAAACCATTAAAACTCATATAAATGACACGATTAAAATAATCTAAGCAGCAGTACAGTGTACAGATTGCCCAAGTCAAATAACTACCAAAAACCCAAGAGGTATTAGGAAACTCTTCCAACCATTTCTTTTCCTAATCCTAAATTTATAGCTTATCATACAACTATGTTGTCAAATTAAGTGAGCCAATGGGATGAGTGATGGTTAACCATGCTAAACTAAAGAAACATAAAACAACTGACCGTAAAACATACAAACTTGTTCAATCAGCGTGAGTGCTTAAACAAGAAAAGTGTACTTGAACACATTGAAAATATGAGTAAGATATAACATTAGTATTTGGTATGAAAGACTTAAATAATACAGAAAAATGGGAGAGAAGATTAGCCTTCTGAACAAAGGAAATAGATACAGGCCTATGCACTATATAACTCTCAATGTTCAACACTCGACAATACACTTCAATATGATGCCTAAATTGCATTCATAATAAAGGGAAACATAACTACTCCCTCCATTCCAAAACTAGAGATACATCTCTTAAACGGCGACTTTTACAGATAAATTTATGTTTCTAAATGTACCCTTAGTATTAGCTAAAGTTTATTAGTGGTGGTGTGATGCTAGAAATAGCAGCAACAAGGTAATTGCAAAATTAGAGATATCATGTCACTTTATAGTCTTAAAACAGAAATGCAACTCTTTTTTTGGAATAGACTGAAAAGAAAAACTTATCTCTAATTTTGGAATGGAGGGATTAAAACTTATGAGCAAGACAAATTGTAAAGTGAAGTGCGGAAACACACCCGGCAGATCCAGGGGTAGTTTTTTATGGAACCAAAGCACGTCGCATGCCAATTACAGAACCAAAAACCAGATATCTTATGTCTAATTAAAATTTGAAGCCTTTTGGCAAGTGTAAGAGTGTTCTTTTTCTTTGAGGGGCCCGGAAAGAAGACCTTCTGCAGTTTTTAGCCCATGACATGGAGATGAGATAAACCAAATAAATAAATATAAGAAACAGAAGTGGTTTAACAATAATCGCCATTAAAGTGTGACAAGTTCAAAAGAGGTACCATTCCTTGCTCGAGAGTAGATATTGGCGTTGGTAGCCTAAGATCAGCTACAAGTCCTGGCAAAGCTCGAGCAAGACATCCAGCAAGAGTTTGCTTAATTTCAGAAGAGCGACCATCCATATGTAGAATTTTATGGGGGTACTCCCTTCCATTAACAGTTACATATTCTTCATGGAAACTTTCATCCCGGCCATATATGTAAGCCAAAGAAGACGATGATATCCAGGCAAAGAGTGCCATGAACATTGTTGCAAATGGTGACAACTGATAAGACACAAAATGTGAAAGGTACTCCAACACAATTATTTTAGGGGAAATAAGTCAATAACTGAAGGTCGATATACTTACATTTAAACTAAATCCCTCTGGTGGATTGTCATACCATGAATCCTCAGAGTCAAAAAAATCAGAATGTGAAATCCCCTGTTTACTTGGCCACTTTATAAGAGCTGGTTCTATGTCCACATCCATCTCCTCCTGAGGATCCGCTTCAACCACGTTAGGAGGTTGCGGCAATAAAATGATTCCAGCTTCAGAAACTGTATATTACATGTAACGAGAAATAGAAGAGTGAACATTATAGATAAAAACCTGAATAGGATCTCAAAACTGAACCAAAGTTCCAAACACAGTTTGTAATGATGAACAATACCGGCATCAGGGACATCACAAACTCCAGATGCAACAGCTTTTGCTGCTTGGCTCAGTGCTAGTGCACAAGCTTCTGCTGATGCAAATCGCGATGAATTATCATCTTCTTTCAAGTTTGAATGGCTGAACCCTTTGGCAGTATCTTCCAATTCACTAATTTCACAAAGACTTCTATTGCCTGCAGCCTTCGCATCAGCCCACGTAACAGAGCGAGTTACTTTCTTTGAACTTGACGATTTTAGAGAAGGTCTGAGCACACTGGCATTAGATTGAACTGCTTTTCCGGTATAGGATCCTTTTCGCTTCTTCTGTAGCATCCACACTAGGGCAACTTTTGGCGTCCGGAAGGCCATTAGATACTTCTGATATATGAAGCTTGTCATTCATGTCGATTACAATCTTTTCTTCATTTAGTTCTTCAGGTTTACTTTTAGAACTTCTTAGGGGATGATCATATGGTGTGTCCACTGCGGTGAGCTGATTATCCATTTCTTTAAAACTCACTTCTCTTTTTGATTCTTTAGCTTTTGAACTGGAGCCATTCTCCGTTAGAGGCGATGGTAGTTTTGAAATGCTATACTCATCTTGAGTAATTATAGTGCTCATGAAGTCAAACTCATTAAACATCGTGTCTTTTTCCTTGTCTGGCTTGATATAGCTCGGTCTAGACACTGCCATGAACAATATTATTTTAAGCTCAGTTAGCAGAAAAGTATAAATTTTAATGAAACCAATAGATACTTCATTCAAATTGAACAAGAGCAATATCAACAAGATTAAACTAATCTTATACACTATATCGGCGCAAGTTAAGGAATGAGATAATTTATTTTAAAGACTTGTCTACCTTCTTTCCGATTTTTCGAATGTGAGGCTTTGGTATTATGATCTCTCCGCGGAACATAGCCTTCAATGGCATTCGATGGACCTATCCACTCCTCCATCGAAACTTCCCCGACATTAGTATCTTCTTTTTCCTGAATCTTCAACTCCGATAACCCTAAATCTCTGTTCCTCCCCAACTCATCCTCTTTAGGATTTACACTTATTTCTTCAAACAATCTCAGAACTTCATCAAGTTTTGATGGGTGAAGAACTGAACACCTTTCTTCCTGCAGACCCCCGGCAAATGCTCGACTATTAACAACACAACTGGTTGAACAGTACATGTATGTTTCATGAAGATCATAAACCTTATGCTCCTTCAACGAAATGCGGTATCGTCCCTTTCTTCCTGGTCGTTCAAAAGGCAAAGCATTGTTGCAAAGTGGGTAGCCACACATGTTTGCAATTGATCTCTCAGTAACAACATCTTGGTAGTCGCTATGAGACATTAAGGATCCGGCAGCAAATAGTTGACCTTCATCACGGATGCCATTGAAGAGACAAAGTTGCAGCTTATGGATGGCTTCTTTCACAGGGACTAGTCCGTCCTTGGCCATGTGAGAAGCTTTACTGACACAAAATATAAGATCTGCTGCAGAATTAGCATAAAATCTAGAATAATTTAAGTATTTTAGGTAAGTAATTAGATAAGATAAACAAACTAGAGTTCAAATAGTAGAAATCCCCAATCTCCAAAGGTAGGAGGAATTTATAGAGGTATCCAAGAGAGTTTCCACTGTCCTCTGATTCTTGCTTCTTATTTATAAATGTAAAATAATCTTATGATGATAAATATCTTATTGATACTATCCTGTATCCACTTTCAAAGCAATTCAAGAGGCACGAATTTCACGATGTGCCTTGCTGCAAAACAATATTGTTTTGCAATACTCATTGTTTTCCAACTATTTGTTTTCCTAGAAAAAAAAGAGTAGATTCTAACTAGTAGTAACAAGTTTGGAGAATCCATATTTAAAAATATATATATAACTTTCAAACTTGTGCCATTCACATGTTTTAAATTCTATGCCAAAAGTATGTCGTTCCTACATGAAGATAGTGTTCTTTAATACTGTTTTTCTTCCTACAAGAATTGCCTTGTAGATGCTAAAGAAGTAGTCCTACAAGAATTCCTACAATAATTCTATGCTACTATTTAGAAGTTATTTCCTTTGTACAAATGCACAATGGTCATATTTCATATTTTTTAAAATCCATATCATTATTGTATCTTGCTTTTTGACTTATTACTTACAAGAGGATAAATTAGAGTATTACAATCTTTTAATTAAATGATTATAATAGAAACTAAACAAGAAAATGTTAAGCTTTTCACATTCTTTTAATCAAACTCAAACACATATTTTGATAACTAAATGTAGTTAACTTAATGCTAGATAATTTATAGCATATTCATAATTTAGAATATTCAAAAAGAAACAAACAACAGACCATATATAAGTTTTCAATCACTATAGTTCTTAACAAGAATAAGAATACAGCCATAACGCACTTGTATAACACTTATAATTCTTCACCTTATTGATAAATTGGTGAGAAGGTTATAAAAATCACAGAAAAATTCCATGAGTATTATTATAAGTAGAAGGCTTTACTAACCCTTTAAACCCAAAGAAGAGTACTTATCATCAAGGTTTGGTTTTGGTTTTGGTATATACCAGATTATACTTTAAATGCTATGGAGCTGAGCTATGTGGCTATACAAATGAAGGTGGTTCCATTTCCAAGTCAATTTTTCCGATTCCTCTACCAATTCCTTGCAACGACTTGGTCAAAGCTATTATAGTTTTGTTCAATATTTTTCAAATTTGGTAATTTATCAATACACCACTAAGCTTAACGAGTATAAATTGCTCATAGGAATCACAATCCTTGCATCAATTACTAAATACAAACCGATAGACAAACATAAATTAGACAATTTTGCAACGTGCACTGCATATTAATATCCGCTGTTCACGTAATTACATATATCAAGAGGAAATCGAAATGAAAAAAAGTCATGTTTCTCGTTAAAGGTAGGGTTTGAGAGTGAAAATGAAAGCTGTGAAAATACCTAAATTTGTGCAAAATTAATCTTCCGAGCGGATTATGGAGTTCCTCGAGTACACAAAAATTTCTCCACTTTCACTCTGAAATTCGAAGTGTATTAGAATGGAGTTCATCCAAGAGGGAAGTGATAATCAATGGCATGATCGAGTTATTTGTAATTATTAATATAGGACTGGGCTGGCTGCGAAGCCAACATGCTCGTACCGCTCGGCTTACTTATTCAACAGTTTCCTATCCCTGCTCAGAAGTGTTATTTTAGGTCATTTATTCAATTTTTCCGCTATGTTCCTTATATTATTTTTTAAATAATAAAATTTAAAATTTAAAATTTAAAAATTCCAACCGTTAAAATATTAAATTAATAATAATCTTATAATTTATAAAAGAGAGTATAATTTATCAATTATATTCCACCGTAAAATAATTTTTATTTATTTTAAATTTTAAATAATTTATGGAGTGAGTATTGAATGGATTGTAATTGTAAACGTACATAAGATCAATATTAACTTTTAAAAAGTTAATTTGTGATATTTTTAAATTTAATATGATTAATTTAAATTTTGAAAATAATAATTTTATAATTAATAGTACTTTTATAATATTTATAATTATATTGACAAAAATTAAATAAATTTGATATCTAGAAGCTTTTGCACTTATTGTGATTTTTTAGAGGTTACACATAATGAATTGGCTCGGTCGAGACTAATATTGAGTTACTTAGATTTGATTGAGTATAAATTAAGATTTAATTAAGTTTTATTTAGTTATCGAGTCGAGCACGATCTCAAATTGAGTCTGAGCAATTTGAACTTTTTAAACGAATATGATCCGAGTATCAATATAAAATTACAATTTGAGAAGGTTCGAGTAATTTATCAAACTTTAAAATTTGCCCATATTTGAATCATTTATATTTCGAGTCGAGCTCGAATCGAATTTTTAGTTGAGCGAGTACGGATTGAACCCGAACTGTTTGCTCATTTTACTGCCTTAGTTACACAAGCTTGAAAATCTTATTCATTTTATAAATGATTTAGTTTGATTTGTTTAATTCACAAAAGTAATAATTTTTTTATTTTAAAATTAAAGATATTATTTGATTTTTAAGATCAAATGATAACACATTAAATTTTAAATTAATGTGAATTTGTTTAATTTTGATTGATACATTTATTATAATTGTATAGTATATAACAAAAATTATTAACCATAAAATTTATTTTATTTTAAAAATTTTACGAGTCATGCCAATATTTAAGTTTAATATGCTGATGTTCGATCTTAAAAATCAAATTATTATATCTTTAAATTTGGATTGAATGAAATATTTAATATCACGTAAATGAATTGTTCATTAAATTTTTATTTTTTATTATATTCACTTTCTCTCACTACCATCTTAATTATTTATTTTCCAATTTCCCTTTCTTATGTAAAGTTAAGTTAGTTTGACTTAACTCAAGTTCGACTCTTTTTTATTTAATTAAATTTTAACTTTGTTCTCAAATGAAACTTGATTGGGTTCTCTAAATTCGACTTATTAAATAAATCAAATTCTATAACAAATTTCATGTTCACTTTAACTTAAACTCCACACAATTTCATCATCACATGCCAAAGTTTCAATTTGACTTATTTACAACCTCATAATTAAAATATGCAAGTGAATTTTGGTATTTCATCTGACACAAAATTGATAAATCCTAAAAAAAATTAAACATGAGGGACTGATTATGTAAATATGTAAATCTTTCTCCTTCCATCCTAACCCTTTAAATAGTGGATTGTAGGAACTTTCTTTTGTAAAAATGATTAAAGTATAATATTTGTTTGTTTGTTTTTTGAATATTTCTATGGTGCCAACTGCCAAGATTTTAAAAGTTAAGATTACACACTTTTAGTCATAACATGCCACAATTTCTTTAAATTTTAGTTGATCAAAAAAGATATTACTAAAATATTTTTAACATAATAATATATTATTTCATATTTATGATGTCATTGCATTAATAAAAGTTCCACAACAAGTTGACCTGATCTTAACAGCACACATCTTAATACATTTTAACGGCCCACATTTTTGTATTAAAAAGTATTCTGAATAGTTAATAAAAATATGAGTCGTTACTATTTAGAGAGTCAGTCTCTTAATACAAAAATATGAGTTGTTAAAATACATTAAGTGTACCGTACATTAAAATGCAATCAAATTAAGATGAGTATTACAAACTAGAAAACATAAAGAGACATGGAGTTCATAGTTAACCATAATGCAATTTTGTAAACTAAACTTGGGTTGAAGCTGTACTTGTGTCAGTGAAGCTGAAGCAGCGTACAAAAGGAAATCCAGCTGCCTTGGGCCGAGATAGAACTCCCAAAATAGCCAGAACCTCTATACGAAGATAGCCGGCTTCCTTCGAAACTGCAGGCACAGACTACCTTCCATCCGGTACAATATTCAACAAACAAATCCAGCTTTTCTTCCACTATTCCTAATCTACTCATTAATCCTAGATTTGCAAGCATCTGGAACTGCCAGTAGACAGATAAAAGATATAATTAAAATCCTGTAGCATTCATCGAGATTGCAGAAAAATAAGCATTTATTCTTTAGATCTCAAGAACCAAAATAAATAAAGCATCTTATACAAATAGATATCAGATCATCAAGTACCATCAAATTGAAAAAGTATTAAAATGCATGTACTACCAATACTGCCAGTCAGTAGTTAAAATTTGGAAGGAAGTAGCAACGAAGAGTGACTCTTCCGCAAATAACTGGCACATGGAAATGTCTCCTTCAGCAAATTGTCCATGAAGTGGATACAAGATTTTAAAAATTGATTGCAGAGAGAATCTAAATGTTTCTCCCCAACCGGTAACCTGATGATGACTACGACCACCTCTTGCAGCACTGGTGCAGTTTCGTCTTGCCTTCACACGCATGCAGGGGTGCATAATTAAAAGTGCGGAAATGTAAGTTTTATTAATAAATCATTATAATTGAAAAACAAAGATCAAATCCAGGTAACTGCTATGACGCAAATCTTCCCCATTACGAGAAAGTACCATGACACAAAGAACAACTAGACTAAATAAGAACCTATAATATGGCATCATGTAAAAGATAAATCTGCTAATCCACAAGATACTTGGTGCTTTGTTATAGAGAAATCATTTCTGAGAAGGGGATTAATAGAAATAAAGATACAAAAACACCAATTACTGCAAATACTAATGCAAAGACGTTTTTATAAGCAACACTTACTGGCCATGCTATTATGTCCCAGTATGAACAGTTTATATATGTATAATTTAGAGAAACACATACTCGATACTTGGAACCCATAACTATATTCAGAGTTTCAGACCATTGAATGTTACCTGGCAATTGAATTATTAAAAAAAAATTAAAGAAAAACCAAAGACAGGAATAACTAAATGCAACATCATCTGTCAAATTTAGTAAGACAGAATGGTAAAAAACACAAAATCATATTTTAAATACCTCTGCGAAAACGAAATCATTGTCAAATCTCGCTCAAACAGCTACTTCTAGAGATATTATTGACACTTTTTATACGAATTTATACAAAGGAAAAGCACGGGAGTAAGAGAACTCTCACCCGTTCACCTCAATCTGGCCCTCTTAGAGAGGCTGCCGCCACCTGAAGGTCTCCTCTCAGGTGCCCGAGACTTCCCGAAGGCCTTTGATTTTCTTCTATTTCTCTCCTCTTCACTGTCTGATTCAGCTCCTTTCTCTCTATCTGCATTGCTTGCTTCCCTTTCCAACTCTTCCCATGTTTTTCCTTCTTCCTCTTCCGAGACTTCCTCAGAATCATCTTCCTCGTCCTCATCAGACTCCACCAATGATGCGCTGTCGTCATCATCGTCATCTGACTCTGAGTCACATTGAACAATAGAAGGCTCATAACCTTGGTCCGACTCCTGCAAGTTTTCAGAATCTGAATCACTAACCTCCAAGTTCAAAAATTCCCATCCACCCTCCTGAATAAAGTGTTCTGGGTCATCGGTGATTGTCTTCAATATTGTTTTCCAATTCATATTTAGCCTACTCTCATAGTATTTAATATCTGTTGTATCAAGCCACTCCTTGATGCCATCCAATGACGACGAAGGGATCGAATCAATCCGGAAGACATCTAACTTAAAGTCCTTAAAAACAATTGCCATATCAAAGTTCTTCTGCCCAAGCCCAACTCTCTCCAGGTTAACAATTTCGATCTCACTTAAAGAAATTACCAGGAATGGTGTCTCTACGAGCTCAACCAGACAGCTTGAAGTTGGGACAATAAAGGCAGAGGATTTGTGCGGTACCCCGTGGAAGCCAAGCTCTCTTAATGGCTGATCAAACTCCAAATCAAGTGATTTGAATTGAGGTTGTCCCCATAGATCATTCACACGGTTCACAAAATTCTGGAAATCCATATTAATTTTGTTTTTCCGAGCCCTCTCCCGCTGCTCTTCCTCGATCTCATCAGGATCATAGGCAGATCTCTTTCCACCTCCGATTGTCTGGACCACATCCATCACTTCACAATAGAACTGAACATCCTTAGTTTTCTTGTTTCCCACCATAATGTGGTTGTGCATGTGGAAGTGGAGGAGAGAGATCATTTCCTTCTCTGCTGGCTGGAAGAATGCATGCTTTATGTTAGCATACATCACATCCACACGCTCATCAGACCGCGAAGTTGAATACCGAAGTCCATTTGAGTGTGCTTCTAGTGTACCTGTCAGCTTTCTACCACGGCCACCGAACACGGGACGGATCCATAGATCAGACAACCTTATTGGCTTAAATTTTGCTCCTGCAAGTTGAAGTTTTTCCTGAGTAACTAAAGTGGCTCTCTCAGCCCTTTCTGATTCCCGGGAAGCATATTGCCTGCGAAGGGTTTTTATTATTTGCACAACTTCACTACTGTGCCTTGGGTCCCTAGATCGAAAGAAAGCTTCCTTGACATATATGGATCCTTGGAACTTCAAAGTGTTCGAATCATGTGGATTAAAGGGAGTACCAGGTACGTTAAATATTAATCGGATATAGCAATTACGACTGGTATCCTGCTGGCTAGTAACACTCTTCACAGTGGCAACATGAAATGGAACCATGCAGCCATAAATTGGCAATAGAATGGAATCATTTTTCTGATCTATTTGAATAAGTAAGCCTCTCGGAGGAGGTAAATCATTAACATTCTTATATGCAACCAATTCACCAGAGGATTTCATGGCACCACGATTATCCACTGTTCCAGAGCATCCACCTGTGAGTCTCCTAGCAGTTTCTTCATTCTTTTGGCGGGCAAGCTCTGCTTGATGCTGCCTTCGTAGCTCCTCCTTTGACATCTCCTGATTAACCGACCTAAGCGTTGCCTTAAAAGAATTTGCATCGACGCCATTACCTTCTGCTTTGGCCTTCGGACGCTCTTCTTCTTCCTCCTCCTCCTCCTTCAATGAGTATGTGACATCCTTCATAGCTTTGGAGCTTGCATAAGTTACCACTTCAGGAGCATTTTCACCTACAATAACTGTATCGGCAAGCAACATGGAAACCTTTTGGGTCTTTGGGTTTTTGGTATCAGTCAGCAAATTCTGAAAGCCAAGCGACACATTAAAAACAATGCCAGCTTTCAACACCCTATCATTTTTGCCATTCAGACTTAGTCCCGACTCACGAAACTCAAGGCCAATTCCTGTTCCTGCTGATCTTGTCAGGTTCGCAACCAATTCAGGAGCATCCTTCTCAACTATGGAAAGGGCTGCTTGGTAGGCAGCACCAACCTTATTCCCTGGTTTCAAAGTACTAATTGCTGCTTCATGGGCCTTAAGGAGGACCTCGTAGGCCTTAATTTGCAGTGAGTTAGCATCTATTAGAAAAGTACGGGCAATATTTGAGCAGTAGCTACTGTAACGAGACCCGATTGCACATAAGATCACACTAGTAGAATCATAGTAGAGGTTCAGATCGTTACTTTATGCACTTGGTTTGAGATCAAATTCTCCTCCACTCTGAAAAATTGGAGGATAGCAGATATCAACATTCTGTGCCCTCAGCTTCAACTTGATCCTTGCAGCTTCAACAATCACCTTCTCTGTCTCAGTCATCAATGAAGAATGGGAAACCTTTTTCTCCTCATCAATGACCTTTTCCAGCTTTGGGACCACAAAATGCTTCATCACCAATGAAGTCAAATCAGCAGCTTTCTTCACATATGTAATTTCATCACTGTCCTTCACAGCAAACAGGTCTGAAAAGCCGTTTGATATATCAGTGAGCATAAAATTCTCATTCTTTAATCTATCAGCCCATGTCTCCAAAAGATTCCCTTCAGGAGCCTCTCTAGCTATATGCCCAACAACAGGGGCATCATCACCATCAAATCTTGATTGAGCACGTACAGCACGAAATATAGCATCCATTAATGTAGAACCATCATCATTTTTAGTCTTTACATGCATCACAAATTCAGCACCCACAGACTTCTTAGCATATCCTTTCACAGCTTTAAGTAAAGAGGCCTTCTTCTGGCTACACAAGAAATGGATCTGCTTCTTCATGAATACCATGATTGTATCTGGGAACTCATATCCAACTAACCAGATGTTCAGAGCTGATGATTTTAGATACCGCAAATCCTCTGATGGCGGAGGAGTTGCTACTGTAAGAACTTCAGAAGAACCCCACATATCATTATTGTATTCACTCCAGTGAGAATATAACATCTTTAACCGCTTACTGAAGATATCAAAATCAATCTTATAAGCACCTGCCGCTCCATTGCTGTTTCTTTGTTCAGTCATTGCATATAGTATAAAATTTATCTGCTTTTGAAGGTAATCGGAAACTACGATACAAAGCATAAAATTGTCAGTTTGCTATTTCTCATCTATCAGGGAAATGCAAACCTAAATTAAACTTTTTTCAAGTCAGATCTAAGGGCCTTAAGGCGAGCCAACTACTAAATGGTGCAAAAGTTACCAACCAGTTATACACATGCACTATAAAGAGAACTCAGAAATAAACCCAAGAGTCTCAACTCTACATAATTAGCATTTCCAAAACCTAATAGTAATGGAATAAAATAAATATCAGTTCAAAACTTCAAACACCAAAACATAACCCCCCTAAAAAACCATATGCTCTGGTCCAAATTTTAAATTCTTTAAACAAATAGGGTTCCTTTAAACTTCAATACACAATTAGGGTTTTCTAACCTTGATAATATGAGGGGGAAATCCAGCATTACTTCAAATCAACTAAGACCCACACATACCCCAAATTTTATTTTATTTTAAAAACACATTTTATGATTCAAATTTGAAACTTTTTACTTGATTAGGGTTCACCAGGCTTGGGAAAGTAAAAAGATAATTCCAGAATCACTTCAAACCCTCAAAAACCAAAATTTTCAAAATAAATGTTTTGATGCAAAAATTCGAATTTCAAGCAAAATTTGGTGTTTCCGTAAGTTAGGGATACTATAGAGGCCTCGTAATCAACAAAACAAACAAGGAATTAACTTACATTGCTTGAGTCAGTAAGTGGTCCTCGGATTAAAACGGCGAACCCAGAAGCTAATTAGGGTTCTCTTGTGATTAAAAACGCTAACGAAGAGTTCTTTTAGAACTATTAAACGACCTAGGGCTTCAAACAATACTAAGGGCAGGAAAATAAAGATCAAAGAGAGTATATAACAGAGAAATTTGAAAGAATTTTTCTGAAAAACAGTAAGGTTTTCATAAATTAGAGTAAAGAACAAGAATTATTATGAAGAAATTAAGATGAATTAATTCGAATTGGAGAAAATTTGAGGCGTGAAGATGAGAGAATAGAATGAGAGGAGCGAGAGAAATAGAGAGGGGAAAGAATGAATTAACTAGCATCGAATAGAATGGAAACTAGCTATATATAGTGCGAATATTCAGAAAACAATCCTAGATATTAATTACTTGATTGCCACCACGTCTGTGAGACGATGACTTAAAAGTTAAAACGCCCCTAATTGGATTATTTCGACTATCGGTAATTACTCGATTGAGAAGGCTAGTTACGTAAATTAATAACTTCGTCGTTGATGCAGGAACCAAAGTACGCGCGGAACGATGTCGTTTGAGTTTTTTTAGTGATTGCTCACTAAATACCGGTGGAATACTATTTATGTATTATTGATATTTTTATATAATTATTTTTTAAATAATAGAAGAACATATATGAAAATATCGAAAATTGACATTGAAATATCAATTCACTAAATAATATACTATTATTCTGTATCGAGTTTCTAATTTAATTTGCAAAAAATTGATGACATTTTTAAAAAACAAGTTTAATCCGTACAAAGTATGAATAAGCTTTAAAAATTATTTAGCGGGCAAATTTAAATATTTGTGCGAGTAAATTTAACAATAACATATTTGAGTTGCAATATTTTTGAAAATATATATGATATGAGTAGTTTGTTATATTTGATTTTTGTGGGATATTTAACGAACTGTTGAGTGGATCAACGAAATCTTGTTATAATTTGATATTACTAATAATAGACAAGCTCTGAGTATTTGGTTTAGTAGACTAAAAACCTATACATGTATATATAGTGTATTTTAAATAGGAATTCGGTTATCATGATAAATTAATCAATTGAATAATATAGTACTGACACGCAGAGATATAAATTATTTTTCGATCTACGTATTGATACTGTATTGATCAAAATTAACTTTATGTTAACCACTCCCCTGATCAAATAGCATGCATAAAACTTGTCTTTTAGTCTCCCATGGAACAATGATGTACAAAATAATATCTCGAAACATTTTGAAAAATGATACATATTACAAATGTTTAGATTGACTATTTGATTTCTAGTTATGTGGTGATAACTGTTATTGGTAACTTTTTTAAAGAGGTGTGTAATAAGTGGTGGCCTTTGACAATTATTAAATTTTTTTTTAGCAATATTGACATATTTTGTCCATGTTACTTGCATCAGTTTGGTTCTTGGTTTAATACTTGTTCCAACTAGACAAGAAGGGGAGGTAATATGAATCAACAATGCTACTATCATATAAAAAATGGTCATATAATGCTCACATACACATACATGCATACTGTGGCCTTCGCCTGACATGTAGGGCCCGCAATATGCATATGTGTATATGAATATTATGTGATTTTTTATGTGATAGTAACATTATTTAATATGAATTACTCTAAACATATAGTAACATGCATCGGCTTAATGGAATGGATTGGTACTCATTGGAGTACATTGTAAAATTTTCTATGCTATTTTTAGATATTTCTTACCATAATTTTCAGACTACAGATATCTCAGTTTGCATAGGCATTGCACAAAGGGAAAAATAACATGGACCTTGTTAGAATTAGATCACACACGCACACGACAATAAAAAATTAACACAAAAATTTACGTGATTTTTCAATTTGGATAGTCCACGGGAGCGGCGGCGTTCTTTTATTATTCACTGAGTTACATATGATTTTACAATAGAGAGTATATATAGCTGCTACTCCTATTCCAACTCTAATTCAACTTTTTGTCTGCGTCCGGCGCTCCCAGCGGCGCGCCACTATAGAATCTTGTTCGCGCCCGGCGCTGCTCATAAGTCTGTTCTGGCGCGACACGTGCTGCCTTTACAGTACAGTGGGAGGCGTACCCCGTGCCCCGTGCTAGTGCTTCAGAACTCTCACCGATCCTAGCGCCAAGCCACTACTCATAAGCTTGCTTTGGCGCCGACCGTCTTCAGCTTTATAGTACAAAGGGGCGGCGACCGCAAGACCCTCCCAACCTTCGGTTCACAGCCTGATGGGTTAGTGCTTCGCTCCGCTCCGCACTTAGCCTTTTTCAGGAACTTTTTAGTTATGAGCCATAAGCCCCAACAGATCCATTAATTCATCTTCATCTTCATCTTCATCTTCATATATGATCATATATATTCATCATCTTCTTCTTCATTTTATTCATAATCTTAATCATAATCATCATCTTCATCTTCATCTTCTTCTTCTTCATAACAATATTCATATCAACATCCTTGAAAGCCTTGGAGCATTTAGAAGTCACCACATATTGATAATCCTGATTCCTGACCAATAATAACCGTGCGTATCAGGCGGGAGGTGATATCTTTCTCTGCGTGTATTAGTCAATTGACCTACTTACTATAAAATTAACTCCATAGTAACTAAATCCAAAAAATAAGAGGATAGCATATATCAACACGCTCACTTCGCCTTTAGTTTAACATTAACATTAGCCTTAATTTGTCCACCCATTGAAAATAAACTTATTTCAAGTTAGATCTAAGGCCCTTAAGGCAAGCCAACTACTTTACTTGTACACATGTACTATCTATCTGTCTGGAGAATTCAGAATCCTACATAATTAGGGTTTCACAAACTTGATGATACACTCATACACATACAACCTCTATTATACAAAAAAGGTCTCATTTGTTAATTTTTTTTGTTCCATAAAAAGAGTTTTTTGATTACTTGAAGTTATAATTAAAATTCCGGTGTGCAATATTAGCTGTGTTCAACAGAAAGCTACCTAATGAAACATTACAAGGAGTATTAATTATTTAATATAATTAAATTATTTTCTAATTTGTGCACTGATTTTGGTTAAGCTCTACCCCGTACGTAACGTACTCAAGATTAGCTAATAATAATTAATTGAGCTACAGGCTAAAGTCAAAATAATCCTCAGGAGAAATCTGTTTTATATTCTTTGTTAGAGGACTGTTTTGTAATATTCTATCGTCCTCTTGGATGCCAGTCGATATGTTTAAAATTATGGACAAAGTTGGGCTGAATATTATTTTATAAAACTCACCTTACTGAATGAACAAAGTTGACATCATGGAAGGGGCAAGAGGGGAGAGTATTACTCCCTCTATTATTCCACAAGTTTTGATCTCATTTGCTAAAATAAAATAAAATAAATTGTTTCAAAAATAGAGGTTTTTTTTATCGATAATAATATGAAATAATATAATATCCTCAAGTTTAACAATATAATTGCATTATTATATCATCAGTAACAAAATAAAATATTATTTTTAAAGTTAAATATGAAAGATAAATTTTACAAATAAAAATCTTTATATGTAACAGATTTTCCCGATATAAGAGTCAAGTTAGACTTTTTTTGACTGTTAACGCCAGGATCTTTCTCCACGTCCCAATCACGTAAGACGTCCTGATCCTCGCAGACAAGAAAACACAATCGACACTAGAAAGCTCGATTGACGGGTTCCGTCGGGGATAGCTTCAGCGTGAGAATTAGTACGTGTTCACAAAGTTAACAATGGAGGGATGTATGGTCTAGTGTATTGAGAGAGATGAAAATTCTCAGTTATGTGTGTATGGGAGAATATGAATAATCAATATATGTGAGAACGTACCTCCATACGATGGCTTCCTTGCTAAGTTATATTACCTTTGCTTGGATTATCGTACACCCACTACTACCCGACACCCCTCTCGATCCGATGGGCTCTGCCGACTATATCGTTTATCTACCGCTTTTGGCCATTTTTTTTTCTCTACCGCCATGGCTATGATCCCATCCACATTAATGCATGGCGAGAACCTCGTCAACTGTCATGCTTTTTCATCATCACAAGTCAAAGTAATGAGATATTAAAATATCTAATGGGTCGATCCAATTGGGTCGATCTTATCGATAGGATTAAATAAAGTTGACACAATAAATGGGCTCAAAGAGTCCCACGGCTTAATTATAAAAGTCCAATGATTAAAAATCGATAAATGGGCCCAATCTACCCTACCAAAAATAGGAGAAATATTATGACCCAACATTACCCCCTAGTTTTTTAGTTAAACAAGATGTTTAATGGAAAACTATATATGATTCATGATATTTAGAATTTAATAAAGGCCCAAGGATAGAAATAAGTGAATCATACCCACTTTTAACATACTGAAGTGGAATAAGGAGAATTTGGATAAGTGGATACCCAGAGCAATAAGCCCAATCTGATAAAGGATTTGAATTTGAACAGGATGGGCCAATAAGATAGAAATCCAACAGTCAGGCCCAATCTGATAAGATATTCAAAGGTCATCCAAACGCATTCCACTTTAATTCTCATTATTACTGACATTGAATGCGCCTACCGCTCACGGTAACCGTCGAGATAAAAGATAAGTCTCACCAAATTTGACGGTTTTACCTACTGATTTGAAATTCGAACCTTTGAGCTTTCTTCCTTCTCTCAGAAAAACCTCTCTTTAGCTTTCGCAAACTCAATAATGGTGAATCCAAGCCAAACCCCTTCAAGTTCTTCTCGTTCAAACCCTAACCAAGAGGGTTCAAGTGCCAATCCACCATCTCCAACTGATTTCTTCAAAGATGGGGAACAATTTCCTCATGCTAACATCACCTCCACCGTCTCTGAATCTGAACTGTGAACTCTCCAGATTCGATATCATGTTCCGGATAACTTTGCTATGAGGGCTCCAGCTGCTGAGGAGCGAATGTACCAAATGACCAGACTACTGGTCGCTATGCCGACTACTCTCTGCCGGGAAAGGGATTCGCTTACCCTCCACGCCTTCATAGTTACCCTCCTGGGGTTTATTGGAGTAGGCTTCGCACAACTGGTGCCCAACTCCTATATCCATATACTGGCGTTCATCGCCTTCTGCCAAGAATTAAGGGTTACCCCCTCTGTTGATCTCTTCTTCACCTCTTCTCCGCCGGCCAGATCCCGAGAACGAGGGTTCAAAATGCTTGACAAATAATGGTCCCCACGCCCAAACTCGAAATTCGAGAAGAGGCCCCTGATGAGCACCCCCTCGAGCAACAAAGGATGGCACGAGAAATGGTTCTTCGTCACTGGTCCTGGAATCTCCTCCCTTCCCGATTGGACCACTTCGGAGCGTATCTCTGCTGACTTGGTGACATTCCCGAGGAGCGTGTGAGGAGATGGGTGACTTCATGAATAGGATCCTCCTCAAGAGTGGAGCTTCACTTCTCTCGACCAAGCAAGCATGGTTGTATGACCATAAACGTAAGTCTCGGACCATTCTGTGATATAATTTTTGAAATGTTTATGTAGTGCGGATTTTAACTTGTGATTATTTGCGGTGTCTTTGATCAAACCAACTTCCTCGGAAGTAAAGACTTGGAAGATTTCTTGGCGGGCGAGATTATCGATGCAAATGAAGAACTCCCTAACGAGGAGCCTTCCCGAATCGAACCCCCGCCTCGAGCCAACAACAACCCCTCTTCGGGATGATGACCACAGTCGTGATAATCCTATCATCCCCGGCGGTCCTCCGACTCGCATGGAAGGAAGAAGGCACCAAAAGGGGCTGGACTCCTCGCGAGATAAATCTGGAAACGACGAGAGGTACTTCCCGAGGTAAACCCACAACCAATTCCTTCAACTGAACCCACAACAACCTCTGAACCAACCCCACCAACTTCTGAACCAATCCTAAAAAAGAGGAGTCTCCTTGACATTCCTCCACACGATCGGGCGAAAGTCCTTCGTGCTAAAAAATTAAGAAGCAAAATAATTCCTCTTACTGCCGACGAACTCCGCGTCCCCCCTCCTTCAACAACCAATCCTTTAAATGAAACCCCAATACCTAACGCCGAAGGGTGTCGGGCCACCCTTTCTCCGTCCCGAAAAAGAAAATAACCTTGGACGGTCAAATTTTGCTCGACTTTCAAACCTTCTTCAACTCCCGAGCCAATGCCAGCTCGATCACCTTCTCCAGAGGCAATGCATGCGGATCCTTCACCGGTTCGCGGTCAGACTTTGCCTATGCCTCCTCCTCAAGGACCAATGACCTCCGAATTTCAGCATGACGCCATGGGTCCACCGACTATGTGGCCTCGGTTCAACGCCAATTTCCCCTTTCAACTGTTTGAGGCCTTCGTTTGCGAGACCGATGACCATCGGTTGAGAACAGATTCAATGGGGACTTGCTTTCAAATGAAGGCATGAGCTACTTGGCTAAGGTAAATGACTCTTTTCTTCCTTTCTTACTTATTTTCATACTCATACATCTGTCCGATTGAATAACACCGAACATGTACACGTAATGTCGCCTTCTTGGACGTCAAGGTCCCAGATCTCTCAAGTCGAATCCGAGGAGGAAGCGCTTAAGAAGAAAATTCCTCCCGAAATCACTTACGGCTCGGGAAAGGACTCACCGTGAAGGCCTTCTTCATACTAACGAAGGTCTTGAAAAAGAGTTGGCCCAAGCTAAGGGAGAGTGAAGGCCTCGAAGGAAGAACTAAAGTCGACTAAGGCTCAAAGATCTTTGAAATTGTCAACATGAATGTCGACTTAGTTCGGAGGAGTGAATCGAGGATGAATAAGATCAAGGAGTTGAAGTCCAACGCCAAAATCTTGACCAAGACGATCCGTAAGATGGAGCAGGATGAAAAGCTTCAATCGAATATACTACAGCAGAAATCGAGCGAGAGATCCGAGAACTCAAGGCTCTTTCGGACCTTGGGCCTCCTTTAACTGATGCTCTTCAAGAAAGAAATTTGTGAAGAGTATAGGAACTCTGACGAAATAAATGGAGAAATCATGAGGATTCACAAAGAAAGCTACGAGCTCTCTACTTAAGTCTTGGCAAGGAAAGGTTGATCAAGGCTAACTTAGATCCTTACCTGCCGGACTTTCTTGGGATGATGATGGCGCCGCACGAAATTCACCAACTTATGGATTGTCTTGATCTTATTATGAATATTTGTAAAAATTTTATGTTATTTCCTTATTTGTAAATGAACTTAAATATTAATGAGAAATGATTTTCTTCCTTATGACTTCAGTGTACTTTTTATTTTATGTCAATACTTCAATATGAATTTATATAGACAAGTGTACAAAAAACCCTTTCGAGGATTTAACTTCAAATGATTAAGCATGTCATATAACAGATAAAGTGATGTTAAAGAACGAAGCATTCCGAACTCAATACTTAAATAAAATAAAGTACCACATACCCATCGGCTCCGAAGTGTGAGATCGGTCATTTGTTTACCACTCGAGGTGAAACAATTATATATGGACCAAGATATAAGGATCAAGATATAAGGACCAAGATATAAGGATCAAGATATAAGGACCAATTGTGACCATTGACTTACCACCCTGGTAAAATCAATATAGGATCCTTCATCTACCACTCGGGGTAGAACGACAAATGGTTTTGCCATCGAATGGCCAAATGAGTCCTACCATACCTCCTTACACCATAGTGACCATAGGACAAAATAGGACCAGACTAATAGTGACCATTGATTTACCACCGGTAAAATCAATATAGGATCCTTCGCCTCACCACTTGGGGTAAACGACAAATGGGTCGCCATCGAATGGCTAATGAGTCCTACCATACCTCCTTACACCATAAAGGACCATAGGACAAAAAATAGGACCAGGGACTAATAGTGACCATTGATTTACCACCGGTAAAATCAATATAGGATCCTTCGCTCACCACTCGGGGTAGAAACGACAAATGGGTCGCCATCGAATGGCCAAATGAGTCCTACCATACCTCCTTACACCATAGTGACCATAGGACAAAATAGGACCAAGACCAATAGTGAAAAAGTGTCTTTTATTGATAATGAACAATAATATACTGAGACTTAGATGAATTAACTTGATCTTTATTGAAAGTATTTCCGAAGCCTCGCCAAATAAGTGCCAAGTGTTTTTGATTTCGAACCATCTAATGCCCTTAACCTAAGTAAGTGCTCGTTTGGATACTTCATCACCTCATATGGTCCTTCCCATTTGGCATTAACTTTCCGTGTTTTGAGGTGTAGAAGCTTTGCTACTCTCGAGGACGAAGTCTCCTACTTCAATCTGCTGGCTTGACTCCTTTGTTATAATGCTTAGCTACTCTTCGTTGATAAGCGACCAATTTAAAGTAGAGAGCAACCTCTCTAACTTCTTCTAGTAGATCCAAATTGGCCTTCATCCTTCGTCATTGATATTTCTTTGTATTGACCGACCAAGACTTGAGATCCGATTTCGACGAGGACTAAGGCATCGCATTATAGGCCATCCGAAGGGTGAATCCCCAGTGGTAGTCCTTGGTGTGTAAGAAGTAAGCCCACAACACGGAAGCAGCCTCCTCCGCCATCTTCCTTTAGCTTCATCTAGTCTCAAGGCTTGATCCTGCTTCAAGAATGTCCCCGCTGGTCACCTCAACTTGGCCATTTGACCGTGGATGAGCCACCAAGTCTTCTTATGTTGAATCCCCAACCTTTAAAAATGCTTCAAATTTTGATCCCACGAACCGACGCCCGTTGTCCGATATTAATACTCTAGGGATCCCGGCGAAACACTACTTTTCTTTTTTTATGAACTTCAAACATTCTTGCTCCCGTAATTAACTGGCTGGCTTCGCCTCTACCCACTTAGTCATGTAATCAATAAGAATTATGACAAAGCTAACTCGACCTTTTAGCTTTAGGCAATGGACCCAATATATCTACCCCCTGCATAAACGAAGGTATAGGAGATAAAATCGAGTATATAGCTCTTCCGGTGGGTGATGTGGGATCTCACCGCTTGAGTTGGCACTTTTCACATTTTTTGACATACTCTGTAGCTTCCTTGAAAATTGTAGGCTAATAGTATCCTTGTCAAGTACTTTGTAAGCCAAAGATTTAGCACTTATATGATCACCGCGCAAATGCCCTCGTGAACTTTCCAAGAAAGCATATTCCGCCTCGGATGGGACCGTACACTTCAAAGAATGGTGAAGAAAAAGGCCAATCGGTAAAGATCCCCATCAATAAGAACAAAGTTGGCGCTCTTGTATTTGATCTTCTTTGCTAACATCTGATTCGAAGGAAGGACGCCATCTGCCAAATACTCGATGTAGGGTGTCATCCAGCAGTTAGATCGCTCGATACACATCACAGCTTCATGCTGAACACTCGGCTATTGCGCAGAACTTCCAAGTAAATCCGATCCGTTAAAAACATCTCGCATCCGTAGTAGCCAATTTCGACAATGCATCGGCGATAGAATTGTCATTACGCTTATGCCCTCGAAATTGTGACGAAGCAAAATATCGTTTCGGTCCTTTAACTCCGCCAAATACTTGATCATCCGATTTCCACGAGCTTCATAGTCCCCTGATAACTGCTTGACAACCAACTGAGAGTCACTGTAGATGATAAGGTTCCGGACCTCTAGACTCTTTGCCAATCGAACACCCGCTAGCACTGCTTCATACTCGACTTCGTTGTTTGTCGCTTTAAATCCAAATCTGATGGCCTGTTGAACTTTGAACCCGTCCGGACTTGTCAAGATAATTCCGCCCACTAACAATGCTTAGGGTAGAGGAACCATCTCGCATATAGAGTCCAAACATTCGCTTCTGTTGAAGAACTCGCGAATCGCCGATTGGAGGATTCGACTTTCCAGAATAACTAAGCATCTCGCTTCGTTGAACGAACATTCTATTATGAAATCGGCCAAAAGCTTGCCTTTCGATAATGGTTCGTGGATGGTATTCGATGAAAAATCGTGACAACTCCATTGTCCACGCCGCTAACCTTCCTCGAAACTTCGGCTTGCCCATCACCTTCTTCAATGGTTGATCCGTAGACAATAACGAGAGCCGACCTTGAAAATACTGCCGAAGCTTCCTACTAGCAATTATCAAGGCGAAGGCAAATTTCTCAATATTTGGATACCTGGTTTCAGCATCTCGCAGGACGTGACTGACATAATAGACCGGATGCTATCTTCCACTGATCTCCCGAACCAGCACTGCTCCAACCGCTAACGAACTTGCCGCCAGATATAGATATAAAGTCTCCGCTGGAATGGGTTTCACCAATAAAGGAGCCAAGAAAGATACGCCTTTATGCTCGGAAGGCGTCTTCACAATCAAGTCCACTGGAACGCTCTTCGCATTCTTCACCCTTTCAATGTATCAAAGAAAGGAAGGCACCTCTCTCGCAGATTTGGCGACGAACCTCCTTAATCTCAATCCGCCACCAGACGTTGGACGCCTTTGAATGACCGAGGAGTCTTCATGTCAAGAATGGCTTCAATCTTCTCCGGATTGGCCTCGATACCCCTTTGACTAACAAGATAACCCGAAACTTCCTGCACCGAGGCCGAAAAGTGCACTTGGCCGGATTAAGCCTTAGTTGACGATGACGGACGATTAAATCATTCCTCTAGATCGTCTAAATGACTCTCGAACGTATGCTTTTCACGATCATGTCATCAACGATACTTCCATGTTCCTTCCCAAATTTCCATCGAAGATGAAGTTCATCATTCTCGGTAAGTGGCTCCAAAGATTTATAAGGCCAAAAGTCATCTTCTTGAGGCGTACAATCGAACGTGTGTAATAAATGCGGTCTTTGGGATGTCCTCTTTACACATGGATATTTGGTGATAACTCAAAAAGCATCCATAAAGCTTAGTGTGCATGCCCCGAAGTGGCATCGATAAGTCGATCAATATGGGGTAGAGGATAAAATCCTTCTGGACAAGCTTTATTGAGGTTTGCAATGTAGTCGATGCAAACCCGCCATTTTCCATTCTCGCTTCGCACCAACACCACATTAGCCATCCATTCGGATAATCAATCTCATATATAAAGTCGGCAGCCAACAACTTTGCTATTTCCTGATCAATGATTTTCTGTCGTTCAGCGCAAAGATCCGGCTCTTCTCGCCGAACCGCTTTTCAAGGGATCTACATTCAAAGCTATGCCGGCTATCTTCCGACTAACTCGTGCATGTCCTTGGTTCCCATGCAAAAATATCCGCATAGCAGTAAAGAGTTCTATGAGATTCGTCCCAAAGAGGTTCTCGTAGTCCCGAAACCGATCTTCACTGGCCTTGTCCGGCTTTCCAAGGATCAATTCGACCTCTTCCGTTCCTCCCAGCAGAATCACCATCGGCTCGTAACTACTTTCGATAAAAGGCTCGATCTCAATTATCATCGCTTTGCTTTTGTTTGCTTACCCCCACTCCCGAGGAAATAACAAAGATTCCGATAGCATCGTCGGCTAGATCCAAGTCCCCGCCACCTCTCCTACTCCATGAGCCGTAGGGAACTTGATTTTGAAATGAGGGATGAAGGTCACACGGACTTGAGAGCGCTTAAAGTAGGTCTTCCCAAAGATAGCATTGTAAGTCAATCAACGTGCACAACATAGAATTTACACTACTATTTCGACCGATGGGGTCTTTGTCAAGACAACCGGAGTTCAATAGTGCTCGCAACTTCGATCATCATCATTGGCCAGTATAAAGGAGCTTCTTCCGCCCGACCTCCATTTTCTCTTCCCTGTCGAAGGTGCATCCTCCGATAGTACGGGGCATACAGGATATCCATCAAGATCCATTATCTATCATCATGCGCTTCATGTCCACCAAGTGCTCACTTGCACTGCGTGATCACCAAGGCCCCCTCACGCGGCTCGATGGGCTCCGAAGGATAGTCAAGATCGGTGAATGATATGACAATCCCGGGAATGATCTATCTGCTTTCGGGAGATCATGTCACAGTCATGACCAATTCGTGTAAGCCTTCTCTTCCTCCCTATCAACTTCCCTCATGGACCCACCGGTTATCACATCGATAACATGCCTTGGCAAGTAGTCTTCGAGCCCTCGAATCATCTCGAGCAGCCGACGGTTAACGCTCACTGATTATTTACGACCCACATCTGCCGCAGCAATGTCGCCTTTAATCTTCCTCTCCACAAAGTCTTTCAAATTGCAACACTCGTTAGTGTCGTGGCGGTGACTTTGATGATAGCCACAATACTTACGAGAGTTACCACCCAGCCTTTCGGTAATTATCACGGGTGGCTCAAAGAAAGGTTGGTTTCGATTTGATCCAAAATTATCGATCTATCGGTGTTTAGTTTGGTGTAGATCTTATTCACCTTCTGGGCCGGAATCGGAGGGATGACCGCTTCCTCGCCGCCAGAATTATTGTACTTTTTCGAATCGCCTCCGTCCGATCATTATACCCCCCGCTTCTCCTCTGCTCAACTTCGAAGCTTAGAGCCACCGACTCTTTCCCCGACCCAAAAGATGTTTCAGTCGTTTTCATAGCTTCTTCCACAACGATGTAGCCTTCTTTTTGTCAAAGGCTTCGCCAAGCTCTTCTTGGATGATTGAACATCAACTTCTTCACCAACTTTTCTTGACTTTACCGGATCCAATCCATTCTCGAACAAACCTACACTGAGATCATTAAGATCGGACACCGACCGATCGCTTCTTCCTCCCTCTTTACATATCGCCCAAAGATTCACCGGTAAAACCGGGATCTGCGTGCCAAAGAACCCGTAGGCCTTCCTCTTCTTCTATTGCTCTCAAACGGGCATGGAACTTATCACAAAGTTCGGTCCACGAGGATATGGAATCAAGGCAAAGTTCCCAACCACCGCCTCGCATCTTTTCTTAGTGTCGTAATAAAGGTGTGGCATTTGGCGTCATTAATGAAGTCGTAATAGTCCATTAAGCCGGTTTAACGCTCGCTATGGTCATAAGGGTCCCCGGCCCATCAGAATAACTTTCCACGCGAGTCAATTTTTAGTGATATCCGCCTTTTCCTCGAGAATATCCGAGGAAAAAGGGATGCTTTCTTTCTGGGCGTCCCTTCACTGCCGGACCTCGGCCAGTTGTTTTCTGAGCTCTTTAAGCTCCTTTACTAGAAAATCAACGCCTTCAGGCTGCGGGGAAACCTCTTTCTCATGAACAACATTATGTCTCTGAGAGGATCGACCCCTCCCGCCGATCCTACGCCTGTGAGGGACTTCTTGATCCGCTTTGATACATAACTTTTTCCTTGTGTTTGAGAATGATCACGCTTGATAGTCCATTACCCGGACTTCGATACGACCTCCTTCGACCGCCCTTTGTTGATAATCATCTCGATCTTTGAGAGGTAATTCACCATTATCGCCTTCTTCGAGGCCATGGGAGTTCTCGCTTCTCGATCTCCTCCTACTTCGAGAATGATCCTAGAAACACGCGCGGAACGCTTGACTCCTTACCCTTTCGTCGAGTCTCCTCCTTATGCCCACTTCGTCTTTCAGATTGATCACGGCTAGATGCTTCGTCTGCAATTCCGCCACCAAGCATCTGTTCGGCTATATCTTCTCTTTGCTTTTAACAGACCGCCATGGCTCTATCTCGCTTCGTCATTCGCCATCTTTGCCAACTTGGCGCTCTAACCTCCTGGCTACTTATGATAAATCTTGGTTGGTGAGCCTTCCACCTGCTCCTCGACTCATGATCTCGCTCCTCATTCGCATCGAAACCAATCTTCGTCAGCCCTAAGTAGAATCTTCTGACGGAGATCCCCGAATTATGCTTAGAAGCCGTCTTTCGTGGAAGCACTCTTGAAGGACCTGACGATCCTTCATCAAACACGAGGCGTTGATTTAGCCAATGTACCATCGCCGCCTTCCGGTGTACCATCCCTACTCCTCATCATCTTCCAAAGTAGGTTAAACGATTGTGATTGAAAATTTTAATGACACTAGAACTCAAAACCCCTCCTTCTAGCCGCCAATGTTAACGCCAGATCTTTCTCCACGCCCCAATCACGTAAGACGTCCCGATCCTCGCAGACAAGAAACACAAATAACATCAAAGCTCGACTTCACGGTTCCTTGGGGATAAATTTCGGCGTGAGAATTAATGATGTGTTCACAAAGTTAACAATGGAGGGATGTATGGTTCAGTGTATCGAGAGAGATGAAAATTCTCGCCATGTGTGTATGGGAGAATATGAATAATCAATATATGTGAGAACGCATCTCCATACGATGGCTTCCTCATAAGTTTATATTACCTTTGCTTGGATTATCGTGCCACCCACTTACTACTTCGACACACCCTCTCGATCCGATGGGCTCACCCACTATCGATCGTTTATCTATTGCTTTTGCCATTTGCTTTCTCATCACGCACGGCCATGATCCCATCCACATTAATGCATGGCAGAGCCTCGTCAACAATCAATCATGCTTTTTTCATCATCACAAGTCAAAGTAATGAGATATTAAAATATCTAATGGGTTAGATCCACCTTGACCTAACCCTATCCAATAGGATTAAATAAAGTTGACACAATAAATGGGCTCAAAGAGTCCCATGGCTTAATTATAAAGCCTCAACAGATTAAATCGATAAATGTACCAATCTATCCTACCAAAATAGGAGAAATATTATGACCCAACATTGACCATTTTTCTTTGGCATATTAAAGTTTGCAAGTTCCAGTTTATTTAAATTTGTAGAAGACATGCAGGTCCTAATACGCATAATAAAAGTCAAACTTGAACTTGGCTAATTTGGGAATAGAAGTTGTATTATTAACCTAGCTTGCTTTCAAGTTTTATGCATGCACGTAGCTGTTAAATTCAATACAATACCAACTTCATGCTGCTCTGTATGCACTATGCACACGTTTTGGTTCACAAAGTAAAACCAACCATCATCATTTTTAAATATCACTAAATTTCTGTCCATCTATATATATATATATATATAACGATCAGGATCAAGAGCATTCTCCTTAAATAACATTCCTTCTTAAATAGTATTCTTTTATTAAAACTACGTCGTTTTGGAGACGCGCACACATTTTGTAAATACAATACTACCGCATATTTATAAAAATGTCACCGCGTCCTTCCAAAACGATGTAGTTTTAATAAAAGAATGCTATTTAAAGAGGAATGCTATTTAAGGAGAATGCTCTTGATCCTTACCGATATATATATATATATATATATATATATATATTCCTTCTCATCATACTATTTCTTCTGATCATCCGATCGATACGATTGCTTTTTGATTACTAAATGATGAGCCCTAGAATTCGATTAGCGAAATCGCGCCTTAGCTTGCTTATTTTTTTCACTATATCTACATTAATATTGTCCACTGTTTCATTGGCATCCCTGGAAATTGGCTTCTACAGACAAAGTTGTCCGTTGGCAGAGGCAATTGTAAGAAAAGCAGTGGAGAAAGCTGTGTCCCAAAATCCTGGCATAGCTACAGGCCTCATTAGAATGCATTTTCATGATTGTTTTGTTAGGGTATGTGCATGCTTTTCCAAAACATATACTTATTACATATATATATATATATAGGTGAGGATCGGGAAGGGATCCCTTACTTTCTTAAAATGAGAGACTTTTTTTTTTTTTTTTTTTTTTAAAACTAAAAAAAAAATTAATATTTTATAAATCAAATTTTTTATCTGATGTTTTTGGGTGTGATTTGTAAGATGCATTATAACAAAATTTTTTAGTTGTTTTAAAAAAAAAGCAAAAAAAAAAAGTCTCTCATTTTAAGAAAGTAAGGAATCCCTTACTTGATCATTTCTGTATATATATATATACATACATATATATATATATATAACACCAAAACATTTTGATCATGCATGTGACTTTTCAGGGTTGTGACGCTTCTATCCTACTCGATTCCACACCAAACAATTCATCAGAAAAAGAACATCCAGCTAATAATCCTAGCTTGCGAGGTTTTGAAGTGATCGATGAGGCTAAGGCCGAGCTAGAAACCATATGCCCACAAACAGTCTCATGTGCAGACATTCTAGCATTTGCTGCTCGCGACAGCGCCTTCAAAGTGGGTGCCATAAGCTACATTGTCCCATCAGGGCGTCGAGATGGAATAATATCCCTCAAAGACGAACCTTCTCAAAATCTCCCTCCTCCTTCCTTCAATGCCAAACAACTCGAGGAAAATTTTAGGCAGAAAGGACTTTCACTAGACGAAATGGTCACCCTATCCGGGGCACATTCAATAGGAGTGTCACATTGTTCTTCGTTCACAAACCGACTTTACTTTCAATTCTAGTCATCCACAAGATCCTTCATTCGATAAAAAATTCATTAGGTACCTTAAAAGGAAGTGCCCTCCTTCAATAAATCCTACTACGCCACTTGATGTTCTTACGCCAAACAGATTGGATAACAAGTATTATGTGAATTTGAAGAATAATCGCGGAGTATTAAGTTCAGACCATGCTCTAGTGAGTAGCGCTGCAACCGCTGGGATGGTGAAGAACAATGCAGTGTTTGGTGTGAATTGGGCTAATAAGTTTGCAGCTGCAATGGTGCATATGGGTTCAATAGATGTTCTGACGACTAGCTCACAGGGTGAGATTCGGAACAATTGCAGGGTTGTGAATTAGTATTGTAGGTGCATGGTCTTCTAATTGTGTACGTGACAATATTGAAATTCTTGCTCGCTTGGGACAAACATTAATATGTGGATGTTAATTAATTAAAAGTCAAAATCAAATGAGACTCGTTTTAATAACAAACTTAGTTATGATGAATGATTATGACATTCATCCGTGTAATAAATTTGGCTAACCGTTTAGGTTAACTCATTTCACGAGCACCGTGGAAATACATGCCACTCAATCAAAGAAAGATGATAGAGAGTTGGCCGAAATAGGCACTCGGTAAGTAATCAGTCTTTGTCATTTTTCTTGCTAATTAGGTATGGGCCATCTTAAATCCACTAACGATGCAATTAGAAAGACTATATAAATGGTTAATACTTAATGGGGTGGAGGAGATCAGATGATCAGACTCTTTAATTTAAAGCCAAAAGACAATTTTACCCATCATGTGCAAATATTTTAATACCCATGCAGCAGCATATACAATAGTGTAAACGAACCGAGTCGATCCGAGTATTGAGTTGTTCAGATTTGGTTCACAAAATTTATCGAGTATAAAATAAAATTTTATTGAGGCTCATTTAGCTTCCGAGTCGAGCACGATTTCAAATCGAGCTCGAACAGTTTGAACTTTTCAAACGAATATGATCCGAGTATCAATAGAAAATTACAATTTGAGGAGGTTCGAGTAATTTATCGAATTTTAAAATATGCTCATATTTGACTCGGTCATTTATATTTCGAGTCGAACTCAAATCGAACTTTTAGTTTAATCGAAAGTAAAATCGGTAGTAATCGCTTGTTCATTTTTACACCCTTAAATATATATATATATATATATATATATATATATATATATATATATATATATATATATATATATATATACTCCTCGAACTGACCATATCAGGGTCATTTCGGTAGTGAGGCAGTAGGGATGCACCTAAAAGTGTTAGTGTAATGGTTTCATATAATATAATATTAGTAGTAATAGTTCCGTGCCTCCGGTACTATAGACGGTGAGATTTATTCTAAACTTTGGACGATCCAGATGATTTATTGAATGAGCAGGAAATTCAAAATCATTTGTATTTTATTATATAGATGGTAATACAGTTAGACTTATAAAAATGGTACGTAAATTTGAAATTGAATGCATTTTTGCATTAATATTAGGACTGTCCAAAAATAGAAAGACTTGTAGTATAAAATGGATCTGCATGAAGAGAATATTTTTTCATTGCAAAAGAGTGAGACAAAGTGAAAGAAAAAAGAGTTCTTCCTCCGTCCCCTTAATACAAAACGTTTTAGAAATTTTTTTTGTCTCTTAATATATGACTTTTTAGAATTCCAAGTAAATATTAATTGTTTAATTTTCAATATTATTCCAAGTAATAAATATAATTTTGGTTCTCTCATTATTTTTTATCCAATAAATAACAATCTCTTTTTCCAATACAAGGGTAATATAGACATTTGATATTATATTTAATGTTATACAATCATTTCCTTAATACTTTTGCACAACTCTAAAAAATAGACTGAGAGAATAATAGTACTCCCTCTGTTCCTAAAAAATTGTCGTTTAAGATTTTGGCACATGGATTAAGGAAGTGTCATTTACCAAGTAAAATTTATTAAAAATTCCATCAGTACCCCTTTATGGAAAATTGAAAACTATTAATACAAGAAAGAGAATTTCTTGGGACAATGAGAGAAGGTAAGGGTAATGTAGGAAAATAAATAATTTATTCTCCTCGAAAGTTGTAAACGACAAACTTTTTGAAATAAATTTTTTCTCGTAAAACGATAATCTTTTAAGAACAGAGGGAGTATATAAGATGGAGAAGTTAATTTGCTAAGGTGCTACTGATCATCTTCATTGTCATTATCGTAGTCTTCAAATCCGACGTCGTCCACCGGTCGAGCCCCCAATGGCTCAGCCCCTGAAGTCCTGGTGGTGGTGAAAGAGAAATTAGACTCTGTTGGGTCAGCTGATAGTTGTAATTAATTTGAAGTCTACATACAGTATGCTACTTTTGTGTTTTACTATGGAAAAAGTGATAGCCTCCTTATAAGTATGTGCTGATTCAAAGCCTTAAAGTTTGTAAGAGAGTGCATTAATTATATAAGAGAGTGCATTAAGTATATAGTTACTTTATTAGAGTATCTCCAGCGGATGGACTATCGGTTGGACTATATTTAGTCCACAAATGTCCTTTAGTCTTCGATCCTTCCGGCAGATGGATTATCATGTGGACTATCCCGTGGACTATAATATAAAAAAATTAAAATAATCAATAAATTCAAAAAAACTCAAATATAATAAAAAATAATATAATACATAGGACCATAATTTTCCATCTAAAAAATAAATTAAAAAAATATTATCAATAAAAAAATAAAAATCAAATATAATAAAAATATAAATTATTATTAACAAAATACTTATATAATTGTTAAAGGTTGAAATAGTTGATTACATATTTATAAATTTTTTAATTTCTATTTGTTACTTTTTTATTAGACCTCCTCATCTTCTTCGGCCGCTTGTTTCCTCCTCTCCTTCTTCAGAATCCCCTTTTCCTTCCTCACCATCTCCCTTCTCCTTCTTCCTCATCAACATCTCTCCTATTTAAATATATTAAAAATTATAGTCCAAATTATAGTCCATCAGTTTTTGATTTCTTGATATAGTCTTTTTGCCTTGTCGGAAAATTGGATGGACTATATTTAGTCCATCTGCTGGAGCGAGATATATATTCCTAGACTAAATATAGTCTAAAATTTGTGACTCCGACACTGTTGGAGATGCTCTTAAACTCTGGTTTAGTACAACTAATAGTTACAACTTGTGAAATGTGGTAAGTAATTTGCTAATAAAAAATTACACACTTGAGTTTAATCCATGCAGTAGCTGCTAATATTAAGGAGCATCCAGTTCTACTCAGCTTAATTATTTGTTTGCAGCCCCACTAAATTTTGAGTTTAATCCATACAAAGAGGGGCTCTCTAACTTCTCCTTTAGTTGTAATAGTTTTATCTTCATAAATAAGGATAGAGAATGAAAATATGATATTACAATTTATTTATTTATTTATTTGTAAAAATTAATAAATTGCAAGTGAATATTCAACTTGAGACGAATTAAAATAGGGTTTAAATATACTGTTTCCCACTCTATTAGACTTCGGTTTACAAATGTATCATTGAATTGAATTTTTTTACAATCGAGTCAGTGAACTACAAATATTTATCAAATCGTTACAAATTCCGTTAAATGAGCTGACTTTAAACAGAAGCCTTGCATGTGACTTGCACATGTGAGAGAGAAAAATTAACTAAATTTGAGTTAAATAAAAAAATTAGTTTCTAAATTTGGGTTAAAAAAAACTCTCTAGATCTCCTCATTCTTACTTCATCTTCTTCCTTATCTCATTCAAAGTTCAGAAATCATCTCAACATAAATTCATTAGAAATTATCTCAATACCCAACAAATTCATCTCATCAGAAACCACTAAACACCCGAGGCATTATTATCAATGACATCCAAAAGAGGCGAATTTTGTCAGTGTAAGATTGACAGTAAGATGACACAAGTGATGGATGTGAAGTAGGAAGAACTGATTCATCATTAACAACAATAACAGGAACAAGGGCATTGGATGTACTGATCATGATTTGCTTAATTTTACTACTTTCTTGGTTTACTGTTAATTTTAAATTTTCACCCATTTTAAAAAGATACAGAAATTGAAGTTGGGTGTTTCAATTTATACCTAAATTGTAATTTATTTATTTTCCCTTTTCTTTTTCTGGGTATGTAAATCCTTTCCAGGCGAAATCATTATACACTAGCTCCCAAAATTTATCAAACCAAACCCATAAATCTCAATCCAATACGAAAATCAATGAACCTGAGTATATCGTGTATTCTTATTTTTTTTATTCTTTATATAATATCTCTGTGAGTGTGTTATTATTCATTCTTAAATTCTAACAAGGGAATATGTCAAAATCTTCTTGCTGTCATATTTTATTCAAATGTAATTTATATTCCTTAGTAAATATAAAAAAGTTCTTATTATACTCCTAACGGATAGCTATTGAAATAGGATAGCCTAAAGAAGGAATTGCAGAGAAACTCATGAAGCTATAACAAGAGCAAGGCTATAGCAGTTAGTTGACTGTCAGTCAACTGTTAACTAGTTAGTGAGAAATATGTAATATAGTTGCATGTGTTATTATAGCTGTCAAGCTGAGCTTAATTCAAGGAATATAGTTATAGAGTAGTTAGATTCATTCTCTTGCCTTGTTCTTGGATGGTGGGGGAGAAGAGTCATTGCCTCATGGTTAAGTCAGAAAGGAAAGCACCATACAGTACTTGTTGAAACGAAAATAATATAGTAATTTGTTAATTACGTATCGTATATAGACTATAGTATGTACTCATATGTACTTAATCAAGCCTGTGTCAACATGATATTGTGTGCTTAAACGAGTCGATCCCAAACCAGACATGGCACAATTCTTGAATTCGGATCATTTATTAAAAAACAAAACATCATCGAGGGCTTAAACAAGTCGAGTCAGACCAAGATTAAACAAATGTGCTTAAACATTTTACTCAATATGTTTGTACGTATTTAGATAATACATGTGCCATTAAGTATTAAATATGAGATCTAGACATTTATGACTAATGTATGATTTGTCTGTACACCACACCTTATTCAAACTCTCAAAACAAAATTAAATACATAATTATATACCATTATATATGATACTAATGAACAACAAAAGTTATAATTAATGCTATTGATGGAACAACAAAAGTAATAAGTCGAGTCAGAAAGATGAGGGATGTAAGCAAACTATATATCAATATAAGCTGAGTAGAAGTAATGCTTTTTAAAGAGTAAATAGTATTTGGTGCCCGGATTAAATTCATGAGTAAGTTCTTATCAGCACAAGTTATATATCACAATTAATTTATTACTATATGAATTATAAATGCACATATATTTCAGCATTGTAACTCATAATTATAGCTACATATTTGTCTTTCATGGTGAGCTACTTCCATCACCACCAAAACTAGGGGCCTCGACTGCTGAGAGTTTTACTGTTGGTGGTGGCTGGACAGGTGAGGGAACAGATCCACGGGAACCTGGGCTTGGAAAGGGAAATCCTGGAATATTGGGAAAATTAACCTGGTATATTGGGAAAACATGGAATATTAGGAAAGCCAGGGATATTGGGAAATCCTGGAATATGGGGGAATCCTGGAATATTGGGAAACCCGGGAATATTGGGAAAACCTGGGATAGGGGGAGATGGAACATATATGTGGATAGTTCATAGGGTGATCATCAACCTTCTCTTTGCTGATCTTGATGCTCCTTCCTCCTTCAACAGTAATGTCCATTTTGAAAAGCATAACAATGACAATGAAGATAAGCACCACCTTGCCATTAATATTCTTATCCTATCTTAACACTTCTCTCTTACTCTGTCACTCTCTTTTGCAATGAAGAATAATAGTCTTTTCATCAGGTGAATCCATTTTATAGTTGGAGTCATTCTATTTTGGGAAATCCCCATATGAAATGCAACCCTCCAATTTCAAATTTACCATTTTCACAAGTCCAATTTATTACATTGAAACAATAGCTTCATAATTCAAACCACAACCCTTTTTAAGAATTTCACTTGTTCCAAAATTAGATGTACATTTATTTTTATGTCCGTTCTAACATCGAGATATATTTTTATTTTTAACCTATAAAGTGTGTTGGGATTGACTCATACTTCTGCGGAATCGACGAATGACCACTACGACGGGGTAGTTGAGATTGGGGATTTATTAGTAGCCCGGTCTTGGGTTAAATTATTGTATTGAGCCTCATGACTAATGAATGTTATAAAAGTTAGGGTTTTCTAGTTACTATAAAAATATTATTTGGTGTGTGGATCATTGTAGAGTGTGTGAAGCGCCTAATGAATACATCAGACAAACATGACTAGCCAAATTGGCGAACCTGGTATATCGCGTACGTGTTCTTACTTTTATTGTCTTTCATATAATATCTGTATGATTGTAATATTATTCATTCTTAAATTCTAACAAAGTGAAATGAAACTCCCAATCTCTAATAACGGAGGGATTACTTCTTAATTACCAAAATGCCCCTTATACAGTCAATTCGAGGAGTATAAACCATACACAAATTCCTAATTTCCTTTATAGAAATTTCAGTTTTAATGGCATTGTTGTTGAATTTAAGATAACAGAAATGATACCGTATATGTATGTATGCTTGAAACTGCAGCTGGCCTAACAAAACCTCAAACCATAGTCATGCATATATATACTATAAAAGCATGCATATATATATATATATATATATATATATATATATAGCAGGATCAGGTAAGGACTCCCTTACTTTGTTAAAATACGGACTTTTTTTTTTTGGTTTTTTTTGGTTTTTTTTTTAAATAACTAAAAAAAAAAGTTTAATATTTTATGGAATTGAATTTTTTTCATAATACAATGTTTTGGATGTGATTTGGATACGTATAACAAAACATGTCTGTACAGTCTGTGCAGACTATACCACCATTTTTTGGTATAGGTATTCAAATTACGCCCAAAACATTATATTATGAAAAAATATCAGTTCCATAAAATATTAAATATTTTTTTTAGTTATTTTAAAAAAAAACAAAAAAAAAAGGTCCGCATTTTAAAAAAGTAAGGGAGTCCTCACCTGATCGGTTCTATATATATATATATATCGAATAACTTGCCCTATATTTCAGTACCTCTGCCCCGCTTTCCTATTTTTGATTACTTGCTGCAAAAGGGTTCGACCTAAACAAAGAGAGTGGTTAAGCAAAATTTATTACACAGTTTGACGTCATCTTCTATCGGTTTCATTTTTTCTGAAATGATTTTCTTTTGTGCTGATCAGGCTTCAGAATCAGTCCATGTTCAGATGATTATGATCAGAGATTAAGTGGCAGTTAGAGATTAAGTGACCAGATGATTTATTAGACGCCAATTTTCCCGCCTGCTTTTTACCATGACTCACATTTAATTGATCTTCAGTGTGGATTGGCCTATTTTCTTTCTCCACTTCCATAGATTTATCCAACTTATTTGTAGATTCATTTCTGGTTGGAATTATAGGATCACACACATACACACAAACGATAGAAAATTAAGAAGAACACAAGAGATTTACATGGTTCCCCAATTTGGGTACTCCACAGGCGGCGGCTTATTATTTATTGATGATTCCTTAGTTACATAGGGCTTTACAATAGATAGTATTTATAACTACTAATCCTATTCCAACCCTACTTCACATTATGTTTCAATTATCCATAATGTCCCTCACTAATAAACAACTTGTAAATTGCACCTCTCTCCGATTTCTTCCTAGATTTCGGACAACATGTCTTTGTAGATAGCCTGAAATGACTCGCTAATGAAGTGCTAACCTGTTTAGCACTAGCCATACTAAATCTCTCCAACACTTTCTCCACATAGTTCTTCTCAGGTCAACCATGACTTACCAAATTGCTCATCCCCTGAATCTCCATCCCAAGTATTTTCCTAGCAGCACCCAAGTCCTTCATGTCAAACTCATTTCCCAACAAGTTCTTCAACCTGTTTACTTCAATCATGTTCTTTGCAGCAATAAGCATGTCATCCACATATAGTAACAGAAAAATATAAGAACCATCCTCAAGACTTTTCACGTAAACGCAACAATCATACTCACATCGAGTGAACGCAATCCGGATCATGAAGGAATCGAACTTCTTGTACCATTGTCTTGGAGACTGTTTTAGCCCATACAGTGACTTCTTCAACCTGCATACCATGTGCTCCGTCTCCGGTTGCTTGAATCCCTCAGGCTGCTCCATGAATATTACTTCCTCCAAATCACCATGAAGGAAGGCTGTCTTCACATCCAGCTGCTCTAATTCCAGATCATAGCTAGCCACCAATGCCAAAATAATCCTGATTGATGTATGTCTCACCACCGGACAAAACACCTTATCATAGTCAATTCCCTTCCTCTGCGAGTATTCCTTTGCTACCAATCGAGCCTTAAACCGTTCTTTTTCCTTTTCTGATACAACATCCCTTTTCTTGTACACCCATTTGCACCCTACTGGTTTCTTTCCCTCGGGTAATTCTGACAATTCTCAAGTCTTATTTTTCTTCAACGACTCCATCTCCTCCACCATGGCTTCCATCCATCTATCCCTTTCAGAACTAGCAATACCTTCCTGAAATGTGGACGGGTCCCCACTAGTAGTAGATAAAACGTATGCAACCATATCATCAAACCTCCTGTACCTCTCCGGTGGTTTGATAGTGCGTCTAAGTCTCCTTGCGGCTTTGCTTTCGTCCTGCTGCTCCTGATTTTCTTGTTCCACTGGTGGTAAATTTTCAGTGTCTTTATTCTCCAGTTCAATTTGAATTTCCTGCTGCAGATTGCCGGTTACACCACCAGCCTCGATTTTCTGACCTTCCTGTTGTGCCTTCACCATGGAAGCCTCATCAAAAACCACATCCCTACTGATCACTACCTTCTTTGAATTCGGATCCCAAAGCTTGTACCCCTTTACACCTTTCTTATACCCAAGAAAGATACACTGTTTGGACTCGGCATCAAGCTTTGATCTCTCATCACCCGGAACGTGTACGTAGGCTGGACATTCGAAGATCCTCATACCCGAGTAGTCTACCTCATTACCTGTCCACACCTCTTGTGCCGCTTTATTACCCAGAGCAGTACTCAACGATCTGTTTATAATGTAAACTTCCATACTCACTGCTTCTGCCCAAAAATCCTTCGAAATCCCTGCATTTAGTCTCATGCACCGTGCCCGCTCTGCAATAGTTCTGTTCATTCTCTCTGCCACTCCATTTTGCTATGGAGTTTTCCTGACAGTCCAGTGACGTTGTATCCCGTGCTCTTCACAAAACTTCACAAATGGCTCATACTTGTACTCTGTCCCATTATCTGACCTGAGGCACTTAATTTTTTTCCCTGTTTGATTCTCTATTTCAACTTTCCACACCCTGAATTTATCGAAGACCTCAGACTTGTGTCGCATGAAGAACACCCAAACCTTTCTTGAAAAGTCATCGATGAAAGTCAAGAAATACAACAATCCCGCTTTCGAAGCTACTCTCACTGGTCCCCATACATCAGTATGCACATAGTCAAGTTTTCCATTCGTTTTGTTCACCGCACTCTTAAACTTTACCTTACACTGTTTTCCCAAGACACAAAACTTGCAGAAGTCTAACTTGCACGCCTTTATCCCTTTCAGCAGATTTCTCCTATGTAATTCCAGCATCCCACGTTCTCCCATATGCCCTAATCGCATATGCCATAGTGTAGTATCATCAATATCTTTCATTTGTAGTGGCAATACTCCACCTATAATCGTCTTCCCAATCATCCGATAGATATTCCGCTTAACCTTAGAACCTTTCATTATTACCGTAACACCCTTTGTCACTCTCATGGCTCCACCACCAGCTTTTGAACTCACATCCATTGTAGTCTAGAGTTCCCAATGAAATCAAATTCTTCCTCAAACTCCGGAATATGTCTCACCTCGGCCAGAGTCCTTACAACACCATCGAACATCCTTATCTTCACTGCGCCTATCCTAATGACGCTTACGAAGCATCGTTACCCATTAGAATCGTCCCCACAGTTCACCGACTTATGAGGTGTCGCCACTCCTCGTTAGGGTGACATGTGAAACGAACATGCTGAATCCAAAATCCACGAGTAGTCTCACGTCAAAAGTGTTTTGTTGACACTGACAATGTGACGCCCCTAAAATAGGTATACATCACCCATTCTGAGTTGTCAATACATGGTACAGAAACAACTACAATTTTATTATTACAACAGTAAAACTGTGAGTTTAATTACAAATATTATCTTCTAGACAATATCTATACCCAAATAAATCCTCATCACAATTATTTATACATTATTTTACAAAATGGTGAGGACTACTAAACAACTCTCTCTAAACTCCCTCATTCCATACCCCCACTAAGATTTCGCTACATTCTCGCCTCCCCAAGAAGAAAAATGGAACAAAAGGAAAAGGTGAGAGCTCAACTAGCCCAAAGAAGAATATTATGACTAAGATAATATACAACAAATTATCGTTAGTCTTCAACAGAAAAAAATCTAATAGAATACAATAGACAACAAGTTTTAAATCAATATTCGCAATGAAAATAATAATTCATTAGAAGAGTTAAGAGAAATGCAAACTACTATCTTCTATATATGAATTTAAAAGTTCATCGTCTATCTTTTATCCCTGTAACATCAATCAATATATATCTAGAATCAAATATTTATCTTTGCACTATAGGCCAAAGATATTCATCAGTTGGTCATGTTTATCTAAACACATGTTCATCTTTGCACTACGGGCCAAAGATATTCATCAGAAATCATTCATCTTTGCACTACAGGCCAAAGATATTCAATAATATCATCATTTAGGACTGAGGATGATGAAAAATATTTTTAAAGAAACGAATCCAAAGGAAACAAAATGACAAGGATTAAGGATTAAGGATTCAGTATTTTGTTTTATCCATGTCCAAAAATACCTCAAAAATAATCATAGTGGTGTAAAATTCAAGAATGATCAAAACATGGATACAATCAAAGCTAGTATCCACAATAGATATTTTAGACGAAAAAGGAAAATTTTCATTTTTCGATGAATAAAGGCAGATTCGTGAATAAAGGTCGATATCGTGGATAGTGATACGTGAATAAGAATCTCACCAAAAGTTCCAAATTTGATAAAACTTCAGATCAATATTTCAAAGATAATGATATTGAAGAAATAATATCATTACGAAAAAATAATATCCCTTACCTCGAAAGATCAAGATTTCTTAATTTAAACACCTGGATATAAAGCTATGACTTGAACTCAGCACCAGATATAGCAATACTCAAAATATACTCAAAATACTCACAAGAATACGCTTCGATAATATAGAGAGAGAAACTTCAGCTTCTACATGATTTTCAATTCTAACCCAAGCACCCTATTTATAGAAAAATGCTTGTAACACCAAAGCAGTAAAATTTAATTTAATAATATTATTATTTTTTCCACAACTTCCTACGCACCAAGAATCTGAATTCAGCTCATTTCACACATGTGAAACACACCAAAATAAAAAAAACGTTTTTGTTACTTAAAATATTTTAAACTTCCAAAAATTAATTATTTCGGAGCTTCAGAACTTCAATAATTCATAATAAATAGCCTTTTATCCGAAAATTCGAATCTCGCAAATTTTTATAGGAAATTCAATTCTCTACAACTTTACAGTAAGAAAGTTTTTCCAAATTCCAAACAAAATTGTCCAAAATTCACAAACAATTTATTTTACAAAGCTATAATCAAATTTCAATCAAGAAATGGGGTCCAATTTACACATAAAACATGCTTTAAATATTTTGGTAACAAAAATACTCCTCCTCCACATATACTCATATATCCCACATTCATCGTAAAAATATCATCATTATTATATTATTAAAATATAATAATATATTTAAATGAATTATTTTATCGTAAAAAGATAAAATTTCAATTTTCAAATAATTGTCACATTAAAAATTTTCTCCATCTATATCCACATAAAATCAATATTTTCCTCATCATATGAATCAATAATTAATTATTCACAAATAATATTACGAATCACAATATCGATAACCTGTGCAGCTTCCTGAAGAGAGGGGCTTCTAATAAGAATTTCTCCTTCTCATGGCCGCAATTAGGTGACCAAACCTCTTCTTAGGCGTAACTTTCTAGACATTGCCAATAATGTTATCTAATAATATTATTCAGATAATATGAATTATTGCTTTCGATAATGAAAATATCGTGTAATGACAATTATCAAACAACAACAATATAAAATATCAACGCAAAGAATTATTAAATCAATAAAATAAAATACTGAACAAGAATTATCGTAACCATTATCGAGTAAAGCCTTCTTACGTAAGAATCAATAATTGGTGCAATACCGCAGTGCATTCGTGTTTTAACCAATTTAGTATTTTAACAAGATTAATTCAGAATAACTACGCCAAGTATTTTTAAACAACTTATATTTGTGCTTTTTTTTCATCCAATCGCTTTCCATTATGGGGCCCACAAAAGATCATACTATTTGCATTTAATATTCCCCCTATTCCCAACAAGAATATTTCATGACCAAACGAATATTTCCAAACAACAATGAATATTTTATAACCACTTGCTTATTTGGAAATATTTGCGTATTTTACCCATAACTATCCACATTAATCAAATCAACCCTTACAATTTCAAAATAATAAATAGAGAAAATTAAATTTCATTAATAATAAGTTGGGGTCTTACAGACAACATATCCCCATCATCCGATGATTCTTCCACGACGTTTCAGATTTTTGCTGATTCAGCTTGTTTCCCTGTTCCTTCACCCTTATTCTTATATGGACAATCCCTTTTGAAGTGCCTCGTCTCGCGACATCTAAAACACTTACCTCCTTTGGCTTAAGAGTCTTGCCCCTCGACTTAGATTTCCACTGCGTTCCTGGTTTCCCTCTATCCGTTTTTCTACCACTTTGCTTCTCCACCTTTTACCATCAACCCTTCACCCAAATACCCTGGATTGTTGCTTTCACCGGTTAAACATCGAGAGAGCAGTATGACTTCTTCCAATTTCGTGCAGTTTCTTTTTCATGGGAGGTCGCCACAAGATTCTCGCATGGATCCTGTGAGAACACACAGTAACATCAACGCTTTGATCTTCTTCCTCGAATTTCACTTCAATCCTTGTGAAGTCACTAATTGTTTGATTGAACGTGTGAATGTGTCAAATAAGCTCAACCTTCAATCATCTTTAGCCCAAACAGCTTTTGCTTCAAAAATGCTTTATTCTCACAACGACTTTGACATATACCTAGATTCCAATTTACTCCATACACCGATGGCGATTCATCACCGATCACGTGATACATAACCTCGTCTCGCTGAGACACAAACGAATTGTACTTACGCGCTTTGCTTGGAGTTCATCCTACCATCAATCGTCATGGAATCTGGTTTCTTCTTTAACACCTTTACTAATCCCTTGCACCAGCAGATCCTTTACCCTCTGTTGTCATAGCCCGAAATTCCCAGTCCCATCAAACTTCATCACATCAAACTTTGTTACCGATGAATTTGATGTCATCGTTACCACGTGTTATACCTAAGCTTTGATACCAATTTGTTGGAATTATAGGATCACACACACGCACACAAACGATAGAGAATTAAAAACACAAGAGATTTACGTGGTTCTCCAATTTGGGTACTCCACAGGCGGCGGCTTATTGTTTTTTGATGATTCCTTAGTTACGTAGGGCTTTACAATAGATAGTATTTATAACTACTAATCCTATTCCAACCCTATTTCACATTATGTCTCAATTACCCATAATGTCCCTCATTAATAAACAACTTGTACTGCATCTGGGGACTTCCCCGGCGACCTTCGTCAACCCGATGGGTTAGTGTCGCTCATTCACATTCTCACGCTTCGGGACCTTCGGCCCGAGATCCACTTCGCACTAACTTTTTTCAACGGCTTCTTATTATGAGTCACAAATTCCCAACATTTCTCTTCGTCTTACCTGCCAGATGTGGAACGCTCCCCTCATTTTTTTCACTTTCAGCCTCCTCATTGACTGCTTCCTTCAAATTTGTTACAACTTTGAAACAGGACCCAATCATTTCTTTATTTTACTGCACCTTTTCCCTGCATTTATGTTCTCCCTCACCTCATTACCCATATATATGGGTTGATTCCCCCAGCTTTCTCTTACCACAAGTTACCTTTTTATGTTTAGGACCATCTTTTTCTTCACCAGATGTATTATGACTATCCACTCCCAATGCATTACATTCAGTTTTATATGCTTCTGATTTATCTTCTCTGCTCCTACATTTTCTACGTCTGGTTCAACTTGGGGGCAATTTGGTCCAAAAAATATTTTTTATGCGTCCGCTAGTTCAACTAGCGGATGACGTATTTATCTTTGAAATCTCAGTCCTTAATTTATGTAATGCATGGTTATGATTATTTGCCCATTTTTCATCTATAGCAAATACCAAGCTCACATCTTTTATCGTTTTAATAATGTTTCTCATTTAATTAGGGTATTTATATTTGCACGCCAAAGCAAAATTTTATATTTTCACAAGTTTCTTCTCACATAAGTGGACACATTTACTATTCATGTGAGACAGAGATCTTGTGGAACTATAACTTTTACTTGTGAAATAGCTTTTTAATTTTTTTACAAGTTTAATCTTTTTGTCATATTCTTTTCATTCAAATATTTTAAGTTAAGTTTTGGTGTTTTTTTGAAGTTTGCAAGACAAATCTTGCGTTGAAGAAAATTATGACAATGAAGAGAGGACTTAACATGACAAAACTACAAAGTTTTTATAACTTGTTTTTCTTACCTCTTTACTTGTATTAATATTTTAGGTACTATGACCTTTGGGGCACCTACATTTGTTTTGATTATAAACTTTGTACGCTTTGTTACTTGATTATTACATATTTTGTTGTGGATTATACAACTGATTATTTATATAATATAATATTTATTTGATGTCGATTACAAATTAATAAATATTTTTAATTTACAATGATTTGATTATTTAATAGCAGCATTGTTGAAGAAATTTCTTCTCGGTAAATTAAAAAAATAATCACAATATGTAATTAGTAAAGGAAATCTAACTTTTTTAAAGTAAATATGTTCTTCACAAATTATTATTTATGAAGGAAGACATTTTTACTAGTTATTTCAAAATGTTAATTGTGATGAAATCATCTCCTCCCCAAACAAAAATAATATTTTACAATATATAATTTGTGAAGAACATATTCTTCACATATATTTATCATAAAAAATATTTAGTCACTAACTTAACGAATGATATTTTTAGCGAGAAATTCTAATACTAACAATTGTGTAAAGAAATTTTTTTCATAATAAATCTTTTATGTGTAATATATTATTTCTTGTGAAAGATTTATTCATTGACTCCGCCCCTGGCTGACCATGTTTCCTGGGGGATTGGTGAAACCATTGACAGACACCAACCCATTTGAAATGATTCAACAAAATCAACTAATGAAGAAGATAATTGATTAAATTTAATAAACTTATTTTAATTTGGTGGCTTTATCAGTCATAATCATATACCAACTACAAATAATCTCAACCCTTCATTACCCAGTTACCCTGATCCAACAGCCACGATTACCTTCTCAAACCTCAACAACCATTTCAATATAGACCCACCGAAAAAATATATTTAAAATTCAAAAAAAAAAATCAAATACTTTATCTATAAATACAGATCCCAACTCTCAAGTTAAGACTCGCCAAGAACTTGACCAACAACTCTCTCTCCTATACAATTTATACAATTTCTCTCACTTATTCTTGGTGGGTCTACCTTTCAGGTACATTCTCTCTAGGTTTGATGCTGTATCTATTATGGGATTTTTATGTTCTTATTATAAATGATTTCTAGATAGGCTTCTTTTAGGTGCTTACAGATCTGCATAATTAGCGGTGCTAGTGAAAATGATGAACTGAAATTGCTTGATTTTTGTGGGTTTTAGCTTAAATTGCATTCTATAAGTACTGGGTTTTGATGCTAGAAAGTTTTAAGTGAGAACCCAATTTAGTTTTTGAACTAACCAAATCTATCTTTGTGTGTTGATTTGGATTTCATATTCTTTAAGCTTGTTTTTGACATTGGAGTATATCTAATACAAGGGGCTAAATGAGTGGGCTATAATGCACATTAGTTTGGATGAAGCTGAACATGATTTGATTTAAATTTAGTCTCTGCCAACTTGCTTTGTGTAGTTTAATCTAGTTTCGAAATCGAGTCTTGCACTACTTTTGAATGCAGATGTGAGGCAAATATTGTAGTCCAAACTTAATCTGCTAATTTGCTTCTCTTTGTTCAAACCATTGTTCTTTTTATTTGATTTTTTTTCCGTAACATTTAAAAATGAAAGATTGTTATTTAAAAATTTGAAGTATGGACTTGTGACATAATTTTTGGACTACAGTTTTGTTCAACTTTGAGAAAGTATATTGTTGGGGCTGTAGTTTGGCAGAATTCGATCTCATCAGCTGCCTTCTTTTTATAAAATAGAGAAACTGAAACTAGAGAATTTTCTATGTAGTCTCATTTTTGAGGATGCAAATCCCGATCTTTAGGATTCTCATAAATCTTATACATAAAGCTAGTGAGTCAAAGTGATCATAAAAAATTTGATTCCGAATTCTCTCTCTTCTTACTCGTGACTCCTAACCCTGTGACATGCTCATTTTGATTCTATGCATATCTTGATTTCTTGCTTCGGAAGAATGCCTGATGTACTTCATATCTAAATTAGATACTATTATGTTTTATCATCACCATATTCTTGTAGAATGTCTTCGTTTTCCCTTAGTCATCAAATATTCACCTAGTGAGTGGTCCACCATGCCCAGTAGTGAGTTGTAAAGAAGGGTTCACGGACCCCTGTCCTAGTAAAGTGGTGCAAAAGTTTGTAATTACTTATAAGAATTGATGATTTCTTTTTGTTTTCCAAGTTACTAGACATCAGTATCATTTACTCCTCAATATGTTACAAGATCTATTTGGTGGTCTCCAATAATAATAATATAATAATAATAAAGTAACTGGAATAAATACCTTTTCTTTTCTTATTTATTCTTTTTATTTAAAAAAAGAAGAAGAAGAAGTAACTGGAACAAATACTTTGTCTTTTCTTATTTTAAATGGAGGAAACTACTGCTCCTAGTTTTAGCTGTTTAGATTTACATATGCATTAATCACAATGCTCATGAAAATAACACCTCAATATCTTTTAAGAACTTGATAGCGTTCCTCATGTTGTTTCCTTTCTTCTGATAATAATAATCTTATACACCTGTTATATAATGTTTTTACCTGCTTATAACTTATTTATGTGTGGAGCATTCATTTTACATATGATGACTTATTTTTTACATGTTTTTGTGGTTTGCAGCTTAAGAAAATGGAGACCTTCCTGTTCACTTCTGAATCTGTGAATGAAGGCCACCCAGACAAACTCTGCGATCAGATATCTGATGCAGTGCTTGATGCCTGCCTTGAACAGGACCCCGACAGCAAAGTCGCATGTGAGACTTGCTCAAAGACCAATATGGTAATGGTTTTTGGTGAAATCACAACCAAAGCCAAGATAGACTATGAGAAGATTGTACGTGCCACCTGCCGTAATATTGGATTTGTTTCCGATGATGTTGGTCTTGACGCTGACAAATGCAAGGTCCTAGTCCAGATTGAGCAACAGAGCCCTGATATTGCCCAAGGTGTCCATGGCCACCTCACCAAGCGCCCTGAGGAGATTGGTGCTGGTGACCAGGGTCACATGTTTGGTTATGCCACAGATGAGACTCCCGAGCTGATGCCCCTCAGCCACGTCCTTGCAACTAAGCTTGGTGCCCGACTCACTGAGGTCCGGAAGAATGGGACCTGCCCATGGTTGAGACCTGATGGGAAAACCCAAGTCACTGTCGAGTACTACAACGAAAAAGGGGCTATGGTTCCAATCCGTGTTCACACTGTCCTCATTTCCACTCAGCATGACGAAACTGTCACTAACAATGAGATTGCTGCTGACCTTAAGGAGCATGTTATCAAGCCTATCATCCCCGCAAAATACCTTGATGAGAAGACCATCTTCCACCTAAACCCGTCTGGCCGTTTCGTCATTGGAGGTCCCCACGGCGATGCAGGTCTCACTGGTCGTAAAATCATTATCGATACTTATGGTGGTTGGGGAGCCCATGGTGGTGGTGCCTTCTCAGGAAAAGATCCCACCAAGGTCGACAGGAGTGGAGCCTACATAGTTAGGCAGGCCGCCAAGAGCATTGTTGCAAATGGGCTTGCTCGTAGGTGCATTGTGCAGGTTTCTTATGCCATTGGTGTCCCCGAGCCATTATCGGTATTTGTGGACACGTATGGTACAGGAAAGATTCCGGACAAGGAGATTTTGAAGATTGTAAAGGAAACTTTTGATTTCAGGCCCGGAATGATTGCTATTAACTTGGATCTAAAGAGGGGTGGCAACAGCAGGTTTTTGAAGACAGCTGCTTATGGGCATTTTGGAAGAGACGACTCGGACTTCACATGGGAGGTTGTGAAGCCCCTCATATGGGAGAAACCCCAGAACTAAATGTCTACTATTCATTGCTTGTGGGTGATCAATAATATATATTATTGCTTTGTGTTGATGCATTTCTATTAGATGCCTATTGTATTTTGTTTCCTTTTTTGCAAGCATTTGGTTGACATTATAATTTTTAGTAAAATAGGCCTAAATTTTGAGTCATGATGGAGTACATAGCAGAAACAATATAAATAAATAAAGTGGGGTGATATTTTGGCAATTGTAATATCATCCCTCCCTAATCTTTATTTATTCTTGTATTGTGATCGGGGCGAAGCCACATGGAAAGGTGTGGGATCAATTTACCCTACTGAAAAAAAAAATATTTTATAGTATATGATGAAATTTACGTGTAATGAATAAATTGACTTTACTGAAATTTTATAAATTTTTTAATATACGAAGTCAAATTGAATTTTTTTTATAACTTTCTCAATTATATATTACTTCTTCTCCTTTGGGATGGTAATTTGGACCCCAGAATTTAAGGGTATCACAAATCACCTTATAGCGAATGTAGGATACATTTTATACATGTTCAAGCATATCAACGTGAGCCTAGGAATTCTAGGGTTGAGATTTCAACTAGATTCCCACGATGGACATTTTATTTACAATGTAATATTAGACTATGCAAATTATTGTATATGTTATATTGGACTTTAAAAGGACTTCGAGGGCCTCTTCTGGAGAGACCGGATTTAAGGTCTCGTTATAGTGGAAAAAATGGTGATAATGGGTGCTCGGGTTTATCGAGATGACTTTCATGCTCCGAGATGACCCGACCCTTTTTATGTTTTCTTTCATGCATCGTCACCCAAAACAATTTTCAAACAAAACAGCAAAAAACTTTCATAAAAAAAATAATAAAACGCTTCAGGGTTAGTAAATCTTAAGTTAATAATGAGAAGTATCAAAGACCCTATATTTCTATTTGACGAAGGATTTGAAAACCTTGTGTTCTAAAACGTCATTTCATTATAATTGATCTAAAAATGAACTTTTCTGTTAATCAAATCCTTCGTGCATAGATTCAAAGATGATCAACACTACTTTCAAAGACAATGTCATTCTTAGGTTAAAATAAGGTTTAGAATAATGCTTAAACTCAAGGCACTTAACACAAGTCAAATAAAAAGCTTTTATAAAAATCACACACACACTTTATGCTTAGAAAATCAACAAGATGTGGTAATCGTGTCTTCACGGAAGTCGGAGGTGCCTAATACATTCCCCTCGCTTAGGCAAGCCCCTCGAACTCTATGAATCTCGGGTTTCAGACCAATTTTACGGAGTCACATATTGAGCAATATTGCGAAAACCTACAAAATCCGGATGAGTTGGTACATCCATTTAAAACTATACCGACTTATGACTCTGTCTAATTCGACCTAATCATTAAAGTCAATCTTTTCAAATAGTCGACATTTATATCGGTTTTTTCCTAAAAATCTCACCCTTAAAATAACTTAATCAATATAGCAAAATACAAAAAATGTAGAAATCAAACAAATATTAGGAATCAAAATTTTGGACGTCGACAACTATAAAATAAGTCACACGAGAACTCCAAAGTTGGTTTGACGAACTTATAAGTAGTGGTCAAATTGGCTTGTGCCTATTCCATTTGGGAATAGGCTTGAATCGGGATAAGAAAACTTGATTTTAAAACATTTGGGCTTCGAAGCGTTTTACGGTAGCTAGGTTTTATCTACATTAGGCCCTTTTAAGTTTTTCATAACATCAACTCATCAAGTATCAACTGTCTCAACGAACTAGGGTTCAGTTCTTTCTAGATCCTCCATCCAATTACATTTGTATAATATGTAACTGTTTTGATGGTCGATAAATTGTTTGTTATGTTCGCAAGTTGAAGAGATTTGATTTTTTTTTAAAAATAATTTAACCTGATAAAATTTAGGCGTTTTGAAGGCAAATTATCCGGGGAGTGATGGAGACTGAGTTAACTGAACTGTTCGAAACGGCGAAAAAAGCAGCTGATGCGGCAGCCGCCGCCGTCGAGGCAGAGTTGTCGCCGGAGGAAGATAGGTGCCTGGATGTATTGAAGCAGCTCGAGAGGTTCCCTGTTAATTACCAGGTTTTAGTATCTACCCAGGTAATCTAATCTTTTTTTTCCGCTTGTTTATTTAATTTTAATTTCGGCCTCTAATATTGATTGGTATATATGTGTATAATGTGTATAATTGCAATTCCATTGGTTTTTATTTGTATGCATTTGTATGTTATATTGATTGTTTGAGTGCTATGCTTTGGAGGGTTCATTATTAGATTTGAAACATTGAACTTTGGAATCATTCTCTATCTGGTATTTTGTGAACAAGCATATCTTAAATCCTAGTAATTATTTTATTATGGGGTTTTTAAATATTTTCATTAGTTTGGTTAGTAAAGAACACGAATGAAGAGCCAGAAAAAGTGTAAAATATTTGCTTGTTTGCCTGCTTACACTGAAGAAACTTATAAAAGCACTGGGTGGAAAATTTAGATGCAGGAAAAAGAATTCCCAAATAATTATGATGGCAAAAGAAAAAAAATGTCACCTGATCGCTGTTTAGGCTTTTGGTGAAACCTTTAGCTTTGATATTTCTATTTTGCTATTTTAATAACCCGTGTATAATTTGGAAAGTGATATACGAAAACATATTGAAGATTGTAGCTGAACAAATGAATTCTCAGTTTGAATTTTAGTAGGTCAGTGATTAGTTTCAAAAGATGTTATGCTCTTCCAGCTTGGAAGGTACCAAAAGAACTACCAACATTCACATCAAAATTAAAGAGAATCTATTTCATTGTGAAAATAAAAGAAAATATATAGGTAATCCTCATGGAGGAGAGGATGAGAACTAAACTAAGTCTTGTATACCACTATTTATCTGAATCTGTCTACTATATAAATAAAGCTATCCGAAAAAGGTAAAAATTAAAAATTAAAAAGAGGAAACATTGACATTAGGCTGTGTCTAATTACTCCGGTTAATCTAGAACAGAACCTTGGATCTCTGGAATTGTAGAAATAAAATCAATCACCTGGCCTGAAGACCTTAATTGAGTGAGTATAATATTAGTTTGTTGTGTGTCTAGTACCTTTCCATTTCTCCATAGGGCAACGGGACAAAAAATTATAGATTCCTTTTAAAAATAAAGTGGATTTATGTATCTAACTGAATGATGGGGAAGCCCATTCATAGGTTCCGTCTAAGGGTGTAAACGAACCGAGTCGATCCGAGTACTGAGTTGCTCAGATTTGGTTCACAAAATTTATCGAGTATAAAATAAGGTTTGATTGAGGCTCATTTAGCTACCGAGTCGAACACGATTCCGAATTGAGCCCGAGCAGTTTAGATTTTTTCAACGAATATGATCCGAGTATCAATAGAAAATTATAATTTGAGGAGGTTCGAGTAGTTTATCGAACTTTAAAATGTGCTCATATTTGACTCATTTATATTTCGAGTCGAGCTCAAATCAAACTTTTAGTTGAGCGAGTACGAATCGAGCCCGAACTGTTTGCTCATTTTACAGACTTGCGTCTAAAATATCCTCAGAAAATAAACTAGAAATACAATGACTAGATTGACTTGGAAAAGCCAACATATGCAATCAAAGGGATCTGCAATTTGTGTTGTAAGTAGGAGTAAGAGTAACCTTTAAAACCTGTCTGGTCAAATAAGATAAGATTAATTTGGGACATCTAATGAAGATAATGAGCAGTCTAACGTATGTGAATATGACCTAATCAGAAACAAATTAACAATATTCTAGAATCAATAGGCGGAACTAGGCTGCATAGGGGTGCTAGCTAGACCGCCTAGGCATTTTTCCAACCGATCTTTTTTATACTAATATTATTAAAAAGTGGACTCTTTTTGTGGAACAAAAAAAATTGACAACTGAACTCTTTTTGTGGAACGGAAGGAGTATTTTCTTGGTCGTCTTTGGATCTCTGATATAATTGATCATATTTCAGGTTGTACTATGGGTTCGCGTTTTCCCAATTGATCTTATTTATACTAATATTATTTCAGGTTGGCCGACGGCTTCGACATCTGACAAAACATCCTAGGAAAAAGATTCAGGCTTTGGCTGTTCATTTAGTTGAGATATGGAAGAACATAGTTGTTGAAGAAACACTGAAGAAGAATAGGAACGGAAGTTTTTCACCTGTCGGTGCAGAGACATCTGAGGCATCAAAAATTTTGGGGCTGAACTCCTTGAAGGTTGAGAATGTTGAGAAAAACGATTCAAGTGTTATACTAAGATCTGAGAAGCTTATTAAATCTGAAACACGCACAACTGAGAAAAAAGTTGAAGCTTTTGATGCTGTCAAGAATCTAGGGAATTCTGTTGGGAAACAGAAAGAGGTTGTAACGATAGCCACACATGGGAAACAAACTCCAGAAGTGCGAAAACCTACACTGACCACAGTTGCAGCCCCAAAGCTGTCTAAACTTGTTTACTGTAACGATGCTGTGCGGGACAAGATTCGGGAACTTCTTTCAGAAGCTTTATGCAAAGTTTCGAGCGAGGTTGAAGAGCATCTAAGAGGCAAAGTAGATGCATGCGACCCTATTCGAGTTGCTGTGTGTTTGGAATCTGCAATGTTTGAGAAGTGGGGCCGATCTAATGGTGCACAGAAGGTCAAATATAGATCTATTATGTTCAATATTAAGGATTCAAGTAACCCGGATTTCCGTAGAAAAGTTCTCTTAGGACATGTCAAGCCAGAGCAGGTCCTTGAAATGAAACCTGAAGAAATGGCAAGCAATGAAAGGCAACTTGAGAATAAAAAGATTAAAGAGAAAGCTTTATTTGAATGCGAGCGTGGAAAACAACCGGAGGCAACTACTAACAGTTTCAAGTGTGGTCGATGCGGAAAAAGGAAATGCACTTATTACCAGTTGCAAACTCGGAGTGCTGATGAACCTATGACTACGTTTGTAACATGTGTAAACTGCAACAAACGCTGGAAGTTCTGTTAAGTTGCCCATCATTCATTCATTTGTACCAATACATATTGGTACGGTGGATTTGGTTGGAGGTGCCCTGTTTTAGATTTATCCTAGTAGTCCTAGGCCATTGAGGTGCCTAATTTCTAGTAAGAGATGGTCATTTATGTGTAAGAAGGAAGAAAATTTGTTAGCTCTTTAGTAATATTTCATCTCTGTTACTGTTATACAAGTGAAGTAATACAAATGAGAGTGCGCCAATTAACTTTGTCATAACAAATTATAAAACTTTGTAATCTCTCACTCTCTCTGTTTCTGAGTTTTAAAATGGACAGAAAAGAAAAGAAATGGACGGAAAACTTCCAATTCTTATGTTTCTGAGTTTTTTAATAAACGAAAAAGAAAAGAAATGGATAGAAAACTTGGTCACTTTTTCTGTCAAAGTTTTCCGTCCAAAATTAGCCTGATTTGGACGGAAAAGAAATTGAAATAACTAATATTTTTATAATTTTCATATTATAAATAACTTTTAATATAATAAATTTTAAATTACAACTCATGTCCTCAATTTTAAATTTTCTATTCTTTTTTATTAAAAACTCAGAAACAACACAAAAGAAAACTTCAAATTTTCTATTCTTTTCTTTTCAAAACTCAGAAACAAAGCGTAAGAGATATCATTTATGTGCTGACTTTGTAAAAAGAAATTAGAAAATTTGTCCTACTTTTTTTTTTGTTTAGTTCTTATTGTCGTTCTCTGAATGACATGTAACTCTTTTGATTCTCAGTTACGTGGATAAGTTTAGTGATAACAATTCAATTTATTTACATTTTGCAATTATAATTTGGCACAAATTTATATTAATATAATAGCAGGACTCTTTTCTCAAAGTATAAAAAGAAAAAGAAGATATTTATGAAATAAGAAATTAGTATTTCAGACTTCCAGTGATGAAAATTACATAACATGCAACTCTTTTTCTCAATCTCTTTCCAATTTGGCTATAAAAGATATTATTACAACAGCCTTTGATTAGTAATCTCTTTCCTTTGGGGGGACTAGGAACCAACTCATGGGTAATGGCAGTGACCAAAAGAGGGATCATTTATAGATGGTGTCCCAATTTCAGAGTTGCATATTCCCTTATTCCTCAAATACAGATCAAGTGCATAAGATGCATGGTTCCTCAGGGTGTTGGGCTCATAACATGACCCACCCGGTCGTATTTCAGCACAGTTGAGTTGTGAGCAACATGAATCTAAAAATGCCTGAAGTTTATCAGCTGGGGCTGACACTTGAGCCACACACCACCTCTGATTCTGCATCATGCATGCATGCACCCACCAACATAAATATATACATCCATAAAAACTCTAATTTCCACTTAAAAAAAACTCCACCCTTTTTGTCTTTTCATCATTTTCTTTAGTGACATTACAGTCATTTCACTATTTTATTACGAAGGTCGAAATACCATGATGTTTTAAAACTGATTTATAGCCGACCTTGGTTGTCATATATATATATATATATATATATATATATATATATATAAATAAATTCCAATGATTTAGATTAGAGGAAATGAATTAAGAATCTAATCGCTTATCTATAACGACACGGTTTTTTCCGTCGCTATAGCATAGAAAGTCAGTTTTTTATGCTATATTGACGGAAAAATCGTCGCTATAACCTAATTCGCTTAGTTTCAAGGCTCTCCATCACATTGAGAGCCAGAATTTTAAGGGACAAAAAAAGCAAGAAAAGAAAAGACCTTAATTTTGCAACACAGTATTTCGGAATAACTTAACTATGGAGTATGGATCGGCATCGGCTGATCTGAAAGTGATAGGAAATAAGAATTTATGAAACTTACTTGCTTCTGCCCGGTCCGCATGGCACAGCTACAGCAAGCAAACAGGCAGAGGAGGAAACCAATAAAATGCAAGGAGGAATTTGTCATTGCCATGGAATTTTCTTTTCCTTCACTCGGCTGTACAAATTACTCTCTGTCTCATTCAGCTTAAATAATATGATCAGTTACATTTGGGAAGTAAATTTGTTGTTTCAAAATTTTGGTAATAAATGCAACATTATGATAATTATTCGTGGAAATATCAATTCTCTACAACTTTTTTGATATTTTTATAAGTTCTATGTCATATGAGTGTGGGACCCATTTACTATTCATGTGAAATAACTTGTAGAATTATCATTTTTATTTGTAGAAATATCAATTCCCTTTTATATAGTGATTATCAGAATTTCAGATTTTGTAATAAATGCAAGATTATGATAATTATTCTTGGAAATATCAATTCTCGGCAACTTTTTTTATTTCTACAAGTAAAAATTGATATTTTCATAATCTCCCTGTCACATGAGTGTGAGACACATTTACTATTCATGGGAGAGAAAACTTGTAGAAGTATCACTTTTATTTGTAGAAATATCAATTCCCTTTTATATAGTAATTGTCATAATTTCAGATTTTGTAATAAATGCAAGATTAATGTTTTCAAGTTCCTTGTAATTTAACAAATGAAAAAAGAGGCCACAATTTTTAGTTGAGCATATTAATTTCAAGGGAATTGATAAATTGATAGTTCCACAAAAATAAATATTAAATTAGACCCACATTCATGTGTGTTCCCTTGTGAAAATAACCATTCCCTAATTTCAATTCAATTTTAAGAGCATTAACAACAGTTTCTCTAATTAACTATTTATCCCCAATTTTGAAGAATGCATCAACAAATCATTATCCAACAGTTTCCTTATCCTTGTTTGACTCTCTATTTTAATCCCTATATATGATTTTATTCCCCAGAATGAGGGAGTCAAAAGATCATTCTCTTTATATACAAAATGACAGTTCACACCCTCATTTAAGTGGACAACTCATCAATCATACACATCTTGACATTTTTTTACTACTTTATTTTCAAATTATAAACTTAATATTGACTTATATTTTAAAAATTAATTTCAAACATATTCAAATTTAAAACTGATATAAATTTATTTAATTTATTTCAATATAATTATAAATATTATAAACGTAATAATAATTATAAAATTTATTATTTTCAAATTTTAAATGAATCATATTAAATTTAAATTTAAAAATATCACAAATTAACTTTTTAAAAGTTAATATTAATCTTATGTACATTTGCAACTACAATCCATTCAATACTCACTTATAAATTACTTAAAATATAAAATAAAATAAACATTATTTTACAAAGTGAAATATAATTGATAAATTATACTCTCTCTTTTATAAATTATAAGATTATTATTAATTTGATATTTTGGCTATTGGAAATTTTAACTTTTAACTTTTAAATTTCATTATTTAAAGAATCAATATAAGGAATACCTGTTGGGTACATAGTGAAAAAATTGAATCTCTATTTTGCAAATGACCCAATAACACTGCAGAGTAGAGATAAAGATAAGAAAACTGTTACGAATGCTCTAAGTGCCGTATGTAAATGCATGTCCCTTCTACATCAATTCTAAATTTCTAATAGTAATAATTAATGGTGTTCCTACAAATATGATTTTTTTAATATATTAGTAGTTATGAGGTAATAAATATAATTCTATAATTAATCATTCAAATGTGGAATTAGCTTTACTAATTGACTCATTTTTAAGAGATTACATAACAGGTTGATAGAATGAATACATTGATAATGAATTTAGAGGGTTTCAAATAGGGGTGAAAATGATCTCGAGTTAAGTCAAACAGTATTTTGCTCAGATTTTACTCGAAACTTTTTTAAGGTGCTCGGATTCGTACACAGATTCAAATAAATTTTTGCAATCTTTGTTCCGATTCGAATTCGACTCGTTTTATTGTACTCAAATTCGACTCGACTCGACTCGACTCGTTTTTTAATCGAACTACTCGCGAACATTTGAGACGTTCACAAAGTAAAACTGAATCATTTATATTATGATAAGGTATATAAAATTAACTCAGTCAAGTAGTTGAAATAATTAAAATTTGAACATTTCAAATTAGATCTCTAGTCTTGTAAAAAAAATTAATGAGATGATATTATCACTATTAAAACAATTAATGTATTCATATCATGATTGTACATCTTATCTGAGCCTTTTAGATAAGGAGTATTTTTTCAAAAATAAATTTCTTTAGTCTTTTGCAAAAAATAAAAAAAAATTAAAGAGTAGAATAGGAAAATGAAAAAGGCTTTATTTCGGCGTTTACACCAAAAGTAATTGTCAACATCGATCTTCCTCCCGTTTGATAATATAAAAATAAAAAATAAAAATCCATTTGTTCTCAAAAATAGCTTAAACACATTATCCTTTTTACATTAAAAACTTTGGATTTATTATTTCATCAAAAATATCAAAATGCTTATTGAACAGCTACCATATTATACTACAACAACTTGAGTTTAATTCAAAAATTTAACCTCCTATAGCATATGCAAAAATAAAAGCAAAAGCAATAGGATATAAAATCATTATAACACCAACTATAGGTAAACGATCATGGTGAAATCCAAAGTAATCTCTTAGAAATGCAGCAACTGTCTTGGTTTCTCCAAATACTATAATCTCCTCCTCTATGTCACCATATTGAGAGGACAGCATGCCATTTAGTGTCCAAGATGTGGGTATAAGATAATATAACCATAACCACCACTTGGGAATTTGCTGCATTAACAACACAATTTTGTTGTAATTTGTAATTTTGTTGTAGCTCGTTGATACCTCCGTTCCACAAAAAAAGTTTATTTGAGCTTGTTTTTAGGGTTTGAAACTGCGTTAGGGGCGGTTTTAAGCCCAAAGTCTGCACCCTGTCTGTTTTGAGTTTTAATTTGGAGAGAAAAAAAAAAAGGAAATGCCTAGTCCAGCAAAGGAATTGAGGAATAATAAATCCAGAGAACAAGTTAAACATGGCGTAGACTGCAGAACTTAGAATTGCAGCAAGTGGATAGCTAGGAGTCAATGCAACAAGCATCATTCCCATATAACAGAAGTACAACAGTGTACAGAAGATGGAGTAAAAGTACCAGAAAACTTTGTAAGCTGACCAATAATATCCAATCATTGGATATGTAATCATCACATATACAAGTGACTGCCCAAAAATGTAAGGAACTTCAATAATCACCTACAAAATAAGCACAAAATTTCAATAAGCAGAAATTAAAATATCATCATCTGTCAAAGTTTGCTAAAAAATCATTCCATGCAACCTAAACTTGGCTTTTAATTTTTTTAGATATATAGTTTTTAGTAAGGATGTAAATGAACCGAGCCGAGTACTGATTTGCTCAGATTTGGTTCACAAAATTTATCGAGTATAAAATAAGGCATTTAGTTACCGAGTCGAGCTCGTTCCCGAATCGAGCCCGAGCAGTTTGAACTTTTCGAACGAATATGATCCGAGTATCTTGAAAATTACAATTTGAGGAGGTTCGAGTAATTTATCGAACTTTAAGCGAGTACGAATCGAGCCAAAACTATTTTTAGTGCAAATCAAACAACATGTAGCATAGTATTAACACAAGAAGAAGAAGATCCCAAAAGGGTTATACCTGCGCAAGTGCATATGCCCAAGGAGTGTACATCCCGGCAAATCTTTCCCGATATAGAACATTTCTTTCTGTGGTGACATACGGTATAACAGACGAGGAATCGTTTATGCCACAGTACATGGTAGCACTAAACATTATACCAAGCATATTGAACAAACTCTGTTGGTTATTTCTGTCAAATAAAAAGATACCAGAAAACATAAGAAAAACACATGGCATGCATAAAGTTTTATATATCGGGGAACTTGAATTTTGTTCACTTACATGTTCTTTCCTTGATCCCAAAAGAGTAGCCCAAAAATGAAAGAGGCAAAAATCATAAACAGAGAACGTGTCAGGTTGTATGAAGGACTTCTCCAATAAGATAAATGTTGTTTCCATAGGCAAGATTTAAACTGTCCCCAACCATTTTGTGAGAAGCGGGTGGGGAAATACAACTCTGTTGAACCTGGTGGTGGAATACTCAAGCTCTTCACTAGCTCTATATTTCTCCTACAATATGATAATAAGAAACCACGAATCAGGCAGGCATAAGTGAAATGCCTATACCCATATACGTACTGATAATACTATAGAAGATGAAGCAACAATCTCAACCTCCAACTAGCACCAACCCTCGTACAAAAGCTACCATATATACACTAAAATTAGCAACAAAATCAACTTGATGGGAACTACTTATAATACTAAAAGATGGAACTGAATGAACAACAAGAAGCAGGTAAGAGTAAGTAAGGTATTGATTTGTTTCAAAATTTATCAACATTGAGTTGTTCATATCTCTTCTACAAATCACAACTTTTTGAACCAATATGATCTTAGTATTAATAGAAAATTGCAATTTGAGAAGGTTCAAGTAATTTATCAAATTTTAAAATTCGCTCATATTTGAATCATGTATATTTCGAGTCGAGCTCGAATCGAGCCAGAACTGTTTACTCATTTTATAGCTTTAGAAGAAGGTAATCCAACAATGACAATCATGCCTCGTAACAAAAGTTTGTAAAACATTGTTTAGAAGTTAAAACCACAATTAAACAACTCAAACAAGTGCTAGGAGCTGCACTCACTCGTGCAAAGTAGAACTCTCATAAACTTGGGCGAAATCCATGCCAAGTTCAGCTTCTGCAGATTTAGAAGTGACCTCTAACATCCATGTTGCTGGATTGTAGTTTTTTTTAATCTTGGGCACTCCTGAGATGCCCTGTTGCGTTTAAATGAAAATTTGATCAATCAAAAGTTGCCTATCATGTCATGTGCAAAAAGGAAAGTAGTCAAAAATCTGATTGTGCTATGTGGAAACTTACCTCAAAGTATTCAATAACTTTACTCGAGTTTTGGCCCAATGGTCCAGAGTAGATCACATGTCCACCAGATTTCAACAGAATTAGCTGCATGCAAAGAATTTCAAGGAGGTACTTAACCAAATTATTTTACATTCAAATTAAATATTGAAGTAATTGCAAAAGTTTAAATTTAACCAACTAATGTTTAAAATATCTAATGATTCATAAGGAAGATCTGAAAGAATGTACTTGGCTATAATACTTGTTTTTCAGGAGGACAAAGCCTATATCGTAACAAAATTAAATTGAACCAACATATCATGACCGGATAAAGTAGAAGTCACGGAATGCTCTATAAACTAGAGTGATTTAAAGATGGTACAAGTATCCATATTTTACTGGTGGTTACTGGATACTTCGAACAGTCATATAAGAAGTTACTATGCTAGCTTAAGCAAACATGAACGAGAACAAAACAGCTATAAAACATGCCGAGAAATGTAGCAAAAGAACAGGCAGATAACCACATGCAGCTAGAAGCTTAAAATATGTATATACTACCAACACAACACCTACTTCGATCTCTATTTCTTCTGGATGGGTCATCGGTCATTGAACAAACAGATTAAGTAAATACCAATTGCTTGTGCCTCACCAACCAAACGTATATATCGAATGCTTATATTCAGCAAACTATACAAAGACTGATACTAGGGTGGTACATTGAACTTGTACTCGGGTGTTGATGTTGCACTAAATCAGTAAATGAATATTGGAAAAGCAAGCAAAAATGGGTTTAAGAGGCTTATAGTTCCATATAAACACTATCCACTTGCTTTAGTTGACAAACAAAATTTGTTATAAAGTTCTCTATAAAAGTTGGTCAGTTGTTTCTTACCTCGTCAAATGCTTCAAATATATCAATACTTGGCTGGTGAATGGTGCAAACAATTGTTCTTCCAGTATCAACCACATTCTTGACTGCTCGCATGACAATCGCAGCCGCTCTTGCATCTAATCCAGTAGTAGGTTCATCCATGAAAATAATTGAGGGATTAGCAACAAGCTCCACAGCTTTGGTGAGACGCTTGCGTTGCTCAGTTGATAGACCACTAACACCCGGCATGCCAACCAAGGAATCTTTTATTCCATCGAGCTCAACTGTCTCAAGGACATCTTTTACAAAATCCTGCAAGACATGCAACAATAATTAAAGATAGAGAAGAATGTCAACAATGGATGTAAGAAAGAGTAGTCAATCATACAGATTTAGTTTTTGAATCAATCTGAGGATGAAGACGTAGCCAAGCAGAAAAAGTGACTGATTCTTCTATAGTAACTTGTGGAGAATGTATGTCAGTTTGCTCACAGTATCCTGAAATCCTAGCAAATGTTTCTTGAACCTTAGGGTACCCTCCAATCTTAATTTCACCTTTAATGGTGCCACTGGTTTTTCTTCCAGCAAGAACATCAAGAAGTGTCGTTTTCCCGGCTCCACTGACACCCATCAATGCTGTAAGAACGCCAGGTCTGAGTGCACCAGTAATATCGCAAAGAAGTTGAACCTTTTTCTGATTGAATCCACGCTCTTTCATTTCCTAAAAACCAAAAAGGGCCCAAGTAAATTGATCAGAAGGGATCCAGTTACTGTTGAAATATATGAGAGTACTGGTTTCTATGATTACCAAAGGGGTGTCCACATAGTATTGCACATCTTGGAAAACTATACTAACGGAGTCAAAAGGTAGAACCATTCTTCCTGTGGTTTTGGATTCTTCAACACGGTCTTCACTTCCTTGGGTTCGAGATAGTTTTTCACTTGAAATAATAGCACGAGAACCAGTAGCTGGATGGATTTTAAGATGTACATTAAATATATATCATTCTGCTAATTCTCAAGTTGACTTTCTATTCAGAAAGATGAACTTACGCTTTAAGAAACTCAAGGCCAAGATAAATCCAATGTTGAAAAATAATATAAACCCAAATAAGGCACCAAGTGATATCCAATAATAGTATCCCTCCAAGTCTAACCCATGGCTCTCAAGTGTTTCTTTCCCTATTGTTGTGTTTGTGGGGAGCATCTACAAAAGAAAAATGGAAATCAGAAAATGACCAAGTGCTAGCTGGGCTAACATTTCCATAGTTAGCAGATCCCTCACCTTTTGCCAACGTGGAGCAAGAAATTCATTTACACTCAGGCCTATCTCGCCATATGTTACCGGAGATAACCAAAATGTCCACTTCAACCAGACTGGCATTAAGGCTGCAACACCAACCAACCAAGCTTAAGTTCAGTTTGGAGACAATTATCCTTGATCAATTGGGAGGGGGAAAAATGTCAAAAACCTTACGTTTTGGGATGATGAAGCCGCCAAATGTTAATACCAATAGTATTGACAAACTACCAGTTGTTAAGGTAGCAACCATAGTCCGACAGACTGATGCCACGAAACGAAACATGGATACTGATGACCAGTGCACAGCAAATAATAGAATTAAATGGCGGAAAAACCTATAGAACGCAACTGTTAGTTATATGTTGCAGCTACTTTAGAGAGAGTCAACCATCCAATCTAGATGAAGATAAAGGCACCTTGTTAAATCAATTGAAGAAAATGAGATAACTATTAATGAACAATCAAATCAAAGCCTTATCATGCAACACTCACCTCCCTGGCTCAGGGCTGTACCCAATGACATAGTAAGTTAGAGACACCCAAACTACAGCTTCTAAGAGTGAAAGAGGAATCTTTATAATGGCAGCTGGAATTGCGTATCCCCAAGCCGGGTAGAAACACAATTCTCTCTGTTTGTAGAAAACTGCAAGTCTTGCTACTGTCATGGACAACTCCGGAAATCCATTAACTACAAGAATGATGAGAGAGTAGAAGAGTGCACCCAAATATTTGTTTGCATAAACATAATTAACCTCCATCCGAGTACGAAAAAATACAGTCATTGTAATAGATGATAATATGACAATCTGCACAAAAGAAATTACACAGGTACAAAAATTTCCTGCGGTAGAAATGTACCATTATGTAAAAAAAATTATTGCTTAAACAAGAAGATTGTGATTGAAGAAATGAATATACTGAGGATAACCTGAACTGATTTGAATATGTAAATGAAGGAATTTCTCTTCATCAGAAGAAATTCCCTTGACATGCATGCTTTAAAGAGAGTCCATTTTGACAGAGAGTAGACACTGGATGAAATAGAATTAAAATGGCTCTGCGGTTTCACAAATGCCTCAGAGATCTCCTCGTCTAGCTTCTTCCCGAAAGAAGATTCCTTAAACTTTTTAGATAGAGCATCAACAGGAACGTAACGGTGAGCTTGTTCAGTTCTGTGCCAGTACTGTGCTTGATCTTTTCTTGAGATAACCTGCCAAACAGTCAAAATGTTCAGTAATGCATTGCCCACTGAGGACATAATAGATGAAAATAAAACTGATGAGCTATGTTCAAGTTACCTCCTGGAGGAAGTCAGCTACCCCTTTCCTTTCAGGACACCTAAAGCCACAACTCTCGAAAAACTCTAAAATATGACTACGTGGTCCATGATACACAATCTTCCCTTCTGCCATCAATATAACATCATCAAAAATATCAAAGGTTTCTGGTGCTGGCTGAAGCAGTGAAACAAGTACAGTAGCGTTTGTAATGTGAGTGAATTGTTGAAGACAAGAAATAATCTGATATGTAGTGGAGCTGTCTAAGCCATTTGATATCTCATCCATAAACAAAGCTTTTGTAGGGCCAACAATCATCTCCCCTACAGAATACGAAATATATTTATTTCTCACCATTTATACACATACTACTAATTGAAGTTAAAAATGACATTTTTTTGATTGGAAAATCGCATTAGTAATACTAAAACTGCCATTACTGAATTCAAACTACCTGTGGTCAATCTTTTCTTCTAGCCACCAGAGATGCCTCTTTTCATTGCGTCTCCAACCAGTATGTCAGCGCATATGTCAAGACCAAGAATCTGCAAAGGCATGTGAACAATGCCAATATCTTACAGACTGGAACTCACAACTAGAACTCAAAGGTTATCAATGGATAATGCATTGTCAAAATAAGAAATTAAGCTCGAGATCAGCTGAAAATTAAGAATTACTTTTAAAATGTAATCAGTCTGAAGAGTTTCCTTTTGTCCTTCAACAGAAATTGCCTGAAAATGTTAGCAGAGTTAAAGCATCTTTAGACTTGAGCTTCCCAACAGCATAGAGATTATCAACAATCTTTTATTTTTTTTTGGTGATAAGTCAGAGCTTATCAACGATCCTGTGAATAACCTCGTGATAAGGAATGGAAAAGGAAATCAACTTGCACTGGAGATGGATGTTTATTTTCCCTTTCTTTCTTTTATAAGAATGACTTCTAACTTCCCTAAGAACTTAAGGCGACATGTCTCACATGGCAAGGCCATCATTACTTATAAAAGAAATCATACTTAAGCAACACAATCAAGCAGATGGACAAAGCTATTGCATTAGCAAAACACTGCAGAGACCTATTGAAGTCAACAGTGTGCTAGATACAGGTATCTAGCATTAGCATTGAGTATCTACATCTCTGGTACATGAAGTCTTACTTCAAAGTTAAGGTTGCCTTCCAATTTGGGGATCAGATTAAGCTTTACCGCATTTCCTGACCAGAATGACTGATAAATCATAACTATTGATGAATCATTTTAAAGGCAGAAGAAGTATTATGTAATTTTACTGATGGCCAAGTAGTCATAGTTTTAAGATTATTCTTTCTTTAAGTCTGTACCATGGTCATTCAAAGAAGCACATGGGATGCTGATTTCTTAGTTTTGGTTGGCCTGTGTTTGATAGAATTATTATCTGCAAGAAATACTTTCACATATGTTTCAGCTGCAAGTTGCATGTTCCCAACAATAATTTCTTGAGAATATTTCCAACAATTAAGTAATAATTCTACTTGAAACAACCACAGTAGAAGTCCCTTCAGGATATCTGTAAGGGATGGGGAAAAGAAAAAGAAGAGCAAATGACAATGAAGCAATTTAGCAAAAAAAATGACAATAAAGCAACTAGGTGTGTTCATATTTACAAGGAAACAAAGGCTACATAGCAGTAATTCATACTAGATTTCAATTGTTTAAAGGACGGAAGATTCTATCCATGGTGAGACAGTCTCATAACTCCAGAAGTTTGGACAGGAAGAACAGTAGAGATGATAATACCTTCATGTAAGTATCTATATCTGGATCTGGAACAACTCCTGCCTCTTTCTCCCTTCTGCTGACCTCAATCATGGTCTCTATGAAAGTAAAAAGAAAAAAGTACATCAATTACCAGTACTAGAATATACTATTCCAAACTAATTGTAGTTTCTCTGTGATCAAAGCAGGATTACCTGCTCGACTTCCAATACCCTGACAGCGGGCTGAAAAATCAAGTGTTTCCCTAACAGTCATCTCAGGGATATGTTGATCATTTTGGCTTATATAAGCAGATGTTTTCTGGGGTACAAACTCTTCAAGTTTGTATCCATTTATGAAAAGATGTTGGATAAGAAATTTCCCAAATTAGAACTCAAAACTAACCTGTCGAGAGAAGGGCAGACGGGCAAACTTATGAAAAGAAGTTGGATTTTATTAAAATCATACCTTTTAGGCTTTACTAGTTTATTTTTGTAATCAAATTAGAACTCAAAATTCATTAATTCTATATTAAGGGGTAGGAAAAATTAATTTAAACTGATTATAATATACTTAAAAGTCCGAACTTATGCATATATTGTTGGGCCTTCTTCCACAAAACTGTTCCACTGAACGAGACCACTCAAAATCTCTTCTTCTTCTTCTTCTTCTTTCCTAGTAGGTCACATTGAAACAAATGACAAATACATGGAGGTAACAGTTTTAGTTTTATAAATCCAATGCAGTTCATCATCTTTCTAGATTTTTCTTTTCACATGAGCATGTTTTCTTTAGTATGTCATTTTTTAAATAGTTATTTGATTTAATGTAGCCATTTTTTTTTTGTCTTCCAAGTTTTTTATTAAGATGAAGCATAAACAGATTGAGGAACCTTTAGAGACTCGTCTAGATTTCCTGAAAGTGCTTTCAACAAAGAGGTCTTCCCACATCCTGGAGGCCCAAGAAGTAAAGTTATTCTGCAAAACAAAATTAAGCAATCAGATTACCTGAGGATCTCCTAGCTAACCTTGATAAACAAGATTTGTAAACTACATTAATTCCGTCAAGCATATCATTGTACCAATAATTAAGGATACTAAAATAATCATGGAATTCTGGTTTAAGGATACAAACCAACAAAATAATTAAAGCATGTGCAGTTTAATAAAAAGGACCTGGGAAAAAAGAGTTGAATAGATTCAACCACCAGAAAAAATTGGAATGTCCAGATCAGTGTAATTAACAAATGTACCTATTGCCTGTAAAAATCTACATATATTTAGAAGAAAAAAATACTAGTCATAAGACCCAGTTATGTTTTCTGTATAAGATGCTGGATAGTCAAGACCATCACTGCAATAAGGAATTGAGACTTGAAGCAGATATGTAACAAGACATGAAATGACAGAACTAGAAATGAAAGTATTTCTTTTAGTTACTGGAAATTTGGAACAACTCTTTAGTATTTGAATTCATAACTTTAGTTAACCTCTATTGTGTACCTTCCAGGTTTAATGATACCACTGACATCATTAATGATGCTAATCTTGGCCTCATTTGACTTCAATCCAGGTACCTTGACAAGGTCCTGTCAAAAATTACACCATTAAATTTAGAAAATTATTGAAGGCTGCACCAGGACATGATTGATTTGCTTATATTTCGGCAACCAACAAAATCTGAAACAAGACAGGGATCACCTTTTTTTGGTCTTTTAGAAGAGATGGGATTGAGTAATCATGCATTAATTTTTATTTTGCCATTGTATAGACACAGAGAACATGCCATCCAAAGTGGAACAATTCAAAAAAAAAGGGCTCATTGTGGTGCTTCAAGATTTGCTTGGATGAAAATCCACCCAGACTGAAGCTCACCTGTTAATAAATTTACCAACACAATCTTTTTTCTTCTTAAGCAAACAACAAGCTATAGTTTTACACCCAAAAAAAACAACCTATAGCCCCTAATGATCTAACCTACCAACACAACAAATTACAGTCCTACTCCTATATTCACTTAATAATGCATTCTGATATTACACAGTAAATATGAAATGCTGATAAACTTCTTTAGTTTACATCAAGAAAAAACAAACTCACAGAAATCATTCTTTGGAGAGAATTCCACAGAGTCGGGAGGGGCTTCCCATGAACTACCTTGCACTCTGCTTCCACATGAATATTTTTATATCTCACCTCAACAGTGGGTAACTTCACACCAACTCTACAAGAATTAGTTGAAACTTTAACCCAATTAATCAGTCATAAATGCTTTAAAAGTTAAACTCATAGTCATAGACAACTACTATGCACAGAAAAATAAGATGGAGGAAAAACTAGCACATTACAGGTCAAATAAATCAGTAAAGAAAGAAGAAGAAAAAATAACAAAAATGTAAAAGTGCTGTAAGAGTGAAAACTAAGACTATTGAAGTCATTTATTGGCCATATAATTTGATGCATGAATACCAAATATAAACTTTGTTGTACATATTAAATGATAACAGGTTTGTGAAATCCATGGGGCTATGAAGTGTGTAGTAGCTAACCCATCTTGTACTTCTCAATATTCCCAGATTTGACAGACAAAATTTTAAATAACAAAGTCATCAATTATGGTGTGTATGGGAAGTTCAAGTACACACCATTGTGGTGCGTACATAAATTTTCAAAATTCTTCGCACACACCATAACGGTGTCTACGGAGGAGGTTTTTTAAAAAAAATCGCAAATCTAATACAGTGTTTTGGGTGTGATTTGATACATATAACAATATGGTCGATTTATGCAGACTTGCAAATCATACCCAAAACAATGATCTTATGAAAAAATTCTAGTTCCATAAAATATTAAACTTTTTTTAGTTGTTTTAAAAAGAAGGCAAAAAAAAAAAATCACGCATTTTAAGAAAATGCGGATTCCTTACCTGATCCGTTCTTTTATATATATATATATATATATATATATATATTTGCATATTTGTGTTTGAGCAATGTAAACACCAAAATACATGCAACATATTTACATTGGTATTCTGTTTCATTCATGTTCTTCTTAATTTTCGATTTGTGTGATGGTAGAAGATATATATAGGTTGGCTATTGCACACATCATAGCCACTTTTAGCGACGGACAACTGTGTATATCACTAACCGAACCGTTGCCGAGTCCGTCACTAAAGGGGTAAATATATATATATATATATATATATATATATATATATATATATATATATATATAATGTCAAGAGTAAAAGCTAGTGCTTACTTGTCTATTCTTTTTTTAAGTTTGTGCAACAATCGAAGGTTGTCATTTTCAGTGTGCTTGATGAGCTTCTCAATGAAGATATGCCGTTGTAGAGCACTAAGCTTAGTAACATCAACTACTCGCTTCCCTGTATCACCAAGTATGTCCCTATCATCTTCATCAAACAATGATGACTTCAAGCGTTCAAAAGTAGGCAATCTATCAACCTCAGCCCATAGTTTCAGGTGCTCATCTACATTGTAATTCAAAGAATTTAAATTTGAATTGATTCTGAAACTAGAGGCAACATGCCGGAAAGACGATCTCAAACTTCTTCCTATCTCTGAGAGCTCACTTCTCAGTGACTCTATTCCTTCTGCACCAACTAACAGAGACATTATTCGATGGCCTTGAAGAGCTTCAAACTGGCAATGATATGAAAAGATCGACACAAACACATATATAGATATATACAAATGTATAGCAAAGTCTTCTCCTTGAATTGGACTACATATTGTCTTCCATCTTTCTTTGTATATTGAAATTTAAAATATTTAACAACCAATGTACGTCAGGCCAACAAGTTTAATTTGCATGATTTGTTTTAGGCAATATCTATCTTGTAACAATTTAACAATATATATATATATATATATATATATATATATATATATATATATATATATATATATATATATATATGAAGCTTGCAGCCTATATATGCCATATTTGGTTTGGCCGTTTGGGGCACATTAACATCTTTTCTCTCTACTTTTAAAAACATGCAATATGAATATTCTCTATTATAATAATAATCCTTCATTAATATTATGAGCTTATTAAACTAAGTAATCTTCTGGTTGTTTTTTATATTTTTATATTAGCTTCATTGTTATTAGCTGCTTGTCTTGAAGGTTTTAGTAGTTCAAACAATTTATTCCATGCGGTTGACAAAATAATTGTTTGTTTATAGAAAAATCAATATAATTTATTTTTTTTGTTGCTAATTTCCACACACACCCACACCACACTCACACATCCAAGAATTGAAATAATCAAACTCTTGACCTTATGAAAACCATAAGACAAGAGTTACCGCTTGGCTAAGAACCATTCGGCAATATATAATTATTTTCCATGCAAAGACGAGTAATAAATTATAAAGTCTTGTGTTCCAGATACTAGAGGAGCATCTACATGATGTCGATTGACATCTTGACAAAGAAGACCATCTTACAATATATACTTCCTGCAAATTAGAATTCTCAAACTCATAGCAGTTCCACAACATCGATCTCAAAACTAAGGATAATATTGTATGTACATTAACACACAAGTATCCGGATATATAGCAGAATAAACACGAAGGTACTCCACCAGCAATTTAGGATTAAGCTTGGTTGAGTTTATAAAATTGGACAGCATTTCACTAAAATTGGACAGGGCTTTTTAGCTACCACCCCCACCCCACGCCCACCCCCACCCCCACCCCCACCCCATCTGATACACAAGTGCTGTTATTTCAAAATCACCAACTTGGCTAGCTATTTGTTCAGATACGCATCAAGAATTATCTTTATTTAATAGGGAGTACATTTCAATGCAGTAAGTTGGGAAAGTAATTATATCCATTTAAGAAATATTGTTTTTTTATATATGTGAACTAGAAGGCCTCTTGTGCTTAACTTTAGTGACTTTGCTGGCTTCTGACGTTAATAGAATCAATATCTTTGATGTGGATATATTGCTATGTAGCGATGGATTAGAGAAATGTTAAATAAAAAATAAAGTGTAATCTTCTTAGAGTACCGAATGTAGATATAATATGGAGAATTGTTAAATCCAATAAACTTACGTAGTCATAAACAAAGTTTTTTGAAGAGACGACCTCATAATTCTATCAAATTCCATGTCTTTCGTAATTGTAATTCGAGAGTAAATTTTCACAATTCCTATAAGCAAAGACCCAAAAACCTCTAAAACATCAACAGTTGGATCAAGATTTAGAAAGCCGCTTATTTCCGGCTGCATGCATGTCACCGTACGTATAATTTGTCTTCTTAAGTGAAGTCAAAAATGTTTGCGTGCAGTTATCAAATACTCCCGAAAACTGAAATATGATCATTATATATCCCTTCAGTCAAGTGCATATGCATGCTGTTATCCATACAATACAAATACAAATACAAACAAAAACATGCAGCTTTAAAATAATGAATGCGTGGAGATGATGACTTAAATTTTTTGATAGCTAGATGCTCATAATGGGAATATCGAAAAGAGTTTTACAATATTATCTTGTGATTTCCAAATTCCATCCATCACACTAGCAGTTAGACACCACATTAAATTTATGTTCCAACAAAACAAAATTTCTTTTTATATATTTGCTTTGACTCGGTTTACTAATCAATTGCCACCCCATTTAGCAAACCCCACGTTGGTATATCAAACATTAAAACCAGGAAACTTTAACCAATATATACACACCAATAAATATACATACATATACATTACATATAGTCATTAATGTCAAATCGTCTATAAGACTTTATATGGTCACAACTATCTTTCGGCATTCATTATAAGATTTAACGCCCGCATGGTATTTGCCTACCGCAACAGTATCATTCATCGTACACCAACACAGGGTTGCGGCAGGTATTTCATTTTTTAAATCTCGGCTCTAGAATCTATAAATGGATGGTGTAGATACACAAGATCGGCATATTAAAATTCAGTTTCCTATTTCAGGTTATGCTTCAACACTGACTTGCATTTGGAGATATCATTCATCACCATGTCATTCAGTCAATTTCATACAGGTAAAGAATGGATTGGTGTCAAATCATTTGGGTTAACTCACATATTAACAATTTTAAAGAATTTGGAAACAATTATTTAGAACAATAATCAAACAGACAGCCAAAAAAGATTGATTTTGACTGAGTTTGTTATCATATAAAACAGAACAAGAGCATTGCATTGAACTTTTGACTTCTTATTTTGTCTCTTTTCATTTATAATAATATGTTGAAAAAGATTATATTACTCTTAATATACTTAAAATAAATTAATCATTTATACATTATATTTATAAGATAGAAAGGCTAGAAAGCGTTATGTTTTTTTTGTTATTACTAAATTATAAAAAAAAATTGGTGGGGGTTTATTTTTTTTAATACTTTATTTTCGTGTATATATATATATATATATATATATATTATATTACAATGAAAATATAATGAATAATAATATATGGTATATATACATTATATTGACTCATAATAGATTTTTTTAATCACAATTGTTCATAAGTAAGTAATTTATTATTTATTTTTAAAAATAATATAAATTAGATTATTATTTAGTTTAAAATATTATAGAGAGATACATATATTGAAAAGATAACTATATGATTAAAATTTGATTAAAGTTATAAATTTTAATTTGATAGAAAATTTATAAAGTTTTAGTAAGGCATTTATATATATTATTTAAAATTTTAAAATTAACCTTACATTATAAATTGTTTGTTTATATATATTATAATTAATTATTATATTTTCTTAAGACTATTAATATTAGGATTAAATAGTCATGGTCACATGTTTGTTTGTTTTTTATGAGATTATTCATATGATAACTTAAAATTATCAAATATTATGTTCGTTTTGTTCAGAATTATTTAAAGAATTGGATTAAAACTTATTGTTATTAATCATATACTCATTAGTTTAATTATAGATCAAAGATAGAAATTAGAATAAGATACATCGGTCTTTTTTAATAAAATTACAGGCTAATTTTGTCCATAAATTTTTATCTCCAAATGGCAGGGATTATAATTAGTCCTCTTTTCAAGTCATTTTATTATCTCAAAACTAATAATCTCAAGTCTGTTTTTAAAAATAAACAGGGACTTGAGATTAATAGTTCAATCTCAAGTATAATTTTTACAAACAAGCATAATATTTGACCAAAACTTAATTTTGAACCGTATAAAAAATTGAATTAATATATTAAATTTGTTATCTTCTTACAATTTTACTTAAATATCATTCTTTTTTATTTAAGATATTTTATAATATAATTTATTTAATTTTGAATTAAAGATTAGAACGCATAAAATATATTTAAAAAAAAAAAAAAAGATGTATAAGGGTAAATTATTTAACGTGTTATTTTATTAAAGTACCCATTCATAATATAATTTATTGGTCCATCTAATTCAAAAAATTATATTTTGACTTGAAATAAATTTATAAAAATTTAAAATTCCAAGAAAAAAGAAAATTATTTAGACTTTTTTTTAAAAAAACTTTCAATTAAAATAAATAAGTGATTAATATGTTAATTTATTTCTCATTAGTTAAAGGAAATAGAGTTGATTTCTCATTAATTAAGAATAATATAATCTCTTTAATATCCAAAGGAGTACAACAATCAATTTAAAGTGTGCATATATCAATTTAAAATTGCTGTCTGATGGCCCAAAATACCTATGTTTGAAGTTGATAATTATTACTCCCTCCGTCCCGGGATAAAAGTCCTTATTAATATTTTGAGTTGTCCCATGTTAAATGTCCACTTTCTTTTAATAACCAAACTTTTACATATTTTTTCCTATTATGCCCGTAGCATTAAATATCTCATACTTTTCTTATTCTAATTCGCTCTCCATATTTAATGACATTATTATGGATAATTTTGTCATTTTATTCCTCTTCTTAATATACGTGAAAAGTTCACCAAGACATTTATCCTGGAACAGAGGGAGTAATTAGTTGTATTTGGGTATTACTATTTTAATTCTTTTCATTTTATGTGGGTGTAAAGATACATCCTCATCAACAATTCAGCTAATAATAAGTAATGACTTGGCCCATTTTCCTTTATAAATGAAACTGGCTTTAAACCCAATTCTTTTACTATTGATGTGACGCCCCCAAAATAGGTATACATCACCGATTTTGAGTCGTCAAATACATGGTACAGAATACAAATACAACTTAATTATACAACCGTCAGTGTAAAAGTACGATTAAAACATAAGTCAGAGTTTTAATACAAATATTGTCGCCTGTATAATATTCAAACTCAAATTCAATATTATTACATTTATTTTCTACTATTTTATCAATAGTGAGGACTACTAATGCTATCATCCGTCCGCCACTCCGCTCTCCCGACTAGTCCATGCCACGCTCTTCTCATTTCCTCAAGAGAAACAATAAAAGTAAAAGGGTGAGCTCAACTAGCCCAAAGAGAAAAATATTATGACTAAGATAATGCGTAATATATTATCGTTAGCCTTTAACAAAGGTTAAACCGATACAATGTAACAACCATCAAGTTTAATCAATGGAACAAGCAATCCATTAAAAGAGTCAAGAGAGAAAAAATCTACTATCTTTTATGATTTAAAAGGTTTTTCATCACTTTTATCACCGGGACTCGACAATAAATAATCCACATCATCGAATCACCCTGACTACTACCAAAGATATTCTTTAGTTTCATGCGATCACAATTATCCATGCACTACGCCAAGAAGAATATTTGTGTATTCAATAATGGTCATGATCATGCCAACAACTCGTCCATCAATGCACTACGGCCAATGAGGACTTTTACCACATCATTTGTAACATTACTACCATGATTACAATCAATAATCCTCGGTCATAATCATACCAAGTTCATCTATGCACTATAGGCCACAGATGACTTTCAACAAAATATAAACATGAAGATGATGACAATGATATAAGAATTCAATAAAATAAGTTCAAGAATTATTTTATCCAGGAACTAATAACGTCCAAATTGTTAACATGATACTTGTTTGTAGAGTAAAATTCAAGAATGCTCAGAATAATATTTCCATGAAAAGATATCGGATGAAGCGCAAATATCAAGGATATTCCACTAATTTCATGGAGTATAAAGTCAAAACTTTAACCAACCGAGTATAATAAGGAATGAAATAACAAAAGAAATCACCAGTACGCGATGTAATCGCATACAGCAAAGTTATTCCAATGTAATAATAAATAACAGAATCAGTCCCACAGAAACGCATGAGATAGATATATTCCAATGTAATAATAAAGATTTAATCGTCCCACAGAAACGCATGCATGTGGATATTCCAAATGTAATAATAAAGATGGAATCGTCCCGTGGTAGAACGCATGCATGCATGGATGTTCCAAATGTAATGATAAAGAATGGAACAACGTAAGAATTTCATCAAGTATAGGTAGCTTGCGTGATACAAAGTTATTCCAATGTAATAATAAAGAATGGAATAATGAAGTTCTCTTGTAGATAAGAAAGAAATAATACTCCTACCTTTAGAAAAAACCGGATACTTTGGAATAAAGAGGTAGCAGACTTCTTCTTCTTCTCTATAATTTCTCTCTATAATAATCGCTTAAAAGCTTTTGTGAATTGGTGAGAAATGAAGGAAGAATGAGCTTCTATTTATAGAAAAATATAGTTTCGATAATCGCATCGCTTTTGGGGCTCAAAAATTTTCAAAGACAATACCTCCAACTTTTCCTTTATTTTTAATTTAGTAATGGAAGTATTATCAAACTTGCACCACCTCCCTAATAGTAAATAATGTGATTCAATAGTAAATTATGTGAATCAATAGTTCTAGATATGTGAAAATACGAATTACAAAGATAAGACCTTCATCTATACCTCCATTTTTAACTTAGTCATGCAAGTATTATCAATCTTGCACCAACTCCCCTAATAGTAACAAGAATGTGAAACAATAGTATACACATACGAACAAATAGTTATAATCATATGAAATAATAGCAATCAATTACTCATTTATCCGATTAAATACCCGATTGGTCAATATAACCTCCAGACATTAATTATTATCGAAATAATTGTCGATTTTCATTAACACAAATAATTCCAACACGATGAAACCATTTTTTTCAAAAATATAAATTTTGAAATTTTGAAGTTTGACTTTTCCCAAAAATGTCAATTGTTGACTTTTTGACCAAATAGTGAATTTCGGAAAATTTTGTGTTTATAGACTATTTTTACTAATTTCATCGTTCCGGACTCAAATATCACGTCCGCGTCTCCAAATTCAACTTCGAACACAACTTCAATTTTAATAACATTCATCATTAATATTATAACTCACAATATTTATCAACCAATTAGCTCCTGTGAAAGGGGGCTTTCCATTAAGATTTCTCCTATCATGCCCAAGATTAGGTGATCAAACCTCTCCATTTATGTAACTTTTAGACATTGTAAATATTGCAATTTAATAATATAAATAACTTTGTCGTCTCAATTATTGATTTAATAAAATAACATATTATGTAGATGATACTACTGACAATAATCGAATCAATAATACGAGAGATATGATGCAACAATTCATCAGAAGAATAATTAAGTATAACTCGAGTGACTTCTCACGTAAGCATCAATAATCAATACGATTGTACTACTACGCAACCACGCCAGATTCATGATTTTTACTACCGGGTAGTTCAACAGCTTAATTCAGAAAACTTCCGCCGCTATTTTCATAAAGTATTTTTGTCATTTTCTCAATCCGATAATAATTTCGTTGCCAGGGGTCCACCAATGATCGTGCCATGTCATTTAATATTTCTCGTTAAAACTAATATTCTCCCACCAATCGAATATTATATAACAACTTCACAGATTTTGCAAAATTTGTAAATATTACCTACAACTATAACATTATATCAAATCCACACCATAATATTCAAAAATATATTTCGAGAAAATTTAATCTTTATTCAAAAGTTGGGGTCTTACAACCTCCCTTCTTATGAAATTTCGTCCTCGAAATTAGGGTGCGACTGGTATGTCAAGAGGTGAGGATACTTTGATTTCATTTCGATTCTAACTCCCGTGTCATTTCCTCAACATCGTGGTTTTTTCACTAAACTTTGACTTGAGGTATAACCTTGGAGCGTAGAATATGTTCTTTCTTATCCAAGATTTGAACATGAACCTCTTCATACATCAAATCTTCCGCTATTTCATCTGGTTCTAACTCAATAATGTGGTTCGGGTCTTTCACATATTTATGTAATATGGATATATGAAAACGCGTTATGAACACGAAACATACTTGGCGAGAAAGTCGAGTCTATAGCCATAGTTCCTACTCGATCGAGGATTAAAATGGGCCAATGAATCGAGGATTGAGGTTTCTCTCTTTCCAAATCTTGTAACTCCTTTCCATGGAGCAACACGTAACAACACATGATCTCCAATATCGAATTCTACATTCTTTCATGAAGATCAAAGATAACTCTTTTCATCGATCTTGTGAGGTTTTTATACATTGTCGGATCATTTGAATCTTTTCCGTAGTCATATCGTACCAACTCTCGGTCCCAACAATGTTGCTTCACCCACCTCATCCCAAAGATAATCGAGAAACAACACTTTCTTCCATACAACGCTCGAATGGAGCCATGCCAATACTTGTTTCGATAACCGTTGTTGTAGGAAAACTCCACCAATGGTAAGAACTTGTACCAATTTCCCTTGAAGTCAAGGACACAGAGTCTTAATAGATCTTCAAGAGTTTGAATCGCCCTCTCCCGATCGTCTGCATATCTCGAGGATGATATGCCGAAAGCTAAATCGTAAATCCGCGCCCATAGATTTTTGCAAACTACCCCAAAATCTTGAAGTGAATCTTGGGTCTCGATCGTAAACTATGGATACCGGCATACCATGCAATCTTATAACCTCGTTTATGTACATACGAGCAAGACGTTCAAGTGTATAAGTTTCTCGTATCGATAAGAAATGAGCAGACTTGGTGAATGTAAGATCCCAAATAATTAATAAATGAAATTTAATTTCCTCTAATTATTATTTTGAAATAGTAAGGGTTGATGTGATTAATGTGGATAATTACGGGTAAAATACGCAAATATTTCAAAATAAGCAAGTGGTTATAAAATATTCATTGTTGTTTGGAGAATATTCGTTTTGGTCGTGGAATATTCGTATCGTTTGTGAATATTCGTATGACGGCAAGCAGCCCATGTGTAGGGCCCCATAACGAAAAAGCGATTGGAGGAAGAAAATGACAAATATAAGTTGTTTAAAAATAACGGCAGAGTTGTTACCGCTTTACACTCGTTGAATACCCGTGGTTAAAACACGAATACGGCGTTGTTGAATCTAAGAAGACACTCAGATTGCACCAATTATTGACTTTTACGTAAGAAGGCACTACTCAATAATGGTTACGAAATTAATTACCGTTCAAAGTTGTTTTATTTTATTGATTCAATAATTGTCATATTGATATTTTATATTGTCATTGTTTTAATAATTGTCATTACACAAGATTTTCATCGTCGAAACAATAATTCATATTATCCTAATAATATTATTAGATAACATTATTGGCAATGTCTAGAAAGTTCTGTCTAAGAAGAGGTTTGGTCACCTAATCAATTACCAAAGAAGGAGAAATTTTATCGAAAGCCCCTCTTCCTGAACCGCCTCGTCACAATATCAGGATTCTCGTAATATTATTTGTGAATAATTAATTATTGATTCATATGATGAGGAAAATATTGATTTTATGTGGATATAGATGGAGAAAATTTTAATGTGACAATTGTTAAAAAATTGAAATTTTATCTTTTTCGATAAAATAATTCATTTAAATATATATTATTATATTTTAATAATATAATAATGGTGATATTTTTACAACGAATGTGGGATATATGAGTATACGAGGAGGAAGAGTATTTTGTTGCAATAAATGTTTAAAACATGTTAAACATGTCTCATGGACCCCATTTATCGAATCGAAATTTGATTATAAATTCTAAAATCACCCGCTTATGGATTTCATCCAATTTCTTTGGGAATTTAGAAAACTTTCTTCTCGCAAAGTTGTAGAGAATTGGATTTCCTATAAAAACACGCGAGATTCGAATTTTCTGATAAAAGGGATATTTATTGTGAATTATTGAAGTTCAAGTTCAAATAATTAATTTTGGAAGTTTAAATTATTTTAAATTAGAAAAACATTTTTTTATTTTCTTCTAGAAGGTTGGCATGTGTGAATTGGTTTGAGATTCAGATTTCAAAGAATACGATAATATTTTTATAAATATTAATATTTTATTAAATTTTCTCGCTTTGGTGTTCTAAAGCAATTTCATATAAATAAAGGTTTAGTTAGAATTGAAAATCACACCGTAAATCCAAGTTTTCTCTCTCTATATTATCGAAATTTATTCTTGTGAGTATTTTGAGTATACTTTGAGTATTGCTATACTATGAAAGTTCAAGATATAGTCTATATCCAAAGATTCCAGCTAAAGACCGATCTTTCGAGGTAAGGATATTATTTTTTCGTAATGATATTATTTCTTCAATATCATTATGTCAAATATTGATCTGAAGTTTTTTTCAAATTTGGAACTTTTGGTGTTTGAGTTACTATTCACGATATCACGACACTTATTCACGATACTTGCATTATTCACGAATCATTTCAAGACTATTCATCGAAAAATAAAATTTTTCTTTTCGTCTAAAATATCTATTCTCGATACTAGCTTTGATTGTATCCATGTTTTGATCATTCTTGAATTTTACACCACTATGATTATTTTTGAGGTATTTTTGACGTGGATAAAACAAAGTACTTAATCCTTAATCCTTAATCCTTGTCATTTTGTTTCAATCGGATTCGCTTTTTAAAAAATATTTTCATCATCCTCGCCTTAAAATGATGATATTATTGAATATCTTTGGCCCGTAGAGGCAAAGATGAATGATTTATGATGAATATCTTTGGCCAGAAAGTGCAAAAGATGAATGATTTCTCGATGAATATCTTTGGCCGTAAGGGCAAAGATGAACAGTGTTTAGATGAACACGACCAATCGGTGAATGTCCTTACTTTTGTAGTGCAAGGATGAATATTTGATCCCGATATATATTGATTGATGTTACGTGGATAAAATAGATTTATGAACTTTAAAATTCATACATGTAAGATAGTAGTTTGCATTCTCTACTTAACTCTTCTAATGAATTATTATTTCAATGCGAATATTGATTTAAAACTTGTTTTCTATTGTATTCTATTATATTTTTCCCTCGTGAAGACTAACGATAATTTTGTTGTATATTATCTTAGTCATAATATTCTTTATCGGGCTAGTCGAGCTCACCCTTTTCCTTTTTGTTCCATTTTTCTTCTCGTGAGGCGAGAATATAGCAAAAGTACGTAGCTCTGGGTATGGAATGAAAGTTCTAGAGAGAGTTGTTTAGTAGTCCTCACCATTGTTGTAAAATAATGTATCAATAATTATGATGAGGATTTATTTGTATGTGGATATTATGCAGATGGCAATATCTCGTATTTAAACTCACGCTTTACTTATTGTAATAATAAAGTTGTAGTTGTTTCACGCACTGTATTGACAACCTCGTAATGGGGATGTAGACCTATTTTGGGGGTGTCACAGTGAATCTATCAACAATGACCCAAATCGTATCTATGCCTTGAGAAACTTTGGGAAGACCGGTAACGAAATTCATGGTAATGTGTTCCCACTTCCATTCTGGAATTTCGAGTGGTTGCAATGGACCTTTTGGTACTTGATGCTCTGCTTTAACTCGTTGACAAATTAGACACCTTGAGATAAATAATATTTATCTCTCTCTTCATATTGCTCCACCAAAATGTATGACGAAGATCACGATACATTTTGGTACTCCTGTGATGGATTGCAAAAGCGGTGTGTTATGCGCTTCATCATGATTTTATACTTTAAATCGTATTCTTTAGAACACAAAAGTCCGGAGTTGACTTTCGATGTATTCCTTCTTCATCGATTCTTGCTTCCTAAGATAAAGACCTTCTTGCACTTTCTTCCTCATACGCATCATCTCCGGATCTATAACTCGAAAGCAACTTTAACTTTATCAATTAAAGTCTGGTTCTCTCTTGTATATTCGCCATCATCACATGGGTCCCTGGAGTTTTTAACTCTATCTCCATCCTTTGCAAGTCACACAAAATGGGCTTTTATGTCGTGAATATTGCACTCGTGCATTCAGATATGATCTTCTACTCAATGCGCCGCCTACCACGTCGCTTTTTCGATGGTATTGATGGTATGATCATAATCTTTCAACAATTAAAGCCAACGTCGTTGTCGCATGTTGAGTTCCTTTTGAGTGAAGAAATATTTGAGGCTTTTATGATCCGTAAAGATCTCCACTTTCTCTCCATACAAGTAATGCCTCCAAATTTTAAGTCATGAAGACAACAAATGCTAACTCTAGATCATGAGTAGGATAATTCCTCCTCATATTCTTTGAGTTATCTTGAGGCATAGGCTATGAATTTCCCATGTTGCGATGAGAACACATCCTAACCTTTTGCCCAAGCATCACTTTGTAGATGACAAATCCCTCCGAACCAGATGGTATTGTCAGAACAGGTGCTGAAATGAGTCTCCTTTTGAGTTCTTGAAAACTCGTCTCATATTTCTCGCTCCAACCAAACTTTGTATCTTTCCGAGTCAGCTGAGTTAATGGAGTAGCGATTCGAGAAAATCCTTCCACGAATCTTCGATAATAACCACTAAATCGAGAAAGCTACGATTTCTATTAACGATTTGGGTTGCTCCCACTGAATAGCTTCAATCTTTCACGTCAATCTGATATTCCATGACTTGATATTACGTGCCCAAAGAATGCTACTTTCTCAAGCCGTAACTCGCATTTCTTTAACTTGGCATAAAGTTTATATTCACGAAGCTTTTGAGTATCACCTCAAATGTTGCTCTCATGATCTTCACAAACTTTTGGAATAAATAAGGATGTCATCAATAAAGACGACCACAAAGTGATCCAAATATTCCTTGAATACTCGGTTCATCATATCCATGAAGGCAAAGAGGAGCATTAGTCAATCCAAAAATATGACTAAGAATTCATAATGCCCGCATCGAAGTTCTCAAGGAAGTCTTTGAATATCCTCGCTTTAACCTTCAAATTGATGATATCCGAATCTAAGATCGATCTTTGAAAAAAATTTGCTCCTTGTAATCGATCAAACAGTCATCAATACGTGGCAATGGGTACCTATTTTTGATGGTGACATGATTTAACTCCCAATAATCAATACACAACAAGATACTCCCATCTTTCTTCTTCACGAATATAACAGGGAGCACCCCAAGGAGACGTCTTTGGACGAATGAAACCAATGTCTAACAATTCTCTGAATTGGGTTTTTAACTCCCGAAGTTCAATAGAGCCATTCGATATGGGCTTTGGAAATGGGTTTTGTCTTCGGGTTCATGGTCGATACAAAATTCAACTTCACGCTTCTGGGGTAGCTGTAAGTTCTTCAGGGAATAAGTCAAGAAATTTATTAACAATAGAAATATCCTTCAAATCTGACGTATTTTTGTTTAAATACGTGACATGAGCTAAGAAAGCTTGACATCCATTTTTTAATAAACGAATAGCTTTATGGCTTGAGATGACCGTGATTGATTTTAATGGTTTGGTCTCTTGAATTCGCATAATAGGTTTATTAGGAATATGAAAGCTAATAACCTTACGAAAACAATCAATTTTAGCATGATGAGTAGTTACCCAATCAATCCCTAGAATCACGTCAAATGCAAGTATTTTTAAGGAGATAAGATCGACAGGTAACGTGCGGTTACCGATTTGAATCAAACAAGACTTATGAACAGTGGATGTAATGAAGGTTTCTCCTAATGGAGTTTCAACAGATAAGTCAAAGTCTAATTTCTCTAGAGTCAAATTTAAACGTTGAGCGCAAGTAGGAGAAATAAAAGGATGGGTAGAACCGGTATCAAATAAGGTATAGACTTCACTAGAGTTTATGATAAACTTACCCATGATAACCTCGTTCGGGTTCCTTGCTTTTTGGGAGGTCACAATAACGCCTCCTTGCATTACCTAGCTTTTGACTTTTCTCTCGACTGACCTTTGGTGCCTCCATCCTAGCTTGAATTTATCTTCTATGAACGACAAAATCAAGCTAAGTGACCTTCTTCCACAATTATAACATGCTTTGACTGCATTGCATGGCCGCTTGGATCGATGTCCTCCTCCCTCCGCATTTGAAGCATATGATAGTGGTCGGTCTCCTTCCTTAACAACGGTGTCTTTGGTCTTGATGTCTTTCCATCATTGTTGAATCTCCTTTTCTAAATGTCCATTTTATTATCTTGGCTATGATTACCACCAAGTGGTTACCATTTCGGCATGTTGATTCCTCCACGTTTGTTGTCACCGCTTTGATGGATCATACTACCGGTATTTTCATTCTCGCACCGCTTTCTCTTAGTTGATTGACTCGTTATCGCTCCAACAACCGAGCCCTATTTACAACATCTCAATACAAACACAATTTATGAGAAATAAGATATTGTCGATTCCTGCTTTCAAACCTCTTAAAACATTCGGTCATTCGCTTCCTCATTATCAACCAAATGGGATGAAAACCGGATAACTCCACAAATTTAGCCTCAGACATGCGACACCTGGCCATATTGTTTTGTTCCAACTTGATAAACTCCACCTCCTTCATGTGATTTAATACTTTCGGAAAGTACTTGTCGTTGAATGTACTCTTTGAACTTCTTCCAAGACATCTTGAAGTCTTGCCAGACTGGTAATGCTTTTACGATTCCCACCAAGAATCTACCTCTTCACGCAATATAAAGGTGGCGAAGGAACCTTTTATTCTCGGAGCATCCCAAGACATCAAATATCTTGGTTATCTATTTTATCCATGTTCGCCTTAAATGATTTTGTGCACTCCAATAAACTCCAAAGGGTCCTAGCTCCTTGAATCTGTTTACGGTGACCGTCCGAGAGTTGCCAAGTGTTTCCACCTGCATTTTTGGGATGAGAGCCGCTACTCGCTCTGATGTTGCATGAATTGCATGAAGCCTCGGAACATTCCATCGTTCATCATTTGGTCAGTGTTGTTTTTTGCATGAGGATTGTTGCCTTCCTGATGCATATTGTCCTGGTTATTGATCTGTGGAGACTCAACGATCTCTTGTGCTCCATTGATGTTCTCAACATTCTCGGATGCCATTTTCAAATACTGCCACAAAATAAGGATTAATTGACATGAAACATATTATCCCTACACTCTGACTGACCAATTAAATATAAAATAAATTTAGGTAGGTCAGAAGTGGGAAGAATTCCCCGCCTCCCTCCTAGTTCTAGTCTCACATCTTAGCCAGGATCATATCCTAAGCTTTGATACCAACCGTGACGCCCCCAAAATAGGTATACATTACAAATACAACTTAATTATGCAACCTGCCGTCAGGTAAAAAGTACGACAAAAACATAAGTCGTGAGTTTTAATACAAATATTGTCGCCTGCATAATATTCAAACTCAAATTCAATATTATTACATTTATTTTCCATTATTTCACCGAAAAATGAGGACTACTAATGCTATCATCATCCGTCCGGCTACCCTTCCCCGACTAGTCCTTTATACGCTCTCATTTCTGAAGAGAACAATAAAAGTAAAAGGGTGAGCTCAACTAGCCCAGTAGAAAATATTATGACTAAGATAATACATAATATATTATCGTTAGCCTTCAACATTGTTAAACTGATATAATATAACAACCATCAAGTATAACTGCAGCGGAATAAGCAATCCATTAAAAGAGTCAAGTAAAGAATAAAATCTACTATCTTTTATGATTTAAAAGGTTTTTCATCACTTTTATCACCTGGACTCAAACAATAAATAATCCACATCATCGAATCACCCCACACTACTACCAAAAGATATTCTTTAGTTTCATGATCACAATTATCCACGACTACGGGCCAAGAATATTTGTGTATTCAATAATGGTCATGATCATGCCAACAATCGTCCATCAATGCACTACGCCAATGAGGACTTTTACCACATCATTTGTAACATTACGGTCATGATTACAATCAATAATCCTCGGTCATAATCATACCAAGTCCATCTATGCATTATAGGCCACGTATGACTTTCAACAAAATATAAGCATGAGGATGATGACAATGATATAAGAATTCAATAAAACAAGTTCAAGAATTATTTTATCCAGAACTAATAACGTCCAAATTGTCAACATGATATCTTTGGTTTATAGAGTAAAATTCAAGAATGCTCGTAAGAATATTTTCATGAAAAGATATTGATGAAACGTAAATATCAAGGATATTCCACTAATTTCATGGAGTATAAAGTCAAAACTTTAACCAACCGAGTATAATAAGAAATGGAATAACAAAAGAAATCACCAGTGCATGCGATAGAATCGTATGCAGTGTGTTATTCCAACAAAATAATAAATAATCTGGAATCAGTCCCACAGAAACGCATGCATGATGTGATATTCAAATGTAATAATAAAGATTTAATAAGGTCCCACAGAAAAGCATGCATGTGATATTCCAATGAATAATAAAGATTTTAATCGGTCCGTGCGTAGAACGCATGACGTGATATTCCAATGTAATAATAAAGACGAATCAGTCCCGTAGAAACGCATGCATGTGATATTCCAATGTAATAATAAAGATTTTAATCGTGTCCCACAAAATGCATGACATGTGATATTCCAATGTAATAATAAAGATGGAATCAGTCCCGCAGAAACGCATGCATGTGATGTTCCAATGTAATGATAAAGAATGGAACAATGTAAGAATTTCACCAAGTATAGGGTAGCTGTGTGTATACGGTGTTATTCCAATGAATAATAATAATGTAAGTTCTCTTCATAGATAAGAAAGAAATAATACTCCTACCTTTAGAAAAACTAGATAATGGAATAGTGAGGTAAAGCAGACTTCTTTCTTCTTTCTATAATTTCTCTCTATAATAATCGCTTCTAAAGCTTTTGTGAATTGGTGAGAAATGAAGGAAGAATGAGCTTCTATTTATAGAAAAATATAGTTTCGATAATTGCACATTTTGGGGATCAAAAAATTTCAGTACAATACCTCCAACTTTTCCTTTATTTTTAATTTAGTCATGAAAGTATTATCAAACTTGCACCACCTCCCCTTAAATAATGTGATTCAATAGTAAATTATGTGAATCGATAGTTCTGAATATGTGAAAATACGAATTACAAAGATAAGACTTCCATCTATACCTCAATTTTTAACTTAGTCATGGAAGTATTATCAATCTTGCACCAACTCCCCTAATAGTAACAAGAATGTGAAACAATAGTATACACATGTGAACAAATAGTTATAATCATGTGAAATAATAGCAATCAATTACTCATTTATCCTAGTTAAATACACGATTGGTCAATATAACCTCCAGACATTAGTTATTATCGAAATAATTGTCAATTTTCACTAACACAAATAATTCCAACACAATGAAACTATTTTTATCAAAATATAAATTTTGAAATTTCAAGTTTGACTTTTCCCAAAAAGTTAATCTGTTGACTTTTTCACCAAATAGTGAATTCAAAATTTTTGTGTTTATAGACTATTTTACTAATTTCATCGTTCCGACTCAAATATCACGTCCGCGTCTCCAAATTCAACTCCGAACACAACTTCAATTTTAATAACATTCATCATTAATATTATAACTCACAATATTTATCAACCAGGTCGTTCCTAGAAAAGAGGGGGATTTCCAATAAGGATTTCTCCCTATTGGCGCGCAATTAGGTGACCAAACCTCTCCTTGACAGAACTTCTAGACATTGTAAATATTGCAATTTCATAATATAAATAACTTTGTTGTCTCAATTGTTGATTTAATAAAATAACATATTATGTAGATGATACTACGACAATAATCGAATCAATAATATGAGAGATATGATGCAACAATTACTGTAGCAATAATTGAGTATAACTGAGTGACTTCTCACGTAAGCATCAATAATCAATACAATTGCTACTATGCAACCACGCCAGACATCGTATTTTTTTACTACCGTAGTTCAACAGTTAAAGGTAAAACTTCAGCCGTTAGTTTCATAAAGTATTTTTGTCATTTTCTCAATCCGACAATAATTTCATTGTGGGGGGTCCACCAATGATTGTGTCGTTGTACGAATATTCTCTGTTAAAACGAATATTCCCCGACCAATCGAATATTATATAACTTGCGTACTTTGCAAAATTTGTAAATATTACCCACAACTATAACATTATATCAAATCCACACCATAATATTCAAAAATATATTTCGAGAAAATTTAATCTTTATTCAAAAAGTTGGGGTCTTACAATTGAGGTTTTAATAGGATACATTGGGAATAATATTTCTTAATATTCCCTCCGTCTCATGATAAAAGTCCTTATTATTATTTTGAGTAGTCCCATGTTAAATGCCTATTTTTCTTTAATAACTAAACTTTTACACATTTTTCTATTATACCCGTAACATTAAATATCTTTTATGATTTAAAAGGTTTTTCATTACTTTTATCGCTGAGACTCAGCTTAATAAATAATCCACATCATCAAATCATCTTTGCACTACAGGCCAAGGATATTCTTTAGTATCACGACCACGAATTATCCATGCACTACGAGCCAAAGATAATCATGTTTTCATCAACGCTCCTGATCATGCCATAAAACAATTCATTTTTGCACTACGGCCAAAGAGAATCCATAGCCATAATCATACCAAAAACTGTCCATCAATGCACTACGGGCCAATGAGGACTTTTTTCACATTATTTGTAACATTACTACCATGATTACACCGAATAATCCTCATCATAATCATACCAAGTCCATCTATGCACTTCTGTGCCCAAAAACGACTTTCAAAAAATATAAATATGAGGATGATGACAATGATATAAGAATTCAATCAAACAAGTTCAAGAATTAATTTGTCCAAGAACCAATAACGTCCAAATTGTCAACATGATAATGCTTTGTAGAGTAAAATTCAAGAATGCTCAGAAGAATATTTCCATGAAAAGATACTGGATGAAGCGCAATTATCAAGGATATTACACTAATTTCATGCAAAGATAGAAGTCAAAACTTTAACCAACCGAGTATAATAAAGAATGGAATAATAAAAGAAATAACTGTGCATGCGACTTGATATCATGATGTAGGTTATTCCAACAGAATAATAAATAATCGGAACCGAATCAATAAATTACATACCGGCAGTGATGTTCCAAATGTAATAATAAAGAATGGAATAACAACAAAAATCACCATGCATGCGGTACTTGGCAGATGAGACAAAGTTATTCCAACGTAATACTAAATAATCGGAACTGTCCCAGAAACGCATTGCAGAGGATATTCCAATAGAATAATAATAAAGATTTTAACTGTGTCTCAAGTAAAACACACGTATATGATATTCCAATGTAATAGTAAAGACGGAATAATAGAAGAATGTCACCAAGTATTGGGTAGCTAGCGTATCTGAAAGTTATTCCAATGTAATAATAAAGAATGGAATAACATAAGTTCTCTTCATGAATACAAAAGAATAACACCCCTTACGAGTACAACAAATAATATTCCCTACCTTAGAAAGAAGAGTCTTCGGATATAGAAGTAGTGAAGTAAGAGGATACTTTTCTTCTTTCTCTCTATAGTTTCTCTCTAGAGTTTCAAAGAATTCGTAAGAAATAATGAAGGAATGAGCTTCTATTTATAGAAAATGGATCGCGATAAGAATTAACTCATTTAACAGTCCAGATTAATTTACTTTAATCCGACGGTCCATATTTAAAGCAAAATCTTTTAAATAAAATATAATATATTCTATTTATAATCTAATAAAACGAATAACTTTATAAAAGATTTTACTACTGCAAATACTATCGCAGCCTACTATGCAAATACTACGATAATAAAATATAATATATTCTAATTATAGAATAACTTTATAAAAGGATTCTGCTTTTATTATATTAATAATACCAATAAAACAAAACCGAGTGACTTATCACGTAAGCATCAATAATCAATACCGTAAGTGCTATGCAACTACGCCAGACATCGTACTTTTTACTACCGAGTAGTTCAACAAGATAAATGTAAAAACTTCCTACTGTTATTTTCATAAAATATTTTTGTCGCTTTTCAATCGCATAATAATTCCATTGTGGTCCACTAATGATTGTTCCGTCAGCATCTAATATTCCCCGATAAAATATTCCCCACCAATCGAATATAATATGACAACTTGCATACTTTGCAAAATTTATAAATACTACCCATAACTATAACATTATCTCAAATCCACACCATAATATTAAAAACAAATTTTTTGAAAAATTAAATCTTTATTCTTAAAATCAGGGGTCTCACAAACTCCCTCCTTATGAAATTTACGCCTCGAAATTTACGTGACGTACACGGTATGTCAAGAGGTGAGGATACCTTGACTTCACTTCAAATTCTAACTCTTGAGGTATAACCTTTGTCGTCGAATATGATCCTTCTTATCCAAGATGTTAACACGATCTCTTCATACGTTAAATCTTCTGCTATCTCGTCCGGTTCTAAATTAATAATGTGGTTCGGGTCATCCACATATTTACGTAACATCGATACGTTAAAAATGTTATGAATACGCGACATACTTGGCGGTAAAACGAGTCTATAAGCCACAGTTCCTACTCGATCAAAAATTTCAAATGGGCCAATTAAATCGAGGGTTAAGATTTCATCTCTTCGTCGATTCTTACTTCTAGAATAACGCCCTCTTGAACCTTCTTCTTCACATTCATCAGCTCTGAGTATGTAGCTTGAGCAATGTTGAGTAAAATCCAGTTACACACAGCACGCAAGTATACGTGGTCAACAAGTAATAAAGTGATAAGTTGAGTATCGTTCTACACGTGGAATTCTAATTAATAAATTTCAACTACTAATACTATATCAATTCAATTTTATTCAAACAACGAGAAATTATGATTTTCTAAATTAAGAACTCAAAATTAAACACTTTAAGATATTGTACTAACATAAACAATTAACTAAGCTATTACTTGAGTGAATGACTTCCTAGTAGGTAAATATTAAGACTTCAATATCCCCAATTATGAATTATCAATCGCTTATCTAATCATACCAATTACTATGTCTCATGGATTGTTAATGAATTTTCAAATGCCAAAAGCCCTCTTCCAAGTGATCAATTGACTTCTATTTAACCCAGATTAACCTCATATATTCCTATGCAAGACAATTGATTAAACTCTTTCTAGTCCCAATTCCTTATATGTTACATGCGGTGAATGTATATTTCCATTCAATTCACAAACCTAATTATTTACCGTAAATAATCGAGTCACATGTCATCATGTCTAGTTCTAACCCTAGAATTCCTCTCCCAATTCCTTATAGAGTAACACACTAATTATCGCCAAATAATTAATCATTAAAATCAAACATGATAAACAATCCACTTCAACATAAGTAATTATAATGACGTAATAACTAAGTTATAATCATAAAAGGTTCAATTGAAATCTTAATTAAAGAGTTAGTTCATCACTAAATAAGAATCATTATTTGTTGATAAATCATCCTTAAAGAATTACAAATAAAAATTAAGGAGAAAAAAGAAGAAACTCAGTAGCCAATCTTGAAGCTCCAAGTAATCTCCCGCCAAAGCTCCTTCAATCCCTCCGCCAAATAAATCTAGTCTCCCTTTAATTCAAAGAATTAGTTTCTTTTTATAGTCCCCACAATCCTCTTCCAATTAGGTTTTATTATTAGCCCTTAATAGGCAACCTGTAAGTCAAACGACGCTTAATCCTATTAATGCTCGCAGAGGCTCAATACCAATGCCGAGGATAGTGTAATTTCCAAATACCGACGCTAGACTTCATTGAAATTACAGCTTTTGCCATTCAATGCTTGAAATTCTATAATTGCCTCTTCCACCTTCCAAATCGCCAAATAAGATATAAACACGATAAAATGCTACTAAATAACTTAAGAATGCAATAATTTAAGTCTAAATGTATCCGAATTATGGGTATACTACCCATTCATCAAACACCCCAAACTTAAATCGTTATGTCCTCATGACAAAGCCTAAGATCACCAAACAAAACTAAACATCACGCACACGCAACTATTTATATTTATATGTTCGTAATTACAAAGAATCCAAGAGCTCACGATATCCATATGCCTCGTAAAATCAATGTAAACATGCTAATTCCTCATGTAAAAAGCAGATCGACAATATCCTAACAATCAACGGATCTAAATCATTATTACCGATATCACATGCGTGTGTCCACGACCACGCCGAACCCACGTGAAAGACAAAAAAATGAGAGAGAATAACTTTCTTAGTAGGGTATCATACAAAGCAGAACTTGAGAACTCATCAAATAACTTGTTTCAACCGAACTCAAAACACTTACCCTAATTCAACAAATAAACTAGAATATATATTTATTTTTTAATTTTATTTTTTTATTATTTTTTTTTTTTTTTAATGAAATGATCATGCAATGTCTCATCCCATTAGGCTAGCAAGATGTTACCCCTTAGCGAGCTTTCACCAACTACTTCTGCACCATTTAAGACCTTAGGGCGCTTGGGTTTTAAGATACCTTCTATGCGTATTTCGCTCAAGTAACACAGCCCCAAACAAGACTAGTCACCTCCTGTATTATCATTATTATTTATATATATATATATTTTATTTAATTTTTTTTTATTATTATTTTTTTTTGTTTTATAGATGGTTGGTGAGTGCGCTTACGCTCCATCTCACGCTTGGTTTATGGGGAGTGGTTCCCTCAACCCACCACAAGACTCAACATTTTTTTTTTTTTTTTAAGTTATATTCCAAATGTTTCCCCAAACTCGAAGTTTATGCATGAATTGGCCTTATCTAGTTATTCAAATTGTTCTTCCATATCACTAGCAATCCCCTTTAGAACTCTCTATTCTAACCATTTAAACTATCATAGCTAACATGGTCGCTTTTATTTCCAAGTGCCTTCTTATAATATCAATGTCAAACAGATAAAGATCCAATTCAAGTCACGAAATCATATCACTGAATCAACAATCCTTAATAGACGTGTTCATGCAATTCTACTTTCCTCATTAGCCCCAGATATACGCACTCTCAAAAACTGGAATTAACATGCAATCCTAAATGCAACTTTACTAATAATCAATCCACAAACTAATAATAAACTACAACTGGTGAAAATAAAACGTAACCACCCCCAAACTAAGCTAGACCAATGTCCTCATGCGAAAAAAAAATAAGTCAAAATAAAACAGAGGACTTCACGGCGATTTAATTTATGCTTCGGGGATCATCATCGCCCTCGCCTCATCTCTTGATCGGACGGGAAACATCAAGTAATCAGAGCCGTAGGGAAGTGGCTAAGGGAATGCCTTGATGGGTCCGGATGGTCGATTGCATTCTCAAGCAAAGAAATCGGTCGACTAAATACTTGTAAATCACGCCTCGACGTTCCCGATAAAGCGCATTCTCGGACTCAATGTTGTAAAACCAATTGCCTATCTCCATTGATGCCTTCGGGACCACACCTCGATGAGCGGATGTCGAGGGGCCGTAGGAGGGGGAGCCCGAGTCGGTGGGGCTCGTGGAGACGAACGTGGGGATAATGAAACCCAAATTCCCCTAGGGTGATTAAGCGCCACCGACCACACTTTATAACGACGGATCAAGTTGTGATCCAACACGGCATAGGAGTTTGAATCATCTCGTCGATTTCCATTTGACCCCAAACTTAAAGACATAAGACGCAGATCGTGGACTATGTGGTAACCCTCCCGTGGTCCCGCCATGAGATGCGCGTGAGCATCGATTACAATAAGATGGCCGACATCGATTCGTGAGGCCTCAGATGATGGAGTATAATAAGACAAATTTTCTTTGGTGACGTGACTCACATGTGTGCAGTGGCATCAATTTCACAGATATATGAAGGCATACCATGCCTTTCCATAAAGACCGAGGTGAGACAATGGGAAGGTCATGCGCCACGCCACGGATGGACCAAGTAGTGCCCTTACTGACACAGCCTCCCTAATAATCTTTTCATAGTCCCACCCATCACTCACTAAAGCGAGCATATTCATCATGAAGGCCCTCTAGGGTAGTTGATAGCACCCATTGATATCCTCCTCGCCAAATTCCACTTGGCCTTACCTCGACAAACACCCCATAATGGTCATGCTCAAGTAAGTTGGCATAGAATTCTTTGACCATCGCAATCATCTATGTCATGTCAGTCGTTTCAGAGATTTAACCGCTTACGCCAAAGAATCATCACCGCTATGTCTCCATCCTTGTTTTGATCGGATTTGGAGACCCGTTCGTGGACTAGTGAGGGTGGCATACGCGTACAGAAGCGTTTTTGAGCCGCAACACTAACAAAACGCCTACAATACAAATTTTGGCGGGGAAGTTGAAGCGCCCCCCCGGACCGAGTCATGCGATGACGCTTGGATGCCATGTCGAGAATTCTGCAAATAAAACATAGTCATAGTTTAGCTTTAAAAATTGAGTCAGACAATTTGTCAAACACCTAGATAGAAACTGAGAACTTGTTCAATCCATTATTAATTCCCTGTCTATTCATGCCATGCATGTAGCGTGCATGAATCTCGTGTGTAGGAGTACGTCACACATCAATGCGTTATCTATATGCTCCATTAGATTTCCAGATGACAAGAATAACGAATGAAGAGCATCTTAATTCGCAAGAATTGAAAAACACATCAAATCATACCTTTGTTACTTCTAAAGAAGTTGGAGGAGTAGAATTCGGCACACAAGATGCAAACGAACAATATGAAAGGAAGGGAGTGATGCGTGGTGGATGAGTGGAATACAATTATCCAAGGTTTAATGACTTGTTGCTATGAAGATGGAGAGAGGGTGGACCACCCGCTTCCTCACGGCAGGTGTGGAAAGAATGTGGGATGAAAGGCACCAGTAGGTTTTTAAAGTACAAGAGTAACTTCGACCCAAATACGTATACTGGTTATAATCGCAGGAGCGCCAAGGCCGGGCATCGTAATCGATTAGTATGCCCCAACGCCGGGCGCTGGTTTGAATTGAAGACAAATACCAAGGCTGGGCCTTGTCTTCACCTTCGAGCTTAGCGCCACGGGCGCTGTGATCTCAAGTGAGTGGCCGGCTGAATCGGAATTATGTGTCGCGATACCGGACCAAGTAGGAATTAGTTTAATAAACGTGAGTTTTCTACTACAAAATAACAAAGAAAATAAGAAAAGTTTAACTCTAAGAGGCATAAAATCAAATAAAACGAAAAAATTATGGAACTTCATGGGTTGCCTCCCAAGAAGCGCTTGGTTTATAATCACACCGACTTTGCGGTGTTGGTCGGTGGCCACACCGGGTCCGAGAGGTACTCGGACCGTAGCTTGGCGCTCGATTGGTCCGCCTCCAATAGTGTTTCAGACGTTGACCGCCGACCTTGAATGTACGCTTTGAATTCGGTTCCTCAACCTCAATGTTTCCGTGTGGAGAGGACAGATATGACTACAAATGGTCCGCACTACCACGGATTTCAATTTTCTCGAAATAGACGCAAGCGTGAGTCAATAAAGAAGTACTTGATTGCCGGTCATGAATGTTCTATCGAGAATTTTTTATCGTGCCAAGATTTGACTTTCTCCTTGTATAGCTTAGCGTTTTTCGTAGGCGCTGAACTCAATTCATCCATCTCGCTCAACTGCAGAACTGCTTTTCACCGCCGCTTCTAGATCAAAGTTTAATTTCCGAATGGCCCAAAGCAGTACCGTGTTCTAGCTCGAATTTAAGATGACACGCCTTTCCAAAGACCATTCTCAGACGGGGACATGCCGATCGGGTTTTTGTGTCTGCTCGATAAGCCCATAGAGCGTCACAAGACGCAACGCCCAATCTTTTCGTGACGGATTGACTACTTTTTCCGTGATCTTCTTAATTTCCCGATTCGACACCTCTAACGCTTGGCCATTGGTTTGTGGGTGATATGCAAATGCAATTTTGTGATTTAACTCCATATTTTACAAGCAATTTAGTGAATTGCTTGTTACAAAAAAAGCTCCCTCATCACTTATTATAGCCCTTGGTGTCCCAAATCGGTAAGAATGTTTTTCTTTAAGAATCGGGTGACAACGTTGGCATCATTCGTGGGTAACGCCATGCGCTTTCTACCCATTTGGAAACATAATCGATCGCTAATAAGATATAACGATTATTCAAATAAGATGGGAATGGTCCCATAAAGTCGATACCACACGTCGAATAGTTCCACCTCTAAAATTGTGTTAAGTGGCATTTCATCGCGCTTGGAGATATTACCTCACGCGTTGGCATCGATCGCATTTTAGCACAAAGAGATAAAGCATCTTTGAATAAAGAGGCCGTAAGAATCCTGGATCAGTAGTATTTGGTCATTGTGACGATCATCGGAATAATGACCTCCGTAATCCGAGGAGTGATAAAGTGGCCTAATATACTATCTATTTCTTCGTGAGGTACACAACGCCTTATCATTTGATCCGCATATGCTTTAAATGTAAAAAATGGTTCATCCCAAAAGTATTGTTTCGCATCATGAAGAAACTTCTTTCGTTGTTGTGATGTCAACCGCGTGAGAACACCTTAGCAACCACATAGTTGACATAGTCGAAGATACCAAGGCAAAAGATGGTAGTTACCCTAATGATTGCTCATCCGGAAATTCCTCATTAATCACCGAGTTGTCTTCTTCTGCTCCTTTTTATTTTCTAACCGAGATGTATGATCCGCCACTTGATTTTTGTACCTTTTCTCATCCCTTGATCTCCAGATCAAACTCTTGTAACAACAAAGATTCCACCGTGATTAATCGTGGTTTAGCATCTTTCTTCTCAATCGATATTTAATAAATGAATGATCGAAGTAGACAATTACCTTAGTCTTGAGGAGGTAAGCTCTAATTTGTCAAAAGCAAACACCATCGCAAGTAATTCCTTTTCGTTGTTGTGTAGTTCAAATGGGCATCCGTCAATGTCTTACTAGAGTAATAGATAGTATGAAAATCTTATCATGACGTTGTCCCAATACGGCTCCCACCGCGTAATCACCAAGGCCACACATCAATTCAAAAGGTAAAGACCAATTCCAAGCGCTATAAATGACTTGCAGTAGACTAATTTCTTCTTTAATACCTCAAATGCCTCGATACATGCATGATCCATCTTAAACGGTACATCTTTCTCCAAGAGTGAGCATAGGGGTTTCAGATTTTTGAAAAATCTTTAATAAAGCGCCTATAGAACCCTCGCATGTCCCAAGAAACTCAAATGCCTTTTACGATGAAGGAGGAGGCGCTTCTCAATTGTATCAATCTTCGCTTCTATCCACCTCCAATCCGGACAAGAAACCATATGTCCCAAAATAACCCCTTCTTGTACTATAAAATGACATTTTTCCCAATTAAGTACCGTGTTAGTCTCCACACATCTTTTTAACACCAAGATCAGTTATTCAAACACGATTCAAAACTATCGCGAACACGGAGAAATCATCCATGAACACCTCTAAATTCTGCTTCGACCATATCGGAAAAGATAGCCATCATACAAATATTGAAAGGTCGCCACAGATTACATAAACCAAAGGACATACGGAAATGCAAACGCATCTGTATGGATATGTGAACGTGGTCTTTTCTTGATCTTCCTATATATGGCAATTTGATTGTACCTGCAATATCCATCTAATGTATAATAGAAATTGATGTCCCGCTAACTTGTCCAACATCCGATCAATGAACAGCAAGGGAAAGTGATCCTCATGCGTGTGGCTTTATTCAACTTGCATGAATCCATACATACTTCCAAACTGTAATGTTCTAGTCGGGATAAGCTCATGCGCTTCATTTTGTACCACGCTTATGCCCCCTTTTTTGGTGGTACACACTCGCATGTGACTTACCCATGGACTCGTCTCGAGATTGGGTAGATAATACCGTGATCATCCAACCATTTGATAACTTCCTTCTTCACCACCTCTTTCATAATGGGATTTAACCTTCGTCAGCATCTCAATGGTTGGTTTTGATCCTCTTCCATTAAAATCTTGTGCATACGTAAAGAGGGGCTAATACCTCGAATGTCCGCTATAGTCCACCCAATCGCCGCTTTTGAACTCGCTGCAGAACTCGTAGTAATTTTTCTTTTTGGGTGTCGCTTAACGCTTGTCGAAACAATAACCGGTAGAGTCGAGTCTTTCCCTAAGTAAGCATATTCAAGATGAGAGGGAGTGGCTTTAATTCCAACAACGGTGGCACTTCTATCGAGGGTTTGCACTTTTTTTCTTCCGCTTTAGGCCTTTCCGTGGTGTCGAATGATTGATTATTTTTCCTAGAATGATGGTGTGTCTAGCCATTTGACCGCTTTATTATCTCGCATCCGCACTATCGTTGTTCCGTTTCTAACCATCATGGATTCTATCGGATCCTCCGAGTAATTGCAAAGAAATCTTGTGATTCACCATCTCTCCATTACCTCCACCCGCAAAACACTCACCTTTTTCCTTTGGATACGACATTGCTTTAAACACATTGAAAGTGACTCATTGATCGTCAACTCTCATCGTTAATTCTCCTTTTGCACGTCGATTAACGCTCTCCCCGCTGCTAAGAATGGTCGTCCCGAGAATGATAAGCGCCCAGATTCCGCTTCACAATCCAAGATAACGGGTTCTTTGGAAAGATGAATTTATCCACCCTTACTAATACGCTCTTCAACGATACCGTGGGATATGTAATCGATCGGCTCGCTAACAAGAAACCGATATTTGTCGGTTTAGGTGCTTGGAGTCCGAATTGACGGTGAGAGACGATAATGGCATCAAATTAATATCGCCCCAAATCACACAAATAGCTTTCCCCGAAAAACCGATTACCAATGTCGCATGGAATAGAAAAAGCTACCGGATCTTTCAACTTAGGAGGTAACTTGTTCAATAATTGCGCTTACATTCTTCTATAAGCGCCATCGCTTTCAAAATCCCCGCCTTCTTTTTTTTGATAGCACATCCTTCATGAACTTAGCGTAACTCCTAAGATGTGTTTCTAAAGCTTCTACGAATGGGATGTTGATATGCAATTTTTAAAATATCCAAAATCTTAAAAACTCGCTTATCTAACTTGGATTTACGAAATCTCTGCGGATATGGTATGGGTGGCATTGTTGTAGATGACCCCGCATTTTCCTCTCCTATTTCCTCTTTATCTTTCCTTGGTTTCCACAACCTCTTCTCGCTTTGGTTGTCGCGTTATCCCCTTGTCCTTATCCTTAACTGCTTGCGCCCTTCCCACTTCAGAAGATTATCGCTTATAAAGGCTCATTTCTCCGGATTTATTTCTCAGATCACTCGAAGCGCCTCCTAATGGACGGGTATTCAATGCATGTGCTATTTGTCCCAATTGATTTTCCAGATTCTTTAACGATGCCCCACGGCTTTGCAACGTTATATCTACTTGATTCAATTTTTGTCTTGTTCCTCGCTCTTTTGTCGAGGCTCTAATAAACTTTTCCAAGGTCGCTTCCCAACTTGATACCCTCTCTCGGTTGTTGAGGTTGATTTTGGAATCCGAGGTGTGTTGTTGTTCAGGTGGTTGAGTCGCAGCTTGATTGTACTCCATGAGAATCCCGGATGATTCTTCCAACTCGGATTATAGGCATTTTGGGTAGGATATGGTTGGGTTGAACGATTATAATTTCCCTACTTATCGCGGCTTTGATTCTCGAATTTATGGCGATTGATCCGTAGCATGACCCCAAAGACACAACTCACAAACCATCGCTATCACTGTTTGTGGGCTTGTGGATGCCATGTTTCTATATGTTTAGCTATTGCGAATCACTTGTCTTCAATCTTTGTTAAGCGTCCCACTTCATATTTTCCCGATGCTTTTGGATGGTCAAGGTCTCGCCATGGGCCAATCGATAGTTGTTGGTGGCCATTGTTTCTAACAATTGATATGCCTCATCAAAATTTTTTTGGACATAATCGCCCTCCCGTCAACGATCAATACTAGACCTCTTGGATGCGTGCAAACCATCACAAAATATCCCTAATTGCATCCATCTGCGAATTCCATGATGAGGGCACTTACGAGCATATCCTTAAACCTTTCCCACGCCTCATATAACGATTTTGACTCAAGTTGTGCGAAAGTATGAATATCGTTCCGTAGTTTTGCCGACTTCGCTGGTGGAAAGAACTTAGCTAAAAATTTTTGAGCTAAGTCATCCCATGTGATGATTGAACCAGAGGTAAGGAGGTGTAGCCACTTCGTGCTTTGTTTTTAAAGTAAACGGAACATCCTCAACCTTATAAATATTCTTCCGATACATTGTTAAATTTGAAGGTATCGCAAACTTCCAAGAAACTCAAGATATGTTCATTAGGATCGCTTCATCGAATTACCCCCAAACCGGCATGTATTCTCAGAAGATCCAATTGATCCCGCTTTTATCTCAAAACTGCTCGCATTGATTGCACGGCCTCTTAATACTTGATCAGTAGATCAGAATATTTGGCAGTATGTAATCCCTAAGTGATTTCGCTCGTTCTCCGCCATGTTCACGAGTAAATCTTGGGTTGTCGCTTCTTCTTCCAAATGTATCACCTCACTATTCAATCATACCGTTCGGAACTCCTTCTCAAGGTTGTTCTCAGATACGTAAGAAGTTCCTTTCTAGCTTTCGATCTAGTGTGCATACACGAATTCCTCGCCAATCCAAGAAGAGAGATTAAGTAGTGTTCAAATTAAAATCGAATTGATTATGACTAATATGAAATTAATATTAATAAAAGAAATTCCCCTAAATCGCGCTACTTAAAAAACTTGTTGAGTAAAATCCATTTACACACAAAGACGCAAGTATACATGGTCAACAAGTAATAAAGTGATAAGTTGAGTATCGCTCCTGTTGTGAATTCTAATTAATAAATTTCAACTACTAATACTATATCAATTCAATTTTATTCAAACAACGAGAAATTGTGATTTTCTAAATTAAGAAACTCAAAATTAAACACTTTAAGATACTCAGTCTTAACATAAACAATTAACTAAGCTATTACTTGAGTGAATGACTTCCTAGAGGTAAATATTAAGACTTCAATATCCCCAATTATGAATTATCAATCGCTTATCTAATCATACCAATTACTATGTCTCATGGATTGTTAACAGAATTTTCAAATGCCAAAAGCCCTCTTCCAAGTGATCAATCGACTTTCTATTTAACCCAGATTAACCTTTTATATTCCTATGCAAGACAATTGATTAAACTCTTTCCAAATTCCAATTCCTTATATGTTACATGCGGTGAATGATATTTCCATTCAATTCACAAACCTAATTATTTACCGTAAATAATCGAGTCACATGTCATCATGTCTAGTTCTAACCCTAGAATTCCTCTCCCAATTCCTTCTAGAGAGAAACACACCAATTATCGGCCAAATAATTAATCATTAAAATCAAACATGATAAACAATCCACTTCAACATAAGTAATTATAATGACGTAATAACTAAGTTATAATCATAAAAGGTTCAATTGAAATCTTAATTAAAGAGTTAGTTCATCACTAAATAAGAATCATTATTTGTTGATAAATCATCCTTAAAGAATTACAAATAAAAATTAAGGAGAAAAAAAAGAAACTATGTAGCCAATCTTGAAGCTCCAAGTAATCTCCTGCCAAAGCTCCTTCAATCCCCTCTGCCAAATAAATCTAGTCTCCCTTTTAATTCAGCAATTAGTTTCTTTTTATAGTCCCCCATAATCCTCTTCCAATTAGGTTTTATTATTAGCCCTTAATAGGCAACCAGAAGTCAAACGCGCTTAATCCCATTAATGTCGTTCGAGGCTTCAATACCCGTTGGCCGAGGATAGTGTAATTTCAAGTATCCATTACCGGACTTCATTGAAATTACGGCTTTTGCCATTCAATGCTTGAAATTCCATAATCGCCCTTCCAAATTTCCAAATCGCCAAATAAGATATAAACACGATAAAAATGCTACTAAATAACTTAAGAATGCAATAATTTAAGTCTAAATGTATCCGAATTATGGGTATACTACCCATTCATCAAGCAACTTTAACTTTATCGATTCAAGTCTATTCTAATTGTATATTTGTTATCTTCACGTGGATCCCTAGAGTCTTTAACTCTATCTTCATCACTTGTAAGTTATACGAAATGAATCTTTGTGTTAACAACATCGCACTCGTAAACGAATCCGATCTTCTACTCAACACGCCGTCACCACCACATTCGCTTTCCCACAATGGTATTGAATGGTACAATCATAATCATCAACAAATTTCGAGTCAACGCGTCTTTGGCACGTTATAATGCCGCTTTTAATTGAAGAAATATTTGAGGGTTTTAGAAATGGGTTTTTATTGGGTCAATACAAAATTCGATTTCACGCCTAGGGGTAGGCTAAGACTTCAAGAATACGTCGTGAAATTTATTAACAATAAAAATATCATTCAAAGATGTGACCCTCATCAAAGACTTGGATAGTACGTCACATTGATACCTATCAACTTGCCATCGTCATTCACGACATCACCTACAGAAAGTCTGGCTTCGATGCATTCCACACAAGAAAGTCAACAACGAAAGGACCGGGGCTCTTTACTTATGGCTTGATATGACAATGATTGACTTTAGTGGTTTGGTTTCTTGAATTCGCATAACAGGTTGGTTAGGAATATGAAAGCTAACAACCTTACGAAAAACATGATGAGTAGTTAACCAATCGATTCCTAAAATCGCATCAAAGGCAAGTATTTTCAAAGAGACAAGATAAACACGTAACGTGAAAGTGTTGATTTGAACAAGATTTATAAATAATGGAGGTAACGAAGGTTTCTCCGAACTGAGTTTAAACAGATATATCAAAGTCTAACTTCTCCGGAGTTAACTTCAAACATTGAACACAACTAGGTGAAATAAAAGAGTGAGTAGAACCGGTATCTAACACGGTATAGACTTCGCAAGAGTTTATGACTAACATACCCGTGATAATTTTATTCAGGTTCCTTGTCACGAAAAAAAATGCTCTTTCTTAAACTACCGGCTTTAGCTTGTCTGGGACATCCTTTGGCATCACTATCCCAGCTGGACTTGACTTCACCATACGACAAAATCGAGCTAGGTGACCTTCTCTTCCGCAATTAAAACACGCTTTGGATTGTCACAGATAGTATAGTTGGACTTCCGTGTGTCCTCCCGTCGCAGATTTGACACATACGACCGTGGTCGTTCTTCCTTTGAAACGGCCTTTGGTACTGACGCCTTTACGCCATTGTTGAACCTTCTCTTCTTGAAATGTCCATTCTTATTATTTTGGTCATGAATACCATCGGCGGAGTGGTTACCATTTACGGCATGTTGATTCCTCCATGCTTATTGTCACCGCTTTGATGATCATTATCACCGGTATTATCATTTTGCCTACCGCTTCTTTTTTGTTTGGTTAACTCATTATCACGCTCCAATAATCGAGCCATATTAACAACATCTCAATACAAACACGGTTTATGAGAGATAAGATATTGACGTATCTCGTGTTTCAAACCTCTTAAAACATCCGCGTCATTCTCTTCATTATCAACCAAGTGGGATGCAAATCGGGACAACTCGGGCATACTTGGCTTCGTCTTCATGACACTGGCCATGTTGTTTTGCTCCAACTTGATAAATTCCACCTCCTTCATGTGATTTAATGCTTTCGGAAAGTACTTGTCATTGAATGACTCTTGAACTTCTCCCAAGACATCTTGAGTGTGTCAAGCTGGGTACGTTTTACAGATTCCCACGAGTGATCTACCTCTTCACGCAACATAAAGGTGGCAAAAGGAACCTTTTGCTCCTCGGAGCATCCCAAGACATCAAATATCTTGGTCTCCGCCTTAAGTGGTTCTGGCTTTCTCAAAAACTCCGGTGGTCCCAGCTCCTTGAATTTCTTAGCGGTGACCAACCTTGGGTTGCCATTGTTTCTCCCCATTATGATGAATGTGGAGCCGCTACCGATGTTGCATGAATTCTAAAAGCTCTTAAACGTCACTGGCCGTTTGTCAATCGATCGATGTTGTTGTTTATAGGAGGATTATCGTCATCCTGTTGCACATTGACCTGATTATTGATATGTGGAGAATCAACAGTCTCCTGTGCTCCATTGCTTATCTCAACATTTTTAGATGCCATTTTCAAATACTGCCACAAAACAAGGGTTAATTAACATATCACATAATATCTCTATACTCTGACCGACCAATTAAATATCAAATAAACTTAGGTAGGTCATACTAGCGAAAGAATTCCCCGTCTCTCCCCTCCTAGTTCTATTCTCACATCCTAGCCAGGGATCATATCCCTAAGCTTTGATACCAACTGTGAATCCCCCAAAATTAGGTATACATCACCCATCTTGAGTCGCCAAATACATGGTACAGAATTCAAATACAAACTTAATTATACAACAGTCATGTAAAATACGACAAAACATAGGTTGTGAGTTTTAATACAAATACTGTCCTCTAGAGAGTATACAAACTCAATGGAGACCTCATTACATTTATTATCACACTATTTCACAAAATAGTGAGGACTACTAATGCACCATCTAGGACCATCACTATGTTCCTCGACTAGTCCCCGCTACGTTCTCATTTCCTGAAAAAAACAGTGAAAGAAAGGGTGAGCTCAACTATCCCAGTAAGAAATATTATGACTAAGATAATGCAGAATAAATTATCATTAGCCTTAAACAGTGTTAAACTGATACAATATAACAAACATCAAGTTTAGCTGGAGCGGAACAAGCAATCCATTAAAAGTGTCAAGTAGGGAATAAAACCTACTATCTTCTATTATTTAAAAGGTTTTCATGACTTTTATCGTTTGAAGACTCGAATTTTTAATAAATAATCCACATCATCAAATCATCCTCGCACTATAGGCCAAGGATATTCTTTAAAGATCACGACCACGAATTATCCATGCACTACGCGCCAAAGATAATCATGTTTTCATCAATTATTCCGATCATGCCATAAAATAATTCATCTTCCACTACTACCAAAGAGAATCCATAGCCATAATCATACCAAAAACTCATCCATCAATGCACTACGGCCAACGAGGATTTTTTCCACATCATTTGTAACATTACTATCCATGATTACACCGACCAATCCTCGGTCATAATCATACCAAGTCCATCTATGCACTACAAGCCACGGATGACTTTCAAAAATATAAATATGAGGATGATGACAATGATATAAGAATTCAATAAAACAAGTTCAAGAATTAATTTGTCCAAGAACCAATAACGTCCAAATTGTCAACATGATCTTCGCTTTTCAGTAGAGTAAAATTCAAGAATGCTCGTAAGAATATTTCCATGAAAAGATATCGGATGAAGCGCAATTATCAAGGATATTCCACTAATTTCATGGAGTATAAGTCAAAACTTTAACCAACCGAGTATAATAAAGAATGGAATAACAAAAGAAATCACCGTGCATGCGATATTTCGACGCATTTGAGTTATTCCAATGTAATAATAAATAACGGAACCAGTCGGTGTAAATTTGCAATCGACAAAGATGTTCCAACGAATAATAAAGAATGGAATAACAATGAAATCGCCATGCGTGCGGTATTTCGCATGACGAGTTATTCCAATATAATACTAAATAACGGAACCAGTCCCAAGGCAGAAAAAGCGCATGCATGTGATATTCCAAATGTAATAATAATAAAGATTTTAACCAAGTCCCACAGAAACACATGTATATACATGATATTCCAATGTAATAGTAAAGACGAAATAATAGAAGAATGTCACCAAGTATAGGGTAGCCTGTGACGCCCCCAAAATTAGGTATACATCACCCATCTTGAGTCGCCAGATACATGGTACAGAATTCAAATACAATTTAATAATATAATTATCGTATACAATACGACAAAACATAAACTGTGAGTTTGAATACAAATATTGTCTACTGAGAGTATACAAACTCAAAAGAGTCCTCATTACAATTATTATCACACTATTTCACGTAATAGTGAGGACTACTAATGCATCATCTAGGACCATCACCTCCGTTCCTCGGCTCCCAGCCTATATTCTCATTTCTCGAAGAGAATAAAGTGAAAGAAAGGGTGAGCTCAACTAGTCCAAGAAGAAATATTATGACTAAGATAATGCGTAATAAATTATCATTAGCCTTAAACAAAGGTTAAACCGATACAATATAACAAACATCAAGTTTAATCTGCAGCTGAACAAGCAATCCATTAAAAGAGTCAAGTAGAGAATAAAATCTACTATCTTTTATGATTTAAAAAGTTTTCATCACTTTTCACGTGGGACTCGGCAATTAATAAATAATCCACATCCTCGAATCACCCCCCGCACTACTGGCCAAGGATATTCTTTAGTATCACAACCACAATTATTCATGCACTACTGCCAAGAATATTTGTGTATTCATTAATGGTCATGATCATGCCAACAACCGTCCATCAATGCACTATGTGCCAATGATGACTTTTACCACATTATTTGTAACATTACGGTCATGATTACAATCAATAATCTCGGTCATAATCATACCAAGTCCATCTATGCACTATAGGCCACAGATGACTTTCAAAAAAATATAAACATGAAGATGATGACAATGATATAAGAATTCAATAAAACAAGTTCAAGAATTAATTTATACAGGAACTAATAATGTCCAATTTGTCAACATGATACTGCTTTGTAGAGTAAAATTCAAGAATGCTCAGAAGAATATTTCCATGAAAAGATACTTGATGAAGCGCAAATATCAAGGATATTTCACTAATTTCATGGAGTATAAGTCAAAACTTTAATCAACTGAGTATAATAAAGAATGGAATAACAAAAAATCACCACGCACGCGTACGATTGCAGATGTAGACGAGTTATTCCAACAGAATACTAAATAACGAAACCAATCGGTAAAATTACGCACCGAAGCGGGATGTTCCAATGTAATAATAAAGAATGGAATAACAATGAAATCACCATGCATGCGGTATCTTGCGCATGTAAGCGGAGTTATTCCAATGTAATACTAATAAGATTTTAATCGGTCCCATGAAATTCATACAGAGGAGGATATTCCAATGTAATAATAATAAAGACGGAACCAGTCCCACAGAAAAAGCATGCATGTGGATATTCCAATGTAATAATAAAGATTTTAATCAGTCCCATAAAATGCATGACATGGATATTCCAAATGTAATAATAAAGAATGGAATAATGTAAGAATTTCACCAAGTATAGAGTAGCCGGCATGATACACAAAGTTATTCCAATGTAATAATAAAGAATGGAATAACATAAGTTCTCTTCATGAATACAAAAGAATAACACCCCTTACGAGTACAACAAATAATATTCCCTACCTTAAGAAGAAGAGTCTCGGATATATAAGTAGTGAAGTAGCATAATACTTTCTTCTTTCTCTCTATAGTTTATCTCTGTAGAGTTTCAAAGAATTCGTAAAGAAAATAATGAAGGAGTGAGCTTCTATTTATAGAAAAATGGATCGCATAAGAATAAACTCATGAATCGGTCCAGATTGATTTACTTTAACTGACGGTCCATATTTAAAGCAAAATCTTTTAAATAAAATATAATATATTCTATTTATAATATAATAAAACGAATAACTTTATAAAAGTTTTTACTATGCAAACACTATGTATAATAAAATATAATATATTCTAATTATTATCTAATAAAATGATAACTTTATAAAAGTATTCTGCTTTTATATAAAAAGATTTTACTATGCAAAATACTATGCAGACACTTATGCATAATAGAATATAATATATTCTATTTATAGAATAACTTTATAAAAATATTCTATTTTATATATATATATTAATATATATATATATATATATTAATATTTTATTAAATTTTTTGCTTTAATGTTCTAAGCAATTTCCTATAAATAGGTGCTTAGGTTAAATTGAAAATCACACCGAAACTAAAGATTTCTCTCTTTTTCTCTATAATATCGAGCGTATTTGTGAGTATTTTAGTATTTTGAGTATTGCTATACGGTGCAAGTTCTTTCAGCACTATATCCAGTATTCCAGTCAGAAGTACTATTCTTTTTGAGGTAAGGGATGTTATTTTATTCGAAAATGATATTATTTCTTCAATATCATTATGCCGAAATATTGGTTGAAAATTTTTATCAAAATTGGAATTTTTTTCATGTCGGGGTTACTATTCATGAGTTACTATTCACGAGTTACTATTCACGAGTACTATTCACAAAGCGTGATGATGTTTTTTTGTGAAATTTCTATCTTTTAGTGTCGGAGTTACTATTCACGTATGTTAGTTCCCAGAGGGCACAATAGATCTAGAAGGGGGGGTTGAATAGATCCTTTTTTATTTCAAATACTTTTTCGGTTTATGATGTATTGTTCATATTAGAGTATATGACAAACATAAGAATCTTTTCAAGCCACAAATGGAATAAGTAAAAGATTCCCTTCACCGATATATTCATAATTATAATGTCTGATGTTCATTGGGTTAGTTTAGTTGTAAGCGCTTAAAACATACATAGCAGCTTATAGCGATTATAGACATAATGTAAATGACATAATGTAAAAGACACAAGAGGTTTTAAGTGGTTCGTAGACTCAAGCTCTAATCCACTCTTCCGCTTTCAACTAGCAGGATTTCCCTTGGAAGGCGATACCACGATCTCTACGATTCCTTCAAGGCCAGCAGACCTTGGGACTTCGATTCACTAAGAACTCTTCAGGCCAGCTGACTTTGGGACTCTTCTAGTTCCCTAGGAACTCTTTAAGCTCAAGCGAGTTTGGAACTTCGCTTAGTCCTCCGGACAAGGACCCTTTGGCCCCGCTTTGTTTAGTCCCTCAACAAGGACCCTTTTGGCCCTGCTTCATTTAGTCCCTCTGGACAAGGACCCCTCAGCCTTGGCTTCGTTGAGTTGTTTGTTTGTTGTTGTTGGAGTCGGTCTTTGAGCTGCTAAGATGTCTTCATGCTCTGAACATCTTCTATCCTTAGCGACTTGGCTTGATCATCCTTGAAGAAGCGGCTTGAGTGTTGCATGATGCTCAAACTTCTTAGGTTGCTCAACTACTCCTGATGACCCTTGATGAACCGCCTTGAAAATCATTCTCCTTGGTACTTGATGGTTGCACATGAGAGGCTTCTAAGATGACCAGAAGCTCTTCTCGCAAGGTACTTAAAAGCTTTCTCATGCTTGACACCAAGATGGCTTTTGTGATCTCCTTCTACAGCTACTCGATGCCTTCCCATGATGGACTTCCTAAGTTGACCGTAAGCTCTTCTCTGCATTGTCTTGAGAGTCTTCCCATGATGGACATACAGATGGCATGATGCTCTTCTTTCTCTCGGCAGTTCAGAACACTCTTCATGTAGTAGAGCTCTCACTTCTACATAGTAGAACTTACACTTCTACTTCTTGCTTGATCTTACTTTTGAGTGTTCTTGGTGGATCGTAGAGTGAGCCTCTGGACTCACTATCACTTGATTCGATCACCCCCTTCTCTCCAAAACTCACAACTCCAAAGACCTTTGATCTTTGAAACTCTTTCTACATTTATATATCTTCCCAATTCTTCCATTGGAAAGTAGCTAGTTGGAAGCTATTCAAATGTCTTCGCAGATCTCGAGTTGCTTGAGGTAGACTGCTTGATGTGACATGTCATACTTTTTTCCGACATGCTGCGCTTCATTATTTCACTCTACCTGCGGATGTATCACTTTACTGTCTTGGGCAGGTTGAAGACTTTATCTCTTCTGATTTCTAGATCAGAGGTTGTCCTTTTGCATTAATGCTCTCAATAAGCACTTGTTCGAATATTACTCTTCAGATTGAACCGTTGCCAATGCTTCAGTCTTCAGGTATTCGAACTCTACGATTCTGATGCATGTCTTCAAGGACCTCGATCGCGGTGTCTTGTTGAGTGTTGCTTTCGTTGGTTGGTAGAGTTAACACTACGATCCGGAAGAGTGTTGATTGGATCTTCAATGTAGAACACCCTTCCTTGTATTGCGCCTTCAATACTTCGCTTTGTTTTGATAGTTCTCGATCTCGATGGCCTAATTCCTTGTCCTGGTCCCCTTCTGAATATTAAGACACTTCAGATTTGTGGTGCGTCTTGCTTACTTTCTCCTTGTGATCTCCGTTCACTTATCATCAATGATCCGACACGGCACTTAATCACTTTAGCCTTGCTTTTTCGTGAGGTTGGCGAAGATCTCTAAGCAAACTTTCCATCGGTCCTTCTTTATTTGGCAAACACTACGATCTTGGTTACTTCCAAGGTCGTTGTCTTCTGCTTCTCTTGTCAAGAATCAGATTAGTGACTTTTCCTTAGTCATTCTTTGAAGTCTTCTTTGAATCATCTTGTGGAAGACTTCATCACGAATGGCCTTTCAACTCAATCTTGATGTTTGATTGGATTGTTGCTTAGTTCTCCCGCTTGCTTTGCGTGTCATTCGTTGAGTCTTATCTGGTTCCTTTACGTGGATTGCATCTTTGCGGTGCCAACCGGAGGCTTCGTACCTTTGGATATTCAGGGAGTGCTCATTCGTTGAGAACCGTATTCGCTTCTACGATCCCCGACTTAGCATTGTGAGCACTTCTTTTGGAGTCGTAGTTTTGCACTCTACGATTGAAATTTCACCTGCACGACACTACGATCCCGAGATCAGATCTTGACACTCTACGATTTCTGCCTTGTGCTTGTTGTCTTCATCTGATCTTGCTCGACTCGATCTCGCATTCATTCAAGGGACTCTACGATCTCAAAGTGTAGCCTACGATCCTTGTCTTGTCTTTGGCATCGCTAGACTCTACGACTCACGAGTGTAGTCTACGCTTCATACTGGGCTTCGGCAGATGGTCGTTAAACATGAGGCAGTGTCGTCTCTACGATTCTCAACATGACTTTCTCGGCCTACGATCCCGAGGAAGCTCTTCTCGACACACTACGATCCTTCTTCATTTCCTGAAGTCTACTTAACTCAAGAGATCTCACTATCTTGCATACTCATATTACGCATTGATAGTAGCTCCGGAGTTGACTCTCGACTCTCCCGGCAGATCTACGACTTTTAGTGCAAGGTGTTCGGCGATCGACAAGCTATCTATTACAACATAAGATCAACCTAACATGCTTGATCTTTCTATATTTATAGTCCTTGTACATCATTTCTTTTTAAAGACTTCACAAAGTCGTTTTGCTTATATGTAGGATCAACCTAACATATTTGATTAATTCATTCTAAGTCCTTGTACATATATTTCTATTATCTATCAAAGGACTTTATAACTTTTTCTTCATGCAAGCATACTTGCATATTAATTCATATATATCATAATCAAATCATATATTAAATAGAATATCATTCACATGTTTATTCCCATAATCTCCCTATTTGATTATGACAAAAAACAATAAGTTGCATATGCATGTTATGAATGAATCTTAGATACCGTGAGTAAATTGTATTTAAATGCAGCTTAATCATGAATGTCATTTATATTAATATGGTAATTATATATTCGGACATTCTACATCCCGGATCCGAACATACTAATGTGACTAGAGATGTACCTCCTTGCTCCATGTATGTTTCCAGGATACTTGTTGATCAGCTACTTATCTGATTCTGCTTCTTGCTCTTGCTCCCCCTCAGATGATGATCTTCAATCTTTGTTTAGCTCCCTTTCATCACCTTTCTGATCTGGTTTCCTTTCAGCTTCTATGATTTTGGTATCATCATCTTCAAGCTCCCCCTCAGATGATTATTCTTTATCTGCTGTTGCTACCTTCTTCGTTGAATTCTTCTCCTTAACCTCTCGCTTCTTCTTCTTTCTTTTGCCTCTTTTTCTCCCCCTTTTGTCATCAATCATTTGAGAGAAATTGCTCCATGTTGGACATAAGTTGCTCCATCCGGTAGGAGGAGTTTGCAACTTCAAACTTTAGCTCTTCTTCGTCCGAGTTCAAGTTGCATTGCAGAAGGACTGCTTTCGGATCGTCAATCTTGCAGAGGGCTTGATCCGCTTTGCATTCAACCTCCCGAACTTGTGGAGCTTCGCCTTCGATCTTGGATGGCCTTCGATAGATGTTATCTCTCTTGGAGTTTGAGAGATACATTAGCCAAAATAACTTGAAGCTTGTCTTTGAAAAGAGTCATCTCTCGTGCATGGCCTGCTTCACATGATTCTTCATGAGCATAGATATCTTCTTGTTTAAATCATCAGAGCTCTTCAGTAGTTCCTGCTCCAAAGCAGTTTGATCCTTTTGATTGGTAGCTTCAGTATGGGCAATGGATTGGACTCTACGATTGTCATCTTTGGATAGATTTTCAAAAGTGTGGATAATCTGAACAATTGTGGAGTACCAATTGCCTGTGGAGGATGATGGACTGTCTGTTAGCAATGCTTGATCATAACGAGACTTTTGAGATTGGATTTGAACATCATAAGCAGTAGAGTGATCAGACTCTACGATCAGCTTCTTGGACATGGTTCTTCTTCCTTCAGAGTCCACCCTACGATCGTAGGGGATATAGAGATTTCCAGCATGTCGATAGATCTTGAAGTGGGGCTAGTTTGTGATCAGTTTGGTGGCAAACTTCTTCACTCTTGGAAAGTTCTGAGCCACCAGTTCCATGCTTGGAAACTGCTTATAACACCAACTGAAGTAGCTTCCATCTTTTTCAGTAATGGCCTTTAGCCATGGCATCCACTGGAAGAACCATCTCATTAGTAGATCATCAGGGTTGTAGAGAATGGTTGTGTAGTCCATTTCCATGTTTTTCTAGTTCTTGACCAAGTCAAAGGAGGTCATTCTTACTATTTTGATCTGTTCACCTCCATGGTTTATCCATCTGTAAGGAGTAGTCTCTGATGGTTCATTGGGAACTTCTACTACTATTCTCCTGATAAATCTTGCAGGTAAGAGAACAGGGTGGAGTTCTAAGTTTTCTGATTCCTAATCTTCAGAGTTAGAATCATTTCCTGCTTCTTCCTTCTCAGAACCAAAACCATTTAGATCAGCTTCAGCAAAGGGATCATCTTCATGTTGCATTTCATGTTCAGACTCTTCTTGATCATCTCCAACAGAGAATCCTTCTTGCTGAATTTCATTATCTGAACTTTCTTCATCAAGACTTTCCTTAGATACTTCTTCTTCACTGTTGGCTTCTTCTTCAGCATCTTCTCCTGGGGATACAGATTCATCATCACTTAATTCAATGATGGCATTTGATTGGCTACTGTTCCTTTTGGAGGCAAACTGGGCATGCAGCCTGTAGCTCTTCCTTCTTCGTAGAGGTTCAACTATTGGAGAGACAGACTCTTCTTCTTTTTCAGTCTCGACTCCATTTGCTCATCAGATAAACTTCTTTGAAGATCAAGACCGGGCAGGATGACTCTTCTTTCTTGGCCTCATCACTTTCCTCGAACCATCATGAGAGCTTTCTTGGATTGAGGGACATGTTCTTCTTCTTCTTCTGAATAGTATTTTCCTCGACCCATTCTCTGGCAGGCGGGTTAGGGGCGATTACTTGGGGATGCACTTTGATCATTATGAATTCCTTTTTCTTCATCAGAGTTGCTTCTCTGAGAATTGTCCATGGGGCTTGAGCACTTTTTTTCCATCACATCAGCTTCACTTTCATTTCTGAATGCTGACTGTGGGGACTTAGCTTTCTTGCTGACTGACCCTTGAAGCAACCTGTTGCTTCTTCTTTTTTTGGTCTCAGCAGTTTGGGCTTCTTCTTCCTTATCTTTGTTCAAGGAGGAGATTCTCCTTGGTGGGGCCTGGGCTTTTTCACACTTCACGGATCTTTTTCACCGCTTTTGATTTCTTCCCCGGTTGGTGTGATTTCACCGCTTCAGAGTCACTTTGGACTCGTAGCTCTTTGCCTTCTTGTCTTCCTCTTCTTTGCGAGGCTCTCTCTCACTTTGCTCCCCAAATTGCCATCCTTTTGTTCTCCTTGGGGTTCTTCTTTCCAGCTTTTCAAATAACTGTGGAGACATTACTTTAATGCACATTCGTATTCTCCTGTCATCATCCTTGATCTTTCCACCTAGCTTTTTCTTCAAGATGATACTCAAGACCTTCCATGAAACACTTTGGTCGGTGGTTTCTTCTCAGCCTTCTCTACCCACTTAGAGATATGATCAAACAAAATTGCTCCAAAGTCAATTTATTTCTTCAAAGACTATAAATGACATAATCTTCAGTTGTTAATCAATCACCGTATCATGTGCATTGTTTTTGCACAGAATGCACTTTCCTACAATTTCAGCTAGGAACTCATACTCTTCAGGGAACTCCTTCTTCTTCATATCTTTGAAGCTAGAGTTTCTTTGATATCCCATCAACTCCTTTGCTTGCTCAACGTTCACATCTTCAAGGTTCTTGACCATTCTTGCTAGGAACCCTAGGCATTGATTAAGGTCAAGATTTCAACTTTAATCGACCTTTAACCTTGGTAGATAGAGTTCCGAGTTTATGGAGATGTTTGAGTAGAACTCCTTAACTGGTCAATGTATACACGAGTACTACGCTCGAGACATTACGAAAACCCAACTTTCCTTTACAAGTCTAAGGACGTCCCTGAACTTCTTCTCAGAATTTGCAAATGATTTGGTTCCAAGCTGAATGTCGGTGATAACTTGCCAGTTCTCCATTTGAATCGTTCGAAGACTATGGGTGTTTGATTTAGAGAGATTATGCGAGATGGCTGACTAAGATTTGGTTAGACTTTGGAAGGTTAACTGATTTTGCTTCTTGAAAAGCTTTCTGTGGTTTTTGAAAATGGGAGGGAGAAAGGTTCGATATCTTTTTAGTAACTGTCTGCTGATTTGAACTTGTCTTTATATGGCGCTTCCTTCTAACTCTCAGATACTTAGTGATGTGTCAATCGTCCATTGGTTGCACGTTGCCCGATAGATGAGTTGTAACTCCCCACAACTTTTTAGTTATTAGAGGAGTGGACGTTTAATTGACGTGGCTTTGGCCGGCCGAACCTTTTGATTCGTAGAGTAACATGATGAGATAGCTATAGACTCTACGATTTCATTTGTTTACTCAACGATCAATTTCGAGAGATCTTTGCAGTTGGATGGCTTCGTCTTTCCTCCTTTACTTCGATGCGGCGATAGCTCAATCAATGATGTATTCGAACTTATCTCCTCAACTTGAATGGCTTAGCGGATGTCTCATTCTTCATGCTCCTTGAACTGGAATACCCTTTAGTAGGACTACGATCGTTGAGTTGTCTTCTTCTGTCGCTGAGGTTGCACTACGATCGTTTAGACAGCATTACAATCGTTGAGTTTGTACTACAATCGTTTAGTCCTCTTCAAGTTCAACTCTACGATCGTTGACTGACTTGGTTCTTTTGAGATGAACTAGATTAAGCATTCCTTCTGGGATAAGGTAGCTTAGGAAGGGCCAACCTCTTAGAGTTAGCTAAGGGTCAGGTTTGTCCCTGAGGCGCTTTTCAGATGAAATACTAAGACAGTGATTTTCAATGACATCTCATTAGACCTTTTCTGATGGGGAGGTCTTTCTACCAGCTCTGGATATCTGCATTCTTGGAAATCGTGGTGTCCTTCGCTCTTACACTACGATCATGTGTTTGATCGTAGGAACTTCACGATTATGGATTGGGTGGTCGAAGGGTTATCGGTGAAGATGCGTTTGAGGCGTTCCTCCGACTATGGATCTTCATATAGTTCATCAGCAACAAAGTTTTGGGACTCTGTAGCTGGTACATCTCTTCTAGGTTTAATAGTGTTGTTATTCCTTAACAGATCACTGCTCCCCCATTGTTGATGCTGTCTTCTCAGATAGATGTGATTCCTTCTTCATGTTTATTTGAAGGCTGCCCATCATTTCTCCTTCTGACTGGAATCATCATCGTTGCTTAGTTTTCCTTGTATCGTAGAGATGAGTATTTTCAGGATTGATCACTCTACGATCATTTGACAGCACTACGAACGTAGTCTTCTTTGTCAGTCCTTTGTTTTGAGAAGTTCTGCTTCATAAAGAACTCCTTTTGTCTTAAGCTCATTGATCTTATGTTGTGAGCTTCCCTTGAGGATCCTTTTCATAAAGCATGTCTTTCTTGACATGGGCACATAGAATCCTCTTTATCTTCTGTTTCATGGCATGCTCTCATATACAGATGTGCAGCCATGTGAGCTCCATTCCGGTTAGCTCAGAGGGTCTTCAAGACGAGCTTGAACATATAGAACTTTATCAGACTCATTTCTGAACAGTCCTTAGCCTTCTGCTGGTTGTATCTTCTTGACTGAAGTCTTCTGCTTCATCATTCCTTAGTGTGGTCAGACTGTCCAAATACCTGCAGGTTTAAATATATTTCTATTTTTGGTACCCATAGTTAAATGGTCCTGCTAGGTTAGTTTTTTAAACCCATGTTCCTCTTATTTGGATAATCATCATATTTATCATCAACAGACATATCCATACATGCAACTATCTTATGATAATATATTTTGAGATGCATGATGGTGAGTGTGTGTGATTTGACATTTAATAACACGCTCTTTATCTATGATGGTTTCATCATTCACTGGGTTATGTTCACAATGTTTAAGTGTTCACAGAGTGAGAATCAGCTCCACGATTTTAGGAGTATCTAGTTGATTCATTGAGGTGATCAGTTTCTATAAATCAGCAAGATCCTCTTGCAGAACTGATCATGCTCTGTGTGTTGTCAAACACTTAGAACATAGGCTTATACATACATACTAACCCAACAACAAAGATTACTTCACATAACGTTCATTAGGTTCAGGATGCTCTTATGACCCATTTCGTACTTCCTTCAAGATATCATCTTCAACCTAAAACTTGGATGGAGAGAAAATTTGTAGTCATTTGAGTTTCCATCCTCATGTGTACTTTCTCTCTTCACCTTTTTAGGTAGATTATGACTTCTTGATGCGAATCGTTATAGTTCATAAGAAGATGCAATAATGATGTACATTTATAATAGTGAGGAACCGTACCTTTTACCGCTGGGCGATTCTGAAGCAGTCATTTATTGAAGATATACCGAGTTTGGGTATTTATGTAGCATGGCTTTACTTTTGCTCTCGACGACAATGCTCTTGGGCCTTTCATCAATCACCGTGGTCTTGAAGATGTAGATCAAGAGAATCGTAGCATTAAGATCTTTGACATTTTTGAGTTTACAAAGATAGCACTCGATTATTGGTTGGTCACCATAAGTTTGAGAAGATTTTCTTTCTCCTCGATCAACTTTTCTTAAGACGCTGTGACCTCTTCATCTTTCGGTGATGAATGTTTTACTCTTTGGTCATGGTTGTCTCTTGCTCTCTTTTTCTCGCTCTTGTCTTCGACTACAAGATTGATGGCAGCTAGGATTGGTCTTGTTGATATAGCAATCGAGGATATGGACCAATCTGAGCAGCTTCAGGTGTATACACATTTTTACCTATAAACAATATTTCCAACGTGTGAGCTCTTCTCTTTATAACAAGTTACTTACTACTAAACTAAGTTTAGAACAATGTTGGTGCCTTGGATCAGACTCAAAGCGATTAGCTTTTGAATATAGCATGAGAACCTGCTCTGATACCAATTGTTAGTTCCCAGAGAGCACAATAGATCTAGAAGGGGGGTTGAATATATCCTTTTTATTTCAAATACTTTTCTGGTTTATGATGTATTGTTCATATTAGAGTATATGACAAACATAAGAATTTTTTTCAAGCACGCTGGAATAAGTACAAGATTCCCTTCATTGATATATTCATAATTATAATGCATAATGTTCATTGGGTTAGTTTAGTTATGTGATTAAAACATACATAAAGCAGCTTATAGCGATTATAGACATAATGTAAATGACATAATGAAAAAAGACACAAGAGGTTTTAAGTGGTTCGAGACTCAAGCTCCTAATCCACTCTTCCTGCTTTCAACTAGTAGGATTTCCACTAAGGAAGGGCAAGACCAATCTCTACGATTCCTTCAAGGCCGCCAGACCTTGGGACTTGATTCACTAAGAACTCTTCAAGGCCGAGAGCCTTTGGGACTCTTCTAGTTCCCTAAGAACTTTTCAAGCCCAACAGAAGCTTGGAACTTCGTTTAGTCCTCCTGACAAGGACCCTTTGGCCTCGCTTTCATTTAGTCCTTTTGACAAGGACCCTCGAGCCCACAGCCGTTGAGTTATTTGTTTGTTGTTGTTGGAGTCGGTGGTTTGAAATTTGCTAAGATGTATTAATGCTCTGAACATCTTCTATCCCTAGCGACTTGGCTTAATCATCCTTGAAGAAACAGTTGAGTGTTACATGATGCTCAACTTCTTAGGTTGCTCAACTACTCCGGATGACCCTTGATGAACCGCTTGAAGATCATTCTCCTTGGTACTTAATGGTTTGCATATGAGGGCTTCTAAGATGACCGTAAGCTCTTCCAAAAGGTACTTAAAAGCTTTCTCATGCTTGACACCAAGATGGCTTTTGTGATCTCCTTCTAAATTACTCGATGCCTTCCCATGATGGACTTGCTAAGTTAACCGTAAGCTCTTCTCTGTTGTACTTAGAGTCTTCCCATGATGGACATCCAGATGGCATGATGCTCTTCTTTCTCTCGGCAGTTCAGAAAACTCTTCATGTAGTAGAGATCTCACTTCTACATAGTAGAACTTATACTTCTACTTCTTGCTTGATCTAACTTTTGAGTGTTCTTGGTGGATCGTAGAGTGAGCCTCTGGACTCACTATCACTTGATTCGATCAGTCCACCTTCTCTCCAAAACTCACAACTCCAGCAGCCTTTGATCTTTGAAACTCTTTCTACATTTATACATCTTCCCAATTCTTCCATTGGAAAGTAGCCGTTGGAAGCTATTCAAATGTCTTCGCAGATCTCGAGTTGCTTGAGGTAGACTGCTTGATGTGACATGTCATACTTTTTCTGACACTGCAGTCTTATTTCACACGCCTGCCGGATGTATCACTTCTTGCTTGGGCGGGTTGAAGACTTTATCTCTTCGATTTCTAGATCGAGGTTGTCCTTTTGCATTGATGCTCTCAATAAGCACTTGTTCAATATTACTCTTCGATTGAATCGTTGCCAATGCTTGATCTTGGTGTATTCGAACTCTACGATTCGATGCATGTCTTCAAGGACCTCGATCGCGCAGTGTCTTGTTGAGTGTTGCTTCGTTGGTTGGTAGAGTTAACTACTTTCCGATCTGGAAGAGTGTTGATTGGATCTTCAATGTAGAACACCCTTCCTTGTATTATGCAAAGTCTTCAATACTTCATTTGCTTTGACAGTTCTCGATATCGATGGCTTTGATTCCTTGTCCTAGTCCCCTTCCGAATATTAAGACACTTCAGTTTTGTGGCGCGTCCAAAACTTTTCTCCTTGCGGATCTCCGTTCACTTATCATCAATGATCGACACGGCACTTAATCACTTTAGCCTTGCTTTTGAGGTGACCAATTATCTCGGTTCACTTTCCATCGCATTTTCTTTGTTTGGCAAACACTACGATCTTGGTTACTTCCAAGGTCGTTGTCTTCTGTTTCTCTTGTGTCAAGAATCGCATTAGGCGACTTTTCCTTAGTCATTCTTGAAGTCTTCTTTGAATCATCTTGTGGAAGACTTCATCACGAATGGCCTTTCAACTCAATCTTGATCTTTGATTGGATTGTTGCTTAGTTCTCCTAACTAAATTGCATGTCATTTGTTGAGTGCTCGTTGGTTCCCTTACATGGATTGCATCTTTGCAGCGCAACCGTAGGCTTCATACCTTTGGATATTCTCGGGAGTGCTCATTCGTTAAGAACCGTGTCGCTTCTACGATCCTCGAATTAGCATTGTGAGCACTTCTTTTGGAGTCGTAGTTCGCACTATATGATTCAAATTTTCTACCGTGTCATGACACTACGATCCCGAGATCAGATCTTGACACTCTACGATTTCTGCCTTGTGCTTGTTGTCTTCATCTAATCTTGCCCGACTACGATCTCTGGATTCATTCAGTGGACTCTACGATCTCAGAGTGTAGCCTACAATCCTTGTCTTGGCTTTGGCATCGCTAGACTCTACGACTCTGAGTGTAGTCTACGTTTCATACTTGGCTTCGGCAGATGGTCGTTCGGCTTGTAGACAGGCTGTCTCTACGATTCTGAACATGACTTCCTCAGCACACTACGATCCCGAGAAATCTCTTCTCGACACACTACGATCCTTCTTCGTTTCCCACGAAGTCTACGAACTCCGAGATCTCACTATCTTGCGTACTCTCTATTCCTCCGATAGCTCCGAGTTGACTCGACTCTCTTGTGCATCTACGACTTTTGGTGCGAAGCTTCATCGATCGAACAAACTATCTATTACAACATAAGATCAACCTAACATGCTTGATTTTTCTATATTTATAGTCCTTGTACATCATTTCTTTTTAAGGACTTCACAAAGTCGTTTTGCTTATGTAGGATCAACCTAACATATTTGATCAATTCATTCTAAGTCCTTGTATATATATTTTCTATTATCTATCAAAGGACTTTATAGCTTTTCTTCATGCAAGCATACTTGCATATTCATTCATATATATATCATAATCAAATCATATATTAAATAGGAATATCATTCATATGTTTATTCCCGACAACGATATCTGACCTTATTCACGTATCTGACCTATTCATTGAAAAAATTAAATTTTCTTTTACGTGTCCAAGATTGTCTCATTATGATTCCTATCTTTGATTGGATCTATGTTTTGGTCTTCATTCTTGAATTTTACTCCACTCGATTATTTATGAAGTATTTTGAACTTGGATTGTGTAAAAAATACGAATCCTTAATATTTGTTCTTTTGTTTCATTTGGATTCGTTTCCTTTAAAATATTTTTCATCATCCTAGGTCCTAAATGATGATATAACTGAATATCTTTGGCCTGTAGTGCAAAGATGAATGATTTTATAATGAATATCTTTGGCCCGTAGTGTAAAGATGAACAGGTGTTTAAATGAACATGACCAACTGACGAATATCTTTGGCCCGTAGTGCAAAGATGAATAGGTGTTGAGATGAACATGACCAACTGGAGAATATCTTTGGCCTGTAGTGCAAAGATGAATATTTGATTTAGATGTATATTGATTGATGTTACAGGGATAAAATATCGATGATGGACTTTTAAATTCATAGATGATAGTAGATTTCATTCTCTACTTAACTCTTCTAATGAATTGTTGTTTCCATTACAGCTTGTTGATCTAAGACTTGTTATACATTGTTCTATCGATTTTTTCTGTTGAAGACTAAGGATAATTTGTTCTATGTTATCTTAGTCATAATATTCTTTCTCGGGGCTAGTTGAGCTCACCCTTTTCTTTTTGTTCCATTTTTCTTCTCGGGAGACGAGAATATAAGCGGGAACTAGTCGGGTGTGGGTAATGGTTCAAGACAGTTGTTTTAGTAGTCCTCACTATTTTGTAAAATAATGTATCAATAATTATAATGATGACTTATGTGAGTGTGGATATTGTCTAGAAGACAATATTTGTATTTTAAACTCAGAGTTTATGTGTTGTCGTATTTTGCACGACAATTGTATTAATGAAGTTGTAGTTATTTCTGTACCATGTATTTGGCGACTCAGAATAGGTTGGTTGGATTGGACCTATTTTGGGGGCGTCACATAAATGTATATAAAACGCAATTTTTTTAATAATTTTTTTAAAAAACGCTATTTTTTATAATAAAAATTTAAAAAAATACAATTTTTTTTAATAAAAAAAATAATAATAATTTTTATTTTAAGAAAAAAACCAAACAACACTCTCTCTCTCTTTCTCCGTCACAACAACGCAGTTTGGTTTTTAAAAAATAAAACACAGTTTTTTTTAATAAAAATAATTATTTTTAATATAAAAAAACATAATTTTTTTAATAAAAATAATTATGTTTAATAAAAATAAAAAAAAGCAACGCTTTTTTTTAATAAAAAGATAATAAACGCATTTTTTTTAATAAAAATAAAAAAAGAGTAGTTTTTTAAATAAAAAATTAAAATAAAACTGCTTTTTTAAATAAAAATAAAAAACACAGCTTTTTTTTAAAAAAATAATAAAATGCAGTTTTTTTTAATAAAAAAATAAAATGCGATTTTTTAATAAAAAATAAAATAAAACTATTTTTTTTTAATAAAATAAAAAAACACGATTTTAAAATAAAAAAAAATAAAATGCGCTTTTTTAATAAAAATTTATTTTTAATTAAAAAAGCGCAATTTTTTAAATAAAAAAATAAAATGCGCTTTTTTAATAAAAAATATAATGCGATTTTTTTGAATAAAAAATTTATTTTAATTAAAAAAACGCATTTTTTTTAAATAAAAAATAAAATAAAACTGTTTTTTTTATTAAAATTAAAAAAAACACAATTTTTAAAAAAAAAACAGTTGTAACACAGTTTTTAAAAAAATTACGTTTTATGTACATTTATATTATTACATTTGTAAATTCTCCTTCATTTCCACATCATGAAAGCCACATGGGACTGATCTGTGCCACATCAAAAAAAATTGCCACGTCAGCAGCTTACGTGGCAATTTCCGTCCAAAGTCAACATCTTTAACGGAATATTAAACTTTTTGTTAATAAACTAAAGTTCAGTGAGTTGACTGTAAGAAAAAAAATTCAATAATCCATTTGTAAATCGATCTATAGTACAATAACTTAGAAAGCATTTAACCCGGAGTAAATAATAGATTCCTAACTTCTTAGTGGAAATCGAGTTTAGATAAATTCTACATGTACGCTTCTTCACAAGAGTGTTGATACATGGGTGACACCCTACCCCTACCCTACTCATAATAACCAATCACAATCAAAATACTATTATCTTCGTAAAAATATTGTTGGGATTACTATCTTCAAGACTTTGTGTACTTTTGGTTTTTAGTCCCCTTTTGCACCATAAAAAGAAAGAAAAGAGGTTCCTGACTTCAATATGAATAAGAAAAACACACATATATATATATATATATATAGAATCCGGTTTCGGTCAGGGAGTCCGAATTTTTTTAAAATTTGGAATTATTTTTTTTTTTTGTTTTTTTTTAAACAACTAAAAAAATAGTTTAATATTTTATTGAACTGAAATTTTTTCATAATACAGTATTTTAGGCATAATTTGAATACATATAACAAAATAAGTCTGTACAGACTATTTTATATGTATCTAAATCAAGCCAAAAATACTGTATTATAGAAAATTTTCAGTTCCATAAAATATTAAATTTTTTTTTAGTTATTTTAAAAAAAATAAAAATAAAAAATAAAAAATTGAGGTCCAGATTTTGATCAGGTCCGAGAGTCCGGACCTGATCCGCTGTCTATATATATAGGAAAATGTATATACATAGTTGTGTAGTACACAGTTGCTTATGACTACGATTTTTTGGACTATGACTCCATAGATATTCTGGTCTATAGTGACGGTTCAACCGTCGTTATAGTCCAAAAAATCGTCGCCATATCACAACCGATATACTACTGACTATATATATATATATATATATATATATATATATATATATATATAGGCCCCTTCCATAACAACCGGTTCTTTGTGAGTCTTGTCAGTACACCCCTTTTGTACCGGATTGATAAACTTATTGGAAGGTGAGATGAAACATAAATATACCAATGCCTAAGACAACTTGTACAGCTTTTATTTTAATATGAGGACCCCACCATAGTCAACATGTTGTCGGGTTTATTGAAATAAAATGAATTTTTAATATTAAATAATGCCAACCTAAGACAAATTGTCTTGGTACGTGCCTTTTTATAAAATATACTCACCGCTACAAGCTCTTTACTATAAAAAAAAATGTATCAAATGTATCAAAAATATATCAAATATATCAAAAATATATCAATTATCAAAAATGTATCAAAAATGTATCAAATGTATCAAAGTTGTATCAAATGTATCAAAAATGTATCAAATATATCAAAAATATATCAAATGTATCAAAATTGTATCAAATGTATCAAAAATATATCAAAAATGTATCAAATATATCAAATATATCAAAATGTATCAAATGTATCAAAAATATATCAATTATCAAAAATGTATCAAAAATATATCAAAAATGTATCAAAAATATATCAATTATCAAAATTTATCAAATATATCAAAAATGTATCAAATATATCAAAATTGTATCAAATGTATCAAAAATATATCAAAAATGTATCAAATGTATCAAAAATATATCAAATGTATCAAATATATCAAAAATATATCAAATGTATCAAAAATATATCAATTATCAAAATATATCAAAAATATATCAAAATGTATCAAATGTATCAAAAATATATCAATTATTAAAAATGTATCAAATATATCAAAAATGTATCAAATGTATCAAAATTGTATCAAATGTATCAAAAATATATCAAAAATATATCAAATGTATCAAATATATCAAAAATATATCAAATGTATCAAAAATGTATTTCTCCATTAATAGTCATGACTTCGACATTAAGAAAACTTAAAAAATATAAAGTACTCCCACCGCCACAAGCTCTTACTACCATTAAAAAAAAAAAAAATCAATACTTACAAAGCTCTTCCGGCTTGAAATTTGTATCCTTGCTATTTTGTTGCTATTTTGTTTATTTTATTGTTTGTTGCTATCTTTATATAAAAATAGCAAATATTTTATAACCTATTTTATATCCTATTATAAAATAACAAATAAATAATATAAAATATTTTATAAAAATAGCAAATAAAGAATTATAAAAATATTTGTTATTTTATAATAGGATATAAAATAGGATATTTTATAATTCTTTATATAAAATAGCATATATTTTCTCATCTAAAATTATATCCTATTTTATATGATTAAAGAACATATATTTGTTATTTTATATCATATATTTGTTATTTTATAATAGGATATAAAATAGGTTATAAATATTTGTTATTTTTATATAAAGAATTATAAACAATAAAATAAACAAAATAGCAACAAACAATAAAATAAACAAAATAGCAACAAACATATAAAATAAACAAAATAGCAAGGACAAGCCGGAAGAGCTTGTCCCGGTTGGTATTTTTTTTTTTTTTTTTACAGCCGAAAGAGCTTGTATTTTTATAATTTTTTATTTGCTATTTTTATAAAAATATTTTATAAAAAATAAAGAATATAAAATATAAATATTTTATAACAAATAAAGAATATAAAATATTTGCTATTTTTATTTGCTATTTGTTATAAAAATATTTTATAACAAATAAAGAATATAAAATATTTTTATAAAAATAAGAAATAAAAATTATAAAAATATATTTTTATAAAATAGGATATTATTTTTATTTGAATTATAATTCTTTATTTGTTATTAAATGAAAGAGTTATAAAAATAACAAATATTTTATTTGGAATAGCAAATAAAGAACTTGAAGAACTTGTGTGGCCGTAAGAGGTTGTGGCTTGGTTTGGATTTATTTTTTTGTTTGTTTTTTTTACAAACCGTAAGAGCTTGTAGCGGTACTTTAGTATTTTATAAAAAAGGCACGTACCAAGATAAGTTTGTCTTGGCTTTAGCATTATTTAATATTAAAAATTCATTTTATTTCAATAAACCGACAACATGTTGACTATGGTGGGGTCCTCATATTAAAATAAAAGCTTGCATGTTGTGCTTACCTTGGTATATTTATGTTTCATCTCACCTTCCAATAAGTTTATCAACGGTACAAAAAAGGGTGTTGCAGATCAAGACTACAAAGAACTCTATTATATAAGAATTCTCTATATATATATATATATATATATATATATAAAGGGTGTGTCCTAATCAAAATATTCCAAAAAAGATATTTTTTTTAAAACGAGGACGGGTAGTTTCTAGAAATTTTAAAATTGAAAAGCTATTGGCAATCAGCTTTATTATTTATAATAATAATAATAACTAAGTTGGAGCTGGTGCCACCATGGACAACCATTAAAACATGCCTTGTCTTTTATTTTTTTGGACTGGTCAACAAAAAGAAGAGAATTTCATCAAACAATGAATAGCAAAAGATATCTGTACATGTACAAACCCAATCCCCTCCTCACCTTCTCCACTCCACCCCACCCCAGAAAAAAAAAATGAAAATAAAAAAATTAAACCTTAAAACAAATACTTTCACATAACAATCACCTATTAAAAAAGTAAAGATTGGGGAGAGGGCAAAGAATGCAAATTCAGAAAAACACTCTGAAGAAGTTTCTCCTACTGCCACTTGTTCTTTGAACCTCTTCCCTGAGGGGTTCCTCCCCCAAACTGTCCCATTTGCTCCTAATATCCTCGTGAAAATCAACTTAGCCTCCCAAATTCCATACTTAATTAAGGTCCAAAATATTGTAAGGATTACCACTTGGTTAATACCACCCCGGTGTACTCTAGACGAATCGCACATTGGCTACGTTCGATTGTTTATTTTGCTCTCTGACCTTAAATCTGGATTGTCACTTTTGTCTGTGTCATAGTTCTCCCTCTGGGATATAATGTCCATGCTACCTGCTTGAGTTCTTCGATGCCTTCGATCCTGAAAAATATAACCATTAAAATCCATGTCAAGCCATTTTTTAACAGTTATTCTAATGCTCAAGAGCTACGCAAGTCAAAGTTTCGCAAAAGCGCAACTGTGGCTGGTTGGAGAGAGCCAGCTTGCATTGCATTGTATTATTGTATATGCCGTTGGGAAAAGTATACGAAAATGGTGAAGTAAAAGACCAAATAAGGTGTACCACAGATGAGCATGAACCTGAAGAATTATACGAGTAGAAAGAGCTATTTTATATATTTCTTTTTAAATATCAATCTTCAAAGCCTACTAAGCTCCTCCCGGCACGAAAGGCGAACACCCTTATGTGGAATGGGAGGGAGTGATGAGTGCCCGGTGATACTGGTTGGGGGATTAAGGTGGGATTTTCATTTTTTTTATGTCATTATGTGTGCATGTTAACCCCAGATAAGAATTATTTATTTAAAATTCAAATTAGAAAATATTACTACGCATACTATGCACTACCGAACTGGTGGCAACATATATAAAACCATTGAGGTTGAACTTCTCAGACTATACAGTTTACAGAAGAAAGTGTATAATGGTCATATTAACAGTAGGATGATAGTTAGCCACAAGCCTAGGTTTACAACTAGAGAAACAGTGTATAGCTGCAATGAATCAAGCTGAGACAAGCTTTAGGATGTTTAAACTAGACTCGTTTACTGTGAGACCCCAGATTTTATGAATAAATATTTAATTTTCTCGAAATAATTTTGTGAATATTATAGTGTGGATTTGATATAATGTTATAGTTGTGGATAGTATTTATAAATTTTGCAAAGTAAGCAAGTGCTTATATAATATTCGATTGGTCGGGAAATATTATTGTACGACGGCACAACATTGGTGGACCCCAAAACGGAAGTATTGTCGTAGTTAGAAAACGACAAAAATATCTTTCTATAAAAATAACGGCGGAGGTGTTACCGTTAAAACTGTTGAACTACCCGGTAATAAAAGTACAGTAATACGCGTGGTTGCATAGTAGCCCACGGTATTGATTATTGATACTTCCGTGAGAAGTCACTCAGTTATACTCAATTATTGCTACAATATTTGATGCATCATATCTCTCATATTATTGATTCAATTATTGTTACAGTATCATCTGCATAATATGATATATTATTAAATCAATAATTGAGACGGCAAAGTTATTCATATTATTATTTGCAATATTGACAATGTCTAGAAGTTCTGTCAAGGAGAGGTTTGGTCACCTAATTGCGCGCCAATAAGGAGAAATCCTTATCGGAAAGCCCCCTCTTTCTTGGGAACGACCTGGTTATTAAAAATTGTGAATTATAATATTAATGATGAATAAGTTCGTGTTGATTAAAGATGAATTTTATAGTTCCATTGTGTTGGAATTATTTGTGTTAGTGAAAATTGACATTTGTTTCGATAATAATTGATGTTTGGAGGTTATATTGTTCAATCGGGTATTCGGGGCACTTTTCGTGTCGAGTTACTATTCACGAGTTACTATTCATGAGTTACTATTCATGAGTTACTATTCATGAGTTACTATTCACGAGTTACTATTCACGGGGTACTACTCACCCGTAAGATATATTTCTTTTTTGTTCAAATCATTTTTGGGTACAATATTATTCCATGAGGAGATGTGCTAATTTTTCAGACCGTTGGTTGAAGATATAATGGTAAATCAATATGGACCGCTGGTGAAAAGTTATATAGTGAATCAATATGGATCGCTGGTTTAAAGTTTTAATAGTAAATCAGTATGGACCGTTGTTTTAAGTTTTAATAGTAAACCAATATGGACCGTCCGTTTAAAAGTAAATCAATCTGGACCGTTCATGAATTAGTTACTATTCACCCATTCTCCTATAAATGAAGCTCATTCCTTCATTATTTCTTACGAATTCAATTGAAACTCTAGAGAGAGAAACTATAGAGAGAAAGAAGAAAATATATTCGCTACTTTACTTACTCCAGATTCGTTTTTCTAAGGTAGGGGGATATTATTTGTTGTACTTTCGTAAGGGGTATTCTTTCTTATTCGTGAAGAGAACTTCATTATTCCATTTTTATTATTATGTTAGAATAACTTTGCTTATGCGAAAATCTACCGCATACATGGTGAAATTCTTCTTTATTCCATTCTTTATTATTACATTGGAATAACTGCGTCTGTGTGATCCTATCGCATGTCTGGTGAATTCTGTTATTCCATTCTTATTATTCTGTTGGAATAACATGTATATGCGAAGTACCGCATACATGGTGAAATTCTTCTAATATTCCATTATTTATTATTCTCGCCGGAATATCCTCGTATCGTGCGTTTATGGGACCAGTTCCATTATTTATTATTCATTTGTGAATAACCCGTCATGCGATCTATCGCACGACGTATAGTGAATCCTTCATTTATTCCATTCTTTATTATTCGCTGAATAACTTTATGCTATATGTGGATTACCACATGCACGGTGAATGATCATTTGTATTCATTCCTTATTAAATTGTGGAAATGATCTCATATCGTGGATTACCGCATGGCGGGTGAAAATCCATTTGCGCTTTCATATATTCTATTATACTCGGTTGGTTAAAGTTTTCGCTTCTATACTCCATGAAATTAGTGGAATATCCTTGATATTTCATGCTTTCTGGCTTTTCATGAAAATATTCTTCGAAGCATTCTTGAATTTTTTGCCTCGCATAAAGCGTGATTATATCGACAATTTGAACGTTATTGAGTTCATGATAAATTAACTTATAAATCTTTAAAATTTATTCTTAAACTTGTTTTATCTTGTCATCATCCTCATGCTTATATTATGTTGAAAATCATCTTTGGCTTACATTCATAGATGGACTTGATATGATTATGACCAGAGGATTATTCTTGGTATAATCATGCGACCGTAATGTGACGAATGATGTGATAAAAGTCCTCATGGCATGTAATTCATCGGTGGGCGATTGTTGGTGTATGATTATGACCGAGATTATTCGGTATAGTCATGACTTATTGATGATTACATGAATATCCTCGCCGTGAGCGAGGATATTTTTTTTTTATTTATTGCTTCGAGTCTCGGCGATAAAAGTGATGAAAAACTTTTAAATCATAGAGATAGTAGATTTTATTCTCTACTCGACTCTTCTAATGGATCGCTTGTTCATCATAGTTAAACTTGATGTTTATTATATTTTATCGGTTAACAATCGTTAAATGCTAATGATAATTTATTATGCATTATCTTAGTCATAATATTTCTTATCGGGCTAGTTTGAGCTCACCTTTTCTTTCACCGTTCTTCTTCAGAAATGAGAACGAAATGAGACTAATGAGAACAAGAGTGATGGTACTAGATGGTGCATTAAGAGTCCTCACTATTCGTGAAATAGTGTGATAATAAATGTAATGAGGACTCCATTGAGTGTGGATATTGTCAGATGACAATATTTGTATTAAAACTACACAAGAATGAGCTTTACACCAAGCTGTTTTGTATTTGTATTCGATTACTATATCTGGCACTCCAAGACGATGTATACCTAGGGAGAGTCACATTTACTACAAATTTTGCTTCAGACCGCGGACCCACCCACCTACCTACCGGAATCTAAAAATATGCTAATATTACTTAAATTTGATCTTTGTTATAAGATGGTATTAATTCATTTGCTTCTTCATGTCGTTCCACCTATAATAAACTAGTTGATAACCATGCAATGCACGAACTAGTTTGAATAATAGTTTTAATAATTTGTCAGACATTCATGTAAAAAAAAACAATACATAATTCAGTAATTATTTTTACCCGTAAGTGCCTAATAACACTAATCAAATAGTGATATTTGAGTTTAATTGGAATATTAATTCCTAATAAATTTTTGCGCTAAATTAAATTGATTATAGTAATATTTGAGAAAGAAAACATACACTATATATTTTAATTAATTAATTTAATAATTTAATAATGATATTTTCAAATTTTTAATTGGCTATATCTAAAATTGAATATCTTAATAAAATTATAATAATTAAATTATCTTACATAAAATTGGTCAAGATATATTATCTTAAACAATTTTTTAATAAAAATATTATAATAAGTTTGGTAGAATCGAAAAATAAAAAATATTTTAGACTTACCTTCTCTTGTTAGAGAATAAAAATAAAAAATTATTTATGTGTATCATCATTTAATTGTATTTATATATAAGAATAGAAGAATAGATGAGTTATCAAATTAAATGAGTTAACTCAATTAATTAAGAGTGGACTCAACGATTTTTCCAATTGATTTGATTTGATGATGTCATCATTTAATAAATTTTTCCAATTGATTTGATTTGATGATATCATCATTTATGTGTATTTATATATAAGTATTGATTAACAATATTACTATAAGATAAAATAATGTTAAATAAGTTTGATAATTAATTAATTATTGCACTCATTTGTCTTATTGATTTAATCATACATTGATATCAATTTTTTGTTAATGAGAATAACTTAATTCATTTTCTTGCTTTGATTGGTTCCTCTTAGTTGTCTCCAAGGAAGATGACCAGAACCAGGGTCGGCCCTAAGTTTTTAATGGCCTAAAGCCAAAATAAAAAAAATTGGGCCTAGTAATTTTGTTGTGATCATTTAAATTTAAACTGACGTGGACTAGTCTCTTTTGCTTGGGTATATATATACATAACACAAATACCTCTTGGGGGCCCTAAAAATTTGTCAATTTAAGTAGGCCTAAAGCTGACCAGAACCACAATAAATAATGTTACTATCACATAAAAAGGTCATATAATAATTACATACACACACACATGTACATATCAAGGGCCCCACATGTCGTGCAAGGCCCACAAAGATGCATGTGTGTGTATCTCGAGTATTATGTGACCATTTTTTATGTGATAAGAATATTGCTTTTACCACAATATAAGGTTTTGAATATATAATATTATAATTTGTAATGTATCCATAAAAGTAGCTAATCAGTTGACTAAAAAAACTTCAAAGTCTAATTAATAGTCACATAGTTCTAGGAAATTAAAAAATATATATATATATATATATATATATATATATGTGTGTATTTAAAGTCATTACTCTTAACTCAAAGGTTGACAAGGGTTGGAATAGGATATTGTGAAATACTATAATTGGGTAAAATGAATTTGAAAGAAGCACTCCAAGCGTCAATAAATAAAAAAAAATTAACGATGTATTTTGACCCCCCTCTAAAAATGTTCAGATTCCGTCACTGGTTGTTTGCATGCCTAATTAGGAGGCATTCCACGCATCTAAGTAAGAAATTCCATCGTGTTGGGAAAGGGGGTGAAAGCACAAATCATACATGTGTGTGTGTGTGCGCACGCGCATATACATATAGAGAGAGAATGGCCAGAAGAAGAGAGAGCCTCCGGCCATCATTTAACTTGGCAAAAAAGAAAGTTAGGGACAAGTAGCTGAAATATCTGCAGTCCGAGTGTAATCAATTATGAATGCACTCATCAAAAAACAGAGTTAGCACTTAAGAGTAGATGATTTAAGAAAAACTGCATAAAAAGTTTTATGCTATAAAATTAATACTCTATTGTTGCAATCCACAACTCACCTCCCGTGGTATGGGATATTCATCTGACTCAAGCATACGAACAACTTGGCTCATTTTGGGTCTTTTGTCAGAATCTGGATCAACACACCTTAAAGCAGTTAAGAGGGCTCGCTTCAGGGCTCTTGTTGATGGCCTTGTTTCAATGTTTGGATCCACGACTTCCTCTGAACGTCTGCTTCCAACCATCATTTTTAGCCAGTCTACAAGATTAACCTGTAAACAAGGTTTACATTCATCAAGACTGCAAAACTCTGAAATGATCAAGAATCAATGGATGTTCAAAATAAGCAAACCAGGCCAAACTCATAACGAGTAAAAATAATCACTAAATAGACTTTTATGTAAAAATAATTATTATTATTTGACTTGGAAACTTTATTCAACATAATCACTAAATAGATGTAAAGTTCCATCAGATATTAATAAGCAAAATTCTTAGAACTGCAAAAATAAACGATCCAATAGAAAATTATTGTAGGAGCATAAGAAGATTATATAAATTAAGAACATATAGCTTATGAAACTTTTGGTATGCATGAATTTCAAAAGATGATGGAGCTTTCCATCTACTTTTAAATCTAGATTATTATTGATATTAGTAGCGGTTATATGTAGAAATCTCAAGTGCATCACGTGGTTTCTAAGTCTTTTTTTATTTAACCAAATATGGTTACTAAGTTTTTCACAAAGTATTGGTATCTATAGATTATATGAGACAGCTGATAAAGAAAAAAATCTCTCTAATTACAATCCAAACTTTTCACTAAAGTAATAATGATACCTCCAAAGCTCAAATGCATTAGATGTATAATTCTAATAATCATGCTGAATCCAGACTCCCAAGTTACGGGTATGTGTTACAATCAAAAGGCTTTTTTATAGTAGTGAAAATCTAGAACCATATCTTTTTGTAAGGATTCTTAAATCTACTGTATTATATTAATGCTTAATACCTCTTGAGCAGGACGACCATAGTCTACAGGATCTCTGCCAGTGATTGCTTCTAAAAGCACAACCCCAAAGCTATAAACATCACTCTTCTCATTTAGAAGGCCAGTATTTGCATATTCAGGAGCCACATACCTGTAAAAATTGATGGAAGGAAATTGAACATGAAATATGATTATGCTTATAAATCAGTATAATTTAAACAACAATTTTACAACTCCAACCCTTATGGCCACTAAGAACAAAAGAATGAAAAAGCATAAAATGCAAGTATTACTTGGCATACATAATAATTTGGAAGCAATACTAAAAATATACTGACCCAAATGTTCCCATGACCCGAGTTGTAATGTGACTTTTTCCGGCACCAAGCAGCTTAGCCAGGCCAAAATCAGAAACCTTGGCATTGAAGTCATCATCAATCAGTATATTGCTCGACTTTATGTCTCGGTGCACCACTTTTGGCTCAATTGCTTCGTGCAAGTATGCAAGACTGCAATTAATGTACGACGTAATGAGATCTATAATGTTGGGAAAAGATTGAGTTGAATTAACTTACGCTTTAGCTGTACCAAGAAGAACCTTCGTCCTGGCCTCCCAAGTAAGATATCCATGTTGGCGCATAGCTCCATGAAGCCATTGTTCTAAATTGCCATTATTGACATACTCATAGACTAACATCCTGATATGATGAGATGGAAACTCTTAGAATAGCTATATAAAATCTAAAAGGAAAACAGACATTACAAGCAGCGTCATCATGCTACTAGTTTAAGAGCGTGATAAAACAGCATTCTTCAGCAACCAGAAGTTAGCCCCAGTGGTACCGCGTAGGCGCGTACCCCATTTCACAGGGGAAGGCTCAATGTTTAAGATGGGGCATGAATTATGTATATTAGATACAATGAATATTTGTATTTCAATATTTTGATTTTTAAACAGCATGGCAGACTCATTCCTGATATATAACATGTTCAAAATGAAAATCATACCTATGAGTTCCTTCTATGCAGTACCCCAACAGTCTAACCAAATTTTTATGGCGCACATGACCAATAGCTTCAACCTCCACACTGAATTCCTTCTCTGCTTGGCCCCTAAAAACAGGAAATATATTTAACCTGAGAGAATTTGAGGGAACACGAGAAACAAGTTAACAAAGTTGAGAAGCTAGGAAAGCCATTTCAAACTTACAGATTGTTGAAGAGCTTCTTAATTGCCACTGGACTCCCATTAATCAAATGTCCCCTATAAACAACTCCATAACCACCTTCACCAAGAACATTCTCCTTAGAAAATCGGTTTGTTGCAACTTCCAGATCTCTTAAGGTAAACCAATGACCCCAACCCAAGTGAGAAAATTCAGGAAGACCAGTTAAAGGAGAAGGGGCAGTTATTGGATGTGAAGAAGATCGTTTATACACAGAAAATGTTCCAGAACTCCCTTCTTCTCCAGATTGCGACCCGCCACCATCTTTCACCATATGATGGAAAGAACCTTTACTGCTATTATTATCTCCATTCTTCAATTTCCCAATACCTAGATGCACCAAAACTTTATCTGATTCTTTATCACTAGATTTGTTATGAATGGTGAGAAGAATCCCTTCACGTGGAACAAATTCATTTGTAGAAACTTGTTCTACCCGTACTTCTTTAATTTCCTTCGAAACAGTTGGAATTTGGCTAAGGGGAATCCTCTCTGTTGTTCTTTTTAATTTCTTTCGTGAAGTAAGATAGAACGCTAATGCCAAAAGAATAACTACAATAAATAATCCCACAATAATCCCAATTATTTCCCAGACTTCAAGGCCTAAAATAGTTTTCTTGGATAATCCATTGTTTAGATCGTTAGCCATCTCTTGCAGACTACAGAGACCTACAGAAGTAATATTCCAAAGAACATGATTAACTATTTCAGAATATCCATTTTACTGCAAACATTTATGTTTATATTGTTCAGTTACTATACAGAAAATTTGCAATCTTTGTAGACTTTTCAGCATTTTATGCCTTTCTGGGCTCCCATAGAATTTTGAATCATCATTAATGATAGTAACATGTGTCGTTTCCTTTTCAAGCCAACAAAAATGCTTGAAATGTGAGAAACAAACATGAAGAAATTACACAATGTAATTACCAGAATCCAAACAAAAAGTATAATACATCAAACAATTTAACAAGACCAATAATCAAGAATTCAAGATACCATTTTTAAACACATGAATACAAGCTCCTTATTAAAAGTCACTGTTAATGACTTGAACTAATAGACAAAATAAGAAGAAAAAAAAATCAGCTTTAAAAAAACAAAGAAAAAATGAGTCCCTAACCTTTTGAGATAGGATTCAAAAGACCAACTTTCACAGCCCAGATCTCAAAAACCCCATCAGCAGACCATCTCCTTAACCAATGAACCAAACACCCTTACAGATCTCTAATCAAGAAAATCAGGTAAACATTTTCACATCCAAAAACACCCAAATCAGTCCAATTTTAAGCCATCCTAATTCAAAAAACAATCTTTGCATGAATTTTTCATCTGTGTATTCCCTTTAGTGGCAAATGTGAGTCTGAATCCAAGCTCAGATGGAGCTTTCTTGACACCACCCTCTGCCCCACTTTTGTTCTTAAGAACCCTAAAGCCAGCAATGACACCAAAAACAATGCTGTTTTCGCAAAGTGAACTTTTGATGCATAAAAATTGTAGGAATGAGAGAGAAGGAATGATGAGTTATCAGTGGTAGGTGAGAGAAAATGCTAACAAATGGAAAACTTTTTTTTCTTTCCTGAGTTTCTTAAACTGATATTTATTTTTGGTTGGTCAATTGATCAACTTAAAAAAAAATAACTTTCATACTAACCTTAGATCCAATGACAATATCTGAATCTTATACTTACTTTAATTACTATTCCTCTTTTCAAAATTAAAATATTTTTGACTTTTGTTAAATTTATGAAATTTTTATAAAATCAATACAATTTATTTGATACAAATAATTACAGTTGTATTAAAATTAATATTAATATATTTATTATTTTTAAAATTAAGTTTAACCGAAAAAATTTCGTAAATTAACTCCAAAATTAAAATGTATTTTCAATTCTGAAATAGATGCTACTAATCTTCTTTACCTATAAAATTCCCTCCATTTGAGAGAAATGATAGTTTTTAAAAAATCAAATATTAAAATTATAAGGATACATAAGTGTTTTGAACAAACATTTCTTAAAAAGAGTACTAAATTTTAAAAATAATATTTTTTAAAATAAAATCAAATGTCTTTAAAAAATTAATAAATAAATAATTAATTCATATGAGAGGCTACTATAATTACTGGTTAAGTTAAGTAATGAGCAAATTAGAGTGAGGTTGCAGTATTGGAAAAAAGGGTGCTTTAGATTTTTAAATAACAAAAAAAAACTGACTCTCTACCAGAAAGTAAGACTACTTTTTACCTTTGTTGCCCAGCAGAAAACAACAATCCACTATTAAAAAAATGCTGAGATTTCTTTTATTTCCTTTTGTTTTATTTTTTGAGGGGAAAGAGATGTAGGACTATGAAGTAACCATGGTCGAGCTGTCGAGTCTGCTTAATTATTCTACGAGTTGGACATATGAGCCAATCAAGTTGAAACCTTAATTTAAGATTTTGTTCTACTACCGGTGTTTGTAGTAAGAGCGTTTCGATTTTTAAATGTATCGTATCAATTTTGGTATGTTGCGTTTGAAATTTAAATGTTATATTTATAAGTTAAATTTATTTAATAAAATATAATTGATTTTGAATTTTCCAGCTTTGAAGTAATAAATTTCGATTTTCAAACGTACTGTAAGTTTGAAATAAATCCCACCATTGTTTATAATTAAAAAATATTTATAACACAATTAATATTTAAATAAGATGCATTTAAAATATGAATAAATCATCAACTTTTGAATAACACCTCAATTTCACATCGTACCATGAGATAGTTTGGTATAAATCATCAACTTTTGAATAAATCCATGGTAGGCTAAAAAGACCAACCGATATTGAAAATGATATTGGCAATATTCCATAAATAATAACTAAAAAAATTGTTTTTATACACAAAAAAAAAATATGAATTTAACTTTTTGACGTACTTTTAGTTCACATAATAACATTGTACTCCCGGCGCTTGAAATTATAAAATTATTATTAACTTTTAAAAGTCAATTCAAGACATTTTCAAACCCAAAATTGAATTGGATTCTTTTACTTTTGGTGATAGAATAAGAAATTTTGTAAACTATACGAAAAATACTATTCATTATTAGATTTATTGTTTCATAATTTTTGATGAGTTTTCTCAATTTTGAATTTGAAAATGTATTAAATTGACTTTCAAAAATAAATAATGATCTTATAATTTGAAACAGATACATGTATATGTAATTTTTCAAAAAAAAAGTACTTTTAAATAAAGGCAATATTAAAGAGAAGCTCAAGTAATGTGAATGTTTCATCTGCAATTAATTATTTTTACCTATCTGATTTTTTGACAAACTTTTACAATTAAAATTAAAAATATATTCAAAAAAAAGATTCACATGGTCTGGCATCTTGGACTTGAAACAATACTTTTATATACCATGTTACACCTAGTTAGATACTTATTTTATATAGGGGGGGATCACTTAAGAAAAGGATCCAATGATCCTTCTCCAATAACTACTTGATTATTGATTTATTTTATTGAAATAATTCAAACAAAACTTGAAATAATTAAAAGAAATTATCAAACAAACAATGTAATTGAAAGTATTTGAGCATAATTATGACTCTTGCAAGTTTTTTGTAACTGTTTTAAACTCACAATCTCAAACAATCATACTCCCTCAATTTCAATATATAATAAAACTTAAATTAAATTCATATTTTATTATTTTAGATTTTAAATCAATAATATTTATCAAATTTTTAAATTAATCTTATAATTTGGATAATTATAAAAACAATCCAATTGTAGAATATATATATATATATATATATATATATATATAGGTAGAATATTGCGTATTCTTTATCTAAGATACCTTGCATACCCTTCTTTAGCGACGGATTCGGTCCGTCGCTATATATAGAACCGTCATCTTAACTTTTAGCGACGGAGAAGGTATAGCGACGGAGAAGGTATAGCGACGGACCAAACCTATAGCGACGAACCGAATCGTCACTCGATTCGTCGCTAAAAGGAGATATACAAGGTATGTTACATAAATGGTAAGCTTAAAGTCCGGACCCTATATATATATATATGTAAACACATCCATGCCTATTCATGTTTCTGTCTATTGAAAGAGACTCATACCCTGTATTAGGGGCTGTTTGATAAAAACTAAATGAATCTGAATCTGAATGAAAAAAGTTGTTTGATAATTGATATGTCTAAAATATCTGAATAACAGTATTTTACTATTTTACCCCTCTATACTATTATGAACAAGTATATAATTTTTTGTGCGGACGTATTTAAAAAAATTAAATACAATATTCATTGTACAACAAATAAAAATAAATAATTCAAATAAATTATCAAACAAAGTATTGAATAATTCAAACAATTTAAACCCAAGTTTCATAGAAAATAAGAAATGTAACGAGTTAAACAAACATGTTAACATAATAATATAATTACATTAATTTCAGTGAGTCACTTTATATACCAAAAGTAACAAATTCATACAAAAGTTATGGTCATCGATCCAAAATTAATACATAAGATTCATCAAATTGTGGCTATTCTGCTTGTATGATGTATTTATATTTGTACATCTCACACATTACAATAATTTACACACCAAATAAAATTTATATAGTAATTAGAAAACTAACTATTACAATATGGACTCAAACTCATAAGACCCTGTAACAAATTAGAAACCAAAGTGGGTAAAAAGATCCAAATAAACACTTCGATCAGCAAAAAAAAAATAGCTACTTGTTTGACATTTGAAAAGAACCAGATTGAAAAAAGAACTAGGTTCACCTCATTCGTTCTGTATGTTGAAGATGATTTATTTTGATTTTTAATTGTCAATAGTTTTTAATTAGTTGAAAAGAATTGCCTTGTATCTCGGCATGAAGATCATCTTAACCCTGTAGAAAGAAAAAATTGTGTAGGTAAGAAAACCCTAAAATAACATACCTCAAAAGTTGAGAATAGATCGAGGTCGGAAAATGTAGAAACCGGGATATAGTGAAACGGGTAATTGAAGAATAAAGATGGATTAATGGCGTCCCGGCCTTCACTATTCTTCTTCTTACAGGCCCTCACCGCTTCTTTCTCTCGATCTGAGATGGAGATGGAGATGCAGAGAGAGAGATGGAGAGCCAAACGCAGAAGCAATGCTAAGCGAGGCTATTTGGGTAAAAGTCGATCCAAATTGAGATTCAAATTTAATTTTTTAAAAGAATCGACGATGCATTTAGCCCAATTCGGATCTCAAATTTTATAAACAAACTACGGAAAAATTTGAATCGCAATCGATTCGATTCAGAGCCATTCGAGACTGCTTTGAAAGCAAAACAAACATGCTTTCTATTAATTGGGCATACGTCATGAGGGATAAGGGCCATTAATTATAAGTTATGACGTCCCTGCTTTTAAAATTAAGTATATATCTATTTTAATTTTTAAAATAAATTTATGAAATTTTAAATTTTAAAATTAATATATTTGATTAAATTTTAAAAACCATCAATAAGATAATTAATACTCTTTTTATTTCAAAATTAGAGATACATTTTAACTTTTGTAAGTCAATTTACAAAATTCTTAAACTCAAAATTGATATAATTTTGTTTAAGTTTTAAAAACAATAAATATGATAATTAGTACTTCTAGTGCTTTATAGTTATCTTACAATTGTTATATTTGTAACTTCATATCAATTTTAATTTTTAGGATTTCACGAATTTATTCTAAAAAGTCAAAATGTATTTGTAATTTTGGAATGAAGATAGTAGTATCTTTTATTTAATTCGTAATAATAATTATTGTTTGTACTAAATTAGTACAAACAATAATTATATATATATATATATATATATATATTATTCAGAATTAAAATTTGATAACATACAAGGGTAAATATATAATTTTATCTATTTAGTCAATCCTAAAAACTTGTAGGACTACTAATTGTTATTTAAAAAACTATAGGTGGTGTGAATGTTATTATGGTTATCTAGAGGGGGTGTCATTGTATTTTAGTCTTAAATATAATATCAATTGCTTATATTATTTTGTATTTGAAAAATAGAGTGTTATTTATTGGATAAAAAATAATGAGATAACCAAAGTTATATTTAATACTTGGAGTAATATTGGAAACTAAACATTTAATAATTACTTAAAATTCTAAACCGACATATATTAAGCGACAAAAACACTTCTCTAAAATAACTTATATTAAGAGGACGAGGGGAGTATAACCATAAGAAAATATGAAAATGAAACCATAATTTATTTTTTCAAAACATAGATAAATCACTGTTAGGAATCTAATTATGGATTAGAAGGTTGCTTCATTAAGGGGGAGATTGATTAGAACAATCATAAGCTTCCAAATGTATATGATTTGATGATAAAATACTTTAGTATATTTGTGTGCATAAGTTTTGTACAGTCCTTAATTGAGATATCAATGTACAATGAGTTAGAATATAACAATCAAACTTGTTAGGTTGATCTTTAATCTGCTGCGTATGTAATAGATAGAATCAAATGTAAAAGTTATTATACATGTTAGTAGTATAGTCAACAAAGTAATCTACATGTGCTTAAAGAGAAATATGATTAATGTATATTTGTATAATTAAGTTTTGTAAAGTCTTTACAAATGAATTGATGTACAATGACTTAGATTAGAAAGATCAAATAATATTAGGTTGATTTTATCGAAATTGATCTGATGTATAATTGATAGAAAATCGTTGATCGTAAAGTTACTCTGCCAGTTTTCATAGTATGGAGATACTTCGCAGAGTTAACTTTGTTCATAAAGCATTAGGAGATCGCAGAGTTCATTTTATCTCGTAAAACGAAGATCAGTTTGTAAAGTGAACAGATGATCACAAAGTTGTAAGGCTATCACAACACTGTAGAAAGGAGTCGCAGAAGTTGTTACGATTATCGTGAACATCACCTAGCTAAATCATGAACAACTTACAAAGTGATCAATGAATCGTAAACTCAAGTAAAACTCTTTTAGTAAAAGATTGAACATAAATACTTCAAGTAGATGTTGGGTAAAAATCATATCATAAAACAATTCCAAGATCGTTTAGCAAAGCCAAGATCGTAAAGTCAGCCTCAGAATAGTAAAGCATTGTGTGTAAAGCTAACCATATGGCATGCGATTATAAAGCTTTCATTCGTATCATGGATATAAGGTGAATATCACACAAGATGAAGCCAATAACAAAAGAATATACTCTAATAATATATGAGTATAGTTCTTACGAGAAGAAGTCTTCAGAATGACTTAATAAATGGTGTATTGCAAACATACTCTACGTGATCATAAAATCTCATAACAATTCACAGAGTAATCAGACGTTCATAAAGTAGCAACTGAAATTGTAAAGCATTAAGAGATAAAACAGATCATAGAGATGCCTTCATCTTCGTAGAGTAAAACCAAGAGTGGTTAAGCAGACAGCCTAGGAGAAGTAAAGAATCGAATAAGAGTTTTCTGAAATGGAAAGAGCTACTAAAGCATTCGGAGAACAAAGAAGAGTATACTCATCAAACTCAAGTTATATGAAACAATCAGATAGTAGAACAAAAGTTGAAGTTATAATCGCGGTGATAATGCAGAACACAAGTCTACATTTTCCATCACTCTACTATCAACAGACAAGTGAATAGAACGTAGAGCTAAACCCTACGATTCTTAAGATAACAAATCAAAGAGTACTCAAGTCATGTCTGACAAGAGGACTGACAAATGGATCGTTACAAAAAGAAGATCCCAAGGTGTCAAATAATATATCCTTGGAGAAATCAAAACTGTGTATATTGGCTAGTTTACCAAAAGCGACTTGTCAAGAAAGTAAGTAAAGCTGTTAATTTATGTGACAAGTCCTAAGTCAGAAATTATGCTGACACAAAGCTCAAGAAAGTTAACATAAGAGATATCAAAATATCTGAGCATTAAATGTTCTAACAGATAATTCGCAACGAGAAGATTTCAAGTAATATAAAAGACAACATCATTCAAAAATGACGATGATGAATGGCATTGAACAACAAATACAAGAGAAGAACCATCATTAGAAAAGAACACATAGAAAGAAGAAAAATGTTGAGTAAGTATCACTTTACGATTGAAGATGTGTTCAAAGGATGCCAAGTACAAAAAGAGTAGGAGATTAAACGTCATCTTGGCAACACATCATCGGACTATGAGAAGCTGATGAACACTTAGAGAAACTAGAGCCGCAAAGCCAAGGACTAAGAGTGAAAAGCCAAAGGGCTAATGAGCGAGAACTGAAGAGCGAAGATAATGGAGGACATTGCAGAGCTGAGAGTCAAAGTATGAAAAAGTCATGTAGTTGATGGTGCTAAAAGTAGAATTGGTAAATCAGAAAGCAAACATTGAGAACCACTTTATGTTCCACCAATAACATTTAGAGCTAAACTGATGAATACGTAGAGTAGAAGTCTATGACCCAGCAAGTGCTCAAGACTACTAGTTACAAGAGGATGTCAAGCTTAATGGAAATGATTAGCAGCACATCAACTATGATCATGAATAGTTGCGAACTACAAGAAGAGATTGAGCATTAAAACCAAGTTTAGCAAGCACCAAGAAGATGATCAAAATAATGTTGCTAAGTACCATAAGATGAAGATCATATAAGCTATCTTAATAGCACCTCCAACATACATCAACAAACAGGAATTGGGATCGATAGATCCTGATCTTTGTGATCGAATTGAGGTCAGATGATAATGGTCTTAGTGATCGAATTAGGGTTAGAGGGTCCTGGTCTTAATGATTGAATTGTCGGGTCTAAGTGACTCGATTCCTAGACTTAGTGACTCGATTTCTAGACTTAGTGACTCGAAAGAACCTTAGTGGTTCAGTTGTATAATGGTATGCTAAGCCTATATTCTTAGTGGTTATCTTACCCGTTGAGTAGAAAAGTGGATTAGGAGTTGTTTAGTCTCCGAACCACTTAAAATCTCATGTATTTTTTTTTGACGCCCCCAAAATAGGTATACATCACCCATTATGAGTTGTCAATACATGGTACAGAAATAACTACAACTTTATTATTACAACAAGAAAAGCGTGAGTTTGAATACAAATATTATCTTCTGACAATATCTATACTCAAATAAATCCTCATCACATTTATTGATACATTATTTTACAAAAATGGTGAGGACTACTAAACAACTCTCTCTGAAACCTTCATTCCATACCCCGGCTTCGTCAGATCGCTTATTCTCTCCTCCTGAGAAGAAAAATGGAACAAAAAGAAAAAGGGTGAGCTCAACTAGCCCAGTAAAAAAAATCAATAATTACTATGACAATTATTATGACAATTATTGAGTAGTGCCTTCTTACGTAAGAATCAATAATTGGTGCAATCTGGCTGTGCCATCGTGTGTTTTAACCACCACCGGGTATTCCCACAAGATAATTCTGATAGAAGAACTACGCTGCTATTTATAACCAACTTATTCTTGTCGCTTTTCTTCCTCCAATCGCTTTCACATTATGGGGCTCATACATGGTCATGCTAGCCGCATTTAATATTCCAATTATTCCACCAAACGAATATTCTCCAACAATAATGAATATTTTATAACCACTTGTTTATTTTGAAATATTTATGATTTTACCCATAACTATCCACATTAATCAAATCAACCCTTACTATTTTAAAATAATAAATAGAAAAATTAAATTTCATTAATAATAAGTTGGGGTCTTACAACCTCCCTCCTTATAAAATTTTGTCCTCGAAATTGGACGACGTGACTGTGTTTTCAAAAGGTGAGTATACCTCTCTTTTCATTTCCGCTTTGCAATTCTCAGTTCATTTCTCTATAAGATGATTCCTCCACAAAACTTTAACTTGTGGTATGACCTTTGTGCGTAGGGACATGCTCCTTCCTATCCAAGATCTTGACAGTACCTCTTCAGACGTTAAGTCTTCTATTATATCGTCCTGCTTCTAAATCTATAACGTGGTTCGGTCTTTCACATATTTACGGTGCGGATATGTGAAACACATTATGAACACGAGACATACTTTGAGGTAACGCGAAGTCTATAGCTACATTTTCTACTCCTACCAAGAATTTGAAATGGACCAATAAATCGTGGATTGAGCTTTCCTCTCTTCCGAATCTTGTAACTCCTTTCCATGGTGTAACACGCAACAATACATGATCTCCGATATCAAATTCCACGCCCTTTCGATGAAGATCCGTGATAACTCTTTTGTTTCATCCCTGCGGCCGCTTGTAGATACGCTTGTCGAATCATTTGATCTTTTCCGAGTCATACGCATCAAATCGAGTCCCAACAATGTTGTTTCCCCAACCTCATCCCAACATATCGGAGAGCGACACTTTCGTCCATATAATGCTTCAATGGAGCCACCCCTATACTTGCTTCGATAATCTGTTTTTTGTAGGAGAATTCCACCAATGGTAAATACTTATCCCACCTCCTTTGAAGTCTAGGACACGAGTCTTAATAGATCTTCAAGAGTTTGATAGTCCTCTCGATTCATCCGTCTGCTTCGAGGATGGTATGCCAACTAAATCAGAACTGCGCCCATAGCTTTTTGCAAGCTAACCCAAAATCTTGGCTTGAATCTTGGGTCACGATCCAAACTATGGATACCGGCATGCCATGCAACCTCACAATCTCATTCACATACATACTAGCAAGACGCTCAAGGAATAAGTCTCCCGACGGCAAGAAATGAGCAGATTTGGTTAATCTATCAACAATAACCCAAATAACATTTACGCCTTGAGAAACCGTGGGAAGACCCGTAATCGAAATCCATGGTAATATGTTCCTACTTCCATTTCTAATCTCAAGTGGTTGCAATGGACCCTTTGGCACTTAATGCTCGCCTTTACACGCCGACAAGTTAAACACCTCGAGATAAACTCCGCGATCTCTCTCTTCATATTGTTCCACCAAAATGTATGTCAAGATCACGATACATTTTGGTACTTCCAGATGGATCGCAAATGGTGTATTGTGTGCTTCCATCATAATCTTGTACTTCAAATCGTAGTCGTTAGAACACAAAGTCCGGAGTGGACTCAAGTATTCCTCGCTTCATCGATTCTCGCTTCCTAATAACACCTTCTTGTATTTCTTCTTCATACGACGCCTCCGGCCTGCATGGCTCGAAAGCAACCTTAACTTTTTCTATTAAAGTTGGCTCTACGCGTATACTTGACATCATCGTACTCGCTCCTCGATATGTTCTTCTACTCAACGCTATCACCTACCACGCTCGCTTTTCCGTGATGGTATCAAATAGTGTGGTCATAATCTTCAACAACTCGAGCCAACGCCGCTGCCGCATGTTGAGTTCCTTTTGAGTGAAGAAATATTTGAGGCTTTTATGGTCCTAATATATCTCCACTTTCTCCCATATAGATAAGGCTCTCCAAATCTTTAATAAGAAACGATCACCGCTAACTCTAGATCATGAGTAGGATAATTCTCTCATATTCTTTTTAGTTGTCATGAGGCATAGGCTATGACTTTCCCACGCTGCATGAGAACACATCCTAACCCTTTGCTCAAGATCATCAGAGATAACAAATCCATCCGAACCAGATGGTATTGTTAGAACAAAATAAATAAGTCTTCTCTAAGCTCTTGAAACTCTTCTCGCTCCTCACTCCAAACGAATTTTGTATCCTTCCGAGTTAGCCGAAGTTAATGGAGTAGCGATTCGAGAAAACCCTTCCACTTAATCTCCGATAATAACCAACCAGCCCCGTAAAGTTACGTGATTTCTGGCCACCGACTTCGCTTGTTCCTAACTTTGTATTGCTTCAATCTTCGCCGTCGACAGATACTCCATGTTTAGACACCACGCGCCCAAGGAATGCTACTTCCTCAAGCCGTAATTCAGATTTCTTCAACTTGGCATATAAAGCTTGTTTTCACGGGCCTTTGGAGTACCAAATTTCAAATGGTGCTCATGATCTTCACTACTTTTGGAATATATGAGAATGTCATCAATAAAGACAACAACGAACCGATCTAAATAGTCCTTGAATACTTGGCTTCATCATATCCATGAAAGTCGCAGGAGCATTAGTCAATCCAAAAGACATGACTAAAAATTCATAATGCCCATACCGAAGTTCTCAAGGCGCCTTTGAATATCCTCGCCTAATCTTCACCGATGATATCCGTAATCTAAGATCGATCTTTTGAAAGAATTGTGGTTCTCAAAATCGGTCAAACAAGTCATCAATACGAGGTAGAGGATACCTATTCTCGATGGTGACATGGTTCAATTCCCGATAGTCGATATAAAAGTCGCATACTCCCGCCTTTCTTCTTTACGAATAAAACAGAGCACCCCAAGGAGATGTACTAGATTTAATGAAACCGATGTCCAACAATTCCTCGTAGTTGGACCTTTAACTCCTCAAGTTCAATAGAGCCATTCGATATGGGGTTTTAGAAATGGGCTTTGTACCAAAGTTCAAGATCAATAAAGAATTCAACTTCACGCTCGGGGTAGATCGAAGTTCTTCAGAAACACGCCAGAAATTTACTAACAACAGAATATTATTCAAATTTGACGTGTCTTTATTCAAATCCATAACATGGGCTAAGAAAGCTTGACATCCGCTTTTTCATATAAACGAATAGCTTTATGATTAGATATGATGTTGATTGATTTTAATGGTTTAGTTGTTGAATTGCATAACAAAGTCAAGTTAGGAATACGAAAAGCTAACAACCTTACGAAAACAATCAATTTTGGTATGATGAGTAGTTAACCAATCAATCCCTAAAATCACATCAAAAGCAAGTATCTTTAAAGAGATAAGGTCAATGTGTAATGTGATGGTGCCAACTTGAATCAAACAAGATTTATAAATAAAGGATGTGATGAAAGTTTCTCCCACGGAGTTTCCACAGATAGTCAAAGTCTAATTTCTCCTGAGTCAAGTTTAAACGCTGAGCACAAGCAGAGAGATAAATGAATGGGTAGCAAGACCAGATCAAGTAAGGTATAAACTTCGCAAGAATTTATAAATAGCTTACCCGTGATCACCTCGCTTGGTTCCTCGATTTTGACCAAATACAACAAACGCCTTCCAGAACCGCTGACTTCACTTTTCTCGGGATAAATTTTTTCGAGTCACCGCCTCCCCTGACTTGATTTCGCCACCGCATAATCTCGAGCGATATGTCCTTCCTTTCCACAATTATAACATACCTTGAACTCTAGGATAGCTTGACCGATATGTCCTCTTCCCGTGATTTGTAAAGATACGACCGGTGGTCGCTCCTCCTCGAACCAGCTTGTCACCGGTGCCGCTGCTTTCACATCATCGTTGTTGAATCTCCTCTTTAAAATCTCCTCCCGATTCGCTTCTTCTATTCTCACGGCTATGATTACCACCAGTAGTGGTTACCATTTTTGTCCGCTTTTTCTTTCTCCGCCGGTTATCGTTATTCTGCTGATCGCTATCTCCAAAGATGATCCTCGTTATGATCCCCTGGCCGACCGTAATCGTATATCTCGCCCAACAATTGAGCCCTCGCTGACAACATCCTAATAGAGAGAAAATTTATGAGAAATGAGATATCGACGATGTCGTGTTTCAAACCTCTCGTAAACATCCGCCATACGCTCCTCATTCTCCACCAAATGAGGTGCAAACCGATAGCTCGCAAACTTTGCCTCGCATCGACACCGCCATGTTATTTTGTTCCAAATAATAAACTCCACTTCCTTCATACGACGAATACTTTCAGAAAGTACTTGTCGTTGAATGCTTTCAAACGCTCTCCCAAGATATGCCGAAAGGTAAAATGGATGGGTACGCTTCACGATTCCCACCAAGAATCGCCTCATTACGGAACATAAAAGTAATGAATGGAACCTTCGTTTTTCCCGCATATCCCAAGACATCGAATATCTTGGTAATTTGTTTGACCCACGCCTCCGCCTTTAATCGGATCCGCTTTCCCGTAATTCTCGTGGTCCCAACTTTTTCGAACCGCTTGGCCGTGATAAATCGTATGTTGTTATCATTTCCACCGTAGTTTGTGCACGTGTCTCCTCGGCCTCGATTTTTACATGAACCGCAAAAAGCTTCTAAACATCCCGCTGCTCATCATCCGCTCAAATGGCGCTGTTCACAGAGAAACATTGCCACCACCAGACGCTTCTCCTCATCGCAAGAAAGACAAAGCTCTCCACGGCCTCATTTACTCCATCATATCATTCTCAAATACATTCTCAAATACCGCCATGTAACAAGGGTTAATTAAGGAAATCAACATATCACATAATATCCCTATATATCGACCAACTAACAAATTAAATAAGCTAGTAGAGACACACTAACGTAAGAATTTACTCGCCTCCCTCCTAGTTCTATTCCCCGATCTCCGCCAGAGATCATATCCCTAAGCTCGATACCAACCGCGACGCCCCCAAAATAGGTATACATCACCCATTCCGAAAGTTGTCAATACATGGTACGTAAACAACTACAACTTTATTATTACAACAAGAAACTGTGAGTTTGAATACAAATATTATCTTCTAGACAATATCTATACTCAAATAAATCCTCATCACATTTATCGATACATTATTTTACAAAAATGGTGAGGACTACTAAACAACTCTCTCTGTAAACCTTCATTCCATACCCCCACTGCACTCGCTATATTCTCGCCTCCCGAGAAGAAAAATGGAACAAAAGGAAAAGGGTGAGCTCAACTAGCCCAAGAAAGAATATTATGACTAAGATAATATACAACAAATTATCGTTAGTCTTCAACAGGAAAAATCTAATGAATACAATAGACAACAAGTTTTAAATCAATATTCGCAATGAAAATAATAATTCATTGTAAGAGTTAAGAGAGAATGCAAACTACTATCTTCTATGTATGAATTTAAAAGTTCATCGCTCATCTTTTATCCCCGTAACATCAATCAATATATATCTCGAATCAAATATTCATCTTTGCACTACAGTGCCAAAGATATTCATCACCGGGTCATGTTCATCTAAACACTGCTCATCTTCAGCACTACGCCAAAGATATTCATCGAAATCATTCATCTTTGCACTACAAGCCAAAGATATTCAATAATATCATCATTTAAGACCGAGGATGATGAAAAATATTTTTAAAGAAAACGAATCCAAAGGAAACAAAATAACAAGGATTAAGGATTAAGGATTCGTACTTTGTTTTATCCATGTCCAAAAATACCTCAAAAATAATCATAAGGTGTAAAATTCAAGAATGATCAAAACATGGATACAATCAAAGCTAGTATCCACAATAGATATTTTAGACGAAAAAGGAAAATTTTTATTTTCGATGAATAAGGTCAGATTCGTGAATAAAGGTCGATACGTGAATAAAGGTCATAATAAGAATCTCGACACCAAAAGTTCCAAATTTGATAAAAACTTCAGATCAATATTTCAAAGATAATGATATCAAGAAATAATATCATTACGAAAAAATAATATCCCTTACCTCGAAAGACAAGATTTCTAATAAACACCGATATAAAGCTATGACTTGACCGTGATAAAGAACACTCAAAAGTATACTCACAAGAATACGCCAATATATCGAGAGAGAAAGAGAGAGAAGTTTTCAGCTTCGTGTGATTTTCAATTCTAACCCAAGACCCTATTTATAGAAAATGCTTAGAATACCAAAGTAGAAAATTTAATAAAATATTAATATATATTATAAATTTCCTAGCCCACCTTTTGATGATCTCAATTCAAAGACATTGATAACACATGTGAGCCCACTAATTGTACAAAAAACGCTTTTTCTCAAAATAATTAACTAAAACTCCCAAAAATTAATTATTTCGTAACTTCTAACTTCAATAATTCATAATAAATAGCCTTTTTATCGTAAAATTTGAATCTCGCAATTTTTATAGGAAATTCAATTCTCACAACTTTGCGTAAGAAAGTTTTTCCAAATTCCAAATGTAAATTGACCAAAATCCACAAACTAGACGATTTTACAAAGCTATAATCAAATTTCTACCAATAATTGTGTACAAAACATGTGTTAAACATTTAATGCCACAAAAATACTCTTCCTCCTCATATACTCATATATCCCACATTCATTGTAAAAATATCATCGTTAATATATTATTAAAATAATATATTTAAATGAATTATTTTATCGTAAAAAGATTAATTTTCAACAATTGTCACATTAAAAATTTTCTCCATCTATATCCTCATAAAATCAATATTTTCCTCATCATATAAATCAATAATTAATTATTCATAAATAATATTATGTAATCACATTATCGACAACCAAAGTGCGCCCTGTGATAGTAGGGGCTTTCCAATAAGGATCTCTCCTTACCTGCAAGCAATTAGATGACCAAACCTCTCCTGATGTAACTTTCTGTACATCGCCAATAATGTTATCTAATAATATTATTCAGATAATATGAATTATTGTCTGATAATAGAAAATACCGTAAAAAAGGACAATTATTAAAACAACAATAATATCAACGTAGCAATTATCAATCAATAAAATATAATATCGAATAAAGAATTACTATAACAATTATCGAGTAAAGGCCTTCTCACGTAAGAATCAATAATCGGTGCAATACCGCAGCTACATCGTGTTTTTAACCACCGGTATTCCCACAAAGATAATTGTGAAGAATTACGCCTGCTATTTATAACCAACTTATTCTTGCTGCTTTCTTCCTCCAATCGCTTTCACATTATGGGCCCATACACATGCATACTGGCCGCATTTAATATTCCCCGACAAAGCATTTAATATTCCACCACCAAACGAATATTCCCCCACAATAATGAATATTTTATAACCACTTGCTTATTTTGAAATATTTATGATTTTACCCATAACTATCCACATTAATCAAATCAACCCTTACTATTTCAAAAATAATAAAAATATACGGAGAAAGCATAAATTTATACTGTCTTTGATTGCGTCTTAATCCATATTAACATATTATCTTTTAATGCATTTTAATGTGATCATATGAATAGTTTAAATTTAATTTTGTATTTTAAAGATTTAGAGGCATTCAGATGAATTTTTTATATCTCAATTTCAAACATTAAAATGCATTAAATAGTGAGCTATTAAGATGTATTAAAATATAATTAAACACCACCGGTACTCATCCATCATTAGTTCGTTATTTCAATATAGAAATGTAATGTAAAAATCAAATGTGAATTAAAATCCCTTTAAAAAGAGAAAAATGGGGGATTAAGAATTTACTAAGTTATTATATTTAGAGAATTACTATTTTCACAAGTAAAAAATAATATTTTCACAAGATTTTACTTATATGAAGGTGAGACCCATTTACTATTTATGTGAGAAAAGTCTTGCGGGAATATTAATTTGTCTTGTGAAAATATAAATTCCCTATATTTATTTACTACTCCTTTCCTTCTTAAATAAGTGACGTTTTAGAGAGTAAAATTTTTCAATATATTTGAAGTTAACAAATTTTTAGGAAGCATTAATTATAATTTTACCGTTATTGCCCTCAAGTATCTTTCTATCTAATTTATTTAGACAAAATTATATATATTATCTTAATTAATGCAAGGATAATTATGGTAATACATATCAATCTTAATGATAAAATTGAAACAATAAATGACTTCTTTAATAAATATAAAATTCTCTAAAACGTCACTTAGAAAGAGATGGTATATAAAGCAAGCAAGCAAGCAAATAAATTTTGTTACAAAACTTAAAATGTGTTAGATGTGTTACACACTAATCAGGAGCTTTTCCTGGCATAAGCCATTAATGGTTACTTTGTTATACAAAAAAAAAAAGAGGAAGGTTCTCATTTGTCATTTTTTAAATATTTATTTATATAAATAATAATATAAAATAACACAATATCCTTATATTTATATTTAGCATAACAATTTTATTATATCATTATTATTAAAGTGGCCGTTCAAAATTTAGGCTAACTATCATTCACACAAGTTATCGTTTGTATTTTTTCTATCTATTGTAACATATTTACTCACTTAATATATTTCAGTCCACTAAAAAAATAAAAATAAATAAATAAATACAAGCTTTTGAAACTAAAATTTTCGAGTAAGAATATTTGAATTTTCCATTAGAGACGTACAAACAAAATCCTTAAGGTGGTGTTTGTTTTTGTCTGAATATCTCTTAATTCACCTGCTTATGATTCGGTCAGAGGCAAATCTTGTTTGGTAAATTTTTTTTACCTCTCAAATCTTAACTATTAAGAACTGCCTCTTAATAGTTTATTTACAATTTATGGATAAAAATAGCCTCAATAAATATTCTACTCCTTCAATTTCAGATTTTAAGATCATTAAAATAAATTTTTTAAACAACTTAGAGGGTTAAAATAATAAAATAGTATCATTCAAATATTTTATACTTTTTAGTTATCAAACAATTTTTTAGATACAAATATTATTTCATTCAGATGATATAATTTATTAAAATATATTAACCATTCATATCTTAATTTATTCGATTTTATTAAACACCACCTAAGTTACTCGCATCATGATCAGAAATTCAAGGACAGATTGAAGAATAGCTTATTTTGCCGTTGTTGATTTTAAAGTTTCATAAAAAGATGACACTCTCTTTCCTAAATAAGTCAACTTATTAGGAAAGCCAAAAGTTTTTTTTTTTATTAGAAAATTTTGACTCTCATTTTATTTTTTTTACTACTTTGTAGCTTTACATAATAACTCAGTACTTTTATTTTTTATTCTTCGCGTGTTCAAATTTAAAACACGACAGAATTAGATATATATTTTGATTTTTTTGATCAATTTATAAATTAATAAAATTAATAGTCAATAAAAAAATTTTAGCTACTAGTACATACATTTATAATTTATATAAATTATTTAAAAAATATTACTAATTATCATATTTATTTGTTATTTTCTAAATAATAAATTTAAATTTTAAGATTTTTCGAACTGAACGCATGCATACTTACAAGAGATTATTTTGAAAATAATTACATATTATTAATATATAATTTTGGTTAATTATCAAACAATCAACATTTGTGCGCATAATTGTGTGCCCCTAACCAATAGCATTACTAGTTTAAATAATGTTTTATCCATAATTCCAAGTCCCATCTTATGTGGTAGGTAATATGTTCTTAGTAAATCACTTTAATAATGAATATCAATAAAGGAGTTAGATAGGATTAGTATGTGTTTAGTGTAGGATATATTTCCATTTATATGGTGGTGGTTTTCAAACTGAAATAATCACAACTTGAAATTGATTGATTGTTGTTATTTTTTAAATTTATTTTTTTTATCTTAATGTTAATAGAGTAGGGGTTTGTTCGGCTACTAGCGTTGTGACAATAATATTTGTAGTGTTTGGACCTCCAAACACACCATATCAATTTTATCGGGATAAATAACGTATTGGTCATTGTCTTGGGAATCCGGCCATCAAGTATTCTCGAATTTTTTTTATTACAATCGAATAACTGTCTTTCTTCAAATATTACAAAATGGTCATTAATTTTAATTTCGCTCAAAAACCAAACGAAAATGCTTAGTAAATTAATGTAATCCACGTGTAATGTAGGGTCCACTCCCCACGTGGATCTCGTAGAGTCAAATGTAATACACTTTTTAGTTCTTGTCTTTAGGGTCCGATTTTCATGTGATTCTGCCAAACTTTTTTGTTACAATCTAATAAACTGCATTTTCAAAAATTATAAAATGGTCATTACTTAAAATAATTATTATTTAGAAATTATTATTATTTAAAATGTTGAAAGTCAATGTTGAAATTATTATTACTTAAAAATTATTATTACTTAAAATTATTGTTATTTAAAATTATTATTATTTAGAAATTATTATTATTTAAAATATTAAAATTATTATTACTTAAAAATTATTATTATTTAGAAATTATTATTATTTAGAAATGTTGAAAGTCAATGTTGATCGATTCATCGTAATCAAGAAAAGAAAGGGACTTTTTCTTTTAAATAATAAAATACTATTAATAATAATAAAATACTATTAATAATAATAAAATACTATTAATAATAATAATTTTAAAATAATAATAATAATAATAAAATACTATTAATAATAATAATTTTAATAATATGTAGAACTTCTGAGTAAAATTAATAGTATTGTATAACAATAATTTTTAAATAATAATAACAATTTTTAATAATAATAATAATAGTATTAATAATAATTTCAAAATAATAATAATAATGATTTTAAAATATTAATAATAATTAATTTTATAAAATTTTAATTTTATAAAATTAATTGTATTTGGACTCTAAAGATAATAACCAAAAAGTGTATTATCCCTTTAAACAAAGTGGAGTAGTAAAATTTATTATCTTTAAATAATAATAATAATAATAATAATAATAATTTCAAAAGAATAATAATAAGAATAATAATAATTTTGAAATAATAATAATAAAATAATAATAATAATTTCAAATAATAATAATAATAATAATTTTTAAATAATAATAATTTCAACATTGACTTTCAACATTTTTAAATAATAATAATTTTTAAATAATAATAATTTTAAGTAATGACCATTTTGTAATTTTTAAGAGTACAAGCTTATTCGATTGTAATAAAAAAGTTTCAGAACTCACAATAAAAATCAAATCCTAAAGATAAAGAACCAAAAGTATATTACACTTGACTACGTATCCACGTGAGTTACACCTCGCTGCACACCAAAGGCCACGTGGATTCTCGTTAGTCTACTAAGCATCTCCGCTTGGTTTTTGAACTAAATTAAAATTAATGACAATTTTATAATATTCGAGAGTACAGCTTATTCGATTGTAATAAAAAAAAGTTTCTAGAACTACAATGAAAACCCTGGACTCTAGCTGTTGACCAAAACATTATTTATCCCCAATTTTATCTTAACAGTCCACTTTTTAATGCATCTTAATAGTTTATATTTTTTTATTAAGAGATTCTTTGAATAATTAAAATACAAATATGAGTCTAATAATATTATTTAAAAGATCTCTTAATACAAAGATGTGGGCTGTTAAGATGCATTAAGAGGTAAGCTCTTAAGATGGATTAAATTTTATGACTAATAATTTTTGTTATATACTATAGAATTATAATAATTGTATCACCAAAATTGAATAAATTGACATTAATTTGAAAAGTCAAATGTATATCTAATTTTGAAAAGAGAGTAAAAATAAAAATACATTCTTAATTTGTGAAAGCAAATAAAAGTATAAAATAAAACTACATTCTTAAAATTTATGATTTTGCAATTCAACATCTAGAAGTTAAAAAAATAAATTATTGCAATAATATTACATACTAGCTGAAACCGAGGAGTAGTATCTTTCAAATTAATTCAACATCTAAAATTAAAAAAAAAATTATTGCAATAATATTTTATTAGATAGATAATGAAAACTACTAATAGTTTCTTCTTATGGGCCTCTAGTTAAAGCCAGGTCCAGTCCAAATATACCAAGACCCTGAGGCCTGATCTAGCCCCGACGCATCATTTCCCGCTCAAACGGTCAAACCCCCTTTTTAAATCTCTCTCTTAATTTGTGTAGCCATTGACATGACAATCGTCAGAGAATAACGTTATTCTTCGAATTCAAGAAATTGAGTCGATAGAGTGACGTATTTATACTTATATCCTGTAAAAATGGCTTCTCGATCAGGTACCCATACAAAACCCCATAATTTCCTAGTTTCAGTTTTATATAAACAACGATACATACACATTTACACACAATACATTTTTCAGGTACCGATCTATGGGCTGAAATTATAGCAACAGAAGAGAAAGAAGATAGTTATAGTAACCGATCACAACAACAGCAAGAAGAAGATAAAATTGCTGTAATTTACAGGCGGAAAAGAGCCCAGAGCACTCAAAAGAATGTTGGATCGTAAGCTTTTCAATGTTCATTTATTAATTTTTATAATTTTATTAAGCTTTATGTTTACTGACTTTTGGGTTTTATCTATTTATTTTTATATTTTTATTTTTTTTAGGAAGCAGTCGAATTTTGTAAATGAGAATAGAGTGAGCTGGGTGCCCGTGAAGCGAATCAGTTTGAACCGTGCTCTTTCGACCAGGTTTTCCCCTTATTTTCATTAATCTCGGTAGATATTTTTCTCCTAGTATATTTTTTTTGAGTATTTAAATTTGGTTATTTACTTCATGAGTGTTATAGAGATCGTTTCATTGATGTTTTAACGAGGGATACAAGTAGTTTATATATAATGGAACTCAGATTTCTTAATGAATAATGCACAACTTTAATGGAGTCAATTAATTATCATAATGAAGTAATGAACCATGTTTTTTTCGCTTATTTGACCAGATTTACTATAGCTTTATGTTGTAAAGATGAAACATACTTTCATGTCATATACATGGATTCAAAAGATTCAAAATTGGTTCCCCGGTAGATATTTTTGGGGATAAACTACTTGGTGAATATACAACTAGAGAAAAGGGGAAAAATTGGAATGCAAGATAAAAATGTATACACGAAATGGAATTTAGAAGATAATACTTAAAAAGGTGAATCCTTTAATATGTGGAATGAGTGACGGTGCAAGGATATGTTGATTTTGGTAGTTTAAGATGAAGACAGCACTCATTGCTTTCTTTGTTCCTCTCTTCTTCATTTTTATTATTTCTTTTTCTTTAGATATTATCTTAGGATAGTGAGTGGCCTATCAAGGTGGTCTGACTGTCTCCAACTTTCTTTCATGGGAACGATCAACTTGAACTACCAACAAGGTCATGAGTGAAAATCTTTCATTTTATTGCTAGACTTTCTTTAAGACGTTTTTCTTTGACTAGTCTTCTTTTTCTCATTTATATTTTGCATGTACAATCAGAATTTCAAGAATCAAATTAGTACTATCCGTTCTTCCAGTTTTGGGTTTATGGGAAGAGTATATCAAGAATCCAGATAGTTGCTAACTTGAACTTGGCCAATATCCTAATATGAGATTAGGAGTACTTTTATCCACTAGAATTGTGAGTAATACTTTCCAAGATATACCATCAAGGTTGAGTGCTGAGAATGAAAAGTATTTTGTGTAAATCTTGTCCTTGGGTTGGTTCTACCAATCATCGGCGTGTATAAGATTGGGAATTGTGACAGACAGTACTAGGTTGCTAGTTGGTAACCTTCAACTTTTATTTTCCTTTACCACTGATTGTTTAAATCTTCATCTTTCATATATATAATTCGGCTTTAGTTATCACATAAATAATTGGGTCACTTTTTTCAATTTTTCATCATGTTTTTTAGTTTTAGAATTTGTGTTAATTGCTGATCTGGCTTTGCAGTTCCCATTTTGTGTTCACCAGTCTCATACTTTTGATTTGGTCTCTTGAATTGACAAGTTTGTCTTGATTGTGAACATTTGTTCTGTAAATAGTTAAGATATAGACTTCATTTGTTGTGGTATCATTTATATAGGAGTTTATGTTTCACAACTATTTATCTGGATTTGCATCTTCTAAGTCCTTACATCTCTATCCCTGTGTGTCTTTGTGTTTGAGTTCAATTTAAGATGCTTGCTTCTGAAAGTTGTTCCATCTGCTATCAAGTTTATGGTTTATGATGGTGAAAACACCCTGACTCATTGTTCAAAATATTCACTTTGTAAATGTCAGAGGGAGGACTAGCATTGCTGTTGCTGTATTTGCGGATCACAGGCCTCAACAGAGGAATCAAAAGAGAAAACAAAAACCACCTCTTCCTAGAGTATGATTTTGTTACTCTTTTTTTATTTTCCTTTTCTTTCATTCTGTGAGTACCATCTTCATTAATTTATCATAGTAGGTATTTTTAACTAGTATCCCTTTCCGAATGGTATAAATGATGCGTCTTGCCTTCTTCCCCGTGTAAGAGCAAAATAGTAGTTCAAACTCACTTTCCATGCCTGCTACTTTTTAAAATTCAGGAGAACAATGAGGCATAAAAATATTGGTCTTCAATGTTGGATGACATTTAAGTGATTAAAAATATGGTTATTCCCTGCTTTTCAAATTCTGATAAACGTTGTAATTTTTTATTGATATGCTTGTACTACTCTCTGATGCATATAGGGGAAAATTGTCCAACCTTCAAACTTTGATAAGGAGCGCTCATACTTTCAAGAGGTTGATTCCTTTGAATTACTGGAGGAAAGTCCCTCACCAAAAAAATCTGATACATGGGCCATGGGCGTCAAAACTGAAAACATTGTTATAACACATGTGTCCTCAGTATTGCAGAAGTGGTTACTTAGAAGAAGGTTAAATCACAGTTGTGGTCCTTCTGGATCACTTTCTAAAATTTTAGGAACTCCAACATTGCTCAAGGGAGTTCCTTGTGATGACATTTATGAGCCTTCAAGTTTAAGAACCACAGAAAAAGGGTCTGAACAAATTCATTCGGGTATACATCCTATCCAAGAGAGATTTAATTCAAGTTTCACTGGTATAGATGTTTTTGAAAGGTGTATTCCTTCAAGAAAGAACAGTGAAGAACTCAGGAACATGGGTACGGAGGGTTGTGAAGATATTGAAGTTGCAGTTCGTAATCTATCCCTGGCATCACGGCCTTCATTGAGCGGTCATCTTCGCGAATCCTTTCTAGCTTTGCTAACTGTTTGTGGACAGTCAGCTCCTTCAACACTACTGGATGTGTTCTCTACATATTGGTTTGTGATTTATTCCAGTCCTTTTCTCAGTAGATTCTCTTCTCTATGTATTGACTTGCAATTACTTCTTGTTTTTAACTCTTTTATGTGCTTTATTTCTTCTAATCCTTTGTTTACATATTACTTTTATCTTTCTACTGTTCCTATATTGATGTGATTCCCCTATGATGTAGTTGTCTTTAGTATGGACTTAGCTAGAAGCTTGTGTTATTCTGCTAGGTCCTTACTGTCAAAGAGCTTCAATAAAATTAACATTTGACAATCTTTATCTTTTCCGAGTGCTATTTGTGGACAGTCAGCTCCTTCAACACTACTGGATGTGTTCTCTTCATATTGGTTTGTGATTTATTCCAGCCCTTTTCTCAGTAGATTCTCTTCTCTGTATTGACTTGCAATTACTTTTTGTGTTTAACTCTTTATGTGCTTTATTTTTCTAATCCTTTGTTTACATATTACTTTTATCTTTCTACTGTTCCTATATTGATGTGATTCCCCTATGATGTAGTTGTCTTTAGTATGGACTTAGTTAGAAGCTTGTGTTATTATTCTGCTAGGTCCTTACTGTCAAAGAGCTTCAATAAAATTAACATTTGACAATCTTTATCTTTTCCGAGTGAAAAAAAGTGTCCATCTCCTTCCATTTTATTGCATATTTGTTAATTTGATTGTTTATTTCTGGAATAATCATCTTAGTTTTGAAGATTTTTAGCCTGTCAGTTTAGTGTTTTTCAGAAAAGGTAAACTACTACTTATATGAATGATACATCATACAAATAACTGCAGTACGTTATACAGTTATAGTAGAACCCAACTAGTTTGAGAAAAAACGCTTTATTGAGTTGATGCATTTATATGATTGAAAACAGCCAATTCTTTTTCACTCCACATTGTGGCCTACTTGCATTAATTATTCTCTGGTCTAAATGGCTCATGTTAGGCTGTTTGTAGTTAGTAGTTACATCTCTCTCTCTCTGTGCAAATGCTCTTGACATTGAGCATTAATCCTTTTAAGATAGAATATAATGCATGAATTGAGTAATAAATACTCATACAGAGCCTGGCTGGGTTCACTATATGAGTAACAAATACTCATACAGAGCCTGGCCTGGGTTCACTATATGCTAGAGAAAGTTTATTAGGCCACCATTGATTGGACGCCTCAGATAAAACTTAGAACCACCGTGTCTTAGCTATGCTGTTACGGTCTTAATAGCCAGAGATGCATATTTGCTGTTTTATGTAATGGATGCTTTAAGCTATCACTTTGTTATTTATCGTTGCACACATTATTAAATAGTTCTATATTTCTACAATTGTCAGCTCATCATCGTTTTACACAATGTCTTGTTTGGAAAAATAAAGTCTACAATATTTTAACACAGTGGCCCAGAAAGTATTGCCAAGGTTGGTGAAGGTACATTTGGAGAAGCTTTCAAAGCTGGGAAAACTGTTTGCAAGGTTGTTCCATTTGATGGAGATTTAAGGGTGAATGGAGAAGTGCAAAAGGTAAATGTTTTAGTAGGAATGCCTTTTCCATGGTTCCTTGGTCAGTGATTAAGTTTAACTTGAATAATTGGAGAAGGCAAGAGTTGCCATTGTTCAATGCCTTCAATTGTGTTCATGAAATCTTCATGTAGTTTAAGGTTCAATAATTGAACATTTAGCTGGATGGAATTTATTAGAACTTTTACTGTGGTATGAGCTTATCATTCTAATGTTTTCGAAAGATTATAAGGACACGTATATGCAGTCAATGATGCTCTTACTGTATCAATGCCGATGCGTATTATGTATGAACAGTTCAATGCATTTTCATTAAATTGGATTATTTTCCTTTTTATTAGACTTTTTATGAATCATGTTCATGTCATCTGACTAAGGTGGGGATGGTTATCCTAAGATCTTGTTTAATTATTAAACCATGTGTGTGGGTTTTTCTTATTATCCGTAATAGGCTTGCCTGACGAAGCAATGCCGCGTGTATTTAATTATTATTTTATATTGTTCAGAGAGCTGAAGAATTGTTCGAGGAGGTTATACTTTCTCTGACTCTGAATCATTTGAGGGGACATGACGGTGACACTTGCAACATATGTACGACATTCATAGAGACAATTGAGTAAGTTCAGTATGCACTTTTTCTGTCTTTTTTCTGCATTTGGCATCCAGATGGCCAGTTTAAGAATCATGAAATTCTTAGCTACCCAATAGATCAGAAAGGCAGGTATTGATTAGATTTATAGTAGTAAACTAATGCAAGTTGATGTGATAAAAATTAGTAATTGCAAGTGTATAGTGTCGAATTGAAGAACTGACAAGTATAGGTTGAACCACTAGATTAATTTTTATGTATCTTTTATATCTATTTTAGGCGAATTAGAAATAAAGATTGATAATCGATTAATTATAATTAAACTAATTAATAATAAGAAAGCAATTTAGAAATTCGAATCCATTAAACAATAAACATAACAAATAATCCAATCTCTTCTATTTTTATAACTTAACTATGATTTTGATATTTCTTCCCTTTAATTTAGTAGTTTTACAATTAACGTGGGCATATATAGACTATGAAAATTTAAGGATCAACTATAACTTATCAAAACTTCTTCGAGCAAACATGGATTATGAAAAACTCATATCTTAACAATAACTTATTAAAACCTCTTAATTAATTTAAGATCACATAAGAACTATAAAACGAAGGTATTTCAATAAAGGAACACGAAGACAAAATCAATTAAACATAAAGCATAAATAATAGAAGAGATTAAAAAATATTATCATGAATAATTATTTAATTTCATCTTCGTCTTAGATATAAAAAAATTAGCTAGACATTAAAAATATATAAATTAACTAAGATGGAGAAGAAGAAGTAGAAAATTAAAAATAAAATAAGAAAACTCTTTATATTAACGATCATCCAACGAACGTACAATAAAGAAGTAATTTAATCTACTTCTACTCCTACTCCTAACCTAAACTAATCTAATACATAAAAAACCTAATATCTCTAATACATGAATCTCTCTTGGTATTCCTCTATTTATAGGCATAAAGGCTCAATTAACTCTTTATAGGAATTAAATTCCTAGTGACAATCAACTTCCTTCAAAGAGATCTTCTAGATGGACTTTCCTTCTTTAATTGGATTTGACTTGCACACCAAGATTGTTCCACCTCCTTTCTTCTCGTTGTAGTATTCTTCTTAGATATTTCCTTACATGAATAAGAGCATTAAATAATGCTTTGATCATCAAGATTGACTTTATTGCAACAAAATATTAAATACTACAAAACAAAATAAAACATATTAATTAAATAAACTAATATAATTAAAAGGATAAAATTAGGGGTAATAAAATGTATGAATTATGTGTCTATCACAAGCCAATATATTTTCTTTGGTTTCTGAGTGGCTTGTACTTGTGCTATTTATCTACAATAAGAATTTAAGTTCAAAATAGTATTCTGATTGCTATCAGTATCTTGGATTTAATGAATTGTGTCCAAGTGTCTTCTCATGTTGTCTCATAGTGGAGACCAATTTTTACTTTTCGGTGATTTTCCGGCTGTTTGTGTAAAGTGTAATATGGATTTACTGTTACATACTGATTTAAACCATGTCCAAACTATTTAAAACTTCCTTTCTTTGTCTCCATCTCCTTTCTTGTACATGTATATTTAATTCCTCCTCTAACCCATGGAGAGGGGTGTGTGGTAAGTGGTTTTATGTTTCTTTCCATGTTTTAGATGGCAAGATATAGAAGCACAAAAATTATACTCCCTCTCTTTGATTAAAATTATTATGTTTCAAGAACATTGAGAATGAGAAAGGATGTGATGGGATTGCTCATTAGGATAGGTAAGACCAATAAAATGAATGTTTAATGGAGGAAAAACAGTTTTATTGAATGCTATAACCATACACAGGTAAAGCTAGTATACTTACAAGAATAAAGTTAAGGTGAAAGTGATAATACAAGTCCGTTCAGGCTATCGTGGCATCAAATTTAAGAGTTACAATAGTATGTGATAGGAGCTTTACCAAAAATACCGTCTTCATGTACAGGAGTTAAAACATCCAAGAAATGTTCCTACTCAAGCATTTTATGGAGAAGTCAAGCGAGTAGAAGCATGTCATCAGTATATTTTGCATATTAACATTATACATCGTAACATCTAAAAAGAAAGTGTGGCAGTATATTTATAGAATGTTCTGAGAATGTAAGATAGAACTCTAACTAGAACAACTAGAGGAAAATTGAGTGTATTTGCAACCAAAGAAGGCATACATTTAGTGTTAAAGTAGAATTTTTTTTTCTCTTCTTTTCTATCATTATTCATGCTTTGATTATATGGTTGAAATAATTAGGAGGCATCGTGATGTTACTAAATTCAAGTGTTTTGGATAAGATCATAGATAAATTTGACATAGAACAATATGAGTGAAGGATTAACAGTAATTTATGTTACATATTGTACACAAGGTATGTTCAAAAAAGATTGTTTAAACTATGGAAGGAGAGACGATGGCTTGTGAGACGAAAGGAAAAATGATACTACTCGACCAAAATGTTGAAGCACGACCTAGTCAGTTGATTTTATTTTGTGCATTTAAAATTATAAGACAAGAACAATGAGCAGAATCTTCGTGAAGAAAGAAGAAATATAAAGAATAAGTTGAAGTTGACAAGTAATGAATCTGTTTTATAAGTTAGGCCAAAAGATTTCAGCTTGGTAGATGCTAACCAGAAACCATTCTGGTTAATTTAGAAAATATTTAGTTTATATAATCCTATTATTCATCCAAAATATTTTGGTGAACTTGGATTCTTGCTAGTACTACAAGTCTACAACAGAAAAGTTCTTTAAACTAGGTCAGGTCTGAATTGCTGTATTTGACCAGGTCAATATGTCTATAGCAGGTGTAGACAAATAGACAATTCTATTTCATAAATGCTCATATTTTATCTACTGCTTTCTGGAATTTAACCATGAAGTGATTTATTAGGGAAGCTTTCTTCCAGCCTCACTTGGCTTATTATGAAACTCTAGAAGACTTGAACTATGAGAGAGAAGCAACTTATTGACTTTATATTTACTTAAATTAGTTGCTTCTCTTTTCAACAGTGTGAAGGTATGTCAAGGCCCTTATGATAGTGTGCTGATTAGAGCGTGGGAACATTGGGATAGCAAGCATGATTCTGAAAATGATCATCCCAAGGAATTTCAAGAGAATCAGGTTTTTGATACCAGAACTTCAAAACTTGCTTGTTTTTTGAGTGTTGAAAAGTATATTTAATTACATATAGAATGCAATATATTTCAGAAGAAAATAGTTATCATTCACTTTCTTGTTTTATTTCACTCACAAACGGGATGAAATTGCTTGCAGTGCTATGTTGTCTTTGTTCAAGAACATGGGGGTCAGGATCTTGAAAGCTTTGTTCTTCTGAATTTTGATGAAGCACGGAGTTTGCTGGTTCAGGTACATTGATTGATACATTCAATTTTCAGTTAAATTTTTGTCCGCCTTAACTTGTTATCTCAACACTTGTCCATCTTGCATTACAGGTTACTGTTGCTTTGGCCGTAGCAGAGGCTGCTTATGAATTTGAACACAGAGATTTGCACTGGTTTAGTAATTCTACAGTTTAGTAGTGTGCAAAGTTTTCTTTTGGTCAACTGTCCATTTAGAAATGTATATTATTGGTTACAGGGGGAATGTCCTCTTAAGCCGAAAAGATTCTGCAACATTGCAGTTCAGTCTTGAGGGGAAGAAAATATATGTCAGAACATTTGGATTATTAATATCAATAATTGATTTCACTCTTTCAAGGATCAACACTGGTAAAAACTTAATCGCCTTTTGTTATCCTAAATGCCTTTTATTGCCTAAAAATTTTCTTGTTCAACATAATGAACCATTAGATATTTGTCTGCAGGTGAAGATATTCTCTTTTTGGATCTATCATCAGACCCTGAAATCTTTGGTGGTCCAAAGGGAGATAAGCAAGTAAGTTTGTACAGAAGTTATCAAAATCTAATGATGCATTTGTCTTGAAGTTTGCACTTAATTTTCACACAATAATCTCATGTGCAGTCGGAGACATACCGGAAAATGAAAGAAGTCACTGAAGAATGCTGGGAAGAAAGGTATGAATGTTTACATAACCAAAGTACATCTCGTACTTATCAATTTATTGAGAGAAACTGTTGGAAGTAGTTTCCTTTTATATTTAATTAATACATAAAAAATAAATGGAACTAGTTGATTGATTCTCTCTTTTTAAAATTAGATGCAGTTGTATGGGATGGTGGAATGATACTCCCTTTGTGTTAATCCCTTTAGAGAAATGCTTTGGTAATCAGCTAGCTATAACTAGTGAAAAGGTCGATATATATAGTTAGGATTGTGGTTTAATTGGCAAAGCTTCTTCAACTAGTAAAAGGGTTAATAGTATGAGTTTTACTAGAAAGTTGGTAAGCCTCATACCTGAGAGAGATGTGGGAATATATGTAGCTGTTTTCTTGGAAGAAATAATAGTCCCATACAGTACTATATATTTTTTGGAGGAACCATAAAGTACTGTTTTAATTTTCCTTGGATATACTTTATGAGAAAAATGATTGTTATATGAAGAAATGGTGTCCTTGATATAATAGTATAAGCTTCAAAAAGAATTTGATACATGGATATATCAGGAACTTTGAAGTTTCAAAACATAATTGAAGCTTTTAAAAAAATTAATAATGCCTGGTTGACTGTAATTGTCTTGTGGTCCTTTGGTTGACTCTACTCCCTGCCTCTCAAACATCTGTCTCTTTGTAATCGAAACAAGTTTTGAGCACATGTTACAAGAGGAATGTATAAAACACTGAGATACAATAGGACTAGAGGAGGTTCTTGTTTCATCAATGTGAAGAAAGTCCTGTCATGGAATTTATCCTGTGATTAGCCACAACTGTCATTGGACTCAATGCAGAATGCATACCATTGCCGCAAGTATATTGGAGCAGTACTTGAAAGTTTCTGAGAGCATCTTCAGGATTATAGTTCTCTTAGTATTTCTTACACTTAAGTTTTAGAGAGGTCAGGTTGATTTTTAAGATGAAACGAATTCCACGCGTTCTTATTGTCTTTCTTTCTCATCATATTGTAGTTTAAGTTTGACTTTCTCGACAGTGATAACATCTTCGTGTTTATGATCATACAGCTATCCCATACTAGTATGTTAAGGTTGCAGTGACTGATTATATTACTTTACAGTTGATGCTGATAATCTTTTCCTGTTTATGATCTTACAGCTTTCCCAAGACAAATGTGTTATGGTTGCAGTATTTGGTTGATATTTTGCTCTTGAAGAAAACATTTGTAAGCGCCCCCCCCCCCTTCTCCTTTCAAGATTTCCATCAAACTGTAAGGTGAAGCTAAAACTGATGTAGCTGATGATAATCTGTCTGAAAATTCTGTGACAGGATCGAACTTCTAAAGATGAGAGGGAATTGCGCTCTCTAAAGAAGAGACTAAACAATTATGGTTCAGCAAAAGAAGCAACCTCAGATCCTTTCTTTAGAGATTTATATGTTGATAATGTCCTGTGAAGGAAATGCAGTATTGGTTATAACATTTTACGTATCTCAAGTATAGACTCACACTTGAAACCTGCTTGGTTTCCCTCCCTGTAGGGATTTTGTGTATAGATAGATATATTTATTATTATGAGTGCCAAAGTTCAATTTAGACCATTTTTTTGGGGCTCTATGTTGAGTCTTGAGATAGATTTTCACAAAAAAGTACCAAAAGTTTTTTACTAGAGTTGTGCAGTGTTCTAAAAATTTCTGCGTTGGCTCCGATTAATCCCTACTTAAGTATTAGATGGTACTCTATCGCCTCAATAGGCCCCGTATCTACTTAAAGATTATTTTTTAAAGATTTAAAGAATGTATGTTTATTTCAAAAACAAATAGAACCTGAAAATCTAATTTAACTTGAATTATCACTTGATTTCAACTTAAATTTTATGAAAGTAAAGTAATTTTTTCAGCCCAGAAAGTGATTCTTGAAATGCACTTAAAAATCTTGTTGGTTTAGAATAAGTAAATTATGTCAAATACAACTTATTTAACTCACAAATACAGCGTTTATAGAAACAAGTTTGTATTTTATGTAGCAGAGAGGTGCAAGTGTATAACACTTGTATAACACAACTTATCCGAAATAGAACGCTCTCATATATATATAAAATACAACATGTTTGTTTTTATAATCTGCCCATTTTCTAGAATCAGGATCCTTAAAATACAAACCCAAACATAGCCATGAATCCATTTTCTTTTTAATTAATCAGGTACAACCTTTGTAATACGGCTGCATTTTCTTTCTTCTTACAATGGCCTATGGGGTCCTGAATTGTAATTTTACATGTACACACACACTTGCTTATAAAACAAGTATTGGGAAAGATAATCCCTACCACATTCTATCCTCTGTTCCCAAAGTGTTGGACATGGCAACGTTTTCTACAGCTTTTTTCCATGTTGGTGAGATATATCTCTGAAAATTGTTTAACTTAATCCAGAAGAGAAGCTATTGGGCCAGAAGGGTTGTTTTCAAAGTAATATAGACAGACATGAATTAAAATCCCAGAAATATATACTAGTCTTAGATGGAGTATCATTCTATTAATTTAAAATAAAAATCATATGTTAATTCGAGGGCTTATACATTGGATAAGTTGAATAAAATTATTTTTATTCTATAACATTTAGTCAATACTCCCTCCGTCACGACTTATGTGCTGTTTTAGTTGAAAAATTTTATCCTATAATATCTATTTTTCAAGATTTTAATATTTGCTTTTCCTTAATTGTCTTAGATTCATCATTCTTTTTATCCTTTCAATTTAAATAAAAATCATATGTCAATTATGCTTCTTAAAAGCTTATACATTGGATAACTTGTGGAAATAAAATTATATAAAGGTATTTTAATATTTTTATCTATAACATTATGTGTAGTTCTAAAACATGATAATTTGCCCAAGAATAATATAACAATAGGTATTACATAGAATTGAATTTGTTTAATTAATAGTATTTGTTTGAATCTCAAACGTTGCGTTGCGGTTTTAATTAAATAAATTGTGTAGACAAACTAAATTTTAGCATGCATGAAGGACAGAAAACTCCATAAAAATCAAGAATTGAGCCTGATATATATTTGGATCAAAAGAGGAAATTGACATATGAGTTCCATAAAAATCAATCAATTTTTGAGATTTGATATCCAAAGTAACAAATGGTGAGATCACAAAAAGATGAATTGTGCCCATGTTTCTGTGTAGGTCCTTTGTTTTTTTTGGCTTTTGACAGATCATGCTGACTCCTTATAGATTCTGATTATGGTAATTGAAATCCATCTTATCTCCCCCTTCTCTCTCTGCTTTCGGCTGCATGAATGAGAGAAAGAGAGAGAGTAGTCAGACAATGTTCTTTTGATTCACAATTTTGGAAAAAGAGAAGACCGAGGGACTAGGCCACATGGGGTTGGTCTCATTGTGTTGTATATGGATTCGGTTAGTATGAAGATATTTTTTTGATAAATTAATTAATTGGTCAATAGAATCTTGACATAATTTTTTCTCTCTGAAGTTTTAGAAAGAAATGGAAAGGAAACTAGTTTTAAAATAAATTTTCATATTAACCAATCCATTGTATATTTTTGGTTTTGATAACAAGAGTTTGTAAGGTTGGAGGGATGAGACCGGAAAGTATAAAATGAATTATAATTTTTTCTTTTATGAGTTTTAGAAAGAAATAGAAAGGACGTAGTTTTAATTATATTTTTTTTATTGTTTTTGAGTTTAAAAAGAGGGGAGGGAATGAAAAATATTTTTATTTTTAAATTATATTATTACTATATTACCCTTATATATATTAATGTAAGAAATGACATGATTTATTTTGAAAGGTTACTTTAAGTAACATAAAATATCTAAGTTTCTCGCTCTTTCCCATCCCTCAAAATAAGAGGGGGAAAAGTTTTGAGGAGAAAATGAAATCAACTTTTTTAACTCCAAATTCCTTTATTTCCTTCTTAAAAAAATTCACAAACATGATATTTGAAGAGATTTTAATTATTTTCTCATCCCTTCTCGTTCTTTTCCTTCTCTCCCCTCAAAAAAACTTACAAACACGGTATTAATGATATAGTTACCAAAATTTTATATCGAATGTGAAAATTGCGAGTTGTCCATAAAACAAAATAATAATACGCAATTTTTTTTCTATATTAGACTGAAATTTTAACATTCTTATCTTTAATATATATTTAATAGTAATATAATTTATCGACGTATATAACAACATTTTATAATAATATTGTATCCATAAAGATGGCAAAACAAAACAAGCAGCAGCCAAATTGCCCAAGAAGTTAGAAAGCAGACCTGCTGCAGCATAAAGCTTTTCTTGGAGCTGGTTTGCACTGGGACATTTTTAAAATTTTAAGTTCAATTGTGCATCATTATACTTTATAGTCATGTTTCTTTCAGAAATTTAGGAGAGAGAGAGAGATATTCCACTTTACATACCACACCATAATAAAATAGCAGGAAAAAACTGGCATTATATTAATTCAAAGATTCTTAATACTTTCTCTCTTTTTTTAATTGTTCTATTCTTCCATATTCTTATTCTATTCTTTTGATTGTGGTGAGTACACTGTATAGCCCCAAACCTCAATAGCCAAGGTTTGCTGAGATTTACTAATAAAATATAGTTCTTGGATCATTATCATTAAAATATAAAATAAGCGAAAAATTAGTCTCAATTTTGCCCGGCCGCCATGGTTTTCTTGAATTTCCTGATGAAAATCAAATCTTTTTTGGCCCGTCCGTTTTGGGTACCACCCGTTTGCCAAGTCTAGTGGTGAGTGGAATCAATAGGTGCTGAGATCACTGTTCTTAGATCATTATCATTAAAATCCACACTTCTGTTTTTGTTTTCTTGAATTTCCTTGTTATAATTGTAGGGTAGCATCTTAGGAGCTGGAAAGGATGGTTAATATCAATTAATTTTAGTCGATTGATTAATATAATTAATTAACGCACGGTGATGAGACTCTGCTCACATGTTATATCAGATCAATTGACTAACTTATCATGAAATTAATTTTATAATAACCGAATCCAAACTTGAATGTCAATAATAATTATCATCCTTGTTGTTCTAGAAAATTATGATTCCTAATGAGTTAAACTCATTCTCTAATTATGAGAGTAATTAGAGAGAACTTAGGAAAACTTACCTTCAATTTATATAACGCCAACTGATTGTGACTTTTGTTGAAGTATCGACTCCAACATGTGATTTTGCACAATAAAAAGAGACCTTACCACTAAGTAGAGGTGGCAAACGGTCGAGTCGATTTGAGTAAAAAAAATCTAGATTTTGGCGAATTTGATAATCTGCGAGTGGCCAGCCTGTTTAGTTGGACTATTTCGGCATTTTGGTCCATGCGAACTCTTCCTTTATTTTATTTTATTTTATTTTTTTGCAAAATTTATTCACACTAAAAATAGTAATAATAATAAATATTAAAAATAATAAAATAATAAATAATAATTCTAATTACCTACATTAACTTACATATCTCAATCAATTAAAATTTTAATAGTATTATAAATTACTTTCAAAGTATATAATCAAATTTGATTTTTTAAAATTAATATAATTTATTTAACTTTTAAAAATAATAAATACTGTAATTAATACTAATATATAGATAATTTTAAATTTTTATAATTATATTATCTAACTTAAACTAATAATTATTAATTTTATATTTTGAAATTGAAGAACTATTTCAAACATACAATTGTAATTGTTTATGAGCATGAGTATTACTAAATTTGCAATTTTGATGACTGAGTTCAATTAATAATGCAGTAGGCAAATTATGTGATAATGCACAGGTTCTAGCCAAGTTAAAGCTTAGAAATGGAATAAAAACGAATAGAGATATTGGACAGAGATATATATAGGAGAAATAAAGTGTACGGACCGATCATTTTGTAAAGATATATAGAGGATATATTGAGAAATTAATATTTTTATCAATAAAATTAACATGATGATTTTTATACAATAAATAGAGACCTTACCACTAAGCTATCGCCTTTGGTCTTCTAAGTAATCCGAGGCCTACTAAAAATTACATGTGAGCAACTCAGCATCTATCTTTGCTGCCATAGCTTTTCACATTAGAATTAAAAAAAATGGAAGAGGAAATAAACAACTCACGCCTGGCCTTTGCCTTGCCAATTTAAGCTACTGGAAATGAGCATTATGTTCTGCTTTTATGTGTTTATACACATGGCATGTGAATGAGCCAAACCACTTGCCAAGTGCTACTTTATAATTTGAGCTCATTTATGGAAAAGAATAAAACAACAAATAATTACAGTAACACCTCAGTCCCACATTTATATGGAAAAAATTTATTTGTGTATAAAAAATTAAATTATAAATAATAATACTTTCAGTTATAATTTTTTAACTTAATTTATATTAGATTAAGATGAGTGATTTTAGGCTAGACCCATACACCATGCTTGATTCTTTCCAAATGTTAGAGAGAGAAAAAGAGTAGGCATTTGCCTACTTCATCCCTTCATAACAAAGTAATAACTTTTTCTTTTTTTTATCGTTACATAATATTCTTCTATCTTTTACTTTTTTGTTTCTCTCTCCTTTCTTCTCATCACATCTTTATCTTCAACACCTTTTAAGCTCTCTCTCTCTCTCTGAAATGGCTACCTTTGGAATTCTATGTGGAATGTCTTTTAAACACCTCCACACTACAATTCACATTAAAAATCCAACTGGGTCTCTTCCTAAAGCTCCAGAGGATAAAAATCACTCATTAAAATGGCTAAAGGAGCTTCTTCTATATGCCTCTTCTTACACCTCCTGTTTGTTCTCATTGCCTCCTCTTCAGGTATGTATTAATTCAGATCCCAGTCTAAAAGCAAAGAGCAATTTTTCCATTCTGTGATTTTGTGTGTGAGAGAGAGAGAGAGAGAGATAAAGAAAGAGTATAAGAAATTTTAAGTTATGAAAAGTAACCTAAGATTATTAGTTTGGGGTTTCTCCCCCCCTTTTTTTTATTTGTTTTAATAAACTGAGATTTATATTGGTAGATGATAACTTTTAGCCCTGAAACACTATACTAGTTTTTGTAAATATCTAATAGTTCTAATATGAATTATTTCCACCAATTCTTGAAATTCTTACAGGAACTTTGGTGGGGTTTCTTTATGATGCAAGGAAAAGTAATGCAATTCCTTCAGCTAATGAAACAATATCATTCCTAAAGCAAAACAATCTCTCCCAATCTCAGATTAAGGTTCTTGTTGAAGATTGTAGGGTTTTAGACACAGATGTGCTTCTTGATTTATACTTAAATGAAACCCTAACTGTGAACCTGAGAAAGCACAAACCTTCTGCTATTTCATGGCTCAAAACCTGTCTATTAACCTCCCTTCCGCATGTAAAGATTAAAAATATCATTGCGAGTAGAAGTAGAAACAATGAGTTACCTAAGCTTTTATTGACCCTTGAGTCGATCCATTTGATACTTGATAGTTTTCATCTTGAGAGTGAAGTGAAGCTCTCATTATCGATATCCTTGTCCATCTTAGAGAACTTGAACCGAAAAAATGAGAGATACCTACGTAAAGCCTTCGATTTCATCAATAGAACCAGGTCATTTGTTGTTGTAGAATCCAAGATTGATGGCGAATTGAGCATGGGAGATCATTTTGTGGAATCTGTGATCAAGAGAGCTACCATAGCCACATCTGCTCTTCGATATGATGATGTTTCGCTGGTTTTGTTTGTTAAGAGTTCTGCTTTTCCTAGTGAAAAAGAAGTAGCTGAGTTCAGTAGTACGATTTCAAGGTCCTTGAAGAATAAGACTAATATCATAGGAAAGAAGATAGTTGGGTTGTTTGCAGAGGTATCCCCGAGAAATGATTTTGAGAGAAAAGAGCTAGAAAGGGAGGAAGAACAGATGTTTCATGCTTCCCACAGAGAACTCATCAACAACTTAAATATTAAAACTACCCAACATGACTTAGTCTACCCACCAACCACCACCTTTCCTGTAACTCCAATAACTAATCCTGTGACAACTCCAGTCACTGTCCCTCCAGATAATGCTGCGCCAGCAATTGTCACAGTTCCAGGAATGAACCCTGTCGTCACGGTAACACCCAATCCACCAGCCACTGCAGTCCCGCTTCCCAATACAGATCCAGTGAGTTCACCAGTTCCAATCACCAATCCAGTAACAACGCCCAGCACCAATCCGGGGGGTCAACCAGTGACCAACCCTGTAACAACTTATCCGGCTCCAACAGTAGGTGTTCCTGTCACCACGCCCATCACAACTCCAGTGATGCCCCCTGCAACAGGTAATGCTCCTGCAGTTCCAGGACAAAGCTGGTGTGTGGCAAAGACTGGAGCATCACAGACTGCACTGCAGTCGGCACTTGATTATGCTTGTGGAGCTGGAGGAGCAGATTGCTCAACAATTCAGCAAAGTGGGAGCTGTTATAATCCAAATACTCTTCAAAACCATGCTTCGTATGCTTTTAACAGCTATTATCAGAAAAATCCGGGACAAACTAGCTGTGATTTTGGTGGCGCTGCCATGATAACCAACATCAATCCAAGTAAGTGTGAAAGTTTTTGCAGTCAATTCAGTTTTGTTTCTTAAATATGGATATTGTACATTTCTGCTATAAAAGGCCATAACACATACCCTTTCCAATTACGTATAGGCACTGGTTCTTGCACATACCCGTCGTCGTTGTCGTCATCTTCATCTTCATCTTCATCTTCATCACCTACACCAGTGAATCCGACACCAGTTTCTCCAACGCCAGTGAATCCGACGCCAGTGTCTCCAACGCCAACAACGGCATCAAATGGAGGGGCTGCAGTACCTGGGTAATGTTTTATATCCTTTGCTATTTCTTGGGCAGGTTTACTGTCTTCACAACTATTAAAGCATAAAACCTTGATACTGTTTGGTCTAGGCGGTTAGGAGGATGACAGGAAGGATAGGAAGACTGATATGTATATGCATATGGACAAGGAGCTATCTTTTCCCTCCTGTTTGGTTGAGTTGGTGAGAGGAAAAAAAATTCAAAGGAAAAAAAGAGCTTAATTCTCATTTTCCTATCAATGAGAGACTTGTTCAGACCTCCTAATCCTGGAAAAAAAACCCAATAAAATAGCTTCTCCTGCTTAGTAAGAAACTAATACTTGCCATCACCTTTGTTCTTTCGACCTTTTGCAGCTCAGTTTCTCCTCCAACAGTGTTAAATGGAAGCAACCCTCCACCAAGCTCCCCAATAGGTTTTGGTGAAATTCCTCCAACTGGTTTCGGAGAAAGCCCTCCAACTGTGAACGGCACAACATCCATATCAACTGATTTAAAACCATTCATCGGATGCATAATTTTGGTAACATCAATCATCACAGGGAAATTCATTCTGGATATGTAGAGGACCAAGTCATCAGTGGATCAAAAGCTCATTGTTTTAACAACATACCGGAGTTCTGGGTGCTCAACTTATGTACATAACTTTATTTGCAGGACAAAAGGGCAGAGGTGAGTTTCTGAAGGGTTTATCTAAACGTTCAGTCTCTGCTTAAACACTCTGGAATAGTTAGCTTGGGCGTTACTAGATGTAAAGACACTAGTTTCTAAATATGCAGTTTCGACATGAAAACAGTCGCATGTTTAGCAGTTTTTATCTAAGGTAGTATTTATATCTTTTATAACTATAAGCAATCAGGTCTGCCTGTGCTGGGGGAATTTTGGGGTGGCGTGGGGTGGGGTGGGGTGGGGCAGGGGCGGTCTAATCCTCATATTTTGTAGAATTATGGTTTTGTATTTCTTGTATGCAGGATATTATTGTTGAATAGAATATATGTTCAGTGTAGAATAGAGATGTATGAAAAGTTCAACAGAATTGCCATTACAAAATCAAACAAAAAATTAGTCAGATAACCTATTGTTGGCAACTGAAGAACATCTCAACCCATTTATTTTTAAAATTAGGTGAAAGCTAAATATCATTCACTTACTGTCCATTTTAACCTAGTAGATATAGTCAATTCACTAAAGTTAATTTCATGCTAACTCCTTTGCAGATATTGAATAATTGACAAGACAAATTATTAAACAAATTCACATATTTAATATATGCATGCTAGATTGCTATTTTTTTTAAAACTATTGCTATACATTGCCAGTAACTACAAATGTATGTTTAAAATAATCGAAGCAACAAACAGTGGATTCAGCTAAGCTACATTTTTTCCTAGGTAGAAAAAAACGGGGAACATCTACAATAACCATTCCCACAATATAGCTTAACCATTAAAGCTTTGCCGAATTACCTCAAGTTGACTTCTAAGTCCTAAGCAATTCGATGCTTTTTACAAGACTCCTAATAAAACAGTAATTTTACCGCTTTGAAAACAAGACCAAGATCAGCATTGACATGGAAACGACAATCTTGAAACCAGAGCTTTCCCATATATTCTGTTTATCAACATCTGAAACTCCAGCTTGTTGCTTTGTTGCTAACTGACCTCTCAATTCTTTTAGTGCTTTGTCTCGCCGCTCTCCCATCTGTAATGGTAAATAGAATGAAAGTGAGAAGAAGTTTGATTTTATTTATTATTCAAAATCTTAAGGTATGTAGTCTCCCTGGCCTTGAAAAAATATAAGGGTCTTTTACATTTTTATATTTTTAGCTGAATGGTCCTTATAGTGTAGAAAACTAGCTATTATTATAATGTCAGCATGGACGGCCCCGCATTAACATTAACAGGCAATAGAATTTAAAAAGTGTTAGACTATTTAGTTATGGGTTTCTTATGTCAAGAATAACAAACAAACAGAACTAATTAAGGCTGAAGTTTGACATTGAAATCCAGGCATGAACTACTGATAAGAGGCAAAAAGTTGATTAGCTGTAACCTGCAGTAATGCATACGGTTTCAGTTGATGCAAATTAAGAAACTGAACTGAATACAGATTGCATTACCCTTTGAAGTTTGCGTGTTTGTGCACGAGCTTCCTGTAGACAGAACTTTAAGACTCTTTTCTTCAACTCCTGGTCCACTCTTCGATGCTTCTCTACCTGTATAAACAATTCAAAGCTCACATATGGTATAACACAGAGCCAATATTGTGAAGGCATAATTTACTTGCAGAATTGCTGTGGACAAACGATGAAGAGTACAATAAATAAATAATACAGAAGAATAGTGTACCTGTGATTCTAGTTCCTCGGTTTTGAGCTTCCAGTGAGCAGACATAATTCGAATTTCATCTCTAAGCTTAGCTATTTCTTCATCCTTGGCACTCAAAAGCTTATTGATTTTGTCAAAGTTTTTTGGTGAAACTTCATCCAAAATCTTCCTAAGCTCACAATCACTGCTTGCTCCAGCTTTTGCCAATGCTTGCATAATGTCATGCTCCATTCTTAAGACTTCATCTTTCAGTTGCTTTTGGGAGAATTCCCTTGCTTGGAGATCCTTCTGCAAAAGATCTAATTGTTCTCCCAGCTTATTAACACGAACATCATGCTCTTTTAAGGAACTATTTTTTTCATCTAACTCCTTCAAAAGAACCAAACATTGGAGTTGTGAAGACTGAGCAGATGCAGCACCTGCATCTGCAGTTGCTTGAGTAGCTGAGAGCTTTGATCTAAGATCATCCACGTCCTTAAGGTACTGCAACACATTAAAAAAACTGCGTTCAGGATTACATGTACTGAGATGTTACAGGATTAAACAGATTGCTATGTGCTGAAATATAAAGAGATACAATCCTTGGATATGAATGTAGGATATTAAACTGACACACTTAAATCATACTAAACATGTACATAATGTACATCACTTAATGCCATTGGCAAATATTTTCAAGCATATCCCCTCTCCCACAAACGTGCATGTGCATGCGCGTGCGCACACACACCTGATTTTCAGCTAAATCTGTACATATTAGCACCAAAAGATACAAAAAGAAGTGAGCATGTAAAAACAACAGAAACCCACAATTTGTGCTTACGCCCTTAGTGAAAGATGTAGGCTTCAATGTTTCCTCTCTCCAAATTAGAATAGACAAAAACTAGAATTGCAATGTGTTCAGGCTAATTAGCAATCCAAAATAAGGTGTTTTCACATACTGCATAATAATGATTTATATATTTGGAGAAAGACGAATAAAAAATAAGTGGCTTTACAAGCTCAAGAATTCTCATTTATAGATTTATCAAGAGTTCACTATTATTAATAACAGCTATTATTTAATCAACATGAAGATGAAATGGCAAGTATCCTAAGAATAAATAGCAAAAACATTAACCTTACAGTAGATGGTTTAAATGCAAGGGTCGACCATGATGGTAGTTGACTAAGTATATCGCTGCTGGTACTGGATTTAATAAATAAATCAACTTAATTCCAGTTCATAGGAAACACCTGAAGTCCTAGTGAGGTGAACCAAAAGTTGTGCACTACATAAGCTACAAATGGCTACAAAAAAATCCCAAAAGTTAGCTGCAGACAATTTTGTTTCCGCTGTATTAAACGAAAACAAAATGAAATCACTTCATTTATCTATCTTTTTATTTTAGCAGCTAGCTTTCAATTCCAAGATTCACAATTTCAACTAATTTTTTTTATTACACCTACGATGCATCTATGTTTGCTTTGGCTACATCAATGAACATCTGGAGTGGTTCTTTAACTAAACAGTTGTCAATTAACTTGGCTAAATTGATTATAGAAAAATCCTAGATGGAAGCAATGAGCAAAAACATTTCAGTTGTATTAAATGAAACGAAAACGAAATCAAAACAAGTATAAGATCCTAATAGCACTGAATAAGTATATTACAAATTACATGTATATGTAATTATTTATTAAACTGTCAACATCTTGAACCAAATAAGTTTTATTAAGATTTAAGATTATCTTGTAGATACCTCTTTTTCCCCAACTACACTCATTTGGTAAAGACAAACTTTTTGAACAATTCAAACTACAAACTACACACCATAAAGTGAAACAATATTATATTATCACACTGCTTTAGATAATATTCCAGCTACGCCACAAAACAAACAACAAAAGCTAAAAAGCAGCCTGAAAACATGAAGGTCAAATGTGCTTATAGTGGATAAAATACTAAAATAAGTTAAAAATCCCCAAATAAGTCAAATTTAGAAGCAGAATACTTGGATCAGATTAACTCAATCAAGATCTGTAAAAACCTTAATTATGGAATTGGGTGTTCACGTCATAGCATTTAATCAAAACTTGCAGAAAAATTAATTCTTACAGAAACATATTCATACATAAATCCATCTATTATACCTTTTCGGCGCTAGATGCTGTTTCTTGGAGCTGCCCATTTCTCTCATCTAAGCTCTTGTGTAATCTATAAATCTCTTCTTCCATGTTTTTCGCTTTTATCTCTGCTTCCTGCAAAAAAATCACCAAAATTCAAATAAATTCACTCAAAATCCAACACGATTTGGTCCCACAATCATCACTCACTTTATAGAAATTAACAAAAGGCTGAAATCATTCCATTTCATTTCAAAAGTACATATATTAATTAAACACATATTATAGAAAGTAAATAAATTGACATGCCTGTCTCGTTAGGATTTCATGAACAAATGATTGTTCCTGAGAAACAAGGCGGCTTCGAACCTCCTTAAGCTCCGCCGCTAGCGACACCACATTCCGACGAAAGCTCTGTTTTTTCTCACTCAGATCCTTCAAAAACGGATCAATCTCTCTACTACTAGACATTCTTCGACACTAATAATGAAATTCTGCTGCTGCTGCAAATACACTGTATCAAGCCCCAAAATGAGTTGGCTGTGTGCTTTGAGTTAAAGCTATCCACATATCTGCATGTGAAAACAAAATTAGTAAAAGACATTAAATACAAATACTAACAAAATTCAGATAACCAGTAACTTTTTTTTCCATTTCTAGTTTAAAATTCAAATTCATCTAACCTTAAAAAAACTGAAGTGCGAGTACATTAAATATAAATATATCAACATATTAAGAGAGAGAAAGTCAAATTAGAAAGAGAAATAAGTAGATCATAAAAGGACAAAGAAGCTTCAAACTGATCCGGGCCAGTTGGCACACAAGTTGGTCAGTAAACGAGAAACGCGTTGCTTCAACTAATATATATATACATATGTATATAGTTTTGGAGAGAAAAAACAGCATATTCAACAAACAGACAAATAAGCAGATTCAAATCTTCAATTCAGCTACAACTACTTCAGCACCAGAAAGAAACTCATAATCCATAAATTCAAAAGAATTAGAGTCGCATACTTTTAGAGAGAGAAACATGATGAACATCAAAAAACAGACATAATATACATATATATATAGATCGATTAAGAAATACTCGCCATAGCTATACAGATAGTTAATAAGAAGTATTTCTCTCAGTAAATACATGAAGCGGCATGAGAGAGAAAGAGAGAGGATTTACCGGCGACGATTGGCCGGAACGAGATCGTAACGGACGGCTTGAAGGGGAGTGAATCTTGGTGTGAGCGATTACAGTGAAGTATTTCTCCGGCTTCGGTGTGAAAGAGCGACATGTCGGGGGAATAGATAGGGGAGGTATGAGGTTCGGGTTTGAGGATTAGTAGTAGACTTACTATTTTGCGTGATTTTGGTTCGGTGTTTTTCCGAGCCTGGGGTTTATAAATGACAAATTCCGAACCTACGGCCGGATTGACAATCCGATCGAGCGCGGCAAATCCAAAACTTTCGTCGATTCGCTAACTTGTGCGTACGTGGTGTATTGTACGTCGTTGGATTTGAGTGACGTTCGTTGATGGATATAGTTCTGGTACGTAGTTAGAGGTGACGTGATAATGTGTTATTAGACTAAACTCCAATATGAATCATAGTTTAAATCAATTTGCACCCTAAACTCTTATACTCCCTTTGTGCCATAAAAATTAGTTTAATTTAATTTTTTAAATTAGATTAATCAATTTATAATTAATAATTAATTAAATTTATTTATACTTTGAAATTTTGAAAATTAAGATACTGTTTGATAGCTTCTTCTTTGACTTTGCCTTCTTTTCACGCAGAAGCTATGTTGTTTAATAAAAAAAAATTCAATCTTTTTTGCCCCTCAAAAAAAATATTGAGTAACTCTTTTTTTTAAAAAGAGACTCTTCATTACTATTACAAGCTCACTATCTTAATTTCATTTTTTTAATTATTCACTTTATTTTTCTCATTAATACCACCCATCACCACCTACTGTAAGATCCCAATTTTTTATGAATAAGATTTAATTTTCTTTATATATTTTTTTTTAAATAGTAAGATGATAATTTAATAAATGCTATAGTTATAGGTGATATGTGCAAATTTTATAAAGTAAACAAGTTGTCATAAAATATTCATTTGGTCGAATAATATTCTTTTTGTCGAAAAATATTTGTACGACGGCGCAATCATTCATGGACCCCACAACGGAATAACTGTCGGATATAGAAAACAAGAGAAAGAACCTTTTTATAAAAATAACGGTAAAACTTTTACCGTTAAACTGATGAAATACCTGGTGAGAAAAATACAGTAACTCTGGACAAATTTCACACATTTTAACATAATTGATGAGAACAATTAAAAGGATATTAAAATATACCGAAACTTGCATGGGAACTAATAGTGAATTCAAGATATGATGACGACCCATAATTCACTTTGACTTTAATACTTGAAATTGGAATTGATCTTTGTTCAATCGAATTTCTCTTACGTACCAAAGATTCCCACGGCCTCATTTCCCAAGTTACATACGCCCTTCCTACCTCCTTGCGTCGTTTTCCTCTTTCTTAGGAGATAAAATTCCAGTCATTTTCATCATCTCTTTTGTATATACTTGTTAGTGCTAGTAAATTTTCTGTCCATTGAAAATGTAGAGTGTTGAAAATATATGGTTTCAAGTACTTGAGTTTTAAGCTAAGAGGAAACTGATGAATGAAGAAAGTACCAAACTTTTCTGACCCACTTATAAGTCACAGAAAAAAGAACAACAACCAATACATACAAATCTATTGGAGTTGATAAGCACCAAATAAGCTACTTCTCTATTGTAAAACTCTAAGCTACTTTGCCCATATATATAATTTAGTCAAGATAAGAGAATTCCTAAATGCATCATGCAAACATTTTTAAAAAAATAAAAACAGTTAGAAAATAAATAATAGAAGTAGGCATGCTAACATTACTCAAGTTTGCTTCCATCTCTAGGTAATGGAGTCCTTTCTGTATAAATTTAATAAATGTTCCATGTGGAACCAAATTGTCGTTAATTGGGCACTTGTTGATACCTGCCTCATATCCCAAAGCAAAAGCTGAATGCGTTAAACCTGCGAGAGAGTATAATAATTGCACATTCCTACAAGAGTATGGCAATAGCACATTCAGTATATGGATATACAGGACATAAAAAGTTAAGCAAAAATAATTCTCCTCCAACTTGTCATGTGGGAACATAGACTTTGGATAAAAAGCAAATCTGATTGCTTATCCATAATATGTATTCAAGGTTATGCAGTAGACTAAATCAAAAAATATTGTTTAATCAATAGCTAGCTATGCCCACTGAAACAACACATGCTTGCTCTGCTTCCCCCCATTCCCCCACTCAAAAAGGTTTACTATCTTTTTCACAATGAAAAAACCTTTCAAATGCTTCTAATATGAAAAGTTTTTCGGAAAATGATATAACAATTCCATAATAGATTTTACATATTAAACTAAAATTTACATCCCTTAATTCTTAATCAAACAAATGATTCTATTAGTCCATAACAACTCGGCAAAGAATACCACATTACAATCCCAATATTATATTCAATAACCCAGCTGAAATTCGATTCATATGAACACAAAACACAAACATAATATAAAAATGAATTTTTTAAAATTAAAAAAACTCCTACACCTAATTAAACATATATAAAAAACAACTCAACAAACAGTCAAATCAATCTACAGTACAAATATGTGTATATGGAATATGTATATGACTATATGTACAAACCATTAGAAACTTACATTTCTCCTTGGAGAAGGATTACCCATGATCTTCGGTGATTTGAAAAATACATTATGATAATTAGTTTTCATGTGTTTGCGATGGTTCTCTATGCATTATAGTTTCATCTGACATTACATTTTACACACCCTCCGTCCTGCAAAGATTGACTAATTGATTGAATTTTTTCCGGCAAAATGATTCTTAAATTTTTGCTCAATGATGAACAACATATGCTGAAATTATTTAAGATATCAAAACGGACAAATCTTTTTAGGATTAATGGAGTGAACCAAATGAAATGAAAATCTCACTTAACATCACATCATTGCAATCACAAAAATGCTAAAATTTTACCATAGTTTTTTGAGATGCAACAAAATGAGCCATCAGATCAAAGAATTTTAAGAAACTGAGCCACAACCCAAACAATAATTAACACTCGAGTTCATATTATCTGAAATGGTAAAAATATGATAAAATTGAATTGATTTATAATGGGTGTTTAAGAAAATTAAGATTACATACACGTACTCCAATGAATAATGAACTGTAAATCAAATTATCTTGCTTTCAGCTCCATTTCTGTATACATAATTATGCACAGTAATCAATTTTAACAACTCATTTTCAAGTAAATAAATTGGGAAATTGGAAAGAGAAACCCAGGGGTGGTAATTGCACAAGGAGAAGAACCCTTAGGGAGTGTATTCAATTAAGATTTTTAAAATTTTTTAAAGATTAAAGGTTTAGTTATATTCAATCAAGACATTTAAAGAGTTTATAAAAGTTTAGTGGTATTCAATAACAACTTTTTTAATGTCTTTAAAAGTTAGGTGGTATTGAATTAAGATTTTTATAAAGTCTATAATAGTATTTTGGTATTCAAAAAGTCATAGATTTTAAAGATTTCTATCAAATGGTAGATTTTGACAGACTTTAGAAAAAAATTATAACTATCAACCCATATCCAAAGTCTTACCTCATCTCTAAAGATTTTTAAATACTTCCAAATAAACACAAAGGTGGATAAAACTAGTTATTAATTGGACTTTTTCTTTTATTGGGTCAAATTAGTTATTTATTTTATATGGGCTAATAAATATTAATATGTGATGGATAAATAATTTGATAAAATTTGGACCATAAAAATAACAAGATATATTAATAAGTAAACAAATAACTAGACCTAATCTGAATTGGTGAGCGAAAAAGCAGTCGTTCCAATAGAAAGAGGGAAGAGATTTATTCAACAAAAATGAGATAAAATCATGAAACTCTCATATCAGTTGTAAAGATTATATATATATATATATATATATAATATATGAAAATAGAAAATATATGATGTGTATATTTTTTTTTTTTAGTTTTCTGCCATTTTAAACGAAGAAAATTACTGTTAATTTTTTAGACATCCTCCATATTCGTCTTCAAGTGTCTTTGGTGTATCATAGTAAAATAATGTAACATGTGGTTCTATTCCTGCATGACAAATATATATATGTATTCTTGCATGACAAATATATATGTATTTCATTGTCATATTATTTTGTGAAAAACAGAGTTTGATATTCCTATTAAAAAGCGTACGCATATACATAAAGTATATATAGCTCAATGAAAAGTGAGCTTAATTTTTGTATTGTGTATGTAGTTTCTAAAATTTTATTGGTATCCGAATATCCAAATGTATCATGAAATGAGTAGAATAATGTGAACGCTTTCAACATATATAAAATCTCATGCCACAATAATATAATGAGATTTACTCTTGTTCATGAAAAAAGAGGGAGATGTTGTACACATGGGCTAATTAACAATTAATATAAATTACAAGATATATTAGAAGTATACAAAAGTCTATCACAGTCTTGATAAAAAGTTTATAAAAAATCTGTTACTTATTTCATGGAGTCTATAAAAGTCATTTAAAAAAGTCTGTGAAAGTCATTAAAATTCCACAAATTCTACAAAAGTCTGTCACTTAAAAAAAATCTTAAAAAATTATAATTGAATGCACCCCCTAAAATGAGATACTACACGTTTAAGTTTTTTTTCTGAAAACCCAAAAGGAAACATAAAATTAGGATAAATAGATAGAGAAACTGACCTCTGAGAAACGGAATTAGTATCCACGGGATTCTGAGAAGCCTTGCCCTGCTTCGAAGGAGTTGTAGTTGGCGATGGTTTTGGAGGGGATTTAACGCCTATTTAGGTTTCAGTTTCTGAGGTTGTGGTTTACTTTGGATGTGGTTTTAATTTCTACAGATATATATAAAACAGATAAAGACAGAGAAAGTGGAAGTGAAGACAAAGAGAAGGTGAAAATCTGAAGTGGAGAGGAAGATCAAGAGAGGAATTCTGGATCTACATGTTGGTCTTGGGAATTCGGAAGACAGAAACATTAAAGCCATCAGAAAAAATCGCAAAAGCCAGGCGAAGAAAAGGAATCGACTTTCAATTTAACCGAGGTGACTCGCCCAAATTTCAAAATAACCGGATAGACTCACCGATTTTTCAAATTAAAAGGATTGTCTTACGTCTCTTTATATATATAAGGATTGATTACTAAAATATAAGCATAATTATTTGACTTAAGTAGGATTCTATTATCCTATATAAAATACTGTTAAATAAAAATAATTTTCTTTTAAAAATCATCTTATCTAATATTTAACTTTACTTTTATTAAAATATATAAGTATTAAATATAGACTTTTATATATTTCATATATAATGTATATTTGTTAATAATGTTAAATAATATAGATTAATAACAAACAGAGAGGTTCAGGACGAGATGGTTTTAGAAGGAACATTTTTTATTATAAAATTTATTTTTGGTTAGATAATATTCCCTCCGTTCCTAAAAAATTGTCATTTTAGAAGAAAAAAATTATTCTAAAAAGTTTGTCGTTTACAACTTTTGAGGAGAATAAATTATTTACTTTCCTATATTAGCCCTACCTTCTCTCATTATCCCAATAAATTCTCTCCCTTGTATTAATAGTTTTCAATTTTTCATAAAGGGGTAGTGATGAAATTTCAAACAAATTGTACTTGGTAAATGATATTTTCTTAATCCATATATGTGCCAAATTCTTAAACGGCAATCTTTTAGGAACAGAGGTAGTATAAGTTTAGAAAAAACAATTTACTTATGAAGATCATCTTAATTACTTAATATTAATTTTTATTATTATTTTATTCTACTTATAAAATATTTAAAAGAAAACTCGGATTTTTAGTGCAATTGCTCAGATACCTATTAATTATACAACAAAAATCTTACATCATGTAATGCTAGTAATTCAATAATTCATGTAAAAAAAATTGCCACTAATTAAAAGTCATCTATAAAGTCTTAGAAATTAAATCAATTATTTCCCGGAAGGTTCCGAGACAGGAACTTGGTATGAATTCTTCTTACAGAAATTAATAAAAGTTGAATACTGTATATTTTTAGATACCTAACCTGGGAAGGGAAACTTCCTTAGCCGTTAGGCCCATTACATTACCAAGACCTTTTCTTCTAACAAATGAATGACAAATTATTCCATTGGCATTCCTCTTCAGAGTTCCAAAATTAAAAATATATTTATAAAACGACTATTTTTATGATTAATTTTATATTCTCAAATATTGTTTTATTATTAAATTTGGAATTCAAGTGTGGTGATTTGATATTGAAATAATAGTAAAACGGTATTCAAAAAAGTATAACTCAAATGGATTTTGCATTGATTTCTCTCTATTTTAAAATACAGTAAAACCTCTATTTAGGAATAGACTTGGGACCAAACTATTTGTATTCTAATTGAGAGGTTATTATTAAATATAGGTATTGGTACAAAATATTTTTCGAACACCCAAAAATATCCACTTTAAAAAAAATATCAATAAGAACTCCCTAATAATTATTATTCAAAAAATATTTATGCAGAGTAGTCTTTTATACTTAAAATGTGGTTAACTTTATAAAAAATATAGTCTTTTATAGAAAAATATATAGTCCTTTATAGGAAATGTAGTCTTTTATAGAAAAATATAGTTCTTTATAGGAAATGTAGTCTTTTATAAAAATGTAGTCTTTTAAAATTAATATTGTCTCTCTCTATATATATATATATATATATATATATATATATATATAAATTATTACTATATATAGGTATAGTTTCTTAATACTGGGACTTAAAAAGTATATAACATATTACAATTTAGAGGTTATTCCTATTTATAACTGGGCCAAATTTAGGACAAATTTTTTATAATATTGTAGAGGTTATTGTTATATAGAGTATTCCTAAATAGGAGTTTTACTGTATCTACAATGGAAAGAGAGTAATTTATGGAGATTTGCGTAGATGAAGATGGAGAGAAGAACAATATATTTTTTTTATTTAGATTAATTAGTATTTTTCTTTTTTCTTTTTTATAAACCCATTATTTATACACATCATCCCTGAACTGCCATGTCATCATTGAGGAAGAGTTTCTATATCCTAATTATACGCCAACTCAGTTTTTTGTTAAAAATCAAAGTACTAACGATTTTTATAACGTTTTGTAAGAAAAATAAAGTTTAATGAATCGTTTGATAGGAAAAAAAAGTTTAATGAGGCGTTTGATAGTCCAAATAAAATAGAGTGAGAAAAAAAACATTTAATCCAACTAAACTAAGGGAGTGTTTGATAAAAATTGAATGAATCTGAATTTGAATGAAAAAAGTTGTTTGATAATTGGCATGTCTGAAACATCTGAATAACATATTTTTATTATTTCCCCCCTCTAAAAAAATTCAAAAATTTGTTGTAAATTTATTTAATATTACTTAATATAATAGTTAATATTGTAAAAAAAAAAATCATTCAAATTTCATTCAACCATTCACCAAAAAATTGATTAAACCATTCAAATTTCAAAATCGTTCTGAATGCCCTCCGATTGGTTCAACCGTTTCGCACTATTTTTTCAAAATAAACACACTAAATGATCTAATATATGGTCAACCGATTCAAATTCAAATTTAAATCAAACAATCCTTAATACGTTGTTATTTCAGTGTAAAACGATCTATTTTTACCTGTCTGTCTAGTTGCCGGAGAGCATATTTTCATTACATACACTACTTGCTTGCAAGTACAATAGTTTAGAATCAGAATATCTATCTGACTGAAAATTCTGGCATGGCATGGCATGCATATCTACATATTTCTTTCTTTCTTCCTCTGGAAACTACTCCCTCCCTATCTTATTTTTCCAGATTCGATTTAGATGGATTGATTTGGCCTCTAATCAAATCAACATAATCCCCCACCCCCTCCCCCTTCCTTATATATGTTATTATATAAATTTGCTATACTGGTTTCATAGAAAAGTAGTAGCAACTAGTACCTTCTTTGGTTGCTTCATTCATCTCTCTCACCACACATTTCAGTGCTCTCTACACAAATTGAGATATAGAAGTATTATCATTTGTAAGCAACATTCATAGTTTGGTATCCTTATATATACATACTATATGTATTTTTTGGGAAAGTTATGGCATTCATTCATATGAACAAACACATGTATACATACTCAAATTTATACATATATGAGGGGCTAATCTGTTGGGCTTTTGGAGGCTAAATGCATTTATTAATTTGACAAAAATGTATTTCTTAAATATATATTTAACTCACAATGGTAATGTTGATATTTAAATGAATCATATAAATTGATGCACAAAAGCTTGTTTTGTAATGAAAATGCTTATGGCCTTGTTTGTTACAACTTATAGCTTATTTTAGATATTGTATGTGTAACCACCCAGCTCAAATTTTAAGTCCAGACTAAATCTTGGGTCAATTACAAGTCTGAATTGAATCAAATTTATTTAAACAAGAGCTTTTTTGGTCATTTTAGTCCACCGTAGATTTACCTAAAATGTAATGACGAAAAGTCAAATCTCGAGTTCAGAATAAACATTGGGTCAAATTAATCTCAAGTTTGAATCATATCAAATTCATCTAAACAAGACCTTAAACCACTAAGAGTCCAATAATATCTTTTTGGGTCATGTTAGCTCACCACATGTTCATCCAAAAGGTCTTTAAGGGAATGTATTATTGCTAATAATTTAATTTTTTATATAAAGACATATTTTTCTCACATCTTTTAAATGTGAGACTGGTGTTAAAGTACGTGAAACAACTTAATGCTTATTATGGAAAATAAATTGGGAAAAAAACGTGTCTTTCAACTTTTTCAAAATAAGCTATGTGCTTGAGTATAATATCTTCAATGCTCAAAGGATCAGGTTTAAATAAGTTAGAAGTTGCATACAACATTTTCGATGCACATTGCACATCAAAGAAAAGACTGATGTGTAGGTGTATAGAACTTACAGTCCTTTTAGGGGACATTATATTACCGACCCTGATCGGTCTAAATTTATTTTTTTATTTTATTTTTTTGTTTTCACTCTCAAAAAACATATAATATTTATTTTAATTGAAATTTTAGACCGATCGATAATATAATGCATGTCCCATAAACTTATTTAGAACTTATGGGATTTATACTTCAAGTATGTTCAACTTATTTGTCAAACATAACAACTTATTCTCATAATAAATGATTCTCCAAACAAGATTCTCTTAACTTCGTAGTATTAAATAAGCTAAAAAGGAAGCAGTATTGAGGTGGTGGGGTAGGTGAGGATAGTGCAGACAGAGTTGAATTGGTTTATTTGTATTTGAGGTAATTTCGAAGTGTTGGATCGAAAGAATAAAAAAAAATTATTTTAACGAATAATTATACAATACAATTTATTTATTCGTTGAAACAATTTTTTTTTTTATTTCGATTCAATTATCGTGTCTAATTTATCTGTGCTCACCAAATTACTTGGAAGTGATTAGCATAAAATTTATTTTTGAATAAGTTGGTTAATTGACCAATAGAGTGTTGACATGCACGCCAATATTCTATTGACTAATTGGTCAATTTATTCAAAAATAAATTTCATGATAACCGAATCCAAAATACTATATCTTTTTAAGGACATCAAAAAAAAGAAAGTAAGAGTAGGAGAGAGAAATATAATGATGATGAAAATCTTAGAAAGTAGTGGGTGTATACAGAGCTGACACTTGTCTCATTTATGCAGACAAGACTAGACTCCCTATGTACTTGCTCACACTATTAGTATCTAATTTCTTAATTGGCCAATCAACTACTCCACAACTTAATAATTTCCAACTAGTAACTATCAACATTTTGTTTAGCGTAGCACTATTTCAAAATTGGTTCCACATCGTACAAACAAATATGTGAACGACTAACTTTTTTCAGCCTCCTTCTCTTCACATACACGCAGAGGAAATTGTATATGTATCCGTATTTTATTAATTAATTGACTAATTTATTAAAAAATAACTTTATGATAACCGAATTCCCTTAATTGACACTTGTCTATAAAATCACCAACACAAATCACAAAATAAACTTTTCTCCTATTTAAATTAAGAGTCAAAATATAAATAAATAAAATTTAAATATACTCGTGTCTAATTTTTCTGTTCACGCATAGTTTTTGTAACAAAATACATGTTCACTCTCTCTCCTCTATTTTTTTCACTCTTTGTGGATCATCCAATGTGGTCATCAGGTGGCAGTGATAATAATCAATATTATAACAAGAACTGCTTCTTAATATCTTCAATATCCTCCTCAACTTCTTCTTCTTCGTCTCCCTCGCCATTTTCAAACCCTAAAAGTATGGAAGAAGTTTGGAATGACATCACCCTCTCTTCTCTACCAGCTTCTCATGGCCTACAAGATCTACACTTTAATCAGCAAGACTTTTTGGCCCCACCCAACACCAACCTCCCCTCCTCCACCGCCACCTACGGCTCTCCTCCGCCGCACCCTGACACCGTCTTGAGCTTGAACCCCGGTCTAGACTTCCACTTTGAGCCTCAGGTAATAGTACCCATTTCAAATGCGGGTTTCTGTAGCACGGAAAGAAAACAGGAATGTGCCTGCTTTCCTTTTTACTATATAAATAAAAATTCTCTAGTGTATATATTTGGTTACAAGACTAAATGTATTTCAAAAGTTTGTTCATTTATTAATAGTTTATTTTAAACATAATTTATTTTATTTACAAAATATATATAATATTTGATGCTCAAACACAATATATACAAATATATCTAGGTCTAATAGATAAAGTACACCTATATTTATATACTCCTATAGATTTGACCATTTATTGGAAGTATGAATGTAAATTATATATTTTGTTTGGCTGAAATTGCTGATAAAATCTTTGTTTGTGCATGTGGCTTTGTTTTTTATACCTTCCCCTTCCCTTACAGGCATATACAAATGAGCTTATTATAAAACTGGAAATCTTAAGGGCAGAAAATGACAGGCTCAAAAAAAGCAAACAACAGGTAATATATATATATATATATATATATATATATATATATATATATATATATACACACACACACACACACACTACTATAGGTGGTAGATCAGTTTGAGCTTTTTAAAAAGGCAAACCCTTAAATGGGAAATGCTTTTATAGTTAGTTTCGAAATCAAGCTTTTCAACACTTGAATGTTATGGGGCATTTTTCCAAATAAGCAAACTTTGTTAATTCTGTGCCTTTTTTTTATTTATTATTATTTATGGGCATATAAATAAATAAATAAATATTTGTATATATGGTATGCAGTTATATGTAGCAGCAAGTGCTCAAGCTCCCCAAAATCACACTCTACAAAGAACGTCCTCGGCTCCATTTTGACATGCAACTTCTTCATATATTAGTGCAACCATCATTTTATATATATATATATATATATATATATATATATATATATATATATATATATCCAGTAACTTATTTATGAATGAATGAAGTGGTGTAATGTTTGAGAGAGATTTTAAGTTTGAACTTTAAGAGTGATCGAGTAAAGTACGTCTGTTTAAATATTTAATTGCATAAAATATTTAAAATGATGCGTGATGTGATAAAAATATGTAATCTATGAGTCAAGATTAATCAATTAAAGAACTGACAAGTACATGTCGAACTCACAGAGACTAGATTAATTCTTTAATATATCCTTAATTAATATTTTAGGCAAATTAGAAATAAAAATGGTGGAGAAGATTTTTTAACTAAATTATGCAAACTATTAATTAATAATGAAAATTATTAATGAGAAAAGATACCTAGGAATTAGAATCCACCAAACATTAACATAATAAATAATTTCTTATTTCCTAAATCAATTCCCAAATTATTTTCCCTTCCTTTAAAAAATAATGATTCATATAATTAATATGGGCAAGCATAAGTTATGAAAAATTCACAGATTAACTATAACTTATCAAAACCTCGCAATCAATATAAAAATCATATGCAATTTATACAGAGGAAAATATGAAGGTAAAATAATTAGGCATTAATTTAGGAACGGAAAGAAAATATTTTTATGAAATACTTAGTTTCATCACAATCCTAGGTATTAGAAATTTAGTTAGCCATGGAATTAAAAACAAAAAACAAATAATATTAGTACTACTATTCGCATGAAATAAGAACAATAATTAAAAAGAGAATTTCTATTATATAAATAAAAGAAAGTGACAAATACTCCCCTGACAAAGTAGTACTCATTAACCGATTGGAATTAGAGAAAGGACAAACTCTAAATATCTTACTCCTTCCTACACTAGTGAAAAACTGAGAAAAAGAAAATAATAAGTGGTGCCTTTCTCTAAAACAGAGGTCTATTTATAGGGAAAATAACTTTGAACTCTAATTTAGATTCATTGAACTTGGACACTTTGATTCCCTTTCCATGTAGGATTCAATTTCCTAGTAGCAATCAACTTCTCAAAAAGATCTTCTAGATAGACTTTTTTTTCTCTTGTTGGATTTGAATTGCACACTAAAATTGTTCCATCTCTTTCCTTCTCCTTGTAGGATTCTTCTTGGACATTCCTTATATGAATAAGAGCATTAAATATTGCTTGATCACCAAGATTTTGACTTTATTACAATAAATATTAAATCCTACAAAATAAAATAAAACATATTAATTTAATAAACTAATATAATTAAAAAGACAAAATTAGGGATAACAAAATGTATGAATTACGTGTTTATCAATGCGTTATTATTATATTTAGTTAAAAACAGATAAAACAAAAATATTTAATATAACATCATTTAAGAATTTTATATAGATATAGATATTTTATTATATATATATGAGGACATGGAGAAGTATTTTAGCACTCATTCCGTCTTTTATTTTTATTATTTAGAATTCAACACACATTAAGAAAAATAATTAATACTATGTTTTTGTTAGTTAAAAATAGCTTTAAATGTTAATATTGTATTTACATTGAAATAAGAGAGTATTATTTATTGAATAGAAAGTAGGGAGGTATCAAATTAATATTAGTAGTAGTTTGAGTTCATCTAAATTTGGCCATGCGCTTAGCTTTCTCGAGGCATAACTCGGCATCAAGTGGTGCCAGTTCTAAAACTCAGAAAAATTTTCTAAGTCTTAAACATGTTTGAGACGCCTACTTTGAAATCTCATAACTTCTTCGTTATAACTCGGAACGTGGTCGTTCCAAAGCCATTTCCTTCTTTATGTTACGTACTTTAACTTCCCTCAAACAGAATTTTATTCTGAATCTATTAACATGCCATTCGATTTGCTTAAATTTCGTCATTAATTAAGTTATTAACGTTATTCGTTCGTTCGTTCGTAATTCGGTCATCCGAACTCAGAATTCGTTCGTTCTTGATTCCACGACTCACGTTTTTTATATTTTCTTACATTCTTATGAAACCCTACACATTCGAGTTCATTTACATACTTTCTACTTTTCGCTCGTCTTTTACAAAATCTTTGTCATAAATTCGTTATAGCTAAGTTCAATCCATTCTTCTTGAACATTTCTAACATTCCTAGCCAAGCAATAAACATCTAACTTATACGCGATGGTTTTAAACTTGTCCATCAACAACAAGTTTTAACTACGCTAGTTTTCAATTTGTCCATCAATAACGTTTTTCACGTTTTTCATTTTTAATCGATACTTTGATTATGATTTCACTTTTTCTTGGAATCTGGTGTTATAAAACACCATTCCTTACTTATTTCACCAAATCGTTTATATGATTCATTTGTATCATTCAAATTCATTACGAAATTCATACTTCTTTAAGAAAGCTTTTTAAGAAATTTATAAATTAAACTTCTAATTCTTATTTCTTCGTTTCCTCGTGATTTCAACCATATAAAAATCATTCTTAACATCGGTTACTTCTATTCTCATTAAGCTAAATATATTGACATAGAAAACTTAAAGAAAATTTAAATTAGACTAGGTTTTGGATTACCTTTCTTCTTTAATCTTCATTCTTGAATTTTACTCCACAATTAGTTATCATGTTGACAATTTGGACATTCTTGAACTCTGTATAAATTGAATTATAAATCTCTAATATTTATCCTTGATCTCACTTGATTGATTCTTTATATCATTGTCATTATCTCCATGCTTATATTGTGTTTGAAGTCATCTTTGGCCCGTAGTGCAAAGATGGACTGTTGATTGGTATGATTATGACAAGAAATTGTGTATTGATATAATTATGATCTTTAATGTTACAGATAAAGGTTTGTGGTAAAAGTCCTCTTTGGTCCTTAGTGTATAAATGGACAAGTATTTGGCATGATCATGACCACTGGTGAAACAAACGATTATCTTTGGCTCGTAGTGCATAGATAATTCGTTGATTAGAAATAATTATTGATTGGTATTACATGGATAAAATATTGATGATGGACTTTTAAATCATAGAAGATAGTAGACATCATGCTCTACTTGACTCTTCTAATGGATTGTTATTTCTGCTGCAATTGTTGATCTAAAACTTGTTGTCTATTGTATTCTACCAGATTTTTCCATGTTGAGGACTAATTATAATTTGTTCTACATTATCTTAGTCATAATATTCTTTACTGAGCTAGTTGAGTTCACCCTTTTCTTTCATTATTCTCTTCAGGAAATGAGAATATAAGTGTGACTAGTACTCGGGGAATGGAATGATGGTCCAAGATGGTTACTATAGTAGTCATCACTATTCTATAAAATAGTGTGACAATACACTACAAGAAAACCGGCTAATTCCGACGGCACTATGTTCGACGGACTCATTCCGTCGACGATAATATCTATTCCGACGGATTATTCAGTCAAAGATAAATCAGTGGAAAATACGTTAATTTTGACGGTGTTCGTCGAAAATATATATATCCCATCATGCCAATGTTCCTTGCGTAAACTTATTTTTTGAATCAATACTATTTATTCCGACGGAACCGTTAGTCGAAGATAACTAAGTACGACGGACGTAAGTACGACGGACAATCCGTCGAAAATAAGCCTAAAATCCCTTACGTCTTCCGACCCCCTCGTTTCTCTCACTTTTCAGATATAATATTTCTCTCTCTCTCTCATTTCTCTCTTACGCGTTTCTCTCACTTTTCTCAGATCTAAAACCATTACTGCCACCACCGTATACCACCAGAGCCGTCACCACCACCAATCCACCACCACCATACTGCCACCACCGTACCACGTACTGCCACCACCACCACCTTCGATTCCACCACCACCACGTATTGCCACTACCACCACCACGTACTGCCACCACCACCATCACTGTCGAGCGGTTCCGACCACCACCAGTAGCTAGACGCCACCAACCCTTAACCACCACCACCACGATCGGCACCACCATTACCACCACTGTGCACCACCACCACGACCAACACCAAAGACCACCGCTAACACTGTGACACCACCACCAGTGCACCACCGCTTGCTTGGTTTGCACATTAATTCAATTTCAAGGTTAGTTTTCTGCCAAGTATTAGATTTTTAGGGTTAATTTGTTGCAAATTATGAAATTTATGGCTTAATTTGTTTTAGGTTTAGTTTAAGTTTGAATATGAGATTAACCTAATTTGGATAATATGTTGTTGCTGTGAATTTGTTGCTGTGAATTTGGATGTGGATTGTATATTCTTCTTGAATTGGAATTTTGATTTTGATTTTGCTGTGAATTTGTTGCTGTGAGTTTGATTTGGAATTTAGAAATTGCAGAATATTGATATCAAATTTGGGTTCCTTATCATAATGTAACTGATTTTAGGACTGTTTTTAATCTTGATATATTTGTTATTTACGACTGAATTTATGAATGTAAATTTCGTTAGAATTATGAAATTGTAGACTTGCACGTATATATTGTATTAATTAGTTATTAGTTTCTCAATATTAATAAATCATAAACTAAGTACCATTTACTTAGTTTCTTACTACTAAAATAAAATAAAGTAAATATAATTTAATATAGTTTATTAAATAAATAAATTTTAAAAATAAAATAAATAACATAATATAATACAAAATAAAAGTAAAATAAAATAAAAAATTAATTAAATTAATTTGAATAAAAAAAATTGATTTAATCTAATAAATAAAATATAATTTAATAAAAAATAAAATTAAATAAAAATAATTAAATAAAATAAATTTAATTTAATTTAAATAATCTTAATTAATTTAAATTAAATTTAAATTAAATTTAATTTAATTAATTTAATTTAATTTAATAAAAAACATTAAAAATTATATAATATATCTAATATAATACAAGATATATAAAAAAACTACAACTTTATTACAACAATTGTCGTGCAAAATACAACAACACATATCTTTGTGAATTTGGATACAAATATATATCAAGCTGTGACTCATGTCCCCAAATAGTGTGGATGACACCTCCATAATGACACCTTACATAAAGGTATAGTCAAAAAGCTGTTTTAGAAATTAGAATCTTTGGGAAGTGCTCGAGAAACCTTACCGTACATGGGAGGCCATGCTTACAGGTTATGATAGATATCATATGGCCCGCAAAATTATCCTTGGTTGACCCGATAGACCCCAAAGAAAAATGAGAAGATTCTTATCGTATTCTTCCCGATGGTGAGTTTTCTCTTGACATATCATTATCTCTCTTCTCTCAATTGAGAGTTAAATTTCAAATAGACTCTCGATCATATAGGTAGTCTTTGGTAGATATACTTTCGTGAAGTGGATGAAACCTGACCACATCTTATGATGACACGAGGTTGTATGTCATTAGACATCTTGTATGATAGTGGCAAAACACCCTTCTTCAAGTTAAATTCACCTCACCCTCGACATCTATAGACCACCGATTCTATTCCTTGTTATTCCCATTTCGACCCAATTACACTTTTATTACACGAAAGGAATTGTGAAGCAAAAGGGTGAAACCTGACTAACTCGATAAAAAAAATATCATGACTAAAGATAATTAAATTATCAATAGCCTTCATCGATAATAAATCGGAGATTTAGAACATATGGTAGATGATAAAAAAATTTCAACCATAGTTGCGGTGAGACGAAGCACTCCATTAGAAGAGTCGAATAGACCATAAAATTCTATTATCTTCTCCGTGTTAAAGAATCCACCAACAATGTTTTATCCTGTAACATCAATCAACAATTCACATCCCACGATCACATGTATAACTTCATAATCGTAATTGTTGTTCTAAATTCCTTTTCTCATTCGGGGCGAAGATAATTTTCATCACTTGTCTTTACGAAACATCAAAGATCATGGTTATACCAAATCACGAGTTCTGTTCATAATCATACTAATAAATTTATCTTTTTGCTTTTTCTACGGGCGAAAGATATTCATCAACAGTTCATCTTTTGCTTCTCTGGGCCAAAGATATTCAACAACAGTCATCTTTGCACTTTTCGACCCAAAGATATTCATCAACAATTCATCTTTTTACTTTACTGGCCAAAAGATATTCCTCAACGATTCATATTTGCATTCTGGGCCAAATATATTAATATCTCGAAAAAATATATCATTTGAAATTTATATAAACAATAATTATAACCATGTTGATCGATTCACCTTTGCACTTAAGCTAAAGATATTCAATTATAAATTCAATGGTCATGATCATACCGATCCTGATTCAACTTTTCACTTCTTGGCGAAAGAACCTAGTCGTGATCGTACCATAATCTACCCATCTTTACACTCAGGTGAAAGAGAATTTCAACATCGAGGGTTATAAAAATGTTATATATGATAATAAAATCAATATAATCAATATATAGTTTTAATCTCGAGTAATATTCATAAATCAACTATAATTTGGTTAGAAAAAAAAACCAATTTTGTCATGAATAGTAACTAAGTGAATAGTAACTTCGTGAATAGTAACTTTCGTGAATAGTAACTTCGTGAATAGTATCTCATGAATAGTAAACTCGACTCAAAAAGGTAGAAATTCCACAATAAAATCCATACCAATATTTCGGTATAATGATATTGAAAGAATAATATTTTTTAAGCTTATAAACAATTTATTTTAATTGTTTACACTTTACTAAATAATGCATTTAATCATTCTAAAATGCCAAACTCATAAGATTTCATCACCAATAACCAAAATCCTCATCAAAAATCTGCATATACCTCATGTAGGATTCTCAAGCCATAAAATCCTATTTTCTAATTTTCTTACTTCACATAACATATTTAATTCATTTACTCATAACTAGTCCATTTTCATGAAAAATAACAAATCAGTTCCAAAAATATTTCTTTTCTGGAATTTAGCAGAATATAGTCCTATATTGAACATATATTTTTCTCATAATTTTTAAAAGTCATTTACTATTTTTCACATGGCCAAAACCACCGAATATTTAAACATTTATCATAAATTGTACTTTTATCCAAAAATTCTGAAATTTACACGATATACTGATATTATATAGATGTACTCCCAATAAAAATTTCATCAATTTTGGAATTAACCACAAGGAGTTATAAGGGTTTTCTTTTAAAATAGTCTTTCCTCATAAAATTCATAACTCTTAATCTATACATCCAAAAATCGCCATTTTGGACACAATCAACAAAACTCATCAAATTATCATTTCAAATTTTTCAGAATTTTTGAAGGTTCAGAAGAATTTCAAATAATAACCCTTAAAATCCACTTATTATCCACTTACTCGAAAAGCGATGCTTACATTTGGAATAACGTTGAGCGAACTTGCAAGTATAGCAATACTCAAAGTATACTCAAAATACTCACAAGAATAAACTCGATAATATAGAGAGAAAACTTGATTTACGGTGTGATTTTCAATTATAACCTAAGCACCTTATTTATAGGAAATTCTTAGAACACAAAAGCGAAAAATTTATTAAAATAATAATATTATATTTTTTCCAAGACTTCATCGTATGCTCTCAACATCAGAACTCAGCCCTAACACATGTTAAATGAGGGAAACAAAATGTAAAAAACGTTTTTGTTATTTAAATTATTTTAAACTTCAAAAATCAATTATTTGAACTTGAACTTGATAATTCATAATAAATAGCCCTTTTGCGGAAAATTCGAATCTCGCGAGTTTTTTATAGGAAATTCAATTTTCTACAACTTTGCGAAAAGAAAGTTTTTCCAAATTCCAAACAAAAATTGGCCAAAAATCCTGAGCAGACGATTTTACAATTTATAATCAAATTTGATCGAAAATGGGGTCCAATGACATATAAAACATGCTTTAAATATTTTTGGTAACAAAATACTCCTCCTCCACATATACTCATATATCCCACATTCATATTAAAAATATCATCATTAATATATTATTAAAATAATATATTTAATTGAATTATTTTATCGAGAAAAAGATAAAATATTAATTTTCAACAATTGTCACATTAAAATTTTCTCCATCTATATCCTCATAAAATCAATATTTTCCTCATCATATAAATCAATAATTAATTATTCACAAATAATATTACGAAAAACACATTATTGTGACGAGGCGGTTCAGGAAAGAGGGGCTTTCGATAAAATTTCTCTTCTCTTGGCATGATTAGGTGACCAAACCTCTCCTTAGACGAACTTTCTAGACATTGCCAATAATGCTATCTAATAATATTATTCAAATAATATAAATTATTGATCGATAATTAATGAAAAATCTTGTGTAGTAATGATTATAAAATATCAATAGCGACAATTATTGAATCAAAAATAAAATATTGAGCGATAATTCTTTGTAACAATTATTGAGTAGTGCCTTCTTACGTAAGAATCAATAATTGGTGCAATCTGGTATCTCTCTTGTCTGCACAACGTATTACTTTACTTTACCCACCGGGTATTCAATGATATTAACGATAACAACTACTGTAGTTATTTATAAACAACTTATTCTTGTCGTTTTTTCCTCGAATCGCTTTTTAGTTATGGGGCCCACAAAAGCTTGCGGCAAATAAATGCGAATATTCCCAAGCAGCGATCTGAATATTCCACGACCAAACGAATATTCTCAAAAATGATGAATATTTTATAACCAACTTGCGTATTTTTGAAAAAAAATTTCATATATCACCCTTAACTTTAACTTTTTATCAATTTAACCATTTCTTTGAATTGTAATTATAAGAAAAATTGAATACTTTTATTTCATAAAATTAGGGGTCTTGAATGCTCGAATGGTCCCCGCTTGGGAATTGTTATTGGATGTTATGTCTCTCACTTTGGAGCTTGCATAAATACTTAAAAGCAGTACATTTTTTGTTATTTTGAGGATTAATCGATCATTATCTCTATATGTTCTCCGAAAGTGCATACTTAGATTAAGTTATCTTAGTCTATTTCGTAAAGTGCTTGGAGACCATGGGAGAAATCTTCTCAAAATTTTCTTGAAACTCATGAAACGTATCAACGTGTTTGCACTAGTGACGAGACACATCTAATAACGGATAAAGCTTTTACCCTCATCTCCGTAGAGATACTTAGGTAAATCTAATTCATGCATGAATATCCAAATTAACTTAATGCGTACTTTTGTATAGTTAAAAATGTCGGTCGACCGGGAGTTGGATGTACTGTAGGATACCCAAAGATGAGAGGGATTAGTCTCACTTTATCGTGTTGGGGTTTTAGATTTCTTGAACAAAGCACTTTAAAAATACGGATGATCCGCTTGACGGAAGATGCGATGCCTGTGTGTCGAGTGTAAAAATCGATTTGGAAGAAAGTCGACGAGATTAAATTCGACTTATTTTCTCGTGGATTTGTAGATGGGTACTTCAGATGGACTCATCACGGGAATCGAAGTGATTGAAAATATTATGGAACAACTAATTCCACGGGATTCATACGTCGAAAACTATGATCCAAATGAGATGTTGGTTGATGCTTATGGCCTCTACTACTATTTGGATCAATGAATATGAACCTTCTTTAAGCGATCCAAACAAGTGCCAAATGATACAACCGCTTTGCTTTTACAAGTTCTTTATCTCGAATCAGGGGTCGCGTTGTATCCTAAAATGATAATCTGAACACCAAGCTTTCTGCGTTGACGGCTCTTACACTTCAAGAATGAGCACGATTGTAGTGAGAGAGGTTTCAATGATTTGCTTGCTATAATTGGATAGTTCTTACCCAAGGATCATACTCTTCCTGCGAATTATTACGAAGTGAAGAAGATTGTCGAGGGTTAAATATGGGGTATCGTAAAATCGATGCTTGTCGCCAGGATTGTTATGTTATACTATGGGATGAGATAGATAAGGGATAAAGGTGTGATATATGCAGCTTATCGTGCTACAAGGTTACAAAACATGGGAGGAAGGAGAAACATGTTCCCAGGAAAATCTTACGATACTTTCCACTTGCGCCAAGACTTCAGTGGCTATTCATGTCGTCTCATACGTCTCAATATATGAGTTGGCATCGAAAAAGGGATGTCACTACTAAAACACGCTCATTTAATGCTGATAACATGTTTGGTATGGATGAGGCGTTGTAAGAAGATGTGAGCAACCCATTGGTAGTAGTGTTCCATCTTGAATATGTGGTGAAATCTTGATGTCATTGACGTATTTAACGATGACGATGTCGAGGCCACCGCATACATGAATGATTATGTAGTCGTTGAGGATGATAATGATGATGGCCCGATCTCGAAACCGAGGATGAGGAAGATAATTTAATCCGAGAATGATATACACGTTGATGCTGATGGGTTTGATGACGTGCGTAATTGAAAATGATCTTTAATATTAGTCCTTACCATATATTGTTATATAAACCTTACATATTCTTAATCTACCAATTTTTTTATTGCGATAGGATATTCATGGCTAGACATAGCGGTGGAGGTTCTTGAAAGCGGTGGGCGATCCTAAGTCTTTGAGGCTAGTAGCCACGATGGAGGCTCTTCTTCAGGCGCGAGTAAGTTATCTTAACTAAGATTTAAATATATCTCAAGCTGCATTAATTACAATGATTATTGAAGTACTATGTTAAATACAATTATTACAGATACACCTCGTCGACGACACCGAGGGACGAACCTCGGTATCTTTGGTCGTCCGTAGCGTGTTACCACTTTCATACATCTGGGTGGATGTCATTTCCCAGTTGATAGTGTTAATATATTCGTACTATTTCTATCAGTTATTGCAAAACACAATTCACATAACATATATTGTTATACTTTTTCGTAGTAGATATTAGACCCGGTGGCTAAGCACACCCTACATGTGATCTGTTTGTGCGTCTCCCGAGGGTGCATGCGGTTCACCAATATCTGCTAGATACGATGCCACTTTTATGCGCACCGCCTTTACGGGAGTTCCACGTAAGTTAAGCATATTATCACTACATAGTTGTATTGGGATAACGAAATCAATTGTTCATAATTTTAAATAATCTTTTGTTATAGGTTTATTATCGCTTTGACGAGCATCTCTCACCACCGGGCGATCTTGTGATTGAGCATCACGTCGTTGCGAATTACTCCTGGATGGTCAGTATGAGATGCGACGGATAAACGCCTCGGCGAGTTGTGGACCACCGGACCACCATCGAGAGATCATCACCCGCGATAGTCTCCGATTTAGCCTTTGATGCTATGTGTATCAAGACTTTGGGAGGTCAATGACTTCAAGAAAAGTCCGAAAGAAGTGAAGAAGAACCGGGGTCATCGACTCCGGATAGTAGACACCACCTTTGGTTCTCAATCGTTCGAGGAGGCGAAGACGGTAAGTCGTTGTATTTAGTTATTTATGTGTCAAGTTTTCACGAAATACTTAAGACTGATTTATGAATGTTTGTATTAGGCATTAGGGGAGGACCTGGTAGAGATCCTACCATCTTAGAGTTTTTGGGATCGAGCCCACACGCCTAGAGACGGCGTGCTTTGTCTCGAAGCGACTTTAGCTATACGGGTAAAATTTATCTTACTATTTAGCTTTTAATAATATTCAATCGTAAATAAAATGATATAATTAACATACGTATACGAAATACATTACAGGACCGATTTTAGAAGCTTCGGGACAAGCGTATAAATTAGCTAGAGACTATTAGGAGGGTTACGAGTAGTTAGATTTTCGCCATCCCTCTTCCCGATATTGTATTAGATCGGGATGAGGAGGCTGAGACTATGGTCGCGTCTTAGATCCCCTACTCTGCGATCTTGGCGGATATCGAGTGTTAGGTCCGCCGAGGATACCCGCATACACTTCCTGGAGGTAATATTTTTTATGTTTCACGAAATTATCCGAATTTATCACATTATATAAATTATTATTAGTAATTGAATTTGTATCTCTTTATAGGCTCTAAACAAAGTGTCCGAGAAACACATGTCGGACCATCTCACACTAAGGCCATTGGATGACGATATCTTTCTGGCCACCGATAGGGCGTGTGTCGATATAGTTCCATACCGATCCGGTCTTTCAGCGTCGTGATTGCCTTCCATTCTTGTCTTCACCAGATTGCTCGAGATATTATAGCAGGGGCCTCTGCAGAGAGCACGGATTACCACGGAGAGCGATTCGGCCGGAAAGCCGAGATGCTCCGGATGGTGATTACCTCTCGAGGAGGCTTTTCGTCCGCCCCCACCTACCTGTGTATTCTTATTGTTTATGTTTTTCAATTAAGGCTAGTTTGTTAATTGTCATATATATATATATATATATATATATATATATATATATATATATATATATATATATATATATATATATATATATATATATATATACTTAATGATTTATATTTTGATTCTATCAAAGCAAGGTATGGCGGCGAAGTAGATCGTAATGATTTAATGTGAGAGCAAGACGAGGTCGAAAACCTTACACCACCAGAGAAGCAACGTCGTTCACCTCCGCTTGATGTATGATTCCACTTTTTACTAGTTTATAGTTCATTTATATAGTTTGTAGTTCATTTGTATAGTTTGTAGAACTTTTGTATATTTGTAGAACTTTTGTATATATTGTAGAACTTTTGTATATATTGTATTGTCTAATTGCGTATTCTGCATAACTATTGTAAATTATATTGTTCAACATTTATGGAACATTAGCTTATATTTGTAATTGGTTAGCTTATAATACGCTTTGGTGGATATTTGAATGTGAATGTGAATGTGAATGATAATGAGTTGAGGATTACGCTTTAGTGCTACGCTGCATATTTGAATGTGAGATCACGAGTTTATATTATCGTATTGGGTTGTGACGAGTTACAGTACATTAATGGGTTTAAACACACAGAAACCGAACTTTTAAAATCAGATTAAAAAAAAAGTAGTTACTTCTTAAGCGGAATAAGGTGAATTCTGACGACATTCCTTCGGAGATAACAAAAATAATTTTTAATAATTGTCGAACTATTCTAATTTCAACGTAAATATTACATCTTCGACGGAACTACATCCGTCAGAATTATACTATGTCCGACGGACATTCCAACCGATTTTTAATAAGTAGGCATTTTTATAATTTTTGGTTTATTTTAGTTTTCAATAAGTAAATAATATAATTACGAGAGAATACATCCGTCTGGACATAAACCCACTTTTATCTCGATGAAAATTTCAACGTAAATATTCTACATCAAAAATAATGTATATCCCATTTAATATCGATTAAAAAAAGTAAGTCGTCGAACATACTTTATATCCGAAGGTAATTCTCGACGGATCTTAATTCCAATTGCGATTATTTACGACCAATTTTTTTTGGGATTTTTCGTTGAAAATAACTTATGTACGACGGAATAGAACTATGTTCGACGGAATATTCCGTCGGAATTAGCCGATTTTCTTGTAGTGATAATTGTAACGAAAATTTTATTTAAGTTTGGATATTGTCTACGAGACAATATTTGTATTAAAATTCACAACTTATATTTTGTCATATTTTACACGACAATTAATAGTTGTATATAGAAAGTTTGTATTTAGATTTTGTACCATGTATTGTGGCGAATCAAAATGGATTGTGTGGACCTATTTTGAGGGCATCACATCATGTGTCCCCTTGAACCCCCCCTCCCTCCGTCGTCTGCTACGCTGATTCATAAACTCTACAATGAGTTGGGAAAAGATCCCTCACAATGGATTTTCAAATTAAGTTGTAAATATTCAAGCTATATTGTTAATGGGGTGTCCAAGTTTTATAGATTGAACATTAACAATGACAATGATGTGGATATTATGTTGGGTATTCCAGAAAGATGCTACAACAATAATTATGGAGTAGAATTATATATCGAGTTTGAACAAGTTACTTCATCATTAATGGGTTATGATAAATTTTTAATGGGACAGTGTGGATACACTAATTATGCAGAAGCCAATTAAAATAATTATGCAGAAGGCAACGGCTCACGCTGTGAATTCATACAATGTACTAAGTGGGCACGAGTTCGACGCGATAACAACTTGAAGGGAGGCACTATACAAGTTGTGCGATTAAACGAATGGTCTTGTTCATGCGAAAAGTGGAAGGCAGAACGATGCCCCTGCTCTCATTTGTTGCGGCATGTATGAAGATAAAAAAAGATTGGCGTATGTACATTGCAGATCATCACAAGAATGTACAATATGCAAATAACTTTCACCCACTTATACACCAAGATTATTGGACCTTCTACCAAATAATTGGGAAGCTTTTGGGATTTTAATACCTAATGCAAATTTGAAGAGGACAAAGAGGTTGCACGACAAGAATCCACACAGAGATGGACATGTCCAATAGAGTTGTCCATTGTAGTGTGTGTGGACAAGAAGGACACAAAGCGTAGTAAAAATTGTAGTAAAGTACGACAACCTCGATGTCATTAATGTTATATGTAATGGAATTTTATATGCGAACGAATGTAGTTATGTACTATTTTTATCAATTGTTAATGTGTTGTACTTATCTTCAATATTTCCTTCATTTCTAACCAATACTTGTTCTTCATATCACTGCTTTCCTAATTTGAATGTCTTTTATATTTTAATGTTTTTTATGTTGTTATAATATCTTTATTTGATCTTCTGAACTTTTTAACGGACATCAATATTTTTTTTATATACATTCCCTGTCATTGACGTTGAAAATGAAGGAGTTTATAAGACTTTAAATGGTTGAATTCAAATCTTTTAAAATTTGCTTTATAAAAAAACAAATTTACAACGCCAGTCAGTTAATTTTTAAAAAAGAAAAGATTCCAACGCCACTTCAAACCGTGTTAAGTAATTTGAAAACTTAAAAAAGAAAGTTACAACTCCGCTTCAAGTGGCGTTCAAGTACATTTATTTTGTATTTTTTCTTTAGTGAAAATAATTTGTTCGTTCAAGTAGTCATATATTCCAAAATTGCTTAAGAAAAAAAATGTTCCAGAGCCATTCCAAAAACCATCCAAAATTGTTTTGTAATTTTTTTATAAAAAAAAATTGTTACAAAGCCATTTTGAAATGACATTCATTTGTTTTATATTTTTTTAAAAAAAAATTTGGGTCCAAAGCCAAGTTGATAATCCATTTTAAAAAAAAATATTGTTCCAAAGCCATTTCAAATGGTGTTCAACTTCAAAAAAAAATATTATTCCAAAGTCATTTGAAATAACTTTCAACTTTAAAAAAAAATTGTTCCAAAGCCATTTGAAATGGCATTCAAGCTTTATTAAAATATTTTTTTTATTCCAACGCCATTTCAAAATGGCTTTCAAGTATAGAATATATTTTTTAAAAATATTTAGTTAAAAAAATAATCAAATTTGTTAGTTTTTTTTAAAAAATTTGAATTTTTTTATTAAAAAAAGACCATTGTTTAACCAAAATTCCAACGCCACTTGGATTGGCTTTTAATTTTCATTTTAGTGTTTAAAAGCCACTTCAACTGACTTTTGTACTATTATTAGAAAATACTCTAAATTTGGAACTCACCTATTGAATAGCTAATTTTTCAAGAGAAAATTGAGGGTTGAACTTATATGGTAACCAGAGATGGAGACTAAAAACTTCCTTTTCAAGTGATAAAGTTTTACCCTATTTTTTATAAAAAAAATTTAATTAAATTTACAGTAATACACATAAAAATTAATTATATTTTAACGCTTACATGATAAAATTAAAAAAATCAAATAATAACAATAATATAAATGTAAGACCCTAACTTTTTGAATAAAGATGAATTTTCTATATTTATCATTTTTGAATATTATGGAATAAATTTAATATAATGTTATAGTTGTGGGTAGTATTTATAAATTCTGCAAAAGTATGCAAGTTGTTATATTATATTCGATTGGTTTAAAATATTAGCTTTAGCGAGGGAATATTCGTGACAACTACGCAATTATTGGTGGACCCCACAAATGTAATTATTATCGATTGAGAAAACGATAAAAGTATTTTTATAAAAATAACTGCAGAAGTTTTACCGTTGATCTTTGTTGAACTACTTCATAGTAAAAGAATCAAAGATGTCATTGTGGTTGCGTAGTAGCACCGCAGTATTGATTATTAATGCTTATGTGAGAAGTCATTCACTTGTTCAATTATTGCTATAGTAATTGTTGCATAGTATCTCACGTTATTTGATTCAATTATTGTTTATTTTTATATATTGTTAAAATCAATAATTGAGACGACAAAAGTTATTAATATTATTATTTGCAATATTAACGATGTCTAGAAGTTACATCGAGGAGAGGTTTGGTCACCTAATTATTGCGCTTGATAGGAGAAATCCTTATTGGAAAGCCCTCTCTATCCCGGGAACGACTTCGTCGATTAATATTGTGAAATATAATAATGATGATAAATGTTGTTAAAATATTGAGGTATTTATATATATAAGTTTGTAATGTGTGTGGATGGATATATATATATATATATATATATATATATATATATATATATATATATATATAATATTATGTGTGTGTGTGTGAAAAATGGTGGAAAAGTAGATTTTTGGTGGAAAAGTGGAATTGTGGATTGAGTATTAGTATTATATATATATATATATATATATATATATATATATATATATATATATATATATATATTATGTTTGAAAAGTGGTAAGAAGGTGGGGAGTTGATGTGGAATACGAGGGAAGAAAAAAATTCAAGTGGTGTATATTATATATGTATGCGGCATGTGTTTATATATATATAGTATATTTTATTTTTGTTGCTTTGTTTTTATTGGATGATGGTTTGAATTTAAGCATCTGTAAGTCTCAAAGTTTTTCTCTATGAATTAAGCAACGATTACATCCGGTGGGTCTTTATAATTTCGTCCGTCAATTATCATTTGCAATTGCAAAGGAAGAGATATGTTATATATATATATATATATATATATATAATATATATATTTTATATAAAAGATTTTGCTTTAATTATGGACCGTCCGATTAAAGTAAATCAATCTGGACCGTTCATGAATTAGTTACTATGCATTCCATTCTTCTATAAATAAAAACTCATTCCTTCATTATTTTTTACGAATTCATTGAAACTCTTGAGAGAGAAACTATAGAGAGAAAGAAGAAAAGTATTTTGCTACTTTACTACTTCTTTAATTAGTTCTTCTTTATACTCTGATAATGGGTGTTATTCTTTCTTATTCATGAAGAGAACTCGTTGTTATTCCATTCTTTATTATTACATTGGAATAACTTTTGTATCTGGCGATCACCCTATACTTGGTGACATTCTTCTATTATTCCGTCTTTACTATTCATTTGGAATATCACATGCATGCGTTTTACGCCGGACTGATTTCGCTCTTTATTATTACTCGTTGGAATATCATGTATGCATGCGCTTTTACGTCTGGACGTGATTCCGCTCTTTATTATTACTGTTGGAACATCCCGCTATGGTCTGAATTTACGCTTTGACTCAGTTCCGATTATTTAGTATTCTCGTGAATAACTTTGCCTACATGCTGGTCTGGCATGCATGATAATTTTTTTTTGTTATTCCATTCTTTATTATACTTTCGATTAAAGTTTTGACTTATACTCCATGAAATTAGTAGAATATCCTTGATATTTAAGGCTTCATCCAAAGATCTTTTCATGAAAATATTCTTCCGATCATTCTTGAATTTTACTCTACAAAAGCAAAGATCATGTTGACAATTTGGACATTAGTAGTTCTTGGACAAATTAATTCTTGTACTTGTTTTATCAATTTTTATATCATTGTCATCGATTAGCGGAACCGTAAGATTTTCATAGTAGGGGCAAAATACATCAAGAAAATTTTTTTATTTATTGGCGCTTGAAGTCTTTCTTTCTTGCTTTTACGATTAAGAGGAGGTAATCAGATTACGCGAGTCAGATAGTTTAAAAAACGTCTCAAAATTTGCTCGTTTTCAATTGTTGAAAAATATAATAATTCAATGTGTTTGTAAAATTGTAGGAATATAAAAATGAGCATATTTGATTGAATCTCTTCACAAAGATTTCTTGATTTCATATTAACTAAAGGTTAATTTGGAGTTTTTCCTAAAAGAATGCATTTAAAAATTGAGATGCTTATTATATCACCCATTAATTAAATTAAAGGCTACTTTGGAGTTTCTAATGCATCAAATAAGAAATAAATTGTGTTTTCATGTAACTTTTAATAGATTTTGACTATTGAGGCGTGTGCCTCGAAATTTTAAAAATTAAAAAATTATATTAATTTAGAGTTTAAAAAATATCTTAATTTGATTTTAAAAAGTTCATAATAATTTTATATTGAACAAAACAAAATAGCCTCTTTATTTTTTTTTTTATTTGCAAATATTTTGTCATTATTTAGACAATTCAAATTTACGCTTTCTCACTCACATCGAGTTGCAGGACCTATAAAAAAATACGTAAAAGATATAAAATATATGTAAAGATCATTTTTCTCTCCAAACCTTAATCTTAGTACCAACCTCATCGGGGCAAGTGCCCCCCCCCCCCCTAGTTCCGCCAAAGATTGTCATCATCCTCATGTTTATATTATGTTGAAAGTCATCATGGCTCAGAAGTGCGTAGATGGACTTGGTATGATTATGACCGAGGAATTATTCGATGTAATCACGACCGTAATGTTACAAATGATGTGGTAAAAATCCTCATTGGCCCATATAGTGCATTGATGGACCGGGTGGTTGGCATGATCACGACCATTAATGAATACACAAATATTCTTGGCCGTAGTGCATGGATAATTGTGGTCGTGATACTAAAGAATATCCTTGGTAGTAGTGAGTGCGGGGTGATTCGATGATGTGGAATATTTATTAAGCTGAGTCTCAGCGATAACAGTGATGAAAAATCTTTTTAGTCATAAAAGATAGTAGATTTTATTTTCTACTTGACTCTTTTAATGGATTGCTTATTCCGCTGCAGTTAAACTTGATATTTCAGATAAAATAGAATGAGGAAAAAAATAAATTTAATCCAATTAAACTAATACATTAATTGTTATTTTAGTGTAAAAATAAAATAAATGTAAATCCTTAAAATTTATAATTTCTACAAAGGAGCTTGCTTTTGTAGAAAGAGAGTACTCGTTTGAATAATATTTTAGAGAATTATAATTTTCACAACTATTTATAATATTTTTACAAAATTTCGTTCGTATAAAATAATAAATAAATCCCGCACTCATATGATGAAAATTTATAAAATTTTCGAAAACACTTGTAATAATAAAAATTATCTATAAAAGAGCTCGCTTAATTTCATGCAAAAAAAGAAAAGAAAATAAAAGAAAAAGAACATATAGAAAATAATTATACAGTTTTCTTATGAATAAAAAAACACCATAAATATATTTTATTTAGCTCTCTAGCTACTCTAGGTTCTTTCTGTATTAAAAGAAAATAAATTCTTTTAATAATATTAAAAGATACATTTAAATGACATTTTAATAGTTATTTTATTTTTATTTTTCTAACTATTTTGTTGAAATTATCCTTAATATTAAAGTTAACCATTTTATGCACAAGCTCATCAGTCTTGACCATTTTATGATTAGTAGTCTTACATTTTAATTTGTATTTTATATAAAATATATTTTTATATAGGCCTTAATATGGATTAATACACTGATATTTTTTTTTACACTTTAGATATTGTCTTCTCAATTTTTTCAATTAGGAGATTAAACTTTTAATTTTTTTATTTTTTTGGGATTGTCTTCTTAATTTTTTTCAATTAGGGGATTAAACTTTTAATTTTTTATGATTACGTCTAATTGATAGTGTCACGTCAGAAAATTTGATGACATGTTTTAATATAACCATTATTAAAATTTTAAAATAAAGTTAATGACAATTTTTTAAAATAAATTTAATAATGGTCTTATATTTATCTTTTTTGTACAAAAAAATTAATTGAATAAATTTTAAAATGAGACTAAATATTACATTTAAGTAATTTTTTAGTCACGTGTCGCTGTCATATCATCAATTTTTTGATGTGACACTATTAATTTAGACATAATAAAAAAAATTTAAAAGTTTAATCCTCTAACGGAAAAAATTGAGAAGAAAATCCTCAAAGTAAAAAAAATTAAGATTTTAATAAAAAATTTAGAAGACAATTTCCAAAGTGAAAAAAATTAAAATTTTAATTTCCGAATTAAAAAAATTGAGAAGACAATTCTTAAAATATAAAAATATTAAAAATTCAGGTATTAATCCAAATAGAATATTATTTGCTATTTTGTGTTATTGTTATTTTAGAGATGGTGAAAGTAATTAAAGTTCATTTTCCTCTTAATCATTACAAATCCATATATATTCAATAAAAAAATTGTTGATTTTTTATTCCACATAAGTCAACCTCCACAACTACGTCAAGTTCAACCACTAACAGTAAATCAGTCACTCTTGAGGGACAAAACAGTAAATCACCATTCTTGCAAAAGACCAAATTGCCGATCCTATTTATTCCGCCCCATCTAATCCCTACCATACATCGTTACTATCCACAAAAATAAGAAAATAACGATACAAACTGCTATCGTACGCCATTCTCCGGCGAGCGTAGATTAGCATTACCTACACCCGGTACGAACACGCATACACAGATGGGCGGCGCCGGCGGAAACAACGGCATGATTCTTCCCCTACCTACGGTGGCGGAGCCGCAGTACTCGGCGGCGAAGATATCTGTGTGGTGGGACATAGAGAACTGTCAGGTTCCCAAAGGTTCCGATCCCCATTCGATTGCTCAGAACATAACGTCGGCCTTGGTGAAGATGAATTATTGCGGTCCTGTATCTATTTCAGCTTACGGAGATACTAATCGGATTCCGGCAACTGTACAGCAAGCACTAAACAGCACCGGCATCGCCTTAAATCATGTACCTGCAGGTATATATACTTATTTGTGGACATGCATATATGATTTTTTTTTTGTGGAAGTGATAGAAATTGTGGCTTTTGTGATTTTAGTGATTCGATCGCAGTGAATTGTGGTCGAGTGTTTGATGATGATTTGATATGTAGTAAACTACTGCAAAAATCGATCTGATGCTGTGATTCTATGATCGAATTCTAATTTAAATTAGGAAATTTTAATTTTTGACTAGACTTGGTTGCTGTTAATTAGTAGTAGATCTCTTTTTATGTGTTTTTTCAGTCCTTAATTGTGTAGGGGTCTCCATTTTTAGCTTAATTCCGCACTGTAGTTCTTCTACTGATGAATATATCATCACTAATTTTTGGATTCTTTGTTTGTCTATATATCAGGCTTTTCTATAAAGTTAAACTTACTCTTTTTTTTGGTTGAAAATATCAATTATTTGAGAATTATTCTTTATTTTTTCGCGTGAATCCATATTTTTCTTAAGATGAGGTTGATACTCTTGTTTCATTTTGATGTTACTTTGTTTATGTCATACCTGGGGATGATTTTTGCCCTTACAAATCTGGGGAAATAAAGATGTGACCTTTCTTTTGATTTTATGATGTAAATGGTCGGTTTGACAAGTGTTCTTCAATTTTTGGCTAGAAACTTGAATTTCCTTTATCAGGAGTTTTGACGCAACTGATTTTATGATGAAATCATAAGTTGCATCATGCTCATTATTGCAGTTAATGAATTACCCCCTAATAGCAGTCTCGACATACCACCATTATATTTTTAATAAACATGTGATTTAGAGGAGACTAAAGTTTCAGTGGCGGCATGGAGAAATCCGCCATCTGCTAACGGCTTATCTGACAATTTTCTATTAGCGGCATAGTGTGATTTCCTATGAGGGACTGTTTTATCTTGTAGGTGATTATTTCCTATTTCTATATCTTTTAAATTGGATATTGTTTCTATATAAAAAATGGATTTCCATGTGATAGGTGCTAAAGATGCCAGCGACAAGAAAATTCTGGTAGACATGTTATTTTGGGCTGTGGACAATTCCGCACCCGCTAATTATTTGTTGATTTCTGGCGACCGAGACTTCTCGAATGCTCTCCATCAATTGCGCATGCGCAGGTATAATATTCTTCTAGCACAACCTCATAGAGCATCTGCACCTCTCCTTGCCGCTGCAAGGAGCGTATGGCTTTGGACAAGTCTTTTGGCTGGAGGACCACCAGTAACAAATGGTGAATCGTCTCCATTTGTGGATAATAGCTATGGTCATATATTCAATAATGACCAGTTACGTACTCCAGTGACCGAATCTTTTCAGATAAACCAACCTGTGGATACCGTTTATGAAAGTGCCCATTTGGGAAATCAGAGGTTCTCAAGCATGGGAAGGGGAACTGATGCCAAACATAAAGGGAAACAATTACGGAAAAATTTGAGTCAACCTAATATACTGAGAACTTCAGGCTCACCAGTAGGGTTTCAAGAAGATCATAACAGTGCAAATTCCCATCAACCGGGATATTCATACCCTAAGCAATTCAAGGGTTCTCAAGAGTTATCTGGTGCTTATAATCATAAAGCTTCCGTTGGTGGACCTATACCAAATTTCTTTCCTGGCAGTCCTGATTCTTCTTGGACCCATAATTCTAACTTTCAGAGCTCTTACCAAAATCAGCACTCACAGCCAGTTCGGCCAAGCAACCTCTCTATGCAATCTGCATCTGTGTTTCAACCAGGCAATTCATTTCCACCTAATCATCACACCAGACCTCATTTGATGCCTCCCAGATCGGATGCACCAAGCTTTTCGTCCGCTCCACTGTCAAATGTACCTGATATGGGTAAACTAAACATTTCAGAGTACCCCAGCAGAGATTACAAATCTTCAGTTTCTCAACCATGGAATGGAGGAGAGGTGAAACAAAATTCTATCATTGAGTCTCCAAATCAAGTAAACATAAATAGTCCACTAAAAGGACATATTGCACACAACTCATCTCCACTTTACCATGATACACAGAACAGACACCCAAGTGGTGCTCGAGAATTTTCACCACCACCTTCCTCAGCGATGGTTACAGCTAACATTTCTGGTAGTGGTGTATGGGGGACTCCAGGATGCCCGAAACCTTCTGAATATGTACAAGGTCTTATTGGAGTGATTTTACTTACCCTGAACTCCCTAAAAAGTGAGAAGATGATGCCGACCGAAGCAAATATAACTGATTGCATACGATATGGAGATCTCAGGCACCGCGATACTGATGTTAAGAAGGCCCTAGAGAATGCCATTGAGCAGCAGCTTGTAGTAAAGCAAAATTTAGGCGCTTTGCAGTTATATGTTGGTAAGAATGAGAAACTATGGAAGTGTGTGAACCCTATAGGTGGTAATCCTAAACAGTACTCTAAAGCAACATGGGACGAATTCCAAAAATTTCTAACATCTTCTGCTGGACGGTCAGAAATAGTAGCTTCCCAGTGCAGGTAAATTGATACTACTAGTTTGTGTCAAGTTATTAAGGCTTTTTTCTGATTTAACTGGACTGAGAACTTTGTTGTTGTACAGGTATGACGCAGCAACTATTATTAAGAATATGTGCTTAAAGGACCATGCTTTAGGCGACATACTTCAGATTTTGCACATGGCAATCAACCTAAAGAAGTGGATTGTACATCATCAGTCTGGCTGGCAGCCAGTTAACATCACTCTTGCAGAGACCATCCCTGATTCAGGGTGGTAGCCTCTACCAAGTTTGAAAGTCCTAGTTATGATTGGGAAAGGGGGGGCCTATAGGTAATTATGAGGTAAAAAATGGGATGCTGGTTGATTGGGATTGAGTACAGTTCAAAGGAGGCCTCTTCATTCCAATACTGAACTTGACGATAAAGTAGCTACCTTTGAAAGTTTAAGTGCGTTGAGATGGTTCATCTTCTTATCTATTTTTACTTCTTTTAGTTCTTTTTTTTGGGAACTCGAAAAGTGTTCCTTGGTCGGAGTCGGGTCAGATATCATACAACAAACTCGCTTAAGGCTGAAGAATTGTTAGTTACTTCGTTGAGCCGCTGGACTGAAATAAGATAAGAATATCTGGAGATCTTTATTCTCCTTTTCTGCTTCGATGGTTGTACGTGCTAAAAATATGGTACATTCCGTTTTGTTACCAATCTCAGTCTTTAACAACACATCAGGCTTACTTCTTTTGTTAGGTCTTGGCTTCTTCACTATGATCTTCCCAGTAATTTATATGAGCAAACTCTACTTCTATATCTGGTGGACGACACCTTTCATCTTCGGCGGGTGAGCTTCTAATTAATTGATTGGAATAGGACTGTGGTCTGGCTAATGCAGCATAGTTCCTCCTCAACATTGATAGTTGGTACTGCATGCTTTGGTTGTTGACTCGTCCATTTTCATTCTTCGGCCAAATATTTTGAATTATCTGGGGTTTACTTCAATTGCATGCTGTTAATCTCAGTCGTGGTAGAAATTATTCTGAGAAATATCGTACTTGATTTTGTTTGAGCATCATTTCCGGGGGTGCTGCAATAGTTTGCTGTCAATCTGAGTTGTGGTAGCAGTGTTTTCTGGGGAAAATCATACTTGCTTTTGTTTGAGCATCTAAAACTCTGAGATGGACATTTAAAATTGGACAAATGTGTTTATGGGTCTTATCAAGAAGATTAGCCGTCATTTGTTGGCCATGATAGTTTATGCAACTGGCAGTAAAGTGGGACTACATTGTGTTGTACCATGAAAATTAGTTTCTAGGGTTGATATCTGAATGAAAACGGGGATGGATTATGCTTACCGAGCTGAGAAACATAAGCTGAATAGTCATGCACAAGATAGAAAAAAGCAGCCAACAAAGATCCTAAATATCAAATTATGTCTACTTTCAAAACGGGCATGTTTCAGGTGGAATCTTATTCACTTTTGATCAAATTTCTTTACCAAGGAATATGAACGCGGCTGTTGGCTTTATGGTGAGCAGTCGCTATCTACAGAGCAATCAAGGTATGATGGTTGTGTAGGTGAGATTCTGCTGGTGTAAATGAAGACTGTTATTCCTTTCCTTTGTAGTGCAAGTTGCTTGTTTTATATTGTAATCCTAAGCAGCACTTGAAGTTTTATCTTATCATGCAAACACATTATAATAATGCATCAATCTAATTCTGTTAAGTTTTTTTGTGTTTTTATTTTTAGATTTGTCTCAGATTAGCTCTCTAGAGACCTATATGAACTTGATTATATTAAAATTTTGAGATTTTGCCCCAATTAAATTTAGTTTCAGCGGTAAGACTTTTTTTAGGGGTAAATCTAATGATAAGATTTTGGAGGACCACATGTTGCCTTGCAGATTTTGTTGTCGGTTGATGTTCCTCAAATTTATCAATACAGTTTAATCTGGCATCATGTCAAGGTTCTAATATCAGGCTCCAGTTGTTAAGGTTCTAATATATCAGGCTCCAGTTGTAATTTGCCTAAAGAGCAGTCGTTGTTTCTATTTAGGTACCTTTCTTACATACATATATACCTTTTTGTCTTGGGATGTTTTGTGTACCAGCATGGAATATATGCCCTTGCTTATATCATTTTGTTGGATATGATATGTATTTTTATTGGATTTGGATATTGGTATTACTTGGAATCTGTTTTGCTTTAGGAATTATCTTTTTCTAGTCGTACTCAATTTAATATTTTCTATTTTATTTGGTTATGAAATTTTTTATGACCTATAAATATAGGTGTTAGATTTTTTGGAGAAGAGATATTCAGAAACATTCTAATATTTTTCATAGTTTTCTCTTTATCTTGTATTCTTCAAATTTTATTTAGTGAATTTCTTTCGTCTTTCTTCGTGATTTTTTTCTCGATTTGGGTTTTACGTAAAATCTTGTGTTATTGTCTTCATCTTTTTGCGTTGATTTATTGTGTTTGTCAGTTTGTCATAACATACTGATATCAATAGTCTGGTTATTTTCTATCCATATTATGGCGTAGAGTTCGATTTTATCAACGAAATTTGATATTGACAAATTTGATGGAAATATTAGTTTCAGTTTTTAGTAAGTTCAGATGAATGGTGTTCTTACTCGGCAAGGCTTGAAGAAAGCCATTATAGGTAAGCCAATGAAGCCTGTAGATATGTCTAATACAGATTAGGAGACGCAAAAGGTTAGCAAGATGTCCGAGTCAGAATTAGAAATTATAGATGATATAGCACTTTCGACAATTTAGTTGTCTTTTGAATGATGTGTTGCAGGAGTTGTTAGTAGAAATTACAACTGTTGATTTTTGAAAGAAATTAAAGTCTCTATTTGACGAAGTCCCTCACCAATAGATTGAGATTTAAATGTCGTCTTTACATCTTGCATATAAGTTGCAAAATATTAATGTTAAAGATTGATGATGAATATCAAACTCTATTGTTGTTATCTCATTACCTTCTTCATATACACACTTTACAGATACTATATTTATGGTAGAGGAGACAGTAACTCAATTAAGGATGTTAAGACGAATCTTATGAGTAAATAAAAATTAGATTCTGGGATGACTTTTGAGAAAAGTGGCGATCAAGGTATTGGATTGTTTGCCAAAAGGAAGCAAGTTAAGATTAAGTTCAAAAAGTGGTAATACACACTATCGAAATTTCAGAATAACAGTTTCAACTGTAATTACTGTCATGCAAAAGGGCATATAAAACGTAATTGTTTGAAGGAAAAATAAAGAATAGAGAAGAGACGATCATGGTCAGATTAATAGTGGACAGAATATGTAGAACCAGCAGAATCAGGGGGCAATAAAGTCTGTTCAGACTAGTGTTACTGAGAATAGTGATGATCTTCTGTTAGTAGTCGATGACAAAGAAAAACTTGGCAGTGACTAGATTTTAGATTATGGGTTGTTCTTATCATTTGTGGCATACTCATGATTGGTTCTCCAAATATGAATCGTTTGATTGTGAAATTGTTTTGATGAGAAATAATTCTAAATGTAAAATAATTGGTATCGATACAAATAAAATTAAGATGCATGATGTCATAGATATGTTTCAGGTTTGAAGAAAAATCTCATATCTTTGGGTACACTAGATGAAAATGGGTGTAAGTACACAACTGAATGTGGAGTTATGAAGATTAGTAGAAGTTGTCTTGTTTTGATGAAAGGAATTAAGGGCGACACTATATATAAGTTGGAGGGTTCTATAGTTACATATTCGAATGCAATTTGTGCTTCAGTTACTGCAGACAACACTACCAGGTTGTGGCATAAACTTGGATCATACGAGTGAAAAAAAGCAGGATGCTTTGAGTAAGAGAGGTCTTTTGTCTGGACAAAAAAAATAGGAAAGTTGGACTTTTGTGAGCATTGTGTTTCGGGAAAGCAAAAACGAGTTGGTTTCAAGACTGTGGTTTATAGAACAAATGGGACTTTGGACTATATTCATTCAGACATTTAGGGATCTTCACGAGTTCCTACCAAAAGTAGTGGTGCACATTATCTGCTAACTTTCATTGATGATTATTTCATAAAGGTTTTGGTCTACGTTTTGAAACATAAAAATGACGTTTTTGTGACTTTTAAATAAAGAAAGACTTTGTTTGAGAAGCCGACATGAAAGCAGATTTAGAGGTTCAGATCAGATAATGTCCTTGAGTTTTGTGAGACTGAGTTCTGCAAAAATGAAGAAATTGTTAGGCATCGTACAATTGTGAAGACACCGCAACAAAATGAAGTTGTAGAACGGATGAACATAACCTTGATAGAGAAGGTCAAGTGCATGTTGTTAAATGCATGTTTGGGCAAATAATTTTGGACAGAAGCAGTTAACACATCTCCTTTCATGGTTAATCATTCTCCTTATACAGTTATAGAATGTAAGACCCTTGAAGAGGTTTGGTCAGGTAATACTGTAAATTATTCATTTCTTAGGATGTTTGGTTGTTCTGCATATGCACATGTGAATGAGGGAAAACTCAAACCTAGAGCTAAGAAATGCATCTTTCTTGGTTATGGTTATGGTGTAAAGGGTTATAGATTTTGGTGTGCTGATCAAAAGTTAACAAATGTCATCATTAGCAGAGATGTTACTTTTGATGAGTTGCTTCATAAGAACAAGGAATCATTTGTTCATTGTATTGATAGTTCTGATAATGTTGGTCAGAAGGTGGAGTTTGAAGTAACTTCTCTTCAGGTTCAAAAATCACAACAGAGTTCAGATCATGTGCAGTTGAGAATATAGTTTCAAAAGAGGAATGTTTGGACAATCAAATATAATCTCACTAGAGACAGAGCAAAGATGATAGTGCGACCACCACAAAAATATGAGTATTCAGTTTATGTTGCTTATGCCTTGTCAGTTGTTGAGGTAGTTGAGTATAGTGACCCTATGACTTATAAAGATGTTGTTTGCTTGAATGATTCAGAAAAATAGTTGTTTGTTATGAATGAGGAGATGAAATCTCTTTAGAAAAATTAGACTTGAGAGCTTGTGATACCACATAATGGTAAGAAAATTATGGGTTGCAAATGAATATTAAAAAAAAGGCATCCCAGGAGTTGAAGACGCTAGGTACAAGGTTTGATTAATAGCTAAGATATTCAGTTAAGTCGAGGGAATTGACTTTAATGATGTGTTTCACTAGTTATGAAACACAGTTCTATTCGAGTATTACTTGGTTTGGTTGTTATGCATGATTTGGAGTTGGAACAACTCGGTGTGAAAATAACTTTCTTGCATGACGAACTTGCAAAAAAGATTTATATGGCTATTACAGAGGTTGTTAAGGAAGCTATTTGGTTGCGAGTCTTGTTTAGAAAGATCAACATGGATCATGGAGTTACTATTGTCCATTATGATAGTCAGAGTGTAATACACTTGACTAAGGATCAGATTTATCATGAAAGGACGAAGTATATTGATGTCAAATATCATTTTGTTCAAGACATTGTTGAAGACAGTGTCATTAAGATCTTGAAAATTGATATTATAGACTATTCAGCTGACATTTTAACGAAGTAGTTACCACGTACCAAGTTCGAACATTGCTTGGACTTGGTTAGTGTTCGATGCACTTGAGTTGTGCATTTGAGAATAGGAGAAAGTTCATTATTTGTGTTATATTTGGAGAATTCAAGTCAATGTGAAGATTTGTTGGGTATGACATGAATGCTTATTAGATTTGGATTTAGGTATTATCTAGAATTTATTTTGGTTTAGGAATGTTATTTTTTCTAGTCATACTCAATTTAGTATTTTCTTTCCTATTTGGTTATGTAATTTTCTGACCTATAAATATAGGTGTTAAGTTTTTTGAAGAAGAGAGATTCAAAAACATTCTAATAATTCTCATAGTTCTCTCTTTATCTTGTATTTTTCATATTTTTATTTAATGAATTTTTTCTGTCTTTCTTCGTATTTTTTTCCCGATTTAAATTTTTACGTAAAATCTTATATTATTGTCTTTAAATTTCCATGTTAATTTATTGTGTTTATTATAATTTATCGGAACACATTTCAATAACTGCCCAAAAGGGATTTAATACTACCTTTTTAATCTAAAGTAAGTACATGATAACCAATAAGTGCAAGCAAATGTATTATATCAATAGATTCTTGTAAGATTTTACAAGTAAATGACTTGAGTTTGACCTGTCGGGTTGAAGTATAATCCATCTAAGTGTGAATGCTTGGATAACATATAAAAGTTCAAAACATTTATAATCTATTGTCATAATCCCATGTGTGGAGATCAAAACCTAATGCCTAGATATTGTTCGTTTATTTATAATAATAAAATATAACTTATTTTGAATCTTTTCATTTGGAAAAACACAACAACGGTTCAGGTTTCATCTCAATTTTTCTAACTTAATCTAGAGGCTCATATTTTATCTCAGACTAAAACAATCCCGCCCAAATCAAACTTCCCCTACATGCTACCCCTCCCAAATCAAACTAAGCCCTACACGCCCAAATCTTTTCTTCTCTATCTCTATCTCTTCTCTCTGTGGAATTTAGAGAAATGAATAGCGGGAGCACTTTCGCCGGAGGAGGGAGAGGTTGGTCATTGCCGTCGACAACATTCGTATCGTCATCATGAAAACTCAACACGGACCCAGCTCCCGATTCCTCTGCTGCCCCCCAGGTTTAATCGCAACTCTCATTCATTCTAGATGTGATTGTTTATTCAATTTTATGAAGCGGGTCTTGTGATTTATGGAGTTTGTTAGTTTATTGTGTAAATTTTTTTTTGGCTAATTCAACTCTTTTTGTAATACGAAGAGAATATAATATTGTATGTTTGGTTTTAATCTGTTGTTCGCTAAACTGTTTGCAAAAATGGCCAAGTGCGTTGAACCAAGTGAACGTGGGTGTACCACTTGTTTGAACTCTGAATCACACACTCATCCCATTCACCAGTGAAAATTGAAATGATGGTTTATTACATGTTAGTTTAGTTCCATATTTTGTTGATTTAGTAATTATGTCCTTTTTCATCATTTTTATTTTAAAACTAATTGCTCATTCCTCATTTTTGTGAACTTAGTTCCATTTTTCTTAAATCATTTTGAAATTGTTGTCCATCATAGTTGAGGACTTCTTAACCCTGTGTGTTACCTATGGCTTTTCTTTCAAGAATCTTGGCTCCAATCTTATACTGTATTTTGTATTTCTTCCTCTACATTTTATATGATAAGAGGGCTATGGATTCAAAATATCTTTCCACAATGTTAATCCAATATATTGCTATGGTTTGTAGGAGTCATCAAACTGACTAGTAGCATAAAACTTATCCCTTTTAATTTTGATGGGTGCCTCAAATCCATAATAAAGTGCTACATAAAATATTGTTTTTAGATTTTAGGCAAATGCTCTTACAAATGTATACACAACACATCACAAGTACGTGAGATAGGGTGGCAATGTTGGTCATCTCTGTGCGCAAAAACTAATAAATAATGACACAGAATTTGTCATTGGAACTATTTGAGATGAACACAAAGTATCAAATTTGACTTCGCCAAACAAAGCTAGAATCCATAACCATAAAGTATGTTCTTCATAATCTCTACATACGAGTACTAGGCATTGAACTAAAATTGACTATTGTCTATCAGATACAACTCACAGAGACAATGCCATAAGCCTCTGAGTCACCTGCAATTACATAAAACACTTTACGAGAACAAAATTACGCACCTTGGTTTCATCAACTCATTCCTTTAATATTCCCAAGAAATCAAATCATTGTTGTGAGCCAACATTCCCATCTCTAGCATGATTGTTATGCATATACTGCGGTTGCTCCCCATTCAAAACAGCAACAGGTTCCACTTTCAAAACTGGAAGCAAGCCACTGCTCACTCTCTCAGTTTGTGCAGAGCTATTATTCAAATGCTGACCGAAATCACCGTATTTCTCCTTTTCATCTCCGGTACCATTATTCAGATCACCATTAACACCCAAAACTCCAATTTCTGACTTGACCCTTTCTAGTCTCGCTTTCTCCTTCAATTCCACAACATTAAAAGCCGCCAAAACCGCACTAGAATTATCTAATCTATCCATTCTATTCCGATCACCAAACAAATTCTTTCCCCCCACATTCCCAACAATGCTGCTCGCAATTGCATTTCTATAATTACCAGAACCCAAATCCTTCTTCGATTTCTCCGTAGCTTCAGTGCAGGCCAAGTGTTCCATGGCCTCCTTCGCCCTTTGCCTCGAAATAGCCGCTTCTTTGGCCCTCCGCTCTGCCTCAACCTTGGCCGCCGCTGCCGCCTTATTCATGATACCGGCGGCAATTTTCGCCGCCGCGAGTAAAACCCTAGCAGCCTTTTTATCGATTTCTTGACATCCTTCTTGGTCTTTTGAATCTTTTACGACGAAGATTGGAGAATTAGGGTTACTGCAAAGGGGGCAATTGTAGGGTTTATTGGGGGCTGGACCGACGCAGGAGATGTGGGAGGAGGAGTAACATTTGAAGCAGGAGACGGCGTCGTTTGACGGAAGGGGGATGAGAGTGGTGGGAGATTCGTAGACGACAAAGCAAGTGGGGCAGAAGGAATGGGGGTGGAGGCGGAGGAGGCAGTTGGTGCATAGGCGGCGAAAGATTCCACGGTGGTGGACGTGGTGGAGGAACCGCCGTTCCTTGAGGCCGCAGTGGCCGCAGGTGCCGCCGGCTGTGATTGAAGTGGAGGTGGAGGAGCCTTGTTGTTTCATCAGCATTATTAGGTTTGAATGGAAAGATGAAACATTTGGTAAAGAGGGAATGGGAATTGAAATTGAAAGCTAATTTAGGGCTTATAAGATCACAATTCATTCATAAGATATAATAGATGTGGAAAAATAAATTTAAAAAATTGGGGTTTTATAAGTGCAGTAATATTTCTAGCTCATAATTTATTCAAAATACAAACATGCATGATATAGATTTTGTTGAATTATTATTTGCAATGCAATGCTGAAAATATTACTGTCCCTTTTATAAATATATATTAAAATTTTTAAAATAAAAATGTTAAAATAATGTTATACGCACACTATAATATAGTTACGCACTAAAATATTTTTATAATGTGATATTAATTTTGATCAATTGATCCGATACGATGTTTTATTAATGCATTGCAAGGTAATTTTTTTCTTTACGTGTCAGTATTGTATTGGTCAATTAATCAACTTATAATGAAGTTAACTTCATGGTAACTGAATCCAAAATATACATACATATATTATTATTGTCGCTCAAAAAAAAAATCATTATTGTGTTCTTATACTTCAACTTTCTCTCATTTCACCAACCTTTTCTCTTTTTAATTATAGTTTTCAAATTTTTATCTCTTTCACTACAAATCATAAATTATAATTGATAAAAAAAACTCTCAAAAAGATATGTATTCTCCATATATATTAATTTAATTAAAATAGTCATGATTGCAATTAAAGGCCAAAATAGTGTTTCAAATAAAGAATTTTGACTGTAATTATGGACAGTATTCAAACATATTAACAAATAGAAAATAATATACATACGAAATTGGATTGAAAGTGTATGCGATAAGATAAAATAAATTAAAATAAGACTACTCTTAATTCTTACATATATATACACATACGTCGCAATCATAATTCAGCTGAACACATTCGCGATGTATAGTAGAACTCTTAACAAATTATTTTATTTGAAAATGTGTTTCGAAGCTTCTCATGATATATAAATTAACAATTAATAATTATAATATTTATTGTTTCATAATTTCTAAAGAATCATCTAAGTTCTGCGGTCCACGACTTTCAAAAGTTAATAATGTACTTATAAGTTGGGACGAAGGTAGTTTATTTTTTGTTGGGTGATGCTTGTATTTCATGGTAGTTATACTATACTATAATAATAAATGATGTTTGTAGCAGGTAATAATGATTTATATATATATATATATATATATATATATATATATATATATATATATAAAATTATTATTGACAAATCAATAATACAAATGTTGAATGATGAAATTTACTTCTTGTTTCCCAACTTTAAAGCACCTTGGCATGCTAGAAGCCTTAGAATTCTCAAAGGTATACTCTACTGCATGATGAGAGAGAGAGAGAGAGAAGCCAGGGAAGAGGCAGTGCATAGAATGGGCAGCAACACCAGAATACAAGTGTTGAATGGTCCATCTCATGCTCCGTCTCGTCCCTGTCTTTCCTCTCTCATTGGCTACCTTTACAGATGCAAGGCAAAGATATTGTGCCAACATCTTCTGCAAACAATTGTAGCGCCGCCACCAGCTGCCGCGGTCCACCACCACAATGAGATCTCCGACCCTTGTGAGGTATAATTTTGTTGTATATTACTCTAATGTTATTGTCCTGCAAAACAGTACATATATAGCAGAAAAATGGTAGTACACATGCCAGTACCAGAAACAATAGTTTAAAGTTTAATTTGCCTTAACGAACTGTACTACCCATCTTATATACGATAGTGTACTATAACAAGTACTATAATTAGGTGAGTCTTAAACAAACAGTGGGGTACAAGGAAAACCTTTCCCTTGACTTTTTAATACTTTGGTACAACCACCTACGCAAGTATATGAATAAAAATTCAATCAATTACCTAAGGGAGGAAAAAGATTAGTGAACATAGCTGTATACATAACATATGAAAGGGTAATTAGTATATCTGTAGTACCCCTACAAATAGTAACACAAGGAAAGCCGGGAATTCTCATGCATGCTAGTGTGAGAGATAGAGAGAGAGGAACAAGAAAACTATAAAGGAAGAAATAGGAGGAACACCAGCAGATCCATAATCATCAAAAGCTCTTTCCATCATACAAGCAAAGCAACGAGCTCATCCTTGTTATTTACCTCATCTACGCCTACTTTCCTAAGATTATTTCTAAATATTATTCACTGGCAATAATTTGAAGCAAAAAGAACAAATTAGAAACACTCTCGAAGAGGCAAAAGGCTAGAAAAACTTTCATAGTAGTACACAAATTCCAACCAGAAGATTCCCACTGAAGTGCATGTTTTGGTAGAGCCCAATTAAAGCAGTCCTGAAAGCAGACGACGAAACTCAAATAATTACTTCAATAGCATCAAAATATTTTATGTAACTGATCTAAAACAAAGCTAAAGCACGTGTAAAACCAGTAAGCCTCATCTAGGTATTGTCGGCTGTTGCACAAAAAATTAGACGTTTTAAATATAAACATACTAATAGCACATCTATACATTGTCATTTAAGGGTAGAAAAACTAATGTTAGACAAGTGTGCTTGGTAAATTTTCTGGCTAGATCACAGGACTTAGTTGGGACATAATCTCGCAGGTTTTATTGATATTTTGAACCCACTTCCTGAATGAAACTCCCTTTATCAAGAAAAAAATGAGTCCTATTTTCTCCAATTGTAATTTCCATTGAAATGGTACCTATTCTTCTCTTTTTCTCCCTGACCCTGACAGAACAATAATTAAATTCTAGCTGTGCAGAGAAATAACAGAGAACTAAACGTGCCAAACTAACGCAGGAAGCATTTTTTGTTTGCTACTTGAGTTTCAGTATTCCAGCCATTGGATCTTAACTAGCCATTTCCAATTCTAAAATTCCTCTTTTTTTTTAATAAAGCACAATTAATTTGTAGTAGAAAGAAGGACAAAAGAAGAACACCCAAAAAGAAATATTATGAATTTAAACCATGTTCACTTGAGAAAAAGGATATTTAGCTACAACTCATGCTTATCAAGATGTGTACATAAGCCAACTCCTTTCTCAACGAATTCTTAAAAACAAATTTCGCATATCTTGTAACAAATTTCACAGGAAAATGAATCAGAATCTTTATAAAACAGGCATGAAGAACTATTTTAAAAAAAATTATTCTTTTGCAGCACGACTGCACGACGCATTCATAACTTAGATTTTTTAACATCAATACAGCATCTCCTAACTACTATATACCCTACTGACTGAAATTGATCATATATATTGTAACGGAGGGAGTAAAATTTAATTGGCATATCAATATTTCATAGATCTATATAAACAATTAGAAGCTGGTCACTGGCATTCAAATAGTTGTCAAGCCCTACCAGTGTGTAAAGAAGAGTGAACAAGCAACCTCAACACAGGGACCAACAAATTGACAAGTAAACTTACACAACATCAAAACTAGCAAAGCATGTATTTTCACTTGGAGCGTGATATCATGTTTTTCACGAACACCAAATAGAAGTACGTGTCTGATGAGAAAGTGATGCAATTTATCCATGGAGCGGAAATAGTTATAGTAGAAAGTTGAGAGCTGAAAAACATCTCAAATTATACACTTACTCAGTTTAACACTCCAATGAATCTTTGCAAGTTAACTTGTTGTGCCCAGTACCCTTGCATCTGCTGCATTGGAGTTGACGTTTAGCTAACTCTTTTGAGCCAAGTTTCTTGGTAGTGGGCCGGCCAGGAGGGCGACGAGTTGGAGGAGGGGTTACAGTTACTGATACTGCACCCTGAGAGAAATCATTCACGGGCCTATCAACATTCGTGATAGGATGTACAGACTCAGAATACGTTAACCTGTAGTTTTCAGTGGTGAAGTATCTAGCGCAATAATCATATGGATCACGATCAAGGCAACCCATAATGGCAATTGCATGGCAACAAGGCAACCCAGTAAGCTGCCATCCTTTACAACTACATGCACAGTTATCAAGGTCAACAACTTCAGTGGTGTCGCCACGAACCTCAAAGCTGTTACCAGCTGAAATTAATAGTTGAAGTGAACCAACTTTAACACTCTCCTTTCCTAGTTGTTCCCCCATAGACGGAGTTAGCCTCGTTAGCCATTGATTGGATTCTGCCCTTCGGGTATAAATTACGTCCATAATCTTACCCCGTATAGCATCAACCATCTGAGTTATTGGTAATTCATGTGCATCTGATGCCCAACTGTAGAACAGCTCCCCAAATTTTGATGTCAGATGGTTATACCTTGCTCCAAGGAAGAATGCATTTGCCCAATGCGTAGGTTCACTTTGCATAACCCAGTTGTAAGCTTCAGGTGAAATAATTTTGATGCGTTCAACACATCTTTGGAATCCCTCAGGCTTAGGTGCATAAGCTGCAGCAAACAAATCTTCAACCATGAGACGCTTAACCTCATGAGAGAACTGGCCTTTCAAATCTCTTATAAATTGCTCTGAAAGGTAATGCAGACAGTATCCATGGTACACATCCTCCTCCTGAAATATGTCCATAATTGACTCCTTCAGCCCCTTCTCTTTATCTGCCACGAGCGTAATACCACAACATGTTGATAATGCAGATTTGAGTTGTACTAGAAACCAATGCCAGTTATCATCGGTTTCTGTGTCTACTACAGCAAAAGCAACAGGGAAAGGACCATCATTCCCATCAGCAGCAGTTGCAGCCAACAACATTCCTTGGTACTTTGAATTTAAGGGTACACTATCAAGGAAAAGAAGAGGCCGGCAGCCTTGTTGAAAACCACATACTGAGGCATGAAATGATACAAAGAGGCGATGAAAGCTAGAGTCATCCTTAGTGGTAAAAGTAGCGAGGCTACCAGGGTTTGTCTCCATGATCATCTCACAGTAAACTGGTAGCTGACCATATGCCTCTTTATAGGAACCCTGAAGCTGCTCCTTAGCAATTTCTTTCCCACGCCAAGCCTGAAAGTAGTTGAGTTGAATACCATAATCCTTTTTTATGTCATGAACAATATCCTTGGGTTTATAATTTGGAAAAACCTTCAACTTCTCCTTAATGATACCAGCCACCCAACTTCTTGTTGCCTGATTCCCTGTAGTTACAACAGTCCCTTCACATGTATGTGTTGAATCCATTTTCTTAATACATATTAATTGGGTGGTTGACAACCTTGATGCATGGATCCTCCATGGACAACCTTCAGCTTTGCACTTAACAGTCACTCGGTGACTATCATTCTTCTTATACCTAAAAGCAAACTGATGTGCAATAGCATATTTGCGCAAGGCCTCACGAAATTCATGTACACTATTAAACCTTTGGCCCACACCAGTTATGTTGTGCTGCCATTGCTGTGCAGCTTTCACATGCTTTTCATCACTGTAAGCTGTTAGAGGGAAATGGAGAGGCACGTCAGTGGGTATGTCGATAAAGGCATCACCATTGGTGGAATCATCTACAACATCAAAATTGGCATCAAGCAGGAGATCAGGCTCGCTTGTGTCATCGACAACATCATCCCCAACACTTGGAGGAGCATCAACTAGGACCCCAGCTTCTGACAAACTCGTCCTGCTTGACCTGCAAGATCATACATGTTCCAAATGTCTCACCCCCAAAAGATAACAATCAACTATAGCACAAGACAGCATGAACACTACCTACTGGCAGGCATGTTAGAGACATCTGGGGCGACAACTTCTTCTGTCATAACATATATGTCAGTGGTGCTGCAGTCACCATGGAATTTGATCATGCGTTTGAGATCTTTGTCACTGGAGATTGAAATAAGTGTCTTTCTATTTCCCAGGAGGAAATATTTGATAGACATGGTACTAATACTGCAGTTAAACATCTCTGCTACCTCCATCTTGAAAACATTAAATGTCATTTCATCATCAATTTCCATAGCATGAGCATCCCCACCTTTGTAGGACAGTGTACCATCCTTGTCTGTCTCAAACTCACCACCCAACTGACAGATTGCTATAATTTTCTTCCCAGACATGACCTAAATCATATTTTAATAATTTAACTGTCAAAGATAACTTCTTTTATCTACTAAAATGTCAAAAGATAACTGTTTTATTTTAAACAGAGTAGAACCCTTTAATTTTTGGTCAGGTGGTAATTCTAAAATTCAAACACAAAAAACTTTATTCCAAAGGAGGGCGAAAAATACTAAATACATATTTCTCAAAATTATGGTGCGCAAAGTTATATATTTACACTTATTCTTATTTTCTAAAATAATTAATATTTTTAATATTAGTAAATAATTCCTCCAAAAATCAAGGTGGGCAATTGCTCATCTTCCTCATAAGTTGCATCTGCCCCTGAATTTGTAATAGTAAGGATTAAGGAATGATCCCCATTAGTCTTCACTATTTCCTTTTTAGATATTTTAAATAATGCGTCCTAGATTAATTATAACATTTTGAAAGGGGGAAAAATTATACCTACTTCTGTCAAAAGAGGTATTGACATAGAAGGATAGAAAGATGGAAGGATGGAGCTAATGGTCGTCCAATGGACCCATCCATCCTCTTAAAACTCTTTGGTAAAATATATTTTTAGTATTTTTTTATATCCAAGTTTATCATATATGTACATGAAAAATAACTTCTTCAAATAAAGCATTTTTTCCCAAATAAGGCATAACTCATTCAACGCCACACACACACATACTCTTTTTCTGTGAAGAACCCGTTTCAGTATACTAGCACATGAACACCATTGAAGTGTCACTATTTAAACTTTAAAACCAAAGTATAGTCTATACATACAAAATGGGAGAAAACAAAATCAAAAACTCCTTTTGAAGTTTCATAGTCTTCAAAAGCAATTCAATCAGTGCCCAATACAATACAAAAAACATTATATTTCATTTATCGACACTAACACACAATCATATAGGGAGTAATGGAGCATAAGATCACTGTAATGAGCAAATCAACAAAACCCAGAAAGAGAAAAAATAAAAATCATCAAATAGCCCTAAAACAGTACAAATTATTCCCCTAAATATATAGGAGAAAGAGAAATAAATTGAAAGTTCATACCTTTAATTAGAAACCGATTGTGGGTATTGTCGATTTTGGGAATCACTGGTCGGAACAACAGCGAACGGACTGATGTTCCCAGTTCTGGGAAAATGAAGATTTATGTAACTGTTCCGGGATGCCTTCGACCGCCCAATCATTATTTTAGTATTTTTATTTTGGGGGTAGTATGACATTTATTCACCTTTTTAGCAGCTATTAACGGATTTATCAATTATCAATATTTCCTTTTCCCCCTTTCCTTTTATAGTACATTACTAGTCGGGAGCATGGTTTTTAGACTCGAATCGATTATCCAATCCGAGAAAATATCGAGTGGATTGATATAGTGATGTCAGTAATATATAAATATATATTATTAGTAATTAATAAAATTTTAAAAAAATTAATTTTTTATGAATTAAAATATTTGAGTTACAATATTATTAAAAGTGGTTAATTTTAATATTAAACATTTTTTTAATAAAAAAAATTAAATTAAAAAACGGGTCAATCGAGTCTACTAACCAATTTTATCAGTTGAACCACCAGTTCGACCAGTGGTCAATCAGGTCAACTAATTTTTGACCAAAATCGGTTAAATGGTCTAAACTAGACCAGAGTGTTGATTGATTTCAATTTTTATCGATTTCGTCTGTCCGATTCGATTTTTAAAACCATGGTCGGGAGTTGCATGTATAATTCATATTTATGTCTAATTAATTTTAAATTTTAATTTAAATAATAAATCTAAATATTATTTAAGTTTAAGGACACAATATAAAAACTTTTAGATTTGAGGACTAAATTTTGAAGAAAAAAAATCATTGGTCTGCCTAGAGACCGAGCAGTGGTATGCTGTATGTGACACATTATGTGTGTAGTTAAAAATAAAATAATTGAATAAAACCTAAGATGTGAAAAGATAGGGAGAAAAAGGAGGAAAAATTAACTTTTGGTGTCTACTCTGAAATTAGACTTAAAAGTTGGTACCCAAATCTAAAAAAGTTTTAACTCTTTCCCCCCTGTTGTCTAACTTTTGAAAGGCAAAAATGGAGATAAGATGTTTTTTTGGGCCGTGGGGTTTAAATCAAAGTCAGTAGGTCATATTTCATTGCAAGTTATGATTTAAAAACTTAAAAGAGTCATCTACAAAAGGTTAGTGGAGTCCATAAAAAATATTATTTTCTGCTCAAATGCAAACCGCAATGATTTTGGGGTTGGGATGAAAGTTGAAGCTACGACAGTGGTCACATTTTCCTTGTATTAAACATACTTGTTCGGGAGGTAGGTAGGTAGGTAACAAATGGGTAAATGAGAATAGAAGTAACAATGATTTGAAGCTGTGCAAGGCAAATTGAAAATCAAATTTTGTAAAACTAAAAGTAAAAGTAGGAGGTGTGAGCAATTAGGATGGAGATACAACAACAAATTCTAAATCAACTATGAAAGGGACACAACTTTCATGAGCTTGAGGGAGAATAAAAAAAACTGGAAACCAGATGTTACATCATGATGAGGTGTTGTAACATACATATGACATTGGCAAAACATAACCATCATCAAACTACTTGCAACAAACACTACAAATAAGAAGATGCTTCTACCAAGTCCACCAACACCACCTCAAGCAAGAAGAGCATATAAAATTGCACTCTCCATGATGGCCAAATGGTTCATAAGGTAGGATTTTGTTGGGAAAATCATATTAGAGAGATAAGATCATGTCTTCTTGAGATCCAAGAAATGTCTTGATTTCATACACTTCTTTAGAAGCTCTGCCGTCCCGAAGTTAGGAAAGCTGCTGAAGCATTTACTATTATTTCATCACGAGTACTAAAAAGCCTGTTGAGTTAAATGAAGAGAAAGCAGGAGATCAAAAAATTAGAGCAAATAACTCACAAGGATATTTCCAACTGTCATAACAATATCTTATTACTATTATTCTCAAGTTCCACACTATACACACTGAAGGTAACAAGTTGCAACTGAAGCTACCGTTGTTCACTCGCCTGCACATCCATAATATGCTGACTAATATGATTGAGATCAAGGATTTTTAATTTATTTTTTGAAAAGTAGTAATCAAGGAATTTCTTCTTCTTCTTCTTGTTTTGGATAAGTAAATAAATAAAATAAATTAAGATAGCATGTTTGACTACTAAAGCAAGAAATACCAGATAACTCCATTACAATCTCTATAGTTAATCTGACTGTACACTTAACCTTTATCCCAGAAAGCATGATCTCAAGTGGAACCTGTACCCACAAACAGGGGCGGATCCAGCCCATTAGTTCAGTGGGGTCAATTTTTTAAAAACAAAAATTTATTAAAAAAATAAAATACAATAAAATAAAGGCGCCAGAATGCGAGGAATATTTCAAATAATTGTGTGAGCTATCATATAAAATTGATATTATTTTATGTAATTGAATACACTTCGAATCCTCGATCTTATGTTATATATAAAATGATATTTTATAATTTTTTAAAACACTGTTATTATAAGAGACACTTCTTGTGTTCTCTAAAATAAATTACAAAACTAAATAATATTGTTAAAATATTATTTATAATAACATTTTTCGAGATTTCATTGTTTGAAACTATCGTAATGATAGTCTCATTTCAATAGCTACAAAAATATCATGTTCAATGTAAGTTACTAAACAATATAAAAGAGTGGAGTGTTTGTGTTAGTAGAAATTTAAGACATTTAATAGTCTTTTAATCTAAATTTTTTATTTTCACTAAACACTTTATAAAATTAAAATCAAATTAAAATTTGAAAATTGAAAATTGACTCCCAAAAATTGAGTGGGGTAAACACATGATTTCTCAAAAAGTAGGGTACAGACACATTGGGATACATTTTCCTAACAGCGTCCTACACAAAAATAATATGTTTAAAGTCGGGATAGGACTCAAATTTCTAGAATGAGTGAAGATTAAAAAGTTGCTACCATTATATACAAAATTTTTGTATTGCAGTTGTCTTGAAAAGAATCTGAACATCATGGGGCTTTTTTTATTTTTGGTGGTTAATTACTAATATTATAATTTGCAGAAGAATATATAAAAAGAAAAAACAATAAGTTTCCCTAAATAAAAAGGACTCTTGGACTCGTTCAGTTCAGTAGATGACCAAATGAGAAAGACCCTCTCCATATGGAAAGGAGCCGAACAAAATTTGCTTGGATATGACCAAAATTAACTTGGCAAGAGTAAAAGACCTTGCTGCTCTTCAATTTCCCCACAAAATAAATTTTTTAATAAACTACAAATTGCCAACTAGCTTAATTTTAAAAGTTTTCATTTTGACCCACACAGCGCGTACTCCAACACGTCTCAAGCTAAGAAATAAGATAAATTATGACATGAGATTTACATTCCCTACACGCATATGTATTCAATAGTCGATATATGTCTGATTCAATTCCCTGGCATAAGAGTGTGAACACTCTCCTAGGCTCGTAGCTTTTTTGCAGGAAGGCCAGATAAGGAACCCCTCCCACACTCTGAAATATGGCTATGACTGTAATAACCCGAGATTTTCTATATAAAATAAAAAAGAAATTTTGCGTATAAATTTTTTTTTTTATTTATTGAATGACAAGAATAAGTGTCTAGTATGTGAACGATAAATGCGAATATATTTATTACTTGAAAAATTAGAAATAATTTTGGAATTATTAATTACCACAAATTATATTGTTATGGTAATTAATTTCTGTAAGCCGAAATATTTTTATTAATTATTTTCCTTGATAACATGATTGAAAATAATATATGAAGTGATAATTAGAATTATATAATAAATATTTTATTATATGATTTGTTCGTAATATTTAAGTTAATTATTTTAACTTGATTATTGATGTTGTGTAAGAAAGAGAGAATTCGATATGAGATCCAAACCTCGGATTGGGATTGTGATCAAGAGATGAGAATAATAATATTATATTATTTATATAATGATTTTACAAAGACTATAAATATGTACTGTATGTATGTGCGACAGATAATGTTGAGCAATTACTACCAATTAGGTCATAAAGATAAGATCGTCGTCAGAAACCCTAATTATTAAACTCGCTTATGAGATACGACCGAGTAGTGATTGTGTATATGAAGTTACTGTATATAAGGATGTCGGTAATTAGAAGAAACCCTAATTACTATTTTTACGCCGATAATTAGGAAAAACCCTAATTATTGCATGAATAACCCTAACCCATTGAAGTTAGAAATCAGAATGACCGTGTTAGTAATATACACGTATAATTAGAGAACCCTAATGGTCAATTAGAAACCCTAATTGATGACGCTAAGAAACCCTAATTATATAACCCTAAATTTTCAATCGAAAACCCTAATTTTAAATTACCGGGTTTAATTTCGATGTTATTGTATAAAGTTTTAATTTACCAAAGGATAGAAGTAATTGGTAAATGATAAAAATTACCATCTAGTGATTAAATATTATATTTAATTGCCTATGTACAAGAATGCCCTTGAAATTATATGCTAAATTACCAAAATACCCTTTTATCCATTTTAGTGTATTATTAGTAGCATTGTTGCTAGAATCTTTGCAAAAGCTAGCCAACCACCACCTTCTAGAATTCCTCATGCTACTATGCTATTACACCATCAATTATCAAGCTCCTAACATGATTGAATTCAATCAATTCTATAAATTAAGGAGAGATTAAGCATATTATGTACACTAATATTATAGCAAGCTTCTAGCTATACTCTCAACCTCTTAGCTCCCAAAACCACTTGCCCATACACTCCTAAGCACAAATTTCACGATCACAAGCATCAAAAAATGTAAGATCAAAGTCAAAATCAAGAAATCAAAGTGAGAAAGGTATAAAACACTAAAGCTTAGAAATCCTTTGATTCTATGTTATTTGTTGCAATTGATTGTTTAAAGTTGTGTAATAGGATGTTAATTGATGATATGGGTTGATAAATCAAAGACCCATAACATCAAAGTACACGAATTTGAAGATTTAAGAAATCTGAAAATTTTCATTTCGTGATTTTTTCAACAAATGTCGAGCTTATAGATCTTTGATCGATCATGCTTTTTGTTGTTTTTAAGTTATGTGTAGCTTGTTATGTGGTCTTTAATCTGCAAAAAAAATCGTAGTCATAGATATTGTAGATCACAAGTTATTCATGGTCAAAACCCGCTGACCAAAAATCGCTCAAGAACACGAACCCAAATTTTTGAACGCTTTTCCGTGGTGGACTTTAACCTACCATTTCCAGCTAGATCTTTTGTTGTTATATGTATGTTAAGTGTTATAGTTGTAGTCCTACATGTTGTTCTACACACTCGCAATTGATAGATCACACAAACATTACACGATCATCAAGTTATAGAGGTCCAAAGTAATTTTATTTAATCGTTTTTCATTTCTCGGACAAACCGAAATGAAGAACAAATGTCCGATAAATACTTTTGATGGCTTAGATCTCTTATTTTGTGCATTATATGGATATGATTATTGTTGTATCTTGTAGTCTTGTATTTCACAAAGATCTAACCAAGAATATTGCCGTAAACATTACATGTGAAGAATTAAATCCGGTTAAACCAGTACCTTAGCCTCCCTAATCAATTCTCGGGTTCAAATTTGAAGAACAACTATACGATTGGCTCCTGTCAGCTATAGGCCCTTTTTAATGACAGATTTGAATTATTTTAAAATTTTCAATTTCGAAATTCAAAATGATTTAAAAATTAGAAAAATTAGATTTTAATTATTAAAATACTTATTAAATTTCAAAAATTATTTTAAAGTCCTAAAATAGTTTTAATTATTTTGAGTATATTTCATAAATATTTAATATTTTTGGAATATAAAGGTATTTATTTATTTAATTATAATATTAAATAAATGATTTAAAAATAGTTTTAATTCATGAAAAATCATGAAAAATTATATTATGGTATAAGAAAATATTTTAAGTTATTTTCCATGGCTTTTAATATTTTGTGATGAATTTCATTAATTAATTATATATTAATGATATTAAAGTTATTTATTGATTATATTAAATAATTAGTTTAAAATGATTTTAATATTTTAAAAATCATTTTAAATGAAAATAAAGTGTTTAAAGATATTTTAAGTTATAAAATATAACTTTCAATATTTAGAAGATAATTTCATTAATAATTATATATTAATGATATTTAGTTAATGATTTATGATATTTAGTTTATTTAATATTTATATTAAATAAATAGTTTAAAAATGATTTTTATTTATTTAAAAAATCATTTAAAAAGGATATTAAGGATTTAAAAATATCTTAAGTTATAATTAATGACTTTTAATATTTGGATAAATAATACAATATTATTAATAATAGTATTGTTTGATGTTTAAATCATTTAATTATGATTCCGATGTTTGAAAATGCATGATAAATTTTAATAAATGTTTTAAAATTATTTTAAGTCATTTAAAAATAAAATGACCGATATTTACAGTATGTCGAGGTACGTAATAAGAGTCTTAGACTCAAGATTTACTTCGATAAAGTCAGCTTGCAAGACGTCGACAAAAATGTCGTAAATTTATCCGAACTTAGATATTTGATCGTATTAATGATCGCTTATGATGTAAATGACCGTTAGAGATGTGTGATAATGTGATTAGACTATGTATCGATCGTAATAGATGATTATTATGTGTTATGATATATTGTTCTAATCGAACGAATGATCCGATTAATGATAGTTGTGATATAAAGAGATAGAACCTAAGTTGAGATTTGTAATCAAAGAAATCAAAAAGTATCTTACCTTTGCATTTCCTTTATGCAATGGACATGAGTAAGAAGTTTCGTAATTATTCTATTCCCGCATGCATTATGTACGCTTTGATTATCAACATGTTAATTCGTATATATATATTCTGCTCAGAAATTTCTAAATGGTTATACAAGTGTCCCCACTGGATAATCATGGCATCTATTCACATGTTGATACCTTTTTGTCAATTACCCATATATATATATATATATATATGTTGAATTACATATTATTGTTGAGCAAGATTAAAACCTTCTGGTTTGGAACTGCATACGTATGAACATCCCTATATGGAAAAATTTTTGCTACCAAGCGCGATAGAGTGAGCGATGAATTTCGCTCAAAGTTATGTAGTATCGATCAATACAGGTACAATGGGGTGAACACCCTCCGTGTCTGTAAATTATGACTTACTTGGATGGATTTCGCTAAACCTTTTCAAAATGAAAAGAATGTTCATAGATATGTTTCTTAAACCCTATTCATGGGTAGAGCCAGAGCCAAATTTAAAGAATTTGAAAGAGAGTTGTTATGTGAATTTTTTATCAAGATGATTACTTCACAACTTTCAATTCACTGTAGAAGTGTTATGTAAAGAGAATACTTATATTCTTTCAAATTATATATATAATTGCTATTATTGTTGGGCACTCAAATGCTCATCCTTGCTTAAATTAAATGTTTTCAATTATGTATGAGCAACCCAAGGCTCGTACACGAAACAAGGGGAAGAAAAGTCGCTCAATGAGTTTATATTATGAGTTAATGGTTATAGTTGTATTGGTATCTATTCAAGTATTGTAAGGAATGTATTTGAAGGTCTCAGACTGGAAGTAAACTTTGATGTATGTAAATTAAGTTTGAATGTAATATTACTATCAGATTATTCAAATTTTATAGAAATGGTATCGTAAAGCACCGAGTTCGGGTTTCAAGTACTTTCGGATTTGGGGCCACACAAAAGTTGGTATCAAAGTCAGAGATTATAAACGTTAGAATACTGAAACCTAGGTTATAACCTTAGTAGAATGGAGGACGAAAGTTAAGATAGATATTCAGTGAACCAAGAGACGAAGTACTCGTGAGAGAAGTTATAGGATATGATGAGTCAAGAGATCCATCAAGTTTAGTCGCATTAAATAAAATATTCCTTCATTTTATCGATGAATATATTTTATTTCAAAGATTAATGTTGTCTCGCTTATTGTGGTCATAGGATGGATGACGAAAGTCAAAATAGTAATTCCTTAACCCAAGAGACGATGGACTCTAGCGAGGAGTACATGGACAAAGAGATGATAAGAGATTTGATAGTTAGGAACGATTTACTTAAAGGTTAGAGCCGAAAAGCGAGGAGGCATGAAATCGTATTTCCGCATTTCTAACAAAGAAGATAAAGGACGCCGCCACCGAGCATAGATGGAGTTAATGAAGTTACGTGAGAGGTCGGAGCAGAGAAGATACAGATAGATAAATTGAAGGTTGAGATAGAAGCCAAAGACACCATGATATATACCTTGAGCAGTGCTTTAGTCATCACCTTCATGCGATTCGATGCAGAGTGGATGGAGCGCTTTTCTACAGAGATATAGCGCTGATGAGAATCAAATAAATTTATCGTCAAACAAAATAAGAGACAACGATATAGAACTCTTGATTGCTATGTATATATACTATATGCTAATCGTGGTAACTTATGTATGTAGATGTCCGTGAGAAAGATATGTGGAATAAGAAGGATCGATCCATACCCCGAGCTAATATCGAGGCCAACAAATTGAAATAGAAGCTCACCAGAACCCAAATCGACGAGGTGGCTATCGTGGAAAACGTAGAACCGTAATCCTAAATGATGGATTTGACAGATAGTGATTCGTACACTAAAGTTGAAGCCGCCAAGCATCAACGGAGGTGCAGATCCGGAGAACAAGGTTTCTACTACCGAAAGGTCAGGGAGATAGAGACGTTGCTTAATATTCAATCACACCAAGCGTTGCTAGAGAAACAATGGAAGAGCGGATAAGCTCAAAATCCAAATCGACCAGATGGGAGCCTCAAGCAACACATCGTATGCGCAACCCGAGAGGTAAGGAAAAAGAAAGGTAGAAGATCCCGAATTAGGAAAACCCCGATAAGAAGAAAGGGAAGAAGATATGTTATATTTGCATACCGTGAGGGACATACCTCTCCTCGCTGCCCCGACTATAAGAAAGGTGGATGTTTTAATTGTGGGATGGAAGGACATCGATCGAATGAATGTCCGAGAAAAGGCTTGGTAAATAAGTGGTATGGGTTATGTTGTGTTTATAAATGTGTGTGATAAGTAATGAACTATTTTCAACTTTTATGTTGGTCAAGATTTTAAATCCCACTTTCGTAGTCACAAAGGGATAGCTGTTGATTAAAGCAAGATGTAGGCATGTAAATATTCGATAAATGAATATGAATCCAAGATTGAGAAATGAAACAAGTTTAATATATTAATCTTGTGCAATAAGGTTTAGAATGTAAGTTAATAGAGTATAATTTATGGTTTTATTTAACCAGATAATGCCGCTAAGACGTCAAACTCGAAACCAAAGGGTAGAAGAATCTGCTAATGCTGGGGAACGACAGCCAGAACTGATGCAAAACTTTGCAAACATGATAGCTCAAAGCATGCAAAGAGGGAACACCAATTCACAGTGAAACCAAATGAATAATCGCTGGCAAAATTCAAAGACTTCAAAGCAAGAGGACCACCAGAATTCAGAGGATCACCGACCCTATGTGAAGCCCGCATACGGGTTAACGAAATAGAAAAGGCGTCAGAATTGCTAGGGTAGATGAGGGCAAAAGACCGCTTTTGCCACTTATATGATGAAAGGGGAGGCTAACTTTTGGTGGGAGGCAAATAAGACTCTCAAGGAGAGAAGAAGTGATTACTTGGGATATGTTTAAGAATTTATTTTTCAAAACTATCTCTCAAAGAAGTATGCAATCTAGAATGGAAGTGAAATTCCCGAGTTTAAAGCAGATAATATGACCGCTAAGTGAGTATGCCGCAAAGTTTAATGAGTTGGCTAGGTTTGCTCCACATCAAGTGGATACAGAGGCTAGGAAGGCAAGGAGATTTGAGCTAGGCTTAAAACCCTGGCTCTACAATAAGGTGTCAATACTGCAAATCAATACTTTTGCAGCACTCATGGAAAAGGCTATCATAATCGAATAGGGGAGTGAGGCCATGAGCCTCTACCACAAGGAGAAGAAGAACAAAAGCAAGTCAGGAGGAGCAATGAAGATGGAAAGTAGTAGCGGGAATAGGGATGAGAAAAGAATGAGGAATTTTTCTGAGAGTGTGCAAGTGAAGCAGGAAGGTGCAAAGAAGCGTGTAGTGCAAAGGCAAAAATCATGGGAAGAATCACTCTGGCGAGTGTCTCAAGGGTAAGTTCGTGTCTTATAAGTGCGTGCAAGAGGGTCATATCTCTCCCAACCGCCTCTAACTCAAGGATGATCAAGGGATGCTTTATATGCGGATCGACCGAGCATAAGGTGAGGAACTGCCCAAAGAGGGAATGGAGGCGTGAAACGAATCCACGGGGAGAAACAAAGGTTCTTTAGCAACAACAGACTACACTCAACCAAGACTCAACGTTAAGAACTCCGAGGGTCTACAACACGACGGTCCAGATATACGGTGAAGAATTGAAATGTAACTCCAAAAAGTATTTGAATCACTTATATATCTTATATGTTTTTTCTCGCACATATAGTAGATTACTTTATTTCATAAAGAAATTTTGAGGAGGAATTTGAATTCTTTTAGAAATCAAATTTCTGCCTAATCAGAGTGTTATGAAGAATAATTAAAGAACAGTTCGATCAAGTATTGATCGAGGTCTACGTACAATGATTATATGCTATGTACCCTTCTGCATATGAGTTTTTAAAGCGGTGATTCCGAGGACGAAATCCTTATAAGGGAGGGTGAATGTAATAACCCGAGATTTTCTATATAAAATAAATAATAAATTTTGCGTATAAATTTTTTTATTTATTTATTTAATGACAAGAATAAGTGTCTAGTATGTGAACGATAAATGCGAATATATTTATTACTTGAAAAATTAGAAATAATTTTGGAATTATTAATTACCACAAATTATATTGTTACGGTAATTAATTTCTCGAAGTTTAAATGTTTTTATTAATTATTTTCCTTGAACATGATTGGAAATAATATATGAAGTGATAATTAGAATTATATAATAAATATTTTATTATATGATTTGTTCGTAATATTTAAGTTAATTATTTTAACTTGATTATTGATGTTGTGTAAGAAAGAGAATTCGATATGAGATCCAAACCTCGGATTGGGATTGTGATCAAGAGATGAGAATAATAATATTATATTATTTATATAATGATTTTACAAAGACCATAAATATGTAATCGTGTATGTGCTGACAGATAATGTTGAGCAATTACTACAATTAGGTCATAAAGATAAGATCGTACGGTGTGAAACCCTAATTATTAAACTCGCTTATGAGATATGATCGAATAAAGATCAGTATATGAAGTTTATCGTATATAAGAATGTCTGTAATTAGAAGAAACCCTAATTACTATTTTTACGTACGATAATTAGGAAAAACCCTAATTATTGCATGAATAACCCTAATCCTAGCTTGAAGTTAGAAATCTGAATGACCGTGTTAGTAACATACATGATAATTAGAGAACCCTAATGGTCAATTAGAAACCCTAATTGATGATGTTAAGAAACCCTAATTATAGAACCCTAAATTTTCAATCGAAAACCCTAATTTTAAATTACCGGGTTTAATTTCGATGTTATTGTATAAAGTTTTAATTTACCAAAGGATAGAAGTAATTGGTAAATGATAAAAATTACCATCTAGTGATTAAATAATATATTTAATTGTTATGTACAAGAATGCCCTTGAAATTATATGCGAAATTACCAAAATACCCTTTTTGTCCATTTTAGTGTATTATTAGTAGCATTGTTGCTAGAATCTTTGCAAAAGCTAGCCAACCACCACCTTCTAGAATTCCCTCATGCTACTATGCTATTACACCATCAATTATCAGCCCTAACATGATTGAATTCAATCAATTCTATAAATTAAAGAGAGATTAAGCATATTATGTACACTAATATTATAGCAAGCTTCTAGCTATACTGTCTCAACCTCTTAGCTCCCAAAACCACTTGCCCATACACTCCTAAGCACAAAGCCCAACCATCACAAGCATCAAAAAATCAGTAAGATCAAAGTCAGAAATCAAGAAATCAAAATGAGAAAGGTATAAAACACTAAGCTTAGAAATCCTTTGATTCTATGTTATTTGTTGCAATTGATTGTTTAAAGTTGTGTAATAGGATGTTAATTGATGATATGGGTTGATAAATCAAAGACCCATAACATCAAAGTACACGAATTTGAAGATTTAAGAAATCTGGAAAATTTCATTTATGTGATTTTTCGTCAAATGTCAGAGCTTATAGATCTTTGATCGATCATGCTTTTTGTTGTTTTTAAGTTGTTATGTGTAGCTTGTTATGTGGTTTTTAATCTGCAAAAAGAATCAGAGTCATAGATATTGTAGATCACACGTTATTCATGGTCAAAACCCGTTGACCAAACCGCCAAGAAACACGTACCCTGCATTTTTTTGGAACGTTTTCCGTGGTGGACTTTCGACGACCCATTTCCAGTTAGATCTTTTGTTGTTATATGTATGTTAAGTGTTATAGTTGTAGTCCTACATGTTGTCTACACACTGCAATTGATAGATCACACAAACATTGCACGATAATCAAGTTATAGAGGTCCAAAGTAACCCCTACGAACTATTCTTCATTTCTGGGCAAACCCAGAAATGAAGAACAGCTCTAACAGTCACTTTGATGACTTAGAACTCTTATTTTGTGCATTATATGGATATGATTATTGTTGTATCTTGTAGTCTTGTATTTCCTCACAAGATCCAAGTTATTGCGCCGTAAACATTACATGTTAAGAATTAAATCACCAAACCAAACTAAATTACCTTAAATTTTCCCAAATCAATTACGGGTTTAAAATGAAGAACACCTATAATGATGTTACTGTCGCTATAGGCCCTTTAATGACGATTTGAATTATTTTAAAATTTTCAATTTCTCGAAAATTCAAAATGATTTAAAATTTAGAAAAAATAGATTTTAATTATTAAAATACTTATTAAATTAAAAAAATTATTTTAAAGTCCTAAAAATAGTTTTTAATTATTTTGAGTATATTTCATAAATATTTAATATTTTTGAATATAAAAGGTATTTATTTATATAATTATAATATTAAATAAATGATTTAAAAATAGTTTTACTTCATGAAAAATCATGAAAAATTATATTATGGTATAAGAAAATATTTTAAGTTATTTTCCATGACTTTTAATATTTTGTGATGAATTTCATTAATTAATTATATATTAATGATATTAAAGTTATTTATTGATTATATTAAAAAATTAGTTTAAAAATGATTTTAATATTTTAAAAATCATTTTAAATAAAAATAAAGTGTTTAAAGATATTTTAAGTTATAAAATATAACTTTCAATATTTAGAAGATAATTTCATTAATAATTATATATTAATGATATTTAGTTAATGATTTATGATATTTAGTTTATTTAATATTTATATTAAATAAATAGTTTTAAAATGGTTTTATTTATTTAAAAAATCATTTAAAAAGGATATTAAGGATTTAAAATATCTTAAGTTATAATTAATGACTTTTAATATTTGGATAAATAATACAATATTATTAATAATAGTATTGTTTGATGTTTAAATCATTTAATTATGATTCCGATGTTTGAAAATGCATGATAAATTTTAATAAATGTTTTAAAATTATTTTAAGTCATTTAAAAATAAAATGACCGATATTTACGATGTTGAGGTACGTAATAAGAGTCTTAGACTCAGATTTACCCGATAAAGTCATTGTCGATCAGACAAACAAATGTTAGAAATTTATCCGAACTTAGATATTCGAATCGTATTAATGATCGCTTTATGATGTAAACGACCATTAGAGATGTGTGATAATGTGATTAGACTATGTACTTGATCGTAATAGATAAATACTATGTGTTATGATATATTGTTCTAATCGAACGAATGATCCGATTAATGATAGGTTGTGATATAAAGAGATAGAACCTAAGTCGAGATTTGTAATCAAATGAATCAAAAAAAAGTATCTTACCTTTGCATTTCCTTTATGCAATGGACATGAGTAAGAAGTTTCATAATTATTCTATTCCTGTACAGATTATGTACGCTTTGATTATCAACATGTTAATTCAGATATATATATTCTATTCGTAAATTTCTAAATGGTTATACAAGTGTCCCCACTTGATAATCATGGCATCTATTCACATGTTGATACCTTTTTGTCAATTACCCATATATATATATATGTTGAATTATATATTATTGTTGACCAAGATTAAAACTTTCTAAGTTTGGAACCGCATATGTATGAACATCCCTATATGGGAAAAATTTTGCGCCAAGGCGGATAGAGTAGCGATGAATTTCGTTCAGTTATGTAGTATTGATCAACACAGGTACAATCTGATCGATCACCCTCCGTGTCTCGTAAAATTAATTACTAATTGGCGGATGGATTTCGCTAAACCTTTTCAAAAATGAAAGAATGTTCATAGTATGTTTCTTAAACTCTATTCATGGGTAGAGCTGAGCCAAATTTAAAGAATTTGAAAGAGAGTTGTTATGTGAATTTTTTTATCAAGACAATTACTTCACAACTTTCAATTCGTTGTAGAAGTGTTATGTAAAGAGAATACTTATATTCTTTCAGCTTATATATATAATTGCTATTACTTGCTGGGCACTCAAATGCTCATCCTTGCTTAAATTAAATATTTTCAGTTATGTTTGAGCAACCTGAAGGCTCAGGCACGAACAAGGGGAAAGAAAAACTGTTCGAATGAGTTTATATTATGAGTTAATGGTTATAGTTGTATTGGTATCTATTCAAGTATTGTAAGGAATGTATTTGAAGGTCTCGTACCTGGGAAGTAAACTTTGATGTATGTAAATTAAGTTTGAATGTAATATTACTATTGTATTATTCAGCTTATAAAAAAAGTATCGTGAAGCACCGAGTTCGGGTTTCAAGTACTCGGATTTGGGAGCGTCACAATGACAGACGGTATGATTGATGAGCAAAAACCTGAATGGATTTATAAAGGAGTTTTTGCTAATTGTGATTACTTGATGGAGCATCACTTAATCAGACGTTATATTCTCCGTACTTAATCAGACATTATATCCTCCATACTTAACATCTTGCCTAAAATATTGCAATTTGACATTATACAAATATCCAGATTTTCCCAATAAATGGATTTAAACACGATTATTTTTATCAGTAGTCAAATACGAGGACAAAGATAGCTCAGATGGTCAGTGAAGTCCCTTACCTCTTCGGCCCTCTTCTTCTATTACTGTTGTCACTTACATTGCCCAACTTTTAAGCATGACCAGTCACCTTTTCTTACTATCACACTGGACACACTTCAGAAGTTTCTGTAATGGTATTTCTCTAATCATGGAAAGCTGTATCTGATCCTGGAAAACTATTTCTAATTTTGGAAAGTTGTGTCTCAATATATGATCTAAAGAGCTTCTTCTCCTGCTGGCCTTCCTCCAGCATTTGGTGAGGAGGTTATCGAAGTATACTATCCACTAAATGTAAACGAAACTGAAGCTGTTAAATTAATAATTTAATGGAAAGACTACCCCCAAACTTGAGAAAGAAACTAAACCTTGTACTTTTGAGATCCAAGGCTCATGTGAAATAGGCAGATAAGAAAACTCCAAACGGTTCAGGAAAAAAAAAGAATTGTGTCTGACAGAGTTGAATCTTGAAACATTTCCTGAGAAGAACTAATTGAGTGGGGAAAGCAATAGATCTCTGTAAAATTGTCAAACACTCTATCACTAGATAAGTTAACATCCTTATTTTTAATTGATTACCAAGTTAACATCAAAATATTAAGAAAAAAAAGGAGGAAACGAAAAGTACGAAGTTATTAATCTTAGACTCAACTTTTACAATAAATAGACAAAACTATATTTCAAATTTCTAATCTGATAATAGGATGAGAAATAACAAAATTCACAAACAGGTAAAATGTGTTGCACAGAATCAAAAAGCTAGTAAACAATTCCAAAGCAGTAAAAAACATACCATCTCAGTTCTTGAGAAGTGCACAAGTAAACCCATCTGCAACAAGTTTGGTAACTGCATCCCTAAACCTCAAATAATCATCTACTGTATTATAAACCTGATGAGAAATCCTAGCATATCCTGTTATCGGATTAACCTCCCCATCTTCTGGAGCCCTATAATAAATAGGCACTTCAACCTTATAGCTTTCTCTCAAATGTGTCCTCAACTTCAAACAATCTGAATCACTTGTAATCCCCAAACCATCCGGCATTCCCACCATAACCATACTCGAACACATTTCTGGGGGCGACCCAATATTTGTCCCCCACGAATTCACAAACATTTCCCCCATTTCCACAACTTTATCATGATTCATCTTTCTTATCCCATCAATCCCACCTTCAAACCTATTCACAAAATCCATCACCTCCGGCACCACAATCTGCGCACTATAATCCCTGGTTCCAATCCACGCACTCTCTATAGCTAACCCATTACCGTACTCATGCGACACCACTGGATGATGCAAGTCCGACATTTTATACGATTTTTTACAGTACAAAAATGCAACCGAAGGTGGACAAAAGAACCACTTATGCAAATTGCTAGTGTAAAAATCTGCCCCAATTTCCTTCACATCAACCTCAACATTCCCGATAGCATGAGCAGCATCAACAAAAATGCAATCAACTCCCTCATCTCTACACATTTTAACCAATTCTTTAACAGGAATTACTACACTGGGCATTGAAGTAATGTGATCAATTACAGCTAATCTAACTTTTTTGTTATTAATTGATTTTCCCTTATTTAGAGCTTTTTTGAATTCGAATATGATTTCTTGATTAGACGCCAAAGGGAAAGGGAGTTTTACTTCAATGACATGGCCGCCAGAGCGAGTGACGTAGGCGTGGACGGATTTCTTAACGGCGCCATAAGCGTAGTGGAGCATGACGGCGGCGTCACCAGGGTTGAATTTTGATTCCAGGAATGCCCAGGAGATGTGCTGGAGGACTATGGCAGAGGCGGTGGTGGCGTTATCGACAAGGGAGATTTCATCAACATGGTCGGCGTTGATTAGGGTTTTGATGAATTGGCGGGATTGAAGAATTGAGCTTGGGAGAGTGTTAAAGTAGTAGTGGTCGGGCTGTTGCAGGAACTGGAGCTGGTGGTGCTGTTGGGCGGCGATTATAGAAGACGGGCAAGAGCCAAAGCTGCCGTTATTGATTCTGGCGACGGTGGGGTCGTGATGAGAGAACTCCGAGCGGATCTCCGGCGGAGTGATGAGGGAAAGTCTAGGTTTTTTGGAGCCGTTTTGGTGGTTTAGGTGGGATGCCATTTTGGAAGAGGGATACAATTATGCTTTGCGGGAGGAAACCATTGGATGAAGAAGTGGCGGCAACGGCAGCGGTATTTGCTGGCCGGGAGAGAGAGAATGACAATGGGGATTCCAATATTAACAGATAAAAAACAAAGTTTTTTTTTATATTTAGTACTATCAGCAATAATGATACTGTCACATAAAAAAAATCACATAATATTTATATACAAATATATGCATATTATGGGTATATATATGTATCTGAATATTATGCCATTTTTTTTATGTGGATAGCATTATTAAGTAATTAGTTGTGTTCCGTGCCTTTGGTACTGTATGAACGGTAGAATTTATTCTAAATTTTAGACAGTCCAAATAATTTATTGAATGAATGGAAAATTCAAAATCATTTATATTTTATTAAATAGATGTTTTTTACTTAATAAACGGACCTACTACCTACGGGTATTTAATGATTTTATATTGCAAGTGAAACGAAATATATTTTCAGTACGAGTTTTGCTACACAGACAGGATTACTAGACAAGATTATTGGACCAGAGCAGTTTTTGTTTTTTTTGTTTTTTTTTTTCTTGTGACAATAATCCTGTCTAGTATTCATGTCTGCCTAGAGTTATTCTTTGAGTACTCTATAATAAATGAAGAATATTTTTTATATTTATGATAGGAAAATTCAATTCTTTGATTTTTAAGTCTATTTATAAATTTTGAAATTTAAATTTGTAGGAATTTATGAAAACTATTCTTTTTATATATACATATATAATCAGAGAAAGAATCTATTTTTGACTCTTTAACCCCAATTTTTTAGAAGGAAAAAAATATATTATTATTATTATTATTTAATTATCAAAACAAAAAAAAATCTATAATTCAAGTGGCATAGCTTTCAAAACAAAATGTTTAAACCACATGCAAAAGAAATGGAGGGAGTGCACGCAACAATACATATATCTATCTAATAAAATATAAATGATTTTAAATTTTCCGCAATAAAGCATCTGTACCGTCCAAAATTTGTGATAAATTCTACCGTCCATACAGTACCAGAGTCACGGGACACAACTAGTGGTATAATATTCTACTATCAATAAAAATGTGCAGCCTTTTGTAACAAATTAATAATATCTCTGCATTTTATTTATAATATGTCACAAATAAATTTATTAGACATTAGTACTTTATTACATATATTATTTTCTTTCTAAAATATAAGCATTAAAATTACACACGATATTTATTTAAAATTTTCTTTATATATATAAGTATATTTTTTTTCTTTTTTGTTTAAAATATGTCCTATTAAAAGTATAAACAGAGAATTGTGTGGAAAATTATTCATTCCCTTTTCCCACCATTTCCTATAATACAAAATAATTAGTCTTCGAGTATTTTCTGAAGAAAAACAAATAATTAAAAGATTTGCTATCTGCAAATTTTGTTATATCTTGAAAGTGAATGGCTAATAACATGATAGCAAGCTCTAATGAGTGACATGATATGAGGTTATAATTATATTGATATTTTCACATAATTTTTTAATATTTTTACATGAAAAATATCATTATAGATGTATTGCGACGGTAAAAATCGTCGTTATAGGATCTACATCGACAGTTTTTATATAAAAATATCAGTTTCTTATTTGATATTCTGTTAGTTTAATATAAATATCAATAAAATTGTTTTTTTTTATATAAAAAAGGCTTAAATATAAATTACTACCCTAAATTATAGACCATATTCCACTTCGGTGATTCACCTTTCAATTTTGTCAATCAGATGATTAAACTTTTAATTTTTTCCATTATAGTTCAATTGAATTGCCACATCAGAAATTAATTATATGGCTTGAACACGTGGCAAGTCAATGCTGATGTGTTAAATAAAAAACTCATTTTATATTTGATTTAAAATATTATATAGAATTATAAGGACAAAGATGTAAAAAACAACTAACTAACTAAAAAAGTCAAAAATCAAACATTTTGTTCATAGTAGTACACGAACCGAAGCAAACAACAAACCCACTTCCATGAAACTCATGTTATTAACAATTTGCGATCATTGCCTCCAATACCTTCATAAGAACTCATACTTATTTTTGTTCAATTTCTGAGATTTCCGCTCAATTTCTTCTTATTTTGTTCTCTATTTTATCTTGAAAATACAAAATCTCATCAAGAAACCCAAAACCAGATGAAGAAATGGTACAAGAAGAAGAAGACCCGCTGAAGAAGAAGATTCGAGGGCTTTTAGATCTTGGGGGCTTCTCTATAGAAGATTGGTATGGGGTTTGAATTGAGTGTGGATTTTGTAGTTATGATCTGGAATGGTGGAGTTTTGGGGTTCGGATCTTGATGATCTGAATCATCGTCGTTCTTTGGGTCTAAAGAGTAGCAAAGATCTATGATTTTGGGTAGCAAAGATCTATATGATTTTGGGTTTATGAATAATTTTGTTTTGAAAATTTAATTTATATAGATTATTTTGTTTGGAGAGAAGAAGATGATGAATAGTGAGGAGTTATTTTGGGGGTTAAATGTTTTTCCTGTTCTAATCGTTCTTCAATGATAGCAGAGGCCGATTAGGTTTTGCAGATATGAGGCTAGGTTTTTGGTTAAAGAGTGAACTTCGGAGTAGGAGGCGCGTTATTGGGTGGTGAGTGGATGAGTGCGGTCGAGTCGGGCTTAGGGGAAGTGAGTTAGAGGGAGAGAGAGTAGAAGCCGCGGAGAGTGGGGTGATTTTTTTGGTGGGAAGGGACCAGGTGGTAGGAGGCTGTGGAAAGATTTTGATTTCGGCGAAAACCATTATGCTGGATCCATGATTATCGATGATTTTTTTTCATCGATTTTAGCTTGATTCATATTGGGTTTTTTCTTTTGATTAATTAATTAATTTTGTTTAGTTCGACTAAATGGATGAGAAATTGATTTGGTTTGATTTTATTAAATTATTATTATGTTTTATTTTGTTTTTGACATATTTACCCTTGATGTTTAGAAGAGCTAATTCAAATAATATTTTTTAATTACACATAAACATTAGTTTGCCTAGTCAGCGAGCCACGTCAGCAAATTATGACGTGGCAGCCTCAATTGAATGAAATTGAAAAAAATTGATAGTTTAATCACCTAATTGACAAAATTGAAAGGTGGATCACCGAAGTAGAATATGACCTATAGTTTAGGATAGTAAATCATATTTAAGCCTAAAAAAAATAATTTAACAAATTTCTGGAAGATGCATTACTTTGGCATATACCACATACAAACAATTGTTTAAAATTCTAAAAATAATATTTTGTCAACTTCTGTTCGGAAATTTCTAGGTATTTTCGTCTCCTATGTCAATTGTTTAAATTTCTAAAAGATTTGCTACTTGCAAAATTTGTTATATCTTGAAAGTGAATTGCTAATTATAACATGATAGGCAGCAAACTCTAATCGGCTGAGAAAAATTATAAATTTAAAAATAGTGTTTACAAACCTCAAAATCAAATCAATGTCATGTTTTCTTCAATTGCGAACAATTTGTATACATAACTAAGGGCGTAAACGAACCGAGTCGATCCGAGTATTGAGTTGCTTAAATTTGGTTCACAAAATTTATCGAGTATAAAATAAAGTTTTGATTGAGGCTCATTTAGCTACTTAGCGGTGAGCACGATTCCGAATCGAGCCTGAAGCGTTTTGGACTTTTCCAACGAATATGATCCGAGTATCAATAGAAAATTATAATTTGAAGAGGTTCGAATAATTTATCGAACTTTAAAATGTGCTCATATTTGACTCATTTATATTTCGAGTCGAGCTCAAATCGAACTTTTAGTCGAGCGAGTACGAATCGAGCCCGAACTGTTTGCTCATTTTACAGCCTTATACATAACATAGGGGAGAAGGGTCAAAAATGCCCCTGACTTTTACCACGATGTCTACCAAGCACCATACACTTTTTTTTATCCAAAAGTACCCCTAACGTTATATTTTTTGGGTCGCCTGTGCCCCTGCCGTTAACAGAAGACTAATGGGGTTAGAATTTCGTTGACGTGGCTGACAGATGGAGACTTAAAGGGAGAAGGTTCAAAAATGCCCCTGACATATGTAAATATGTCATTTAATCAAAACAAAAAAAATACTAAAATTCAAAATAAAAAAGACATAACATATTTACATCATTTATCAAAATACTAAAATTCAAATTATTTTATTACCTAACCAAAACAACTAATTAAATGAAATAATTTGTATAACATATTTACATCATTTAATTAAAATACTAAAATTCAAAACATAACATATTTACATCAAATACTAATTAAAAAAATACTAAAATACTAATATCAAAAAATTAAAAAATTTTAAGTTTTTTTTAAAAAGCGTTAATTTTTTATATTAAAAATATTAAAAAAGCGTTAATATTTTTTTAATATTTTGATATTAAAAAAAAGCGTTAATATTTTAAAAATATTAATTTTTTTGATATGAGGTTAATATTAAAAGCGTTAATATTTTTGATATAAAAATATTACAATATTATAATTTTTTTAAAAAAGCGTTAATTTTTGATATTAAAAATGTTAATATTACTAATATTAGTACTTAATAATATTAAAATATTAAAATTTAATAATATTACTAATATTAAGAAAATATTAGTAACTAATATTAAGAAAAATATTAAAATTTTAGTACTTAATAATAAGAAAAAGCGTAAATACTAATATTACGTGACTTAGTATTTTAGTATTACTAATATTAGTACTTAATAATATTAAAATATTAAAATTTAATAATATTACTAATATTAAGAAAATATTAGTAACTAATATTAAGAAAAATATTAAAATTTTAGTACTTAATAATAAGAAAAAAACGAATACTAATATTAAAACGTTGTATAACATATTAAAAGCGTTAATATTTTACACGACTTTTAACGTAAATAAAAGCGTTAGTATTTTTTAATTAATATTTTAGTTTTTTTAATTAGTATTTGATGTAAATATGTTATGTTTTTAATTTTAGTATTTTGATAAAATAATTTAAATATGTTATACAACTTATTTTATTTAATTAGTTAACAAAATAATTTGAATTTTAGTATTTTGATTAAATGATGTAAATATGTTATGCTTTTTTATTTTGAATTTTAGTATTTTTTGTTTTGATTAAATGACATATTTACATATGTCAGGGGCATTTTTGAACCTTCTCCTTTTAAGTCTCCATCATCCATCATCGTCAAAAATTCTAACCCCGTTAGTCTTCCTCATTAACTGGCGAGGGCACTGACGACACGACAAAAATGTAACGTCAGGGGTACTTTTGGACAAAAAAAAAAGTATAGGGTGCTCGATAGACATCGCGGTAAAAATCAAGGGCATTTTTGACCCTTCTCCCCATAACATTGATAGAAATTAAAAAGAGTCACTTTAATTTATTTTATATTATCGTATACAATTTTACGTTGGTCAAAATCTAACTTCGTCACATATTCGTCGACATGTATATTCTAAATAAGATAACAATGTAGATTATGATAATTGTAAACTAATAATTATATATATATATAGTCCGACTCTTTTCAACGAACTAGAGGGAGCGAACTAAGAGCGAACCGACTATAGCGACGATTTTTTCCTTCGTTATAGCATAAAAAATCGACTTTCTATACTATAGCGACGAGAAAAAATTGTCGCTATAGCCGATATATATATATATATAAATAACATATTCTCAATTAAAATGTAGTATCGACATGCTGATCGAAAAATAATCTCTCTCCATGTGTCAACAATACTGTATTAATTAATTAATCAACTTATCATAAATTAATTTTATGGTAACCGGTTCTATAATTATATAGTATAATCTTTTGTCAACTTCTTAGTGGAAATTTCTAGGTATTTTCGTCTCCTTTGTGTAGAATCAAGAGTACAGTCCCGCGCCCTGTCCCACTAATAGTCTAATAGTAAGAGGTAAGTAATTCCATTTTCATGCAGCACCTAACCAAACTTTATAGTTCGTTTCTTATTTCTCTCCACGCGCACCATATTACTGCTGACTCTCACCCACACCACATATTAATTAATTTGTTGCAGACAAGCCCAAGAATTTAAAGATTTCTTTCTCTCTCCTCTTTATAAACCAATAATATCTTCTCACTTCTCACAAGGTGGTAGATAGGACTGTTAGTACCCTCCTTGTTTTGTGGTCTTCAATTACCATCTTTACCTTCTCCAAGGTTCTCTCTCTAACCAAAGGCATGATTTTTTTTTTCCCTTCATCTTATTCATTAATCCATGTTAATTTAATTTTACACTGTTTTTATATTTCTGGGTTTGCTTAAATATGCTCATCTAAGTGTTTTTATGGACCTTTTTTCGGATAGGTGAATGTTTGCTTACTTTAGTGGAAATATTTACCTATTTTCTTGTGTTCCCTTTTGATTATTTGGCTGGATTATACTTTATACATGAGCTGAACTATAACTAAATAAATTTGACTTTCATTTCCAGATGGGTATTTTACTGAACTATTTTGTTTGCTACAGTCTGTTTATTATCTATTGCTCTACTTTTAATAGGTTTATTTGGATGGATTATCTTAAAGGTAACAAAGTATATTATACCAGTTTATTGAGTCGGTACAAAATCCTTGATCCTGTTCCCTTTTTGAGTTTAACTTATCTTGGATGTTTATTTTGATACCCATGATCTAAGAAGGAAGGATCATAGACTTCCTCAGATGAATCATGAATCCAACTTCCCAAATATAGTTTTCTATGAACTAGAACCAATTAAAGTGATTTTCTCTCACTTCACTTTATTTAGTAATATGCTTATATGTGGACCCTTTACTTTCAAACTACCATCAGTTAGATAGAGAGAAACAAGAAATCAGTATAAAATGGAAGAGATTTTGAAGTAATTATGTCTACCTGATTCATTACCACAAAGTTCATAAAGACTATAACTAGTATAAGAAGCTTGTATCAAATACCTCTGCTGTCATGGTTGGGAGTATTTATGATGATTACTAATGAGATCATATCTGATCTAGACTCCAGTATTTTTATTGATTGAAAGTAAGACTTGGGGAGGTCCGGTTATTCGTGATTCCTTGTCTACTATACATATCATGTGTATTAACTTTTAGTCTGTAACAAAATTTGGTATTCAGAATGATGGTTGATGGAACATTAAGGCACCAAATTTTATTATTCATTTTTCCAATTTTAAATCATGGTAGTTTGTTTAAGGTATCAATATCTGGTCATGGTTCAACTTCTAGGATCACTTTCTTGATGTTTCTGATAATTCTTACTGCTTTAGCTCCACCAAGTGGAATATCTAGGGTATAATATTAACAAACTGTTTATCAACTTTGTTGTCTCTTATTTTTCTTGAAGATTTTGATATATTTATACTATGACATAGTTGATAAAGTTAGGAATTCTATAATCAGTGGCATAAGGATTCTTTACCGGGTTTTCATCCTTATAATACTTGCTTCAACTGCTGTCTGTGGTTCTAGTGCTCTTAAACTCAATAATGAATAAGCTTGTGACTTCCATAAATATGTTTTACCCAATATTGTAGCCTTTTTTTTTCTTTCTCGAATAAAATAAGTTTGACGTCTAACTACACCTATTGTGATGTTTCTCTTTGCAAGGATAGTGCACTGTTATAACGTATAGTCCTCTAGGCTTGCCAGAGGAAACTTTTAGGGGCACTTTATCTTGTAGGTCTAGCACTTCGCGAAAAAGCTTCTTCCTAAATTTCTAGAATAGCTTGTTCTATGTGCTTACAGAATACTGGAGAGCTTAACCTTTTATTCATTCATTAAACAGGATTTCTCCAAGCATGGGTCACAAGTATCTTTGGGCAACTTTCTGCTTATGGGCTTTCACATGCACTGTTCTTCATGCTTCCTCTGACGGTTTAATGAGAATTGGTTTGAAGAAACGGCAGTTGGATCTTCATAGCATAAAGGTTGCCAGTAGCTCAAAAATGGAAGGCAAATATGGGAAGGTTTTGAACAACATGAATCAAAATATGGGTGATTCAGATGTTGATATTATATCTCTCAAGAACTACTTGGATGCCCAATACTATGGAGAGATTGGTATCGGTTCACCTTCCCAGAAATTCACTGTCATATTTGATACCGGCAGTTCAAATCTCTGGATTCCGTCGTCAAAATGTTATTTCTCTGTGAGTTGTTTAGAACATTTGTTTCACAACATTTCATAAATCATAGTTGCAGCGTCACCTAATGTATCAAAATTACGTGCAGGTTGCATGCTGGTTACACCCGAAGTACAAGTCGAAGAAATCCAGTACATATACCAAAAATGGTGAGACATAATAATGGTCGATTTGACCTGCTAGTTTTCTACTATAAAAAATGTGTGGAGTTTTGACTTTGTTACAGTATTCATGCCTAACTTATTCTTAATGGTTTGTGAAAGGAACACGTGCTGCAATACACTATGGATCTGGATCAGTTTCTGGCTTCTTAAGTCAAGACAATGTTGAAGTTGGTGATCTTGTAATCAAAGATCAAGTGCGTCTTGCTTTATGTTCATGTTCTAACTCAAAGTTGGTTCTTGCCATTTTGTATTCTCTGATGACCATACATGTTTTTTTTTGTTTCTGTTTTGTTTAGGTTTTCATTGAGGCTACAAAAGAAGGAAGTCTTTCATTTGTAATAGCACATTTTGACGGGCTTCTTGGACTTGGATTCCAGGAAATTTCAGTTGGCAATGTTGTCCCACCCTGGTACTTTTTCTAAAGTTTTATTGTTGTTTTAAATCGTTTATCCTTGGAAAATGGATGCAATCTGGCCTTTGTTCTTCCTTGCTTCACTGTCTTAGATACATCTAAACTCCTAAAGTAAAGTACAGGTACAATATGGTGGACCAAGGTCTTGTAAATGAGGATGTATTCTCTTTTTGGCTTAATCGGAATCCAGATGCAAAAGAGGGAGGTGAGCTTGTTTTTGGCGGTGTTGATCCAAAACACTTCAAGGGGAAGCATACTTACGTACCAATAACTGAAAAGGGTTACTGGCAGGTGTGTATACTTGAAAGACTTGAAATTTCTGCCAGTGTTCATCTCAATTTACTTGTATTTTCTGCTATAAAAACTTATCACCTTCCTTGTTTCTTTTCAGTTTGAAATGGGTGATTTTCTCATTGGAAACATTTCAACAGGTTAGTAATCATTTCATCCTATGTTTGTGAGAAAATTTAGGAAAAAAGGTGTAACGTATTACACTTCCTCAAACCCCAAGGAGTGGGAGAAATGGCATAGGCCTTGAGGAACCTCAAGGTCACTGGTTCTAATCCCCGTACTTGTGTTGAAAATTATATATATATATATATATATATTTTGCATATGTAAAATGTGACATATAAACACCATATTACTTTTTCACAAAATGTGGCTCAGTCTTTAAAAGAAAAAATATATTTCCTCAGGTCTAATCTGGTCGAGAAAAATTAAGCCGGATCCCTAATGAAAGTGTTCTTTTGATAAATAATTCCTTAAAACACGTTGAAGTCAAAAATCTTAGTAATAATATATTCGTTAGTAACACTTTGAGTCTTAACTAGATAAAAGTTCAAATTTAGTGTTCATTTCTTTCTTTAGGTTATTGTGAAGGTGGTTGTGCTGCTATTGTGGATTCTGGAACATCCTTGTTTGCTGGTCCAACTGTATGTGCCTCCCTACCTTTTATCAGTCTATTCACATTTAGAGATCCTCTGTATTTATGAATTATTTTTCTGTTTTCCTCTCAAACCAATACATTTTGCATCACTTTCTTCCAGACTGTTGTGGCTCAAATCAACCATGCCATTGGGGCAGCAGGAGTAGTGAGCACAGAATGTAAAGAAGTTGTTTCTCAATATGGAGACCTTATTTGGGATCTCTTAATATCAGGGGTTTGTTATATCTCCCTCTCTTATTTATCTCTCCACCCTCTTTAAATTTAATTACCCTTGGGATTTGTATCGATTTATTAAGGTACTTCCATCCTCTGCAGGTGCAACCGGATGCAGTATGTTCACAGATTGGTTTATGTTTCTCAAATGGAGGCAAGCAGCATGTGAGGTCAGGAATCCCTTACCATTTTGTGATATCCTTTCAATATTGTCTTAAAATTATATGTATAGTTGCGTGCATTTTCATCCGAAGTTTTATTGTGGAAGGCCTTAATTGTATAGGGACTAGGGAGGTTCTAAAACTTTCTTCTAGTAAACGTAAAAGTTCTTGAAATATTCTATAACCAAATGCAAAACTCAATGAGGAGGTGTACTTTACTATTGATACCACGAGGCCTTGCTGGTCATTTTGGAAGGTACAAGACTTTCGTGCCAATTGAAGATAGGTTATCATCATTGAAATATACATGGATCCACAGCATTGGCCCATTTTCCTATGTGTTCCCATGTTCTTTTATGGGGTGGTTTGGGGTTGAGACTGAAGAAGTCCTGTATTATCCTCCCTATGTACAAGATTGCAGCACACAACTTGTTTGATAAATGAAATTGTTCATGCAGTTCAAATATCAGAACAGTAGTTGAAAAAGAGAACCAAGGGGAAACAGCAGTTCAAGATGACCTCTTATGCACTGCATGTGAAATGTTGGTCTCTTGGGTCCAAACCCAACTGAAACAGAAGGGAACTAAAGAGACGGTGCTAAACTATGTGAACCAGGTAAATCATGTTTAACTTTGTCCTTTCATTTCTTTTTGTAAGTTTATCAGATTGTTCACGAAAAATAGAAAATTAAAAGATGTAATGTTGAATGTACTATGTATGTTTTACCAGCTCTGTGACAGCATACCAAGTCCAATGGGAGAATCAGTAATTGACTGCAATAGCCTTTCCAAAATGCCAAACATTACATTCACCATTGGAAGTAAAGCTTTTAGTCTCACTCCAGAACAGGTTTGAATTTTCCCGTAATATCTTTTCGGTTTATAAAACATGGTTGTGTTCATGATTCTGTCTCTACATTCAGATTCTGTCTCTACATTCAGTAAGCTATTGTTGATAAAATTGGAATGCACTATGTGCATGAGAATGACTAGGGTTACAATATTTGTCACATTTTCCGCAACTTAAGTTGGGCAGATGAACTAGATGTTATTATTGACAATCAAGGTATGCACTTGCTTCTATCTCAATATTCTAAATTGTCTCTTTTTTTCCTAACTTGCTTTCAGTATATACTTAAAACTGGAGAAGGCATTGCAACCATCTGTCTCAGTGGGTTTATGGCTTTGGATCTGCCTCCTCCTCGGGGCCCTCTCTGGTATGTAATCCAAGCTGTTAAATACTCCCCCGTCCCAAGATAATCATTGGTTTTGAGAAAAGTTGTACTCCCTCCGTTCCTTAATATAGGTCGTTTTAAACATGTGCACAAGAATTAAGGAAATGATTGAAAAGCATTAACTATAGTATCAATTGTCTATAATACCCTTCACCTCACTTATCTCATAAATATGGATCAAAAGATTAGGTGGAGTAATAAGGGGTAATTTGGGAAAAATAGTAATCAATTCTCCTAGATAACCACAAATGACAAATAATTAGGAATAAAAAAAAGAGTCTAAAACGACCTACATATAGGAATGGATGGAGGGAGTAGCGTTTAACCTCCCAAGTCAATTTAAGTTATGCAGCTAATATTAAATTAAATCTAGGTCCAATCACTTTCTGCCAATGGCAAGTTTGAAATATCATGTCACTTTCTAGTCTATTTTTTATTTAATTTTTTTTTTAATAAAGTGAACTCTCGTGTTGGGATACTTAAAATAAAGGAAATGAGAATTTTATTTAGGGACGGAGGGTCATGCTTATTTGCCTAATTTTAAGTCATCTCTAACGCCAATATAAATCTGCCTGCAGGATCCTTGGAGATGTATTTATGGGTGTGTATCATACTGTCTTTGACTATGGTAATCTACAACTGGGCTTTGCTGAAGCTGCTTAATGACTCTACTACTAGTACAAGCAGACGTCAGGCTCTTATAATAAGCTGACTAAATATAATTAATTAGTAGTGCTCAGGTAGTTGTTGCCTTGTTGGTTTATCCACTTCATATGTAAAGTTTCCACTTCTTTTTTGCCCATACTGGAGTGGTACTGTTATTGTAAGGCATCACATAAGTCATCTGATTTCTTCTCTTCTTTATATCTGTTATAGGAATCTGCATCTTCTACTATTGTAAAATTTAAGTATTGGCTCGAGTATTAGTGAATGGCAAAAACAATAATACCATATGTCCAGCATGCCATACACTTGCCCCTCTAAAAAAATTTATTGTTGTTGTAAATTTATTTAATATTCAATCAAAAAAGTCTGACTTAGGCATTCAGCTCAATCATTTGACCGATTTAACCATTCAGACAATTTATTTCTCAAAACAAACGTACTTAATGGCTGATCGATTCAGTCATTCAACCATTCAGATGCATTTAATCCTAAACAAACAGCCCATTAATGAGCAAGCTTAGACCATATGGGTGTTATGTGCTGGATTGCTTTATGTTCAAGCTTGATTTATATATCATAAGCTCAAAAACACTAACAAGAAGATTTTACATTCTCTCAAAGTGTAAAATAACTTGTGGGTCTACATTGTTTCAATGTGTTTTACCATACTATTCTAGTCAAGCTTGTAAAGTTAATGAGCTCAAAGATGGAGACAAATCACTTTTTGGTCACTTTATAAGGGTCTGGTTTTCATTGTGGTTACCGAAACTTTTTTTATTACAATCGAATAACTGTACTCTCAAAAATTACAAAATGGTCATTCCTTACGATTTCCATCCAAAAAACGGACTAAAGTGCTGAATTGGCATACACGTGATTTTGAAATGCTGATGTGTACATATATGCTTTGCCATGTGTATTAATAATAATAATAATAATTTTTAAATAATAATAATAATTGTGACGCCCCCAAAATAGGTATACATCACCCATTCTGAGTTGTCAATACATGGTACAGAAACAATTACAACTTTATTATTACAACAGTAAAACTGTGAGTTTGAATACAAATATTATTTTCTAGACAATATATATACTCAAATAAATCTTCATCACATTTATTGATATATTATTTTACAAAAATGGTGAGGACTACTAAACAACTCTCTCTAGAACCTTCATTCCATACCCCAAGCTACGTACTCGCTATATTCTCGCCTCCCCGAGAAGAAAATGGAACAAAAAGAAAAGGGTGAGCTCAACTAGCCCGATAAAGAATATTATGACTAAGATAATATACAACAAATTATCGTTAGTCTTCAACGAGGAAAAATCTAATAGAATACAATAGACAACAAATTTTAAATCAATATTACATGCAATGAAATAATAATTCATTAGAAGAGTTAAGTAGAGAATGCAAACTACTATCTTCTATGTATGAATTTAAAAGTTCATCGTCTATCTTTTATCCTGTAACATCAATTAATATATATCCGGAATCAAATATTCATCTTTTGCACTACAGGCGAAAGATATTCATGATTGGTCATGTTCATCTAAACACTGTTCATCTTTTGCACTGGGCCAAAAGAGGAATATCGATTAATCATGTTCATCTAAACACTTGTTCATCTTTGCCTTTACGGGCCAAAGATATTCACCGAAATCATTCATCTTTGCACTCTGGCCAAAGATATTCAATAATATCATCATTTAAAACGAGGATGATGAAAATATTTTTAAAAAAGCGAATCAAAAAACAAAATGACAAGGATTAAGGATTAAGGATTAAGGATTCGTACTTTGTTTTTATCCATGTCCAAAAAATACCTCAAAAATAATCATAGTGGTGTAAAATTCAAGAATGATCAAAACATGGATACAATCAAAGCTAGTATCGAGAATAGATATTTTGAACCGAAAAGTAAATTTTTATTTTTTTAGATGAATAGTCTTTGTATTAAGTGAATAATCTTAGTATCGTGAATAATCTCCGTATATGTGAATAGTAACCCCGGACACTAAAAGTTCTAAATTTGATTAAAAGTTCAGATCAATACTTGGCATAATGATATTAGAATAAATAATATCATTAAAAAATAATAATATCCCTTACCTCAAAAAATCAAGACTTTTAAATTTGAAACACAGGATATAGGCTATGACTTGAACTTGCAATCAGATAACAATACTCAAAATATACTCAAAATACTCACAAGAATACGCTCGATAATATAGAGAGAAAAACTTGAGTTTAATTGTAATTTTTAAATCTAACCTAAGCACCTATTTATAGGAAAATGTTTAGAACACCAAAGCGTAAAAATTTAATATAATATTAATATATAAATTAAATTTTCCTATGCCAACCTTCAAAGAACTGAATTCAGCTCATTCAATACACATGTATAACACACCATAATGAAAAAAACATTTTTGATATTTAAAATATTTTAAACTTCCAAAATCAATTATTTGAACTTGAAACTTCAATAATTCACAATAAATAGCCTTTTGTCGGAAAAATTGAAACTTCATGATTTTTTATAGGAAATTCAATTCTCTACAACTTTCTGAAGAGAAAGTTTTTCCAAATTCAAAATGAAATTGACCAAGAAATTCACAAGCAGGCGATTTTACAAAGCTATAATCAAATTTTAGTCAAGAAATGGGATCCACAAACACATAAAATATGCTTTAAATATTTTTTGGTAACAAAATACTCCTCCTCCACATATACTCATATATCTCACATTCATCGTAAAAAATATCATCATTATTATATTATTAAAATATAATAATATATTTAAATGAATTATTTTATCGAAAAAAGATAAATTTTCAATTTTCAACAATTGTCACATTAAAATTTTCTCCATCTATATCCACATAAAATTAATATTTTCCTCATCATATGAATCAATAATTAATTATTCACAAATAATATTACGAATCACAATATTGACAATCGTGGTGATTCTTCTAGGAAGAGGGCTTTCGAATAAAATTTCTCCTCTTCTTGCGCCAATTAGGTGACCAAACCTCTCTTTAGACAAAACTTTCTAGACATTGCCAATAATGTTATCTAATAATATTATTCGAGATAATATGAATTATTAGCTTCGATAATGAAAAATCTTGTGTAATGACAATTATTGAAACAAAGAATATAAAATATCAACGCAACAATTATTAAATCAATAAAATCTTTGAGCGATTAATTACTGTAACCATTATTGAGTAGTGCCTTCTACGTAAGAATCAATAATTGGTGCAATACTGGTAATCTTCTTGTGTTTTAACCAAATTATATTTTAACAGATATTAGCTGTGAATAACTTCTGTTATTATTTTTAAACAACTTATATTTGTCGTTTTCTTCATCGAATCTCTTTCAGTTATGGGGCCCACAAAAGATCTACAGGCAAATGTATTTAATATTCCCAAACAAGAATATTCCACGACCAAACGAATATTCCCTGACAACAATGAATATTTTATAACCACTTGCTTATTTTGAAATATTTGCGTATTTTACCCATAACTATCCACATTAATCAAATCAACCCTTACTATTTCAAAATAATAAATAGAGAAAATTAAATTTCATTAATAATAAGTTGGGGTCTTACAATAATAATAATATTAATAATTTTAAAATAATAATAATTTTAAATAATAATATAAATTCATTAATTTTATATAAATACATTTGTAAAAATTATTATTATTTTGTAATTATTATTATTATTTAAAAATTATTATTATTAAAAAATAATATAGATTATTGTTATTATTTTGTAATTATTATTATTTTATTAATTAAAAATTATTTATTATTATTATTATTATTATTATTTAAAAATTATTATTATTATTATTTTTAAATTATTATTATTATTCTTCTTATTATTATTATTATTATTATTATTCTTAATAATATTATTTTTTATTTTATTATTCTTAATAAGAAATTATTATTGTAAAATTATTGTTATTAATTTGTAATTATTATTATTTTATTAATTAATTTTTTTTATTATTTTTATTATTATTATTTTGAAATTATTATTATTATTTAAAAATTATTATTATTATTATTATTATTATTATTATTGGCAAATCTACAGCACCATACATGGAAAGAAACATGCTGAGAAACTAGGCTATAGTTTATTGGAGACAAAATATTGTGACAACCATGTGAATGAGCACTTACCGGATCATGCGGATTGCGGGGAAAAAAGGAAAAACAAATGCAAAAGCCATATAAAATGCTCCTGCAAATATTAAATCTCACGTTGCAAATATTATTTTATTATTCTTAATAATATTTTTTTTTATTTTTAAATTATTATTAAGATACAATTATTTTTATTTTTATTATTCTTAATAGGAAATTATTATTGTAAAATTATTGTTATTATTTTGTAATTATTATTATTTTTATTAATTAAAAATTATTATTATTATTTAAATATTATTATTATTATTATTTTAAAATTATTATTATTATTATTTTATTATTCTTAATAATATTATCTTTATTATTATTATTTTTAAATTATTATTAAGATACAATTATTTTTACACATGACAAAACCATATACACATCAGCAAAAAAACAGAGTCAAATCGCCAACTTATTACTTCTGTTCGCCAACTCAGCAGTTCCGTTCGTTTTTTGGACGAAAATCGTAAAAAATGACCATTTTGTAATTTTTGAGAATACAATTATTTAATTATAATAAAAAAAAATTCGGTAACCAAAATAAAAATCGGACTCGAATACTATGACCAAAAAATGATTTATTCCCTCAAAGATGTGACAAAACTTGCCTCAAGAATCTACAAGCTCAATATGAAGGATTACCAACCCTAGCTTCAAAGCTCATTTGTTTGTGCTAGGACAACCCCCCCTGCGTCAGCTAAAGGAACAAAGGATGAAAGCAAGTGACTGAAACTGAATAAAAGTTTTATTGTACTACTTGAAGAAAATTATTCCCAATCATCACTCAAATAATTAAAGTTAGCAGCACAAACTAAACCACTAAAAGATCCGAAGGCTTGTAACACAAAGTATATGCATAGTACCAAAGGGTTTGTAACATATAATAACTCTAAAGTACAATAACTATCCATAAATGAACATATCACACCCCGACTGAAGGGCCAAACTCTATTCCTCATCACTATTGTTGCTGAAAACCGAGGCCACAGCTTTTTTTGGCTTCTTAGCAGCATTACTAATTGAGCTCTGCATTAAAACAAAAGTAATATGTAATTGTCAGTTAGCCATCCATGGATGCAAACCAGAAAGTAAAAGAATCACTTCAAGAAAAATCTGAGTGACATCTGAACCCAAGCTCAATGTAGGTCCAACCATCCAAGTGTTCCGTTCATAATAGGAGTATAGCAACTGAGTGTTGTTTTGAGCCCTATCCAACCCCAAGTTTACGGCCATTAGATGCAACCTCTTCACATGGATATGCTTATTTGAACTTCACACAGAATTCAAATAAATATACCTGCTTCTTTTGCAAGTATTTCTCATTGGGTGGAATTCAGTTCAGTTTAATGCCCAGAAATTAATATAAGAAGAATGAAGTGCTCGACACTAGGTGCATAACAACCCAAAGCAACACATCAAAGCTTCTAGATTACTATTTTAACCAACTTAACATATGCAAGCTTTGGTTTGGTTTAGCTCAAGTTGGATTTGTTCGGTCTCAATTTATTTATCCTTAAGTTTGGATCCCTAAATCATGAATTCCTTTAACTAGTTATAAGAAAAGGTACAACTTTTAACCTACAAACATAAGCTTCATATATATATATATATATATATATATATATATATATATATAGAGAGAGAGAGAGAGAGAGAGAGAGATCATGTATTAGAAGAGGCAGAGTACAAGGAGAGAGCAGGAATCATCCAAAATTATGAGACAAATGGGAAAAAATCTATATAAAGGTAACTCTCCAGCCCCCATGTTATCAAAAACTGTCCCCCAAAAACTCCCATAGTGTAAGGCCAGAAAAAGCAACAAAAGGCAGTACAACATAGTGGAATTAGTATATCATAATACAAATTTCAGCTACAAATATAAACTAAAAAGTATCCAACAGAAACAACAATACGATTTTTTTTAATCCCTCATGGAACAGCTTCTACATATATTTGTAAATCTACACATATAGAACATATGCAATAATGTCAGAAAGACACCAAGTCATTTTCATTTCAAGTTCATTTTAATCATGCCTAAAAGATTTGAGAGAAGATAAGAAAGAGAGCAACCAAGGAAAAGGAGTAAAGAGAGTGGAAAGGAAATGAGAGAGAACTACAACCAGAAGACTCATGAATAGTACCAGAACATAAAGATTAATCAACTCATTTTAACTCTGATTTTAGTTTAACAGATATTAGGATGGCAAGAAAACTGTAATATCGAGCAATCGCTAAACTAATACACCGCATAAAAAAGGTTTTCGAGCACAATCAAACTACATAATAATTGGGCATTTTGTTTCACCTAAAGGCTTCGTAAATACCTTGGACGTGCCACTTTTTGAGGAAAATCCAAATTTTAGCACCTTTCTTTGATCTTGATCAGCAAGTGCTGTAACACTTATTCCTGCAGAGGAAGCCGTAGCAGTTCCAGATTCCTCTTGTTGCTGTTGCTGCTGTTGTTGCTGTTTGCGAGCATCAGCCCTAAAAATTGTAAGAAGAATATCAATCAGCACAAGATTATAGAGTGATATTTTTATTTTCTAATATGAGGTAAAGAGCATATGGGTACATTTGTGCAAACTTTGCCATCTCCCTCTCTTGACGTTGTTGTTCTCTCTTTTGCCTGTCATCACGAGTGCTAGTTCCATGCATTTCTCTCATTTCTTTGAATCTCTGGAAACCATTACACAAAGTGAATAGGAAGTGTATAGATACAAAATAACCAAGGTCAACACAAGATTTGCAACACTAAAAGACCTTTACCTTTCTGTGGTTGTGATCATATGAGCTCAGGTGGGCTTCAAACTCCACAGCTAACTTATATTGCTTGTTGCAAAGCTCACAATAAAACACCTTGCGTATTTCCTTCACCTCAGTCTGAATTTTCTGCTCACGTTCTGCTATAACCTGGATGTTCATAATGTGCAGGAAGCAGGCAGTAGAAGCCACCAGGTAATAAAAACTGGACGAAATTCTCAAGAACTCCCAAACTTGATGTTCCCTTATGATATACCATTCCCGTCAAAAGACAAACATATATGCTATATGCTGCCTTCTGCTATTGGATATAGGTTTCAGAAAAAGTAAAGCATCAACTCAAATTATCTAATACTGGAAACATTTACTTATACTATCTACAAGTTAGCAGGAAATGGCGTACCTCCCGCTTCTTAGCAATTTCTTCTGTCTCCTCGACCTCAATGTCAAGTTTTTTCCTCTGGATATTTTCTTCTGCAGTAAAATAATCATCTTCCTCTTGTTTTCCAATCCCCAGTTTTGGATCTCTCATCCCAGATTTTATTGGCTCAATTATTCCTTAACATAATCACAGGACAGAGAAATTAGATTCCCCAACAAGTTTTTTAGAAACATCATGTAATGCACATATATTCTGAAGGAGGAGAATTAGCTTGAGATGCTTTAAAAACCAGTAATTACCAATTAAACAACAAAGAGGCCAAGAATCATTTTTTAGGTGAACATATCAACCGTACAAGATTTACTTTTAGTGCTACATACGGGAAACTAATTTGGAATAGAAGGTGTTGTGAGTTAAATTGAGATATCAAACAAACAAGCTCAATCACTAGACAAGAACAATATTTAGCAATTAGAGACTGTTGATGTGTTATCCAATCAAAGCATAGTTATTTTTAGAAGATAGAGTTCAGATACTATGGAAAACCCATGTGGAAAACCATATCTTATACAGGTAAATAAGATTTAAAAGAAACATTTAATGACCATTATTGGCCTACTTCAGACTATGTTTAGCACAATGAAGAATAATGAGTCAACTCAAAGAAACAAACAGAGCCGTTAATAGACACATCACAAGTCAAAATACAATAATATTGTCATCAATTGCTATGTTACATGGACTTGGGTACAGAATCTTGGTGAAAGTATGCGTCTTAGATTAGTAAATATAAAATCATTGAAATGGAGACTTGCCCAAAAAGGGTCCAAAATTTTGATACAGGTAGTTTGAGATGGCAAAGTAAACATATGCTCTGTACTTTAGCTTTTATTGGATTTCAAGGTCAAAATCTTGCAGCCTTGAAGCTATAGATTAATTATAGGCCACAGCAAGCCAGTGAAAAGCTACATGAAAAATATCCTCATTTATCTGATGCATTATACACTTTGAACCAATAAATACACTGGCCAGCTTGTCCTACTCAGAATCTGTCTTGTCGTGTTGACAAATGTACCTCAAGGTAATCTGCTGAGTCCTAAAGAATAGCTAACTAAAAGGTTTAGAGAAGTCAACAGCTTCATAGTTTAAGAGTAACAACCAAACACTCTACCAATCATTGTCCAATAAGAAAAAATAAATTCAAGTTTCAAGTCTGACCGATAACAAGTCACTTCTTGGAAAGGTGAGACCATTACAAACAAATCAATGTGCATACAAAGCAAGAAACATAAGCAAACCCATGCAAACACTTAAGTTAAACTGGCAAAGGACCAGTTAAGAAATTGACAAAGCATCTTCCTATTTTAGAAAAATGCAAGCAGTAAAAGCACTGAAGCAATTCAATCCGAACTCGTAATAAAAGATCCTGATTATACAAAAGAACTTTCAGCCTACCCACCAAAAGTTCCCAACAAAAAAAAGACTACCTCCGGAAGGAGGAAAGGAACAGATTATGCATGACAAGTGTCGAACAAAGTTTGAGTTATACTAGGATTAAGAACTTAAGGTGAACACTTATCAAAAAAATGAAAAAAGTCAGAAACTTTTGTAGGTAAGTTTTAAGGATAAACTAGTCCCAGTGACGTAATTTTATATATTGGGGATTCCAAGTTGTCTAACTTATGTTAGTTAATTTTTGATAGGAGTCAAACTCATATTAGTTAATTTATATTTACTTCTCTAAAGTCTAAAGTATGGTAATTTAGGTATTCATGAGTTCCTAAGTTGGAAGTATAGTCCTAGAGGTAGTAAGGTACTACGTTTTTGTGATATATACCCAATCCCGACCCTAATGGGACCCGATTTTTTAAACCCTATAGGGTTAGGGTCGGGTTTGGGATATACCCCCTCACCCCGCCCTGATCCGATTATATACAATTTTTTTTAATTAGTATGTTATATATATATAATTATGTACTTGTTTAGGTTATTTCCTTATAAATCATAACATTAAAAATATAATATGTTGCTAGTAATGGAAATATTGCATGTTGTTTGATTTTGAATTAAAAATAGTTGTACAAAGTAATATAAAAAAAAGTTAAAAAAAATTAATTTGGTAAATAATGGAGTAGTTGGGTAAACAGGGGAGGGGGAGGGTATTGTTTTCGGGGGATAGCTAGCTATTGGCAGGGCGGGTATGGGGAGGGGTCCCGGACCATACCCGCCCCGTTGGCAGGCCTAATATATATGATGCATTATCCTATAATTGTAATTTTTTAAAATATGATTAAATATAATCGTCATGTTTTGCTACTTGAGGCTGTTGCATACTACTTTCAAAGAAGAAGCATTTCTGCAGTGAATCCCTTGCAACGGTGCCAAGAACCACCTCCCTTATTCTCTTTGCCTTCCTTTTCTATAGTGCACTCTTTGGCCGGCTACATCTTAAATAGTTATCTTAAGATACAAGACATAGTAAATTTGAAGGCGCTTCAGTACAATGATTTTGTTATCCCCAACAACTTTAACAACACAATATAAACAAACCAGTATTAGCTACTGAATGCAAAATTCATAGAATGATAAAGAAAAAAAGCACAAATTGTGTATTTATAAACCCAGATCATTTCAGAATGAAAGGATGACATACTTGATGACTATAATTATGACATGTGAATCACTAGAAATCCTTTAATAGACATACAAATCATAGCAATCATTAAATAGGACATACCTTGTTCATCCTTTCCAAGACCCTTCCCTTTCCACCCCATCTTCTGGAGTAGTCTAAACCCAACATTAGATGATGTCAGTTGTGTATCTAATGATGCTTGCTCTACATTATCTAGATCTACATTTTCTGTTGGCCTGTGATTAATAGGTAGACGAAAATCCTCTGCAAGATCCTCAAGTACCGTATCCTCATTTTCCTATAAAAGAAAAGCCACAATACATGTCATCTTTATGCCTAAATGAAATGGCAATGCTTGAAGTTCTAGGATAAAGTAGAAAGTATCCGACGAAAATATATATACACCAAAGAAAAGGTATCTGGTGAATATATGTTTGATTGTTTGTTTGTCTTTTCCTGATAAAATCCGAAAACTAAATGTTTTGTTAAAACAAAATACTAAAAATCATAGATTTGATGTTGACATCATTTTTATTCAAATATAAGGTTTCACAATAATCAATTAGCATTAATTAATTAAGATTAAGAAACCTTAAAAGAACATAGAACCATCAAAATGGAACCAAACCCCTATTTTAAAACATTGAGCTGATAAATAAGTCAAACAGGTAAGCATGAGATCCAATGAGAAGAACCCACAAAATGAGAGAACATAGGACACAAAGATACGCTCTAAAATCCGTCTGAGGATTACATTTTTCATAGACTTACCTCCAATTTCTGCTGCCTTCTCTCTCTCATGCGTGTGTCCTGTCTGGCATTGTAGCATCTATGTTCCATATTGTATACCCTAAATAACATAAAATCAATTAAATGTCAGATGACGCGCTTCGAAAAGTTCTAGACAGAAAGTACAAGCACATATACTAATCAAAGTGCATGAATTTCAAAAGCTGCCAACAGAACCACTTGCAAATTCAAGTATTTATGATTTATTTTATGCAGACTCTACTTTTCCCTGAAGTACCCATGCGCGCCACTCGGACAAGGGTAAAAGTGCTAGAAACTTCATTTTAGTGTAAAATATTGGCAAAAGGGGGGGGGGGGGTACCTGAGTGGACTCTTTAAACTACCCATGTCCAAATGAACAATTCATCTGAGTACATGTAACTTAGGGGGTGTTTGATAAAAATTGAATGAATCTGAATCTGAATGAAAAAACTATTTGATAACTGACATATCTTAAAGATCTGAATGACATTTTTAATATTTTACCCCTCTGAAAAAATTCAAAGTTGTTGTAAATTTATTTAATATTACATAATATAATAGTTAATATTTTTTTATTATTTTTATTATTATTTTTAATTTTTTTTACTTCATTCAGCCAACCATTCAGCCATTCAGACCAAAAATTCGGACTTAACCATTCAGCCAACGCATCTGACCGATTCAGCCATTCAAACGATTTTTTTTCAAAACAAACGCACTTAATAATTCAGCCACTTACCGATTCAGCCATTTAGACCCATTAAGTTCTAAACAAACAGCCCCTTAGTTTATGATTAGAAAATCAAAACATTCACACCTCCACTCTACAACTACTACAAGGAGTATTAATCCGATAATAAGTTGCATAAGCATGTACATTTTCTAAATAAGAAATGAAAATAGAAAGGCACCCTGAATTATGCTACTAAAATTCTTATAAACCCTAAGGCCACGTTTGTTTGAAAAAACGTGGGGTGAAATAAGACTATTTGTAAACTTCAGATTGTTTTATCCCATGAACTATATGTCTTATCAATTCTAAAGTATGAATTATAATCCTAGTAGAAAGATGTTATTATATAAAGGGTATCACATGAGTTTAAAAATGATATCAAATAGTCCAAGGATTAAATAACAGATTTAATATAGGATAAAATAATCAAAAGTGATAATAAATTAGTTTTGCAAGCAAACGTAGTAACAATTTACCACAACAAATAATCACAAAATAGAATTAGATAAACATAATTCCCTACTGATGTAATTACATACATATTGATCTTTTTGTTTTCGATCCAGTAATCTAATTGCAGATCAACAAGCCATCAGAGTTTACAAAAAGTGATTTTTTTAAAACTAAAATTCAGTAATAAGGTATGCCCTAAGTTTGATTCTTAGTCTAGTGAACTTCACCAATACAAACTTACTCTAGGGTTTAGGGTTTTCGATTAGATACAATTCATATATGCATATATAAAAACATATATGGATATTATATATATGGATATTAATATATACGTATATATATACATATATAGTCATAAACCCAAATCAATTTACCTGTCGAAGAAAACAAACTACTGTTTCGATGAATCTTCCTCTCTACTCGCACTAGCTACTAGAGCTGGTCGATTAAACTCCTAAGAAAGGGCGAGAAATTAAGGGTTATGATATTGTTACTTATCTCCTGTTTTTCTAGATCACCGGTGGCGTGAGATTACGCCACGTTGACGGTATTCGGGTCGAATAATCTGCTGTTTCGAACTTGCTGGGCCAAGCTGGAAGCCTAGAAGTTACATTTTGGGTTTATAAAGGTAATACAAAGCTGTCTTATATTACATATAAGGCCCACCCTTTTTCGTTTATGTTTATGTTTTTTTAATTACAAGACAGAAAATAGTAGAATTAGTTTTATTTTTAAATCAATCATCCTTTGTGTAACAATCTTCAGCCTGTTTGTGTGGAGGAGAACCAAAGAAATATTTAGAATGAAAAATAAGTAAAAAAAAAAAGATTTATGAATTTAAGAAGTCATTATTGTAAATGAATATATATCACGACTCAGGATCAATCAAAACAACTCGATGTTTATTTTGTTATATTGTGACGCCCTCAAAATAGGTATACAACACCCATTTTGAGTCGTCAAAATACATGGTACACAAACAACTATAACTTTATTAATACAACATAAAAACTGTGAGTTTAAATACAAATATCATCATCCAGACAATATCCACACTCAAATAAGTCCTCATTATAATTATTAATACACTATTTTACAAAAATAATGAGGACTACTAGAACCACTTCTAGAACCATCATTCCACACCCCGACTAGTACTCGCTACATTCTCGCCTCCCCGAGAAGAAAAAATGGAACAACAAGGAAAAGGGTGAGCTCAACTAAACCCAAAGAAAAATATTATGACTAAGATAATGTACAACAAATTATCGTTAGTCCTCAACAAGAAAAAATTTAATAGAATACAATAGACAACCAGTTTTAAATCAATCTTTGCAGCGGAAATAATAATTCATTAGAAGAGTGAAGTAGAGAATGCAATCTACTATCTTCTATATATGAATTTAAAAGTTCATCGTTGATATTTTATTCATGTAACATCAATCAATATATATCCGAATTAAATATCCATCTTTGCACTACGCATCAAAGATATTCATCACTGGTCATGTTCATCTAAACACCTGCTCATCTTTGCACTACTACGCCAAAAGATATTCATCAAAAATCATTCATCTTTACACTACATGCCAAAGATATTCAAGAATATCATCATTTAGGATCGAGGATGATGAAAATATTTTAAAGAAAACGAATTCAAAGAAACAAAAGAATAAATATTAAGGATTCGTACTTTAAACAATCCAAGTTCAAAAATACTTCATAAATAACTTGAGTGGAGTAAAATTCAAGAATGATCAAAAACATAGATCCAATCAAAGATAGAATCATAACAGATAATCTTGGACACGTAAAAGAAAATTTAATTTTTTGTGAATAATGTCAGATTCGTGAATAGTCTCAGATACGTGAATAAGTGCCGTATACGTGAATAGTAACTCCGACACTAAAAGATAGAAATTTCACAAAAATATCATCATACTTACTCGTAAATAGTACTCGTGAATAAGAATCTCGTGAATAAGAACTCATGAATAAGAACCCATGAATAAGAACCCCGACATGAAAAGTTCCAAATTTGATAAAAATTCGCACTAATATTTTGACATAATGATATTGAAGAAATAATATCATTTACTGAAGAAAATAACATCCCTTACTTCGAAAGAATAAGACTTCTAGTTGAAACACTGGATATAAGCATGACTTGAACTTGCAATCAGATAACAACACTCAAAGTATTAAAATACTCGTAAGAATACGCTTTCAATATATCGAGAGAGAAAGAGAAAGAAGATTTCGCTTTTGGTGTGATTTTCAATTCTAACCTAAGCACCCTATTTATAGAAAATGCTTAGAACACCAAAGCGAAAATTTAATATAATATAATTATATTTACAAAATTGTCAAGCCCACCTCTTGAATCTGAATTCAAATTTATTTATACATGTTTAATGCAAAATTCACCAAGCAAAAAAACGATTTTGTAATTAAAAATAATTAAAACTTTCAAAAATCAATTATTTCGGAACTTCGGAACTTTAATAATTCACAATAAATAGCCCTTTTTATGAGAAAAATTCGAACCACATGTTCTTACCATAGGAAATTTCATTCTCTACAACTTTGCAGAAGAAAGTTTTTCCAAATTCCAAACAGAAATTGACCGAAATCCATAAACGGACGATTTTACATGCTATAATCAAATTTCATTCAAGAAATGGGGTCCACCGACACACAAAACATGTGTTAATCATTTAATGCAACAAAAATACTCTTCCTCCTTATATACTCATATATCCCATATTTATTGTAAAAATATCATCATTATTATATTATAATAATATAATAAAATATTATTTTATCAGAAAAGATAAAATATCAATTTTTAACAATTGTCACTTTAAAAATTTTCTCCATCTATATCCACATAAAATCAAAATTTTCCTCATCATATAAATCAATAATTAATTATTCACAAATAATATTACAGAATCACAATCTTTCGCAACCAAAAGCCGCTCCTGTGAAAGAGGGCTTTCCAATAAGAATTTCTCCTTCTTCGACGCCAAGCAATTAGGTGACCAAACCTCTCCTTGAGATGTAACTTTCTAGACATTGCCAATAATATTTTCTAATAATATTATTCAGATAATATGAATTATTGCTTCGATAATGGAAAATAATCGTAGTGACAATTATAAAACAACAAGAATATAAAATATTAACGCAATAATTATTGAATCAATAAAATAAAATATCGAACAATATTATCGTAATAATTATTGAGTAGTGCCTTTCTTACGTAAGAATCAATAATTGGTGCAATACCGCAAAGCTACCTCTTGGCAACAACGCCAGACATCGTGTTTTAACCACCGTATTCCAACAAGATAATTCTTGAATAATCACGCCAAGCTATTATAAACAACTTATACTTGTCGCTTTCTTCATCCAATCGCTTTCCGTTATGGGGTCCACACAAGGTCAGCGTTGGTCACGATTTAATATTCCCCAATAATAAGAATATTCCACGACCAAACTAATATTCCCGATAACAATGAATATTTTATAACCACTTGCTTATTTGAAATATTTATGATTTTACTCATAACTAACCATATTAATCAAATCAACCTCTTACTATTTCAAAATAATAAATAGAGGAAATTAAATTTCATTTATTAATAATTTGGGGTCTTACAACCTCCCCTCCTTATGAAATTTCGTCCTCGAAATTGACGTACGTACTGGTGTTTAGAAAAAGATGAGGATACCTCGCTTTTATTTCCGCTTCCAACTCCCAGTGTCATTTCCTCAATAAGATGGTTCCTCCACAAAACTTTAACTTGTGGTATGACCTTTGTCGTGTAGGATATGCTCCTTTCTATCCAAGATCTTGACAGGTACCTCTTCGTACGTTAATTCTTCGGCTATCTCGTCCGGTTCTAACTTAATGACGTGGTTTGGGTCTTTCACATATTTACGAAGCACAGATATATGAAAAATATTATGAACACGGACATACTTGAGGTAACGCGAGTCTATAAGCCACATTTTCTACTCTCACAAGAATCAAATAGACCAATAAATCATGGATTGAGCTTTCTCTCTTCCCAAATCTTGTAACTCCCTTCCATGGAGCCACACGCAACAATACATGATCCCCAATACTAAATTCCACGCCCTTTCGATGAAGATCCGTGATAACTCTTTTGTCGATCCCGTGTCGTTTGTATACGCTATCGAATCGCTTGGATCTTCTCTCAGTAGTCATTCGTATTCAACTCGGTCCCAACAACATTGCTTCTCCTACCTCATCCCAACATACTGGAGAGCGACACTTTCGTCCATACAATGCTTCAAATGGAGCCACACCTATACTTACCTGATAACTGTTGTTGTAGGAGAATTCCACCAATGGTAGGTACTTATCCCAACTCCTTTTGAAATCGAGGACACAAAGTCTTAATAGATCTTCAAGAGTTTGAATAGTCTTCTCTGATTGTCCGTCCGTTTGAGGATGGTATGCCGAACTGAACCGTAAATCCGTACCCATAGCTTTTTGCAAGCTAACCAAAAATCTTGAAGTAAATCTTGGGTCACGATTCGAAACTATGGATACTGGCATGCCATGCAACCTCATAATCTCATTCACGTACATACTAGCAAGACGTTCAAGGGAATAAGTCTCCCGTATCGCTAAGAAATGGGCAGACTTGGTTAATCTATCAATAATAACCCATATCGCATTTTTGCCTTGAGAAAATGTGGGAAGACCTGTAACGAAATCCATGGTAATGTGTTCCCACTTCCATTTCGGAATCTCAAGTGGTTGCAATGGACCTTTTGGCACTTGATGCTCCGCCTTTACACGTTGACAAGTTAAACACCTCGATATAAACTTCATGATCTCTCTCTTTCATATTGTTCCACCAAAATGTATGTCAAGATCATGATACATTTTGGTACTCCTGTGATGGATTGCAAAAACGGTGTGTTGTGTGCCTCCATCATGATTCTATGCTTCAAGTCGTAATCGTTAGGAACACAAAGTCCGGAGTGGACTCAAGTATTCTTTCTTCATCGATTCTTGCTTCGAATAATACCTTCTTATACTTTCTTCTTCTTCATACGATCATCCAGTATCTCGGATATGGGCTTAAAGCAACTTTAACTTTTTTCGATTAAAGTTTGGTTCTGAGTCTTGAATTCTATCGTATACTTGACATCATCGCAAAATCGTTCTCGATACCGATCTTTTACTCAACACATCACCACCACATTCTCTTTTCCGAGGATGGTATGGTCAGAACATGTGCCGAAATGAGTCTCCTCTTGAGTTCTTCGAAGCTCTTCCCACATTCCTTACTCCATTCGAATTTTGTATCTCTATGAGTCACTGCGTTAATGGAATAGCGATTCGAGTATATCCTTCAACGAATCTCCGATAATAACCAACTAAGCTTCTGTAAAGCTACGTATTTTGATTAATCGACTTAGGTTGCTCTCAACCGTGACTCATATACAACCTTGATAAAGACGTCATAATGACACCTATCAGTTTACTATCGTACGAATATGGCGTCCCCTACGTACGGAGAGTCTGGCTTCGGTGCATTCCATAAAAGAAGTCACCAGATAGAGGCTCGATTATCAACTTCTATAGTTAGGTTTTTAACTCTCAAGTTCAATAGAGCCATTCGATATGAGATTTTAGAAATGGGTTTTGTACCGGGGTTCAAAGTCGATACAAAATTCAATATCACGCCTCGGAGTACGCCAGAAATTTTTCAGAAATACGTCAGAAATTTACTAACAATGTAAATATCATTCAAATCGACGATTTTTGTTCAAGTCCATAACATGGCTAAGAAAGCTTGACATCCGTTTTTCAATAAACAAATGACTTTACGGCTTGATATGAAAGAGTTTGACTTCAATGGTTTGGTTGCTAAAATTCGAATAACAGGTTGCTTAGGAATATGAAAACTAACAACCTTACAAAAGCAATCAATTTGGCATGATGAGTAGTTAACCAAACAATCCCTAAAATCACATAAAAAGCAAATATCTTTAAAGAGATAAGATCAACAGGTAATGTGATGGTTCCAACTTGGATCAAACAAGATTTATAAACAGTGGATGTAACGAAAGTTTCTCCTTACGGAGTTTCCACAGATAAATCAAAGTCTAATTTCTCCGGAGTCAAGTTTAAACGTTGAGCACAAATAGGAGAAATAAATGAATGGGTAGCACCGGTATGTAGTAAGGTATAAACTTCGTATGAATTTATGATTAACTTACCCTCTTAACTTCGTTAAGGTTCTCGCGATTCTCGACTAGTTAATTCTAAAAACGCCTTTCCGTGAACCGATTGACTTTGACTTTTCTGACAAATGACCTTTTAGTCACCATCCCTCGATTGGACTTGGTTTTCACATAAAGGCAATCTCGAGTGATATGTCCTTCCTTTCCACAATTATAATATACCTTAAACTGTTGGGCGCTTTGGGGTGATATGTCCTTCTCCGCGCACTTATAAAGATATAACCGGTGGGTCGCTTCTCCTCCTTGGAACCCGATTCTTCGGTGGTGCCGACGCTCTTCATATTGTCATTGTTGAATCTCCTCTTTTAAAATATCCCCAACTCGCTTTTCTATGTTCATATTTACGATTACCGCCAGAGAGTGGTTGTCGTTCTTGTCCAGATTTTTCTTTCTCCATACGGGTTATCGTTGTTCACGATCGTCATCACCAGATGATCCTCGGTTGTGGTCCCTCAGTTGACCAGACTTTCGTTATCTCGCCTAATAATTGAGCTCTGTTGACAACATCCTAATAGAGAGAAAATTTATGAGAAATGAGATATTGACGTATCTTTTCAAACCTCTCAAAACATCCACATCATCGTTCCTCATTCTCCACCAAATGAGGTAAAACCAGACAACTCGCAACTTCGCCAGATCTTGGACACCGCCAAGTTATTCTACTCGGTCTAATAAACTCTACCTCCTTCATATGATGAATACTTTCGGAAAGTACTTGTCGTTGAATGCGATTCTGAAATGTCTCCCAAGACATGCCTTTGAGTCTTGGTACGGATGGAGTACGCTTCACAAACTCCCACCAGTAGTCTGCCTCGCCACGGAACATAAATGTGGCGAATGGAACCTTCTGAAATGTCTCCCAAGACATACCAACTGTGACACCCCCAAAATAGGTATACAACACCCATTCTGAGTCATCAAAATACATGGTACAGAAACAACTACAACTTTATTAATACAACATAAAAACTGTGAGTTTAAATACAAATATTGTCATCTGTACAATGCACACTCAAATAAGTCCTCATTACAATTATTAATACACTATTTTTACGAAATAGTGAGGACTACTAGAACCACTTCTAGAACCATCATTCCACACCCTAACTAGTACTTTCATTACATTCTCGCCTCCCCGAGAAGAAAATGGAACAACAAGGAAAAGGGTGAGCTCAACTAGCCCAGTAAAGAATATTATGACTAAGATAATGTACAACAAATTATCGTTAGTCCTCAACAGGAAAAAATTTAATAGAATACAATAGACAACCAGTTTTAAATCAATCTTCGCAGCGGAAATAATAATTCATTAGAAGAGTGAAGTAGAGAATGCAATCTACTATCTTCTATATATGAATTTAAAAGTTCATCGTTGATATTTTATTCATGTAACATCAATCAATATATATCTGAAATTAAATATTCATCTTTACACTACAGTCCAAAGATATTCATCAGTTGGTCATGTTCATCTAAACACCTGTTCATCTTTGCATTACGGGCCAAAGATATTCATCAGAAAATCATTCATCTTTGCACTATATGCCAAATGTAAGACCCCGAATTTTATGAAATAAAAGTATTCAATTTTTCTTATAATAACTATTCAGTAAATGGTTAAATTGATAAAAGGTTAAAGTTAAGGGTGATATATGAATTTTTTTTCAAAATACACAAGTGGTTATAAAATATTCATTGTTGTCAAGAATTTTCGTTTGGTCGTGGAATATTCTTTCTCATGAAATAATATTAAATGCACGACGGCATGACCATTTAGGGCCCCATAACCAATAATTGTTTAATGAAGAAAAGCGACAAATTTGAGTTTATCTACAAATAACTTGGCGTAGTTATTCACGAATTAACATCAATTGTTGGAATACCCTATGGGTTAAAATACGATAATACACATTATTGCATGGAAGATACGGTATTGCAGATAAGATTTTGAATTATTGATTCTTAAGTAAGAAGACACTACTCAATAATTGTTACGATGAATTCTTGTTTAATATTTTATTTTATTGACTCAATAATTCTTTGCGTTGATATTTTATATTATTATTATTTCAATAATTATCAACTTGCACGATATTTTCCATTATCAGATCAATAATTCATATTATTTGAATAATATTATTAGATAGCATTATTGGCAATGTCTAGAAAGTTATGTCAAGGAGAGGTTTGGTCACCTAATTGCGCTCCAGTAAGGAGAAATTCTTATTGGAAAGCCCCCTCTTTCCTGTGAATGGCCTGGTTGTCATAATTGTGATTCTGTAATATTATTTGTGAATAATTAATTATTAATTTATATGATAAGGAAATATTTATTTTATGTGGATATAAATGATGCATATATTTATTTTTATGTGGATAAAAATGAAGGAATTAATTTTTAGGTATTTTATCAGTATTTTGTCGGTGTGAAGGTATTAAAAATAATCCGTTTGTGAATTTCGGATATTTTATGTTTGGAATTTGGAAAAACTCAAAGCTACAAAGTTGTAGATAATTCGATTTCAAGCAGAATGGACATAAAATTCGTATTTTTCTGATAAACGAGCTATTTTCTATGAATTCTTTGAAGTTTGGAAAATAAAATAATTTTATTAAATTATGGGTGGGACCCACTTTTGTTTAAGACATGTGGGGTCGCTAAATTTTTTTCAAAGATGGTGGTGGTGAGCTTGGTCAAGAAGCATGCGTGAAAATAGGAAATGAAATATTATTAATTTATAATTTAGTCTCCTTCATGCGTTCTAAAGCATTTTCCTATAAATAAACGCTTATGTTAGAATTGAAAATCACACCGTAAACAAGTTTTCTTTCTCTATATTATCAAGCATATTTTTGAGAGTATTTAGATACTTTGAGAGTTGCTATTTAGTAGAAGTTTTCTTCGATTTTTCATCCGATATTTCAGTTAGAAGTACTGCTCGTTTGAGGTAGGGGATTTTAAGGGTTATTATGTTTTTCAGTTCGTACTTTTTTCGATCTTCAGAAAATTCTGGAAAATTTTGAAATGATAGTTTGATGAGTTTTATTGATTGTGTCCAAAAATGGTGATTTTTGGATGTATAGATTAAGAGTTATGAATTTTATGAGAAAAGACTATTTTAAAAGTAACCGCTTATAATTCCTTGTGGTTAACTCCAAAATTGATGAAATTTTTATTGGGAGCACATCTATATAATATCAGTGTACTCTGTGAATTTGGGAATTTTTGGATAAAAGTACAGTTTATGATAAATGTTTAAATATTCGACTGTTTTGGCCATATGAAAAATAGTAAATGATTTTTAAAAATTTTAAGAAAAATATATGTTCAAATGAAGTTATCACGGGAGATGAGCAACGGAGAAATCATGATGACCCGGGAGATAAAAATCTGAAATGAAAGCAAGGTATTCTCAACTTTTCGACATACCAGGTACGTAAATTTCAGGGACGAAATTTCATAAGGAGGGGAGATTGTAAGACCCCAAATTTTATAAAATAAAAGTATTCAAATTTTCTTATAATAACTATTCAATAAATGGTTAAATTGATAAAAGGTTAAAGTTAAGGGTGATATATGAATTTTTTTCAAAATACACAAATAGTTATAAAATATTCATTGTTGTCGGGGAATATTCGTTTGGTCGTGGAATATTCTTTTCGTCGGGAATATTCGCATTGACTGCCGTATGACCATTTGTGGGCCCCATAACGGATAAATGTCGGATGAAGAAAACGACAAATTTGAGTTTTTACAAATAATGGCGTAGTTGTTACCGTTAACACTATTGGAATATCCGGTGGTTAAAATACAAGAATAAAGCGTTATTCTTGCGATGGCATTACCTGGGTATTGCACAAAGATTTTTGAATTATTGATTCTTACGTAAAAAGGCACTACTCAATAATTGTTACAGAATTATTGTTTAATATTTTATTTTATTGATTCAATAATTGTTGCGTTGATATTTTATATTATTATTGTTTCAATAATTATCACTGCACAGTATTTCCCATTATCAGATCAATAAGTCATATTATTTGAATAATATTATTATATAGCATTATTGGCAATGTCTAGAAAGTTCTCATCAAGGAGAGGTTTGGTCACCCAATTACGCTGGCCAAGAAGGAGAAATTTTATTGAAAGCCCCTCTTTTCTAGGCACTACTTATTGTCATAATTGTGATTCTGTAATATTATTTGTGAATAATTAATTATTGATTTATATGATAAGGAAATATTTATTTTATGTGGATATAAATGATGGATATATTTATTTTTATGTGGATAAAAATGAAGGAATTAATTTTGAGGTGTTTTATCAAGATTTTTTTGTGGGGTGTGGGTATTAAAAATCATCCGTTTGTGGATTTTGGATATTTTATGTTTGGAATTTGGAAAAACTCAAAGGTACAAAGTTGTATAGAATTCGATTTCAAGCAAAATGGACATAAAATTCGTATTTTTATGATAAACGAGCTATTTTCTATGAATTACCGAAGTTTCAAAAAATAAAATGATTTTTATTAAATTATGGGTGGGACCCACTTTTGTTTAAGACATGTGGGCTGCTAAATTTTGTTCAAAGATGGCTGGTGGCTGATCTTGGTCAAGAAGCATGCATAGAAAATAGGAAATGAAATATTATTAATTTATAATTTAGTCTCCTTTAGCATTCTAGCATTTTCCTATAAATGACGCTTATGTTAGAATTGAAAATCACACCAGAAACAAGTTTTCTTTCTCTCTATATTATCAAGAATATTTTTGAGAGTATTTAGATACTTTGAGAGTTGCTATTTAGTAGAAGTTTCCTTCGGTTTTTCATCCGATATTCCAATCAATCTTTCTTTCTTTTGAGGTAGAGGATTTTAAGGGTTATTATGTTTTTCAGTTCGTACTTCTTCCGACCTTCAGAAAATTTTGAAAAAATTTGAAATGATATTTTAATGAGTTTTACTGATTGTGTCCAAAAATGGTGATTTTTGGATGTATAGATTAAGAGTTATGAATTTTATGAGAAAAGACTATTTTAAAAGTAACCGCTTATAATTCCTTGTGGTTAACTCCAAAATTGATGAAATTTTTATTGGGAGTACATCTATATAATATCGATTGTACTATATGTGAATTTGGGAATTTTGGATAAAAAGTACAGTTTTATGATAAATGTTTAAATATTCTACTGTTTTGGCCATATGAAAAATAGTAAATGATTTTTAAAAATTCTGAGAAAAATATATGTTCAATATGAGACTATATTCTACTAAATCTCAGAATTTTTTTTTTTTGTACTGATTTGGTATTTTTCATAAAAATAGACTAGTTATGAGTAAATGAATTAAATATGTTATGTGAAGTAAGAAAATTGAAAAATAGGATTTTATTGCTTGAGAATCCTATATATTAGTATATATCTGATTTTTGATGAGGGTTTTGGTTATTGGTGATGAAATCTTATAAGTTTGACATTTTTGGATGATTAAATGCATTATTTAGTAAAGTGTAAATAATTAAAATAAATTATTTATAAGTTTAAGAAATGTTATTTCAATATCATTATACCGAAATATTGGTATGGATTTTATTGTGGAATTTCTACCTTTTTGTGTCGAGTTTACTATTCATGAGTTACTATTCACGAGTTACTATTCACGAAGTTATTATTCATGGGTTACTATTCACGAGTTACTATTCATGACAAAATTGGTTTATTTTTCTAACCAAATTATAGTTGAGTTATGAATATTACTCTTGAGATTAAATCTATATGTTGATTATATTATTTTTATTATCATATATAACATTTTTATAACCCTAATGATGATATTAATTTCTCTTTGACTTGAGTGTAAAGATGGGTAGATTATTGGTATGATCATGACTATTAGTTCTCTTTGGCCAGTAGTGCAAAGTTGAATTGTTGACTGGTATGATCGTGACCATTGAATTTATAATTGAATATCTTTAGCTTAAGTGCAAAGGTGAAATGATCAACATGGTTATAATTATTGTTTATATAAATTCGAAATGATTATATATTTCTTTGAGATAATAATATATTTGGCACAGTAGTGCAAAATATGAATCTGTTGATGAATATATTTGGCTCAGTAGCAAAATATGAACTGTTGAGGAATATCTTTGGCTGTAGTGCAAAGATGAATTGTTGATGAATATCTTTGGCTCGTGGTGCAAAGATGACATGTTGTTGAATATCTTTGGCGATGGTGCAAAGATGAACAGTGTTGAGATGAACATGACCAACCGGTGATATGAAATGAATATCTTTGTCAGTAGTGCAAAGATGAAGTTATTAGTATGATTATGAGCAGAAATGTGATTTGGTGTAACCATGATCTTTGATGTTTGTAAAAAGATAGGTGATGAAAATTATCTTCGTCCCGGATGAGAAGAGGAATTTAGAACTACAATTATGATTATGAGTTATTCATATGATTGTGGACCGTAATTGTTGATTGATGTTACTGGGATAAAATATTGTTGGTGGATTTTTAACATGGAAGATAATAGACTTTATGGTCTATTTGACTCTTCTAATGGATTGCTCGTTCCGCTGCAACTATGGTTGAAATTTTTTTCATCTACCATATGTAAATCTCTGATTTATTATTGATGAAGGCTATTGATAATTTAATTATCTTTAGTCATGATATTCTTTATTGAGCTAGTTGTGCTTCACGCTTTTTGCTTCACAATTCCTTCGTTAATAAGAGTGTAGGCGGGTCGAGCGGGGTAATAGGGGAATAGAAACGATGGTCATTATTTAGTAGTTATATTTGGTGAATCAAATAGGGTGAGGCGAACCCAACGTTGGAAGGGTGTTTTGCCACTATCATACAAGATGTCTAAAGATATACAACCTCGTGTCATCGTAAGACAGGGTTGTGCACATCCACTTACTGAGTATATCTACGAGCACTACTTATATGATCTTGGAGTTTATTTGAAGTATAATTTTCAATTAGAGACAGTAGAGATATTTATATGTCAAGAGAAGACTCACCATTGGAATATGATAGTAATCTTCTCGTTTTTTCTTTACAGGGGTCTATTAATTCAACCAAGGATAATTTCATGGCCATATGATATCTATCATAACCTGACGCATGACCTCCATGTATCGAAGGTTTCCTTGAAGCACTTCCCAAAGATTTTAATTTCTAAAACAGTTTTTGACTATACATTTATGTAAGATGTCATGGTGACGTGCTACCCAAGTTGGTGTCAAGAGTCACAGTTGATATATATATTTGTATCAAAACTCACAACACATGAGTTGTTGTATTTTGCATGATAATTGTTGTAATAAAGTTGTAGTTATTTTCTGTACCATGTATTTGGCGACTCAGAATGGGATGGATAGAATGGACCTATTTTGGGGTTGTCACACCAAAGATATTCAGTAATATCATCATTTAGGACTGAGTATGATGAAAAATATTTTAAAGAAAACGAATCCAGTGAAACAAAAGAATAAATATTAAGGATTCGTACTTTAAACAATCCAAGTTCAAAAATACTTCATAAATAGTGTCGTATACGTGAATAGTCAGATATCGTGAATAAGGTCAAGATATCGTGAATAAGAACTCAAACACTAAAAGATAGAAATTTCACAAAAATATCATCATGCTTTGTGAATAGTACTTTCGTGAATAATAACTCATGAATAGTAACTCGTGAATAAGAACTCATGAATAGTAACCCCGACATGAAAAAGTTCAAAATTTGATAAAATTCGCACCAATATTTCTAAAGATAATGATATTGAAGAAATAATATCATTTACAAAGAAAATAACATCCTTACCTCGAAAGAATAAATACTTCTAGTTGAAACACTTTGATATATATCTATGACTTGAACTTGCACCGTATAGCAACACTCAAAGTATTAAAATACTCACAAGAATACGCTCAATATATCGAGAGAGAAAGAGAAAGAAGATTTCAGTTTCTGGTGTGATTTTCAATTCTAACCTAAGCACCCTATTTATAGGAAAATGCTTATAACACCAAAGCAGAAAATTTAAAATAATATAATTATATTTACAAAATTGTCAAGCCCACCTCTTGAATCTGAATTCAGCCACCTTGCACATGTTTAATGCAGCCCACCAAAGAAAAAAAATGATTTTGTAATTAAAAATAATTAAAACTTTTAAAAATCAATTATTTCGAAACTTCAATAGTTCACAATAAATAGCCATTTTATCAGAAAAATTCGAACCACATGTCATTTCTATAGGAAATTTCATTCTCTACAACTTTGCAGAAGAAAGTTTTCCAAATTCCAAACAGAAATTGACCGAAATCCATAAACGGACGATTTTACATGCTATAATCAAATTTCAGTCAAGAAATGGGGTCCACCAACACACAAAACATATGAAACCCCAGATTTTATGGATAAAGATTTAAATTTATCAAAATATTTTTTTTAATATTATGGTGTGGATTTGATATAATGTTATAGTTGTGGGTAGTATTTATAAATTTTTCAAAGTATGCAAGTTGTTATAAAATATTCGATTGGTCGGGGAATATTCTTTTTTGTCGGAGAATATTCGTACGATGGCACAATCATTGGTGGACCCCACAACGGAAGTATTGTCATAGTTAGAAAACGACATAATTATCTTTTTATAAAAATAATAGCAGTGGAAGTGTTACGATTAAAAGCGCTTGAACTACTCGGTAGTAAAAAAGTACAAGAATGTCTGGCGTGGTTGCGTAGTAGCACACCACGGTATTGATTATTGATGCTTTACGTAAGAAGTCACTCGATTATACTCAATTATTGCTTCTGATGAATTGCTTGCGCATCATATCTCTCATATTATTGATTCAATTATTGTCACAAATGATATCATCCGCATAAAATGTTATTTTATTAAATCAATAATTGAGACGACAAAGTTATTCATATTATAAATTGCAATATTTACAATGTCTAGAAGTTTTGTCGAGGAGAGGTTAGATAATCTAATTGCGCTACCATAGGGAGAAATCCTTATCGAAAAGCCCCTCTTTCACAGGAGCGACTTTGGTTGATAAATATTATGAGTTATAATATTAATGATGAATGTTATTAAAATTGAAGTTGTGTTCAGAGTTGAATTTGGAGACGCGGACGTGATATTTGAGTCCGGAGCGATGAAATTAGTAAAAATAGTCTATAAACACAAAATTTTCCGGAATTCACTATTTGGTCAAAAAGTCAACAGTTGTCTTTTTCGGGAAAAATCAAACTTCAAAATTTCAAAATTTATATTTTTGATAAAAATGGTTTCATTGTGTTGGAATTATTTGTGTTAGTGAAAATCGACAATTATTTCGATAATAATTGATGTCTGGAGGTTATATTGACCAATCGGGTATTTAACCGGATAAATGAGCAATTGATTGCTATTATTTCACATGATTATAACTATTTGTTCACATATTTATACTATTATATCACATTATTTACTATTAGGGAAGGTGGTGCAAGTTTGATAATACTTCCATGACTAAATTAAAAATAAAAGAAAAGTTGGAGGTTTTGTACTGTAATTTTTCAAGCCCCAAAACGTGCAATTATCGAAACTATATTTTTCTATAAATAGAAGCTCATTCTTCCTTCATTTTTCACCAATTCACAAAAGCTTTAGAATGATCATTATAGAGAGAAATTATAGAAAGAAGAAGAAAGTCTACCTCATTATTCCAATATCGAGCTTTTTCTAAGGTAGGGAGTATTATTTCTTTCTTATCCATGAAGAGAACTTACATTATTCCATTCTTTATTATTACATTGGAATAACTCAGTATCTGCTGAGCTACCCTATACTTGGTAAAATTCTTCTGTTATTTCATTCTTTATCATTCTATTGGAACATCCTATCTGTCCGTTTATGCCGGACCTGATTACATTCTTTATTATGCTGTTGGAATATCATGTATGTGCATTTCTGTAGGACTGGTTCCATTCTTTATTATTACATTGGAATATCACATACATGCATTTTACGCCGGACCTTATTCCATTCTTTATTATCTTTGTTGGAATATCATGTTTTATGCGTTTACTGCAGGACTGGTTTCGTTATTTATTATTACATTGGAATAACTTTTGCATGTATGGCCTATCGCATGCCCAGTGATTTCTTTTGTTATTCCATTCTTTATTATACTCGGTTGGTTAAAATTTTGACTTCTATACTCCATGAAATTAGTGGAATATCCTCGATATTTACGCTTCATCCAAAGATTTTTTCATGGAAATATTCTTCTGAGCATTCTTGAATTTTATTGCACAAAGCTGTATCATGTTTACACTTTGGACGTTATTGGTTCTTGGAAAAATTAATTCTTGAACTTATTTTATTGAATTCTTATATCATTGTCATCATCTTCATGTTTATATTTTGTTGAAAAGTCATCTACGTGGCACAGAGTACATAGATGGACTTGGTATGATTATGACCGAGGATTATTCGGTGTAATCATGAATAGTAATGTTACAAATGATGTGGTAAAAGTTCTCATTGGCTGCGTAGTGCATTGATGGACATTGTTGGCATGATCATGACCATTAATGAATACACAAATATTCTTGGCCCGTAGTGCATGGATAATTGTGGTCGTGATACTAAAGAATATCCTTGGCCGTAGTGCAGGGGTGATTCGATGATATGGATTGTTTATTAAGCTGAGTCCCAACGATATAAGTGATGAAAAACCTTCTAAATCATAAAAGATAGTAGATTTTATTCTCTACTTGACTCTTTTAATGGATTGCTTGTTCCGCTGCAGTTAAATTTGATGGTTGTTATATTGTATCAGTTTAACACTGTTGAAGGCTAACGATAATATATTCTGCATTATCTTAGTCATAATATTTCCTACTGGGCTAGTTGAGCTCACCCTTTTACTTTTATTGTTCTCTTTAGGAAATGAGAACGTAGTAGGGACTAGTCGGGGAACGGAGTGACGGACCAGATGATAGCATTAGTAGTCCTCACTATTCTGTGAAATAGTGTGATAATAATTATAATGAGGACTCCTTTTGAGTTTGTATAATCTCTAGTAGACAATATTTGTATTCAAACTCATTATTTATGTTTTGTCGTATTGTACCGCATACAGTTGTATTATTAAGTTGTATTTGTATTACATGCCATGTATTTGACAACTTCGTAATAGGTGATGTATACCTATTTTGGGGCGTCATGATTAATTATCAAAGCTTAGGGTTATGATCCTGGCTAAGATGTGAGACTAGAACTAGGAGGGAGAGACAGGGAATTCCTTTGCTAGTATGACCTACCTAAGTTTATTTGATATTTGGTTGGTCGGTTAGAGTATAGGGATAATATGTGATGTTAATTAACCCTTGTTTTGTGGCGATATTTGAAAATGACATCCGATAATGTTGAGAATAGCAATGGAGCCGCAGAGACCGTTGAGTCTCCACGGATCAATAATCGGGACAATGTGCAACAGGGATGGCGATAATCCTCTTGTAAACACCAACACTGATCAATTGACGAACGACGACACGTTTAGGAGCTTTTTAGAATTCATGCAACATCAGGTGAAGGTAACTCCTGTTCATAATACAGGAGTAAGCAATGGTAACCCACGGTTGGTCACCGCTAAACAATTCAAGGAGCTGGGACCACCAGAGTTTTTGGGAAAGCCAGAACCACTTAAGGCAGAGACGTGGTTAAAGCAGATCACCAAGATATTTGATGTCTTGGGATGCTCCGAGGAGCAAAAGGTTCCCTTTGCCACCTTTATGTTGTGTGAAGAGGCAGATCACTAGTGGGAATCTGTAAAAGCATTACCCGACTGGCCTTTTCAAGATGTCTTGGGAGAAGTTCCAAGATCTGTTCAACGACAAGTACTTTCCCGAAAGTATTCGTCACATGAAGGAGGTGGAGTTTATCAAGTTGGAACAAAACAATATGACCGTAATCGCAATACGAGGCTAAATTTGTGGAGTTATCCCGTTTGCTTCCCATTTAGTCGATAATGAGGAAGCGAATGACGAATGTTTTAAGAGGTTTGAGTTTAGAGATACGCCAATATCTTATTTTTCATAAATTGTGTTTGTATTAGGATGTTGTAAATAGGGCTCAGATTAGTGGAGCCAGCGATAACGAGTCAACGCAACCAAAAGAGAAGCGGTAGAAAAAATGATAATACTAGGATGATAAATTCATCAAAGCGGTGACAATAAGCATGGAGGAATCAACATGCCGAAATGGTAACCACTTGGTGGTAATCATGGTCAAAACAATAAGAATGGACATTTCAATAAGAGGAGATTCAACAATGATGGAAAGACGTCAGCACCAACACCCGTTGTGAAGGAAGGAGAACGACCACCTATCATATGTTTCAAATGCGGAGGGGAGGGACACATCAGTCCAAACTGCGCGATGCCGTCCAAAATATGTTATAATTGTGGAAGTGAAGGTCACTTAGCCCGATTTTGTCGTTCACCGAAGACAAGTTCAACTAGGATGAAGGCACCAAAAGTCAGTCCGAAAAGTCAATCTTAGGTAGTTTAAGAGTGAACGTTTTTTTTTAAGTGACGAGGAACCCGAATAAAATTATCACGGGTATGTTAGTCATAAACTCTTGCGAAGTCTATACTGTTGAATCTGGGATTCTACTCACTCTTTTATTTCACCTAGTTGTGTTCAATGTTTGAATTTAACTCCTAGAAGTTAGATTTTGATTTATCTGTTGAAACTCATTGGGTGAAACCTTCATTACCTCCACTATTTATAAATCTTGTTCAAATCAACACTTTCACATTACCTGTCAATCGTATCTCTTTGAAAATACTTACCTTTGATGTGATTTTAGGAATCGATTGGTTAACTACTCATCATGCTTTTTGTAAGGTTGTTAGCTTTCATATTCCTAACCAACCTATTATGCGAATTCAAGCAACCAAATCACTAAAGTTAATCATGGTCATATCAAGCCATAAGTAAAGAGCCCCGGTCCTTTCGTTGCTGAATTCCTTGTGTGGAATGCACCGAAGCCAGACTTTCTATAGGCGACGCTGTGAATGACGATGGCAAGTTGATAGGTATCAATGTGACGTGTTACCCAAGTTTTGGATGAGAGTCACAGTTTTGAATGATATTTCTATTGTTAATAAATTTCCTTACGTATTCTTAAAGACTTCTTAGCCTACCCCTAGAGCGTGAAATCGAATTTTGTATTGACCCCAGTACAAAACCCATTATTTCTAAAACCCTCAAATATTTCTTCAACAAAATGAGGCGTAACATGCGCTTGAGACGTTGGCTCGTTAGCTATTGAAGATTACGATCGTACCATTCAATACCATACCATCGTGGGAAAGCGAACGTGGTAGGTGACAGCGTTGAGTAGAAGATCGTATGCGTTCTGAGTGCGATGTTGTTAACACAAAGACCCATTTAATTGCGACTTACAAATGATGAAGATAGAGTTAAAGACTCTAGGAACCCACGTGAAGATAACGAATATACGATTAGAATTGACTTTAATCGATAAAGTTAAATCTGCTCAAACACAATTTTGAAATGATGAATGAAGAAGGTTCAAGAGGCGTTATTCTAGAAGCAAGAATCGACGAGAGAAATCTCAACCCTCGATTTAATTGGCCCATTTGAAATCCTCGATCGAGTAGGAACCGTGGCCTATATACTGCTTTCTATGCCAAGTATGTCGCGTGTTCATAACGTTTTTCACGATCGATGTTACGTAAATATGTGGACGACCTGAACCATATAATTAAATTAGAACTAGACGATATAGCAGAAGATTTAACGTATGGGGAGATACGTGTTAAAATCTTGGATAAGAAGGATCGTATTCAACACTCAAAGGTTATACCTCAAGAGTTAGAATCTGAAATGAAGTCAAGGCATCCTCACCTCTTTGGCATATCAAGTACGTACGTAAATTTCGAGGGCGAAATTTCATAAGGAGGGGAGATTGTGAAACCACAGATTTTAATTTATCGAAATATTTTTTTTAATATTATGGTGTGGATTTTATATAATGTTATAGTTGTGGGTAGTATTTATAAATTTTTCAAAGTATGCAAGTTGTTGTAAAATATTCGATTGGTCGGGGAATGTTCTTTTTGTTAGGGAATATTAAATGCGATGGCACAATCATTGGTGGACCCTTACAATCGGAAGTATTATGTAGTTAGAAAACGACATAATTATCTTTTAGAAAAATAACGACGGAAGTGTTACTGTTAAAAGCGCCGAACTACACTAGTAGTAAAAGTATGCTGATGTCTGGCGTGGTTGCATAGTAGCATTACCTAGTATTGATTATTGATGCTTACGTAAGAAGTCACTCAGTTATACTCAATTATTGCTACAATAATTGTTGCATCATATCTCTCATATTATTGATTCAATTATTGTCACAGTATCATCTGCATAAAATGTTATTTTATTAAATCAATAATTGAGACGACAAAGTTATTCATATTATAAATTGCAATATTTACAATGTCTAGAAGTTTTGTCAAAGAGAGGTTAGATAATCTAATTGCGCGCCAATAGGGAGAAATCCTTATCGGAAAGCCCTCTCTTTCCTGGGAACGACCTGGTTGATAAATATTGTGAGTTATAATATTAATGATGAATGTTATTAAAATTGAAGTTGTGTTCGGAATTGAATTTGGAGACGCGAACGTGATATTTGAGTCCGGAGCGATGAAATTAGTAAAAATAGTCTATAAACACAAAATTTTTTGGAATTCACTATTTGGTCAAAAAGTCAACAGTTGACTTTTTTGGGAAAATTCAAACTTCGAAATTTCAAAATTTATATTTTTGATAAAAATGGTTTCATTGTGTTGGAATTATTTGTGTTAGTGAAAATCGACAATTATTTCGATAATAATTGATGTCTGGAGGTTATATTGACCAATCGAGTATTTAACCGGATAAATGAGTAATTGATTGCTATTATTTCACATGATTATAACTATTTGTTCACATATGTATACTATTGTATCACATTATTTACTATTAGGGGAGGTAGTGCAAGTTTGATAATACTTTCATGACTAAATTAAAAATAAAGGAAAAGTTTGAGGTTTTGTACTGTAATTTTTCGAGCCCCAAAACGTGCAATTATCGAAACTATATTTTTCTATAAATAGAAGCTCATTCTTCCTTCATTTCTCACCAATTCACAAAAACTTTAGAGCGATCATTATAGAGAGAAATTATATAAAGAAGAAGAGAAGTCTGCTACCTCATTATTCCAGTATCCAGTTTTTCTAAGGTAGGGTGTAAGACCCCAAATTATTAATAAATGAAATTTATTTTTCAATATTGTCGGAAAATATTCGTTTGGTCGTGGAATATTCGTCTGCTTGTCGGGAATATTAAATGCGACCATAGCGATCTTTATGGGCCCCCATAACGAAAAAGCGATTGGATGAAGAAAACGACAAATATAAGTTGTTTATAAATAATCTAGCGTGAATTATTCAAGTAATATCTGTTAGAATACCCGGTGGTTAAAACACACTAATACGCGTTGTTGAACGATGAAGACACAAACGATTGCACCAATTATTGATTCTTACGTGAAGAAGGCACTACTCAATAATTATTACGATAATTCTTGCTTAGATTTTATTTTATTGATTCAATAATTAATTTGCATTGATATTTTATATTCTTTGTTGTTTCAATAAATTGTCATTACACGCATTTTTTCATTATCGAAGCAATAATTCATATTATCTGAATAATATTATTAGAAAATATTATTGACAATGTCTAGAAAGTTCGCTCTAAGGAGAGGTTTGGTCACCTAATCACAAATTAGCTTGTAGTAAGGAAAAATCTTTATTGGAAAGCCCCTCTTTCTTTCGGGAACTACCGTCACAGTTCTTTCATCTTTGTGATTACATAAATATTATTTGTGAATAATTAATTATTGATTTATATGATGAGAAAAATATTGATTTTATGTGGATATAGATGGAGAAAATTTTTAATGTGACAATTGTTGAAAATTAATATTTTATCTTTTTTGATAAAATAATTCTTTTAAATATATTATTTTAATAATATATTAACGATGATATTTTACAATGAATGTGGGATATATGAGTATATGAGGAGGAAGAGTATTTTTTGTGGCATTAAATGTTTAACACATGTTTTGTGTGTTGGTGGACACAATTATTGACCAGGAAATTTGATTATAGCCGGTAAAATCGTCCGTTTGTGAATTTCGGTCAATTTTTGTTTGGAATTTGGAAAAACTTTCTTCTGCAAAGTTGTAGAGAATTGAATTTCCTATAAAAAGTCGCGAGATTCGAATTTTCTGATAAAATGGCTATTTATTATGAATTATGTAAGACCCCAAATAATTAATAAATGAAATTTAATTTCCTCTAATTATTATTTTGAAATAGTAAGGATTAATGTGGATAGTTATGGGTAAAATACGCAAGTATTTCAAAATAAGCAAATGGTTATAAAATATTCATTATTATCGGGGAATATTCGTTTGGTTGTGGAATATTAAATCGCTTGTAAGGGAATATTAAATGCGACAATATTGATCTTTTATGGGCCCCATAACTGAAGCGATTGGAGGAAGAAAACGACAAATATAAGTTGTTTAAAAATAACGGCGTAGTTGTTACTGAATTTACCTTGTTGGAATACCCGTGGTTAAAACACGATGTCTGGCGCGTTGTTGCAAGAAGCACCGGTATTGCACCCAATTATTGACTCTTACGTGAAGGCACTACTCAATAATGGTTACGATAATTCTTGCTTCAATATTTTATTGATTGTTGCGTTGATATTTTATATTCTTTGTTGTTTCATAATTGTCATTACACAAAGATTTTTCATTATCGAAGCAATAATTCATATTATCCGAATAATATTATTAGATAATATTATTGACAATGTCTAGAAAGTTACATCTAAGGAGAGGTTTGGTCACCTAATTGCGGCGCTACCGTAAGGAGAAATTCTTATTGAAAGCCCCTCTTTCCCGAACCGCACAGTTTATCGATATTGTGATTACTGTAATATTATTTGTGAATAATTAATTATTGATTCATATGATGAGGAAAATATTGATTTTATGTGGATATAGATGAATTTTTTTTTAATGTGACAATTGTTGAAAATTGAAATTTTATCTTTTTCTGATAAAATAATTCATTTAAATATATATATTATTATATTTTAATAATATAATAATGGTGATATTTTTATAACGAATGTGGGATATATGAGTATACAAGGAGGAAGAGTATTTTTGTTGCAATAAATGTTTAAAACATGTTAAACATGTCGGTGGACCCCATTTATTGACTGAAATTTGATTATAACCTCGAAAATCACCCGTTTATGGATTTCGGTCAATTTTTGTTGGGAATTTGAAAAAACTTTCTTCTGTAAAGTTGTAGAGAATTGAATTTCCTATAAAAAATCGCGAGATTCGAATTTTCTGATAAAATGACTATTTATTATGAATTATTGAAGTTCCGGAGTTCCGAAATAATTGATTTTTGGAAGTTTTAAATATTTATATTAACAAAAACGTTTTTTACATTTGTAAGCCTCATTAATCACATGTTAAGTTCTTTGAAATCGAAAGTCTAAGTGGCGTATGAAAATTTTTAATATATATTAATATTATATTAAATTTTTTTGCTTTGGTGTTCTAAGCATTTTCTATAAATAGGGTCTTGGGTTAGAATTGAAAATCATACCCGAAACTCAAGTTTTCTCTCTCTATATTATCGGCGTATTCTGTGAGTATTTTGAGTATACTTTGAGTATTGCTTATACGGTAAAAGTTCAAGTTATAGCTTTATATCCAAAGATTCCAGGTTAAGATCTTTGTCTTTCCGAGGTAAGGATATTATTATTTTTGTAATGATATTATTTCTTCAATATCATTATCTTTGAAATATTGATCCAAGTTTTTATCAAATTTAGAACTTTTGGTGTGGGAGATACTTTATTCACGATATCTGACCTTATTCACGATACTGATCTTATTCACGAATACTAAGACTATTCATCGAAAAATGAAAATTTTTCTTTTCGTCTCAAATATCTATTGCGGATACTAGCTTTGATTGTATCCATGTTTTGATCATTCTTGAATTTTACACCACTATAATTATTTTTGAGGTATTTTTTGGGCGTGGATAAAACAAAGTCACGAATCCTTAATCCTTAATCCTTGTCATTTTGTTTCACCGGATTCGTTTCTTTTAAAAAAAATTATAGTTTTTTATCATCCTCAGTCTTAAATGATGATATTATTGAATATCTTTGGCCTGTAGTGCAAAGATGAATGATTTCTGATGAATATCTTTGGCCTGTAGTGCAAAGATGAATGATTTCGATGAATATCTTTGGCCCGTAGTGCAAAGATGAGCAGTGTTTAGATGAACATGACCAATGGTGAATGTCCTTGCCACCTTGTAGTGCGAGGATGAATATATGATTCGGATATATATTGATTGATGTTACTGGGGATAAAAATATTGATGATGGATCGTTAAATTCATAGATATTAGTAGATTTCATCCTCTACGTAACTCTTCTATGAATTAATATTTTCCATGAATAATATTGATTTTAAACTTGTTGTCTATTGTATTCTATTAGATTTTTTCCTGTTGAAGACTAACGATAATTTGTTGTATATTATCTTAGTCATAATATTCTTCTTTCGGCTAGTTGAGCTCACCCTTTTCCTTTTTGTTCCATTTTTCTTCTCGGGAGGCGAGAATATAAGCGATGCAGTCGGGGTATGGAATGAAGGTTCTAGGGAGAGTTGTTTAGTAGTCCTCACTATTTTTGAAAATCTTGTATCAATAATTATGATGAGGATTTATTTGTATGTGGATATTATCTAAGATGGCAATATCTCGTATTTAAACTCAAGTTTTCTTGTTGTAATAATAAAGTTGTAGTTGTTTACATCAGTGTATTGACAACTCGGAATGGGTGATGTATACCTATTTTGGGGCGTCCACGGTTTGGTATCGAGCTTAGGGATATGATCTCCAGCGGAGATCGGGGAATAGAACTAGGAGGGAGAGGCGAGTAAATCCTTGTTTAGTGTGTGTCCTACCTAAGCTTATTTGTTAGTTGGTCAAGATATAGGGATATTATGTGATATATTGATTTCCTTAATTAACCCTTGTTTTTATAGCGATGATTTGAGAATGTCAATCGAGAATATTAACAAAGGGAAATGAGACCGTAGTAGAGGCCTTTATTCTCCAACGAGGAGAATGTGCAACATCTCTGGTAATGTTTCTCCCATGAACAACACCACGGAGGCGGATGATGAACGAGGGGATGTTTAGAAGCTTTTGCAGTTCATGCAAAATCGAATGAGGAGACTTCGTGTTCAAAATATAGGAGGAAATGATAGCAATTCACGGGTTGTCACGTGGCCGATTCGAAGAGTTGGGACCACCGAATTTAAGGGAAAGCTGATCCGATCATGGCGGAAACATGGGTCAAGCAAATTACCAAGATATTCGATGTCTTGGGATGCGGGAGGAACAAAGGTTCCATTCGCCACCTTTATGTTCCGTATGGCGAAAGCGGACTCTTGGTGGGAATCGTGAAGCGTACCCATCCAAATTACGCTTTCGGCATGTCTTGGGAGACGTTTGAAACTATTTAATGACAAATACTTTCCTGAAAGTGTTCGTCGTATGAAGGAAGTGGAGTTTATTAGGTGAAGCGAACAACATGGCGGTGTCTCAAAGATGCGAGGCGAAGTTTGCGAGTTATCCGGTTTGCACCTCATTTGGTGGAGAATGAGGAACGTATGTACGGATGTTTACGAGAGTTTTGAAACCTGCGATCGTCGGTATCTCATCTCTCATAAATTTTCTCTTTATTCGGATGTTGTTAATAGGGCTCAATTGTTAGAGCGAGATAACGAAAGTACGGTCAACCGAGGTACCACAATCGAGGATCATCTAGGAGATAGCGAAAAAAAAATAACAATAACCAAGTGGAGAAAGAAAAAGCGGACAAAAAAATGGTAACCACTCGGTGGTAATCATGGCCATGAAAATAGAAGAAGCGAGTCGGAGGAGATTTTAAAAGAGGAGATTCAACAATGACCATGTGAAGGCGAGTGCAAAGACAAGCTGGTTTCGAGGGAGGAGAACGACCACCGGTCATATCTATATAATGCGGGAAAGAGGACATATCGGTCAAAGCGCCCTAACAGTTCGGGTATGCTATAATTGTGGAAAGAAAGGACATATCGCTCGAGATTGCACATTAGCGAAACCTAGTTCAAAGAGGAGGGACGGTGACTCAAAAGACTGTCCCGAGAAAAAGTCAAAGTCAGCGGTTTCTGGAAGAAGCGTTTGTTATATTTGGTCAAAATCACGAGGAACCCAAACGAGGTGATCACGGGTAAGCTATTTATAAATTCTTGTGAAGTCTATACTTTACTGAATCTGGTCTTTACCCATTCATTTATCTCTCCTACTTGTGCTCAACGTTTAAATTTGACTCTAGAAAAATTAGACTTTGACTGTCTCTCGTGGAAACTCAGATTAGGAGAAACTTTCATCACATCCAACATTTATAAATCTTGTCTAATCCAAGTTGGCACCCTTATCTTACTATTGACCTTATCTCTTTAAAGATACTTGCTTTTGATGTAATTTTAGGGATTGATTGGTTAACTACTCATCATGCCAAAATTGATTGTTTTAAATAAGGTTGTTAGCTTTCATATTCCTAAACAACTTTGTATGCAATTCAAGCAACTAAACCATTAAAATCAATCAACGCTATATCTAATCATAAAGCTATTCGTTTATTAAAAAGCGGATGTCAAGCTTTCTTAGCCCATGTTATGGATTTGAATAAAGACACGTCAAAATTGAATAATATTCTGTTGTTATTGACTTTCTGGCGTATTTCTTGAAGAACTTCCCGGTCTACCCCGAGCGTGAAGTTGAATTCTTTATTGACCTTGAACTTTGATACAAAGCCCATTTCTAAAACCCCATATCGAATGGCTCTATTGAACTTGGGAGTTAAAGGTCCAACTACGGAGTTGTTGGACATCGGTTTCATTAAATCTTAGTACATCTCCTTGGGGTGCTCTGTTTATTTGTAAAGAAGAAAGATGGGAGTATCGACTTTGTATTGACTATCGGGGAATTGAACCATGTCACTATCAAGAATAGGTATCCTCTACCTCGTATTGATGTCTTGTTTGACCCGATTGCAAGGAGCCTGATTCTTTTCAAAAAATTGATCTTCGCTTACGGATATCATCATTGAAGATTAGAATCGAGGATATTCCAAAGACCGCCATTAGAACTTCGATGCAGGGCATTATGAATTCTAATCGTATCTTTTGGATTGATTAATGCTCATGTGGCTTTCATGGAAATGATGAATCAGTATTGAAAGAATATTTGGATAAATTCGTTGTTGTCTTTATTGATGACATCCTCATATATTCCAAAAGCCGTGAAGATCATGAGCACCATTTGAAGCTGGTACTCCAAAGGCTTCGTGAAAACAAGCTATATGCTAAGTTGAAGAAATGCAAGTTCTGGCTTGAGAAAGTAGCATTCCTTGGGCACGTGGTGTCAAAACATGGAGTATCTGTTGACCCGGCGAAGATTGAAGCAATACAATAGCTTATTTTAATTTTATTATTATTTTAATTATTTTTTGCCACATAATCAATGATTGATTATTTGTATTATTTAGAATTAAAATAATTAAAAGAAAGGAAAAGAGATAAAGGAAAAGAATAAATTATAAAAAATTAATGTGGTTTTGATTGTATAAATAATTTTAATTTTTATGTCATTTGTTTAACTAATTTTTGCTAATTATATCAAATTTCTTATTTTATGTTAATTATGTACTTACCTTTTTATATCATTAAAATATATTAGTATTAATTTTTAAAATAAAGGAAAAGAAAAAAGGAAAAGAATACAAATAAAGAAAATAAATTAAAATATTTATTTTAATTTTATTATTATTTTAATTATTTTTTTTTACCACATAATGATTTTATTATTTTATTTTTTTGTTTGAGAAGAAAAAATTATAAGAAAAATCCATTGAAAAAATTACAAAGAAAATTATAAAGCCACGTAATGGTCTGATTGAAAATCCATATGCCACGTAATTTTTTATTTTTTTTCAAAAAGCCACGTAAGCAATTCAAGTTGATTTTTTAACGTCCGTCCAAGAAATTGGACGGAATGGTCTGATTGAACATTTTTAAAAAGTACGGTGGGCTAATTGAATATTTTAAAAGCACAGTGGCTAATTGTTTAAAACACTATAATCACAGTGGGGTAAAAGTGCTTTTTGCCAAAAAATATATATACACAGCTGTGTAGTACACAGTCACATATGACGATGGTTTTTTTGGGCTATAGCGGCGGTTCACCTGTCGCTATAGCTATTCTAGTCTATGGCGACGATCACCCATCGCCATAGCCCAAAAAACCGTCGTCATAGTCATGTACTACACAGCTGTGTATATACATATAGCCTTATTTTGATATTAATGAGTATTATTTGTTCAAAATTTCTAGTTTTCACTAGATTCTAGAATAAAGCCATTGAGACGAGAATAATTAGTGATTTTGGATGGATTTTTTTTAGTAAAATATAAAAATATTAAATTTTTATTACTTAAGAGTCTTGGACAATATTTGATGTTACATAATAAAATTTCAAATATTGTAATATCATTTTAGTACTGAAAATATTTAAATTTAACAAAAGAAAAAGGTTCTTATGCACCGAAAACTATTTAATTATTTGTAAATTAATATTATCAAGATTGCCAGAAAAGCTTCACGTGATGCCTCCCATATATATTAAAATTCAGTGCATACAAAATTATTTATCGAGCTTCCAACTAATAAAACAGGTAACAAATTAACAATACAATGAAAACGCATGAAGAATCATATAAAGTATTGACATTTATTATTGCAAGAATGTTACTCCTATTTTAATATAAGACGTTTTATAGTTGTGCACACGTATTAATTAAAAAAATAATTGTATAACATTAAATATAATATTAATTATTTATACTGTTCTTGTATTGAAAAAATATAATGTTATTTATTAGACAAAAAATAGTGAAAGAACTAAAATTATATTTAATACTTGGGGTAATATTGAAAACTAAATAATTAATATTTATTTAAAATTTTAAAATATTTTATATTAAAGAACAAAAATATTATTATATATTAAGCCACGGAAGGAGTAAGTAATTATATATGATATATAGGTTAGGTTGGTGGGATATTATTCTTAAGTCTTAATTTTGAGGTGCAATGCACTTAATTATACCACACATGCTAAATACTTTGGGTAGCGAAATTTCCATGCAAGTAAGTTAGTGCTCATTTTTTAATGGCAATTAAGTTCACACTGTGACACCCTCAAAATAGGTTTACATCATCCATTTTGAGTTGTCAATACATGATACAGAAATAATTATAATTTTATTATTATAACAATAAAACTGTGAGTTTAAATACAAATATTATTTTCTAGACAATATCTATACTCAAATAAATTCTCATCATATTTATTAGTATATTATTTTACAAAAATGGTGAGGACTACTAAACAACTCTCTCTAGAACCTTCATTCCATACCCAGACTCGCGTCTTTCTTATATTCTCACCTCCTGAAGAAAAAATGGAACAAAAGGAAAAGGGTGAGCTCAACTAGCCCAAAAAGAATATTATGACTAAGATAATATACAACAAATTATCGATTGGTCATGTTCATCTAAACACTGCTCATCTCTTTGCACTACGGGCCAAAGATATTCATCGAAATCATTCATCTTTGCACTACGGGCCAAGATATTCCATAATATCATCATTTAAGACTGAGGATGATGAAAAATATTTTAAGAAAGCGAATCCAAAGAAAACAAAATGACAAGGATTAAGGATTACGTACTTTGTTTTATCCACGTCCAAAAATACCTCAAAAATAATCATAGTGGTGTAAAATTCAAGAATGATCAAAACATGGATACAATCAAAGCTAGTATCCGAATAGATATTTTGACGAAAAGAAATTTTTTATTTTTGAATAATAGTCTTAGTATTAAGTGAATAATGCAGATATCGTGAATAGTCTTGTGATATCGTGAATAGTAATCCCGACACTAAAAGTTTCAAATTTGATAAAAACTTGGATCAATATTTGATAATGATATTGAAGAAATAATATCATTACAAAAAAAATAATATCCCTTACCTCGAAAGATCAAGATCTTCAAATTGAAACACCAGAGGATATAGGCTATGACTTGAACTTGCACCAGATAGCAATACTCAAAATATACTCAAAATACTCACAAGAATACGCTCGATAATATAGAGAGAAAACTTGATTTACGTGTAATTTTCGATTCTAACCTAAGCACCCTATTTATAGGAAAATGCTTAGAACACCAAAGTAGAAAATTTAATATAATATTAATATATATCAAAATTTCCTATGCACCTCTTGACCATCTGATTTCAGCCACCAAGCACATGTTAATGATGTCCCCAAACATTCCAAAAACGTTTTCCTAATTTAAAATAATTTAAACTTTCAAAAATCAATTATTTGAGCTTGAACTTCAATAATTCACAATAAAAGCCCTTTTGTCGGAAAAAATCAAATCTCATGAGTTTTTATAGGAAATTCAATTCTCTACAACTTTACGAAAGAAAGTTTTTCCAAATTCCAAACGAAATTGACCGAAATCCATAAGCAGGCGATTTTACAAAGCTATAATCAAATTTCGATCGAGAAATGGGGTCCACCGAACATGTTTAACATGTTTTAAATATTTATTGCAACAAAAATACTCTTTCTTCTCAGTATACTCATATATCACACATTCATTATAAAAATCACCATTATTATATTATTAAAAATATAATAATATATTTAAATGAATTATTTTATCGTAAAAGATAAAATTTTAATTTTCAACAATTGTCACATTAAAAATTTTCTCCATCTATATCCACATAAAATCAATATTTTCCTCATCATATAAATCAATAATTAATTATTCACGAATAATATTACAGAATCACAATCTCGACAATCGATGCGTTCCCAGAAAGAGGGGCTTTCCAATAAGAATTTCTCCTTATTTGCAAGCAATTAGTGTGACCAAACCTCTTCTTAGACGAACTTTCTAGACATTGTCAATAATGTTATCCAATAATATTATTCGGATAATATGAATTATTGCTTCGATAATGAAAAAATCGTGTAGTGACAATTATTGAAACAACGATAATATAAAATATTAACACAACAATTATTGAATCAATAAAATAAAATACTTGAGCGAAGAATTACTGTAAAAATTATTGAGTAGTGCCTTCTTACGTAGAATCAATAATTGGTGCAACACCGCAATCTTCTTGTGTTTTAACCATAAAGTATTTTAACGGTATTAATCAGTAATAACTATGCCGTTATTTTTAAACAACTTATTCTTGTTGTTTTCTTCCTCCAATCGCTTTCCAGTTATGGGGCCCACACATGGTACAGCTGGCAAAAATCACGAATATTCCACGACCAAACGAATATTCCCAAGCAATAATGAATATTTTATAACCACTTATTTTGAAATATTTATGATTTTACCCATAACTATCCACATTAATCAAATCAACCCTTACTATTTCAAAATAATAAATAGAGAAAATTAAATTTCATTAATAATAAGTTGGGGTCTTACAACCTCCCCTCCTTATGAAATTTCGTCCTCGAAATTGACGTACGTACCTAGTGTTTCGAAAAGGTGAGGATACCTTGCTTTCATTTTCGTTTCCAATTCCCAGGTCATTTCCTCTATAGCATGGTTCCTCCACAAAACTTTAACTTGTGGTATGACCTTTGTGCGTAGGACATGCTCCTTCCTATCCAAAATCTTGACAGGTACCTCTTCGTACGTTAAGTCTTGGGCTATCTCGTCCGGTTCTAACTCTATAACGTGGTTCGAGTCTTTCACATATTTACGAAGTACAGATATGTGAAACACATTATGAACACGAGACATACTCGGAGGTAACGCGGCGAGTCTATAGGCTACATTTCCTACTTTCGGTCAAGAATTTGAAATGGACCAATAAATGCGTGGATTGAGCTTTCCTCTCTCCCAAATCTTGTAACTCCTTTCCATGGAGCAACTTCATGAACAATACATGATCCCTATACTAAATTCCACGTCCTTTCGATGAAGATCCGCATAACTCTTTTATCGATCTTGTGCTTGGTTTGTATCGTTGTCGAATAATTTGGATCTTTTCGGTGAGTCATATACGTCTTAACTTCGGGTCCCAACAATGTTGCTTCACCCATCTCATCCCAACATATTGGAGAGCGACACTTTCGTCCATATAATGCTTCAAATGGAGCCACACCTATACTTGCACGATAAGCTGTTGTTGTAGGAGAATTCCACCAATGGTAAATACTTATCCCAAGCGCCCTTGAAGTCTAGGACACGAGTCTTAATAGATCTTCAAGAGTTTGAATAGTCCTCTCGATTGTCCGTCTGCTTTGAGGATGGTATGCCGAATCGAATCGTAAATCCGTGCCCATAGCTTTTTGCAAACTAACCCAAAATCTTGAAGTGAATCTTGGGTCACGATCCGAAACTATGGATCTTGGCATGCCATGCAACCTCACAATCTTATTTACATATATACTAGCAAGAGGCGTTCAAGGGAATAAGTCTCCGTGTCGGCAAGAAATGAAGCAGACTTGGTTAATCTATCAACAATAACCCAAATAGCATTGATGCCTTGAGAAACCGTAGGGAAGGCCCATAACGAAATCCATGGTAATGTGTTCCCACTTCCATTTCGAATCTCAAGTTGTTGCAACGGACCCTTAGGTACTAGATGCTCCGCCTTTTACCGTTGACAAGTTAAACACGTTGAGATAAACTTTGCAATCCCTCTCTTCATATTGTTCCACCAAAATGTATGTCAAGATCACGATACATTTTGGTAGTTACTGAGATGGATTGCAAATGGTGTATTATTGTGCCTCCATCATAATCTTGTACTTCAAATCGAGTCGTTAGGGACACAAAGTGCGGGTGGACTCAAGTTTTCCTTCTTCATCAATTCTCACTTAGGAATAGCACCTTTCAGTATTTTCTTCTTCATACGCATCATTTCAAGATTCGGTGGCTTGAGCAACCTTAACTTTTCTATTAAAGTTGGCTCTATCGTATACTTGACATCATCGCACTCATTCCTTCATATGATCTTCTACTCAACGCGTCGCCTACCACGTTCGTTTTTCCGGGATGGTATTGAATAGTGTGGTCGTAGTCTTTCAATAGCTCGAGCTAACGTGATATAACGATGTTCGACGACTTATGTCCGAAAAATCGGATATTCGCGTTACGTTTAAATCGAAAATACATTAGTTTCGACGAATATTTACGACGGAAATTTTCACGATCAAAAATGGGTTTATGTCCCACGAGGTATTCTCTCGGAATTATATTATTTACGATCGAAACTAAAATAAACCAAAAATTATAAAAATGCCTACTTTATTAAGGTCGACGGAATGTCCGGTTTGATATAGTTTAGTTACGACGGATGTAGTTCCGTCGATGATGTAGTATTTACGACCGAAATTAGAATAGTTCGACAAATATTAAAAATTGTTTTTGTTATCTCCGAGGGAATTTCCGTCAGAAATACCTTATTCCGCTTAAGAATTACTTTTTTTTTTTAATACAGATTTTAAAAAGTTCAGTTTCTAGGTGTTTAAACCCATTAATGTACCTGTAACCTGTCACAACCCAATACACAGTAATATAAACCTCAGATCTCACATTCAAATATGCAACGTAAAGACTAAAACGTAATCTTCAACTCATTATCATTCACATTCACATTCACATTCAAATATCCACCAAAACGTATTATAAGCTAACCAATTACAAATATAAGCTAATGTTCCATAAATGTTGAACAATATAATTTACAATAGTTATGCAGATGCAAATTAGACAATACAATAGACAATACAATATATACAAAAGTTCTACAAACTATACAAAAGTTCTACAAACTATACAAATGAACTACAAACTATATAAATGAACTATAAACTAGTAAAAGTGGAATCATGCATCAAGGAGGTGAACGACGCCTGCTTCACGGTGGTGTAAGGTTTTCACCTCGTGCTCGTCATCATCATTGCCATCTGCTACATTATCGCCACCTTGCTTTTGATAGAATCAAAATATAAATCATTAGTCCAGATATATATATATATATATGAGAAATTAACAAACTAGCCTTAATTGAAAAACATAAACAATAAGAATACCTGAGTAGGTGGGGGCGGACGAAAAGCCTCCTCCAAGAGGGTAATCACCATCCGGAGCATCTCGGCGCTCCAAGCGTCGAACTGCTCCCGTGGTAATCCTGTACTCTCTGCAGAGGCCCCTACTATAATATCCTGAGCAATCTGGTGAAGACGAGAACTAAAGGCAATCACGATCTTTGAAAGACCGGATCGATATGAACTTATCCGACACTACACCCCTATCAGCCGCCGAAAGATATCGTCATCCAAGCCAGCGCCCGTGTGAGATGGTCCGACATGTGCTCTCGGACGCTGGCGCTGGCTGGAGCCTATAAAGAGATACAAATTCAATTACTAATAATAATTTATATAATGTGATAAATTCGGATAATTTCGTGAAACATAAAAAAATATTACCTCCAAGAAGTGTATATGCGGGTATCCTCGGCAGACCCAACACTCGATATCTGCCGGTACTGCTAGTAGGGGGATCCTGAGACGCGACCCATAGTCTCAGCTCCTCATCCCGATCTAATACAATATCGGGAAGAGGGGTGGCGGAATCTAACGGCTCAGAACCCCTCCTAATAGTCTCTAGCTCAGCTATACGCTCGTCCCGAAGCTTCTGAAATCGGTCCTGTAATGTATTCCGTATACGTATGTTAATTATATCATTTTATTTACGATTGAATATTATTAAAAGCTAAATAGTAAGATAAGTTTTACCCGTATAGCTAAAGCTGCCTGAGACAAAGCACGCTCGTCCTTAGGCGTGTGGGCTCGATCCCAAAACTCTAGCATGGTAGGATCTCGGCCCAAGGTCCTCCCCAATGCCTAATACAAACATTCATAAATCAGGTCTTAAGTATTTGTGTGAAAACTTGACACATAAATAACTAAATACAACGCACTTACTCATTTCGCCTCCTCGAACGATCGAGAACCAAGGTGTGTGTACTATCCGGAGTGACCACGGTTCTTCTTCTTCCGCCGGACTTTTTTTTTGAAGTCATCACCTCCCAAAGTCATACACACAGCATCCCAAAGCTAAATCGGAGACTATGCGGGGCTGATGATCTCTGGATGGTGGTCCCGGGCTGGTCCACAACTACCCGAGTTGCCTTCTGTCGCATCTCATACAGCCATCCAGAGTAATTCACAACGACGTGATGCTCAATCACAACATCGCCAGCTGATTGAGAAATGCTCGGGTCAAAGAGATAATAAACCTATAACAAAAGATTATTTAAAATTATGAACAATTGATTTCGTCATCCCAATACAACTATGTAGTGATAATATGCTTAACTTACGTGGAACTCCCGCAAGATTTGCCTCATATAAAAGTGGCATCGTATCGCATCATACTGACCGAACCGCATGCACCTCTCGGGAGATCGTCAAAACAGATCGCATGTAGGGTGTGCTTAGCCACCGGGTCAGTATACTACGTAAAAAAAGTATAACAATATGTGTTATGTGAATTGTGTTTTGCAATAACTGATAGAAATAGTACGAATATATTAACACTTACTGCTGGGAAATGACATCCACCGGTACTGTAAGTGGCACTGCCGGCGGACGACCAAAGATACCGAGGTTCGTCCCTCGGTGTCGTCGACGAGGTGCATCTGTAATAATTGTATTTAACATAGTACTTCAATAATCATTGTAATTAATGCAGCTTGAGATATATTTAAATCCTAGTTAAGATAACTTACTCGCGCCTGAAGAAGAGCCTCCATCGTGGCTACCGTCTCCAGTACCGGATCGCCCACCACCTCGGCGACCTCCACCGCTATGTCTAGCCATGAATATCCTACTGCAATAACAAAATTGGTAGATTACGAATATGTAAGGTTTATATAACAATATGTGGTAAGGACTAATATGAAAGATCATTTTCAATTACGCACGTCATCAAACCCATCAGAATCAACGTGTATATCATTCTCTGATTCAGATCTCTTCCTCATCCTCGCCAGATCAATTTCGTCATCATTATCATCCTCAACGACTACATAATCATTCATGTGTACGGTGGCCTCGACATCATCATCGTTAGGTACGTCAATGACATCAGTACTCACCACATCTTCAGCATGGAACACTACGGCCAATGGGTTGCTCACATCTTCTTGCAACGCCTCATCCATACCAAACATGTTATCAGCATTAAATGAGCGTGTTTTAGTAGTGACTACTGTGTACCAGGGGCTTTGAGTATTTACGACATTAGGAGCGTAATACACTTGAGTCACTTGACTTGCTAACACGTACACATCATCAGAATTTAACACCGACTTGATATCCACGGTTGTGATTCTATTACGATCAACTTTAACCCCTTTTCAGTATCAAACCAACTTACACTTAAATGTAACTACCTTTTTGCCGCCGTGATAATTGAGCACAACTACATCCTGTAAACGACCATAGTAATTGGACTCAGAATCTTGATAGCAGCTTCCTAACACCACAACCCCAGAATTGACTGATGTGAGTTCATGCAAGTCATCGACTCTAAATCTATACCCATTCACGATGCAACCAGGAAAAGAACTAACAACTTTGTAAGGTCCTTGGATGACATCTATAAAACGCTCAGAAATACTCTCCGCTTCAACCCTTTTCTTAAACCATTGTTGGAAATTAGCATTAGTGAATGTTTCCAATTCTGCTGCAATAAAAGTTGGGTTAGAAGCATACGCCGCTCTCTCTTGAATGAACTGCGATATTAGTAAAATGTCTTTAACATATATAGAGACGACTACACTTGTAAATTGTACTAAATACCGTAAATAAGCTTAGACTTACGTGATGTATGATGATACTTCGGGCATATTTAGAAGCACGTATGTAGATACAATCTTCAACTCTTTGTCGCTTCAACTCTTTGTAAAGTCGAGTCTCGGGGCCAAATGGTTTAGCCGATATGTGAATACAAATTAACTCATCATCAATATGAGTCATTGGACCAACAACCTCATTCCTTCCTAAACGGTTGTGTTGCTTCGTTGAGACAACATCGTCAAAATACAATGAGCGAAGTTGATAAGCTCTTCCTCTCATATATCGTTCAAAGAATAGAACCCTACACGAGCTTTGTTCTTGACCTTTTGTTTTAATCGGTAGCGTATACCTCGATAAATAATATGCAGACTTAGTGAAGTATTATTAATATGAGCAGGATAGAGCAATTATAGCAGTTTATATATTACCTCTCAAAAGGATACATCCACCGATATTGCACTGGTCCTCCAAGTTTGAGTTCATACGGCAGATGAATAGGAAGATGTTCCATCGAGTCAAAAAATCCTGGAGGGAAGATCATTTCAAGCTTGCACATGGTAAGCACAATATTCTTCTCCATCTGCTCGACATCACTGTGCTTAATTATAGTTGAGCAAATATCTCGAAAGAAATTTGACAGTTCGGTCAATGCATCCATAACTTTTCTGGGTAACATCTCACGAAATGCAATTGGAATCAACTTTTGCATGAATACATGACAATCGTGACTCTTGAATCCAGAAATTTTCATTTGCTCAACCTTACAACAACGTGTTATGTTCGACGCATATCCATCTGGGAGCTTCAACCCACTAACCCACTTACAGACGTCTTCAACTTGTTGTTTAGTAAGACTAAATGGAGCTTTAGGTTTCGTAGTGTTAGGGCGAAGCCACAATTCTGGCCTAATGTTCAATGCCTCCAAATCTTTTCGAGCATTGTCATTGTCTTTAGTTTTACCACTCGCATCTAACACGGTGTAAAACAAGTTCTCGAAAACATTCTTTTCGGTATGCATGACATCTATACAATGACGAATTGAAAGTGTGCCCCAATACGGCAACTCAAACCATATAGGCAAGTGTGTCCAATTATGAGTCTTCCCGTACCGCCCTCAATTTACTGTGTTCCTTCCCCGACAAAGGAAAATCAAGTTGATTCAACCACTCCAAGACCTCACTGCCCGACAGCCGACCAACAACCCCCTTCTTCTCTATCTTTCTGTTGAACTGTGTAGACATCTTTCTATAATTGTGATCAAGAGGCAAGAATCTACGAGCAGTACCAAAGAAACTACATTTCCGCCCATGCTGCAACTGGTTGCCTTGCACATCCCCCATACACACTGGACAGACAACTTCCCTGTGAGTTGACCAACCACTAACCATCCCAAGAGCCGGAAAGTCAGTGATAGTCCATAACAGGGCGCTTTCATCACAAAGTTCTCGCCATATCGATTTATCATACGTATGAACCCCTGTCTCCCACAACATCTTTAGTTCATCCACTAACGATCAAGGTACACATTAAGATCTTTTGTAGGACTTTTATCCCCGAATGAGTAAAGTCAAAAACAAATCTGGGATCCTCATGCACATTGTTGTGAAGATTATAAGCGACCATAATGATCGCCAAACCGAGTATACCGGCTAAAATTATTAAAAGGGCAAAAGCCATCGATAGCCATGCCAAGCCTAACATTCCTAACTTCTTCCGCAAACTCGGGATAATTTACATCAAATCTCTTCCATTCATCTCCATCCATTGGGTGAGTCAAATTGACCGAACGACATCCCTTGTTCGATGCCAACTCATATGTTGGCCGTATGTATGAGGCGACATGAATAATATATTTGAAGTCTCGGCGCAAAGTGGAAAGTATCGTAAGATTTTCACGGGAACATGTTTCTCTCTTCCTCCTCCCATGTTTTGTAACCTTGTAGCGCGATAAGTCACATATATCACACATCGTCCCTTATCTCTGCTATCCCCATAGTATAACATGCAATCCTCACGACAAGCATCGATTTTCGATACCCCATATTTAACCCCTTGACCATCTTCTTCACTTCGTAATAATTCGCAGGAAGAGTATGATCCTTGGGTAAGAATCATCCCAATTATAGCGAGCAAATCGTTGAAACCTCTCTCACTACAACAAATGTGCTCATTCTTGAAGTGTAAGAGCTTCGTCACTGCGCAGAAAGCTTGGTGTTAAGATCATTTCCTGGATACAACGCAACCCCAGATTCGAGATAGTGACTTGTAAAAGCGGAACAGATTGTATCATTTGGCACTTGCTTCGCCTTTGCTTGAAGAAGGTTCATATTCAAATTTCACCAATAGTAGTAGGGCCATAAGCATCAACCAACATCTCAACTGGATCATAGTTTTCGACGTATGAATCCCGGGAATTGGTTGTTCCACAATATTTTCAATCACTTTTGATTCCCGTGATGAGTCCATACTGAAGTACCCATCTACAAATCCACGAGAAAATAAGTCGAATTTAATCTCGTCGACTTTCTTCCAAATCGATTTTTACACTTGACACACGGGCATCACATCTTCCGTCAAGTGGATCATCCGTATGTATGTTCTAGTGCTTTGTTCAAGAAATCTAAAACCCCAACACGATAAAGTGAGACTAATCCCTCCCATCACTTTGGGTATCCTACGGTACATCCAACTCCTATTCGATTGACATTTTAACTACACAAAAAATACGCATTAAGTTAATTTGGATATTCATGCGTGAATTAGATTTACCTAGTATCTCTACAGGATAGGGGTAAGGCTTCTATCCCGTTATTAGATGTGTCTCGTCACTAGTGCAAACACGTTGAGTACGTTTCATGAGTTTCAAGAAAATTTGGCAGCACCTCCCCATGGTCTCCAAGCACACGAAATAGACTAAGATAACTTAATCTAAGTATGCACTCGGAGAACATATAGAGATAACAGTCGATTAATCCTCAAAATAACAAAAAATGTACCGTTTCGTATTTGCACCTTACTAAGTGAGAGAGACATAACATCCAATAACAAATCCCAAATCGGGATTGTTCGACATTCACCCCTATTGAGTGTATGTCAAAAACGGGTTTCTAAGTTTCAAAGTATAATACATATATAGTTTATGAGAATTTATGTGGAATCTCTACTTGAGTGGGCAAGAATCAAAAAAAAAGGGTCGTAGTTCTGTTGTGTCTATACTTTCGAATAATAAAGTTAATTCAATTCTCAAACATTCATCATTTTTCCATCATAACAGATGACAACATCCCGAAGGAGTTCCATTAAAATTTATTGAACAAAGTTTGACTTAGCAACCCTCTAGATGAGCGAACGATCAACCTTCTGCTAGGAATGAAACATCTCCCCATATAGGTCCAATCCATGATATAAACAACTTCTCACCACTCCGAATTCCTCAAATGGATAGTTCTCATTCAAGAGGTGAGACATTCGTGAGAACTACCCATTTGAGGAATTGAATTGGTCGAAAGTCGCTTATATCATGGATTGGACCCATATGGGAGATGATTCATTCTATGGGAAGAAAGATCGTTCACTCATTCAAAGGGTTGCTTAACCTAGAACTTTGTTCAACAACTTCATCGGCACTCCTTCCAATGTTGCCATCTGTTATGATGGAACGAACAGGAGGAATGTATGCAGAATTCAATTACCTTTATTAATTATTCGAGTATAGGACACAAACAGAACTACGACCCCCTTTTTTTAATTGTTTGAGGCAGAACCGATTGAGTACTATTTAGTCATTAATCTATATGTCGAAACCTGCATACAAGAAAGAGTACATATATATAGGGGAGAGTATTATTGCATTTATTATATATTGAAAATTGTGGCAAACTAAGCAAATGCTACTTAGTTTATTTTGCTTGATGATAATAAACTAAGTAAGTGGTACTTAGTTTATGAGAATTGTTAATTATTTGGAATCTATAGAGACTCTTTGTTAGACATTCACTTCTAGCTATACTTAGTTTATTTTGCCAATGATGATAAACTAAGTAAGTGGTACTTAGTTATTGAAAATTGTTATTTGGAATCTATAGAGACTACTTATATATATTTTTATTTTTAATTTGTAGTATATTATATAATTGGCTTATTTATTTATTAAATATACTTTATTAAATTAAATTAAATTAAATCATTTTATTTTATTTTATTTATTAAACTAAATTAAATTAAATTTTTTTATTACTTTTTATTTTATTTTGTATTATATTATAAAAGTTCTAATTTATTTTAATTTAATTTGATTTAAGTAATTAAAAATATCTTATTTTATTTTATTTTATATATCTTGTATTATATTAGATATATTATATAATTTTTTAATGTTTTTATTAAATTAAATTAAATTAATTAAATTTATTTTAATTTAAATTTAATTTAAATTAATTAAGATTATTTAAATTAAATTAAATTTATTTTATTTTATTATTTTATTTTAATTTTATTTTTTATTAAATTGTATTTTATTTATTAGATTAAATCAAAGTTTTTTTATTTTATTCAAATTAATTTAATTAATTTTTTATTTTATTTTACTTTATTTTGTATTATATTATGTTATTTATTTTATTTTTAAAATTTATTTTATTTAATAAACTATATTAAATTATATTTACTTTATTTTATTTTAGTAGTAAGAAACTAAGTAAATGGTACTTAGTTTATGATTTATTAATATTGGGAAACTAATAACTAATTAATACAATATATACATGCAAGTCTGCAATTTCATAATTCTGACAGAATTTCTGTCATAAATTCAGTCGTAAATAACAAATATATCAAGATTAAAAACAGTCCTAAAATCAGTTACATTATGATAAGGAACCCAAATTTGATATCAATATTCTGCAATTTCCAAATTCCAAATCAAACTCACAGCAACAAATTCACAGCAAAATCAAAATCAAAATTCCAATTTCAGCAATATACAATCCACATGCAAATTCACAGCAACAAATTCACAGCAACAACATATTATCCAAATTGGGTTAATCTCATATTCAAACTCAAACTAAACCTAAAACAAATTAAGCCACAAATTTCACAATTTGCAACAAATTAACCCTAAAAATCTAATACTTGGCAGAAAACTAACCTTGAAATTGAATTAATGTGCAAACTAACCAAGCGGTGGTGCACAGTGGTGGTGCTGCAGTGTGTTGTGTGGTGCTTGGTGTTGGTCGTGGTGGTGGTGCTGGTGGTGGTGGCGGTGATGCACGATGGTGGTGGCGGTGGTGGTGGTGCACAGTGTTGGTGGCGTCTGGCTACTTGGGTGGTGGCCGGAGCCGCTCGAGCCAGATGATGGTGGTGGTGGTGGTAATGCGTGGTGGTGGTAGTGGCAATACGTGGTGGTGGTGGAATCGAAGGTGGTGGTGGTGGCGGCGGTCGTTGAATGCGGTGGTGGCGATATGGTGGTGGTGGTGGTGGTGGTGGTGGTGGTGGTGGTGGCGATATGGTGGTGGTGGAGTGGTGGTGGTGGCGGTCTTTGGTGGTGTGCGGTGGTGGCGTTTTTAGATCTCGAGAAAAGTGAGAGAAGCAGCGTAAGAGAAATGAGAGAAAGAAAATTATATATCGAAAAGTGAGAGAAAGCGAGGGGGAAAGGCGTAAGGGTTTTAGTCTTATTTTCGACGGATTGTCCGTCGTACGTACGTTTGTCGTACTTAGTTATCTTCGACTAACGGTTCCGTCGGAATATATAGTATTTAGTCGAAAATAAATTTCGCGCTGGCGGGAACATTGGCGCTAATGGGATACATATATTTTCGATGAACACCCGTCGAAATTAAGGTATTTTCCAGCGATTTATCTTGATGAATAATCCGTCGGAATAGATATTATCGGCGAGGGGAATGTCCGTCGAACATAGTCTTGTTCGGAATTAAGCAGGTTTTTTTGTAGTGATGGTTTAATTCTCATAGTCAATACAAAGTCGCGTACTCCCGTTTCTTCTTTCTGAATAAAGCAGGAGCACCCCAAGGGAGATGTACTAGAATGAATGAAACCTATGTCTAACAATTCCTGTGGTTGGACTTTTAACTCACGAAGTTCAATAGGAGCCATTCGATATGGGGTTTTAGAAATGGGTTTTGTGCAGCTCAAAGGTCAATAAAGAATTCAACATCACGTTACGGGGTAAGCGGAAGTTCTTCTTACATCGAGAAAATTCTCTAACAATGAAATATTATTCAAATCGACTTATCTTTGTTCAAATCCATAACATGGGATAAGAAAGCTTGACATCCATTTTCAATAAGCGAATAGCTTTATGAACTCGATATGATAGTTTGATTTTAGTGGTTTAGTTGTTTGAATTATGATAGCCAGGTTGGTTAGGAATATGAAAACTATGACCCTTATGAAAATAATCAATTTTGGCATGATGGTGGTTAACCAATCAATTCCTAAAATCACATCAAAAGTAAGTATCTTTAAAGATATAAGATCAACGGAGTAATGTGATAGTGCCAACTTGGATCATGCAAGATTTATAAGCTGTAGATGTAAATGGAGGTTTCACCCAGCGGAGTTTCAACAGATAAGTCAAAGTCCAATTTCTCCGAAATTCAAGTTTAAGCGTTGAACACAAGCGGGAGAGATAAAAGAATGGGTAGAAGGCAGGGTATCTAGTAAGGTATAAACTTGTGAGAGTTTAAGATTATTTTACTTAGTAATCACCTTGTTGGGTTCCGGTTTTTGGCGATCCGCGAAACGTTCGAGGCACTTGATTTACGACTTCCGGGATAGCCCTTGATCACCATCCCGTTGAACTTGGTTTTGCTTCTGATCAATCCAGAGCTATGTGGCCTTCCTTTCCTGGTTATACCTTGGATTGTTGTGGGCCGGTTTGATGATATGTCCCTCTTTCCCACATTTGTAACATCTAATGGCGGTCGTTCTCCTCCCTAGAATTTGTTGTTGGTCTTTGGTCTTTGTTGTTGATGTCTTCCGTTATTATTGAATCTCCTCTTTCAAATTTCCACTTGACTGGTTATCCACCCAGTGGTTATCGCCTTTATTCGTATTTTTCCTCCTCGTTGGTTATCATCGCCTGATGATCATTTATCACCGGTATGACCACAGTTGTGGTCCCTCGGTTGAACATACTCATTATCTCGTTCTAATAATTGAGCCTCGCTTACAACATCTCAATATAAAGAAAATTTATGAGATATAAGATATTGTCGAATCTCGGACTTTAGACCTCTCGTAAACATCCTCGTCATTCGTTCCTCATTTTGACCAAATGAGATGCAAACTGGATAACTCTGCAAACTTCGCTTTCGTCTTTGGGACATCGTCATGTTGTTTTGTTCTAGTCGATAAACTCCACCTCCTTTATATGATGAATACTTTCGAGGAAAAGTACTTGTCATTGAATAGTTTCAAACGTTTCCCAAGACATCTTTGAGTCGGGTACTGTTTGGGTGCGCCTTCCTGAACTCCACCGATGATCGCCTCACATGCGAACACATAAAGGTGGCGAATGGAACCTTCGTTCTCTCCGTGCATCCCAAGACATCGAATATCTTGGTAATTTGCTTGACCCGTTTCCGCCAATGATCGGATCCGACTTTCCCTTAAATTCTGGTGGTCCCAACTCCTTGAACTGTTTGGCTGTGACAAGCCGCAGATTGCTATCATTTCCACCCGTATTTTGTGCACGAGTCTCCCTCGTCTGGTTTTGCATGAACTGCAAAAAGCTCCTAAACATTCCATCATTCATCGTTTGCTCGGTAGTGTTGTTTACAGGAGGAATATTGCCTTCCTGTTGCACGTTCTCTTGGTTTGTAACTAAAGGTTGTTCCACAGTCTCATACACTCTATTGTTAACGCTCTTACGGCCATTCTTAAATCTCGCCATAAAACAAGGGTTAATTAAACAAATTAACATATCACATAATATCCTTATATTATGGTGACCAACAAATAAGCTTAGATAAGACACACTAGCTGTGAAGGATTTACTTATCTCTCATCTCCTAGTTCTATTCCCCGATCTCCGCTTGGAGAGACCATATCCTAAGCTTTGATACCAATCGTGGCGCCCCCAAAATAGGTATACAACACCCATTACGAGTCGCCAAATACATGGTACGAAAGCAAACTACAACTTCAATAATACAATTGTGCGTGCAAAATACTTACAACACATATCTGTGAGTTTAAATACAAATATTGTCTTCTGACAATATCCACACTCAAATAAGTCCTCGTTACAATTATTCAAACACTATTTCTACGAAATAGTGAGGAATCATAAAAACATTTTCTAGAACCATCACTCCACACTACCAGGTTAGTTCTTCTATGTTCTCAACTCCACGAGAAAAATGGAACAAAAAGGAAAAGGGTGAGCTCAACTAGCCAGGTAAAGAATATTATGACTAAGATAATATACAAAAATTATCGTTAGTCTTCAACAGGAAAAAATCGATAAAATGTAATAGCCAACAAGTTTTAGATCAACAACTGCTTGAGCTTGAAGCAATCCATTAGAAGAGTCAAGTAGAGAATGAGTTCTACTATCTTCTAAGATTTAAAAGTCCATCATCAATATTTTATCCTTGTAACAACAATCAATATACATCTTTAATCAAATATTCATCTTTGCACTACAGGCCAAAGATATTCATTTGTATCACCAGTTGATCATGTTCATCTCAACACTGCTTCATCTTTGCACTACGGGCCAAAGATATTCATCAGTTAATCATTTATCTTTGCACTACAGGCCGAAGATATTTAGTAATATCATCATTTAGGACTGAGGATGATGAAAATAATTTTAAAGAAAATGAATCCAGTGAAACGGAAGGACAAATAGTAGGGATTCGTATAACAGTTTATCCAAGATCAATAATACTTCATAAATACCAATTTGAAGCAGAATTCAAAAATAAAGATCAAAATATGGATACAATCAAAGATAGTAACCATAATAGACATCTTAGACAAAAAGAAGAAAAATTCATTTTTTGGTGAATAGTCATGATTCGTGAATAGTCTTTGTATCGTGAATAATTAATAAGTATCGTGAATAAATAACTCCTGGACATAAAAAGTTTCAAATTTGATAAAAATTCGGATCAATACTTGGCATAATGATGATATGAAGAAATAATATCATATATGAAGAAAATAACATCCTTTACCTCAAAATATCAATACTTACGATCGGAATATCGGTATAAAAATTTGAAGAAACTTGCACCGATGAATAGAAACTCACAAAGTATCTAAATACTCACAAAATACGATCGAATAATCTAGAGAGAGAAAGAGAGAAAGAAAAGCTTGTTTTACGGTGTGATTTTCAATTCTAACATAGCCTACTATTTATAGAAAAATGTTAGCAGACTTGACCTGCAACCTGATGGCTTTACCTGCTACTATTCTCACCCACCACATTTGAAATAAATTCAGCACATTTCTTCACCAACCACAAGTGGGGCCCACTCAATTATAGAATTTTCCACCAAAATCATTTATAAACCTAATTTATAAATCAGTCACCTCTTAAAATTCATAACAAATCATACGTTCATTTTTAATGGTTCAAAATTTGTGGGCATATACTCAACTTATATATGTATAACATATCCAAAAATTACAACTATCCAACGGTCGGATTAAAAATTATAACTCACACAATATATCTCAAAAACACTGGTTTAATTTTTAATACCTTCATTCCGACAAAAATACTTATAAAACACTTCAACATTAACTCATTCATTTTTAACCACAATAAATATATCCAACATTTATATCCTCATAAAATAAATATTTCCTTATCATATGAATCAATAATTAATTATTCACAAATAATATTATAGAATCACATTTATGACAAACAGGCCGTTCCCAGAAAAGAGGGGGCTTTCCAATAAGAATTATTGCCAATAATGCTATCTAATAATATTATTCAAATAATATGAATTATTGATCTGATAATGGGAAATACTGTGCAGTGACAATTATTGAAACAACAATAATATAAAATATCAACGTAACAATTATTGAATCAATAAAATAAACAGTAACTACTGTAACAATTATTGAGTAGTGCCTTCTTACGTAAGGATCAATAATTCATCAATCACCGTGCATCCACGCGTATTCATCGTATTTTAACCACCGGGTATTCCAACAAAGTGTTAATTGGTAACAACTACGCCAATTATTTATAAAAACACAAACTTGTCGTTTTCTTCATCCGATGCTTATTACATTATGGGACCCACAAATGATCTATGGCCGTCGCGTTTAATATTCTCCCACAACAAGAATATTCCACGACCAAACGAATATTCCCAACAACAATGATGATTATTTTATAACCACTTGCATATTTTGCAAAATTTGCACATTTCACCCATAACCAAAGAATTATATCAAATTAATACCTTATTATTCACAAATATAATTAGAGGAAATTCGATTTTATTTATAATAAGTTGAGGTCTTACAATAATCATACCAAGTCCATCTATGCACTACAGGCCACAGATGACTTTCAACAAAATATAAACATGAGGATGATGACAATGATATAAGAATTCAATAAAACAAGTTCAAGAATTAATTTATCCGAGAACTAATAACGTCCCAAATTGTCAACATGATACTTCTTTGTAGAGTAAAATTCAAGAATGCTCGGAAGAATATTTCCATGAAAAGATCTTTGGATGAAGCGCAAATATCAAGGATATTCCACTAATTTCATGGAGTATAGAAGTCAAAATTTTAACCAACTGAGTATAATAAAGAATGGAATAACAAAAGAAATCACCAGGCATGCGATAGACCACACATGCAGGTTATTCCAACAGAATAATAAATAACGAAACCAGGTCCGGCGTAAAACGCACAAACATGATATTCCAACAGCATAATAAAGAATGGAATCAGGTCCGGCGTAAAACGCACAGACAGGATATTCCAACAGAATAATAAAGAATGGAATAATAGAAGAATTTCACCAAGTATAGGGTAGCCGCATTATATCTGAGTTATTCTAACAGAATAATAAATAGGAATAACAGAAGTTCTCTTCATGAATACAAAAGAAATAATACCCCTTACCATAAAATAATCTGGATATAAGAGTAGGGAAGTAGCAGAATACTTTTCTATAATTTCTCTATAATTTCTCTCAGAGTTTCAAAGTGAATTAAGAAATAATGAAGGAATGAGCTTATTTATAGGAGAATGGAAAGACACTATTTGAATTTTCTCGGGGATCGTGCAAGATGAAATCGGGCGAAAAAATCACTAAGGAAGAAATCGAATATCGAGGCCTACCACTTTTTCAAATGTTAACATAATAGTCAAACAAAACAAAAGTTTTATAATATATATATATATATATATATATATATATATATATATATATAAACACATGCCATAAAGAAAAAAACTCACCAATTTTCTACATCAAACACACACATGCCCACCTATCACACATGCTCGCCGGATCGATCCCTAGTTGTTAAATAACCTATACATTTCACATGAATAATCCCATAAAAAACAAGCACGTGACTAGGATTATTTAATTCAACAGTATTGCGATTATAATCCATGTGAATATATAGTACCGGGATTATAAATCCTTGCAGATTAACAAACATAATCTGTGTTCAAATTACGAATATATACGGAAAACATGGATACAACATGTAAATTGACTGAAGGACACTTCTGTCCCTCCAAGTTGCCACTCAATTTTAAAGTTGTCCCTAAATTTTATTTTTCGTCACTTAGGTCCTTAAAGTGGCATTTCTATGCTGTTTTCGTTTCTCCTACTCGATTGGACCCCAACCCTACCCATTTTGACCAAACTCGACCCAATTTGAACTAACCACAATTTTTAATATTTTAAAATATAATAATTATTTTTAATATTTTAAAATAAAGTAATTATTTTAAAATAGTTATTTTTAATTAATTTTTTAAAAATAATATTTCTAAAATAATAATTATATTTCATATTTAAAAATAAAATATTTTTTTAAAAATTACTATTATTTTTGATATTTTAAAAGAAAATATTATATTTTAAAAACATTTTAAATATTAATTTAATTTAATATTTTAAAATAAGATAATAATTGTTGTTAATATTTTAAAATAAAATATTCTTTTTAAAATAATTAATATTTTTATATTTAAAATTAAATATAATTTTTAAAATTATTATTATTTAAGGAAAAAATATTAGAAACTTTTAATTTTTTTCAAAAATGAGTAAAGTTTCATAAAATATAAATTCAAAAAAAATAAAGTTAATTTTTAAAAATCTTAATTATTTTTATGAAAATTTAAGCATCTTTAAAAAAAATTGTTTTTGTTTTGTGAAAATAAATTATTATAATTTTGTTTTATTTTTTTAAATATATATTTTATAAAACTTTACTCATTTTTTTTAAAAAATGTAAATTTTTTCATATTTTGTTCTGGAAAATAATAATAATTGTAGACACTCGAAAATTTGATGTTACTAATCATGTAGGAGGGCAGAATCATCTTTTATCTTTTAGAGACAACCCTGGAAGTCGAGTCATTAAGTCAAACCCTTGAGACAACCCCGAGAGATCAAATCTAAACTCCGGGAGGTCAAGTCAAACCCCGAGAGATCAAATCCAACCCCAGAGACAACCCCAGAAATTAAAATTAAAGCCCCAGAGATTACCTCGGGAGATCAAATCAAAGCCCTGAAGACAACCCCGGGAGATCAAGGTCAACCCCCGAGACAACCCCAGGAGATCAAATCAACCCCGGTGACAACCCCGGGAGGTCAAGTCCAACCCTGTAGACAACCCCAGGAAATCAAACTAACCTTAGAGACAACCTTGAAGACTGTTAAAAGTCAAAAACAATATAATCTCGGAGACAACCCTTAGAAAAGACAGTTATAAATGCATCAAGCCCGGAACCAACCCGGGAGGGGTAAAATAGTAATTTTTCAAACTCTACATCAATTCAGCCCAAATCATTGCAAAAGAAGTCATGCATAACCTAACATCAATCCCGAGTGAAAACAGTACAAGACAGCTCAACCCTAAAGTATGATCACTAAAGGTTAAAGGCAATCACTGGAACGTGAAATTAATGACAATATAAAGCGTAACGAAAAGCCGGAACCAATAATAATCAATCTAATACATAATTAGATTGAGAAGAAGGGTAAAATTCATTAGGAACCATGTATGTTTATTCATGACCTAATGTGTTATGTGATGTATCATCTACTGTAGAGACCTTAAGGACTTAAAGTGCACGTGTAATAACAGTAGCAGACGCTAAAGGCAAGTGTTCTAACCATTGTTTCAGTTTAATCTGGACAAGCTTTATGATTCATGTATTCTTACGCATGAACTAATGTCTGATGAATTCAAAGCCAATTCTTTCGGCTAGACTTACGATATGTCGGATTTCTTATAATCTATCAAAGTATTGTCAATGTTTTACCAAATTATGTTGGTGTGGTTTTCAAATGAAGACTGAGTATGCTAAAATGTTTTGTCGTCAAACGACAGGCTTATGAGGTTGCCACAACTTAAACGTACATACGTTTAATGAATGTAGTGTTGATCAACATAGAGTACTATAGGTTGATCACCTAGACGTGCTCGTAAGCTATGCCGGACTTACGGACTTAGTGTCGGGATGTCATTTTCAAAGAAATTATGAAATGCTCATGGTCTTGGACCGAAATTGATGTTTTACTGAATATTGTCATTGTAAAACGTTTTGAAGAAAAATAAGTGCTATTTTGAATTATCGATAGTACTTCATAACTATTGTTCAGTTATTGAAGATATACTATTCCTATGTTTCAAGCATGTCGTTTAATTAGAATTGTTATACTTGCTGAGCTAGTTAGGCTCAGTACTCTTGCTTGAACCATATGAATGCAGCTAAGACCGAACGGACCGAAGGAACCGGCAAGGATAAAGGGAAGGCTAAGGCGAACCTGTAGATTACCTATATAATAGTATATGTTTGTAATGATAGTATTTGATATTATGACAAGCACAAATGTAACGGTTATAAAGAACCTGGGGAATGATAATATTATTTTAGAATATATATAAGACATATTCGTTCTTTGGAGGCATTTCAATTGAATGTTTGTGTGAACTGTAGCACCGTGTAGCACCATCTATCGGGTTGAAAGATACCCGGATTTGGGGGCGTCACACTTATAGCGTTCAGTGGAACCATTGGAATGACGTTTGATTTTGTAAACCCATTTAGAGCTAATGACTTTCTTGCCAAGAGGAAGTGGGACAAGAGACCAAGTGTCAATACAAAAAAAACAGGGCATATACGATGATATTTTTGCCGACGACATCTACGATGTCGCTAATGTGACCCCATTCTCGAATAATAACCGATGTTGCCAATGGTCTACTCCCTCCAAATTTGACATGTTAGTTGACGGTATATATGATGTAGGGAAAGAGTTGAAGGTCGTCGTTAATAACTTTAGTTTGACATCATAATTTCGCGAGGAAGGGAAATACATTGGCGACAGACTTTAATGTTATTACCGACGGTGATGCTGTCGCCACTGAGCATTCTCGACGGTAAATTCGTTAAGAATGACTTTCTAATTTAAAGCCCTAGGCTCAACGGCAACGGCGAAATTTTATATACATAATCCAAATTTCAGCGCAAACTCATTTCCCTCTCTCTTCCCTTGACATTGAACTCACCGGTGACTGTCGATATCACTTCCCTCTTCACCGATGCATAATTACTGATTTAGGTGAAGGCGTGACTAGCTAACTGACACTACAAGAAAACCGCCTATTTCCGACTGACGTATTATCGACGGATTAAATTTGGTCAAAATAGGATTATGTCCGAGGGAATAATGTATCGGATATAAGTCCCTCAGAAATACATTACTTAGGACGAAATTCAGTCGAACTTAGTCCTCCCCAGTTGGCGCCAAGTTTGGAGCCACTGCGAAAAGTAATTTCGACGAAAAAACATTAATTTCGAGAGACTTTTTGTCGAACTTAAACTATTTTCGAGAGACATATGTCCGACGGATATTCCGTCAGAGATAAAAATAAAAATCTTTCACCTTCTGCCTTTTCATTTCAGACGCTCGTTTTATTTCTCTCTCTCACTCCTCCTCGATCTCATCCTCACCGCCCCCACCCTCTCTCATTCTCTCTCGGTCTCAGGCGATCTCCTTCCTCTCTCATCCTTCCCGCCCCCACACCGGTCCCCCCCTAATACTCTCCTTCCTCTCTCATCCTCCCCACCCCACCCATCCAACCATCACACCGATCCCATGGCCACCCTTTTCCCCGCCAATCGTACACGTTTGCCTCTCTCTTTCTCTCTATCACCACTCACTCTTCAAATTTCACCGGCCACCGGCCACCACCTTCCACATTGCATCGCCGTGACCCTCCTTACGCATGATAACGCCGTCGACGCTGCTTCCGCCGGGTTGGACTCTACTTTCTCCTTCTCATCCTTTAACCGGTTTTCAAACTAGCTAAGGCCTAAGGTTAGTAATGGTTTATTTGTATAATTAGGTATAATTTTCTGCCCTATATTGTGCATATTACACTGAAAATGGTGCTATATATATATATATATATATATATTGATGATAATTACTGCTACTATATATATTTCAGATTCATTGCTAAAATTGGGACTTAAGTGTTCTGCCGAAATGGGTTATTTGTGTTCTGCCGAAATGGGTTATATCTATTTGTGTTTTGCTAAAATTATAAGGGTTATTATTTGTGTTAATTGCCTAACTGTTGTGAAAATTGGGTTCTTAAAATTGTGTTATGCCTAATCATATATGCTAACCGCTGAAAAATTGGGATTACAACTTATGTTAAACTTCACTTTAGTGTATAAAGATCTGGTAAATGTTTCAATTTGTTTTACGTAATTACACATGATATTTCCGATGGAATTTCAAAGTAATTTCATCGAAGTCTTCAATTGCAAATTTTGTGGGCCCATGTAACTATTTAAATATGTTACTTAATTAATTTTCCATACTAAAATAACCTAGTTTATAGTAATATTTACTTAGTTTTTGTCTACTAAATAAAATAAAATAATATTATAAATAATATAAACATAAATAAAATAATATAACATAATATAATATAAAATAATAAAATTAAATAACATAAGATAAAATAATTTAAGATAAAATGAAATGAAATGAAATAAAATAATTAAATTAAAATAAAATAATTGTTCTAAATGAAATAACTTAAATTATATCTAATAAATAAATAAAATACATTAAATAATATAATATAATATAATATAATAATAAGATAAAATAAAATAAAATACAAAATAATAATAAAAAATTATAATAATTTAAATTTAATAAAATATAATGAAAAAATAAATATAATTTAATTTAATAAATAAATAAATTAAATTAAATAAAAAATATTTTAAAATATATAATATAATACAAATAAAATACAATCCAATAAAACATAAAATAAAATAAAAATAATTTAATAAAATTCTCATAAACTAAGTACCACTTACTTAGTTCACATTGGCAAAATAAACTAAGTAGGAGTGAATGTCGAACAATATATATTCTCTATAGATTCCAAATAACAATTTTCATAAACTAAATACCATTTACTTAGTTTATTATCATTGGCAAAATAAACTAAGTAGCATTTGCTTAGTTTGCCACAATTTTCAATATATAAATGCAATAACACTCCCTACATATATGTACTCTTTCTTGTATGCAGGTTTCGACATAGCGATTCTTGTTAATAGTACTCAAACCAGGTTCACCGGCAATAATTTAAAAAAAGAATTCGTAGTTCTTTTTGTGTCCACATACTCGAATAATAAAGGTAATTGAATTCTGCGAGACATTCAATCAATTTATTCCAATCATATGAGATGGAAACATCCATGAGGAGTGTGAAAGTTGTTGAACAAAGTTCTCAGGTTAACGCAACCCTCTTGATGATGAGAACAATCAACTATTCTGGAATTCGGAATGAATTATCTCCCATATGAGTCGGATCCATGATATAAGCGACCTCACATTCAGAGCAAGAGAAGTGATGGGTAGTTCATCCTGAGCGTCTAACCTCTTGTCTTTGAGAAACTATCCATTTGAGGACTCCTGGTGGATGTTGCCATCTGGATGATGGAACAAATGAGGAGATGTCTCGCAGAATTCAATTACCTTTATTATTAGAGTATAGACACAACAACAGAACTACGACCCTTTTTTTTTTTTCCCGCTGTTTACTTCAAGTAGAGATTCCATATAACAATTCTCATAAACTAAGTAGCATTTTCAATTATATATGTACTATACTTTGAAACTTAGAAACTTCGTTTGACATACACTCAATAGGGGGTGAATGTGAGCAGTCCCCAATTGGAATTTGTTATTGGATGCTTATGTCTCTCACTTAGGTCGGTGCAAATCTGAAAACGGTACATTTTTTGTTATTTTGAGGATTAATCTATTTGTTATCTCTATATGTTCTCCGAGTGCATACTTAGATTAAGTTATCTTAGTCTATTTCGTGTGCTTGGAGACCATGGAGAAAATCTTCTTAGAAATTTTCTTGAAACTCATGAAACGTCTTCAACGTGTTTGCACTTTAGTGATGAGACGCATCCAATAACGGGATAGAAGCCTTACCCCATCTGTAGAGATACTAGGTAATACTAATTCACGCATGAATATCCAAATTAACTTAATGCGTTATTTACGTGTAGTTAAAATGCCAATGATCGGAGTTGGATGTACTTAGTAGGATACCCAGGTGATGGGAGGGATTAGTCTCGACTTATCGTGTTGGGGTTTTAGATTTTTGAACAAAGCACTAGAACATACTGAGATGATCCGAATGGGAAGATCGATGCTTTCGTGTGTCAAGTGTAAAAATCTGATCTGGAAGAAAGTCGACGAGATTAAATTTGACTTATTTTCTCGTGGATTTATGGGTGGGTACTTCGTATGGACTCATCACGGGGAATCAGAAGTGATTGAAAATATTGTGGAACAACCAATTCCACGAACTTCATCGTCCGAACACTATGATCCAGTTGAGATGTTGGTGATGCTTATGGCCCTACTACTATTGACTGGGATGAATATGAACCTTCTTCAAGTAGTGCAAAGCAAGTGCCAAATGATACAGCTACTGCCTTTTACAAGTTGCTATCTAAATCTGGGGTCATAGCGTTGTTAGAAATGATACGGACACGAAGCTTTCTCTGATGTGAAGCTCTTACACTTCAAGAATGAAACACGACTATAGTGAGAGAGTTTCAACGATTTTCTCGCTATAATTGGATGATTCTTACCCAAGGATCATACTCTTCCTCTGCGAATTATTACGAAGTGAAGAAGATGGTCGAGGGTTAAATATAAGGTATCGGAAAATCGATGCTTTTGAGCAAGATTGCATGTTATACTATGGGGAGGACAAAGATAAGGGATAGTGTGATATATGCAGCTTATCGCGCTACAAGGTTACAAAACGTGGGGGGAAGGAGAAACATGTTCTTAGGAAAATCTTACGGTACTTTCCACTTGCGCCGAGACTTCAACGGCTATTCATGTCGTCTCATACGGCTCAATATATGAGTTGGCATCGAACAAGGAATGTCGTGCCTGGTCAGCTGACTCACCCAGCGGATGGAGATGAATGGAAGAGATTTGATGTAAATTATCCTGAGTTTGCGAAAGAAGTTAGGAATGTTAGGCTTGGCATGACTACTGATGGCTTTTTCCCTTTTAATAATTTTAGCCAGCCGTACTCAGTTTGGCCAGTCATTATGGTCGCCTATAATCTTCCACTGGCAATATACATGAGGGATCCGTATTTGTTTTTGACTTTACTCATTTCGGGGGAAAAAAGTCCTACAAAAGACCTTAATGTGTACCTTCGACCGTTAGTGGATGAACTAAATATGTTGTGGGAGACAGGGGTTCAGACGTATGATAAATCGATAAACGAGAATTTTGTATTACGCTCCTAATGTTGTAAATACTCAAATCCCCTGGTACACAATTGTCACTACTAAAACACGCTCATTTAATGCTGATAACATGTTTGGTATGGATGAGGCGTTGCAAGAAAATGTGAGAAACCCATTGGCCGTAGTGTTCCATGCTGAAGATGTGGTGAGTACTGATGTCATTGACGTACCTAACGATGAGGATGTCGAGGCCACCATACACATGAAAGATTATGTAGTCGTTGAGGATGATAATGATGATGAAACTGATCTCGAAACTGAGGATGAAGAAGATACCGAATCTGAGAATGATATATACGTTGATTCTGATGGGTTTGATGACGTGCGTAATTGAAAATGAGGTTTCATATTAGTCCTTACCACATATTGTTAAACCTTACATATTCGTAATCTACCAATTTTGTTATTGCGTTAGGATATTCATGGCTGAACATATAGCGGTGGAGGTCGCCGAGGGTGGTGGGCGATCCCAGATCGGAGAGCAGTAGCCCAGCGATGGAGGCTCTTCTTCAGCGCGAGTAAGTTATCTTAACTAGGATTTAAATATATCTCAAGTCTGCATGTAAATTAAAATGATTATTGAAGTACTATGTTAAATACAATTATTACAGATGCACCTCGTCGGCGACACAGGGGAACGAACCTCGGTATCTTTGGTCGTCAAATCGGCGGTGCCACTTACGATCTGCGGTGGATGTCGTTTCCAGTGATGAAGTGTTAATATTTTCGGTACTATTTCTATTAGTTATTGCAAAACACAATTCACATAACACATTATTATACTTTTTCTATAGTATACTAGACCGGTGGCTAAGCACACCTACATGCAATTTGTTTGACGCGCATCTCAGGAAGATGCATGCATGCGATTCGGTCGATATCTTGTGATGCGATGCCACTTTTATGCGCAGGCCACTTGTGGGAGTTCCACGTAAGTTAAGCATATTATCACCACATAGTTGTATTGGTCGATTAAATCAAATGTTATTAATTTTAAATAATCTTTTGTCATAGGTTTATTATCGATTTGACCCGAGCATCTCTCAGTCAGCTGGTGATGCTGTGATTGAGCATCACGTCGCTGCGAATTACTCTGGATGGCTATATGAGATGCGACGAAATGCGGCCCGGGGCGATTGTGGACCAAATTTAGGGACCACCATCAGAGATCATCAGCCCCGCATAGTCTCCGATTTAGCGTGGGAGGCTATGTGTGCGCACTGGGAGGTTGATGACTTCAAGAAAAAGTCTGAGCAGGCGAAGAAGAACCGTGGTCAGCTCCGGATAGTACACACCACTGGTTCTTAGTCGTTCGAGGAGGCAAAGACGGTAAGTGCGTTGTATTTAGTTATTTATGTGTTAAGTTATCACACAAATACTTAAGACCGATTTTATGATTGTTTGTATTAGGCATTGGGGAGGACCTTGGGCCGTGATCCTACCATCCTAGAGTTTTGGGATCAAGCCCACACGCCTAAGGACGAGCGTGCTTTGTCTCAGGAAGCTTTATCTATACAGGTAAAACTCATCTTACTATTTAGCTTTTAATAATATTCAATCGTAACTAAAATGATATAATTAATATATGTATACGGAATACATTACAGGACCGATTTTAGAGGCTTGGAGATGACGTATAGGTGAGTGAGACTATTAGGAGGGTTCTAAGTGAATTAGATTCCGCCACCCTCTTCTCGATATTGTATTAGATCGGGATGAGGAGTGAGACTATAGGTCGATCTCAGGATCCCCTACTAGCGATCTTTAGAGATGTCGAGTGTTGGAGTCTGCCGAGATACCCGCATATACACTTCCTATAGGTAATATTTTTAATGTTTCACGAAATTATCCGAATTTATCACATTATATAAATTATTATTAGTAATCGATTTTGTATCCCTTTATAGGCTCGGCCACCAATGACATCCAAGGACACATGTCGGACCATCTCATACGGGTATTTGGCTTGGATGACGATATCTTCTGCTACCGATAGGGCCGTGTTGGATAGGTTCCATCTGATCCTGTCTTTCGGCGTCGAGAATTGCCTTCCAATTCTCGTCTTCACCAGATTGCTTAGGATATTATAGCAGGGGCCTCTGTAGAGAGTACGGAATTACCACGGGAGAACTTCGACGCTTGGAGCGCCGAGATGCTCCGGATGGTGATTACCCTCTTGGAGGAGCTTTTAAATCACGCCCACTACTCGAATATTCTTATTGTTTATGTTTTTCAATTAAGGCTAGTTTGTTAATTCTCACATATATATATATATATATATATATATGGACTAATGATTTATATTTTTGATTCTATCAACAGGGTGGCGATGGAGACCAGGCTGGCGATGATGAAAGCGAACACGAGTCGACATCCATACACGAGCGTCGTTGCTCACCTCCTCACTGGATGATGATCATACTTTTACTAGTTTATAGTTCATTTGTATATATTCATGTTATTGTAGACCCATTTGTATATATTGTATTGTCTAATTGCGTTTGTACAACTATTGTAAATTATATTGTTTAACATTTATGGAACATACGCACTGAATATTTGTAATTGGTTAGCTTATAATACATTTTGGTGGATATTTAAATGTGAATGTGAATGATAATGAGTTGAAGATTAAGTTTTAGTGCTACGTTGCATATTGGGTTGTGAGATACATGTTTATATTATCACATGTATTGGGTTGTGACAAAAAGTCTGAGTACATTAATGGGTTTAAACACACAGAAACCGAACTTTTAAAATCAGACTTAAAAAAGGATAGTTAATTCCGAATGGAATAAAGTAGTTCATGACAAATTTCCCTCGAAAGTAACAAATAAGTAATTTTAATAAATGCCAAAATATCCTAATTTCAATGAACATCGTTATCTTCGATGCAACTTATCCGTCGTAAACACTCTATCTCCGAAGCGCAAATTCATGGATTGTAATAATTAGCCAATTTTAATGAATAATGGGTTATTCTATTTTTTAGTCGGACATAAGTTAATTCCAAGCGAATGTATCCGTCGAACGTAGGGACTCTTATACTCGACGAAATGTTCCGTCCTATATATTCGATCGAAGATAGGTAATGTTCGACGTACATCCGTCGGAGATACGTGCATCAAAGATATGTAATTTTCGACAGAACTTTTGACGGATCTTATTTTCGACGCAAATATTTACGACCGAATATCTGACGGATATTTTCGTCGGGAATAATGTAATATCGACTGAATAGGAGTAATTCCGACGGAATAATCCATCGATCTTAAGCTTTTTTCTTGTAGTGGATTTGGGCGAATTAAGGCGTGCCTAGCTAATTGATTTGGGCGACTGTGGCTAACTAATTTGATTTAATTTCCTTATTTCCTTTGCAACTTTTCTTCAATCCTCCAATCTCCAACATGTAATTTTCCTTTTATTATGGTTAATTGTTGTAAATTTGTGACAGTAAGAGAAACCCCTTTTTTGCATTTCTTTCTATTCCTTGTTCATTTTGTTTGTATTTTTTCCTCTTTAATTCATTTTGTGTAATGAGTTTAGACAAACGCCACAGTTCGCAATCTGTCGATTTAATTTGCTCCACCAAAAATCCCCAAATCGACTTCGTATTCGTTTGTCCTACAAAAGAAATTTAGGGCAAATCATAGATATTGAAGGAGAGATTTGGGATGCGTCTGGGGAAGAGGGAGAGATACGAAACAAAAGTAAAAGTTAAGGGAATCAATTTGGGATGCTGATCACTTGTACATCAATTTATATATATTCAAAGAGTGGAAAATCCAGATTTTACAAGGAGAGAGGAGGAGGAGGAGAAAAATGATTGGGTTAATTGAGAAGATTGAAGAACGGGGAAGAGGAAGGGGAAGAAATATAAAGCGGAAAAAGAGGAATAGATTTGATCAACTTGATAAATAATTCAGTGAAATTAAAGTAAATTGACTCAAATTGATTAAGAGTCGATTCTAAATCGGGATCGCCTTTGCTACCTTTATTTATAAGGTATTGATTAAATACATAAGACCCGGCAGATAATTAATTTTCTACTCGGGCTACTACCAAGACCAATGATATCCACAAAAATTGTCCCACCAAGATCAATCACAAATTCAAAATCATACATAGTAGTAAGGTTCAAAGATACATACATAACATGCAAGGAAAAGGAAAACAAAACACACTATTTAAGTCGCATCCTTCTATGCTTTGTAGAATAAAATTCGCCTATTATGGAATCAATCGATATCTTCAAGAAGCTCTCGCTCAATGTAAATCATCATAGAATCTCGCTAAAAAATTTCCCTCTTCCATTTTATCACAAGAGCGCTTTAACATGTTTCATAGTCGAAAATGCTCGCTCACGCGGTATTATGTGGAAAAACAGTAGAGTCAAAACAAGACTTAATCAATCTATCAATCAAATTATAAGTCCGCAAATTTATTTGTTTCAACTAATCCGCGACACAATTCAAAGGATGGTAGACATATTTTGAAAGCTCACGACGGAGCACATCAATTTTATAATGATTTAGTCGACATCTCAAATAATGCATTTCTTGCTCACCAAATCTTCTCGGATAAAATTTCTCAAAGAAGCTTGCAAATATCATCAACTTTGAATGATTTAAAGTTGTCCTTCTGCTTCTAAAGTCGAGCTAAGTATAAGGAGTTCCACCGCTTCATCACTAAATCTGAATTCAACTCTTCCTCACCGAAAATCTATCATCAATTAAACACATCAAAATGATAGTGTTGACAAACCACATCGATTCTTTTTGTTTGGCATGAACGACCGGTAGCATTTTTGAATGAAGCATTCATATCCGGTATGTCAATGTCATTTTGTGTAAAACCGATTGCACATGCTCAAGGAGATGATCAAATCCTCTTCTCTCAAAGTGTGAAGTAGTGCTTTAGTAGTCGAGACTAGATCCATGGCATTTACAATGTCAAGAGAGATTTGTCTTTGCAAAGCTCTACAAAGCAAATCAAGAATCCCCATAATTTTATGCATCATATATAGAGTGAAAATAAAATCAAAAGACCTCATTATAATCAAACAACCACCAAATTTCTCCACGACAGAGTTAGAGGATCCTTCTTCAACAATACTTTTAAGATCAAATAGTTGCACCATACATATCAATTAAGTCGCAAATAGAATCAAAATGAGAGCTCCACCGAGTAGCTCCACTTCGATGTAGATTACTAATCTGATTAAGGCCTCTACCAAGATCACGCTCACCGTGGCTACCATACGTGCAATTTCAATAGCTTGAGCGTAATGTAACTCAAGATGCCGCTTGGGAGAAGCACCAATGAGATTGATAATGGTTGTTAGTTTCAAAAAAATTGCCAAACAGTAAATCTCTTTCAAGAAGTCAAACTAATGCTAATTGTAGTCTCAAAGAAAGCAATGTACATAATATGCATATGGACAATCTTTAAGAAATAGAGCTTGAAGTCCGCTCCAAGCACCACAAGATATTACTAGCACCATCATACCCTCGACCTCGTATATTAAGGATATGCAAATTAGCTCGAAAGAAGACATTAGATATTTCTTTCTTCAATGTTGAAGCAAGAGTGTCTAAAACATGCACAATCTCAAAATAACGCCTCGTAAGAAAAAACCATGGTTGTCAACAAATCTCAAAATAATAGCCATCTGCTTCTTTATTTGATGCATCTTTGGCTTCATCAACCAAAATACGTAACTTTGCATCTCCAACTTCTTCACTTAATTTTTCTTCTAACTTTGTTTGCAAAAATATGCAAAATTTCTTTCCTAATAATCGGTGAAGTATATATTTAGCATTTTTCTGAGCTTTCTAAGACTACATCACCAATGTTAACGTTCAATCGGCCCATAAGTCTTATCATCTCTATAAAATTACCACAATTTTTAGAAGTTGGAGATTCATCATGACCTCTAAATGCACAAGCTTGCAAGCTAAGCCACTTTATACTCTCAATTGTTGCTGTAAGTCGCAACCGATTCTTCTGAACTTCTTCTAGAGTTTGTGCATTCAAGACTTTGTCAATATGTCCAGTTATTTTCATCAAGTCTTCAACACATTTCACTGCATTCCTATGTGGTGAAGTAGGACCTCCCACATGCATCAAAAGTGCACATCTAACTCCATCATTAACCCTCTTCCAACTATTAAACCCTTCAGTAATGAATGCAGGATGAAGAGGCACCTTATTTTGAAAAACAAAGCATGAAAAACAAAATGCTGCAACCTTTGATGGAGAGTACTCTAACCAAGAAAATGATTCAAACCACGAATATTGAAAATTTTCGATTTTGTGAGCCTGATTTAGTCCTTGGGTACTCTGCCAACTTAGGTTGATACGGACCCATTTTGATATAAGCTCTCCTAATTTCATCTCGTTGATTAACAGGATGTTGCCATATAGGGATCCGAATCCCAGGATCCCGTTCAAGAGTACTAAGATCAATTTCAACTCTTCGAGATTTGGAAAGGGGTGGTTGGTGATCTGAGATATCAACATTAGATGGAGAATGCCCTTCACTAGTTGTCGCTGATGCACTTTCTCTTGGTTTAAAGAAAGAAAACAAAGTTTTTTCTCTCTTGCTTCCTTGACTTTCCATTGTGGTTTATAAGATATTGGTCTGAATTGCACTTGTGTCGTGGTCCAATCTCTCTAACAAAATATATAATTTAATCACAAAATCTTAGGCTCTAACAATAATTTAATTTAAGTTCTAACAATAAATATTAGAAAACATTCTCTATATATATGTGTGACAAACCTAAATAGGCATAACATAAAATAATAAAGCAAAAAAATCCAAATGGGATTCTGATTTTGGAACATCATAAGCAGATTAGAAAACCAATATGCAGAAAAATAGAAAATAGAGACAGTAGCGAATATATAGAAAAATACAAATAGAGACTAAACTTGCAAAGGAAGCGTAAAAAATAGAGACTATATGCGTAAAAAATAGAACAAGTTAATAAACAACAATCTGAAAAATAAATCATACACCCAGCCCCTAGGGAGTTGAAATTGAAATATACACACAATCTGAAAACAAAAGGGGAGCTTTACCTGATAAATTGAGTGTTGATCGGAGAAAAAGAAACCCTAAAACTCACCCTTCAAGAACCTCACAAGTCACAAGGAAATAGCAGAACTTTCGGTGGAGGAGAACGATTTCATCTATCGAGCACGGCCAGGAATACGTTCTCAAAGGTTCAGAACTTCTAGATGGTGAATTTGTCTCCAAATTTGACGAATCAGTGAATTCATCTTCAAAACAACCACTTCCGCCAGAGACTCGATCGTAAGTAGCGGAGGATGATGTCTTCAAAACAACCACTTTGATAGAGCTTTTGTTTGTTAGGCTAGGCTAAGACAGTAAGACATATAAAAAAAAAATTAATTGGACCCGGGCACTCACGATTGTTCAATGTGCATGCAGTTTACAGTGTAATTATGAGTCTAATGCAGTGCGTGGTTGAGTAGATTCCTAATAAGTAGAAAAATATACTTAAGAAAAATAACTAAACTTCAAAGTGTGCTTAGTAATTTTCAATTAAGCTTTAAAAAAGGTTGCATAATTAAAAAAAAGGAATATATTAATTAAGTAGTTATAAATTAATCAACCCCAACAGAATCATTTATGCACTTTCATTGTCTCAAACTATATATTCTTATGAAACTAGGATGAGATTATGTACAGCAAGAAATACACTCCATTATCTTAGTGGCTTGATTAAGAAATAAACTATATGTTTAAAGCAAAATAAAATAATGGTTCCGTACGTAGTTTGAAGTACAAGACATGCATGCATGCCAACCTCTGGTTCTAATTAGGGTTCTTCAAAGAATCCTTACTGCCAAACAGCTTAAAAGCAATGTTAGTAGAAGATATTTGTCTTTGAATATATAATACATTTATCTAACTTTGGAACCTTTGAAAAAGTTGTCTCGAGCATTCTTTTTACCATTTTCTTCCCTTTAAATTTAATTAAGTTTTCTAATCCCCTTGAGTTATTTTCATTAACATATAATAATCTATATATCTCATTTATTGTTTAATTTATACGCAACATTCGGAGAAATCATACTTACCAATCTGTAGTCCAAATCATTTACCAGAAAATATAGACCTCTAGAACAATCTGGTTTAATTAATTATGTATCTTGTTCTTTTCAAAGAAATCTTGGACATAATTAATTAGTGGCCTGAATGTTATAGAGCAATGGAGATTTGCCAAACAACTGTTATTATATATATGAGCTGATTTATTAACAATAAATTAAGAAGCCTACTTTACAGATCATGTGTATGTATAATTACTTCCTAAAGTATAAAACTGAATAAAAAACTACAGAATATCAGAATCACTAGGAATTAATGCCTATGCCTTTACTATAAATAAATTCATTAGAGCTCCATTGTTATTTGAAACCAATTAAGAGAGGACTAAGCAACACACAACTACTAATTTCCTCTACTTGAATTTACCTTTTGTCTTTCCATGGGAAGTGATAAGCTGAAAAAAAGCTTTGGTGTTTTCAACAATATGTTCAAGACTAAGATCAGGTCTAGAAGAGGGGACGATCCGAGTGGGATATCGGATGAATTCATGAAGGCTTATAGAGTGTTTCCAAGCGATGAAGATAGAGGCCGATGGATAGCTGAGCCTGGTATTGATAGGAAAGCTTCTGCTTATATCGCCACAACTCAAGCAAATTGGAACACTACTTCTTCTGCAGTTTCCAACTAGGCTAGGCCTAGGCTGCTAGCTTCTCTAAATCCACTAGTTTCTACACTTTTTAATAATTGTAGCATATTTTATATATAATCCTATGGTTAGTTAATTCCTAGCTAGTATGTGAATTGTGAAATATTAATGATCATATGTATAAGAATTATATATATATATATATATGCAAACATTTATTTATATGTTCTTATATCATTCTCTTTTACTTTAGCTAGCGCTAGATCATAAATATGTTTGGAATGTTAAGGTATGTTTGGCCCTATTCTGGAATTGAGCGTCAAATTTTAACTAAACTAAACTTCAATTCCATGGAATTGCATGTGGTTTAAACTCCAATTATGGAGCTTAGTATTGAGTTGTCAAACATAATTACGCAATTTTACACCATGAGTGCAATAGCTTTGCTAGTTATATGTACTGAAGATTCTGGTAAAAAAATTATGACAGAAATGCCACTGATGTTGGAGTGCATACAATCCCCATGAAAGGTGTCCTTTCAAGATGCATTCTAGAACACAAATTGTTTCCATACTCTAGCTGATGTCACAAGGTTGAGTTTGGTCACCAAGCAAAAAAATAGGTTGAAATATAATAATTCCCTAGCAACATTATATATAATGCATGGTTAAAAAGTTATCAAAGACAGTCGTCGAATCCTCCTCAAACCCTGTTATTTGCAGGAGCCTTGTGATCATTTAGGTACGAACGAACTTAGTTGTATACTTGTCAAGGTTGAGTTTGGACATCAAGCAAGCACAAAAATAGGTGAAAATTGATTCCAAGCAACACTGCAATGCATTGTTAAAAAGTCATCAAAACCTATATATATATATATATATATATATATATATATATATATATATACGCCACAAGGTTGGGTTTGGTCATTAAGCAAGCACAAAAATAGGTGGAAATAATCCCTAGGTACGAACTTTTATATACTGACTCATTTTAGAGAATCCAAGAAGCATTATAATTTGCATCCTTATTGAGTTATAAAAAAGTTCAGTACTTAATTAGGGATTACTCCATTCTCTGATGAGGATCACTAGATTGGAAGATTCTGAAGTCTAAATATGTTGTAACCACTTAATAGTTAATACTGATACCTTTGTTTGCACAAATGCTTTCCTTTCGGGTTCTTGTCAGAATAATTTACTGCTTGGTTCCGATAGATTAAGTTGGAACAAAAGCAGTGCACTAAAATTAAAAAACCATCAATTACTATTATCAATGCATGAAAGCAGTACTAGCTAGTGAGTATTATTAATGAAAGTACCATGTCATAAAATCTAGCAGACTTCTCAAATAAGTACTACTAATTTTACAAGTCATTGGGGATTCGCCGGGCCTTTTTTCCACTATGTTTTCTTCCCTAAATAGTACTTCGATCAGCTTTTGCTGATACTTAACACAGTGCAGGAGGACATTGATGAATGGTTAAAAATCATGTATACCAGCCTAAAAGTTAAGTGTCACTTCTGGTTTGGTTTGCCTTTGCCCTTTGTTATATATAGCTGTACTCAAGGATATATAATCACCATTAAATCTGATATTGGGTTTTAATTCCATATTATTTTGGTTTCTGTTTGATGCTTTTTATATACATGTATCTTTCGGTTCATATGGAGGCTTCTGCATTCTTTAAACCTGAATGTATCTTTGTTTATATATCACCCTTTGTTTTAGTGAACAATATCATTTGTTTTAATTAATTATGTATTCGGGGTTCAGGGTTGGCAGTCTGTAAGTTTATCATAATTCCATTTAGTTCTATGTAAAGCCACATTAATTCTTAACTAATAAACTCTTTATAATCATTTTTTTCTACTAACTAAATGGGAAGAAACCATGTGTGGGTGTTGGAAAACTTAATTAATTAGCACTCAGTGAATTTTATCTATTTTATTTTGCAGGGGCGTGTGCACCGGGTATATCCCCTGACCTGAAAGTACCTCTATAAAATTTCGAGCCCGCCCTGACCTGTATCTACTTAGATGCACTTATCATGATGCTCAATATAACTTTAGCGGTTAAATACAGTTTACTACATTAAGTATTATTTATGATTAGGCTCCTAAATAATTTGGGCTTACACTTTACTACATCAAGTGTTTAATTAATTAGATATAATTTAGCCCTTAATTTTTGAATTCGGAATACCTAATTTTCCGACCAGATAAGATTTGTATACGGTTTGACCGGGGCTAATAACACTTATGTTACATCAAGTACCACCAAATTCGCAATTACTACACCAAGTACATAATTCGTATAAAATTTGTATAAATACTTATTTTAATGTATTAAATCTGTATAAATCCTTACAAATAATTATTATATGTTAAATTATTAAAATTAAATATTAATACAAAGATTGTCAAATATATTCTTTTTTATTTTTAAAAAGACTTAATTACATAAAAAACCAATAAACTTTTAAACATACAAATTATATTTTTAACACGAATAACATTAAACTTTTAAACAATTGATATAAGTGTCCAAAATTTAATTAATTAAATAATACCATTTTTATATTGGAAGAGCATACAAATGGAGGAGGAAAAATTGAAAAAGAAAAAAAAAGACCCATTTACTCGATCTCTCCTCTCTCCCTCTTACTTACCTCTCCTTCAAATTTGAAAATTTCAGCTTCTTGGATTTGAAAAGTGAGTTGTTTTTATTTAGTTAAAAGATTGTTCAAACAAAATAGTAGTTAATTAGTTTATCCAAAAACACTTTCTTTCCGTTCGTTTTTAATTCATTTTATTCTTCAAAGAGGCAGTAGTTAATACATATATTGTATTTATAATATTTTTTAAAATTGTATCTATAATTTAACAAATTGTATGTATAAATTTTACAACTTAAATCTTGCAAATTATAAATTTTACGTCTTAAATTTTACAAATTATATCACAACTTAAATTTTACAAATTGTATTTATAATTTTATTTATAAGTATTTATAATTTTAAATTGTATTTATAATTTTATACCGTATTTCTACGGTATTAGTTATTTTTTTAAAGGGCTAAAAATTATTATATTTATAATTTTAATTTTTTTGGGGGGGCCAAATTATGAAAGTGGTAACCCGATTGGATTTTTGGACGGGTCAAGTATTCCGGCCAATTTTAGTCTTTAGGGACCGAATTATGAATTTAATGGTACTTCATGTAACAGCAGTGTAATTAGCCCTAAATTTAGCTACCCCCGGAGGTTATGAAAGAAGAGTATTATTATGCTTCAAAAGCACATGCTTAAAATAATGTTTATTTTGATGCTTTGGTTGGTACTAGCTGCTGCACTTTGTTGGCTGAAGCCATATAGATTGCTCAAAATAAATAAACTCCTACACTTAATTTGTCACTATCCTATTAGAATCATTATAGAGTGAGTACAAGTCAAGAGTGAGCAACTTTATTTTGTTTTGTTAGTTCCACAATCTACTGCTTTTGTTGGTAGGAAATGTTTGTGCAAAAATGAAGAATATATGGCTTTACAAAAGGCTATGAGCCTCATCTTTGTGCTTTAAGTGGCTTATGTGCCATATTTTTCTACTGGATGAGCTAGAAATGTATAGTGACTACAGCAAGAAATATACTCCATTATCATAGTGACTAAATTAACAAGTATATTAATATATATGTGAAAATAATAATAAATAAAAAATCGTTCCGTAGTTTGAAGTACAAGGAGCCAGCCAACCTCTGGTTCTAACTAGGGTTTAATCTCCCCAAGAATCCTTAAAGCTATACAGCTTGAAAGCAATGTTGGTAGGGAAGATATTTGATTCTGATGAAGACAATGCATGCATTTAACCTTTCAAAATAGCTGTCTCAAGGTTTCTTTGACTCTTTTTTTTTCTTTTTTTTCACTTTAATCCCCTTATAATCTTTTTTATTCACATATAATAACATTGAACTAGTTAAATTATATGCAGCATCTGAGAAATTAGGTACCACACCACTGAGTTGTCAAAAGTTTATATGATTTACTCATACAAAAAGCAAAGATATGTTTTATATTGATCTGTCAATAGTTTATATGTTAGGTTAGTTATAGCATGGAATAATAAACAAACGGAAATTGATATTTTCATATGAAAAGTGTCGCTTTAGATGTATAGCGACGATGAAAATCATCGTTAGAAAACCGTCGCTATAGGATCTATAGCGACGGTTTTCCTGTGGAAATATCATTTTATGTTGTGGATTTATCATATGTAAGAATATAACATGCTCGAAAGTATAAAAAAAAAAGAACACAAAAAAAAGTTGTGCCTCTTTTTAAAATTTCTACAAACCAATCTGTTTCCTTGTAGCCATAATCGAATCATTTACAGGAAAGTATACAACTTCTAGAATTATTCCGGCTTATCTATCTCAATTTTTCATACAAATACTAATTGGTGTTTAGAATTAATGCCAAACAGCTGTAATTATATGAGCTAGTTTGGTTTGTTAACAAATCTTTAAAAGCCTACTTTGCTGATTATGTGTTTAATTTCTTCGAACAGTATGAAAGTTGAGTAATATAATAGCAGCATGTCAGCATCAGCAAAAAGACTCATGCCCTTTTCCTATTATTCCTATCAAACAGTGAGATTAATGTTAAAAATGCTAATTAGCTTAATTAATTTTCTATAGAACTTGTTTAATTTCCAATTGTGTAGTTATTTACATATCTCCATTTGCAATAACTGCCTGTATTCGAAAAGGAAAGAGAAAGATGGAAAAGACTAATCCAAAAAGAGCATAAAAATAGCAGAAAACACCCAGAATTAAAAATAGAAATAAAAATAAAAATATATAGATATATGAAGATTTTTGAATTATCAGTTACTAACAATACTAACCTTTCAGTAATGAGTTTGTGGTGGGCTAAGATGACCCAAGAAGATACTATTGGGTCAGTGGTCTAACGCTCTATTTGGATGAATTTGATTCGATTCGGACTTGAGATTTGACCCGAGATTTGTTTCGAACTCGGGATTTGACCCGGTTGTTTCATAAACATGCCACAAGGCTAGGTTTAATTTGATTGTTAAGCACAAAATTAGGTGAAAATGATGTCTAAGCAACATTAAATTGATTAAAAAGTCATGGCATTCATGTTGATCAAGTGATATCAAGTACTCCTCCCCTTTTTCTTGTTGAGGACTACTATTACATGAATCATGCTTTAAGGTCAATATATATATATATATATATGCTCTCTTTAGTTCAAAATATGTACTATGAAATGTTGGTAAAATTGAAAGATTCTCAAGCCCAATAATATGATGTAATTATTTCCAGGTAGTACTTATACCTTTAGGACTCCAGCCATCCATTTTTTTCCTTCTTGAAAAGAAAATGCCATTACCTTTGAACTTGCACAAATGCTTTCTTAGAGGGTTCATAGTGGAATAGTCTTGTCAATCTGATATTTCAGTACGTTGGAAATAATGCCGTATTCCAAAGAAAAGACCATCAATTTTGGCCACTAGTGATTAAAACATAACTACTCACTAATAACAAGAATGAATTATATGTAAAAATGAATCAAAGTACTAATTTTAGAAGCCATTGGGGATTCCTCCTTGGTTTATCCCTAAAAAAGTTCAGCTTTTGTTTAGAAGAACACAGTGGACTAGTGGAGGAGGAGGACATGATAAAAAGGCAAAAAACAATATATGCCTGGCCAAAAAGTAACTGTTACATTTGCTTCTGTTTGCCTTTTATGTAGCTGTATTGAGGGATGGCATTTAAGTTAGTAATTGTTCCCATATTATTTTTTTGATTTATGTTTTGTGCTTTAAAATTTACATGTATAATATACTAGTACTAGCTGGGTCTCGTGCCTCTGGCACTGTATGGACGGTGGGATTTATCTCAAACTTTGAACGGCTCAGATGATTTATTGAGTGAGCGAAAAATTCAAAATTATTTGTATTTTATTAGATAGATTGTGAAGTTTTGACTTCAAAAACCTCTATCAAACTCTTTTAGCATTGGCTCTTTGGGTACACTGGAGGCAAGAATTATACTCCATTTATATTTTGCCTATAAAATGACCTGAAGTTTCTAACATGTATTCGACTACTAAATTTCTACTTAATGTTAAGGATATGTTTAGAAATATATTAAGTTTATCTAGAAAGTCGTCGTTTTAGAAATGTATCTATAATATGATTTAGATCCGTTCTCTAGCTATGACGGCTAGCACAAGCATATGTAATGTCTACCCCCTGTCTCTTTGGTTATTCCCCTATGGTTAGGTGTAGAGGGCTTGCTTGAAAAAAGTTAAAGGTATACAAACATAATAAAGAATCTGTAGCATTATTGTGAAAGAATAAAAAAATGAGTCATTTGCTAGCAAAAATAGGCCTCAAAGAATTTGATTAATTTTATTTGTTTCCTCCATCTTTTTTTGCATAAATTGGCAATAATTAGCGTTTAGATTGCGAAAGAGAAATTATCAACTTGCCAAACAAGTACTTTACATATCATTTGTTTAATTTCTTCCTAAAATTTGCAAGATCCAATATATTCCTTTTCTGATTACCCATTAAAGATGTTTCAGTCAACTAAGAAACAATTAAGTCCACAGAAAAAATAAAATTTCTCTGCCTAAGTTTCTTACAACAATCAAGAATAATTTCATTTCATTTGATCGACGGTCTTGAACCTTCTAGATTCTCCACCATTGGATCATTCCAACACAAATACCATCCCTCTATAAATACATTGGAGCTTCATTGTTCTTTGAAACAAAAGAGAGTACACAAAAAAAGAGGAAAAACTACTTTCTTTCTATATACTACTTGAGAGTATTCCTTTTTGTGTGTTTAAGACAATGGGTGGTAACATTAAGCAGAAGAAGTCATTTGGCCTTTTCAACATGTTCAAGACTACTAGGTCTCGAAGGACGGATGCATTTGTGAAGGCTTACAAAGTGTATCCGAGTGATGAAGACAGAGGCCGATGGGTAGCTGAGCCGGGCATTGACAGGAAAGCTTCTGCTTATATCGCCACAATTCAAGAAAACTGGAACCGTTCTGCAGTTTCCAACTAGACTACTTCTGCTTCAGTTCTACATTTGTTAATCGTTGCATAACTCTTATTGTTTTAGAGTATGTTCGCTAGTATGTAAATTACAAGTGATCAAATGAATAATGCAAAGATTTCTGCACATGTTCATCCTTCTTTTTTACTTTAGCTGCATCATAAGGATGGTTCTGATATGAAACTTTGGCCTTGTGAGTTTACACCAGAAGTCCAAGCATAACTTGATTTTTAGCTGTGGGAGCTTGGTTCTGTTTCATTTTCAATGTCAAGCTCATTGAAATTTATTTTTCAAAGAAATTGAGTTCCCAATAATTAAGAAAGAAAAATGTGAAGATTTCTCAACTTGCATCCGATCCTCAGTGTTTTAGGAACGTACGTATTAAGTTTACACCATGAGTGCATGTGCAAGCAAAAGGGTAGATCATGTTTTCGACAGAGGCATGTTGTGTTCTTGGCTGAATTTTGAAACTATAGAAAAGGTCATTTTGGAGTATATGTATGATTAAGACATGCAGTGGAGATACGTGTTAAAACTCCGACAGATGCCTCTGTTGTTGAAGTGTATAGAATCCCCATGAACAAGGGTGACTATATATTTCTTCCCCAAGCATTATTCTACATTCTTGTTGGAACCCAAAGCTTTTCTGCTTTATAGGTTTCTAATGTCCATCAGCTCCATCTTTTCCTTTCTTTTAGCTTTCCAACATGTTTCTTTTCCTTTGTTATGCTTGTATATTAGAGTTAAACAGGTCATAATAATGCTAAAATGCAAAGGGAATGATCCAAAACATGTAAGCCAGAACACAGAAATTTCGATTCTTGATGCCAGAGACTGATCTGATGACCTTGTATATGCCACAAGGTTAGCTGTATTGAGGGATGACATTTAAGTTAGTAATTGTTCTCCTTTTTTCTTTTTCCATTTTTTTGTTTATGTTTTTTGGCTTAAAATTTACATGTATAATATGCTGTTGTGAAGTTTTGACCCCTCAAAAACCTGTCATACTCTTTTAACATTGGCTTTTTGGGTTCACCAGGAAGCAAGAATTTTAGTCAATTTCTAAATTTGCCTATAAAATGACGTGAAGTTCCCAACATGTTATAACTTGTATTCAAGTTAGATCGAATACTATCATTGCCGCCAGTGCTACATTTCTACTTACGGTTAAGGATATGTTTGGAAAAATAAAATTTTTAAAAAAGTCGTTTTATAAATATATTTCTAATTTTGGAACGAGAGGAGTATAACATTGAGTGCATACACTACGTAATGGACTAGTTTAGTGTAGCTAAGATATTTCATTATGGCTGCTAGCACAAGCATGTGTAATGTCTACCCCTGTCACTTTGGTTATTCCTCTATGGGTAGGCGTAGAGGGCTTGCAGGCCAAGCATTGGTCAAAAATTGAGAAAATGGTTTTCAAACATTATAAAGAATCTGTAACATGAAACTGAAAGAAGATGAATCAATTACTAGCACATATAGGCCTCACAGAATTTGATTCATTTTTTTTTATTTCCTCCATCTTTTATGCATATCTTGGCAATAACTAGCATTTAGAATGCAAAAGAGAAAATAGCAACTTGCCAAACAAATACTTTACAGGTAATGTGTTTCATTTCTTCCTAAAATTTGCAAGAAAGCTAATAATAATTTAACCAAAACATGTCACCATCACCTAAAATCTCATATATTCCTTTTCTAAAAAAAATAAAATTCTTTGCCCAAGTTTTTTCCAACAAACAAGAATAATTTTATTTCATTTGATCGAAGGTCTTGAACCTTCAAGATTCTCCACCATTAGATCATGTCTCTCTGGCGATGGACCCAAAGTCTAATATATAAAGACATCAAGCTCTCTAACTCAATACCAATTGGTCATAAGAAGAGTTGGCCCAAGTCATTATAAACGACATATTTTCTCAAATTATTTAATGTGGGACAAGATATATATTCTAACACTCCCCCTCACGTGTAACCCGATGTATTGAGGGTTGCACGTGGACTTGATGACCCACACAAGATAAGTAAGCCTAGAAAAAGCTAGTCACAAGACAAACTCAGAAGAAATCTAGTAAACCACGAGCAACTATTAACCCAATTGATAAGTTATACTAGTTAAGAAATGAGTAACGGTAAGAATGAAGGCTAAGAAGAGTGAAGAATTCTAGTAAATCACAGGTAACTATTGACCTAGCTAATTAAGAAGAGTCCGCTCATAACATGTTAGATTTATAAAAAGGGCCTAAAATCTAGTATATAAAGACATCAAACTCTCCAACTCAAAACCAATTGACAATGAGAAGAGTTGGCTCAAGTTGTTATAAACTAGACATATTTTATCAAGGTATTCGATGCGAGACAAGATATATGCTCTAACAGTGTAAATTACAAATTTAACGATGAAATGAATAATGCAAATATTTATGTTCCCTCTTTTTAGTTTTAGCTACATTACAAGTATGGTTCTAATTCGGAACATTGGACTTGTGAGTTTACACCACAAGTTCAAGCATATCTGCAGGGGAGTGCATACCTTGATTTTTAGCTGTGGGAGATTGGTTGTGTTTCATTTTCATTGTCAAGCTCATTGAAATTTCTTTTTTGAGTTCAATTCAAAGAAATTGAGTTCCCAATAGTTAAGAAAGAAAATGTAAGGATTTCTTAACATTTATCAGATTCTCACTGTTTTAGGAATGTATTAAGTTTACACCAGGAGTGCCAGCAAAAGGGTATATGTTTTCGACAGGACTAATAGATGAATCATATATGCTCTCTTTAGTTTAACACACACTCACACACACACACACACACACACACACACACACACACATATATATATATATATATATATATATATATATATATATAATGAAATGTTACTTAAATTTAAAGATTCTCAAGTCCAATAATATGTTGTAATTATTTCCAGGTAGTACTAATACCTTTGAGACTCCCGGTAGGACCTCTCATCCCTAGCCATCCAGTTTATCTTTTGTGTAGCTGTATTGAGTGATGAAATTTAAGTTGGTAATGATTCTCCTCTTTTTTTCTTCCTAAAAAGTCGTTGTTTTAAAAATGTATCTCTAATTTTTTGAAACAGAGGGAGTATAACAATGAGTACATATATACTATGTAATAGATTAGTTTAGTGTAGCTTAGGATATTACATTATGACTGCTAGCTCAAGCATGTGTAATGCCTACCCATGTCACTTTGGTTATATTCCCCTATGGTTAGGTATAGAGGGCTTGCAGGCCAAGCATTGCTCAAAGATAGACAAAAAGTTAAAATGATTTTCATACATCTTACAAATTCTGTAGCATTATAGTGCAAAAAGTTGAATCATTTAATAGCAAATATATATATATATATATATATATATATATGCCTCAAAATTTTTTATTCATTTTATTTATTTCCTCTCTTTTATGCAGTTCTTGGCAATAATTAGCGTTTAGAACGTAAAAGAGAAATTAACAACTTGCCAAACAAATACTTTACAGATCATTTGCTTAATTATTGCCTAAAATTTGCATGAAAGCTAATAAGAATATATTCACTTTTCTGATAATATTCCTTTTCTGATTACCCATTAAAGATGTTTCAGTCAACAAAGAAACAATTAAGTCCACAAAAAAGTAAAAATTCTCTGCCCAAGTTTTTTCCAACAAACAAGAATAATTTCATTTCATTCAATCGACGATCTTGAACCTTCAAGATTCTCCACCATTGGATCATTCCAACATAAATATCATCCCTCTATAAATACATTGGAGCTTCATTGTTCTTTGAAACAAAGAGAGTACACTAAAAACTACTTTCATTCTAAATTCCACTTGAGTTTGCCTTTGTGTGTCTTAACACAATGGGTGGTAACAGCAAGCAGAAGAAGTCCTTTGGATTTTTCAACATGTTCAAGACTACTAGGCCTCAAAGAGGCAATGATTTGAGTGGGACGGATGCCTTTGTGAAGGCTTACAAAGTGTATCCGAGTGATGAAGACAGAGGCCGATGGGTAGCTGAGCCAGGCATTGACAGGAAAGCTTCTGCTTATATCGCCACAATTCAAGAAAACTGGAACCGATCTGCAGTTTCCAACTAGACTACTTCTGCTGTAGTTCTACATTTGTTAATCGTTGCATAATTTGTTTTTTTTAAAGCATGTTTCCGAGTATGTAAATTACAAATCATCAAATGAATAATGCAAATTTCATCATCCTCTTTTTACTATGAATAATATGGTTTTAATTTGTAAAAGGACTTGTGAGTTTACACCAGTTCAAGGATATATGCAGAGGACAGCTCTTCTGTGTTATTCTCTTTTAATGTTTATCGCGTGTGCATAATTTGGGTTTTAGCAGTGGGAGTTTGGTTCTGTTTCATTTGTCATTGTCGAGCTCACTGAAATTTCTTTCCTCACATTTCCAAGAGAGTAAATGTAAAGATTTCTAAACTTAAAATCCGACCCTCATTGTTTTATAAACGTATCAAGTTTGCACCAGGAGTGCAAGCAAAAGGGGTATATGTTTTCGACAGATGCATGTTGAGTTTTCATATATCTGAAATTGTAACTACAGAAAAGCATATGATTAAGTCATTTCTTTAGCATTGCTGACATGTAGTGGAGATACGTGTTAAAACTCCGACAGACGCCTCTGATGTTGGAGTGTGCATAGAATATATATATCCCCATGAACAAGCATTATTCTACATTCTTGTTGGAACACTAACCCTTTTTGCTCTATAGGTTTCTAATGTCCATCATCTCCATCCTTTCCTTTATTTTTGCTTTCCGACAAGACCATCTTTTTCCTTCCTTTCTGCTTTCTTTTCCTTTGTGGTCTTGTGTTGTATATTAGAGTACTTTAGCAGTTCATAACAATGCTAAAATACAAAGGGTGCCAAAACATTCAAGCTAGAACACATAAATTTCCATGCTCGACATACGTTGATCTGAGACCTTAAATATGGGTAGGGTTTGATTAATTATCATGCAAAACTTATAGGTGGAAGTAATTTCCAAGAAATATTATTTTCGTTAAGAAGTCATCAAAGTCTATTGGAACGTGGATTAATTTTCAGAATACCTTCAATGATACCGGTTTTTACTGGTTCATTCAAGACTAGATGAATTGCATTATTGACATGAGTAAATATGAGGGACTCCTCCCTCATTTTTTGTTGCTCTCTTTGCTTGCAACACTTTTACTATGAAATGTTGGTAAGAATTTTCGAGATTCTCAATTATAATAATAATATATTTTTGCCAGGGAGATTTTGTATTAGTAACAAAATCACCATTCTGTTCCAACCATGTTTTGGCCAGCAGTATTGATGAGTATTAAGGAAAGCAGATTATATGCGAAAATTCTAGTTTTACAATTCACTGGGGGATTCTCTCCAGTTTTCCACTATCTTTTCTTGCCTAAAAAAATCAGCTTTTGTTCAACACTGATACAGAAACTAGTGGAGGGACCAAAAGTAACTGTTTTATTTGGTTCTGTTTGCCTTTTTGTATTGCTCTATTGAAGGATGACCATTAAACTAGTACCATCTTTTTAATTTTTTTTATTTTTCATATTATTTAGTTTCTGTTTAGTGGTTTAATTAATTCTACATGTATTTATACTGTTATGAACTAACCCCCACCTCCCCCCTCCTTATTTTGACCCCTAAAAAACCTGCCATAGTATACTTAATTTTGGCTCCATAGCTATTTTACCAGCTTCACTTCATTCTCTCATAGGCTTTGGATTTTACTTAAATCCTTTTCCATCTTCTTTCATATTCTTTTTATTTCGAAAAAAAGCTTATATTATTACATTTCAATTTTATGATTTTCGTAAAAAAGTTTATATTATTACATTTCAATTTTAAGGGCGTAGGAAAACCTCCGGAGGGGCAATGACGAAAAATCATGCTACGTTTGGACTGAAGGAATGAAATGAAGAGGTGGAATGATTCACCCCATGTTCACCCTCCCTCAAAGAACCAAACACAATATTTTTTATTCCATAGGAATGAGTCATTTTATTCTCACCTTCATTATTCTAATCCAAACGTAGCATTAGGGTTCATAGACTCAATCATACACAATAAAGGAAATAACTTATTACCACCCTGTCACCTTTGGTTTGAATTTTAAAATGTAAATACTATCCTCCGCTAAATGACGTTTTAAGTCGTTTAATTTTTTTCTATAAGTATCGTTTTAAAATTTCTATTTTCTATTGCAACTATCTTTTCCTAATTTACTCCTCTATTTAATAAGCTTAATAAATACAATTTTTTGATCGATTATACCACAAATTTCAACCAAAGTTCCAATAACCCATTAATTGCCTTTCATTTTTACCCAATAACCCATTAATTGCCTTTCATTTTTGACCATTACCTTTTTTATTCATTGTGGAAAAATCTATAATTAATTAGGGATACAAAAGACATTTTGTTCTATGATTTCTTGTGCTTAACTCTAAAACTAAAACGTCATTTTGGGAGTAAATAATAAGAGAGTTCTACGAATTGACTGTAAACCTTTTTAGGAAACCTATATAAGAAAGTAACAAACTCGAAACACGAGGACTGCACTACAGCTGAGACGAGCCAAATAGACTAGCAAACCTTGATGGCCTATATAACAGTAAATTTTGAAGGAAAAAAAAGGCATAAATATCGAGCTCCATTTGTCCAATAGTTTGACCACCTTCATATAGGAAATTTGTACAAATCAAAATGACTATAGAATACAAAGCAATCACATGTAAAACAACCCACTACTTGAATGGAATGAGGTTATTTAGCAGCTCAGCATCCACCACAGCATCTTTAAGGCTGGAAAATTTCGGATCCTGATCAAGCCAAACTATAATCAGTCCAAGAGTATACCCCTCACGCTGCTCCAAAGCTCTCTTTCAAAAGCTGGTAATACTGTTTTTGCTGTACAAAAGAGAGACGTCATGTATGTTATATGTACATATAAACGAGCACACACAAACATGCAGATATATATCTTGAGCTAATGGGTGCACAAATGCAAATAAGAGGAACCCAAACCTTGACTGACACAGATGGAGAGATCTTTTGCAGCGCCTGCTCAAAATGTGATGTTTTAATAGTCAAGGGAGTGCCATCCGAGACTTGTCGTGTGTCCAGTTTTTCTTCAAGAGCAGCCATCGCAGCTTCGTTCATCTAGCAGCAATTATATAAACTGACAACTAAGCTAAAGAATCAAGTGCGATGCAAATAAGCATGCACACTAACATGAAAGGGAAGGGAAAGGATGGAGGCTTAAAAACACATTGCAGAAATATAAACAGACCAGATCAGCAAGGTCAGCTCCACTTAGGTTCTTGCAAGACTCATTCTTCCCAATGGCAATCAAGTCCACAGTAGCATCTAGTGGTTTCTTCCTAGCAAGAGCTTTTAAAATCAATCCTCGCTCATCTGGACTGGGCAAAGGGACATAGAGAAGTTTCCCAAACCTTCCAGGCCGTAAGACAGCACGGTCCATCACCTCCGGCCTGCAAATGTGTTAAAATGACAAGGACGCTCAAGTAACAGATAAGTTGATAGTCATTTTGATCAATACATAATTCAAGGAAAGAAAACGGAATAAGGACTTGCACCTATTAGTGGCACCAATAATATAAACACCGCGCCGCTGTTCTGCACCATCTAGCTCTATCAGTAGCTGAAAAATTAGATATTTTCAGAACATACACAATTACAAACTTCATGAAGGAACTATTACTAGGTTAGCAGACTCCTCAGACATCTTGTATTTAATTTTACCTGGTTCAAAAGCCGCTCTACAACCCATCCCCCTTCTTTTCCTCGTTTTGTTGTCAAAGCATCCACCTGCAAAAATTAAGCAACATTAACAAAACATCCTAAAAACTTGCGGTTCTCTTACAAAAAAAATCAGGCTATGTAGCTCTCAAATCATTTCATCTTCACTTTCACTAACCTATTAAAGACTGGAGAAACAAGACACTCTAACCTAATGATTTATGGAATGGGAAGATAATGAGGGATTGCTCGTCTGTTTAGAATTAAAGTACAATTAAGATAGAGAAAGACACCAAGGAGAAACAAGCTATTTTCAGATAAAAGTCACCTACGCAAAACAGAAACTAGAACAATGAATTACCAACTAATGGAAAATAATAAACAATGAAGTGGCATTACATTCTGACTTTTCAACATCAGCTAATCTACTGCTCTGGTTTAACAGTGACAGAGAGATCATTCCTATTTCACACTGGCTAAACTACCTACTGATATGTTAAATCATCTACAAATTATTAAAAGAGTTTAGACAATAAACGGTAGTAAGTTTGATAACAACAAATAATATTACTAGGAAGAACAACAATTGCACCTAGAAAATTAAAAAAAAAAATTGAGTAGATAAAACAACAATAGCAACCATCAGAGCAAGGAGTGACCTCATCGAAGAAAAGTATGCACGGAGAACATGTCCTAGCACGACTGAATAGTGTCCGCACGGCCAACTCACTTTCACCAACATATTTGTTTAAGAGTTCAGGGCCCTTGACAGAAAACAATAGAAAAATCAGTATAAAAACGCAGTGGAAATCATCATGTTGAAACAACAAATTTTTGAGTAAAATAATTGAGGAACAAACCTTGATGTGTATGAAGTTCGCTCCTGCTTCATTAGCAACAGCCTTGGCTATTAATGTTTTACCACATCCTGGAGGCCCATAAAGCAAAAATCCCGTCTCTAAATCCACTCCAAATTCCTGAAGTGCAAACATTTCATTCCGAATTTAAAAGCCGCCATAGTTTGACCAGATAGGAACAGAACAAGACTCAACATGAAAACCACTGCTCAGACATTATATGACAACAGACACTAGGAAAGGAAAAGGAAGAGGAGAGGACGAGAGACGAGGGGAGGGGAGGGGAGGGGAGGGGAGGGGGGGAGGACAAGCAGAAAGCAGAAATACTCAAAAATTATTGTGCAAATCAAAACCTTACACTTTTGGAACTACTAATAACTTATGACAATTACAATGAAACTGAAGTAATGTAGAATAGCGCCACTTCAACATGCCAAACTAAAGAAATTCATGATCAGGGGACTTCATCGTTGAATATTAAGCTAAAAGAAATTATTAACAAGGACCCTCCCACCCCCCTTCAAGGCTTAGGGCATAATAGAGGGAGAGTTTGGAGAATGAAAGTAATGTACATAGGAGGTAATCTTTTGTACCGAGTAGAGAAGGGTATCTAGTTGACTCTTTCAAAATCCCTTCATATTACCTTGCCAATAATAAGTAGAAATTACCTCATAATCCTCAGGATGTTTTATCCGCCTAACTATATAACGGTCAAACTCCTTCCTCAACAAATCAAGCCCTCCAACATCTTCCCATTTTATATTGGGAATAGCAGAGAATCCTTCTCTTCTAGAAGAGGGTTGAACCATCTTAGCTGCTTCCTGCAAATAGTCCGTCATACAGAAGGATAGTAAACCACTCCATTCAGAAAATCAATAAACAAAAACCAAAGAAATCGGAGAAAACGTTAAGAAATAAAATAGAATTTGTAATCCTAGTCTGTAACAGGATGAACTATACTACTCCCTATGTTCCACGTTTGAATTTGTTAGGTTGAAAAACTTATTTGTGGCACAGAGTTTAAGACATGTTGACACAGTTTTATGAAGTTCATTATTCTTCGTTTAAAATTGTACTTTAGATGCTACAGAATATTTGAGAAAAAAACTATAATGCAAACTATTGTTTCTATGCGTGTTAAAATGTCTTAAAATCTGTACCACAAGACATTCAAAGTACAGCAGATGAACATCATAGTCAAAAATCAATACAAAAGCATCAAAAGTAACTAGAACATGTGATCTGTACATTCAATTACAATTATATTTGCATGAAGAAGCAAAATACACAGCCAGAGGGAAAATTACAGAACAATTATGAAAATAAAGAAAAGGTTCCAGGATAATTACAAAAAGAGTGAAGACAGTTCTTGCAGGATGATACACACAAATATGTCAATGGCTGACACTCATTACAGAACATAAAGGAGAAGTGATTCAACTAGGGTTCTAAAAATTCCCGACTGGATATCCTAAGACCCGGGTAGGCTCTAGGCGGCCCTGCCTATATTTGGTTAGGTACCTAGGCCTTTGTCTAGGTGGAATTAGTCATCTACCGCATCGATATAATGAAGGCTTAAACCTTTACAATGCTTGACATGAATTAGTTAGGCCTTATAAGATTGTATTTTGGTAAATTTTCATGCAATATCTAGAATATTTACTTCCACTATATGCTTTATATATTATATACAAATATAGAAAGATAAATATATAAGACCTCCTAGGAAAAGAACTATGTTAGCCAAGGGTAAACTGGGAAATAGGACCAACTAATAGTAAATTCTAGTAGCTGTCATATATATGTAAGCACATGGCACATGGCACATGGGATAGTTAAATATATTTGAATGAAGGATAAGAAAAGTAGTGTAGGTTAGTAGCTTTACTTTTCAACATTCTCTCTATAAATAGTTGTCACTGAGAATTATTCCCCAAGCATTATGAAATCAGTGAATTAATGAATTGAAGAGAAGCTTGTTTAAGTTTTCTTCTTATTTTCTCTATCTCTCTTCTCTCTCACGAAATCGATAAGAATTACCGAGTTTTGTATCCTTCTTCCTACCAAAATTATCTAATTCTCTATATCTATCTCTGTTCTATATCAATTTCTCTCTATCTATCTATGTTTCTATCTCTATTCTTAGGTCAGGTAATAACAGGGCCTGACAAATTGGTATCAGAGCTCAAGTCCTAACCAAACTCATCACCTCCTTCCTCTAAATCCCCTACTTTCTACCATCTACAAACTTCTCTATTCCAGTTCCAAATTGAAATCTATCTCTTCTATCCTCTTCTATTCTTCAAACACCACTTATAATCATCCCCAATACATCATCAGCAACTCAGAATCACAACTCCAAAGGAGCAGCAAAAAGTCATCACGGAGGCCCTGTTTTTCTGGAAAAACTATAACTCAGTAAATCTAAGTGATTAGTCACTTGTTTCAGGTATTAATCACTTCCTTCTTACTCGTTTCAGTCTTATAGTAGTAGCTCATAACATATTTCTCATAAACATCAATACCCGAACATGTTTCAATCCAAATCAGATTATGTGATTTTACTTTGGTTTGATCTGTTTTTATTTGTGATTCAGTGACTTAACTAACTTTGTTTAGCATATCTAACATTAGTTTAGTCATTCAAAAACCTAAGAACATAGTAATTATATTTTCAGTTGTTTTCCAACTCTAAAACTAAACAGTTTCTGCTATATTGTTAGCATTAATGCTTGTTAGTGCCTGGTAACTAGTGTTAGTATTTAGCTTTGATCCTTTGGTGCATATTTGTGTGCTCATTTACTCATTAAAATTCAACTAAGCAACAGCTAGTTGGGTTTAAACCTTGTTCCATTTCGAATACTAAGTTTGTTTCACAGAGGAAGTCCATTTCTCACATAAAAACCTACTCAAGCTCTCTTACTCATAATTAGGTAGTATTGCTACTACTTGATCATTTCTCACACTTAGAATCACAATTGTTTTGCGATTCAATTTCACTTTATTTTTTGTATTATGGCTGAACCATCACAAATGTTGCAGCAGGACTTTCAGAGTTACAGAGAGTACAAATGAGAAGTTGCAACTAATTGATAAAAAAATTGATTATTTCATAGTTTGGTTAAACTCTTTGGAGATAAAAGAAGGAAAAAGATGTCGGTTCACATGGGCTATAGAAGAAACAAAGAATTGTTTGGAGATCTCAGTCATGCTGAGAAGTTAAGGGCCAAAACACATGAAAAAGATGATGTCCAATGGAGGTGGATGAACAATTTTGATAAAGAAAATGAAGAGGGGAAGAAACTCAAGCATCTCTAGCTTGTGTTCCTATCATTCACTAAAGGTGATAATGCTAGAAACTGGATTAAGGAATGTGAAGAAGAAAATTGTGAAGGAGTTCCTACATATGATGAGTATGATGAATATAAGGGGACTCCAATATTTGATGATGCTAGAAGTTGGGTGCAAAACTATGAGAAGACTCCATGTTATGATGGTCCACCCACCAATGATGAACCACCACAATATGAAGGGAATTATTTATTTGATGAAGAGGCCGACTTCATTGACAACATTCAACAGTGTGCTACACAACCAAAATCTGGAGAAGAGTTCTGGAATAATGAAGTCCCATTGTTTGACAATACTCTTGAAGTGGAGCAAGAAATCATGAAGGTACAAGGAGTGTCGGCACTTCCTGAAGAACAACAAAGAGTTTCCTTAGTAAGCGAGCTATCAAACCAGCCCAACATGATGCAAATCAGGCCAGAAAGTGCTGACAGAGTAGCCTACATTTCAGCTCCACAAGGTCCAAAGATTTATACATAACTTTTTGAGAAAATGGGATTCACTTTAGGTGATGTTTGCCATTGAAAATAGTCCTAGTCCAAAAGTGACAGGTTTGCATCTCTTGATCCTTGGAGAGATAAAGTGGAAATGTTCATCCAGAACACACTCAGAGAAAACTAGATCAACAAATTTATTTCCCTATGCCTATTCTTAGTATGTTAAAAAAAGTCAGTAGCCTATTTCCTCAATCCTATAATCACAATAAGTCCACTAAAAGTTTTGCAAATCAGCCTATCTTCCCTTCCAGTACACATGTAAATCAATCCCAGTTCCTTAATAGTTTCACCTTCTCAAAAAACCTTAAAACAACTCCCCACTTGTCCTATGGAAATGCTTCAGATCAAAGACTTAGTAGAATTGTCAAGGGGATTTGCTACAATGAGTCTAGCATGCATTTCCTTAATAAGAATATGGAGAATATTCGGAATAGCTTTCTTTAAGGAAGCTATGATGAACAAGAGCACTTGCATTTTCCTTAATGTTGTTCTTGTTGGTGACTATACTGGAAGTCCCCTGGTTCAGAAGTTACTGTAGGACATTACAAATACTAAGAAATTTTACAAGAGCAATGACTATGGTGAGGTTGTTCAGGTTGAAGTTTTGACAGATAAAAGCAAGGAAAATGTGCTCTTGAACCAGGAAATCCTGCCCCTTGGTGACTTCAGAAGATACTCCCTATTCAAGTGGAAAATGAAGGAAAATAGAACAACTTTGGCAACGCGTGATACCTCCATTGATGCAGCACTTCTATCTTGTGAAGTTTAACCCTCAAAACAGCAAAAATGTGCACTTAAGGTCCAAGAAGCAGTGTCTTGTATTTAATTATTTGAGGTATAGCAAGAACTCCAAGATAGGTCAGTTTGGGGTCAAAGTAGCTTTTGGAGAATTGTAAGTAAAAGCAGTTTTTCTTTGATAACAAGGAACATATGAAGGCTATTACCAGCTGAACCTTCTTTAAACAGGTTCAAATGGGGTAAATGTCATTTCAATAAGATGAGTTCATGGAGTATTTTCATACCAGCTATTGCACTAGGGATAAGTGTTTATACTAGTGCATCAAAGAGGTGGAGCAGTTGGTGTGCAAAAGAAAGAATATCCACTGCTTATGAGGGTAAAAGTTTCCAAATTCAAATTGGGGCAGAATCTTTCACACATCATATGTACTTCCAAGATATTACCTTGCAAAGAGTAGATGTTTCTAGCAAGAAGTTGCAAATGATACAAGATAGTAAAATTGGTGTTACCATGAATGGAGAGGATTCATCCTTTGACAACTATAAGTGGTCACTCTTTAAATGGAAAATGCAGCAAGAAAAATGTGCAAATGAACTCAAAGTTTCTCCATTAAACTACGGGGTATCCCCAGAAATTAAAGGGGAACAACAGCTGAAAATTCAAGAAAGAAATTGTAAAGCAAGACTTTTCATTGAACATGTGGACTGGCCTTGCAATAGCAAAGTTTTAATAAGCAAACTCCAAAAGAGGAGGGAATGTCAGGCCAAGGGTAAACTGGAAAATAGGACAAAATAATAGTAAATTCTAGTAGCTGTCATATATATGTAAGCACATGGCACATGGCACATGGCACATGGCACATGGCACATGGCACATGGCACATGGCACATGGCACATGGGGTAGTACAATATATTTGAGTGAATGATAAGAAGAGTAATGTAGGTTAGTAGATTTCCTTTTTCTCTCTATAAATAGTTGTAACTGAGAATTATTCTCCAAGCTTTATGAAATCAGTGAATTAATGAATTGAAGAGAAGTTTGTTTAAGTTTTCTCCTTATTTTCTCTATCACTCCTCTCTTACGAACTCAGGAATTACTGAGTTTCTATTCTTCTTCCTCCCAAAATTATCTAATTATCTATATCTATCTCTGTTCTATCTCAATTTCTCTCTATCTATCTCTATTCTTGGGTCAGGTACCAATAGGGCCTGAAAACCTAGGCGTTCTCGTCTACAGTCTAGTTGCTCTTAGCAATTTTTAGAATACTGTATTCAAGTCAGACGTGTAAATGCAGATAACAGAAAGCAAGATACAGAACTATGAATTAAAATTTAAAACGTCATAGTGAGTAAAAATATTAAACAGAGTGCAGTGGGTAGTTGCAAGGGAAAATCTTTTCTTAATATTACCTCAAAATCAGCCATAGTGATGCTAAGGCTTTCCATCTCATCAGCGGACCATGGCTGCTTCCACCACTCTTCAGTATGTTCTTCATCCACAGGTTCCCTAGAAAACTCAAACTTTCTTTTATCTATAATTCTCTTCATAGCAAGGTTGCCAGCCTTGTTAGTCAGTGCCGCCAAATCAGCTCCAACAAACCCTGGAGTGGACCTAGCTATTTTTAAAAGATCAAAATCACCTTCAAGTTTAAGCGTGCTTGTAAGCACCGAAAGAATCTCAACCCTTGCATTGTCATCTGGAACACCTAAAATAATCTCACGATCAAATCGTCCAGGCCTTCTTAATGCAGAGTCAACAGCATCAGGCCTATTAGTAGCTCCGATTACTAAAACATAGCCAGGTCTGCAATCAGAACCTTCTGAAATTGCATCTTTCTCAGATGGTCGTACAAGTCTATGTGATTCATCCATACAAGTCATTAATTGTGTCACAATGCGACGCTCCATCTCCCTCTGTAGATTTTCCCTTTTTGAAGCAATCGCATCAATCTCATCAATGAAAACAATAGATGGTGCAGTCCTGTATGCTTTTGAGAATAGCTCCCTAATGTTCTCTTCTGATGCACCTGAAAATTTAACCGTGTGACCATTAGAGGATCAGCACATGGAGAGTTGGAATACAATGTATTGTTATGTGCATCCAAATAATTTGCAAATATGAGATTCCTTCTTTTCTCCATTTAAATTAGCACATTTTAAAAAGAAAAATAACATTGGAAAACAATAATCAACATTTGGCACTAAGAAATTTCTTTAAGAACATCAATTGCAGCCAAATTATCAAGAATACATAAAGCATAGTATAAAAGCTAAAATAATTTTCTGAAACCACAAATTTTAAAGGTTTTAACCACTTGATGGAATGAGGTAGCTCAACTTCATCTCCTTCATCTTGTCCATAACTATACTTATTTTACTTTAAGAAAATATCCCGATAATGCAAAAAGTTTTAAATTAAGAGTATACTATGAAAGAAGTTGTGTCTAACAACCGCAGACACATCCGGACAACCCGACCCTAACTTTAAGTAACCAACCATGCTATCCCCTATCACATAAGAATTTTTACTGGTAGCGTGACTAGTAGCACAAGAGAGAAAAATTGGATGTATCACGGTATTCAAAATAGCCCCTATAGGGTTAATAAATAAAGGACTCAATTTGGTCTTTCATTGCATCATTCAAAATAGCCCCTTTAGCAGGACAGGTCACTTAAAGAGTATAAACTACTGTGCATCCATATTTAGCATTTCAAAATATGGATTACCAAAATAAGATATTGATAAGACCATAACAATATTATCACTACAACTGCTAAATGCAAGTTTAATCAGCCAAATTGCAAACAATACAAATATGAATTAAACCATTTGCAAGCTAACAACAAAAATAAAACAAAGATTAATATACCCGATACACCAGAGACCAATTCAGTAGCTGAAATCTTGTAAAATGGAACCCCGGTCTCATTTGCAATGGCATGTGCAAGCTTAGTCTTTCCACACCCCGGAGGACCGTGCAACAAAATTCCAGACATTGGCTTCACTCCGAGCATCTGAGGCAACTGCGGATGATACAATGGAACAATCACCTCCATTTTCAATTCCTCCAGCACCCCATTCATCCCACCTAAGTCCCTAAACCTCGGCCCATCTTTCCCCTTCACCTCACCGTCACAATTACTAAAACCCCTTTCTTTCCCCAATTTTATCCCCACTCCTTCATTTCTCCCTCCATGGTCAAAATTGATCTTCTTAGTTACCTTATCATTCATAATCTCCAATTCTACATTCTTTTCCTCTAAATCCTTCGATTTCGCTAAATTTGTTACATTTTTTGAATCGCTATAACTCGAACGCAGCATAGATTTCATCAAATCAAACTCCGGCTCAAATTTCTCACTGAAAATTGCATCTTCCGATGTAGAAATTGAACCATCCTCTTCTTCATCGGATGAAGTTGACGTGGAAACTGAAGATGATGAATTTTTGCCTCTTTGCCTACTTAAAATATGCTGATTTTCCATATTTTGTAATCTCTCTTCACTTGTAGGGATTCTCCTCACTCTCTTACGAGCGGGAGTGGGAGTCCGGTCATCGTCGTCAACGTTGGATGTAGATGGACGGTCGAGATTGGTTGATTTGGTACTGTCGGAGAGAATTCGACCTAGGATTTGTTGAACGTGTCTGGTGAAAGGTTGGAGCTTCTGGCGGTTGTATTGCGGAAAAGCTGACCGGAGGTGATCGACGGTTTGGTCGACGGTGGTGAAATTGTTCTTATAGGATTGTTCTATATGACCGCGAAGGATTCTTTCGAAACCACCTCCACCGCCGCCGCCTGGTCTTCTTCTTCCTATGCCCTTCATCGCGCCGGAAAATTGAGTAAATTTAGGGTTTTAGGGGTTGTAAAGTGGTGGAGGTAATGGCACTGTTTCAGCTTTTTGGGTAGAAACCTTATTTAAAAAAAGGAGCACTATTTCCGCGACGTGATTCTTATACGAAGGTGGACCACTGTATACTTATATGTTTTTAAAAGGGTTCTTTACTGAGCAATTAGAAAGTAATTGCATGCACAAAATAATTATAAAAAGAGTGTAATTAAGATTCATATTATAAAAATAGTACAATTCACATTAATAAGAAAACTTAAAATTAAGGAAAAATAACTGTAATAATTAATAATTCAAATTCAAATATTTGGGATCTAACCACAAAAACAAATTCAAATTCAAAATAAAATGAGAGAAAAATAAAAAAATATCTTCTTCATCCTAATCTTCATCTCCCTCACCGCTCATTATCTTCATCACCGCCTCCTCTCTCTCTTCCCCTTCATCATCATCCTCCGTCATGAATCTCCGTAAGTCCTTGGTTTCTTGGCCACCATACATCGCCATCTCTTCCCTTCATCATCCTCCTCTTCCTACCGCAAATCTCCTAAGAAGTACTGAATTCTTATTATTATTTTTTTTTTTAACGATTTGGTTACCAACAAAAACTAAAATGGTTACCTTTGTATGAAGGTTTGGCTACCAACTGCATCACATTCAAAATAATTTTGTAACCTAATAAAATTGAATTGATTACCTTTGTCTGAAGGTTTGGCAACCAACTGCACGAAGGTTTAACTACCAACTGCATCACATTCAAAATAAAATTGGTAACCTAATAAAACTGAATAAGTTACCTTGGTATGAAAGTTTGGTTATCAAATGCATCACATTCAAAATAAAATTGGCAACCAAATAAAACTGAACGGTATGGAGGTTTGGCTACTAACTACATTATGAAAAAAAAAAATCAGAAGGCGGAGGAGGAGGCGGTCATAATGGAAGCGACAGAAGAGGAGGTGGAGGTGGCGTGAATTATTAATAATAGTGCCGACGATCGATCAATCTCTTCAAAGAGACACCGGTGAGGTGTCCTGGATAGGGCCATCGGAAGGAAAACGCATCATCGTCGCGTCCAGTAGGTTTCTCTCCGGTCACACTGACCACCTCTTTTTTCTATTGGCAACACTTAAGAATGGATTACGGATAAGGGAGGAGATAGAGCGAGAAGAGTTTGTGTAACAATGGAGACTGAGTTTGTATTTGAGAGAGAGAAAGGAAGAGGAAGAAGAGTTTACTTATTAATTACTTAATTTAATAAGTAAATGATCAATACTAATTACCTAAATTAAGGAATCCTAATTGCATTTTAATTTCCTAAATTAAGGAATCCTAATTGCACTAATATTGTAAATAAATATGGAAAGTGTATTAATTGTATAAATATTTTATGAGTGCACTATTGTTATATTTTGTGAGACCCCAGATTTTATGAATAAAGATTTAATTTTCTCAAAATATTTTTTTGAATATTATGGTGTGAATTTGAGATAGTGTTATAGTTGTGGGTAGTATTTATAAAATTTGAAAAGTATGCAAGTTGTTGTATAATATTCGATTGGTGGAAATATTCTTTTTTGTTTGGAATATCTCATGCACTTTGCACAATCATTAGTGGACCCCTATTAACGAAATTATCATTTGATTGAGAAAAACGACAAAAATATTTTTATAAAAATAATCTACGGAAATTTTACCGTTAAAAAAAACTGTTGAACTACTTTCATTAGTAAAAAGACAATAATACACGTAGTTGCGTAAGTAAGCACGGTATTGATTATTGATGTTTACGTGATAAGTCACTTTCGGTTTTGTTTATTATTAGTATTATTAATGTAATAAAACGTAAAAGCTTTTTATATAAAATGTAATACTTTTATAAAGTTATTCTATATAAATAGAATATATTATATTACTATTATGACAAAGTGATTTGATCATAGTAAAATCTTTTTATATAAAACAAAATACTTTTATAAAGTTATTTGTTTTATTAGACTATAAATAGAATATATTATATTTTATTGTGCATAGTGTTGCATAGTGCCTGCATAGTGTTTTGAATAGTAAAATCTTTTTATATAAAATAGAATACTTTTATAAAGTTATTCGTTTTATTAGATTATAAATAGAATATATTATATTTTATTGTAAACCAATCTGGACCGTCCGTTTAAAGTAAATCATGGCCCCCCAAAATAGGTATACAACACCCATTCTGAAATCGCCAAAATACATGGTATGAAAGCAAACTACAACTTTGATAATACGATGATGTAAGTGTAGAATCACAATACAACTGTGAGTTTGATTACAAATATTGTCTTCAGACAATATACACACCCAAATAAGTCCTCATTAATTATTCATACACTATTTTACGAAATAGTGAGGGAATGATAAAAACATCTTCCTAGAACCATCATTCCATACCCCGACTCGATCCTGCTATGTTCTCACCTCACGAGGAAGAAAAAAAATGAACAAAAGGAAAAGGGTGAGCTCAACTAGCCCAATAAAGAATATTATGACTAAGATAATATACAACAAATTATCGTTAGTCTTCAACAGGGAAAAATCTAATAGAATACAATAGACAACAAGTTTTAGATCAACAAATGCGGTGAAGCTTGAAGAATCCATTAGAAGAGTCACGTAGAAAGAATTCTCATGTCTTCTAAGGTTTAAAAGTCCATCATCAATAGTTTATCCTGTAATAACAATCAATATACATCTTTAATCATCTTTTACCTACAGCCGAAGATATTCATTTATATCACCAGATTGGTCATGTTCATCTCAACACTTAAATCATCTTTGCAGACTACGGGCCAAAGATATTCATCGATTAATCGTTCATCTTTGCACTACTGGGCCAAAGATATTCATTTATATCACCATTTAGACTCGAGGATGATGAAAAATATTTTTAAAAAAAAGCGAATCGTTGAAATAAAATGACAAGGATTAAGGATTAAGGATTAGTACTTTGTTTTACCCATGTCCAAAAAATACTTGAAAATAATCATTTTGGTGTAAAATTCAAGAATGATCAAAACATGGATACAATCAAAGCTAGTATCCGAAATAGATATTTTGACAAAAAGAAAATTTTTTATTTTTCTAAATTGAATAGTGCCCGTATATTCGTGAATAAGTATCGTATCGTGAATAGTGGTCGATATCGTGAATAAGAACCCCGACACAACAAGTTCCAAATTTGATAAAAAGTTCACCAATACTTGACATAATGATATTGAAGAAAAAATATCATTTAAGAAGAAAATAATACCCACTTACCTCAAAATAACCGTCTTACTTGATCGAATTTGATAGTAAGTCTTTGTAAACCCGACCGTGTATAGCAACACTCAAAGTATACTCACAAGAATACGCTTTCGATAATTTAGAGAGAAAAGAGAAAACTTGTTTACGGTGTGATTTTCAATTCTAACTTAACCTCTATTTATAGGAAAATGCTAGAACGCCAAAGGAGACTAAAATAATAAAATATATTATTTCTTTACCAATTTCTCTACGCATGCTAGGTTGGAATCAACCATCTTTGAATAAAATTAGCAGCCCATGTGCATATTCCACCAACCAAAAGTGGGTCCCCCCATAAATTTAATAAAAACCATTTTATTTTTCCAAAACTTCAACAATTCATAGAAAATAGCTCGGTTATTAGAAAAATTCAAAACTTGCGATTTTCCATGGGAAATTCCATTATCTACAACTTTGCAGAAGAAAGTTTTTCCAAATTCCAAACAGAAATTGACCAAAATCCATAAACGGGCGATTTTATAGTCTATAATAAATTTTAGTTCAAGAATTGTGTCCCGACCACACAAAACATGTGTTTAAACATTTAATGCCACAAAATACTCTACCTTCTCATATACTCATATATCCCACATTCATTATAAAAATATCACCGTTAATATATTATTAAAATAATATATTTAAATGAATTATTTTATCGAGAAAAGATAAAATATTAATTTTCAACAATTGTCACACTAAAAATTTTCTCCATCTATATCCACATAAAATAAATATTTTCTTTATCATAATAATCAATAATTAATTATTTTAAAATAATATTACGAATCACAATCTCGACAACCGGTAGTTCCCGGAAAGAGGGCTTTCGATAAGGATTTCTCCTTCTTGGCGGCAATTGATTAGGTGACCAAACCTCTCCTTGAGCGTAACTTTCTAGACATTGCCAATAATGTTATCTCGATAATATTATTCAAATAATATGAATTATTGATTTGATAATGGAAATACTTGTGTAATGACAATTATTGAAACAACAACGATACAAAATATCAACGCAAAGAATTATTGAATCAATATAATATTGAGCGGTAACTCACGTAACAATTATTGAGTAGTGCCTTCTTACATAAGGATCAATAATTCAACAATCTTGTGCGATCTGGGTAACTTTCTTGTGCGACCACACATATATTCGTATTTTAACCACGTGTAACCCAACAATGGTGTTAATTGGTAACAATTTACGTCGTTATTTATAAAACTCAATCTTTGTCGTTTTCTTTCATCCAACCGTTTTTTCCGTTATGGGGCCCACTGATGATCGCTTGGCCGTCAGCGGAGAGATTCCCGACAAAAAGAATATTCCACGACCAAACGAATATTCCACGACCAAACGAATATTCCCCGACAATAATGAATATTTTATAACCACTTGCTTATTTTGTAAACTTTGCACATTTCACCCATAACCAAAGAATTATATCAAATTAACCCTTATTAATTTAGAATAATGAATAAAGGAAAATTCAATTTTATTTATAATAAGTTGGGGTCTTACAAAATCAATCTGGACCGTTCATGAATTAGTTACTATGCAGTCCATTCTTCTATAAATAGAAGCTCATTCCTTCATTATTTTTTACTTAATTCACCTGAAACTCTGAGAGAGAAACTATAGAGAGTTCTTCTTCTATAATCTTGGCGTATTTCTTTAGAGTTTAAGAAAGCTTTGAGCGTAGTGCAAGTTTTCTTTGAGTATATCATCGCCCTACCAGTCGGAATACTCTTCTTTCAAAGGTAAGGGATATTATTTGTTGTACTCGTAAGGGATATTATTTGTTGTACCTGTAAGGGGTATTATTTCTTTCATATTTATGAAGAGAACTTCTAGTTATTCCATTCTTTATTATTCTGTCGGAATATCCTGTCAGTGCGAATTTCGCCTGACCTGGTTCCATTATTTATTATTCCGTTATTTATTATTCGTTTAATATCCTGCTCTATGCGTTTATCTGGGACCGGTTCTATTATTTATTATTCTCATTGGGATAACCTCGTTGCAATGCATCGCTATCGCATGCACGGTGAATCCTTCATACATTCTATTCTTTATTATTCCATTGGAATAACTCATACATGTGGATTACCACACGCATGGTGAATGATCCTTTGATTCATTCCTTATTAAAATGTGGAAATGATCTCATTTAAGTGGATTACTGCATGGCGGCGAAAAAATCTATTTGCGGCTTCATATATTCTATTATACTCGGTTGGTTAAAGTTTTAGCTTTTATACTCCATGAAATTAGTGGAATATCCTTGATATTTGCACTTCATCCAAAGATCTTTTCATGAAAATATTCTTCTTCGAGCATTCTTGAATTTTACTCTACTGAAGAAGTATCGTGTTGACAATTTGGGCGTTATTGGTTCTGGATAAATTAATTCTTGAACTTGTTTTATTGAATTATTATGTCATTGTCATCATCCTCATGTTTATATTATGTTGAAAGTCATCTCGTGGCTCATAGTGCATAGATGGACTTGTTATGATTATGACCATGGATTATTCGGTATAATCATGACCGTAATGTTACAAATGATGTGGAAAAAGTCCTCATTGGCCCGTAATGCATTGATGGATAGTTTTTGGTATGATTATGACTATGGATTCTCTTCGGCCAAGGGTGCAAAGATGAATTGTTTTATGGCATGATCATGACCGTTGATGAAAACACGATTATCTTTGGCCGTAGTGCATGGATAATTAACGTGGTCGTGATACTTAAAGAATATCCTTGGCACGTAGTGCGGGGATGATTTGATGATGTGGATTATTTATTAAAATCGAGTCTCAAATGATAAAAGTGATGAAAACCTTTTAAATCATAGAAGATAGTAGATTTTATTCTTTACTTGACTCTTCTAATGGATTGCTTATTCCATCGCAGCTTAAACTTGATGTTTGTTATATTGTATCGCTTTTAAACACCGCCAAGGCTAACGATAATTTATTTTGTATTATCTTAGTCATAACATTTCTTACTGGGCTAGTTGAGCTCACCCTTTTGCTTTCATTGTTCTCATCAGGAAATGAGAACGTAGCAGGGACTAGTCAGGGAAAATAGAGTGATGGTCCTAGATGGTGCATTAGTAGTCCTCACTATTCTGTGAAATAGTGTGATAATAAATATAATGAGGACTCCATTGAGTTTGTATATTGCCTAGATGACAATATTTGTATTAAAACCCACAACATATGTTTAGTCATATTTTACACGACTGTTGTATAATTAAGTTGTATTTGAATTCAGTACCTTGTATCTGGCGACCAAATATGGGTGATATATACCTGTTTTGGCGGCGTCACATAATTATTTTAAAAATGTAATAGAATATGTAATTGATCCTTTTTAAAATCATGTAAAAATATCAAAAACTAGATGTGTCCCATGCCTCCGGCACTATATGGACGATGGAATTTATCTCAAACTTTGGATGGCCCAGATGCTTTATTGAGTGAGCGGAAAATTCAAAATCATTTGTACTTTATTAGATTATATTAAATATTAGATATTAGATAGATAGATAGATAGATAGATAGATAGATGGATGGATGGTGGAATTTATCCCAAACTTTGGACGGCCCAGATGATTTATTGAGTGAGCGAAAAATTCAAAATCATTTGTATTTTATTAGATAGATTCATGTAGTTCTTTTAAAAATAGGAAAAGGTATATATACATAGTTGTATTACACACAGTTGCATTTTTTAGGCTATAGCGATCGTTCGCTCATCGCTATAATTATTCTGGTCTATGACGACGGTTATAATTCAAAAAAATCGTCGCGAATGTGTACTATACAACTGTATATATACATATAGCCCTAAAACATAATTGAAAGATGTGTTGTATTAATGTATTTAAAATAAGAACAACCTAGTAAAAAATGGAGTGTAGTATAAAGTTGGTATGTATGCTTTTGTTTCCAATATAGTTTTTTTAGGATTTAAATATGTTTAGCTTATTAGATAGCAACTTATTTTCGTATTAAATTGTTTTTTTAAATTGTATAAAAAGGGTTAATTAATACACTTATGTCCTTCAAAGTATGGCCTCTTTTATACACGTAACCCTAATCTTTAAAACCTTATAACAACATACTTCAAGTACACTTAAGTAAACAAAAGGGACCCCAAAAGTTTTTTCGGCAAAAAAAATCACTTGAATGCTAAAGTGTCATCGAGAAACATATTGTATACGGTTTGAATGTATATGACTCTTACAATATACAATTTATAATTTATTTAGTAAATACATTTGCAATACAAGTTAGGACAGTTTAATACAAATCAATTTTAGATTTAACATTTTTCCTAAATTAAAGTGCAAAAGCATAAAAAGAACAAACAACATATATCATTCTTCATCAAGCAAATTGTTCATCTTCTTTCCATTATTCATCTTTAACAAATACATACAATATTAGTCATCTTCTTCCCACCATCCATCTTCAACAAATATCCCGTTGGAAAAATTTCCCCCCACTACTACTATATTACACATAGCAAAATAAAGGTCACTTTCTCGATCTAAAAACCCTTTCCCTTTTCATTCTCTCTCATTCTTTCTGATTGCGCCTCTTCAAGATCCACAAGCCTCATCTCCAGCAAAACCAAAACCCTAAAGTTGCACGGGAGGAGAGAAAACTATAAGAAGATCTTCTATTTAATTTTACTCACTTCATTCCTCCCTCATTCATCTCCAATCCATACCGAAATTTAGGTAAACTCGCAAGAGTTGGATCTTTGCATCTTTACACACACAAAAGATGTGTTTAGCTAACTATTTATAGGTTTTTGTTAAGGTTTTGATTTACATTGTGAGAGAGATCGAGCACTGATGGCGGCGACGCAATACGCATATGCTTAAATTGTATCTAAATGGATTTGGTTTCCAGTTAATTGGTAGCTGAATTTTCTAATGAAAAACAAGTGGGTTTGATAATAAATGGATTTAGTTCTCAATTTTCTATTGTGGATTCTTTGGGTATGCAGATTGAGATTGATGATGCGTAGCTTAAGATATTTTGGATAGAAAGACCTAATTTCTTATGGTTAGATGACGATAGAGAAGAAACAGTAATTTTTTTTAGAAAAATCGTTTTTCTCTTTTGTGTGTTCAAACCCACCTTAGATTTAGCCTTCAGGCTCAACTTTGATTTTTCCCAACTTGCAGTTTGCATTCTTGTCCTTTTATTCTCAATTTGAAAATTCAATGTTTGATTTGTTTCTCTTTAATGAGTTTATGTTTTAAGAATCAAAAAATTCATATCTGGAACTTTAAGGAATAGAGAGAGAGAGAGAGAGAGGAAGGAGTAGATTAGAGAGGAAAATGGGTATATACATGGTTTTATTTTGTTTTAATGTTAAAATACATTGAAAATACATTCTAAATAATCAAATAAAGTGAAATACAAGGCTTCTCGGTAACACCTCAACATTCATGCGATCTTTTTAGCCGAAAAAGCTTTTAGGGTCACTTTTATTTACTTAAGTACGTACTTGGAGTATGTTGTTATAAGGTTTTAAAGATTTGGGTCATATGTGTAAAAGGAATCATACTTCGAAGAATATAAGTGTATTTAACCCTAAAAATTATAATTAAATGTATTTTGTATCCCCAATTTACTCTCATTTTATAGTATGCATCTCACACTTTATAAATAAACTAGTTGTGTCCCGTGCCTCCGGCACTACATGGACGGTAGGATTTATCCCAAATTTTGGACGACCCAGATGATTTATTAAGGTGAGCGGGAAATTCAAAATCATAGTTATTTTTTTAGATAGATACTTTACATTCCACATTTTCAGAGAATTGACTAATAACACATTACAACCAAAAACTGATTCTCTCAAATTCGTTCGTTCTCTCAAATTTTATATTCTTCTCTCACCTATAGTACTCTCTTTTTTCTCCTTATTTTGCAAGATCCACTCTATCTAGATAGATCTAGTGTAAGACCTCAAATTTTATGAATAAAAGTATTCAAATTTTCTTATAATTATTATTCAGTAATTGGTTAAATTGATAAAATATTAAAGTTAAGGGTGATATGTGAACTTTTTATAAAATAAGCAAGTTGTCATAAAATATTTGTTTGGTCGGGGAATATTCTTTTTATCAGGGAATATCCGTACGACGACACAATCATTGGTAGACCACATAACATAATAACTGTCGAATATAGAAAGCGACAAAAATAATGGCAAGACTTTTATCGTTAAACTGTTGAAATATCCGGTGATAAAAGAACAGTAATACGCTTTGTTGCACAGTAGCACACGATATTGAACAATATCTCTAATTATTGATGCTTACGTAAAAAGTCACTCAGTTTTGTTCAATTATTGTCATAGTATCATTTGCACAATATTTTAAATTATTAAATTAATAATTGAGATGACACAATTATTCATATTATTATTTGCATTATTTAGTTCTGTCGAGGAAATGAGTTTGGTTATTTAATTGCGCGCCAGTAAGGAGAAATCCTTATTGGAAAACCCCTTCTTTCTTGTGAACGATCTGATTGTCAATATTGTGAGTTATAATATTAAATGATGAATAATTGTTGAAAGATTAAAAATGTGTTGATTAAAGATAAGTGATTTGTGGTAAATAATTATTCAATTTTTGATATAAATAGAGGGATTTGCCATGAGGCGTTTGTTGTAAGTTTGACTTATTATTCTATGGGGAGATGTACTAATTTTTCAGACCGTCGGTTGAAGTTATAATAACAAATCAATATAGACCGTTAGTTGAAGTTATAATAGTAAATCAATATGGACCGCTAGTTGAAGTTATAATAGTAAATCAGTATGGACCGTCGGTTGAAATTTTAATAGTAAATCAATATGTACCGTCTGTTTAAAAGTAAATCAATCTAGACCGTTCATGAATCGGTTACTATTTAGTCCATTCTCCTATAAATAGAAGCTCATTTTTCATTATTTCTTACGAATTCACTGAAACTATAGAGAGAAAGAAGAAGAGTATTATGCTACTTCACTATTGCAGTATCCAATTTTCTACTAAGGTAAGAGATATTATTTTTTATATTCGTAAGGGGTATTATTTATTTCGTATTCGTAAAGGATGTTATTTACTTCATACTCATAAGGGTTGTCATTCTATTCCTTATTAATCTGCGGGAGTAACCTGTCTACGCGGATTACAGCATGCATGGTGAATAAGCCTTCATATTTATTTTTTATTAATTTGCGGGAGTAATCTGTCTACGCGAATTACCGCATATATGGTGAATAACCCTTCGTATTCATTCTTTACTAATCTGTTGGAGTAACCTGTCTACGCGGATTACCGTATACATGGTGAATAACCCTTCGTATTCATTATTTATTAAATTGTGGAAATGATCTGTATACGCGGATTACCGCATGCATGATGAATAACCCTTCATATTCATTCTTTATTAATCAGCGGGAGTAACCTGTCTACGCGGATTACCGTATGCATGATGAATAACCCTTCGTATTCATTCTTTATTAAATTGTGAAAATGATCTGTCTATGCGGATTAATTACCGCATGACGGGTGAAAATCCATTTTGCAGTTTTGTATGTTCTTTTATACTCGTATGAGATATCATTTCTTTTGTACTCATCAAGAGATATCGTCTTCTTTCATATTTCTCTATTTATGGTACGAATTTATTATTTGTTTCCATAACCTTATTATTAAATGGTGAAAACCCTTGAAATTAGTGGAATATTCTTAATAGTTTGTGCATCATCTATTATCATTTCACTATTGGTTTGAACTTTCTTATGGAAATTATAATATTTTCATGACGAGATACTATTTATGTCGGGGTACTATTCATTTGGGATACTATTTATTCGGGGTACTATTTATTCGGGTACTATTCACGATAAAATTGATTTATTTTCTGTCCAAATTATTTTTGATACATGAATATCATTTGTAAGACCCCAACTTTTTATAAATAAAAATTTAATTTCTCTAATTATTATTTTGAAATAGTAAGGGGTTGATTTGATTAATGTGGTTAGTTATGGGTAAAATGCGCAAATATTTTAAATAAGCAAGTGGTTATAAAATATTAATTATTGTCGGGGATATTCGTTTGGTCGTGGAATATTCTTACTGTCGGAAAATATTCGTACGACGGCGCAGTCTTTTATGGGTCCAATAACGAAAAGCGATTGGATGAAGAAAACGACAAGTATGAGTTGTTTATAAATAACGGCGTAGTTGTTATCATTAAAACTGTTGGAATACCCGGTGGTTAAAACACAATAATACGCTGCGTGTTGTGCGAAGAAGACACTAGATGCACAAATTATTGATTCTTACGTAAGAAGGCACTTTACTCAATAATTGTTACAAAGAATAATCGCTCAAAGATTTTATTTTTATTGATTCAATAATTACTGCGTTGATATTTTATATTACTGTTGTTTCAATAATTGTGACTACACAATATTTTCCATTATCGAAGTAATAATTCATATTATCTTAATAATATTATTAGAAAACATTATTGGCAATGTCTAGAAAGTTCTGTCTAAGGAGAGGTTTGGTCACCTAATTGGCTACCAAGAAGGAGAGATCCTTATTGGAAAGCCTCATCTTTCCCAGAACTACCGTCACAATCTTGTGATTCTGTAATATTATTTGTGAATAATTAGTTATTGATTTATATGATGAGAAAAATATTGATTTTATGTGGATATAGATGGAGAATTTTTTTAAAGTGACAATTGTTGAAAATTGATATTTTATCTTTTCTGATAAAATAATATTTTATCTTTTCTGATAAAATAATATTTTATTATATTATATAATAATGGTGATATTTTTATAATGAATGTGGGATATATGAGTATATGAGGAGGAAGAGTATTTTTGTTGCATTAAATGATTAACACATATTTTGTGTGTCGGTGGACCCCATTTCTTGACTGAAATTTGATTATAGCCTGTAAAATCGTTCGTATGTGGATTTCGGTCAATTTCTGTTTGGAATTTGGAAAAACTTTCTTCTGCAAAGTTGTAGAGAATTGAATTTTCTATAAAAATACGCGAGATTCGAATTTTCTGATAAAAGGGCTATTTATTATGAATTATTAAAGTTCTGAAGTTCCGAAATAATTGATTTTTGGAAGTTTTTTTTATTTTTATTAATAAAAACGATTTTTATATGTTGTGGGCATCTTTAACATGTGCATGGTGGCTGAATTCAGATTCAAGATGTGGATGTATGAATTTTATTTATATATAATATTATTATATTCAATTTTCTGCTTTGGTGTTCTAAGCAAATTCCTATAAATAGGGTGCTTAGGTTAGAATTGAAAATCACACCAGAAACTAAAGATTTATCTCTCTTTCTCTCTCTATAATATCGAGCGTATTTTGTGAGTATTTTAGTACTTTGAGTATTATTTATACTGGTCTGAAAGTTCTTTCAAAGACTATATCCAAAGTATTCCAAATGTAAGATTTTCTCTTTCTCGAGGTAAGGGATGTTATTTTCTTCTCAAATGATATTATTTCTTCAATATCATTATCTTTGAAATATTAGTTGGAACTTTTATTAAATTTGGAACTTTTTTCATGTCGAGTTACTTATTCATGAGTTCTTATTCACGAGTTACTATTCATGAGTTACTTATTAAGCGGAGTTCTTATTCACGAGTACTATTCACGAACTATGATGATGTTTTTTTGTAAAATTTCTATTTTTTGGTGTCGGAATTACTATTCACGTATACGACACTATTCACGTATACGACACTATTCACGAATACGACACTATTCATAGAAAAATTAAATTTTCGTTTTTAAGTCTAAGATATCTATTATGGATACTAGTTTGATTGTATCCATGTTTTGATCATTCTTGAATTTTACTCCACTGTTATTTATAAAGTATTTTGAACTTGAGTTATTTAAAGTATGAATCCTTAATACTTGTTCTTTTTTGTTTCACCGGATTCGCTTTTCTTTAAAATATTTTTCATCATCCTCAGTCCTAAATGATGATATAATCCGAATATCTTTGGCCCGTAGTGCAAAGATGAATGATTTATAATGAATATCTTTGGTAGTAGTGCAAAAGATGAACACGTGTTTTAGATGAACATAACTAACTAATGAATATCTTTGGCCAGTAGTGCAAAGATGAGCAGTGTTTAGATGAAACACGACGATTGGTGAATATCTTTGGCACGTAGTGCAAAAGATGAATATTTGATTTATGATGTATATTGATTGATGTTACGGGGATAAAATATCGATGATGGACTTTTAAATTAAGTAGATGATAGTAGATTTCATTCTCTACTTAACTCTTCTAATGAATTGTTGTTTCCGCCGCAATTGTTGATCTAAAACTTGTTGTCTATTGTGATTCTATCGATTTTTCCTTGTTGAAGACTAAGGATAATTTGTTGTACATTATCTTAGTCATAATATTCTTTACTTTGGGCTAGTTGAGCTCACCCTTTTCCTTTTGTTCCATTTTTCTTCTTAGGAGGCGAGAATATAACTCTGAATCTAGTCGGGTTGTGGAGTGATGGTTCAAGACAGTTGTTTTAGTAGTCCTCACCATTTTATAATATAGTGTATCAATAATTGTATGAGGACTTTATTTGGGTATGGATATTGTCTAGAAGACAATATTTGTATTTAAACTCATAGCATAAGTGTTGTCGTATTTTGCACAACAATTGTAATAATAAAGTTGTAGTTGTTTCTGTACCATGTATTTGGCGATTCAGAATAGGTTGGGTGGATTGGACCTATTTTGGGGGCGTCACATCATTCTTGAATTTTACTCCACAATTAGTTATCATATTGACAATTTGGACATTCTTGAACTCTGGATAAATTGAATTATAAATCTCTAATATTTATCTTTGATCTCACTTGATTGATTCCTTATATCATTGTCATCATCCTCATCTTTATATTGTGTTGAAAGTCATCTTTAATTGGCCCGTAATGCATAAATGAACTGTTAATTGATATGATTATGACTAAAAATTGTGTATTGGTATAATCATGACTTGTAATGTTACAGAAAAATCTTGTGGTGAAAGTCACTACTACAAAACAGTAAATAGACAACGCTTAAATCAAAACGTTTTTTATAAAAACGTTGTGGTATTTTGTTTTATACGTTTTTAAAAAAAATATTGTAGATATATATAAAAATGTTATCTATTTAAAAGAGCATTTTTTTATTTTAAATAGATAATGTTTTTTTTAAAAACGTTGTCTATGTTACACGGAGCTAAAAAAAAAGGCGATTCAATGAAAACTTAAAATTAAATCCGGTCTCTTTCTCATTTGTCACCGAGTGTCTTCGTTTCTCATCTCTCTGGTTAGCCTCTTTTCGTTCCATCTGGAAAACAAAATCTAGGGTTTGCCTATATTTCTTGAACCTCTCTAAGCTTGCATCTGATTTGGGGTGCTTCTTTGAAGGAGATGAAGCGAAAAGGACAGACATCGTTGTGCTCGGCAAGAAGATTTGGCATTATTGAGCTTCTCGCCTTCGTACTCTAAAGCCGCAGGCCATTTCTTCTTTCAAAGAAGGAATTAGGTTCAAAACTTGACGAGGTATGCACAGTTCCAGTGAGTTTTGCCTGCTTTCATACCTTCAACAACGACGAGGAACTGATGTACGTAGAGACGGCAGTCTCCATCGTCCTCGGCAATCGCTCTCCTCAGGCCCCGGGCACTCTCTACATCTCCTCCAAGTACTGCTCCCTCTCTCTCTCTGTTTGTGCCTCTTTATAAATATACATGAATTTTCTGATATTTTGTGTTTTTATGTTTGAACAATTAATTTGGTTAGGCAACTGGTGTGGTTGAGTGATTCTGTTTGTGCCTCTTTATAAATATACATGATTATTCTGATATTTTGTCTTTTTATGTTTGAACAATTAATTTGGTTAGGCAACTGGTGTGGTTGAGTGATTCGGACAGGTCGATAGGTTATGCAGTTGATTTTTTGTCGGTGTCGCTTCATGCTGTGTCCAGAGACCCTGAAGCTTACCCTTCACCTTGTATTTATGCTGTGTCCTTGTATTTTCATTAATATATTGTAAAGAGATGCACATAAAATTATTGTATTCTAATGGAACTTAAGTACTACTTATGTTGTCACATTTATCACCAGTATGTTGTACTTAATGAAGTAAAGAAGAAAAGAACAGAAATGAGATGTCTCATAAGTGGAACTGCTGCTTTTGTCCTCCTGGATTGAGGAATATTTATACATGAAGTTGTAGTTGAGACAATAACCTTTCATTGATACGTTGAAAAAAGTTGGTTGTCATCATGCTGTTCGTAAAATGTTGCCTGGGGATTTACTTCACATTGACTGAGCTGTTCACTGTCAATGTTTAGTGTTTGTTATTTATTTTCTTGGTTATGCATTTCAAGTTCAGTCCTTTTTTATTTTTAAATAATTGGAGCTTCAATATTTTTTGAAATATTTTCAGCTGATGCAAGGACCTTGGTTCAACAAGCAAGAAATGAAGCAGCTGAATTTCGCCACAAATATGGATATGAGATGCCTGTTGATGCACTTGCTAGATGGTATACCAATATTGTCTTACTCTTGAAATCGAATTTGCGTCCTACTTGATTACTTGGGAGTAGGGATGTCATATTTTCTTCACTGAAAATGGTAGTTTAGTGAATGCTGTAGAATAGTGTGATGCTATGAGGTTTTTGGGGGAACTTTCATACTTTTATTATTTTTTTACCGCGTGTTGATAATATTGCTTTCCTTTGTCCATTATTTTCTGTTCTCTAGGTTTGGTGTGGTTCAAACCAATGCCATTTAGGTTGTATGCCACCACTTATATGCTATTGTTTCTTAGTAGATATTGCTTCTATAATTTTTCCAGCTGTACACTGGAGCTTTTCCTTTGCAATCATCCCTGCGTCTCACATTGCTTCTTAAATATTGCCAAAATCTATGACTTCACACCAAGAATATTTCATTGTTAATTTGGCATTGTTCTAAAACCAATTTTCCATGTATTACAGTGGACTCGTTTATGTATTTTCAGGATTGCAGATAAATCACAAGTTTATACGCAGCATGCTTATATGAGACCTCTTGGAGTAGGTATATTTCAGGCATTTTTAGTTATCAAGTTTTCGTTTCTGCAGCTTGCCTTTCGATTGATACCGCAACGTTAGACGTTATTAATTTTTTTATATGGATCCCATTGTGATGCAATCACACATCAGACTCTGCATCTCTCTCTTAGTTTGCAAGTTCCATTAGCTTTTACTGGCATAATTCACTTTTTTTACATTGTCTTTTAATTGTTTGGCAGTTGCTATGGTTTTGGGTATTTATGGGTCATCAAAAGTCGTGGGAACGCAAGCACCCGTTCATGGACTGCGGAATGACTGTATGTGATTCCAATGCACAAGACCTGTCTTCTGAAGCTGTTTGACAGTATTGAGAAGTATGGTATGTGCATTTATTGATTCTTTTCCTTAATTGTTTGTATTTTTATCAGTTTTCTTGTTTTGAATAGTTTCATCTCTATTCTGTTTGTTGCACTTGTGAAAATTCAGTTGCTTATGAATAGACCATAGAGTAATTTCTTAAGTTGATTTTTCAGGAAGAAACATAAAGGATAATCTATTGCAATGGAGGTAACCAACGTTACCGAGTATGACGCCATCGCCAAACAAAAGTTGCCAAAGATGGTATATGACTACTATGCATCAGGTGCAGAGGATCGGTGGACTTTACAAGAGAACAGAAATGCTTTTGCAAGAATTCTGTAAGTGTCTGATATTGATTCGACCCATAGTATCCAAATTCCTAAAAAAACAAATTTTAAATTCGTTCCTTAAACAAGATGGTTTCATTTAAAACAGGTTCCGACCCCGAATTCTTATTGATGTGAGCAAAATTGACATGACTACCACTGTGTTGGGATTCAAGATATCAATGCCAATCATGATTGCCCCAACAGCCATGCAGAAAATGGCTCATCCAGAAGGTAAGCAAAAAATAATTTTCGCTTAAAAGCTTTACATCCAAAGCAGATTTATTCACTCGGTTGATTATATAATTTTGTCCAATTGATTATTTAATTTAAATAAATTTAGCTGTATCATTTTTTAGCTGCAAATACAAACATGAGTTTACAAGTCTAGTTCTTCAATTACATAGAGAGCTGCTAGTTTGGAAAGGATCTAAACTTGACATGGTAGACTCTATACAAATTCAATGGTGCTTGATTTGACAGTGTGATATATGGAAGTTTGTTATATATGCTCTAATATGTTTTTTCATGTTAAATGAAAAGTAAGGTTTTTCTATGTGAAGGACTGGTAGGCTCTTGTTATTGGGAAAACAGTAGAGATATTTGTTTGCACTCTTTATCATGATTTGCCTAAATTTATACCTTTTTCCATTTTATTCCTTGCAGATTGTTCCCATGAAATACAACCCGAGAGATGAAGATTCAATAAAGGCAGTGATGGCAAAGGCAAACGTTGTTATAAATCTTATTGGTATTCGTTCAGTTGAACTTTTTTGGGCAATGCTCCTTATACAGTTGTAACGTTGGTATGTGGTTTATTTACCATGTATAAATTTTGCAGAAAGGGAATATGAGACTAGAAATTATAGTTTTGAGGAAGTGAACCATTATATGGCTGAACAGCTTGCAACTGTAGGTTACTGCACTTTTCTGTTTTTGAAATTATAGCTTTGTGTGTTATATTGCATCTTGGTTTAATTCTGCATGTGCAAGCAATGGGAACCAATGGTATATATTTTGTGGATGTAGTAATTTGAAAATGTAAATGAATGATATTATTGGGATGTATTTTGAATGGTTGATACATTTTAGTTTTAAATTTAAGTGAGAATTTAGACCTTTTAGCTATATATCATGGCATTAGCATATTGCAGGTGCATTGGTAATATAGGTGAATCACAATTTTTTTTTCTTTATCTACAACATTTTAAAAATGTTGTATAAATTGGTTAAAAACGTTGTCTGATATATTAAACTACAACGTTTTTATCCAGAAAATGTTGTGGAATAATACATTCTACAACGTTTTTAAGCATCTGCTAATTTATGAAAAACAAATCTACAACGTTTTTTTTCTTAAAAACGTTCTGTAATGTGCTTAACTACAACGTTTTAAAAACGTTGTATAAGGGTGTCAAATAGATAACACTCTTAACCATGACGTTTTTTTGACTGAAATCATAACGTTTTTTTCGCGTTATCTATTTACTGTTTTGTAGTAGTGAGTCCTCTTTGGCCCGTAATGCATAGATTGACAGTTGTTTGGCATGATCATGACCACTGGTGATACTAACGAATATCATTGGCTCGTAGTGCATGGATACTTCGTTGATTTGAAATATTTTTTGATTGGTGTTACATGGATAAAATATTGATGATGAACTTTTAAATCATAGAAGATAGTAGACATCATTCTTTACTTGACTCTTCTAATGGATTGTTATTTCCGCTGCAGTTGTTGATCTAAAACTTGTTGTCTATTGTATTCTATCAGATTTTTCCCTGTTGAGGACTAAGGATAATTTGTTCTACATTATCTTAGTCATAATATTTTTTACAGGGCTAGTTGAGCTTACCCTTTTCCTTTTGATTCCATTGTTCTTCTCAGGAGGCGATAATGTAGCTGAGACTAGTCGGGGAGTGGAGTAATGGTCAAAGATGGTTATTTTAGTAATTCTCACTATTTTACAAAATAGTATGACAATAATTGTAATGAGGATTTTATTTGAGTTTGAATATTGTCTACGAGACAATATTTGCATTAAAACTCACAGAGTATGTTTTGTCGTATTTTACACGACAATTAATAGTTGTATAAATAAAGTTTGTATTTGAATTCTGTACCATGTATTTGGCGACTCAAAATGGGTTGTGTGGACCTATTTTGGGGTGTCACATCTAGAATAAATAAAAACAACTTTTGTGACAAAAGGTTAGGGTTTTGTTGGAATACAATAAAAAAAATTAACGTTGGCGGTCGGTAGGGCCGAGAGTTAGTTAGGCAAGTGGGGGCATCCTTTACCGAAATTTCGTAAGTCGAAGGGGTTAACTTAAAAAAAATATAAAATTGAGATGCTTTTATACTTCAAAGCTCCACTACATCACTGCTACATTATAAAAGACCAAGTTTAATGTTTAATTGTCTAAATCAATTGGACGTGTACTTCACTTTTCAACAGAAGGAGGGAGCAATAGAGCAATAAAGCAACGTGTATATTTTAATTTTAATTTTAGCTTTTAATTTTATAAATGTAATAATTGCGCGCTTTAGAAATTTTTGTAATTGTTTATATATTCTTTTTTTTTTTTACTTTTATAAAATTAGGATTTTTTGCTTCTTAAAGCAACACTCCAACAATGAAGAGAACTCCATCAAATAAAAGTTCTTCAAGTTCAAGTATGTGTTCTATTCTATTTTTATTTTTTTAAAATTTTGTAATTTATTTTATAATGTTACTTGTTACTTGTTAGTGATTTAATTGAAATTTTTTATTATTGGTACTAATTACACTTGACTATTCATATTGTATATTGATCTTGTTTTAATGTTGAATTAATTTTTTTAAACATTTAATGATATGAAACTTTTGGCACTTGATGGTCAACTCCAAAATTATATTGTGGATATAAGAAAAGATCACAATTTTTAGGGTATAAAAGGAATTGGTGAATTGGCTCAAATGTTGGTTAAAAAAAGAAAGGATGACATGTATCCCAAGTCTATTTGTTGCTGAAGTTGGCTCTATTTTTGCTTGTTGTTGTTGAAAGGACATTTTCAGTCATTAATATCGTGAAGAATGAACTCCGTAACTAAATGAGAGATGAATGGATGAATGCCTTTTTAGTAACATACATTGAGCATGCTATTTTTTTAACTATTAAAAATGAGGCAATCATACAACAATTTCAAGCAATGAAATCTCGAAAAATGTTATTGTAAACAATATTTGAGGATTTTTTAATTTTTTAATTGGTTTTATTAACTTTTTATTTTTAATGATTTTTTTTTCAAATTTGATCCCACTAAACTTTCAAGCTGGATCCGCCCTTGTTGGCAGTTCATCTATATCAACAAGAAATAGTGAAAATCAATAATATTCTATTTATAAGTTTTGTGATTATGGATAAAGAGTAATTAGAGTATGAATAAATTTTAAAAGAAAAACTTTGAAATTTTTTTCTCCTTACTGTCCAAATTTTGGAGTAAGCTGTGCAATTGATTTTGAGTTGAATAGGCATGTGGGAGCAAATAATATCAAAATTTTTCAATTTAAATAATCTATCAAAAACTTATTGTATAAGAATGCGGTTTGTTATATTTATGAATTCAGCTTGCTGGATTATTTGAATATGCAAAAAACTGTATGGAATGTACTTTTGTAAATTACAACTTAGACCAAATAAAGTTCTGAGTTGAAACGATTAATTTTTTAATGTTTTTATATGCTAGTAAAATATTTAGATGATTATGTCGGCTCGGGGACAGTCACAGCACAGGTCATTGCCTGTCGCCTCATTAGTGGTGTCCCTGAGGAAAGAAATAGGGGCATCATTTCTCTCATCTTCATCATCAAGGCATGAATGACATGAGAAAGTAAGAAATGAGACTATTCAAATATTAACCAAAAGATAAAAGAAAAAAATGATGCAAGGCATACCATACCTGAAGTGTTCTACGCACGTCTCTAAATTGGATCCTTCACTGCTTGTCTACTCATCAACATCATCGTGTGGATGCTTGGACAAGGGTTTCAAAATGAGAGTGGTACCATTTTTTGATATTGGGGTCAGTCGGACCCACTAAAAGGACCTATAGGAGTAATCAGCTCAGGAGCTTCTGAAGTGGGTACTTTTGCTTTGGAACGGGTAACTCTCATATATCCTCTCGGCAGTAGACACTACTACAAAATAGTAAAAGGATGACATTTGAATAACAACGTTTTTATAAAAAATTGTGGTATTTTTTTTGTCAAGACTGGTACTTTCAAGGAGCTTTCAAGGAGCTTGCGCCTATGACCCTGATTGGTATTATATTAGAGCTGGTATGTTGGTTCTTTTGGGACAATAACCAAACACAGACACATTTGTATTGTGTTTCTATTATCTGTCTTTTGCTTATTTCTCTTTTAATTATGTAACTTATGGCAGTATCAATGGCAAGGAAAATCTATTTGAAGGGAGGAATTGGAGTTGGTGCATTCATGAGGATATATGGTGGGCGCAAGAGGAATGGCGGTGCCCCACCACATTTCTGCAAGAGCAGTGGGGGTGTTGCCCGTCACATTCTTCAGCAATTGCAAAACATGATCATCGTTGACTTTAATTCTAAGGGGTGAGTGCCTTGTTTTTATAATGATTTATTATGCGAATTATAGCAACTTAGGTTGTCATTCTCATTGTTAATTAGCTATATGTAATGCATCTGTTTTCAGATGGAAACACATGTTTTCTGGTAAATATAGTAACCATTCCTAGTAGGTTGTATGCGAGAAAAATTATAAGTGCCTAATTGTTAGGTTTTCTGTGTCGTAGCTGTAAGGACCCAAAATTTTATACGATTATATATGTATATTTCCGTGTCATAGCTCAAACCTTCGATTTATTAATCCATTTGAAATTCTCGATCGAATAGGAACTGTGGCCTATAGACTGCGTTTACACGCCAAGTATGACGTGTTCATAACATTTTTTACGTGTCGATGTTACGTAAATATGTGGACGACCCGAACCACGTCATTGAGTTGTTAGAACCGGACGAGATAGTCAAGACTTAACGTCTGAGGAGGTACTGTCAAGATCTTGGATAAGAAAGAACATGTCCTATGTCTGAGAGGTTATACCACAAGTTAAAATTTTGTGGAGAAACCATGCTTATTGAAGAAATGACCTAGGAGTTGCAAACGGAAATGAAAGCGAGAGGTATTCTCATCTTTTTCAAACACACGAATCGTCGTCGTCAATTTGAGAGGACGAAATTTCATAAGGAGGAGGTTGTAAGACCCCAAATTATTAATAAATGAAATTTATTTTCCTCTATTTATTATTTTGAAATAGTAAGGGTTGATTTGATTAATGTGGATAGTTATGGGTAAAATACATAAATATTTGAATAAGCAAGTGGTTATAAAATATTCATTATTGTCGGGGAATATTCGTTTGGTCGTGGAATATTAAATCTTTGTCGGGGAATATTAATGATGCAATGACCAGATTTTTATGGGCCCCATAACTTGAAGCGATTGGATGAAGAAAGCGACAAATATAAGTTGTTTATAAATAACAAGTAGTTATTCTGAATTAATCTTGTTGGAATACGGTTGGTTAAAACACACTAATCTGGCGTTGTTGAGCGATGGCCTGCAGTATTGCACAATTATTGATTCTTATGTAAGAAGGCACTACTCGATAATTATTCACGATAATTCTTGTTTCAATATTTTATTTTATTGATTCAATAATTCTTTGCATTGATATTTTATATTCTTGTTGTTTCAATAAATTGTCATTACACGATATATTTTCCATTATCGAACAATAATTCATATTATCTGAATAATATTAGTGGATAACATTATTGGCAATGTCTAGAAAGTTACATCTAAGGAGAGGTTTGGTCACCTAATTGCTTGCCAGATGAGGAGAGATCCTTATTGGAAAGCCCCTCTTCACTGAGAACTACACAGTTGCCCGATCTTGTGATTCTGTAATATTATTTGTAAATAATTAATTATTGATTTATATGATGAGAAAAATATTGATTTTATGTGGATATAGATGGAGAAAATTTTTAATGTGACAATTGTTGAAAATTAATATTTTATCTTTTTACGATAAAATAATTCATTTAAATATATTATTTTAATAATATATTAATGATGATATTTTTATAATGAATGTGGGATATATGAGTATATGAGGAGGAAGAGTATTTTTGTGGCATTAAATGTTTAACACATATTTTGTGTGTGTTGGTGGACACAATTATCGTAGAAATTTGATTATAACTTTGTAAAATCGTCCGTTTGTGGATTTGGTCAATATCTGCTTGGAATTTGGAAAAATTTTCTTACGTAAAGTTGTAGAGAATTGAATTTCCTATAAAAGTCGTGAGATTCAATTTTTACGATAAAAGGGCTATTTATTATGAATTATTGAAGTTAGAAGCTCAAAATAATTGATTTTTGGAAGTTTAAAATAATTTAAATAAGAAAAACGTTTTTGTGTTTGGTGGGCATCTTTAACACATGCTAAGTTGCTGAATTCAGATGATTCTAAGTGGGCGTAGACAAATTAATATATATATTATTATTATATTAAATTTTTTTACTTTGGTGTTATTCAAGCATTTTCTATAAATAGGGTCTTGGGTTAAATTGAAAATCACACGAAAACTGAAGTTTTCTCTCTCTATATTATCGAGCATATTCTTGTGAGTATTTTGAGTATACTTTGAGTATTGCTATATGGTGCAAGTTCAAGTCATAGCCTATATCCGGTGTTTCAACTAGAAGTATTGTCTTTCGAGGTAAGGGATGTTATTTTATTCGAAAATGATATAATTTCTTCAATATCATTATCTTGAAATATTGGTTGGAAATTTTATCAAATTTGGAATTTTTTCATGTATAGGGTTACTATTCATGAGTTCTTATTCACGAGTTACTATTTATGAGTTCTTATTCACGAGTTCTTATTCACGAGTCTTATTCAAAGCGTGAAGATGATTTTTTTTGTGAAATTTCTATCTTTTGGTGTCGGAGTTACTATTCACATATCGGCACTATTCACGTATCTGACCTTATTCACGAATACGACCTTTATTCAAAAAATGAAATTTCTTCTTTTGTCCAAAATATCTACTATGGATACTAGCTTTGATTGTATCCATGTTTTGATCATTCTTGAATTTTACTCCACTCGATTACTTATGAAGTATTTTTGAACTTGGATTGTTTAAAATACAAATCCTTAATATTTGTTCTTTTGTTTCACTTTGGATTCGTTTTTCTTTAAAATATTTTTCATCATCCTCGGTCCTAAATGATGATATTCTTGAATATCTTTGGCACATAGTGCAAAAATGAATGATTTCTTGATGAATATCTTTGGCCGTAGTGCAAAGATGAGCAGTGTTGAGATGAACATGGCCAAGTGATTAATATCTTTGGCCGTAGTGCAAGATGAGCAGTGTTTAGATGAACATGACCCAGTGATGAATATCTTTGGCTGTGGTGCAAAGATGAATATTTGATTCGAGATATATATTGATTGATGTTACGAGGATAAAATATCGACGATGAACTTTTAAATTCATATATAGAAGATAGTAGTTTGCATTCTCTACTTAACTCTTCTAATGAATTATTATTTCATTGCGAAGATTGATTTAAAATTTGGTTGTCTATTGTATTCTATTAGATTTTTCCTGTTGGAGACTAACGATAATTTGTTGTATATTATCTTAGTTATAATATTCTTTTCTTAGGCTAGTTGAGCTCACCCTTTTCCTTTTTGTTCCATTTTTCTTCTCGGGAGGCGAGAATGTAGCGAGTACTGAGTCGGGGTATGGAATGATGGTTATAGAGAGTTGTTTAGTAGTCCTCACCATTTTGTAAAATAATGTATAAATAATTGTGATGAGGATTTATTTGGGTATGTATATTATACAGAAGATAATAATTGTATTTAAACTCACGATTATATATGTTGTATTATTATTTTGCACGACAAATGTATTAATAAAGTTGTAGTTATTTACGTACCATGTATTTGGTGACTCGAAATGGGTTGGATGGAATGGACCTATTTTGGGGCATCACGATTGGTATCGAGCTTAGGGATATGATCTCTGGCGGAGTTCGGGGAATAGAACTAGGAGGAGAGAGCAGTAAATCCTTATTCTTGTGTCTACTAGCTTATTTGTTAGTTGGTTAGTATATAGGGATATTATGTGATATATTGATTTCCTTAATTAACCCTTGTTTTATGGCGGTGTTGAGAATGTCAACTGAGAATATTAATAATTAGATGGCGAGGGCCGTGGAGATGCTGTCTTTACCAGCGAGGAGAGAGCGTCTGCAACAGTGGCAATGTACCTCTGTGAACAACACCACTGAAACGAGATGATGAATGAGGGATGTTTAGAAGCTTTTTGCGTTCATGCAAAATCGGACGAGGGAGACTTCGTGTTCAAAATCTGAGGAGGAAATGATAGCAATTCACGGGTGGTCCATGACCCAGCGATTCAAAGTTGGGACCACGAGTGCAGGAAGCGGGATCCGATTAAAGGCGGAGGCGTGGGTCAAAACAAATTACCAAGATATTCGATGTCTTGGGATGCGGAGAGAGCGAAAGTTCCATTCGCTACTTTTATGTTCCGTAACGAGGCATATTCTTGGTGGGAATCGTGAGGCGTACCCATCCAATTTGCCTTCGGCATGTCGTGGGAGAGCGTTTGAAAGCAGTTCAATGACAAGTACTTCCACAGAAAGTATTAAATCATATGAAGGAAGTGGAGTTTATTAGGCGGAGCGAAATAACATGGCGGTGTCCCGGTCTGGAGGCGAAGTTCAGCGGAGTTATCGGTTTGCACCTCATTTGGTGGAGAATGAGGAGCGTTATGTGCGGATGTTTTACGAGAGGTTTGAAACCGGCGTCGTCGATTATCTCATTTCTCATAAATTTTCTCTTTATTGGATGTTGTCAGCGAGGCTCGGTTGTTAGAGAGCGAGATAACTTGATACGTTCAGCCGAGGGACCATAACCGAGATCATCACAGAAGATAGGCGATCATCGAATAACGATAACCCGGCGGAGAAAGAAGAATATGGACAAAGCGGTAACCACTCTGGTGGTAATCGTGGCCATGAAAATAGAAGAAGTGAGTCGGGAGGAGATTTTAAAAGAGAGATTCAACAACGACCATGTGAAGGCGTCGGTAGCCAGTGATAAGAATGCGGGTTCGAGGAGAGAGAAAGACCATTAGTGGTCGTATGTTACAAATCTGGAAAAGAGGGACATATCATTAAGCGCCCTGACAGTTTAAGGTATGCTATGATTGTGGAAAAGAAGGACATATCGCTCGAGATTGCACTTTAATCGAAACCAGTCCCGGTGCCAGAATGGTGACTCAAAAGGATGTCCCGAAAAAGTCAAAGTCAGCGGTTCTGGAAGGCGTTTGTCGTGGCCAAGGTCAAAATCGAGGAACCCGACGAAGTTATACGCAGGTTAATTAATTATAATTCTTGTGAAGTTTATACCTTACTAGAATCTGGGTTCTACCCATTCTTTTATCTCTCTTGCTTGCTTGCTCAGCGTTTGAACTTGACTACGGAGAAATTAGACTTTGACCTATTTATGGAGACTCCGATTGGGAAAACTTTCATTACATCCGTTGTTTAGAAATCTTGCTTGATTCGGGTTGGCACTATCACATTACACATTAACCTTATTTCTAGAGAGATATTTGCTTTTGATGTGATTTTAAGGTTAACTACTCATCATGCAAAATTGATTACTTTACGTAAGGTTGTTAGTTTTCATATTCCTAAGCAACTTTATTATTCCAATTCAAGCAATCAAACCATTGTAGTCAAACATTTTCATATCAAGCCATGAAGTCATTCGTTTATTCTTGATGTCAAGTTTTCTTAGTCCATGTTATGGATTTGAATAAAGACACGCGTCGATTTGAATAATATTCTGTTGTTATTGATTTTTTTGTCGTATTTCTGAAAGAATTTCTTGGTTTACTCCCAAAGGCGATATTAAATTTTGTATCGACTTTGAACCCGTTACAAAACTCATTTCTAAAATCTCATGTCGAATGGCTCTATTGAACTTGAGAGTTAAAAATTCAACTATAAATTTGGTATTTTGAGCCTTTATCTGGTGACTTCCTTTGTGGAATGCAAAAGCGGACTCTCCGTAGGGGACACCATATTAAATCGATGATAGTAAAGCGATAGGTGTCATTGTAACGTCTTATCCAAGGTTGGGATATGAGTCACGATTGAGAACAACCTAAGTCGATGTCCGAAATCGTAGCTTTACTGAAGCTTAGTTGGTTATTATCGGAGATTCATTGAAGGATATTCTTGAATCGCTATTCCATTAACGCATAGTGACTCGTAGAGATACAAAATTCGAATGGAGCAAGGAATGTGGGAAGAGCTTGAAGAACTTCGAGAGGAGACTCATTTCAGCACATGTTATGACCATGCCATCCTGGAAAAAGCGAGCGTGGTAGGCGGCGTGTTGAGTAGAAGATCGTTATATACAATCTGATCTGATATTGTCAAAGACTCATTTAAGTATAATTTACAAATAATAGAGATGGAGATGAAAACTCTAGGTACTTACGTGATGATATCTGAGTAAAATCGACTTTAATCGATAAAGTTAAAGTTTATTCAATCTACACTGCGGAGTGATGAATTTGAAGAAGGAGGTGCGAAGTTGTTATTTCAAAAGCAAGAATCGGAGAGGTGAGAAAACTCAAACCTTCAATTTATTAATCCATTTGAAATTCTCGATCGAATAGGAGCTGTGGCTATAGACTCGTTTTTGCCGCCAAGTATGACTCATGTTCATAACATTTTTCACGTGTCGATGTTACGTAAATATGTGGACGACCGAACCACGTCATTGAGTTAGAACCGGACGAGATAACCAAAAGACTTAACGTCTGAGGAGGTACTGTCAAGATCTTGGATAGGAAAGAACATGTCACTATGTCTTCAGGTTATACCACAAGTTAAAGTTTTGTGGAGAAACCATCTTTATTGAGGAAATGACACGGAAGTTGGAAGCGGAAATGAAAGCGAGGTATTCTCATCTTTTGAAACACCGAATACGTCGTCGATTTCGAGGACGAAATTTCATAAGGAGGGAGGTTGTAAGACCCCAAATTATTAATAAATAAAATTTATTTTCCTCTATTTATTATTTTGAAATAGTAAGGGTTGATTTGATTAATGTGGATAGTTATGGGTAAAATACATAAATATTTGAATAAGCAAGTGGTTATAAAATATTCATTATTATTAGGGGAATATTAGTTTGGTAATTGGAATATTAAATCTTTGTCGGGGAATATTAAATGCGACAGTACTTGATTTTTATGGGGCCCATAACGGAAAGCGATTGGATGAAGAAAAATGACAAATATAAGTTGTTTATAAATAACTTGGCGTAGTTATTCTGAGATTAATCTTTGTTGGAATACCGGTTGGTTAAAAACACACTAATACGCGTTGTTGAGCAGTAGCACTTTGCAGTATTGCACCAATTATTGATTCTTACGTGAAAGCCTACTTAATAATTATTCACGATGAATTCTTTATTCGATATTTTATTTTATTGATTCAATAATTGCTTTGCGTTGATATTTTATATTATTGTTGTTTGATAAATTGTCATTACGGTATTTTCCATTATCGAGACAATAATTCATATTATCTGAATAATATTATTGAATAACATTATTGGCAATGTCTAGAAAGTTACATCAAGGAGAGGTTTGGTCACTTAATTGCATGGCCAAGAAGAGAGATCCTTATTGGAAAGCCCCTCTTTCTGGGAGCGGCACAGTTATCAATCTTGTGATTACTGTAATATTATTTGTGAATAATTAATTATTGATTTATATGATGAGGAAAATATTGATTTTATGTGGATATAGATGGAAAATTTTTTAATGTGACAATTGTTGAAAATTAATATTTTATCTTTTTACGATAAAATAATTTATTTAAATATATTATTTTAATAATATATTAACAGTGATATTTTATAATGAATGTGGGATATATGAGTATATGAGGAGGAAGAGTATTTTTGTGGCATTAAATGTTTAACACATATTTTGTGTGTTGGTGGACCTGATTATCGGCCAGAAATTTGATTATAACTTTGTAAAATCGTCCGTTTGTGGATTTCGGTCAATATCTCATGCTTGGAATTTGGAAAAACTTTCTTACGTAAAGTTGTAGAAATTGAATTTCCTATAAAAAGTAAATGAGATTCGAATTTTTACGATAAAGGGCTATTTATTATGAATTATTGAAGTTAGGAAGCTCAAAATAATTGATTTTGGAAGTTTAAAATAATTTAAATAAGAAAAACGTTTTTTGTGTTTGGTGGGCATCTTTAACACATGCTAAGTTGCTGAATTCAGATGATTCTAAGTGGGCGTAGAACAAATTAATATATATATTATTATTATATTAAATTTTTACTTTGGTGTTCTAAGCATTTTCTATAAATAGGGTCTTGGGTTAGAATTGAAAATCACACGAAATCTGAAGTTTTCTCTCTATATTATCGAGCATATTCTTGTGAGTATTTTGAGTATACTTTGAGTATTGCTTTATCTGGTGCAAGTTCAAGTCATAGCTTTATATCAGGTGTTTCAATTAAATCTTGTCTTTTCGAGGTAAGGGATGTTATTTTATTCGAAAATGATATAATTTCTTCAATATCATTATCTTGAAAATATTGGTTGGAAATTTTATCAAATTTGGAATTTTTTTCATGTATGGGTTCTTATTCATGAGTTCTTATTCACGAGTTACTATTTATGAGTTCTTATTCACGATTCTTATTCACGAGTCTTATTCATGAAGCGTGAAGATGATTTTTTTATGAAATTTCTATCTTTTGGTGTCGAGTTACTATTCACATATACGGCCTTATTCACGTATATCGACCTTTATTCACGAATCGACCTTTATTCACGAAAAAATGAAATTTCTTCTTTTTTGTCCAAAATATCTACTATGGATACTAGCTTTGATTGTATCCATGTTTTGATCATTCTTGAATTTTACTCCACTCGATTACTTATGAAGTATTTTTGAACTTGGATTGTTTAAAATACAAATCCTTAATATTTGTTCTTTTGTTTCCTTTGGATTCGTTTTCTTTAAAATATTTTTCATCATCCTCGGTCTAAATGATGATATTCTTGAATATCTTTGGCTGTAATGCAAAAATGAATGATTTCTTGATGAATATCTTTGGCCGTAGTGTAAAGATGAGCAGTGTTGAGATGAACATGTGCCAAGTGATTAATATCTTTGGCCGTAGTGCAAAGATGAGCAGTGTTTAGATGAACATGACCAATCGGTGATGAATATCTTTGGCTTTGTAGTGCAAAGATGAATATTTGATTCGGATATATATTGATTGATGTTACGGGGATAAAATATCGACGATGAACTTTTAAATTCATATATAGAAGATAGTAGTTTGCATTCTCTACTTAACTCTTCTAATGAATTATTATTTCATTATGAAGATTTGATTTAAAATTTGGTTGTCTATTGTATTCTATTAGATTTTTCTGTTGGAGACTAACGATAATTTGTTGTATATTATCTTAGTTATAATATTCTTTACTAGGCTAGTTGAGCTCACCCTTTTCCTTTTTGTTCCATTTTTTCTTCTCGGGAGGCGAGAATGTGGCGAATGCAGTCGGGGTATGGAATGATGGTTATAGAGAGAGTTGTTTAGTAGTCCTCACCATTTTGTAAAATAATGTATAAATAATTGTGATGAGGATTTATTTGGGTATGTATATTGTCTAGAAGATAATAATTGTATTTAAACTCACGATTATATATGTTGTATTTTGCCACGACAAATGTATTAATAAAGTTGTAGTTATTTACGTACCATGTATTTGGTGACTCGAAATGGGTTGGATGGAATGGACCTATTTTGGGGCGTCACGGTTGTATATCGAGCTTAGGGATATGATCTCTGGCGGAGTTCGGGAATATAGAACTAGGAGGGAGAGGCGAGTAAATCCTTATTTTTGTGTGTCCTACCTAAGCTTATTTGTTAGTTGGTTAGTATATATAGGGATATTATGTGATATATTGATTTCATTAATTAACCCTTGTTTTATGATGATGTTTGAGAATGTCAATTTGAGAATATTAATAGTGGAGTAAATGAGGCCAGTGGAGATGCTGTCTTTACTGACGAGGAGAGCGTCTGACAGGTGACAATGTACCTCCTGTGAACAACACCACCGGCGGATGATGAGCGAGGGGATGTTTAGAAGCTTTTTGCGTTCATGCAAACTCGAGACGAGGAGACTTCGTGTTCAAAATCTGAGGAGGAAATGATAGCAATTCACGGGTGGTCACAACCAAGGTTCAAAGAGTTGGGACCACGAGTGCAGGAAGCCGGATCCGATTAAAGGGAGGCGTGGGTCAAACAAATTACCAAGATATTCGATGTCTTGGGATGCGGGAGAACGAAAGTTCCATTCGCTACTTTTATGTTAAAATGTGAGGCATATTCTTTGGTGGGAATCATGAAGCGTACCCATCCAACTTGCACTTTCGGCGTGTCATGGGAGACATTTGAAAGCAGTTCAATGACAAGTACTTCCACGAAAGTATTAAATCATATGAAGGAAGTGGAGTTTATTAGGCGGGCGCGAATAACATGGCGGTGTCGATCTGGCCGAGAAGTTAGCGGAGTTATCGAGTTTGCACCTCATTTGGTGGAGAATGAGGAGCGTATGGCGGATGTTTACGAGAGGTTTGAAACCCGGCATACGTCGATATCTCATTTCTCATAAATTTTCTCTTTATTCGGATGTTGTCAGCGAGGGCTCGGTTGTTAGGCGAGATAACGAAATGCGTTCAATGAGGGGACCATAACCAGGATCATCTAGAAGATAGCGATCATCGAATAACGATAACCAACGGAGAAAAGAAGAATATGGACAAAGCGATAACCACTCTGGTGGTAATCGTGGCCATGAAAATAGAAGAAGTGAGTCGGGAGGAGATTTTAAAAGGAGAGATTCAACAACGACCATGTGAAGGCGTCGGTACGCCGATGATGTGATTGGTTCCAGGAGGAGAAAGACCACTTTGGTGCGTATGTTACAAATCTTGGAAAGAGGGACATATCATTAAGCGCCCACAGCGGTTTAAGGTATGCTATGATTGTGGAAAAAAGAAGGACATATCGCTCGAGATTGCACTATAGCAAAACCAGTCCAGTGAGAATGGTGACTCAAAAGGATGTCCCGAGAAAAGTCAAAGTCAGCGGTTCTGGAAGGCGTTTGTCGTGGCCGGTCAAAATCGAGGAACGAGAACGAAGTTAGCACGGGTTAGTTAATTATAATTCTTGTGAAGTTTATACCTTACTGAATCTACCGGTTATACCCATTCTTTTATCTCTCTCTTAACTGCGCTCAGCGTTTGAACTTGACTACGGAGAAATTAGACTTTGACCTTTTTATGGAGACTCAGTTTGGGAGAAACTTTCATTACATCCGTTGTTTAGAAATCTTGCTTGATTCGGGTTGGCACTATCACATTACACATTAACCTTATTTCTAGAGATATTTGCTTTTGATGTGATTTTAAGGTTAACTACTCATCGTGCTTAGAAATTGATTACTTTCGTAAGGTTGTTAGTTTTCATATTCTAAGCAACTTTGTTATTTGAATTCAAGCAATCAAACCATTGTAGTCAAACATTTTCATATCAAGCCATGAAGTCATTCGTTTATTACGGATGTCAAGTTTTCTTAGTCCATGTTATGGATTTGAATAAAGACACGTCGATTTGAATAATATTCTGTTGTTATTGATTTTTCTGTCGTATTTCTGAAGAATTTCTTGGTTAACTCCCAAAGACGATATTAAATTTTGTATCGACTTTGAACCCGTACAAAACTCATTTCTAAAATCTCATATCGAATGGCTCCTATTGAACTTGAGGAGTTAAAAATTCAACTATAGAATTAAATTTTGAGCCTTTATCTGGTGACTTCCTTTGTGGAATGCACCGAAGCCGACTCTCCGTAGGGGACACCATATTAAATGCGATAGTAAAGCGATAGGTGTCATTGTAACGTCTTATCAAGGTTGGGATATGAGTCACGATTGAGAACAACCTAAGTCGGTAATGTCGAAATCGTAGCTTTCTGAGCTTAGTTGGTTATTATCGGAGATTCATTGAAGGATATTCTTGAATCGCTATTCCATTAACGCAAATGACTCGTAGAGATACAAAATTCGAATGGAGCAAGGAATGTGGGAAGAGCTTGAAGAACTCAAGAGGAGACTCATTTCAAAGCATGTTATGACCATGCCATCTGGAAAAAGCTGAGCGTGGTAGGTGGCGTGTTGAGTAGAAGATCGTTATACAAATCTGAAAGTACGATATTGTCAAAGACTCATTTCATATAATTTACAAATAATAGATGAGATGGAGATGAAAACTCTAGGTACCCACGTGATGATATCTGAGTAAAATCGACTTTAATCGATAAAGTTAAAGGCATTCAATCTACACCGGGTGATGAATTTGAAGAAGGAGGTCTAAGAAGTTGTTATTTCAAAAGCAAGAATCGGTGAGGTGAGGAAAACTCAAACCTTCAATTTATTAATCCATTTGAAATTCTCGATCGAATAGGAACTGTGGCCTATAGACTCCTTTTACCGCCAAGTATGACTCGTGTTCATAATATTTTTCACGTATCGATGTTACGTAAATATGTGGACGACCCGAACCACGTCATTGAGTTAGAACCGGACGAGATAACCAAAGACTTAACGTACAAGGAGGTACCTGTCAAGATCTTGGATAGGAAAGAACATGTCCTATGTACCGAGGTTATACCACAAGTTAAAGTTTTGTGGAGAAACCATGCTATTGAGGAAATGACACGGAAGTTGGAAGCGAAAATGAAAGCGAGGTATTCTCATCTTTTGAAACACACGAGTCGTCGTCAATTTCGAGGACGAAATTTCATATGGAGGGAGGTTGTAAGACCCCAAATTATTAATAAATAAAATTTATTTTCCTCTATTTATTATTTTGAAATAGTAAGGGTTGATTTGATTAATGTGGATAGTTATGGGTAAAATCATGCAAATATTTCAATAAGCAAGTGGTTATAAAATATTCATTATTGTCGGGGAATATTCGTTTGGTCGTGGAATATTCAATGCTTTGTCGGGAATATTAAATGCACGACGGCGCAGATTTTTGTGGGCCCCATAACGGAAAAGCGATTGGATGAAGAAAATGACAAATATAAGTTGTTTATAAATAACTAGTAGTAGTTATTCTGAATTTATCTTGTTGGAATACCGGTGGTTAAAACACACTAATACGCGTTGTTGAGCAGATAGCACAGATTGCACCAATTATTGATTCTTACGTGAAGGCACTACTTAATAATTGTTACGAATAATTACTATTCAAGATTTTATTTTATGGATTCAATAATTGCTACGTTGATATTTTATATTATTGTTGTTTCAATAAATTGTCATTACACAATTTTTCATTATCTGAGACAATAATTCATATTATCTGAATAATATTATTGAATAACATTATTGACAATGTCTAGAAAGTTACATCAAGGAGAGGTTTGGTCACCTAATTGCGCGCCAATGAAGGAGAGATCCTTATTGAAAGCCCTCTTCCCGAGAACGGCTGATTTTATCAATCATCGTGATTCTGTAATATTATTTGTGAATAATTAATTATTGATTTATATGATGAGGAAAATATTGATTTTATGTGGATATAGATGGAGAAAATTTTAATGTGACAATTGTTGAAAATTAATATTTTATCTTTTTTCGATAAAATAATTTATTTAAATATATTATTTTAATAATATATTAATTGATGATATTTTTATAATGAATGTGGGATATATGAGTATATGAGGAGGAAGAGTATTTTTGTGGCATTAAATGTTTAACACATATTTTGTGTGTTGGTGGACACAATTATCGAATCAAAATTGATTATAACTTTGTAAAATTGTCCGCTTGTGGATTTCTACCAATTCTCGCTTGGAATTTGGAAAAACTTTTCTTACGTAAAGTTGTAGAGAATTGAATTTCCTATAAAAAGTCGTGAGATTCAATTTTCCGATAAAAGGGCTATTTATTATGAATTATTGAAGTTCAAGTTCAAAATAATTGATTTTTGGAAGTTTAAAATAATTTAAATAATAAAAAACGTTTTTTGTGTTTGGTGGGCATCTTTAACACATGCTAAGTTGCTTTGAATTCAGATGATTCTAAGTGGGCGTAGACAAATTAATATATATATTATTATTATATTAAATTTTCTACTTTGGTGTTCTAAGCATTTTCTATAAAATAGGTGCTTAGGTTAGAATTGAAAATCACACCGTAAATCAAGTTTTCTCTCTCTATATTATCGAGCATATTCTTGTGAGTATTTTGAGTATACTTTGAGTATTGCTATACTGGTGCAAGTTCAAGTCATAGCCTATATCCTGTTTCAACTAGAAGTCTTGCCTTTTCGAGGTAAGGGATGTTATTTTATTCAAAATGATATTATTTCTTCAATATCATTATGCCAAATATTGGTTGGAAATTTTATCAAATTTGGAATTTTTTTCATGCCTGGGTTACTATTCATGAGTTACTATTCACGAGTTACTATTTATGAGTTACTATTCACGAGTTACTATTCACGAGTACTATTCACGAAGCGTGAAGATGATTTTTGTGAAATTTCTATCTTTTGGTGTCTGAGTTACTATTCACGATACTCAAGACTATTCACGATATACGACACTTATTCACGAATACGACACTATTCACGGAAAAATGAAATTTCTTCTTTTGTCCAAAATATCTACTATGGATACTAGCTTTGATTGTATCCATGTTTTGATCATTCTTGAATTTTACTCCACTGATTATTACTTATGTAGTTTTTTGAACTTGGATTGTTTAAAATACAAATCCTTAATATTTGTTCTTTTGTTTCACCGGATTCGCTTCTTTAAAATATTTTTCATCATCCTCGATCCTAAATGATGATATTATCAATATCTTTGGCCTGTAGAAGCAAAAATGAATGATTTCTTGATGAATATCTTTGGCCCGTAGAGTAAAAGATGAACAGTGTTGAGATGAACATGACCGATCGATTAATATCTTTGGCCCGTAGTGCAAAGATGAACAGGTGTTTAGATGAACATGACCAACTGATGAATATCTTTGGCCTGTAGTGCAAAGATGAATATTTGATTCCAGATATATATTGATTGATGTTACAGGGATAAAATATCGACGATGAACTTTAAATTCATATATAAGAAGATAGTAGTTTGCATTCTCTACTTAACTCTTCTAATGAATTATTATTTCCGCTGCGAAGATTGATTTAAAACTGGTTGTCTATTGTATTCTATTAGATTTTTCCCTGTTGGAGACTAACGATAATTTGTTGTATATTATCTTAGTCATAATATTCTTTACTAGGCTAGTTGAGCTCACCCTTTTCCTTTTTGTTCCATTTTTCTTCTCAGGAGGCGAGAATGTAGCGAAACTACAGTCGGGGTATGGAATGATGGTTATAGAGAGAGTTGTTTAGTAGTCCTCACCATTTTTGTAAAATAATGTATAAATAATTGTGATGAGGATTTATTTGGGTATGTATATTGTCTAGAAGATAATAATTGTATTTAAACTCACAGATATATGTTGTCGTATTTTGCACGACACAAATGTATTAATAAAGTTGTAGTTATTTCGTATCATGTATTTGGTGACTCGTAATGGGTTGGATGGAATGGACCTATTTTGGGGGCGCCACACACTTGGTATCGTAGCTTAGGATATGATCTCCAAGTGAGATCGGGAATAGAACTAGGAGGGAGAGAGACGAGTAAATCCTTCGCTAAAGGTGTCCTACCTAAGCTTATTTGTTAGTTGGTTAAGATATAGGGATATTATGTGATATATTGATTTCCTTAATTAACCCTTGTTTTATGACGATGATTTGAGAATGTCGAATCGAGAATATTAATAAAGTGGAGTAAATGAGACCGTGGAGATGCCTCAGACTTACCAACGAGGAGAACGTGCAACAGTCAGCAATGTAATGTCCTCCCGTGAACAACACCAATCGAAAGCGATGATGAACGAGGGATGTTTAGAAGCTTTTTCAGCTCATGCAAAATCGCATTTAGGAGACTCGTGTTCAAAATACAGAGGAAATGATAGCAATTCACCGTGGTCACAACCAAGCAGCTTCAAAGAGTCGGGACCACCGTAATTCTGGGAAAGCCGATCCGATTAAGGCGAGACGTGGGTCAAACAAATTACCAAGATATTCGATGTCTTGGGATGCACGGAGAACAGAAAGTTCCATTCGCTACTTTTATGTTCCGTAACGAGGCGTATTATCGGTGGGAATCAGAAAGCGCACCCATCCAAATTGCACTCAAAGATGTCATGGGAGACGTTTCAGAAAATAGTTCAATGACAAGTACTTCCCCAAAGTATTCATTATACGAAGGAAGTGGAGTTTATTAGACCGGAGCAGTAATAACAATGACGGTGTCCCAAAGACGAGGCGAAGTTCATGAGTTATCCAGTGTTCAGACCTCATTTGGTGGAGAATGAGGAACGATGACGCGGATGTTTCGAGAGGTTTGAAACCCAAGATACGCCAAGATCTCATTTCTCATAAATTTTCTCTCTATTCAGATGTTGTCAACAGGCTCAAATATTAGAGCGAGATAACGAAGTACGCTCAACCGAGGGACCATAACCAGTGATCATACCGAAGATAAGCAAATATCGTAATAACGATAACCAAATGGAGAAAGAAGAATACGGACAAAGGCAGAACCACTCCGTGGTAATCGTGGCCATGAAAATAAAGAAGTGAGCCGGAGGAGATTTTAAAAGAGGAGATTCAACAACCACCATGCTGAAGACGCTGCCAAAGACCAGAAGAAACGGGTTCCAAGGAGGAGAAAAGACCACCGGTCAGATGTTACAAATGCGGAAAGAGGGATATATCACCAAAAACCGCCCACAACAGCTTAAGGTATGCTATAATTGTGGAAAAGAAGGACATATCGCCGAGATTGTACTAGATCAAAACCCAACCCAATGAAATGGTGACTCAAAAGGATGTCCCGTAAAAGTCAAAGTCAACGGTGCCTCTCGAAGAGCGCTTTTGTCGTGACTTCATTAAAAATGCGAGAACCCGAACGGTTAAGCACGGGTTAGTTAATTATAAATTCTTGCTAAGTTTATACCTTACTAGATACCGGTTCTCTACCCATTCTTTATCTCTTTGCTTATACCAACGCTTGAACTCGACTACGAGAAATTAGACTTTGACCTATTTATGGAGACTCCGCTAGAGAAACTTTCATTACATCCGTTGTTTAGAAATCTTGCTTGATTCAGTCAGCACTATCACATTACCCTGTTAACCTTATTTCTATAGAGATATTTGCTTTTGATGTGATTTTAAGTTAACTACTCATCATGCCAAAATTGATTACTTTCGTAAGGTCATTAGTTTTCATATTCCTAAGCAACCTGTTATTCAATTCAAGCAATCAAACCATCAGTAGTCAAACATTTTCATATCAAGCCATGAAGTCATTCGCTTATTACGATGTCAAGTTTTCTTAGTCCATGTTATGGATTTGAATAAAGACACGCCGATTTGAATAATATTCCCGTTGTTATTGATTTTTCCCGACGATTTCCTCAAGAATTTCTCGGTTTACTCCCAAAGATCGATATTAAATTTTGTATCGACTTTGAACCCTAGACAAAACTCATTTCTAAAATCTCATATCGAATGGCTCCTATTGAACTTCGTGAGTTAAAATTCAACTATAGAATTTGCACCGAGCCTTTATCCGGTGACTTCCTTTGTGGAATGCACCGCCGCATTCTCCGTAGGGGACACCATATTCGCGCGATAAGAAAACCGATAGGTGTCATTGTAACGCATATCCAAGGTTGATATGAGTCACAATGAGAACAACCTAAGCTCAGAATCGAAATACGTAGCTTTCTAGGCTTAGTTGGTTATTATCGAGATTCATCAAGGATATTCTCAAATCGCTATTCCATTAACGCAAATTGACTCGTAGAGATACAAAATTCGAAATGGAGCAAGGAATGTGGAAGAGCTTCAAGAACTCAAGAGAGACTCATTTCAAAGACATGTTCTCACCCATGCCACCCTCGAAAAGTTTAACGTGGTAGCCGACGTGTTGAGTAGAAGATCGATCAGATACAAGACGAAAGTACGATATTGTCAAAGACTCATTTCAGATAATTTACAAATAATAGAGATGGAGATGAAAACTCTAGTACCCACGTGATGATATACGAGTATAATCGACTTTTAATCGATAAAGTTAAAGTCGCTCAAGCTACTACACACCGAGTCGATGAATTTGAAGAAGGAGGTGCAAGAAGTCATATTTCAAAAGCGAGAATCGGAGAGGTGAGGAAAGCTCAAACCTTCGATTTATTAATCCATTTGAAATTCTCGATCGAATAGAACTGTGGCCTATAGACTCGCTTTTACGCCAAGTACGACGCGTGTTCATAACGCTTTTCACGATCGATGTTACGAAATATGTGGACGAATTCAACCACGCTATCGAAGTTAGAACCGACGAGATAACAAGACTTAACGTATTTGAGGAGGTACCGCAAGATCTTGATAGAAAGAACATGTCCTATGTACCGAGGTTATACCACAAGTTAAAGTTTTGTGGAGAAACCATGCTATCGAGGAAATGACCGGAGTTGGAAACTAAAATGAAAGCGAGGTATTCTCATCTTTTCAAACACTGTGTACGTACGCCAATTTCGAGGACGAAAATTTCATAAGAGGGAGGTCAGAAGACCCCAAAATTATTAATAAATGAAATTTATTTTCCTCTATTTATTATTTTGAAATAGTAAGGGTTGATTTGATTAATGTGGATAGTTATGGGTAAAATACGCAAATATTTCAAATAAGCAAGTGGTTATAAAATATTCATTATCGTTTGGAATATTCGTTTGGTCGTGGAATATTCAGATCGCTTTGGAATATTCGTATTTACGGACGCAGCCTTTTTGGGGGCCCATAACTAAAAGCGATTGATGAAGAAAAACGACAAATATAAGTTGTTTATAAATAACTACAGAAGTTGTTACCAAGTATCATCGCTGAATACCCTATGGGTTAAAACACACTAATACGCTGTTGTCAACAAGAAGACACTCAGATTGCACCAATTATTGATTCTTACGTAAGAAGGCACTACTCAATAATTGTTACAAAGAATTACTATCAAAGATTTTATTTTATCGATTCAATAATTGCTATTGATATTTTATATTATCGTTGTTTCAATAAATTGTCATTACACAAGATTTTCCATTATCTGAGCAATAATTCATATTATCCTAATAATATTATTGATAACATTATTGGCAATGTCTAGAAAGTTCTGCTCTAAGGAGAGGTTTGTCACCTAATCATGCTACCCAGAAGAGAGATCCTTATCGAAAGCCCCCTCTTCCCTCGAACTACCGTCACAAATATCGTGATTCCGTAATATTATTTGTGAATAATTAATTATTGATTTATATGATGAGGAAAATATTGATTTTATGTGGATATAGATGGAGAAAATTTTTAATGTGACAATTGTTGAAAATTAATATTTTATCTTTTTCTCGATAAAATAATTCATTTAAATATATTATTTTAATAATATATTAACTGGTGATATTTTTTATAATGAATGTGGGATATATGAGTATATGAGGAGGAAGAGTATTTTTGTGGCATTAAATGTTTAACACATATTTTGTGTGTCAGTGACACAATTATCGAATCAAATTTGATTATAAATGTAAAATCGCCTGCTTATGGATTTCTTTGGCCAATTTCTGCTTGGAATTTGGAAAAACTTTCTTCTCGCAAAGTTGTAGAGAATTGAATTTCCTATAAAAAATCGCGAGATTCAATTTTTCTGATAAAAGGGCTATTTATTATGAATTATTGAAGTTCAAGTTCAAATAATTGATTTTTGGAAGTTTAAAATAATTTAAATAAGAAAAACGTTTTTTTGTTTTTTGGGCATCTTTAACACATGCTAAGTTGCTGAAATTCAGATGATTCTAAGTGAGAGAAATTTATTAATATATATATATTATTATTATATTAAATTTTCTACTTTGTGTGTTCTAAGCATTTTCCTATAAATAGGTGCTTAGTTTAGAATTGAAAATCACACCGTAAACTCAAGTTTTCTCTCTATATTATCGAGTTTATTCTTGTGAGTATTTTGAGTATACTTTGAGTATTGCTATACTATGCAAGTTCAAGTCATAGCCTATATCCTGTTTTCAACTAAGTACTGCCTTTTCGAGGTAAGGGATGTTATTTTATTCGAAAATGATATTATTTCTTCAATATCATTATGCCGAAATATTGGTTGGAAATTTTTATCAAATTTGGAATTTTTTCATGGGTTACTATTCATGAGTTACTATTCACGAAGTTACTATTCACGAGTTACTATTCACGAGTTACTATTCACGATTACTATTCACGAGTACTATTCACGTAAGCGTGAAGATGTTTTTTTGTGAAATTTCTATCTTTTGGTGTCTGAGTTACTATTCACGATACTGCACTATTCACGATACTTACACTTTATTCACGTATATCATTTATATTCACCTAAAAAATGAAATTTCTTCTTTTTGTCCAAAATATCTATTATGGATACTAGCTTTGATTGTATCCATGTTTTGATCATTCTTGAATTTTACTCCACTGATTACTTATGAAGTATTTTTGAACTTGATTGTTTAAAATACACAAATCCTTAATATTTGTTCTTTTGTTTCACCGATTCGCTTTCTTTTAAAATATTTTTCATCATCCTCACCCTAAAATGATGATATTATCAATATCTTTGGCCCTCGTAGTAAAAAATGAATGATTTCTTGATGAATATCTTTGGCCCAGTAGGCAAAAGATGAACAAAGTGTTGAGATGAACACGACCGATCGATTAATATCTTTGGCCAGTAGTGCAAAGATGAACAGTGTTTAGATGAATACGACCAATCGATGAATATCTTTGCTCAGAGTAGTAAAAAGATGAATATTTGATTCCGTATATATATATTGATTGATGTTACAGGATAAAATATCGACGATGAACTTTTAAATTCATATATAGAAGATAGTAGTTTGCATTCTCTACTTAACTCTTCTAATGAATTATTATTTCACCACAGCAAGATTGATTTAAAACCGGTTGTCTATTGTATTCTATTAGATTTTTCCTCGTTGAAGACTAACGATAATTTGTTGTATATTATCTTAGTCATAATATTCTTTACCGGGCTAGTTGAGCTCACCCTTTTCCTTTTTGTTCCATTTTTCTTCTCGTGAGGCGAGAATGTAATGAGTACTAGCTGGGTAATGGAATGATGGTTATAGAGAGAGTTGTTTAGTAGTCCTCACCATTTTGTAAAATAATGTATAAATAATTATGATGAGGATTTATTTGGGTATGTATATTGTCTAGAAGACAATAATTGTATTTAAACTCACAAGATATATGTTGTCGTATTTTGCACGACAAATGTATTATACATTTTTAAAAATAATTACAACAATAGTGTACTCATAAAATTTTTACACAATTTATACAATTTCATATTTATTTACAATATTAGTGCAATTAGGATTCCTTAATTTAAGTTATTAGTATACAATTAGGATTGCTTAATTTAGGGATTAGTTATACCCATGGCTTCTTCTCTCTCTCCTCATCTAGAATAATTGCACCATTCTTCTTCATTCAACGTATTCTTTCAAGAAAAAGAAACCCATTACCAAATTTTGACAATTTAATCACAACAAAATTGAATAAATTTTTAACATTTACGATGAATCATCCTACTCCTCCCCACCACCACCATAGTACGGATCATGCCGAAACAAATCGTACGGCGACCACAAGTTATCCAACGGACACGGCTTCTTCGAGTCCAATCTCAGCCATGGCTTCCCTTTCCCACTCCAATGCAGCAAACTAACCGCCCCCGGATGAAGATCTCTGCATAACCCTTCAAGATTATCCCCACCAAGCCCATGTTGATCCCATCTGTGCTCAACTCCTTCCACATTCCCAGCAAAAACAAGCAAAAATGGTGGCAAAGAACCCAATTCATATATTATGTATCTCTTTTGTATTCTGCATTAGTTGGTGGTAGGCACACAACAAACGACTTAGTGAGAGGCTTGCGCAGAAAACGATTTTGTGGCAGAAAAATTATAAGTGCCTAATTGTTAGGTTTTCCGTGTCATAGCTGTAAGGACCGAAAATTTTATACGATTATATATGTATATTTTTATGAATAATATTTTTTTAAGCATATAAGTGAATATGTGAATTAAGTGAGTTAGTTAATTTAATTATTTTAAGTTAACTAAGATGAATACTTGATCCATTTGATTAAGAAAGAGTAAGATAAGTTATGTTGAGAATTAACATGACTTGAATGTTAACCTTGAATGGTAAATTAAAAAGATTTATAATCTTTTAGTGATTAAATTGATATGACTAATATAAAGTAATTATATGATTATGTAATAACTTATTAAGTCAATTAGGGCTAATTAAGTTAATGAATTAATGGAACAAAAAGGAAAGCCAAGAAATAAGAATATTAAATTATTTATCAATATATTAAACATTTTGTGGCATATGGAATAAATATGTGAGTAAATAAATATAATATTTATTTATCAACGATGATAAATATGTTATGACATATGTAGAAATGTATGTGACTAAATAAATATATATATTATAGATGTATATATATATTTATTTATTATATATAGTGAATTAAAAATAAAGCTTTATAACCTAATATTATGTCTTAGGAATGTGGATTAAATAACCCAAGGGTTATAGTATTGAAGAATTTTAGAATTTAAAATATATAATAACCAAAGAAATTTATTTTATTATCTTAATTTATTATTTATTTTAAACCTAATTAAAGAAAGTCTAATTGGGTTATATAATTAAATGTACATGAGTAATTATTTAAATTCCAAATGAGTGTAATAAAAACCCTAACTAAATAATTAAGGTAAGATAAAATTTTGATATTGGACCCTTAGTATTTTACACGGCCCAAACTAATTAATTTAGAGAGCCTAATCAAATAAAGAGAATGACCCAAGCTTAACCCAACAAATTGGGGAAATTCTAGAACCCAAATTAAGTAATAAAAAAAAGTGTCATTTACAATAATATACAACAAATAGAAAGTAATTACACTATTAGTGCATCACCAAAATAATTATAAAAATAATAACCTTTCCATATTTATTTACAATATTAGTGTCCTTAATTTAGGGAAAACACTCATCCGCTCATTCTCTTCATCTCCCTTACCGCCTCCTCTCTCCTCCCCTTCGTCCTCCTCCTTCGCCGCCGCTTCAACACCTTGAAGATGTAGATCTTATAAGTCTTCTTCACTCTCTTCTTCTTCTTTTTCTTCTTCTTCTTCTTTTTCTTTTTCTTCTTATTCACTCGTCATCTCCGACATCCTCACCTCATTCGCCGCTATGGACCGCTGCTTCGTCCTCGGTGATGTCACCTACGGCGCTTGCTGCGTCGATGATCTCTCCGCTCTCGTCCTGGACGCCGATCTCCTCATCCATTACGGCCACAGCTGCCATTATGACGAATGTTGATTTAGTCTAGAAATTAAAAGGAGAAGAAGATAAATTTTAGTGCAGTAGGTAGCCAAACATTTATACAAAGGTAACAATTTTAGTTTTTGTGGGTAACCAAGAGAAATTTCAGTGCAGTTGGTAGTCAATAACCATTTTAGTTTTTGTTGGTTACATTTGTATTAAGGTTTGACTACCAACTGCACTATGAAAAAAAAAGTCTATAATAGATTTTTTATAATTAATTGGTAACCCAATAAAACTGAATTGATTACCTTTGTATTAAGGTTTGGCTACCAACTGCATTATGAAAAAAAAATTCTATAATAGATTTTTTTAATTAATTGGTTACATTTGTATAAAGGGTTGGCTACCAACTGCACTATTAAATAAAAAAAATTCTATAATAGTTTTTTTAAAAATAAATTAGTAACCTAATAACACTGAATTGGTTACCTTAGTATGCATGTTTGGCTACCAACTGTACTATAAAAAAAATTACAGATGTGGATTGGGGGTGAGGGGATCCGGCAGTACTTTACAAACAAACCTCCCATCATATCTTAGTGCTAATTTTATAGTCAGATGTGTCCATTCTGTAACCGTCCAAGTTTCAACCATATAATCTCTCTCTAAACCCATAACTGGAGCACCACTCTACCTATCCACTATCTTTCTTTTGAGATTCAAGCAAATTTTGTATATACTGCAAATTAAAACAAAAGAGATATGAGAAGGTCCATGAATCTCATTCAAACTTGTTCAAACACCTGCGAGCTCGTCGGCGACGAAAGCGAGTTCGACAGAGAGGGATAGAAGGGAGGAGAGATAAAGTGTAACCTATTAAAACACTCAACTAAATTAAAGGGATAAGAATACACTAATTTTGTAAATAAAATTTTAAATGCATTAATTGTGTAAATATTTTATGAGTGCACTATTGTAGTAATAATTTTTAAAAATGTAATAGAAAATGTAATTGTTCCTAAAAAAAATGCAAAAAATGGGCTAAAAGGATGAAGTAGTGGGCGGATTGTGTAAATTTTTTTAGCATGTGGTTAATTCATTTTTGCAAGATTTCTCGCACAAACTACAAGCTTATGTGTTAGCATATTATTTAGTCACCTTATATTAACTAGATGCAAGCAACCTCAAGATTAGAGAGAGAAAAGGAGAGATTACTTTGGGAGATTTGTGTATACTTATATAAGCTATATGTATATATTTTTTACTACTATATTAAATAACCCCATCTCATTTGCAAATAAAAGTTTTACTTCATTTTTCTAAGTTCCTAAAAGAGAGAAAATATTATAGAGAGAAATAAAAGAAGAGGGCAGCCGTGCCTTAAGGAAGAGATAGTGAGTTTTTGTTAATCATCAAATTCCATAGCAAGCCTTAGAAGAAGAAGAAGAAAGATGTATAAATTAAAAATCCTAAACTAGTTTATGTAATTTATTTTAGGTGTTTTAAATCAAAACTTGGATTTATGATTCCAAACTCAAAAATCTTAGATCTACATGTTAATAAGTGTTTTATGTTTAGATCTAATCATTTTGGGTATCAAAAGTTTGATCAAAAGAAAAGAAAAGAAAAGAAAACTATGTTTTAGGTTTGAGAATGTTACTTTAAAAATCCACCATTTAAAATCTACATCTCCTATTTGTGATCCGTCATAGAGGGGTGATAGATGTGTAAGTTAACTTTTAAACCCAAGTGGTAGCACTCAAATATGTTGATTTTACAAGCCTTGGGACCTGTTTTTTGTGAAAACAGTCTAGATTTTTCAAAAAGGGGAAATAGACTGTTTTGGATCAGTTCATCCTAGGGGTAGTTTCGTTATTTTTCTTAACTTTAAAATTTTTGTAAAACTTTGGTAGGATACTATGATAAGTTATCTAGATCCAGTCCAAAGATGGAAATTTTTGGATGTGTAGAATGAGAGTTATGGATTTTACAAGAAAGAACTATTTTAAAAGTAAACTAAAATAACTTTTTTCGTATAACTCCAAAAATTGTGAAATTTTTACTAGAAGTACATATACATAACAGAAACATTTCCTGAAAATTTCGTAATTTTTGGACTTAAAAACTGTTCATGATAATTGTTGTAAGATCTGGCTATTTTGGTCATTTTAAAAATAGTAAATGAAATCCAAAAATTCCAGACAAATTCTATGTTCATCATGATACCATGTACTGATATTTTCCAGAAAATAAGAATTTTCAGAACTGTTTTAGTAATTTTCATGGATGTGTTTGAGTTATGAATAAATAAGAATAATAAGTTATGTGATGTCATAAATGGCAAAAATGTAATTTTATGACTTAGAGACCCTAAATATGATGTGTACAGATTTTTGGAGGGTAGTTTGGTCATTTTTGATAAAATTTTATATTTATAGCATTTTAGGTTTATTAAATGAATAAATTAGTAAAGGGTAAACAATTTGAATTAATTGTTTATTTTTACTAATAACTAATATTTAGATTAAAATTGTTAATTAATAATATTTAGATTAAATTTGTTAATAATTAACAATTTAGATTAAAATTGTTACTAATTAATAATATTTAGATTAAAATTGTTAATTAATAATATTTAGATTAAAATTGGATTAAAATATTATTAAATAATTAATAATATTATATTAATGTTAAATTAAAATATTATTAAAAATTAATAATATTAGATAATGATTTAAAATATTATTAAATGATTAATAATATTAGATTAAAGTTAAATTAAAATATTATTAAATGATTAATAATATTATTAATTGATTAAAATATTATTAAATGGTTAATAATATTTATGAATTGTTAAGATATTAAAGATTGATTAAAATATTATTAATTGATTAATAATATTAGTAATTGGTTAAGATGTGATTAATATACTAATATTATTAAGTAATTAATAATATTATCAAGTATCTAAAATATTATTAAATGATTTATAATATTAATAAGGACTAAAATATTATTAAATGGTTAATAATATTAGAAAGTAAATAAAATATTATTAAATGATTAATAATACCTAATTAATTAGATTAAGTAATACATTTATATGTACTAATACAATAAATTACAAATTTACAAACTAATTTTGTTTTTTTCCCTCTTCTTCCCCATCTTCATCATCTTACCCATTACCATGGAAATAACCAAAAAAATCCAAAATCCAAAATACCAAAAATCATTTATCCTCTTCCTTTGTAACTATTCATGAAGCTCAAAAATCTCAAACTAAAAACCCTAATTCATTTATCCTTCTTTGTAACCATTCATGAAGATCAAATGAAAATGAAAGAGATAAAGATGGAAATTTTCACTCTGTTTTAGTTTGATGAATCAAATGAGATGGAATTAGAGGACCCTTTGGTTTGTTGCTGTAAGACCCCGAATTTTATGAAATAAAAGTATTCAATTTTTTTTAATTACTATCCATGAGTTACTATTCATGAGTTACTATTCACGAGTTACTATTCATGAGTACTATTCATGAAGCATGATAATTTTTCATAAGAAGGCATTACTCAATAATTGTTACAGTAATTACTGTTCAATATTTTATTTTATTGATTCAATAATTGCTACGTTGATATTTTATATTATTGTTGTTTCAATAATTGTCACGGCACAGTATTTTCCATTATTAGATCAATAATTCATATTATTTGGATAATATTATTAGATAACATTATTGACAATGTCTAGAAAGTTCTATCAAGGAGAGGTTTGGTCATCTAATTGCGCGCCAGTAAGGAGAAATCCTTATTGGAAAGCCCCTCTTCTGAGAACCGCTTTTTTTGTTAGTATTGTGATTCTGTAATATTATTTGTGAATAATTAATTATTGATAAGAAAAATATTCATTTTATGTGGTTATAGATAGAGAAATTTTTTTAATGTAACAATTGTTGAAAATTGATATTTTATCTTTTCTGATAAAATATATTATTATATTACTGTAATATAATAATGGTGATATTTTTACAATGAATGTGTGATATATAAATAAATGAGGAGGAAGAGTAGTTTTGTTGCATTAAATGCTAAACACATATTTTGTGTGTTACAAAAAATATTTAACACATGTTAAACATGATGGTGTACACAAATTTTGACTGAAATCTGATTATAGCCTGTAAAATCGTCCGTTTGTTGATTTCGGTCAATTTCTGTTTGAAATTTGGAAAAACTTTCTTCTGCAAAGTTGTAGAGAATGGAATTTCCTATGGAAAGGACATGTGATTTGAATTTTTCTAATAAAAGGGCTATTTATTATGAATTATTGAAGTTCCGAAGTTCCAGAATAATTGATTTTTAGAAGTTTTAATTGTTTTATTTAAGAAAAACGTTTTTTTCATTTGAGGGGCATGTGTTAAATGGTTGAAATCAGCTGGTGGTGTGCTTAGGAATTTTGTTTATAAATAATATTATTATATTCAATTTTACGCTTTGGTGTTCTAAGCAATTTCATAAATAGGTCTTGGGTTAGAATTGAAAATCACACCAGAAACTGAAGTTTTCTCTCTACTTCTCTTTCTATATTATCGAGTGTATTCTTTTGAGTATTTTGATATCTTGAGTGTTGCTATACGATGCAAGTTCGTTCAGCGTTATTCCAGTCAGAAGTACTGCTCTTTTTAGGTAAGGGATAAGAAGGGATATTGTCGTTAGTATGTAAGGGTTATTATGTTTTTCAATTTTAAAATTTTTCTGAACCTTCAAAAATTCTGGAAAAATTTGAAATGATATTTTGATGAGTTTTGTAGATTGTCTCCAAAAATGGCGATTTTTGGATGTATAGATTAAGAGTTATGGATTTTATGAGAAAAGACTATTTTAAAAGTAACCGCTTATAACTCCTTGTAATTAACTCCAAAATTGATGAAATTTTTATTGGGAGTACATCTATATAATATCAGTATACTCTGCAAATTTCGGAAATTTTTGGATAAAATTAAAATTTATGATAAATGTTTAAATATTCGACGGTTTTGGCCATATGAAAAATAGTAAATGAATTTTAAAAATTTTGAGAAAAATATATGTTCAATGTGGGACTATATTATGATAAATCCCAGAAAAGAAATATTTTTGGAACTGATTTGGTATTTTTCATGAAAATGGTCTAGTTATGAGTAAATGAATTAAATATGTTATGTGAAGTAAGAAATTTGGAAAATAGTATTTTATGGCTTAAGAATCCTATATAAGGTATATGCAGATTTTTGATGAGGGTTTTGGTTATTGGTGATGAAATCTTATGAGTTTGGCATTTTAGAATGATTAAATGCATTAATTAGTAAAGTATAAACAATTAAAATAAATTATTTATAAGTTTAAGAAATTATTAAGATATTGTGGTAATATTAATAATATTAGATTATGAGATTATTAAGTGATTTATAACATTTGGATTAAGGTGTTATGAAATCATTGATTTATGAATCTTATTCTTGAAATTAAATGTAGTTGTTGATCCTATTGTTTTTATTATCATATATAACATTTTTATAACCCTGGTGATGGAATTTCTCTTTGACTTGAGTGTAAAGATGGGTAGATTATTGGTATGATCATGACTATGGGTTCTCTTTGGCCAGTAGTGCAAAGTTGAATCGTTGACTGGTATGATCATGACCATTGAATTTACAATTGAATATTTTTAGCTTAAGTGTAAAGGTGAATGGATCAACATGGTTATAATTATGGTTTATATAAATTCTGAAATGATTATGTATTTCTTTGAGATATTAATATCTTTGGCCTGTAGTGCAAAGATGAACTATTGATGAATATCTTTGGCCCGTAGTGCAAAGATGACTTGTTGTTGAATATCTTTGGCATGTAGTGTAAAGATGAACTGTTGATGAATATCTTTGGCCGTGGTGCAAAGATGAATTTATTAGTATGATTATGAACAGGAACGTGATTTGGTATAACCATGATCTTTGATATTTCGGTAAAGACAATGTGATGAAAATTATCTTCGTCTTGGATGCGAAGAGAATTTAGAATCACAATTATGATTATGAGTTATTCATATGATTGTGGAAAGGAACTGTTGATTGATGTTACGAGGATAAAACATTGTTGGTGGACTTTTAATGTGGAGAAGATAATAGACTTTTATGGTCTATTTGACTCTTCAAATGGATTGCTTCGTTTACTTAACTATATGTTTGAAAATTTTATCATCTACCATATGTTCTAAATCTCTGATTTATTACTGATGAAGTCTATTGATAATGTAATTATCTTTAGTCATGATATTCTTTACTGGGCTAGTTGTGCTCACCCTTTTTGCTTCACAATTCCTTTAAGGTAATAAGAGTGTAGCTGGGTCGAGCGGGGATAACATGGGAATAATGTGATGGTTCGGGTCTGTCAAAGTTTCTCAACACATTATAAAACGGCATGACATACAATATATAATTGTATTGAGCTAGGACAAGATGTGTGTGTCGTATATTATACGTCACTTAATAATTGATTTTGGTGAACAACAATAGGGTGAGGTGAACCTAACTTTGGAAGGGCGTTTTATCACTATCATACAAGATGTCTAATGACATACAACCTCGCGTTATCATAAGACAGAGTTGTGCAAATCCACTCACTGAGTATATCTACGAGCACTACCTATATGATCTTGGAGTTTATTTGAAACATAATGTTCAATTACAGACAGTGGAGATAGTTATATGTCAAGAGAAGACTCACCATTGGAAGGACCATGATAGTAACCTTCTCATTTTTCTTTGGAGTTTATTGGGTCAACCAAGGATAATTCTGTGGGCATATGATATCTATCATAACTTAGATTCATGGCCTCCTATGTACGAAGGTTTCCTTGAGCACTTCCCAAAGATTTTAATTTCTAAAACAGTTCTAGATTGTACCTTTATGTAAGGTATCAATGTGAGGTGTTATCCATAGTTGGGACATGAGTCATAGTTGGTATTAAAACTCACAGTATATATGTTGTTGTATTTTGCACGACAATTGTAGTAATAAAGTTGTAGTTATTTTCTGTACCATGTATTTGGCGACTCAGAATAGGTTGGATGGATTGGACCTATTTTGGGGGCGTCACAGTTGCTCTAATTTGTTGTCTGTTTTGGTTTGTTGAATCAAATGGAATTAAATCGATCAAATTCCCAAATTTTTTGAATTTTTTACCCTTTATTTTGTTAATCTAGTATTTCACATGTATTTCTAGAAATTAATTAAATCAACTACGGTATTTATACAATCAACAATATTTAAATATTTAATTATGACGTGGTCATTTTTCGACAAAAAAATGATCGGATATCTGAATAGGGTCCATCGTGGTTACTTAACGATACTTTAGGTAGCGGGATAGGAGTGTTTAAATATCGAGGTACGCATGGTAAAAGGTGTATACTTCGGGGTGAAATTTGCAATTAAGTACCCTAACTTCAATAACCATAATTGAGCTATGTAAATTAATAATGTAGATTTTGTGCTAAACGATAACTAAGTGAGCCAATACTGAATATATGTAGGCTATTTAGTGGCAAAACACTTTCTTAAAAATTTTAGTTGACACGAAAAGGCAAGTACATCAACCTTTTTTACTTAATTAAGTTCATATTGCAAGTACTTAACTCGAAGGCTTATCTTTTCAAGTTATTAAAATTATTGAACTGCAATACTTCAGATTCAATTATTCTTTTGTTATTGAAAGTATGTCAATGCCATTATTTCGGCTAGACAAATGTTGAGATATATTGATATTATTCATTCATGAAAATCTCATTTAATGTTTTCCAACCATTTTGTTGTGGTGCGGACTCTTATATAATGCTGTGAATAATTCCGAAGGACATGTAATGTGTCATTAAACTGTTATGTTGTGCACAATATAGGGTACTTATCATGATCACCTAAAGTACAAGTCTAGGATATAGTTCAGTTTTCATAACTGTTTGTATTCATGGATTGCAGTTTTAGTACTGTCAATTCTAGTACAGAGTTCACTGGTTATTTGACCTTACAGCATGATAAAGCCTGATTTTCTAAATTCAATGCTTCAAAGAGCTGTTTTGCTCAATATCTCGTTAATTCATTCCTTTATTATGTATATTTTTGTTCCATTATATTCAACTGTTTATTTTCTTACTGAGCAAGCTTTTGCACACCCTTGCGTTGAATATAATAATTTCAGTTAAAATCGAGAACGTTGGTACGTCCGGGAAAAATAAAGGAAAATACAAAGTTGCATAATAAATATTAATAAGCGCATGTGCTTATATGAACTTAAGGAGTTATTATAACAATTACCTTATTGTCTTGTTATCTGGTATGGTTTTATATAAAGGTCTATAGAACATGAGATTTAAGCTAAGTTTAATATATAATTTAAGACATGTTTTAATTAGTAATATGTTGGGATGAATGGATATGTTAGTGAAGGGATTTTAATACGCATGCTATTCATATTTACACATAATTAGGAGAATCAAAGGCATACCTCTTGAAGCGTGATTAAGCCTTTGATGCGAAAAACCTCCTATCGTTCCTTTAACCCAACAGCGTCTCCGAACTACGTTCGAGAACGGAGCACTAATTCACAGTACGTAACAATTAGGGTTTTGGTCTCGATGTTAGAAGCTCTGTATCTTTGGCCAACTCAATAATATTGCGCACATCTTGATCGACTGAGGGATGTGGGTATTTAATACGTGAGTGGTTAAACCACTCCCCAACACGTCCTCCACGTTCAGTCAATCCACGTTCACATTAATGAACTGCAATTGACCTTGTCAATTGGGAACTTAATTAATGTAACTGGGTCGGACCCTCCATGGGTGACCCATTTGGATACCCAAGATCCAACATCTCCCACTCGCCCATGGCGGGGACGATGTATCCTCATATCTGCCAAAAATAGCTCAAACCAAAACATGTAAAACCCCTAACTGTCGAACCGTGCAACCGCTGAGTTCACCTGCAATGCGGGAGCTCTATATCAAACCTGTTAGGGCCAACATAGAGACATCTACCCTTTCAAAGAAATAACACGGGAGCTCTCACGTCGAACTTAATTAGTTCACATAGAGGCTACAACCCATAAACTCAGAGTACCCCAGACATATTTGAATTTTCACTAGGTTAAGTATCTCTAACCCCTCGAGAGAGCCTTACTTAACCACCTTTGGGCTCCAAGTCCATTTAGATCTCACTTATTACTATATCGCTATCAAAACGCTATAGTTGTCGACAATAAGTGCAGAACGAGGTGAAATCAAATTATCTTCCCTTTGCCCTAATACTACTAAAAAATGAATCAACTTCTTTCCCAGAATCGGTCCTTATAGTCTCATCAATCCTGACCTTAGGAATCAAAACCAAAGTAGCAACATTAATCCATGTCTTTGCAGTATAGTCAAAGATCACAAAGAGCACTTGACGTAGAAACAAAACTTGTTCTACAAGACTTACACGGTGAGGAAGCAGGGATTCATTCTCTCACTTGTTTTACATGGTCGCTAAACACATGTAACTCGCTCACAACATGCTATTCTATAGCCTTGTTGTGCGGACCTTAGAACATTTCAAATTGCTCGCTTATCTAAGCGCCATATTTGAAACTTCGCATCCGGTTATCATGTTACGACAGACAATCTCATCTACATGAGCATATGTCCTATGGTCATGCCGTACGGATCTTAGTTCAGTCGCTTCATAAGTGCCTAACTCGAATTTTTCAGATTGCTCGTTTATCTAAGCGCCAAACCTAAAATTTCGTATCCGGCTATCAGTACAGGTTAATATAGATGGTGGGACATACTATATTTGGCTAATCCAAGTTAACCTCATCTTGGCCATGCCAAGGCGACATCATGTTCATTTTGCTCACTACTAAGCGCCAATTGATTGCTATCAAAAGCATCAATAGCTCGCTACTCAAAGTGTCAATAAATGAACTGTCTCAACCTTGCTCGCTTTTCAAAGCGCCAAGGGTGATTGCTTGTGTGAGTTAGCCAAGCAACCTATTGACATATATTTAATGTTTGTGCATATCCAATATGCATAATAAACTGTGTGAACATATAAAATTTATCATATGCGCTAAAATAATCAAACATAAGTGGGAATAAATGAAACTCGCATAAATGATAAATATCTCGAAATAACAATGAATATCTCTAATACAAGCCAAATAATGAGGGATATGTAAGGAAATAATAGAAAGTACACCAAATCCTATGAAGCCCTAATGAACTAATATGCCTGCAAAAGGCATCTTTAGGGATTGGCTTCGTCAAAGGATCAGCTACCATAAGACCAGTGGGCATGTACTCCAATATCACCTCATTATTTGTTATGATATCTCTGATGAAGTTCATCCTCAAGTCGATGTGCTTCGTCCTGCCGTGATACTTGGGGTCCTTAGTATAATCTAGGGCCGCCGTGCTATCACAGTAAACAGTCACAGGATCTGAAGCTGAGAGACGACACCAAGATCCTCGAAGAATCTCCTCAGCTACATAGCTTCCTGAACAGCTGACGTACAAGCCACAAACTCCGACTCCATCGTAGAAAGAGCAACGTAAGTCTGTTTCTTGCTACACCAAGTGATGGCACCACCATGTAACAAGAATGCATATCCTGAGGTCGACTTGCGCATCCCACTGTTACCTCCCCAATGGCATCGAGTGTAACGAATCAATCATGTGTCCGGTCCTCCATAGCATAACATGTAGTCCAAAGTACCTTTCAAATATCGTAAGATCCTCTTGATTGCCTTCCAATGAGAAATCCCAGGGTTTGACTGATACCGACCGAGATAACCTACTGCATATGCTATATCAGGCCTAGTACACACAACTGCATACATTAGCTTTCCTATAGCATTGGCATACGGATAATGGGACATCTTCTTAATTTCCTCGGGAGAAGTAGGGCATTGTTCGGGTCCAATGGCGTCGCCTTTAGCGATAGGAGTGTCTATGGGTTTGTAGTTGTTCATCTAGAATTGCTCAAGAACCTTCTTAAGGTAAGTCTCTTGAGACAAACCAAGAAGCTTTTCTTGAGCGATCTCTAAAGATCTTAACTCCGAGAACATAAGCTGCTTCCCCCATGTCCTTCATCTCAACGTTAGAGGACAACCACCCTTTGGTGGCGACAATCATCTCCTTATCGTTCCCAGCTAGAAGGATGTCATCGACATACATAGATAAGATAAGGAAATTATCTTTGGACCATTTAATATATACACAATGGTCTTCCTCGATCATCGTAAACCCATCACTAATGATGGCTCGATGGAATCTCAGATACCATTGTCTGGACGCCTGTTTCAAACCATAGATAGAACGTTTGAGCTTGCATACTTTGCGCTCTTGTCCTTCCATGACGAAACCCTTTGGTTGATCCATGTATATCTCCTCAGCTAAATCTCCATTGAGAAAAGTTGTCTTAACGTCCATTTGATATAACTCCAAATCTAAATGCGCGACAATCGCTAGGATGAGGCGAATTGAGGCAAACCTCACTACTGGTGAGAAGGTTTCCTCGTAATCAATTCCCTCTTGCTGGGTGTAGCCCTTGGCTACAAGGCGAGCTTTGTACCTTTTAATGGAACCATCCGCCTTGCGTTTGACTTTAAGAACCCATTTGTTCCCAATAGCCTTTCGCCCTGGTGGAAGGTCAACCAAGTCCCAGACTTGATTAGTCCTCATGGACTCCATCTCTTCTTCCATTGCAATCATCCACTTATCTCTCATAGCAGATGATAGAGCATCTCGATAAGATCGAGGTTCCTCATCGTCTTGTGCATCAGCTACAAAGGCATTCCCCTCAATCTCAAAAAGACGACGTGGAATGTTACCCCTTTGACTTCTACGCATTTGAGGAATATGAGACTCTTTATTTGATGGATGAGAACTGCTCGAAGGCATGTCACTCCCACTTTCTACAGGAGCCTGAGGAATAACCTCTTCAGCTTCTACTGTATGAGTTGGGGCGCCTAAATCTTCTTCCATATCATAAAGGTTCATCTCCTTGCTCACATCACCTCTATTAGGGAAATCCATCTCAAGGAAATCCGTATCTCGTGACTCTATCTCAAATACAGACCCATCAGGCTGCTCTCCTACAAACACATAGCCTTTGGAGTGTTCAGAATATTTTGCAAAAATACACTTCTTACCCCTCGGGCCTAACTTCCCATGCTGATGAGAAGTGTTGTGCACGTAAGCTGCCGATCCCCAAGGCCGCATTCCGCCCAATTCGGGCTTTCTGTCGGTCCACAATTCATATGGGGTGGACTGAACTGATTTTAAAGGCACACGATTAAGTGTGTATGTCGCAGTCAACAATGCATCACCCCAATAAGAGATAGGAAAATTTGCTTGCGCCATCATAGACCTAACCATGTCTAATAATGTTCGGTTCCTCCTCTCCGCCACACCGTTTTGTTGCGGAGTTCTAGGGATTGTCAGTTGCCTGATTATCCCTTTTTCCTCACAAAGTTCTTTAAACTGATCGGATAGATACTCGCGACCTCGATCAGTTCGAAGTGCCTTAACACTTTTATCTAACTGATTCTCGACCTCAATCAAATAACGTCTAAAGCAATTTAATGCCTCAGACTTATGCGAGATCAAGAAAGTGTACCCGAAGCGCGTATAGTCATCTATCATTGTGAGAAAGTAGGAACGTCCATGCCTTTCTTTTACATTCATAGGGCCACAGATATCTGAGTGAATAAGTTGCAATGGTGTTTCTGCTGCCCTAGTGGCTTTACCGAATGGTTTTCTAGTTGATTTCCCTGCCAAACAATGTTCACATGTGGGTAGATTGACCTTAGCGAGTGGGCCTAAAAGACCTGCTCGAGCTAACCTGTCCATTCTGTCTTGTCCAATATGGCCTAATCTAGCATGCCATTGAATTGAACCAACATGATCATTTTCAACAAGTAAGGAATAATAATCACTACTATTACTGCTAGAATCAATAGTATCCAAAATCATAAAACCATTCATCATAAAACCATGTCCAAAAATATTCGTCCCATGCGAAATTATTACGAAATTATTCTCAAAACTAATGAGAATAGCCTAAGCGGCAATCTTGATAAAAGCGAAAATAAATTACATGGGACATCCGGTAGCATAAAGTACATCATAAAGGATCAATGCTGAGCATCATCGCATTTTCAGTTTGTAAGTGCCAATGCCTAACACGTCCACACTGGAATCGTTCCCCATGAATACTTTTCTGCAAGCTGAAACTCGGCGGTATTCCACGTATCCACTCCGATCTCTAGCTATGTGGTTCGTTACTCCGGAGTCTACTATCCACATATGGAGAGAATGAGCAACGAATGCAGTGTAAGACACTAAACACATAGCTTGATTAAGACAAGTGAGTACTGCTTGACTCGGTGCACTCACCGGCGGCGAAGTGTCTGTAGTACCACAGTTGCAACATATCAACTTGGCCTTGTCCTTCTTGCAAGAACTACGTTTACTTCTATTCTTCTTAGAAGTACCAGCCTCTGCTCAGAAGGTGCATTAGCATTGGCAATATCTATTAGTCGAGCCTTTAGGCGTTCATTCTCTAGTCGTTCAGTCTTTAAACTCTCAACCTCTAGCTGCTCAGCTTCTAAGCACTCAAGGTGATGAAAAATATCTTCCAAAGATTTAATAGTTTCATCTTGAGCTATGTTAATCTTGAGATTATTCCAATTGATGGGAAATGAGCGAATCATTTGCTTTGAATTTCTTTGTTCATCCGACAAAGGGTTGCCAAAGCAGACTCTAACGCTTCAATCATATTCGACATAACCTGAAGATGTTCTCTAAATGTGTGTTCATCTTTCTTTGTATAACTATCGAATTTGGTAGTTAAGAGATGCAACCTAGCCATGTCTAGTTTCTTTTAGAAAAGGAAAGAGGGATAATCTTATTAGAGATATTCGAGTAGTTCACCACAGTATATAAATCATCTTTGCCGCATGAACCAAATTAACATAAAAATAATGAGACATAAATATAGAAGGGAAACTTCGCCAGGCTTAGGAATCACAATCCGTATAAATGTCTAATTATTTAAATTTAATTTTTTAAATAAGACAAGAGCGATATAATTTAGGGAATAATTTAATTAAATTACTACAACCTAAATCACTCCCACTAGGAACAGGGGTATACATGTAATTATAGCATGATAATTTAATTCCAAGCACCAACAATTAATATCCCAAAATATTAACAAATGGAATTAAATAATAGGCATTATTACTCGATTAATATACCAAGTATGCTATAAAAATATTAAAATGCATCCAAAAAATTCTCAACAGTAAATTAACATTATAAAACAATACTGTAATTTTTTGGAATTTATTTTGATAATTTTGCTAATTATCACAATTAATTAATCATGCAAAAAAAGATGAAAATTAACCAAAGATATCCAAATCTATTAATTTCTTCCAAATTTTTTTATAACAGTATCTTATCATCATAAAAGCATGACTATAATTTTATGGAATTTTCTGATAATCATGCTAATTATCATAATTAATAAACCATTGCATGATTAATTGGAAATTAGCCAAAACTATACAATACAGTTATTTTCCCTCTGAAAATTTTATAACAGTAACTTAACATCATCATATAGTCACTGTAACGTTTCTGGAATTTTCGTGATATGTTTGATAATTTTCATAATTAATAAACCATTAATTATTAGGTAGAAAATTAACCAAAAATATCAAATACAGTCAATATTTCCAAATTCCAGTATAATAATTAATAATATGCCAATAATTAATTTCTATTAATTTTTCAGAATATAAAAGTCACTGTTACTATTTTTAAATTAATTTCCATGTTAAAAACAATTAATAAATCATTTTCTGGAAATTAAATATAAAAATTCTGTCAAAACGGGTTAGGACCGTGGGTCAGGCGCGCGGGTCAGACGTGCGGGTCGGGCGCGCGGGTTGGGCCGCGAGTCATCTTCAACCTCCAGACACTAGAATTTACAGAAATGCCATTTCGCGACTAAAACTTTGAGAAGCCATATCTCACTCTATACAACTCCGATTTAGGCCCATAATATATCCTTGGAAAGCTTACAACGAGTACTACGCATAAATGCAAAAATCAACTGAATCGGACAATCACAGAAAAATTTATGGCTGTTCAAAGAAGGCTGTTTGCAAACTAGGGTTTCAAATTAATTTTAAATTAATTATCCAATTAAACCCAAATTATGCAGATCATATACACTATGTTTAGGCTACAATATACTGCAATATTAGTCCATAATATTTAGTGTATCTAAGTTTGCCATTAATGATGTTTTCAAGCTTTTTAAACATACAATCATGGCATAAAGTGTAAACATTCCATACATAGCATACATGGGGTTGTTAAACCTTGCTCTGATACCAATGAAGGGATTTTAATACGCATGCTATTCATATTTACACATAATTAGGAGAATCAAAGGCATACCTCTTGAATCGTGATTAAGCCTTTGATGCGAAAAACCTCCTGTCGTTCCTTTAACCCAACAGCGTCTCCGAACTACGTTCGAGAACGGAGCACTAATTCACAGTACGTAACAATTAGGGTTTTGGTCTCGATGTTAGAAGCTCTATATCTTTGGCCAACTCAATAATATTGCGCACATCTTGATCGACTGAGGGATGTGGGTATTTAATACGTGAGTGGTTAAACCACTCCCCAACACGTCCTCCACGTTCAGTCAATCCACGTTCACATTAATAAACTGCAATTGACCTTGTCAATTGGGAACTTAATTAATGTAACTGGGTCGGACCCTCTACGGGTGACCCATTTGGATACCCAAAATCCAACAATTAGTATTGTGAACACCAAATCTGAGGTAAAGGCAACCCGAATTTGGGAACGTCACAAATGATTTTCTTCGTTATTTTTTCATTATTTATCTTATAATCATATTAAAAGAACTCCCTTTTGTTTGATATGATGACTTGAAAGGACGGGTATGGGGAGGGTCTTCCAAACTATACCTACTCCGATTTCAGTGTAATAATATTGATGTACACTGTAATTGTAATTTGACAGAAAACTTTTATAATATTTAACGGGACTCAACGTTATTGTTCATAAACCAAGGCCATAAGTGATGTATAAAGTTCATATATTTTTTCACAAAATGGTAAACTTATACGATTGTAAATTTTACTCTAATATATGATGGTCAACAATTTTACTGCACCTGCTGTCATATATCTATTTTTTTCGAGCTATCTAATTAAGGTGTAATTCAAGTTTTGGCTGTCGATTCCTTTTTCTCATTCCAGAGTATCTAGGTGTTCATTCATTAGCACAAGATGTCTGTCTAATGCAACAGTTTAGAAGTTAATCTTGGCATTCTTCAGAGTACTTTTTTTTTTTGATCGGCAAAAAGAAAATTTTATTAAAACCCAAAGTGTTTTTTTAATAGCCTGTCAAAAGTTCAATGATTTACTCATTTTTTTTGGTTTGTCATCGAGTCATTATAAAAATAAGAAGCTACTAATTTCTTCGGATGGATGTAAATATGTGTTCAGACATGAAAACAATATTTTCCATTAATAATGAAGTCAACAAAGTTTCTGTAAAGACATTTTCTATACTTTTTATTAGAAAAATTAATATTTTCATTGATAGTTATTCAACTATAATTAGTATCTATACATTAGCAAAAATAGGAAATTGAAATTTACATACGAAAAAAATGATATCACGTGAAAAAAATATTTTTTATGTAAAAATATTAATTTCTGCAAAAATATCCTCCTTCAATGCAATTGATCAATTGGCCTCACTAAAAATTTTGACCCTTTTTTTGGCTATTATCTTAAAGGGAAGTAACAAAATTTGTCAAGTTGTAATAGTGATTTAATATGGTTTAGGAAGAATATGGAAACCAGAAACCAGAAACCAGAAACTGGTAATTTGAAAGAGACGCCATCTTTTCCTCGGGATTTCCGAAGTTCAACTTGCCCTTTTACTCTCTATTGTTCTCCTATAAAACCACTAACAGAAGCCCTAGTTCATCGCCTCACATACACCTTCTAATACATATTTTTCTCCCAAGTCACGTCAACATTTCCTTCAATTCAGAAATGTCGTGCAGCCAGTGCGGTGCGGAGGAACAGCGGTTGCTCCACCACGTCCGCCTCCGCGGAGTCTTCACCAAAGTCTGCACGGACTGTGTCCTCCGCCTCCATCCCCATGCCTTCTGCCCAACCTGCTTCATCGTCCACGAGTCCGAATCCGTCCTTCTCAATCCCTTCAACAACGCCGTGGTGACCTGCTCTAGTTGCTACTCCTCCTCCCACTACATCTGCGTGGGTCCCACACCCAGCCAACCCTACATTTGCCCTCTATGCATTAACCCTACCTCTCCTCTCTTTGTCCTTCATGATGCAGAAGGAGGAAGGAAGATAGTTGATAAAAGGGCTTCTAGGGTGTTACTTATGGCAACTAAGATTGCTGCTGAGGCATTGAACAAGGCGGTGGAAGAAGCCGAGGAAGAGGCGATACGGAGGGCCCAGGAGGCGGAGGTTGCCAGGAGAAAGGCTAAGGAGGCGTTGGAACAGTTAAGGGAGATTCAAGCTCAAGGTCGAGCTGAGAAGAATGCATGATGTTTCAGATTTAGAGAGTCGAAATTAGACTAATAGCTTGTTTTTTTAGTTGTACCTGATGGACCAATAAGAAAAAAGAAAAGGAAAAAAATATCAAATCTGTTTATAATTGGTGTTTGTGTTATGATTATGGTTTTATCTTTGTTTGGCATAGGGAAATTTGTCCTTTCTGTTTGTGTTTCTCCTTCAATTCTCTCTCTCTCTCATTCTCTCACTCATATGTAGTTGTATTGTGTATGTACATTAGTAAAAGCATTTGCCTGCAAGATTGCCTTTGCTTTTTGTTTTTTAGTTAAGATGGAATGGAATGAATGATCAGAATGTAATGAAATAAGGAATAGAATGAGAATGGTCATTCTCTGATCTTTATATTTGATTGGTTCATTTTTTTCGGTTAGGGAATGAAATAAGCATTCATTGTTAGGTGTTTAGTTTACTTAAATTACCTTACAAAAAGTAAAAAACTGTAAATATAGATGGTGAAAATAATTTAGAGAGAGAAAGTGATTTTTTTTTTTTTGGAAAGAGATGTTGAAAAACCTTTAAAGAGAAAAGGAAAATTTTTAGAGAAAAAAAGTGAAAAAAATAGAGGCAGAAACAAAAAATTTATAAAAACAAAATGTTAATTAGGAAATTAAGCAAAACTTCTCTCGTAAGCTTCCTATAAAAAATCTTGGCAGGCTTCTCTAAGAAGCTCTCCCTCCTCTTGGTCGAGCACTTTTGACCATCAATATTAATTCCTACGCCTTATTGTGTTTACAATTTTTTCTTATTAAATTCTACATTTCAGATTTAATGGTAAAATTCGAATTTTAAAATTCTATTCCGAACCCAAATTCGTATTTCCTTCCTTTTCTTTTCTAATTGTTTTTAATTTGTAACTTCAATTTATAAATTTAATATATTAGGTTTTAAAATCATCCTACAATAACATTTTCAATTACCTTCATAATTATTTTCTCATTTAGGATTTGGGGATATTACATTCTCCTCCTTTATATAAGGATTCTGTTATCGGAATATAATTAACACATGCATTACACTTAACGTACTTATAAGTCTTGACCTTCTATTTCAGGGAATTTTTTTTCATATATATATATATATATATATATATATATATATATATATATATATATATATATATATATATATATATATATATATGGGAGTGATCTAAGTTAGTATTAACTATGAACACTGTTTCAAGTGATATATGCATCTCTCACCATTCAAAAAAAGATCTCACGGCTCAAATTTTAAATACAAAACACCTTCCGACCCTAAGTGTTGTTTGATAAAACAAAATGAAAAATTCTAAATATATAGGAGAATATGAACAAGCTAAATGAAGTAGAAATTCTGAATATATAATGAAATGAATTGTTTGATAACTGTCTGTTTTAAACATCTGAATACGTGTATTTTCTTATTTTAATCTTCTGGACTATTATGAACATATTTATTATGTAATTATAAATAAAAAAATACTATTTAAGATAAATTAAATATAAACTTATGAACAATCTTTCATGGAGTAGTGTTAGTAATATAATTTTAAGAATAAACACTAATTTTTTTTAATGACATTCTATTAGTCCATAAAAGACTACAACAATATTCATTAAATTGAGCATTGAACAATTTTTTAAAGAAAAAAATTAAAAAATAATTTTGTACACAACAAAATTTGTTTACAATAGTAAAAAAATATGGATATTAAATGTAATTTTTAATTGACTATGAGAGTAGGTAGGTAAAAATATAATTCAACGCTACTTTTTACTGATTCAACCATAAATTTTTAGATGAATCATTCAGACACATTCAGAGTTTAAAAATTATAAAACAAACAGTCTGAACACCTTAATCGATCAAATTTAGACTCATTTAGATATAAACAAACAGCTTGGAAGTTCAACTTTTAGTTTTGAAAGTGAATTTCATGAGAAAAAACCTAAATGTCCTTGAAATTGAACTAAGAATAAAGTAAATAAAAACCCCTTCCGGGACTAAGACCTCCGGAAGGCACACATTTATGAATTTCTCAATTTTGGACTAACGTTGTGTTTGATAAAATTAAATGTTAAGATCTGAACAATTTAGACATCTAAATAATATAAAACATATGTTTAGAATTGTATCTGAATGAAAAAATATTGTTTGATAATTAATTTTTCCAAAATATCTTAATAACATTATTTTGTTGGGATTGTATATAGCGCGATTACATAATTAAATCATATAAAAGAGTGCAGAAGCGCGATAAATTGGAATTTAAAATTTTCATAGAATCTCATACCAAGATCATACTTTGTACTTAATTATCAATATAAACGAAGAAGAAGAAGAAGACTAGAATTATACCCTTGAAGATTCGAGCTTCCTCATGTACAAGTTCAACTCCTAGTCCTTCGTGGTCTTCTTGAATACGCGAGATTGGATTAATTCCTTTGATCAAAGTTAGCCACCTAAACGTTTGGCCTCTAGAGGTGATCCACCAAGGAAGAACAAAACTCAAGAAAAAGGTTGTTTGGCTAAACCCTAGTTTTTTTCATTTCGGATAGAAAATGTGTACTCTCCCAACTCTTAGGAATAAAGTGCGCAGCTTATGTCTTGCGTCACCCTCTCTACATAAAAAGACTTTCTTATTTATAGATGTAGAGAACCCTCCAAAACTATTTAGGAATAGAGTTTTATTTAATTAATTAAACTCCTTTAATTAGACTTCCTAATATCATTAGGAATAATTAATTAAACCCTTTAATTAATTAGTCTCCTAATCTTATTAGGAATATATGAGAGTACTAATATTAATTAATTCTCAAACACCTTTAGGAATTAACTTAATAATAATAATAAGACTCTTCTTATTAATTTATATTTAATATTTTCAAAATATTAAATTATACTCCCTCCGTCCCAAATTAACTGCTCAGTTTTGACTTTTTTAAGTCAAATTGACTATTTTAGAATTAATAATTAAGCATATATAAATATATTTCTAAAATTATAAAAATTAGGATTAGTAATAAATTGTATATACTTTCTTTTGGTTATAATCTCTTCACCTATATTTTAGCAAAAATAGTAAAAAGATTAATTTTAAAAATGGTCAATTTGACTTTAAAAAGTCAAAACTGAGCAATTAATTTGGGACGGAGGGAGTAAATATTAAGTTATTTAATTTATTCTATCACCATATATTAAATTAAATATACCTAACATATTATTATGATTATGCCATTTACTTCTTAAATAAATATTTTTCCTTTTATGGTGTGACCCTTTAGGTTCTCCATATTAAACCGGTTATGAATAAATCAATTAGAACAATTCTAATCTCATTTAATAAATAAATTAAATTATTAATTTATTTAAATAAATAATATTTATTCTACAATAAGTATAAGCATCCTTAGCGATCAACGACTTTTCAGATAATATAGATTTCAACATTAATTATAAAAGAACCTTTGAATAAATAGTTATCGTACAATTCAATCATTCCACCATATAATGTACCAATTAAATATAAGGCATAGAATTATTGTCAAGTCTTATTTTATTTAATTATATGTATTTTGATTCCCAAGTGCACAACTCCGAATAAATGTAAATTAGAAATTCCTTTCTAATTTCATTCCATATTGGCCAAGAATTTCTGTGTTGTCATTTATTGAATCACATATGACATATCTCTTCTTTTACTAGAAGTGGTAGATTCTTTATTGATCGATCATTCATTATCTCCATATATATATATATAACTTATTATACCAAATCATACTCTTTGATATACCCTAAGGGTCTTAAGGAATAAGTCAAAATATAATTTATTATACACAAGATACTATAATGATCTCAAGTCTAAGGATCACTTGTACTACTATTATTTCAGGAATTTCTATTGACAGACAAGTAAAACTCCATTAGGTATTCCTTAGCGAGCCACGTTCAGTGAACTTATTCTCAAATAAGCACCTACATAGTACTTGCTTTAGTGTCTCCACACAAATGATAATGAGATCAATCATCCTCATCCAATGAGCAAGCAACGTATGTACCAATCTATCCGAATTCACTAATCCCCTTAGTAATCCATCAATTGGGAACATTTTAGTTTTTAAGCTATCTAAGAATTTGGATCTCATTAGCATGATCTCATCATGATTCTAAAAGCATTTTTTAAAACTATATATGGGTTTATCACATATTATTAAAATAACACCATGTAGATAATTAAATACCTTTAGTAAATAAATACTTTTATTAATAAATGAATAAGATTGTTTATAAAGTATATGCTTTATCATCATACATGATTGACTTGTATGCATACTACTTTTATATTTTACCATTTTAACTCTCCACCCACTATATTCAATTTTAGCAAAAAAAACTCATCTTCTCTATTTTTTTCCCTTCATTCTATATATCTCTTCGCCCTGAGCTTCTTCAATCCAAAATTCACAAACAATTATCTCTTTTTAAATTCATTTATTCATTATGGGCTACGAAAATGATCCGTAAGTTTTCTATTATTTGCCTAAATCATCACCCTTGAACAATTTTGCAGACCCACTTCATTATCTGCAAACTTTCATTCCCATTGTTAAAACCCTCTCAGAAAATATCCAAGAAACTTTAATGCTCTTAATAATTATAGACTCATTACTGAGCCAAACCAAGTTTTTTGATTCTTCTACATCTCTCATTGTTATTGATTATTTATCTCTAATAAAGAAGCTTGGAAGAGCAAAGGCTGTTCTTTTGGATCTGAAATCCAAAGGTAAGGTTTTTGATTACTTTTGGTACAGTTTAGTGGCTGATTATTTGGTTGGAAATGGAAAAATAGATGAGATTGAGTCTGTGTGGCTGATTGTTTGGTCTGGCTATGGAAATCGAAGAGGAGGGAGAGGAGGAAAGGTGTTGGGCATCTGGAAATTGAAGAGGGAGAGGTATACAAAATGAATTTTGTAATATTTAAGATGTTATTTTTGTCTCAAAAAAATATAAACTCATTCAGATGCGTCTCTAAATAGTTAAGATTTAATTTTGTATCTGTAAGACCCCGAATTTTATGAAATAAAAGTATTCAATTTTTTGTAATTACTATTCATGAGTTACTATTCACGAGTTACTATTCACGAGTTACTATTCATGAGTTATTATTCACGAGTTACTATTCACGAGTTACTATTCACGAGTACTATTTATGAAGCATGATAAATTTTTTCGTAAGAAGGCATTACTCAATAATTGTTACAGTAATTACTGTTCAATATTTTATTTTATTGATTCAATAATTGCTACGTTGATATTTTATATTATTGTTGTTTCAATAATTGTCACGACACAGTATTTCCCATTATCGGATTAATAATTCATATTATTTGGATAATATTATTAGATAGCATTATTGGCAATGTCTAGAAAGTTCTGTCAAGGAGAGGTTTGGTCATCTAATTACGCGCCAGTAAGGAGAAATCCTTATTACAAAGCCCCCTCTTTCTTGGGAACTGCCTGATTGTCAGTATTGTGATTCTGTAATATTATTTGTGAATAATTAATTATTGATTTATATGATAAGGAAAATATTCATTTTATGTGGTTATAGATGGAGAAAATTTTTAATGTGACAATTGTTGAAAATTGATATTTTATCTTTTCTGATAAAATATATTATTATATTACAGTAATATAATAATGGTGATATTTTTACAATGAATGTGTGATATAGGAATAAATGAGGAGGAAGAGTAGTTTTGTTGCATTAAATGCTAAACACATATTTTGTGTGTTACAAAAAATGTTTAACACATGTTAAACATGACGGTGTACACAAATTTTGACTGAAATCTGATTATAGCCTGTAAAATCGTCAGTCTGTGGATTTCGGTCAATTTTTGTTTGGAATTTGGAAAAACTTTCTTCTGCAAAGTTTTAGAGAATGGAATTTCCTATGGAAAGGACATGTGGTTTGAATTTTTCTAATAAAAGGGCTATTTATTATGAATTATTGAAGTTCCGAAGTTCCAGAATAATTGATTTTTAGAAGTTTTAATTGTTTTATTTAAGAAAAATATTTTTTACACTTTGGTGGGCCCCACTTGCATGTGTTGAATTGCTGAATTCAGATTCAAAGGTGTGCTAAGAAAATTTTATTATAAATAATATTATTTTAATAAATTTTCTACTTTGGTGTTCTAAGCAATTTCCTATAAATAGGTGCTTAGGTTAGAATTGAAAATCACACTTAAACCCAAGTTTTCTCTACTTCTCTCTCTATATTATCGAGTGTATTCTTGTGAGTATTTTGATATCTTGAGTGTTGCTATACGGTGCATGTTAGTTCAAATATTCGGTCCAATCTTCGCTTCTTTTGAGGTAAGGGATATTGTCGTTAGTATGTAAGGGTTATTATGTTTTTCAATTTCGAAAAATTTCTGAACCTTCAAAAATTCTGGAAAAATTTGAAATGATAATTTGATGAGTTTTGTAGATTGTGTCAAAAAATGACAATTTTTGGATATATAGATTAGGAGTTATGGATTTTATGAGAAAAGACTATTTTAAAAGTAAACCTTTATAACTCCTTGTGGTTAACTCCAAAATTGATGAAATTTGTATTGGGAGTACATCTATATAATATCAGTATACCCTGTGAATTTCAGAAGTTTTGGATAAAAGTACAATTTATGATAAATGTCTGAATATTCAGTGGTTTTGGCCATATGAAAAATAGTAAATGAATTTTAAAAATTCTGAGAAAAATATATGTTCAATATGGGACTATATTATGCTAAATCCCAGAAAAGAAATATTTTCGGAACTGATTTGGTGTTTTTTATGAAAATGTTCTAGTTATGAGTAAATGAATTAAATATGTTATGTGAAGTAAGAAAATTGAAAAATATGATTTTATGGCTTGAGAATCATATATGAGGTATATGCAGATTTTTGATGAGGATTTTGATTATTGGTGATGAAATTTTATGAGTTTGACATTTTAAGATGATTAAATCCATTAATAAGTAAAGTGTAAACAATCGGAATTACTTATTTATAAGTTTAAGAAATGATTAAAATATTATTGTAATATTAATAATATTAAGATTTTGATATTATTAAGTGATTTATAATATTTGGATTAAAGTGTTATGAAATCATTGATTTATGAATCTTACTCTTGAGATTAAATCTATATGTTGAATATATTGTTTTTATTATCATATATAACATTCTTATAACCCTAATGATGATATTTCTCTTTGACTTGAGTGTAAAGATGGGTAGATTATTGGTATGATCGTGACTATAGGTTCTCTTTGGCCAGTAGTGCAAAGTTGAATTGTTGACTGGTATGATCATGGCCATTGAATTTATAATTGAATATCTTTAGCTTAAGTGCAAAGGTGAATTGATTAACATATATGGTTATAATTATGGTTTATATAAATTCTGAAATGATTATATATTTCTTTGAGATATGAATATCTTTGGCCTGTAGTGCAAAGATCAATTATTGATGAATATCTTTGGTCCGTAGTGTAAAGATGACCCGTTGTTGAATATCTTTGGCATGTAGTGCAAAGATTGTTGGTTTATATCTTGAGAGGTTTTAATGATGACAATAAATTGGGCTTGTGTTAAATATTATAATTAGGTCTTTTGCCTTAATTGCTATTGGACTGGGTTATGTGACCAATATTTGTTTGATGGAATCATTCGAAGTCTTGACCCAACAACTCATTACCAATCAAGTCTTGTACTTGAAGTCAAAATTAATTGATTTCCTATTATATCTCTTATGAAGATTATTCCAAAGATACTTTTATATAATAGGAGTCTATTAAGGAGTCTTATGGTAACTAGGAAAATCATTCCTTCCTTATCTTTAGCTGTTTGCTTTGAATATATATACTCCTTAATATCAGCTGGGTCTTTGAATTATTTTTGGAAGCAATTATTCAATCTTTTCAAAACATATTCTGTTGCTCCAACTATGATTGATTCATGCTAATCTATTTATCCGTTAGAGCTAATTAGAGAAAAGATCGGTAATTGATTCTCTGTCTTATTCATATAGCCAAGCCTCTCCTTAGTATATATATATATCTTCTTTTCTACTATAACAAGTACACAAGGAATATAATATACTTGACAAGAGAAAAGCGAAGAATCATATTGAGTCTTATTGATTGTATTCCTCCTTTGAGAGCTTTTTATTGTCTAGAATTTTCCAAATAAGTTAGCATCTCTTTTTAAGTTCTTTATTAATGGAAAATAGCCATTGTAAAACAATATCCTTTGTTACAAGTTCTGCTCACCAAGATTTGTCTGAGTGGTCGATCCATTAGTGGATAGATTACATTCAAAGAGCTTGTAAGGTTGCAAAGGTGCAAGGGTTGCGATGGTGCAAAAAGCGAGGTGTCCATACAAGGAGGAAAGCTTTTATTGAACAGGAAGTTGTTCTTATTGTATTTAATTTGAGTTTTAAATATTAATAAAAAGTCTCCAATCCTAGTTGGGATTGGACGTGGATTAGGCTACTAGATAGAGGATAGGGGTGAACCACGTAAAAATCCTTAATGTCTATGGTTTGATTATCTCGTGTTTTGATTTGATATTATCTCCCTAATAACCCAACTTAATATTGCAACGTAGATTTTCCGGCAAAGGTCACGAAATACACTTATCCGGACATTCCTCATATCACTTCATTCTCGTATGTGTTATAAAGAAAAGTGAAATTTGTTTCTAAAAGCAGACACTGATAAACTATTTTACAAACTTTCATTTTAGTCTAGAATCTGAAAATTGAAAAATTGGTCATTGTTGATTACTTTTGGCTTAGACACCTATTCATCCCCCCTCTAGGTGTGCTTATACACGGAATTACATTTGGTATCAGAGCAAGGCTCTACTAATATTGATCTTTGCAGGTCGTAGGGAAAGATCCTATGGCACGCCTCAATTTTCAAGAAGGTCAATCAACAAGTCGACCACCTCTGTTGCTCGGAAGTGAAAACTTCAACTTTTGGAAGTTCAAAATGATGATTTATCTTAAGCGAGACCCATGGGAGTGGTAAAAATTTCCAAGACATGATGATGGGAGACCAAAGAATCTCATGGAAATGGATTCCAATGAATCGTACATGGTATCCTATGATTCCAAAGCCATGAACACGCTGCTGAGTGGAATGATTCAAGATGAAATCGATAAAGTCTCTGCGTGTACTACTGCAAAAGAAATACGGGACACAATCATCATGAGCCACGAAGGAACAACTAAAGTAAAAGAAGTCAAGCTGAGCATGTTGATGCAAGAATATGAACTTTTCAAGTTAGAGAAGAATGAATCAATCAAAGAAGCTCAAGCTAGATTCCTCACACTGATGAATTCACTAAGTATGCTCGGCCGGAAAATTGATTAAAAGGAAATAAACAGAAAATTACTTAGAGTCATGCCCAAACGATTTTCACCAAAGGTTACAACCCTTCAAGACTCAACAACAATCAGTACTATGGAAACTCTCACTCTGTTTGGAGAACTTGAAGAATTTGAGAATCAACTAAAGAGGTATGATGAAGAAGATGAGGGACCAAAAAGGAAGACCTTAGCATTACAAGCGGAAAGCTACATGGAAGGTGTAAGACCCCGAAATTTTTTTAAATAAAAAGGAATTTCCTTTATTTATTATTTTAAAATAGTAAGGGTGGATTTGATTAATGTGGTTAGTTATGGGTAAAATGCATAAATATTTTAAATAAGCAAGTGGTGATATAATATTCATTATTGTTTGGAGAATATTAGTTTTGGTCGTGGAATATTAAATCTTTGTCGGGAATATTAAATGCGATTTAGCGAGCCATGTGTGGGCCCCATAACGAAAAACGATTGGAGAAAGAAAACGACAAAAATAATTTGTTTAAAAATAACGGCGTAGTTGTTACTGCTATTTGCTTTGTTGGAATACCCGTGTGGGTTAAAACACGATGTCTGGCGTTATTGCACAAGATGACACCAGTATTGCACCAATTATTGATTCTTACGTAAGAAGGCACTACTCAATAATGGTTACGGTAATTACTTTCAAAGGTATTTTATTTTATTGATTCAATAATTCTTTGCGTTGATATTTTATATTCATTGTTGTTTGAATAATTGTCATTACACAATATTTTCATTATCGAACCAATAATTCATATTATCCGAATAATATTATTAGATAACATTATTGGCAATGTCTAGAAAGTTCATCTGGGAGAGGTTTGGTCACCTAATTGCTACTTGCCAAAGAAGGAGAGAAATTCTTATTGGAAAGCCCCTCTTCTCTGAACTGCACGGTTGTCAATATTGTGATTAGTAATATTATTTGTGAATAATTAATTATTGATTCACATGATGAGGAAAATATTGATTTTATGTGGATATAGATGGAGAAAATTTTTATAGTGACAATTGTTGAAAATTAATATTTTATCTTTTTTTGATAAAATAATTCATTTAAATATATTATTTTAATAATATATTAACGATGATATTTTTACGATGAATATGGGATATATGAGTATATGTGGAGGAGGAGTATTTTTGTTACAAAAAATGTTTAAAACATGTTAAACATGTCGGTGGACCCCATTTATTGACTGAAATTTGATTATAGCCTGTAAAATCGTCCGTTTGTGGATTTTGGTCAATTTTTGTTTAGAATTTGGAAAAACTTTCTTCTGCAAAGTTGTAGAGAATTGAATTTCCTATAAAAACTCTCGAGATTCAAATTTTCTGATAAAAGGACTATTTATTATGAATTATTGAAGTTCTGAAGCTCCGAAATAATTGATTTTTGGAAGTTTAAATTATTTTAAATTAGAAAAACGTTTTTTATTTTTTCTAGAAGGTTGGCATGTGTGAATTGCTGAGATTAAGATTTCAAGGAATACGTATAATATTTTTATATATATTAATATTATATTAAATTTTCTGCTTTGGTGTTCTAAGCAATTTCCTATAAATAGGTGCTTAGGTTAGAATTGAAAATCACACCAGAAACTGAAGTTTTCTCTCTCTATATTATCGAGCGTATTCTTGTGAGTATTTTGAGTATACTTTGAGTATTGCTATATGGTGCAAGTTCAAGTCATAGCCTATATCCCAGGTGTTTTCAACTTAGAAATCTTTGTCTTTCGAGGTAAGGATGTTATTTTCTTCTCAAATAATATTATTTCTTCAATATCATTATGCTGAAATATTGGTTGGAACTTTTTATCAAATTTGGAACTTTTTCATGTCGGGGTTACTATTCATGAGTTATTATTCACGAGTTACTATTCATGAGTTACTATTCACGAGTTACTATTCACGAGTACTATTCACGAAGCGTGAAGATGTTTTTTTGTGAAATTTCTATCTTTTGGCGTCGGAGTTACTATTCACGTATACGGCACTATTCACGAATACGACACTATTCACCGAAAAATGAAATTTCTTCTTTTTGTCCAAAATATCTATTATGGATACTAGCTTTGATTGTATCCATGTTTTGATCATTCTTGAATTTTACACCACTATGATTATTTTTGAGGTATTTTTGGACGTGGATAAAATAAAGTACGAATCCTTAATCCTTAATCCTTGTCATTTTGTTTCAATTGGATTCGTTTTTTTAAAAATATTTTTCATCATCCTCGGTCTTAAATAATGATATTATTGAATATCTTTGGCTTTAATAGTCAAAGATGAATGAGTTATGATGAATATCTTTGGCTTTATAGTGCAAAGATGAATGATTTACGATGAATATCTTTGGCCCGTGGTGCAAAGATGAATGATTTCGATGAATATCTTTGGCCGTAGTGCAAAGATGAGCAGTGTTTTAGATGAACATGACCAATCGTGAATGTCCTTGGCTTTGTAGTGCAAGGATGAATATATGATTCGGATATATATTGATTGATGTTACGAGGGATAAAATATTGATGATGAACTTTAAAATTCATACATAGAAGATAGTAGTTTGCATTCTCTACTTAACTCTTCTAATGAATTATTATTTCACTGCGAATATTGATTTAAAACTTGTTGTCTATTGTATTCTATTATATTTTTCCTGTTGAAGACTAACGATAATTTTGTTGTATATTATCTTAGTCATAATATTCTTTATTGGGCTAGTCGAGCTCACCCTTTTCCTTTTTTGTTCCATTTTTTTTTCTCGGGAGGCGAGAATATAGCGAGTGCAGAGTGTAGCCTGGGTATGGAATGAAAGTTCTAGGAGAGTTGTTTAGTAGTCCTCACCATTGTTGTAAAATAAAGTATCAATAATTATGATGAGGATTTATTTGTATGTGGATATTGTCTAGATGGCAATATCTCGTATTTAAACTCACGGTTTTTATATGTTGTAATAATAAAGTTGTAGTTATCTCTGTACTATGTATTTGGCGACTCAGAATGGGTTGGATGGAATGGACCTATTTTGGGGGCGTCACAGAAGGTGATGATGAAGACTCCGATGAAGAAATAGCTATGATGACCCGAAAATTGAGAGAGTTGATTAGAAAGAAGAACAAATCAAAATTCCAAGGCAAAACATTCAACAACAAGAAGGACTTCAAACAAAAGCCACAAGAAGAAACTTGTTATGAATGTGGAAGGCCAGGTCACTACAAGAGAGAGTGTTTTCAACTCAAAAATAAGAACAAAGGAAACAATTCAAAAGGAAAAGCATTTATGACATGGAGCGATGATGAATCCGATCATGATGATCAAGATGATGAAACTGCTCAACTATGCTTCACTGGGTTAAATAGTCAGGAATCATCCGAGGTAAACTCTGAACTTGGCAAAATTACTATTTCTGATTATCTTGTTTTAAAAAATGAAAACATTCGTATTAAAGAGAAAAATGCTCGTTTAAAAAATTGGATAAATGATCTACTGAAAGAAGTAGAAACTTTGATTGAGGAAAAACAAGAAATAGTTAAGATTGCACATCCAGTGAAGTATCTAAGTTAAATGCTAAAATTGATTATTTAGTAACTATAACAAAATTCTATATAATCGTGCAAACAAGTTGAATGAAGAAAACAATGCTCTTAAAAAGAAAAATGAGAATTTAAAAGAAAGTTTAAAAATGAGATATACATGTATTGATGCGTTTAATTATGGAAAAATAGTTAACGTACAAAATACTAATGAGGAAGAAATAGTTTCATTAAAAAGGGATCTTGCTAAATTTGTTCAAGGAGAAGAAAATCTAAATATTATGTTGGGAGTTCAAAGGTCAAGTCTAGATAAACAAGGAATTGGATACAATCTCATTAAGAACATTACAAAGCACTACTAATAAAATTAGAGTAATAAATAATAAACCAAGAACAAGCGTCTTTATTGCTCACCTTTTTGTTACTTGCAAAATTGTGGTTTAAAAGGACATTTTGATACAAACTGTAACAAAATTAAAATAAAACAAGTTTGGATAAAGAAAGGAGAATTACTTGCTACTAACAAAATCGGACCCAAACAAATGTGGGTACCAAAACGATGAGCTACTTATCTATTTTTGTAGGTATGCTTAAAAGCTAAAGTACCATCACATAAATGGGTACTAGACAGTGGATGTTCCAGACACATGACAGGTGATAGAACTAAATTTACCTCACTTGTTACAAAGAAGGGAGGCACAGTTACTTTTGGAGATGACACTACATGCCAAATCATCGGTAAAGGAAAAGTTGGAAATGGTAAGGTTTTCATTGATAATTTCCATCATGTTGAAGGATTGAAATATAATTTAATTAGTGTAAGTCAACTAATGGATAGTGGTCATAAAGTAATATTTGAAAAAGATAAATGTGCTATTATTCATGCTTCACATAATGTTCCTTAGTAGCCAACAGGGAAGGTAATATATATACAATCAACTTTGAAAATCAATATGAAGATATTTGTTTAGCTGCTATTCAAGATCAAACCATTCTATGGCATAGAAGGTTAGGGCATGTGCATATGGAGCTAATTAACAAGCTAGTTTCAAAAGAGCTTGTCAAAGGATTACAAAAGCTGAAATATGAAAAGACAGGCATATGCAATGCATGTCAGCTAGGTAAGCAAGCAAGAAATTCTTTTATAAGCAAAAATCAGGTATCAACTTCTTCTCCTCTTCAATAATTGCATCTTGATCTATTTGGACCCGAGAGATATGCTAGTATAGGAAATAATCATTATGCTTTTGTTATTGTGGATGATTTTTCAAGATTTACATGAGTTTTATTCTTGAAAACTAAAGATCAAGCTTTTGCAGAATTTGAAAGGCTCATAAGGAATGTTGAAACAAAACACAACATCAAACTAATTAGTATAAGGAGTGACCATGGTGGTGAATTTGGAAAGGACTTTATACAATATTGTAATGAGAAAGGTGTTACACATGAGTTCTCTCAAGCACCAAGAACACCACAACAAAATGGAGTCGTGGAACGTAAAAAATCGTCTTTCTCAAGAAACTGCAAGAACTTTGCTTCAAAAGTAAAGCGCCTAAGAGATTTTGGGGGCGGAGGTCAAAAATCTTGCATGTTATATTTTAAATAGAGTACTACTTAGACCCATTTTATTAAAGACACCATATGAGTTATTAAACAAAAGGATTCCAAACATTGGTTATTTTAAAGTATTTGGTGCTAAATGTTTTGTGTTAAATACTTATGGAAATCTTGGTAAATTCGATGCTAAATCAATCGAAGCAATCTTCGTTGGTTACTCATTGCATAGTAAAGCATATAGAGTTTATAATCTTGATAAGTCAAAAGTTGAAGAATCATGCATGTTATTTTGATGAGCTTAACATTGATCATCGAAAAGAAGAAAGCGCGAGATTCTGCAGAAAAAATGCCCAGTTCGTGGAACTAAAATAGTTGAATCCAGACGATGAGAGCCATCTGCATCGGAAGAAAGATCAAAGCGAATCGGAAAAACAAAGAAAGGAAAACAAAGCGGCTGAGTAAATCTGCTTTTTTAAGAAAGCGCAGACTTGCAAACATCTGAATCGAGACGGATCGAACCATCCATTTTAGAAGAAAACTCGGATGATCGGGCCAAGAGACAACAACTCACAATCAAGAATGAGAGCGAGAGGAGAGCAAATGTCAAATATCGGACTTCCCAGAGCAAACATCTGAATCCAGACAGATCGAACCATCTGTTTTAGAAGAAAACTTCGAGATGATCGAGGCCAGAGACAACAACTCACAATCAAGAACAGGAAGCAGAGGAGCAAATGTCAAATATCAGACTTCCCAGATCAACCAGAACTATGAGAAACCATCCTCCAAACCTGATCATAGGTGATCCCAACACTTGGATGAACACTAGAAGAAAAGCAAGGAATTATTGTGCATTTTCAGCCTTCCTCTCACAAATAGAACCAAAGAGTGCCAAAGAAGCAATAGAAGATGAAAATTGGTCTATTTCCATGCAGGAAGAATTAAACCAATTCGAATGGTGTCAGGTATGGGAACTTGTTAAACCTCCTAAGGATGCTTCTATTATTGGTACAAAATGGATTTTCAAAAATAAACGAGATGAAGATGGCATAATCACTAGAAATAAAGCTAGATTAGTAGCTCAAGGCTATAACCAACAGGAATGAATAGATTTTGAAGAAACGTTTGCCCCTGTTGCAAGGTTAGAAGCAATAAGAATCCTATTAGCCTATGCATGCTATACACAGTTTAAATTATATCAAATGGATGTGAAAAGTGCTTTTTTAAATGGTTATTTAAATGAAGAAGTATATGTTAAACAACCACCCGGATTTGAACATGAAAAATATCCACACTATGTGTTTAAACTAAAAAAGGCTTTGTATGGATTAAAACAAGTTCCAAGAGCTTGGTATGAAAGATTAAGTAAGTTTTTACTAGATAATGGTTTTAATTACGGTAAAACATCGCACTCGTAACCACATACAAAATGGGTCTTTTTGTTAAAAACATCGCACTCATAACCACATACGATTTTCTACTCAACACATCAGCTACCACGTTCATTTTTTTTTCCAGGATGGTATGGTCAGAACAGGTGCCAAAATGAGTCTCCTCTTGAGTTCTTCGAAGCTCTTCCCACATTCCTTGCTCCATTCGAATTTTGTATCTTTTCGAGTCAGCTGAGTTAATAGAGTAGCGATTTGAGAAAATCTTTCCACAAAATCTTCGATAATAACCAACTAAGCATAAAAAGCTACGTATTTCGATTACTGACTTAGGTTGCTCTCAACTGTGACTCATATCCCAATCTTGGATAGCACGTCACAATGACACCTATCAGTTTACTACCACACAAATATGGCGTCCCTGCGAGAGTCCGGCTTCGGTGTATTCCACAAAGGAAGTCACCAGATAAAGGCTCGGTACAAACTTCTATGATTTGAATTTTTAACTCACGAAGTTCAATAGGAGCCATTCGATATGATATTTTAGAAGTGGGTTTTGTCTTTGGATTTAAAGTCGATACAAATTCAATATCACGCTACGGGAGTAGGCGAAGAAATTCTTCAGGAAATACGTCAGGAAATTCACTAACAATAGAAATATCATTCAAATCTGACGTATTTTTGTTCAAGTCCATGACATGGCTAAGAAAGCTTGACATCCGTTTTTCAATAAACGAATGGCTTTATGACTTGATATGAAAGAGTTTGACTTCAATGGTTTGGTTGCTTGAATTCGAATATCAGGTTACTTAGGAAAATGAAAACTAACAACCTTACGAAAGCAATCAATTTTGGCATGATGAGTAGTTAACCTTAAAATCACATCAAAAGCAAATATCTTTAAAGAGATAAGGTCAACAGGTAATGTGATAGTGCCAACCTGAATCAAGCAAGATTTCTAAATAGTGGATGTAAAGAAAATTTCTCCTAACGGAGTCTCCACAGATAGGTCAAAGTCTAATTTCTCCGGTCAAGTTTAAGCGTTGAAGCGCAAGAAGAGATAAAAGAATGGGTAGAACCGGTATCTAGTAAGGTATAAACTTCTCAAGAATTTATAATTAACTAACCCGTGCTAACTTTGTTCGGGTTCCTCACATTCTGACCAGTCACTACAAACGCTCTTCCAGGAACCGTTGACTTTGTCTTTTCCATATCCGTCTTTGGTGCCACCGTTCCAGCTGGACTTGGTTTCGCTACAGTACACTCTCGAGCGATATGACCTTCTTTTTCACAATTATAACATACCTTGGAAGGCTGTGAACAGTTTGGACTTATGTGTCCCTCTTCTCCGCATCTGTAGCATCTAACTGGCGGTCTTTCTCCTCCTCTAAAATTCGTTGCTGGTGTTCGTGCCGACGTCTTACCGTCATTGTTAAATCTTCTCTTCTTGAAATTTCTACTTGACTCACCTTTCCTATTGTCTTGACCATGATTACCACCGAAGTGGTTACCATTTCTAGCATGATAATATCCTCCACGATGGTTATCATTGTTCCGATGACCGTCGCATGCACTTTACGATTATCATCGAGTTGTTGGTCATTATTCTTCTTGATTGGTAGGCTCTCATTATCGCACTCCAATAATCGAGCCCCTATTCACAACATCCGAATATAAACAAAGTTTGTGAGAAATGAGGTATTGGCGTATTTTGGGTTTCAAACCTCGCGAAACATTCGCGTCATTCTCTCCTCATTATCAACCAAATGGGATGCAAATCGGGATAACTTTCGGCAAACTTAGCTTCGTCTGCGACACGTTCATATTGTTTTGCTCCGACTTGATGAACTCTACCTCCTTCGTTATAGCCGAATACTTTCGGGAAAGTACTTGTCGTTGAACAATTCTTGGAACTTCTCCCAAGACATCTTGGTCAAGGTGAGTGAAAGTACGCTTTCACTGATTCCCACCAATAATCTGCCTCTCCTCGTAACATGAAGGTGGCGAAATGAACCTTTTGCTCCTTTGAGCATCCCAAGATATTAAATATTTTAGTGATTTGCTTTATCCACGTCTCTGCCGTAAGTGGTTCTGGCTTTCCCAAAAACTTCGGCGGTCCTAAATCCTTGAACTACTTAGCGGTGACCATCCGTGAGTTACCAGTGTTTCCACCTGTATTTTGAACAGTAGTCTCTCTCGTTTGGTTTTGCATGAATTCTAGAAAGTTCTTAAACATACCATCGTTCGTCATATGCTCAGTGGTGTTGTTCACAAGAGGAACATTGCCAGCCTGTTGCACGTTCTCCTCATTGGTGAGCAAAGGTGTCTCCACGGTTTCATTTACTCCACTGTTAACATTCTCGATCGACATTCTTAAATCGCCCATAAAACAAGGGTTAATTAAACAAATTAACAAATCACATAATACCCCTATATTATGGTGACCAACAAAAATAAGCTTAGGTAGGACACCTTTAGCGAAGGATTACTCGTCTCTCCCTCCTAGTTCTATTCTCCGATCTTTGCGGAGATCATATCCCTAAGCTCGATACCAATCATGGCGCCCCCCAAAAATAGGTCTAATCCAACCAACCTATTCTCGAGTCGCCAAATACATGGTACAAAAACAACTACAACTTCATTAATACAATTGTGCGTGCAAAATACGACAACACATAAATCGCGAGTTTAAATACAAATATTATCTTCTGTATAATATCCACACTCAAATAAGTTCTCATTACAATTATTGATACACTATTTTACAAAATAGTGAGGACTACTAAAACAATTGTCTTGAACCATTACTCCACACCTCTGATTAGTTCCCGCTATATTCTCGTCTCACGAGAAGAAAATGGAACAAAAAAAGAAAATGGTGGGCTCAACTAGCCCGAAGAAAGAATATTATGACTAAGATAATGTACAACAAATTATCCTTAGTCTTCAACGAGGAAAAATCGATAGAATACAATGAACAACAAGTTTTAGATCAACAATGCGGTGGTGAAACAACAATTCATTAGAAGAGTTAAGTAGAGAATGAAATCTACTATCATCTATGAATTTAAAAGTCCATCATCGATATTTTATCCTTGTAACATCAATCAATATACATCATACATCAAATATTCATCTTTTTACTACTAAGCCAAAGATATTCACCGATTAATCAAGTGTTCATCTAAACACTGCTCATCTTTTGCACTACGGCCAAAGATATTCGATTATATCATCATTTAGGGCCGAGGATGATGAAAAATATTTTAAAAAAAAAGCGAATCCAATGAAATAAAAGAATAAATATTAAGGATTCGTATTTCAACTATTCCATGTCTAAAAATACCTCATAAATAATCATAGTGGAGTAAAATTCGAGAATGATCAAAACATCGATACAATCAAAGCTAGTATCCAGAATAGATATTTTGGACGAAAAATGAAAATTTAATTTTTCTATGAATAATTGTCGATCACGTGAATAGTGTGTCGTTATCGTGAATAGTCACAAGATATCGTGAATAGTAACTCCGACACCAAAAGATAGAATTTTCACAAAAAATATCATCATGCTTCGTGAATAGTTCTCGTGAATAGTAACTCATGAATAGTAACCCCGACATAAAAAAGTTCGAAATTTGATAAAAATTTCCAACCAATATTTCTATAATGATATTGAAGAAATAATATCATTTTTGAATAAAATAACATCCTTTACCTCGAGAAAGAATAAGATTACATGCGAATCTTTGGATATAGTCTTTGAAAGAACTTGTGCAAGTATAGCAATCCTTAAAGTACTAAAATAATCAAAAAATACGCTCGATATTATAAAGAGACAAAGAGAGAAATCTTTAGTTTCTGGTGTGATTTTCAATTCTAACCTAAGCACCCTATTTATAGAAAAATGCTTAGAACACCAAAGCAGAAAATTTAATATAATATTAATATAATTATACAAATTTTCCTTAGCCCACCTTTTGGTCAAAAACACCAGCCATACATGTTAATGATGTCCAAAAAAATACAAAAAATGTTTTTCTAACAAAAATAATTTAAACTCCAAAAATCAATTCACACCCGATATACCGAAACTTAAATAATTCACAATAAATAGCCCTTTTATCAGAAAATTCGAATCTCGCGAATTTTAATAGGAAATTCAATTCTCTACAACTTTTCAGAAGAAAGTTTTACCAAATTTCAAACAGAAATTGACCGAAATCCACAAACGGATAATTTTACAGGCTATAATCAAATTTCAGTCAAGAAATGGGGTCCACCGACACACAAAATATGTGTTAATCATTTAATGCAACAAAAATACTCTTCATCCTCATATACTCATATATCCCATATTCATTGTAAAAATATCATCATTATTATATTATAATAATATAATAAAATATTATTTTATCAGAAAAGATAAAATATCAATTTTTAACAATTGTCACTTTAAAAATTTTCTCCATCTATATCCACATAAAATCAATATTTTCCTCATAATATAAATCAATAATTAATTATTCATAAATAATATTACGAATCACAAAGATCGTGACAACCGTAGTTCTCCTCAGGAAGAGGGGCTTTCGATAAGAATTTCTCACTTCTTGGCCATTGATTAGGTGACCAAACCTCTCCTTAGATGAGAACTTTTTAGACATTGCCAATAATGTTATCTAATAATATTATTCAGATAATATGCATTATTGTCTCGATAATATAAAATCTTGTGTAGTGACAATTATTAAAACAACGATAATATAAAATATCAAAGATATGCAATTATTAAATCAATAAAATAAAATATTGAGCGATAATTACCGTAACAATTATTGAGTAATGCCTTCTTACGTAAGAATCAATAATTGGTGCAATCTGCCGTATGTCTTCTTTGTCAACAACGCGTATTCTTGTTTTTAACCACCGGGTATTCCAACAGTATTAATGGTAACAATTGCGCCGTTATTTATAAACAACTTATACTTGTCGTTTTCTTCATCCAATTACTTTTCGTTATGGGCCCACACAAGGTTGCGCCGTCGTACGAATATTCCCCGACAGTAAGAATATTCCACGACCAAACGAATATTCTCCGACAACAATGAGTATTTTATAACCACATGCTTATTTAAAAATATTTGCGCATTTTACCCATAACTAACCACATTAATCAAATCAACCCCTTACTATTTCAAAATAATAATTAGAGAAATTAAATTTTATTTATAAAAAGTTGGGGCCTTACAACTAGTGCAATTGATATTTCAAAAAATCTGGTGCTTCACTCTCGTACTAAGCATATTGAAGTAAGACATCACTTTCTAAGAGATAATGTTGCTAAAGGATTAATAAAATTGGTATTTGTCCCTACCGTTTTTGTACCTTGAGAAGAGAACTTGGCATGTCTATCTGTTCTTAAATGGTCCTTGTTTGCCTATAGTACTAATAACTAATATATAATTAAACAAAAATATATATTATTATCTAATATGCTGCTTGAATTTAACGATTTATTTTGGTTATTTGTTTGTCTCAAGGGCATTCTAGGACTTTAATCTAATTTATTTTTGCGGGAACAAAACACTAATTTATTTGTCTCTCTTTCTCTTTCTTTTACCCGATCATTCTTTTTAAAACCGTTCGTCTTCCCTTCTTGCACTCTCTCTTTCTGCTTCCTCTCGGCAGATTAGGGCTTAGTCGACAAGTTGCTTTCCTTTTTGGTCTCAATGGCGAAAACGAGAGGAGGGCATCATACTGTCAACACCGACCGAGGAAATCATTTCGAAAGGAAAAGGAAGCAACCAAGGGACCGAGGACAACCCGTCGCTCAAACCGACTCGCAGATCTGGGGATTTCATCCCAGAAGATGAAACGCCAAGGAGAATCATCGAAGGGTAAAACCCATGAACATGTGAGTATCCCTGATTCACCCCCTCCAGTTCCTAACCCCCATGGTACTGCCATTACATTTCGTTCCTCCAAATTTTCAAAACGATTCCAAAATCTTATGATGAACAAGACCATTGTTTATGGTAAATTTGTTGACCCTGTCTTGTTTCATCAAATTGGGGTGTCTTCGTTATTTGAAGCTATTGGGCTTGTTGATATGTTACATCCTTCTCCCATAGCATATCCCACCTTAGTTAAACAGTTCTTTGGTAATATGTCAGTCAAATCTGATACAATAGTCACTTATGTGCAGAATCAAACTCTGTCCTTTGGGTCTGAGTTATTAAGTACTATTCTGAATATACCTTGTACTGGTATCTACCCATTCACTCTGAAAGGACCTTTTGAATCTGATAATTTCAGTCTACTTGATCAGTTAAATTGGGTTAAAAATTCTTCTGAGTCTGAATTTGTAGAGTTACCTACTGTGGTAGAAACCTCTCCCATAAATAGTGTCATTCATAAAATTATTCGGGCTAATTTAGTTCCTCGAACTGGTGGCAGATCCGATATGACCTTTCAAGACCTCATTCTATCAGCACTGATCTTATCAGGGACGAAATTTAATTTTGCTTTGTTTGTGATCAAAAATATGGAAAGTTGTCTTAAAAACAAAACAAAATGCTTTCCATATGGTGGTTTTATTACCAAAATCTTTAAGTATTTTAACATCTCCTTGGAAAATGACGAAGCAGTCAACATCACTGATACAATAGATGAAGCCACTCTTCATAAGTCCTTATTAAAGGTTAATGCTGATGGTCTGTTGGTATGGGACTTGGCTCACTCTTCCACTCTAGTTATTACTTCTAATCATCCTTCTTCACATTCCTTCCCTTCCAGTTTTGCCACTCCTCTTGACCCCAAGCATTCAGAACTCCAATTTCTTCATGCTATGGATCACAAACTTGATTATGTTATTACCACCGTTCACTCCCTCTCTACCAAGATTGACTCATTAGAGACCAAGATTCAGGACATTGACAAACAGCTATTTGAGACTGTCCCTGTTGAAGTAAACTGTTTTTTTTTGATAATGACAAAGGGGGAGAGTAAGTCGTTTTGGTGCTGTGTTTGGGACCTTTGAATCTTTATGACTTCTCTACTAATCTATTATTGGTTGTAATTTGGAACTTATTGGAACTGGGTAAACATTTATTTTGATCTGTGATGCATAATTTGTTGGGTTCTTTTTATTTATGTATTTGGATAATATTATTATATTATTATGGGTTATCTGTTATTATGTTGGTTGGATTTTATTTTGATATAATCTCTCATAACAGGTATATAGTCAATAGGCATGAATTAAGGGGGAGTCATAAATTTAGGGGGAGTATATAAATTAAATATTGTCATCATCAAAAAGGGGGAGAATGTTGGTTTATATCTTGAGAGGTTTTAATGATGACAATAAATTGGGCTTGTGTTAAATATTATAATTAGGTCTTTTGCCTTAATTGCTATTGGATTTGGGTCATGTGACCAATATTTGTTCTTTGGAATCATTCAAGTCTTGACCCAACAACTTTCATTACCAATCAAGTCTTGTACTTGAAGTCAAAATTAATTGATTTCCTATTATATCTCTTATGAAGATTATTCCAAAGATACTTTTATATAATAGGAGTCTATTAAGGAGTCTTATGGTAACTAGGAAAATCATTCCTTCCTTATCTTTAGCTGTTTGCTTTGAATATATATAATCCTTAATATCAGCTGGGTCTTTGAATTATTTTTGGAATCAATTATTCAATCTTTTCAAAACATATTCTGTTGCCCCAACTATGATTGATTCATGCTAATCTATTTATACGTTAGGAGCTAATTAGAGAGAAAGATTGGTAATTGATTCTCTGTCTTATTCATATAGTCGTTACCCTCCTTAGTATATATATAACTTCTTTTCGGTTATAACAGGTACACAAGGGAATATACTTCAGCAAGGGAAAAGCAGTAATCATATTGAGTCTTATTAATTGTATTCTTCCTTTGAGAGCTTTTACTGTCTAGAATTTTCCAGCAAGTTAGCATCTCTTTGTAAGTTCTTTATTAGCTGGAAAATAGCCATTGTAAAACAATATCCTTTGTTACAAGTTTTGTTCACCAGTATTTATCGAAGTGGTCGATCCATTAGTGGATAGGGTCTGTTCAAAGAGCTTGTAAGGTTGCAAAGGTGCAAGGGTTGCGATGAGTCTGAAGAAGGAGAGGTGTCCATACAAGGAGGAAAGCTTTTGTTGAACAGGGAAGTTGTTCTTATTGTATTTAATTTGAGTTTTAAATATTAATAAAAAGAGTCTCCAATCCTAGTTGTGATTGGACTTGGATTAGGCTACTAGATAGAGGATAGGGGCTGAACCACGTAAAAATCCTTGTGTCTATGGTTTGATTATCTCGTGTTTTGATTTGATATTATCTCCTGAATAACTGAACTTAATATTGCAATGTAGATTTTCTGGCAGTGCGAAATACACTTATCCAGACATTCCTCATATCACTTCATTACATGCGTGTTATAAGAAAAGTGAAATTTGCTCTAAAATGACCACAATAAACTATTTTCCAAACTGTCTGTTTTAGTCCAGAATCTGAAAATTAAAAAATTGGTCATTGTTGATTACTTTTGGCTTAGACACCTATTCACCCCCCTCTAGGTGTGCTTATACACGGAATTACAAAAATGACTTGTTGTTAAATATCTTTGGCATGTAGTGCAAAGATGAACTGTTGATGAATATTTTTGGCCCGTGGTGCAAAGATGAATTTATTAGTATGATTATGAACATGAACTGTGATTTGGTATAACCATGATCTTTGATGTTTCAGGTAAAGACAGGTGATGAAAATTATCTTCGTCTTGGATGCGAAGAGGAATTTAGAATCACAATTATGATTATGAGTTATTCATATGATTGTGGAAAGGAACTGTTGATTGATGTTACAGGGATAAAACATTGTTGGTAGACTTTTAACGTGGAGAAGATAATAGACTTTATAGTCTATTTGACTCTTCTAAAGGATTGCTCGTTCCGCTGCAACTATGGTTGAAAAGTTTTATTATCTACCATATGTTCTATGTAACGACCCCAAAATAGGTCCATTCAATCCAACCCATTCCGAGTCGCCAAATACATGGTACGAAATACAACAACAACTTTATTACAACAATTGTCGTGCAAAATACAACAACACATATCTTTGTGAGTTTGGATACAAATATATACCAAATGTGACACATGTCCCAACCGTGGACAACACCTCACATGTGACACCTTACATAAAGGTATAGTCAAAGACATTTTTTTAAAACTAAAATCTTTGGGAAGTGCTCAAGAAACCTTCGTTACATAGGAGGCCATGCGTCAGGTTATGATAGATATCATATGTCCGGAGAATTATCCTTGGTTGACCTAATAGACCCCAAAGAAAAAGCGAGAAGATTTCTATCATATTCTTCCCAATGGTGAGTCTTCTCTTGATTTATCATTATCTCCACTATCTCAAATTGAGAATTATACTTCAAACAAACACCAAGATTATATAGGTAGTGCTTTCAGATATATACTCGGCAAGTGGATGAGCACATCCGCATCTTATGATGATACGTGGTTGTATGTCATTAGACATCTTGTATGATAGTGACAAAACACCCTTTCAACGTTGGGTTCGCTTTCACCCTATTAGATTCACCAAATATAACTACTAAACGATGACCACTGCTTCTATTCCCCTTACCCCACTCGGCCGACCCAATTTACACTCTTATTACACGAAAGGAATTGTAAAGCAAAAGGTTGAGCACAACTAACTCGATAGAAGAATATCATGACTAAAGATAATTAAATTATCAATAGCCTCCATCAATAATAAATCGAGATTTAGAACATATGGTAGATGATAAAATTTCAACCATAGTTGCGGTGAACGAAGCGATCCATTAGAAGAGTCAAATAGACTATAAAGTCTATTATATTCTCCATGTTAAAAATCCACCAACAATGTTTTATCCACAGAACATCAATCAACAATTACGGTCCACAATCATATGAATAACTCATAATCATAATTGTAGTTCTAAATTCCTCTTCTCATCCGGAATGAAGATAATTTTCATCACCTATCTTTTCTGAAACATCAAAGATCATGGTTACACCAAATCACATTTCTTGTTCATAATCATACTAATAATTTCATCTTTGCACTACGACCAAAGATATTCATTTGTATCACCAAAGTTGGTCATATTCATCTCAACACATATTCATCTTTGCCTTCTTCGGCCAAAGATATTCAACAACATGTCATCTTTTTTTTACTACCACGATATTCATCAATAATTCATCTTTGCACTTTCTGAATGCCAAAGATATTCATCAATAATTCATCTTTGCACTACAGCCAAAGATATTCCTCAACAGATTCATATTTTGCCTTTATAGGCCAAATATATTATTATCTCAAAAAAATATATAATCATTTCGAATTTATATAAACAATAATTATAACCATGTTGATCATTTCATCTTTGCACTTAAGCTAAAGATATTCGATTTATATATTCAATGGTCATGATCAAACCAATTAACAATTCAACTTTTGCACTCTTCGGCCAAAGAGAACCCATAGTCACGATCATACCAAAAATCTACCCATTTTTACACTCAAATCAAAGAGAAATATCATCATTAGGGTTATAAAATGTTATATATGATAAGTAAAATCAATATAATCAAAACATCTAGATTTAATCTCAAGAGTAATATTCATAAATCAACTATAATTTGGTTAGAAAAAGAAACCAATTTTGTCGTGAATAGTACCCGTGAATAGTAACTCGTGAATAGTAACTCATAAATAGTAACTCGTGAATAGTAACCCCGACATGAAAAAGGTAGAAATTCCACAATAAAATCCATACCAATATTTCTGTATAATGATATTGAAAGAATAATATTTCTTAAGCTTATAAATAATTTATTTTAATTGTTTACACTTTACTAAATAATGCATTTAATCATTCTAAAATGCCAAACTCATAAGATTTCATCACCATTAACCAAAACCCTCATCAAAAATCTGCATATACCTCATATAGGATTCTCAAGCCATAAAATCTTATTTTCCAATTTTCTTACTTCACACGACATATTTAATTCATTTACTCATAACTAATCCATTTTCATGAAAAATACCAAATCAGTTCAAAAATATTTCTTTTCTTTCAGATTTAGCAGAATATAGTCTCATATTGAACATATATTTTTCTCGTAAATTTGTAAAATTCATTTACTATTTTTCATATGGCCAAAAACCGCTTGAATATTAAAACATTTATCATAAATTGTACTTTTATCCAAAAATTCTAAAATTTATAGAATATACCAATGTTATATATATGTACTCCCAATAAAAATTTCATCAATTTTGGAGTTAACCACAAGGAGTTATAAGCGGTTACTTTTAAAATAGTCTTTTCCCGTAAAATTCATAACTCTTAATCTATACATCCAAAAATCGCCATTTTTGGACACAATCAATAAATCTCATCAAATTATCATTTCAAATTTTTCCAAAATTTTTAAAGGTTTGAAAAGTTACGAAACATGAAAAACATCACAACCCTTAAAATCCTTACCTCAAAAAGAGCGATTTACATTGGAATAACTTTGAATCGAACTTGCAATTGTATATAGCAACACTCAAGATACAAGAATACACTTGATAATATAGAGAGAAATAGAGAAAACTTTCAGTTTACGGTGTGATTTTCCATTCTAACTTAAGCTTATTTTATAGGAAAATCTTTAGAAACGCCAAAAGGAGACTAAAATAGTAAAATATTATTTTTCTTTTCTACACACCAACCATCCAAGACCAGCCATCCAAGCATGCCAATTCTGAAAAAATATAGCAGCCCACATGTTATTAACACCAACCAAAGTGGGTCCCACCATATAAATTAATAAAAATCATTTTATTTTACGAAACTTCAATAATTCATAGAAAATAGCCCGATTATCGGAAAAATTAAAAACTCACGATTTTCCATGGAAATTCCATTCTCTACAACTTTGCGGAAGAAAAGTTTTCCAAATTCCAAATGAAATTGACCAAATCAACAAACAAGCGATTTTACGATCATAATCAATTTTCATCGAGAATTGTGTCCACCGACACCCAAAACATATGTTAAATATTTAATGCCACAAAAATACTCTTCCTCCTCATATACTCATATATCCCACATTCATTGTAAAAATATTACAGATTAATATATTATTAAAATAATATATTTAAATGAATTATTTTATCGAAAAAAGATAAAATATTAATTTTCAATAGTTGTCACATTAAAATTTTCTCCATCTATATCCACAATAAATATTTTCTTTATCATAATAATTAATAATTAATTATTCACAAATAATATTACAGACTCACAAGATCTTGACAACCAGTAGTTCCTGAGGATAGAGGGGCTTTCCAATAAGGATTTCTCCTTTCTTGGTAGCGTAATTAGGTGACCAAACCTCTCCTTAGATGTAACTTTCTAGACATTGCCAATAATGTTATCTCGATAATATTATTCAAATAATTTGAATTATTGATCGATAATAGAAAATCTTGTCATGTGACAATTATTGAAACAATAATAATATATAATATCAACGCAACAATTATTGAATCAATAAAATAAAATATTGAGCGATAATTACCGTAACAATTATTGAGTAGTGCCTTCTTTACGTAAGAATCAATAATTCAAAAATCTTTATGTAATACCGTATTCTTGTCTGCAACAACGCGTATTATTTTTTATTTTACCAACCGGGTATTCCAATGATGTTAATTCGTAATAATTACTTACGTTATTTATAAAAACTTAATTTTGTCGCTTTTCTTCATCCGAAGCGGTTATTACATTATGGGGCCACAAATGGTTTTAGCTGTAAATTTAATATTCCCCAGCGTAAAGAATATTCCACGACCAAACGAATATTCCCTGACAATTGAATATTTTATAACCACTTGCGTATTTTGAAAAATTTCATATATCATCCTTAACTTTAACTTTTATCAATTTAACCATTTACTGAATTGTAATTATAAGAAAAATTTAATACTTTTATTTCATAAAATTCGGGGTCTTACATTCTAAATCTCTGATTTATTACGGATGAAGTCTATTGATAATGTAATTATCTTTAGTCATAATATTCTTTACTGAGCTAGTTGTGCTCACCCTTTTGCTTCACAATTCCTTTCGGAATAATAAGAATGTAAATTGGGTTGAAATGAGAATAACAGGGGAATAGTGTGATGGTTCGGGTCTGTCAAAGTTTCTCAACACATTATAAAACGGTATGACATATAATATATAATTGTATTGAGGACCTAAGATGTATGTGTCGTATTTTATACGTCACTTAATAATTGATTTTGGTGAACAACAATAGGGTGAGGCGAACCCAACCTAGAAGCGTCAAAAGTGCACCGCATTAAAAAGAAGAGAACATAATTCTTCTCGTGTCCCTTTGGAGACTTGAAATATTTGCTGCTATACTTTATATGGCATGTAATAATTTGAGTATGAATATTGTCGTATTATATACGTTACAATATTTGTATTAAAACTCACAGTATATATGTTGTTGTATTTTGCACGACAATTGTAGTAATAAAGTTGTAGTTGTTTTCTGTACCATGTATTTGGCGACTCAGAATAGGTTGGATGGATTGGACCTATTTTGGGGGCGTCATGGTATCTTACCGATTAAGAGGCAAAAAACCATTATCAAATAAGTTTATCCTCTGATTCGGCATCTGACCGAATCAGAGACACATCTATTAAGAGACATTCAGATGTAATCAAACACAACCAAACTCTACTTGGGTCTAATTGTTCTCAATTTGGAAAACTATACCTCCCAACTTATTAAATACTCCACAAATAAATCTAATTGACTGGTATTCTTAAAGACAAATAATTAACCACAAAGCAAATACGGAACTATATTTATTGTTATGAAAGATAACTAAAATCAAGGTGATTAGAGTATTATGAAAGATAACTAAAATCAAGATGATTAGAGAAAAGAGAGTATATATTTGCATAATATTTTTTATATTCCTTAATCACTTTACAATTGTCTTATTTATAGAAATAAGAACATCAATACTACTAGGAAGTTACAACACTCAAGAGTCATACATTTTAATACTCAATGGGAGTTACATATATCTAGACATCTATAATATTATGAATCTAGACATTTTATAACACTCCCCCTTGGATGTCTATTGTATAGCTATATGCATTGAAAGCTGCCTCATTAAAAACCTTATCAGAAAAAACCCAATGGGAAAAAAACCTTGGTTAAGGAAAAAGAATGCACGTAGCGTATTAGCTCCCCTCATGAATGTATCCTTAAGTCCTTCAAATTGTCGCGATTCCAATATTGCGACCTTAATCCAAATCAACGTTGCGTACTGTAATGCCTTGGTGAACAAATCTGCTAGATTATCTTTTGATCGAATTTGCTGAACATCAATGTTACCACACTTTTCAAGGTCATGTGTGAACAAGAATTTCGGTGAGATGTAACATTACATCTCCTTTGATGCATCCTCTTTTTAATTGAGCTATACATGCAACATTGTCTTCATACATAATGGATGGAGTTCTTTGTAGCAATTTTCTAAGAATATGCCTTGTTAAAAATCTTACCAAATAAAAACCTAGTAGGAAAAAAATTTGGCGAAGGAAAAGAGTACAATATTCTTGTATAACTTCTAGTGCCTTGGGATTGCCTCAATCAGCACATATCCTTTTTTACTCCCCTTCATAAGTACATCATTAAGTCGAAGTATGCCAATATTGTGCACCATCTTCTTCAAAATCATAGTTGATAATGACTTAATGAATATATCAACCAAATTATCACATGATCAATATTGCCATTCTTCTGGGGCTCATGTGTATAAAATAATTTTGGTGCAATATGCTTGGTTCTATCACCATTTGGATTAAATAATCCCAAATCAATAGTCTCACGAAGATAACGTAAAATATGTTTAATTTCATTACAATATCTTCGAGTTTGTGCATAACTATACATTGCTAGTAAGTTAACTGCAAATGTTATATCAGGTCTTGTCAAATTTGCAAGATACATCAAAGTACCAATTACATTAAGATATAGTACTTCAGGACCAAAACACCAATTTCACAAAGATATGGTACTTCAAGACCAAAAATTTATTAATCATTTTCTTGTGGTCAAAACGGATATTTTTTTATATCAAGTGACCAACCATCATTGGAGTACTCAAAGAATTAACATTATCCATGTAAAGTTACTTCATGACTTTTTCTGTGTATGTTTATTGATGAACAAGAATTCCATAGTTCAATTTGTAGGCCAAGACAAAAAAAATTTCTTACCAATATCTTTTATTTCAAATTGTTATTTTTTGTCGACTCTTCTAGAGCAAGATCTTTCATCAATAAATACAGTAATAATAGCAAATCCAGATTATGATCTTTTGATAAAAATGCATGCATAAATTGGATTATTCTCAAATCCTTCTTTCAAAAGATATCAATTAGGCGATTATACAACAATATGCATCTGGATTGCTTTAATCCATATAAAGATCTTTGTAGCTTAATAGAATATACATTTCGAGATATAAAATTATATGCTTCAGGCATTTTATATCCTTCAGGAATTTTCATGTATATATAATTATATAATGATCCATACAGATATGATGTAACAATATCCATTAATTTCTCTTTCCACCAACCTAATTAAAAATCTTAATGTAATTGTGTCCATTACAGGAGCATATATTTCTTCATAATTAATATCATGTCTCAGCGAAGAAACCTTGTTTTACAAGTTACGCTTTGTACCATATAATTTCATTTTTCTTATTTCGTACAAATACTCATTTGTATTCAACAGGCATCACACCTTTAGGTGTTCAGACTACAGGTCCAAAAACTTTACGTTTACTTTGTGAATTTAGTTCTACTTGAATCGCCTCTTTTCACATTGGCCAAATATTTCTACATTCATCAACGATTTGTGGTTCATATATATGATCATTACTTCTGGTAATATCCATAGCAAATTTATATGAAAATATGTTGTCAACAACGATTTTATTTCTATCCAATATATACGTCTCCTGTATATACATAATGTATCGAGATCTCGTTATTTTCAGGTACCTGATCCTCTTCAGGGGATAACTCATCCTCTTCAGGGAATAACTCTTCAAGAGTTTTTTTTACAGGAGATTTTTGTTCATAAGTTTTGGATAGATTGATAAATTTTGGAGCCTGTTTCATGGGTATAGCCTCTTTATATGCTGCAACTTGTTTTTCTTGTACTTACTTCTTTTGGAAAATTCTATCTTTAACACCGATCATTCTTTTATGTTTCAGGTGTGACTTTGATTCAATTTGCTGCTGCATTAATTGATTGTCCTACAGGGAGCAGCTAGAATGTGAGATATCACTATTTTCTTATTATCGGTGAATAATTCTGGTAATTGATTTGCAATTCATTGCAAATGAATTATCCTTTGAACTTCTAGTTCATATTGATTTGTATAAGGATCAAGATTAAATAACGTTAAAACATTCCAATTAATCTCCCATCGGGCTTCATGCAATGATCTCACGTCGCTTCAGCAACGACTTTTCTCCCCCTAATGGTGGGAAGACTATTAAAATAATAATCCTCAAAATATACCTTAAAAATATCACTCTGAATTCTTTCTTAGAAGATGAATACCAAATAACAATAATTGAATGTGATAATTTGGTAATTAATTTATTTTGATATAATCAACAGGTAAAGAAATCTTCTGGTTCTTTAAAGGATGATCATGAGGGTTTTCAATAATTCAATGTATCATTATTGATCCTAGATGATCATGCCAAATCATAAAAATATTTGGATCCAAACACTTCCGGTGTATTACAACATTTGTTTCAACTATTCTCATTTTAGTTTAATATAACCCAAAAGAGAAAATATACAAATTTTCTAATATGAGCTTCTGACCCGATACTATTGAAGTAATATAAAAAAATTCTTCACTGCCTTCGTTATTGATTTCAATATAATAACTATTATAACGTATATCCTTAAAGCTGAGCAAATTTCTGCTTGTCTCAGAAAAATATAAAGAAACATGAATACAAAGTTTTGTGCCCTTTGAAAACATTATAATCGCTCTTTCAGAGATTTTAATTAAATTTGATGAGCTTCTGACCCATACAACTTCATATATGCAAAACATAAATTTAACTTTATTACTTGAAACATAAATAAAACATATAATAAAAATACTTTTATAATGTCATAATATAATGAAAAAATAATTAATTGGTATGGACATTTCTATCAACATATCATCAAGGAAACCATAGATATCAAAATTAGTTATATTTACTTCATTTGAAAAAATAAAATAATTCATGGGATCTTCAAGATCATTCCATTTCCTTTTCTTTTATGGAGTCTTGGTACAAATCTACCAAATGTTTAGGAGTACGACAGGTATATTTCCTTTTATATATTGATTGTTCTTTTCAAGTCCACTACCACAACTACAACTATAATTTCCTCTATGATTATCAAATGAGGTTCCATTCACTTCAAGGAATGTAATAGAATCGGTCGAGCGAGATTGTTGGTTTTTCAACAAAAACTCATTATTTTGTACAGCCACTAGAAGAAATATTGATATCACTTCTAGGAATATAATTTCCTTTATCGCTTCAGGGAGTATATTATGAACTTACACTCACAATATTGCTACTACAGGAGCATATTCGAGACATGAAAATATAATAAATATTTTCTCTAACATCTCTTCATCAGTGTTTTTTTTCTTTTTTCCACATAATTTTAATAGTGAGACTATTTAAAAAAATATAGAATTGTTCTCACTCAACACTTTTAAAATCTTGCAACTTCCACTACTAGAAAAACAAGAATACGTGACGGAATTTTGTGACAGTTTTTAAAAATAATCACAAAAGATAGTAATTTGTGATGGACTTTTTAAGCAATCAAAAAATAATAGTATATATGATGGCTCTTAGTGATGACTAATTTTGCCATCAATGTATTATAATTGTGATGGCCATGTCAATCACACAAATTTTTTTACGCAAAATAAATTTTTTTTTGTGACGCACTAAGTCATCACTTATAGATATACTCTTTTCGTGATTGCATTTAAGCCATCACTAATATTTTAATAAAAGAAATAATCAAAACAATATTTTATGACGGTCGTGACAATCATTAAAAAGATAGATTTTTGTGACGACTATTATTTGCAATTACAAAAAGAAGGTATTTTGTGATGAAATTTTTAAACCGTCACAAAACAATAAAATATATGATGGCTCTTAGTGATGACAAATTTTACCATCATTATAGAGTATTTGTGACTGCCATTGCAATCACCAAATCTTGTTTGGAAGTAATTTTGTTTAGTAAGTCAACTCACATATGTTTCCTTTTATATTTTGTTTTAAAATTATAATCATGATCTGGACTTTGGTGTAGTGGTAATACTCGTTATTTAGTTTGCAAATGGGAGAGAGTTCGAATCCTATAAGTATCATTTGATACAATTAATATAGATATAATTAATATAGTAAAATAAATTATACGTAAATAGAGATTCACGTTCTTACATTTGATCCCTGAAGTCTTATTTTTTTTGTGATGACTTTGACAATCACAATAGATTATATGTTAATGTGATTGTATTAATCATCAAAAAAGCACTAAGCGTTTGCGTGATTGCCAAAACCATCACGTAAAACCTTTCATGATGGGCGTATACAAGACAGCCATTGTGATGCTTAAAGCCATCAATTAAACCTTTCGTGATGGTTTTCCTACTTTTTGTGATGGATTTTGGCCATCACAAATGACCATTTTTTTGGTAGTGTTCAGGTGCAACCAATTATAACGAGCTTTTGGGAGAATTACAAATTTTGTATTCTCATATCTTTCCTTTAAATCATTTCATAAGACGAGTGAGTCTTTTACTGTAATATACTCATATTTTAATTTTTAATTGAGATGATGGCCAATAAAAATCATTAATTTTGCATGATCCTCCAGGGATGCATGATTGCCAACTTTAATTGTATCTCCAAGGTTCTTTGTCTTTATATGAATCTCAGCATCAAGATTCCATTACAAACAATTCTTGCTCGATATAAATCAAGAGCAACAAATTCAAATTTATAAGATTTGAATATTAAATAACAAAACATATTTCCCATCAAATTAAATAATTATATATGTTCAGATTTAATTGTAATGAAACAATTTATAGAAATGCAGTAAAACAAGAAACTAAATTTGTTCATTAAAACAAAATAACAAATCAACACTACTAAGTATATTTGTCATTGTAACTTCATACAAAAATATATCAAAAAAAAATTATTAGAAATTTGATTTATTATAATAAATATTGAATAAACATTCAGTCAAATTCAATACTTAATTTTAAAATATTAATTTGTCAAACATATTTATACAAATATAAGCTAGTAAAACAAAACAACACCAATCACTAATTAATTACCGTACTCCTTAGACAATACATATATACCAATACCATGCATGCATATACTTATGAATATATTCCCATTTACATACATACATACCATGCATGCATACAAAAGTTATGGAAAAATAATAAGGAGCACTGATAGTTATAGAAAGAGAGAGGATGCCGAAAGAAGATGAAAATTAAAAGAATACTAATTACTTACACACACACACACTGTAAGACCCCGAATTTTATGAAATAAAAGTATTCAATTGTTCTTATAATTACTATTCAGTAAATGGTTAAATTGATAAAAGGTTAAAGTGAAGGGTGATATATGTAATTATTTTATATAAGCAAGTGGTTATAAAATACTCATTGTTGTCGGAGAATATTCGTTTGGTCGTGGAATATTCTTCCTGTCGGGGAATATTCGTACGACGGCACAGTCTTTTGTGGGCCCCATAACAGAAAGCGATTGGAGGAAGAAAACAACAAGTATAAGTTGTTTATAAATAATCTGCAGGCGTAGTTATTCACAGATTAATCTTGTTGGAATACCCGTTGGTTAAAAACACGGTAATATGTCGTGGTTGCACAAAGAATACTTGCGGTATTGCACCAATTATTGATTCCTACGTGAAGGCACTACTCAAAAATTATTACGGATAATTCTTTATTCAATATTTTATTTTGATTCAATAATTCTTTGCGTTGATATTTTATATTCTTGTTGTTTTAATAATTGTCACTACACAGTATTTTCCATTATCGAAGCAATAATTTATATTATCCGAATAATATTATTAGATAACATTATTGGCAATGTCTAGAAAGTTACATACAGGAGAGGTTTGGTCACCTAATTGCGCACAGATAAGAAGAAATTCTTATTGGAAGCCCCTCTTTTCTAAAACTACTTGGTTATCGATGTTGTGATTACTCAGTAATGTTATTTGTGAATAATTAATTATTGATTTATATGATGAGGAAAATATTGATTTTATGTGGATATAGATGGAGAAAATTTTTAAAGTGACAATTGTTGAAAATTGATATTTTATCTTTTCTGATAAAATAATATTTTATTATATTATTATAATATAATAATGATGATATTTTTTCAATGAATGTGTGATATATGAGTATATGAGGAGGAAGAGTATTTTTGTTGCATTAAATGATTAACACATGTTTTGTGTGTCGGTGGACCCTATTTCTTGACTGAAATTTGATTATAGCCTGTAAAATCGTCCGTATGTGAATTTTGGTCAATTTCTGTTTGGAATTTGGAAAAATTTCTTCTACAAAGTTGTAGAGAATTGAATTTCCTATAAAAAGTCGTGAGATTCTAATTTTCTGATAAAAGAACTATTTATTATGAATTATTGAAGTTTCGGAATAATTGATTTTTGAAGTTGTAAATATTTTTTAAAAGAAAAAGCGTTTTCTTCATTATTGGTGGGCCCCATGGAGTGGTAAACATCTTTGAATTCGAATTCAAGAGGTGGGCGTGAATATTTTTATATAAATATATATTTTATTAAATTTTCTACTTTGGTGTTCTAAGCATTTTCCTATAAATAGGGTGCTTAGGTTAGAATTGAAAATCACACCGAAACTCAAGTTTTCTCTCTTTCTCTCTCTATTTTATCGAAAGTGTCACTTCTTGAAAATCGACTATAGCGACGGTCAAATGTCGCCATAGAACTTCCGTCGGTAAAGCCTATAATGACGGTCTTTTTGACCTATAAGCGACGGTTAAATCGACCTCTAGCTATAGGTCGTGGCAAAATCGTGTATATAGATGTTCTATATGACAAACTCAATCAGTCGTTTATAGGCCTCATGCTTTATAGAAACACTATAGCTACGATGGAAGTCATGATATATAACTTTTATATTTAAAAAAATTAATTAATAATGCAAATTTATTTAACAAACACAAATACAATATAAAATAAAATATAAAAACTATTATATACATCATTTAAAATTAGTATTTATTATAACTTTATTATATACATCATTTAAAATTAGTATGTATTAGACATCTAAAACATTTGTATCTCCTAAATTTAAGCAAAGTAAGAATGTAAAGTATAAATTAGACAAATGTTTACTACAAAGATGTAACTATGTGCCTTCAAATTCTCAATTTTCAATTTGAATTGAGTAAAATGGAAATCGAAGAACAAATTAAGTAATTTTTAATATAAATGCGCAATTCATTGCGATTTGATATTCGACTTTATATCCTTCTCTAATTACCCGATGCCGATACAAAATGTTGGCACCCTCTTTGCGCCATTTGTGTACCTCGTCTTTAATCAACAATCGTGTAGTTGGATCATCCGAATTATCCAACACTTGAATAAGCAATTTTGATTTCGGCCAGTCCAAATTGCATACTGCAGCTATAGATTGCTTAATTCTCTGTTTCCATGACGATACCCGCGCAACCAACTTGGTTTGCTTCTCGGTTTCAATTGATCTTTGTGAAGAGAATCCTAAATGAAGGAAGAAGCTCCCCATTATAACAGCTTAGTTGAGGAAACAATAATCAACAAAGAGTTAAGGATCAATAGTTCATTCCAAATTGTCAAAGCACTAAAATCTTTACATTTTGAAACAAGCAAACCCCAATTGATATATTTCGATTTTTTCAATTTTGTTTTAAGCTAAAAGAAATGGAATATTGGATTTAAATTGCAATTATTTTAACAATCATGAACTTTGTGAATCTAAATGCGCATATAAATGTTGTAAACTTCTTCGGAAGGCCTCCATCCCCATCAATACTTGTCAAAAGTTGAACATTATTCATATCCCAGAATTTAACAAAAAATTAGTCCCCATTTCTAAAAATCGGTTTTAGTTGTATCAAATTAAAATCTGCTTATTTACCTACAAATGAAAACACCGGTGATAAACAAATTGAACTAGATGAACTAACCTTGTTCCATCAACATGTAGGCCATTGTTGTGCACCACCGCCTGAGGGCATCATAATCAACTCGAGATCCCAAATTGTCATATAACCATGCCTTTATCTTTCCATCTAGAAGTTGTTGAAAATATAAATTGAAAATAGAAAGGGATATTGCTCATCACGTGCAAATGTAGTGCGGAGAAAACCTCTAGGGGGAATGTACTTAAAATATCACCATAAGCAAGGAATTGAACTAATGGATAAGTACTGAATGTTTTCTTTATAGTGAGGGCATCTGAGAATGAGCGAAGCTTCATGACCTTCAAAAGTGTATATTTTGCACCGGTTGTGGCATCCCAAACTTGCAATCATTAGTATCGAAGGAATCATGTAAATGATTCATTTTCCGTTCTTAAGAGGTAAATTTGTTCTCACACCAAACCAACCTTAATGGTCTTGTCGTCCCCACAGTTATCACACATACAACGCTTATTGGGATGAAAGAATGCAAGATCATTTGCTCCACCGATATAAGCATCAATTTATAATAAAATAAACCGATCTCGCTTTCTAGACATAGTAGCAAGCTTCGAGTATTATGACAAAAAATGGAAATGGAAAAAGGTAGAAGGGTTGGCGAGACAAAGCGATATCACGTGCCTCCAAATCTTTGCTTATATCATCACCCTGTGATGAGAATATATTTGAACAATGTGTCTTGAATATGCAACTCCTATTTAAATGATGGAATGGACAAAACAGTGAATCCACAACTTCATTAATATTGATAATTAACATTTATAAATAGGCTTACTAAACAAAGAACCATCTGGGCTCCAAATCACACGGTTAACAGAGACATCAGGATCTTTAATTAGAGCAGCCTGAATTTAATTAAAAGCCCATTTAGTTTTCAGTTATTCTAATGGTTAAAGTAGTAGGCAAGAGTATGTTTTATAGAATACTTGGTTTTATATTTTACTAATCACGTATGGCGGCCGGACCCTGCAGAGGCACTGAACATGCACCAAGATCCCAAACTTTGAAGTTTCTAAGAACCAGTCTTTGCTCCCACGAAATGGATATGAAACTGGTCATTGTCAAGAGCACAAATACACTCCTTAAGAGCCAAAAGACTCTTGTTAATTTCAGCTCCCTCAATCCTACAATGGACAAAAACCATAACTATCCAGAATTGCAATTGATTGCGTGCATTTACAAAAAGGAAATAGTATCAATTATAAATATGTATGAAATGTATACACAAATAGTTATCAGGAATTCATAATTAAAGGAACCAATAATCATCAGTAAAAATCAAACCAAAGACAAGACCCGGCCAGGACCACGGGATGAAATTTAAGGTACTTTGCCATGAAGTTCCACTTGAAACTTGTCCGATTACTTTCAAGTAGACCGAATTACACTAAGAATACTAGTTGGAGAGTAAAATCTCAGTAGTAAGACTTCATCCCAAGGCCTTCCGAAATCAGAGCTCTTATATAATGTCAAGTTATCAATTGGCAACAAAACTAATAAACTTGTGAAACCTTCAATTCAAATAACAACATATAGTCACATGGGCATCCAATAAACAATAATCACTTATATCATTTATCTTCTGCAATTAATCGTCTTAAAACAAATGACAAAGAAGCTAGCTCATTAGCTATAGTGTACGAGACTTTTTGGAAGTAGGAATGCTCCAAAAAGCATATGTGAACCAATGTGGTGTGCCATTCAACAAGTCAAAATGCAAAGAAGACACAAGTCAATGTGCGTATCACAAATCCATACCAAAGCAATCGTGCGAAGTTTCAAATAGTTTTGTATTTGTTGTGAAGGAAGTTTGAGTAGACTTCATTTCTGCAGAAACAATGCCATATATAATAATATAGAGACCATGAAAATTATCAAAACATTATTTCATGATAAAAATGAATTGACATTATAGAGAATCAAAATTCATATCTCAATAACAAAATGAAGCCTGTATAAGAAATGCCATATATGCATATGTTTGTTTGATAGTTTAGTATAGCATGCATGCTTTAACTTTATTATCAGTAGAAACAATATATGAAAGGGCATGAAAAGATTAAAAACAAATTGGTGAGAGTTTCAATATGGAAGAAATAAATAAATGTGGATCAAGTAATAACAGGTAAGGATAATAATGAATGACTGTTATATGTCCTCGTTGAGGAAAATGTACGAATCTTTGGAAATACTTCTTGAGCAGGACAAAATAGAAGAAAATGCAGTTTTTCTTTTGTTTTTTGGTGGCAAGTTGATTCGATTGAAGCTTAAAAACAAGTAAAGAATCCAAATACGAAACAACCGAAAAAACCCACCAAAGAGTCCATGATTTTCTTCTGCTTTGTATGAAATTATAGTCTGCGGAACCAAAAATTAAAAATCAATCAATACATAAAATGGGAACAAAGAAATGAACATGCCAATAAGAACTTACTGAGTTTACCTCCCTGTCCATCAATAACTATGCTTTTGAATTAAAGTTACATTAATAATTCTTCCACATTTGTGTCAATGAGGACCAAAATCAATTGATCCCACTCCGGATATAAGATCAGTAAGCCTAGAAAATTAGAGGGAAAAACCCATGAATTAATTAAGAGATTTTAACTACAAACGAATTAATAAAGATAGATATTGACTCTATAAACCAAATACATTGATTCAAATTGATAAAAGCTAACTCGAGATAGAAAAATAAAATGGTGAAAACTTAAAGCAGAGAATTATTAGAGAAACTTGATTGGATTATATTCAAGGGCTCTATGTGCTTCTCAATTATCTAACAATTCAAATAGAAAAGAGAGAGAAAATTACTACGAAATCCAAAGGGAAGCAAATTGATTAACTATGTTGTTCCAAGATTTTAAGCAAATTGATTAACTATGCTAAATCTTTGCTCGATTTACGCATTCTCTGTCTCAAGCCACCATAAACCGCATTTACAGACGGTCTACTTGGCCACTTGCTCTTGATCAAAGAGTTGAACCATTATTGAGGCCTTGATTGAATGCGGATGTGTTTTTCTCTCACACGGTGCAACCCATTGAAGTTATAGATTTATGTGAAGAACCCTAGAAATGTAAGTGAAATTTAATTAATATAAAACACATAAACATATATATGTGTGTGTGATATATAGATATTATAGAGAATTAGAGATAGAAACTTACAGTTCGATGAAGAATCGCACTTGATAAGTGAAAAAATGAAGTTGGAGACGGATGAAAGTGTTAGAAATGAGGGAGATGAATTGAGAGGACGAAGATAATTTGGGGAAAAAATGGGAGTGAAATGCTGATATGATACCGAGGAAAATGAGAGTGTTTTTTTCTAAAAAAAATATATCTGGAATGGTCGGATTTACGGCCAGTGGCTATAGATACCCTATAGCGAGGGTTCCGTGCCGACCGTCGCTATAGATACCATATAGCCACGGTTCCGTGCCGACCGTCGCTATAGTCGCTATAGATACCCTATAGCGACGGTTCCGTGCCGACCGTCGCTATTGCTCGTCGCTATATGTCGAATTTCTAGTAGTGTGTATTCTTGTGAGTATTTTGATATCTTGAGTGTTGCTATACGGTGCAAGTTCGTTCAGCGTTATTCCAGTCAGAAGTACTACTTTTTTGAGGTAAGGGATAGTAAGGGATTTTAAGGGATTATAAGGGAGATTATTTTTTTCATGAATGATATTATTTCTTCAATATCATTATGCCGAAATATTGGTTTGAACTTTTTTATCAAATTTGGAACTTTTTCATGTCGGGATTACTATTCATAAGTTACTATTCACGAGTTACTATTCACGATTTACTATTCATGAGTTACTATTCACGATGGGTCACTATTCATGAGTTACTATTCATGGGTTAATATTCACGAGTTACTATTCACGGGTACTATTCACTACAACATTGGTTTCTTTTTCTAACCAAATTATAGTTGATTTATGAATATTACTCTGGAGATTAAAACTATGTATTGATTATATTGATTTTATTATCATATATAACATTTTATAACCCTGATGTTGAAATTCTCTTTCACTGGAGTGTAAAGATGGGTAGATTATTGGTATGATCATGACTAGGGTTCTCTTTGGCCAGTAGTGAAAAGTTAAATTTTGACTGGTATGATCATGACCATTGAATTTATAATTGAATATCTTTAGCTTAAGTGCAAAGGTGAATTAATCAACATGGTTATAATTATTGTTTATATAAATTCTGAAATGATTATATATTTCTTTGAGATATGAATATCTTTGGAAAAGATGACTTATTGATGAATATCTTTGGCCCGTAGTGCAAAGATGAATGATTTCTGATGAATATCTTTGGCATGTAGTGCAAAGATGGTCTGTTGATGAATATCTTTGGCCCGTAGTGCAAAGATTAATTTATTAGTATGATTATGAACATGAACTGTGATTTGGTATAACCATGATCTTTGATGTTACAGGTGATGAAAATTATCTTCGTCCTGAATGCAAAAAGGAATTTAGAACTACAACTATGATTATGAGTTATTCACATGATTGTGGACATGAACTGTTGATTGATGTTACAGGGTTAAAACATTGTTGGTGGACTTTTAACATGGAGAAGATAATAGACTTTATGGTCTATTTGACTCTTCTAATGAATTGCTCGTTCCACTGCAACTATAGTTGAAAAGTTTTATCATCTACCATATGTTCTAAATCTCTGATTTATTTCTGATGAAGACTATTGATAATTTATTTATCTTTAGTCATAATATTCTTTACTGAGCTAGTTGTGCTCACCCTTTTGCTTCACAATTCCTTTAAGGTAATACGAGTATAGCTGGGTCGAGCGGGGGTAACAGGGAAATAGAACGGTGGTCATCATTTAGTAGTTATATTTGTTGAATCAAATAGGGTGAAGCGAACCCAAAGTTAGAAGGGTGTTTCGCCACTATCATACAAGATGTCTAATGACATACAACTTCGAGTCATCATAAGACAGGGATGTGCTCATCCACTTGCTGAGTATATATACGAGCACTACCTATATAATCTTAGAGTTTGGTTGAAGTATAATTCTCAATTAACGACAGTAGAGATAATGATATGTCAAGAGAAGACTCACCATTGGGAAGAATATGATAGTAATCTTCTCGTTTTTCTTTGGGGTCTATTGGGTCAACCAAGGATAATTACGTGGCCATATGATATCTATCATAACCTGTAGCGTATGGCCTCCCATGTACGAAGGTTTCTCGAAAGCACTTCCCAAAGATTGTAATTTCTAAAATAGTTTTCTTAACTATACCTTTATGTAAGGTGTCATTATGAGGTGTCATCACGGTTGGGACATGAGTCACGATTGGTATATATTTGTATCAAAACTCACAGAATTTATGTTGTTGTATTTTGCACGACAATTGTTGTAATAAAATTGTCGTTGTTTTCTCGTATACCATGTATTTGGCGACTCGAGAATGGGTTGGATGGAATGGACCTATTTTGGGGCGCCATGAGTTGGTATATCGAGCTTAGGATATGATCTCCAAGTGAGATCGGATTAGAACTAAGAGGGAGAGAGACGAGTAAATCATTCGCTAGTGTGTCCTACCTAAGCTTATTTGTTGGGTCACCATAATATTGGGATATTATGTGATATGTTAATTTATTAAATTAACCTTTGTTTTGAAGTCGTATTCTAGAATGATATCCTCAAATACAAGAGATGAAAGCAATGGAGAAATCATGATGACAGAAATATGGAATCTGAAATGAAAGCAAGGTATTCTCAACTCTTTGAAATACTGTGCACGTAAATTTCGAGGGACGAAATTTCATAAGGAGGAGATTGTAAGACCCGAAATTTTATGAAATAAAAGTATTCAATTGTTCTTATAATTACTATTCAAGAAATGGTTAAATTGATAAAAAGGTTAAAGTGAAGGGTGATATATGTAATTATTTTAAATAAGCAAAGTGGTTATAAAATACTCATTGTTGTTTGGAGAATATTCGTTTGGTCGTAGAATATTCTTCCCGCTTGGGGAATATTCGCATGCAACCGACCCAGATCTTTTGGGGCCCCAGAATCTTAAAGCGATTGGAGGAAGAAAACAACAAGTATAAGTTGCTTATAAATAATTGGCAGAAGTTATTCTCAATTATCTTCGTTGGAATACCCGGTGGTTAAAACACGATGTAATATGCGTGGTTACACGAAAGAATATACCAGTATTGCACCAATTATTGATTCTTACGTAAGAAGGCACTACTCAAAAATTGTTACGATAATTATCTTTATCAATATTTTATTTTTGATTCAATAATTGCTGCGTTGATATTTTATATTACTGTTGTTTTAATAATTGTCACTACACAGTATTTTCCATTATCGAAGCAATAATTTATATTATCTGAATAATATTATTGGCAATGTCTAGAAAGTTCTGTCTAAGGAGAGGTTTGGTCACCTAATTGTGCGCCAGTAAGAAGAAATTCTTATTGGAAAGCCCCCTCTTTTCTAGGAACGGCTTGGTTGTCAGTATTATGATTCTGTAATGTTATTTGTGAATAATTAATTATTGATTTATATGATGAGAAAAATATTGATTTTATATGGATATAGATGGAGAAAATTTTTAAAGTGACAATTGTTGAAAATTGATATTTTATCTTTTCGATAAAATAATATTTTATTATATTATTATAATATAATAATGATGATATTTTTACAATGAATGTGTGATATATGAGTATATATGAGAGAGGAAGAGTATTTTTGTTGCATTAAATGATTAACATATGTTTTGTGTGTGCATTGGACCCCATTTCTTGATCGAATTTGATTATAACACATGTAAAATCGTCTGTATATGAATTTTGGTCAATTTACATTTTGAATTTGGAAAAATTTCTTCGCAAAGTTAGAGAAATTGAATTTCCTATAAAAAAGTCGTGAGATTCTAATTTTCTCGATAAAAGAGCTATTTATTATGAATTATTGAAATTTGGAATAATTGATTTTTGAATTTGTAAATATTTTTAAAAGAAAATGTTTTCTTCATTATTAATGGGCCCCACATGAGTGGTAAACATCTTTGAATTCGAAATTCAAGAGGTGGGCGTGAAATTTTTTATATAAATATATATATTATTAAATTTTACTAACGCTTGGTGTTCTAAGCATTTTCTATAAATAGGGTGCTTAGGTTAAATTGAAAATCACACCGTAAATCCCAAGTTTTTTCTATTTCTCTCTATTTTTTATCGAGTGTATTCTTGTGAGTATTTTGATATCTTGAGTGTTGCTATACTATGCAAGTTCGTTCAGTTCGTTATTCCAAATGTCAAGTCTTCGCTTCTTTTGAGGTAAGGGATAGTAGGGGATTTTAAGGGATTGTAAGGGAGATTATTTTCTTCATGAATGATATTATTTCTTCAATATCATTATGCCAAAATATTGGTTTGAATTTTTTATCAAATTTGGAACTTTTTCATGTCGGAGTTACTATTCATGAGTTACTATTCATGAGTTACTATTCACGAGTTACTATTCACGATTTTCTATTCACGAGTTACTATTCACGACGGGTTATTATTCATAAGTTACTATTCATGAGTTACTATTCATTAGTTACTATCCACGAGTTACTATTCACGGGTACTATTCACTACAAAATTGGTTTCTTTTTCTAACCAAATTATAGTTGATTTATGAATATTACTCTGGAGATTAAAACTATGTATTGATTATATTGATTTTATTATTATATATAACATTTTTATAATCCTGATGTTGAAATTCTCTTTCACTGGAGTGTAAAGATGGGTAGATTATTGGTATGATCATGACTAAGGTTCTCTTTGGCCAGTAGTAAAAAGTTGAATTTTGACTGGTATGATCATGACCATTGAATTTATAATTGAATATCTTTAGCTTAAGTGCAAAGGTGAATTGATCACCATGGTTATAATTATTGTTTATATAAATTCTGAAATGATTATATATTTCTTTGAGATATGAATATCTTTGGAAAAGATGACTTATTGATGAATATCTTTGGCCCGTAGTGCAAAGATGAATGATTTCTGATGAATATCTTTGGCATGTAGTGCAAAGATGGTCTGTTGATGAATATCTTTGGCCCGTAGTGCAAAGATTAATTTATTAGTATGATTATGAACATGAACTGTGATTTGGTATAACCATGATCTTTGATGTTACAGGTGATGAAAATTATCTTCGTCCTGAATGCAAAAAGGAATTTAGAACTACAACTATGATTATGAGTTATTCACATGATTGTGGACATGAACTGTTGATTGATGTTACAGGGTTAAAACATTGTTGGTGGACTTTTAACACGGAGAGAAGATAATAGACTTTATGGTCTATTTGACTCTTCTAATGAATTGCTCGTTCCACTGCAACTATGGTTGAAAAGTTTTATCATCTACCATATGTTCTAAATCTCTGATTTATTTCTGATGAAGACTATTGAAAATTTATTTATCTTTAGTCATAATATTCTTTCTCGAGCTAGTTGTGCTCACCTTTTACTTCACAATTCTTTTCGTGTAATGAGTGTAAATTTGGGTCGAGCTAGTAGGGGGAATAGAATGCGGTGGTCATCATTTAGTAGTTATATTTGTTGAATCAAATAGGGTGAAGCGAACCCAACGTTAGAAGGGTGTTTCGCCACTATCATACAAGATGTCTAATGACATACAACCTCGAGTCATCATAAGACAGGGATGTGCTCATCCACTTGCTGAGTATATATACGAGCACTACCTATATAATCTTGGAGTTTGGTTGAAGTATAATTCTCAATTAGAGACAGTGGAGATAATGATATGTCAAGAGAAGACTTACCATTGGGAAGAATATGATAGTAATCTTCTCGTTTTTCTTTGGGGTCTATTGGTCAACCAAGGATAATTTCGTAATATATGATATCTATCATAACCTAGACGCATGGCCTCCCATGTACGAAGGTTTTCTTGAGCACTTCCCAAAGATTGTAATTTCTAAAACAGTTTTCGACTATACCTTTATGTAAAGTATCATTATGAGGTGCTGTCCACGGTTGGGACATGAGTCACAGTTGGTATATATTTGTATCAAAACTCACAGCATTTATGTTGTTGTATTTTGCACGACAATTATTCTAATAAAGTTGTAGTTGTTTTTTGTATCATGTATTTGGTGACTCAGAATGGGTTGGATGAAATTGACCTATTTTGGGGGCGTCACACACACACTCTCTCTCTATATATATATTAGTTGTCAAATGACCTATTATATTTCAGGTGCATCATTTACATATATTGATAAATCATTTATTTCAGTTAGCTCAGAAAAGCAGAAAGAAAGTAGCAGTTAAAAGTAAAGAACTATCAGATTACTGATGACACATGATAAGAATGGCATCCGTATGTAAATGTGTTGTTCAATCTAATAGTTGAGAAAAGCTTACAGGAAATGTCTCCCATATTGCTTCATCACTTATGCAATATATTATGCAGTATATATATTTAACTTATATATATACATATCAACATGTACACTACAAAAAAGAGCATATAAGTAACTGCATGTAGGTAATATATATATATATATATATATATATATATATCTTCTCCTTCAAATTAAATATGATTATCTTCAAGACGAAAGTGAGAAGCAATCATGCTGATAACGTGTTATGAAAGATAACTAAAATCAAGGTGATTAGAATTATGAAAGATAACTAAAATCAAGATGATTAGAGAAAAGAGAGTATTTATTTGCATAATATTTTGTATATTCCTCCTCAATCACTTTACAATTGTCTTATTTATAGAAATAAGAACATCAATACTACTAGGAAGTTATAAAACTCAAGTCATACATTTTAATACTCAATGAGAGTTACATGTATCTAGACATCCATAATATTATGAATCTAGACATTTTATAACATTTATGTCATTATCACTTGATTATAGCAATTGTACGCCTTTTCATATATTTATATATGGATATATTACCATAACTTGTACTTATGACTTTTTTAAAATTCAAAAAAAGAATTAGATTTGTAGACACCGAAAGTGTGCAAGGGAATTTAGAATAGTGGTTAATAAGATTATAATCCACTATAAATAAAATATATGTTTACTTTTATTTTAATTAAATGTCATAATTCAATATCAATAAATTTTTTTATTGCCAATGCATTAAAAATTTAGAATTACTTTATATATATATATATATACAACACAGCCCCTTAACTCAATCAATTGAAATCAATTTCAAATCAATTAATCAATCTGGCTTCCAAATTTCAAATCAATTTATCCTTAACTCAATCAATTTCAAATCAATTAATCAATTTGCCTATCCTTAACTCAATCAATTTCACATCTTCCAAATTTCAAATCAATTTATCCTTAACTCAATCAATTTCAAATCAATTAATCAATTTATCCTTAACTCAATCAATTTCAAATCAATTAATCAATATGGCTTCCAAATTTCAAATCAATTAATCAATTTGGCTTCCAAATACACCCAATCAATCAATCAATTTGATAACAAAGTTAACTCATTTCAAATCAATCAATCACGTTCAAATTTGGCTTCCAATTAACAGAGTTAACTCAATAAATTTGACGAATCGACAAATCGACGGGTTTTTTTTCTTCACATTTCTCATTATTCCAGTCTTCCTCTCCCTCTCTATCTTCCTCACTACCTTCTCTTTCCTCTTTCTTCAGCCACGATTGTATCTCTTCATCTCCCCCTCAATAAATCCCATCTCGAACGTTTTGGGACTATAAAGTTAATTCTTTCAATAAATCCATCTCGAATGTTTTGGGACTATAAAGTTAATTCTTTCTTCTTGAACAACAAAAAGAGTTGCAATTTTAAAGCAAATAGACATCAGACCGACTACTATAACTTTCTCTCTCCTCTCTCTGAAGATTCTTTGCATCTGAAAAACAAATTGATTGGTGTTCAATCTCCAATTTTCACCTGAGTTTGAATTTTAATTTGAATTCCAATGGTATCGGGATCGTATGATCCGGTAGAACAATTCACCACGGGAGTCTTATCCTTTCTTAGTTTGCCAAATGCTAATTACTTGATTCATATAGTCAAGGCCTGTGTTTGAGTTTCTCAGTATTAAATTTATGTAATTTTGTCAGGTAAAGTGGAATTATGTTTCTAAAGCTACAAATCTATTATGTAGACATGGGATTGGAAATGTGTTGTTTGATCGTAGATATGTAGTGCATTTATATTTAATTTATTGAATTTTATGTGAAAAACATATAAATTTTTATTTTTATGTTAAAGATCCGATCCAAGGGTATGCAAATCCTCCTAATAAAACTATGAGAATTTTTGTAAATTTGCATTTATATGTTTTATAACCCCACACTAATCTATTTGTAAAACCCATAAAAGATAAAGACCCCGCACTAATCTATTTGTAAAACCCATAAAAGATAAAGAGGGGGACGTGTAGTTAGAACTGTAGTTTGAGGAACAAAGCTCAGATTCATTTGTATTTTTATGTGGTGTTTAAATTTCAGGATGTAAAATGTGTTATGTTCGGTTTGATAGTGTTTTGTAATCAATTATGAGGACGACCATGTTAATAAATTAAACAATCTATTGTTTAAACTAGCCCGTGCATTGCACGAGTTATCAACTAGTACATACTTAAGTTAGAAGAATCCAAGTCTATAACTAGTTGAATGCCTGTGGGATTAGGCAATGATGAGTCAATGGATTGTGTAGATGGAGATGAACAAGGATTGGGGTCAAGAGGAGTAGGGGAACCAGTGTTAGAAGTTGTAGATGGTTTTGGATTTGAAGGAAATACATTTGAGACAGGACATTTTGTTTGAGTTAGAATATTAACTAGTGAGGGGAGTGATTGCATTGGTATGGTTGGAGCCTTGGAGGAGAACCCAGAATGGATGGACCAGATAAGAGCTCACTAGTGTTAGGATATCTATCTAAAGAGTACATGTAGGGAAAAATAGATTCTTCAAATCTAACATGCATGTCTTGCTACATAAATTATCCCCGATTGAAAATCAAAACACCTATAACCAAGGTGGTGAGGATACCCCAAGAATACACATATTTTGGATCGATAACTTAATTTATGGGGCATTGTATGGACGTGGCATCCGAAGATTTTAAGAATAGTATAATCTGGTTGTGCTGTAAATAACATTTGAAGAGGGGTGGAGTAGTTAAGTATTGGAGCATGCATACGATTGCTTAAAAAGGAGGCTAGCTGTTTTTTTCCTCCCTAAATAAGGAGGCTAGCTGTTTCAAAATTAGTAAAATTCCAAAATTTAGCAGGTAAATTAGCATGAGCAAGCAATGCTAGCCCAGTGTCGGTTATGTGTCTATGTTTACGATCAATCGCACCTTGTTGCTCATGTGTATGGGGACATGAGCGCCTATGATGAATACCCATTGACTCAAAGAAATTTGCCAATGTTCTATGTTTGAACTTCTTTTATTGAACACCCTAATTATTTTCAACATATACTTTGAATTTGGAGAATATAGAAAACACCTCAGATTTAACTTTGATAGTAAAATACCAAATGTACTTGTTAAAGTCATCCAAAAATACAACATAATATTTAAAACCATCATGAGATAATACGGGTGCTGGACCCCAAACATCCGAGTATACTCAAGAGGAGATGAACTTTTATTAGATTTCAAAGGAAGAGAACAACGACTAGATTTTCCAAGCTGACAGGCATGACAAAGTGTATTAAAATCATACCTACAACAAGATAAGTTACCTAAACTAATGATTTTATTCAATATTCTACTATACGGATGACCAAGTTGAAGGTGCCGTGTTGTTGAGCTGACAGATTCTGCGAGATGAACAGAAGGTAAAATATTGCTAGCTGGAACCGGGGAAAGGCAGTAGAGACAATCTCTATTCGACCATTGAAGAATTGTATTCTTAATTGGCGTGACAGTCCTTCACAGAAAAAATGATAAGGATAAAATAAGAGTTATCATTAAGTATGTTTGTTTGTAAAAATTATACTTAGGAAAAAATTATTAATCTAAAGTGTCTTATTTGTTTTTAAATTTGGACTTGGGATTATTAGTTCAGGATTATAAAATGACTTAATATAGGAGATTATTTAATATCGTGTTCAACCAGGTATTATAATCCCCACCATTAATTGGAACTAAAAATTTCTAAACAAAATTATTCTCGACCTTTTTCTAAAATAACCATAATATCCTATTATATCTAATAAGCTTATATTGGTAAACAGCTTATTCGTAAACAACTTATTGGTAAACATCTTATTATTTAAACAACTTGCCAATGAGCAGTTTACCAATAAGTTTATTATTGGCAAACAACTTATTGGTAAATAACTTATTATTTAACCATCTTATTGGTAAACAACTTATTCTTGGTTTGGTAAGTTGTTTACCAATAAGCTTATTATTGGTAAATAACTTATTATTGGTAATATCTTATTATTTAAACAACTTATTGGTAAAACAACTAATTATTGAAAAATAACTTATTGGAAAAAACTTATTATTTAAATAGCTTATTAGTAAACAACTTATTATTTCTAGTCATATTTAAATATTAGCTTTTTGTTTGTCACAACTTATTGGTAAACAACTTATTGCTCCTCATTTTTTGATGTATAAACAAATTTAAATTATAGTTTAAAATATTTTATTATTGGTAAGGGTATAATAGTCCGGATAATATTTTTTTATCCAATAATTTAATTAATCTTGGAAAAAATAAACATAACATGAGATTATTTTAAGTTATCCCATGAATAATTTCATAAAAAAAATATATGACTATGACTATTTAATCTTAGGATTAGTAATTTTGGGTTTATATATCCCATGGATTATAATTCTATGAATTCTTGCAAATAAACACAACCTTAGTGAATTGATGAAAATTGATAATAATGATTTTGTAATAGACGAAACATGAAAAATATTTTGTAATTTAAATGTAGATGTGGAAGTAGAAATAAATGAATTGTCAATATGGGAAATTGATGGAGAGTTTCAAATCCGAACTCGAATTGACTCATTTCCATTGTAGGATTCAACATTGGACAAGCTGGTGAGATCTGGTATAACATGGTGAGTGGCACCGGTGTTTGGAACTGTAGACGTGTAATATCACTACAAAAATTGGTCTTTTGCAATGACTCAAATTCATCATATAAATTTAAAAAATTATCACAAAAGGTTTTTGTGATGACTTTAGCCGTCACGAAAGTTATCTTGTATACCCCATCATGAAAGCCTTTTTGTGATTGTTTTGACAATCACGCAAATGCTTAATGCTTTTGTGATGATTAATATAATCACATTAACACATAATCTATTGTGATTGTCAAAGTCATCACAAAAAATACATGACTTTAGGGATCAAACGTGAATCTATTTTTACGGACAATTTATTTCACTATATAAATTGTATCAAATGATAATTATAAGATTCGAACTTCCCCTCATTTGCAAACTGAATAACTATTACCGCTAGCTACACCAAAGCCCAAATCATTATTATAATTTTAAAACAAAATATAAAAGGAATCATATGTGAGTTGATCACTTACTAAACAAAATTTATCCCAAGTAAGATTTGGTGAAATTAGTCATCACCGAGCTAGAGCCATCATATATTTTATTGTTTTGTGATGACTTGAAAATGTCATCACAAAATACATTCTTTTTGTAATTGTAAATAAAAGTCGTCACAAAAATCTATATGTTTTAATGATTGTTATGACCGCCATAAAATATTGTTTTGATTATTTTTTTTTCATTAAAATATTGGTGATAGCTTAAATGCAATTACGAAAAGGGTATATCTATAAGTGATGTCTTAGTGGCTCACACAATTTTTTTTATTTTACATGAAAAATTGGTGATTGACATAGTCATCATAATTATAATATATTGATGGCAAAATTAGCAAGCACTAAGAACCATTATATATATACTACTATTTTGTGATTGCTCAAAAAGTCCATAAAAAATTATTATCTTTTGTGATTATTTTTAAAAACGGTCACAAAGTTTCGTCACATATTCTTATTTTTCTAGTAGTGCCCGGATATTTAGAATAAAAATGTCAATGAATGGTGTTTTTAAACCCTAATGTATTCAATTTATAAATTAAAGTTATGAATTAATAGTAACTAGAAAAGAAAAGGAACGAAAGAAAAATTGTATTATCTCAAAACTCAAATTTGAGTCGGGATGAAATTTTGAAAAACGAATTTCAGTAATGTTGAGTCCAAAACGTTGAATCTAGTAAATGAAGACTATAAAAATATTAGGGGTGTAGGGGTTGATTTTTATGGTCAAAGTCAACAATTGACTTTTAGGATTACAAGTCAAACTTTGAGTTCGAATGTGAATTTTACAAAACGGACATCATCGTGATGATCAAAACGTCAAATTTAGTAAGAATCGACTGCAACCATTATTGGTTTGTAGAAACTACAACATACATACAATCATATTGTAATTAAGAGCGGAAATATGACAAAAGCATATTAAAAAAAATTCTGCAATCCCAGGAATCACCTTATGCAATATTATTAATTGAGGAAAGATAAATATACCTCAAAGATGATGCAACCCTTTGATCTAATCTTCAAGTTCCAATACTTTGCTACTTCGTACTTCTCCAATTCCTCGAATCAAACATTCGTTACCCAAATGTGCAACGCCCAAAAGTTGATCCACCAATAGTATATTGATTGAAGAAGTGAATTTTAGATTCTATAAGATCATGGGTGGCTAACCCTAATTCTCTCTCTCCTAACTCTTTAGGTTTTGAGAATATTGATGATGCGTATTATTAAAATACTTACTACACATCTATAATAATACTCCTTTTATTTATAGACTAACCATCCCTTCTAACTCCTTAGGATTTTAGGTTTTAATTTAATTCCCAAACTATTTAAGAATTAAATAATTTATAATAATAAGAAGAAGAATACTTCTTATTAATTTATAATTAGTATTTCTCCAAATACTTAATTATAAATATTAAGCTATTTAATTTATTCCACTAATAAATTAAATACACTTAATTTATTATTATTAAGCCAATCACTTCTAAAATTATGTTTCTCTTTTTATGGTGTGACCCTTTAGGTTCAATATTAAGCCGATAAGTAGAATAAATAAATTAGAACCATTCTTATATTATTTATAATGAATTAAAATTCTTTAATTCAAATATAAATAAATAATAAATATTCTACATCAAGAGTGACACCTTACAATAGTATATCATGACTATCCGGATAATATGAATTCAACGTTTAATTACAAAGAACTATTATGTGAATAGTTGCCGCAAAATTCAATCTTTCTACCACACAATATCCCAATCAAATATAAACATGAAATTACTGTCAAGTTTATTTATTTGATCATACGTACGTATTTTGATTCAAAAATGCACAACTCCAATTAATGTAAATTAGAAACTCTTTTCTAGTTTTTATTCACCCTGGTCAGGAATTTCTGAGTTATCACTTATCGAATCACATAAGACATTCTCTCCCTTTACTAGAAGGTGTAGATCATTTATTGATCATTCACCTACCTCCATGTACACTTTATTATACCCGAATATACTCTATGACATACTCTTATGAGGTATTAAGGAATATGAAAAAATATAACTCAGTATGCACAAGATACTATTATGATCTCAAGTTTCACTATAGGAACTCCTATTAACAGAAAAGTAAAACTCCTTTAGGGAGTCCCTTTAAGAGAGTCACGTTCAGTGAACTTATTATTCAATAAGCACCTACATACTTTCTTTAATGTCTCAACACAAATGATTATAAGATCAATCATCTTTTTCAACAGAGCAAACATAATATGTATTAATTTATTCGGAATTAGTAACCTCACATTAGTGATTCAACGATTAAGAACATTTTAGTTTTGAGCTATCTTGAATTTAGATCTCATTAGCATGAACATCATCATGATTCTAAAAGTATTGCTCCAAAACTATGGGTTTATCTCATTTATTTAGTTCAACTAATTAAACATGGATAAAGAATGCCTTTAAATAAATAAATAAAATTTTTTATTAATAAATGAACAAGATTACAAAGTAAATGCTTATCACAATTAATGTGATTGCCTTCAAGGCATACTACTTTCAAATATGAAAGTAGTAGAAAAGTTGACTTTTAGTAGTCAAAAGTCAGAAGAAAAAAAAGGACAAACACTTTACAAATTTCGGCTGGTGATAAGGATTGGGAGGAGGAGGCCTCTCCAAGAACTCTTCTAACATATATTTTTGTAAAAACTTATCTAGAAGGCCATTATATATATATATATATATATATAGAGAGAGAGAGAGAGAGAGAGATTCTCCAAACGTGGTTAAAGTTCATAACATGCCAGTTAAAAAGTAATGCAAAAAGATAAACACAAAACACCCTTTTTCCCCCACCCACTAAGCTCGACTGAAAACAAGAAAAAAGAGAGGAGAGACTCGAATAGAGTAGGGGAGAGGAAGAGAAGAGAAAACAAGAAAGGAAGAAGAAGAAATATGAGAAGAATAAACAAAGGGAATAAAAACCTTGTAAAGGTAACCCTAAACTAGCTTTTAATCCTTAAAAATATTTTTATAAATTCTTTTCTTATGAAAATTTTGAAACTCTTGCCATGATATATATATATATATATATATATATATATATATATATATATATATATATATATATATATATATATATATATAAGGGCAACTGCTGCCGCTGTTTTAGGATCTCTTCTAGGTGGATATATATTTGAATTTCATCTATTTGTATTTTTATCCATCATTGGGGATTAAAATACAAATAAGTGAAATTCAAATACACTCATGTCCAATTTCTATGTCCACATACAGTTTTTGCTATTTTAGTGAAGGCTATAACTCCTAAACCATAAAGAGATAAAATCTAATTTTTGGATATGTAATAGATATGGAAGTTATTTACTTTTCCAGAGAATTTGAGAATTTTTCTATGGTTAGATTATTTTTTATGAATTTTGTAAGAAGGCTGGTCTGTACAGGGCAAAATTTAAATTACTTGTTTGTAGTGGAGTTCGAGGGCACGGTGGCCTTGGACTCTTGGGTATAGAAAACTGATATTATAGGGGAGGTGTTGTCGAAAATTTGAGCTCAATTGGAGTTCTATAAAATTAATTATGAATTAAATAATTTCGAGTAGTTAAAATCCTAAATAAACTCCTAGAAAATATTTTATGGAGTAAATATGCATGTACATAAATTTGTACATGCTAAGAGTAAATAATAACATTGATCATATGGCAAAGAGAATAAAAAATTCTATAAGAAATAAGAATATAAAAATTGAAACAAACTTTGTTTAATTTTCAAAAAATAAGGCAAAAACTCTAAAACCAAGTCCTAATTTTGTAAGGATTATAACTTTAGTGTATTTCAAATTCATAGGAATTCTAACATGAGTATGTCCAGGATCGGAGAACAGAAAAAATTAATAAAAGCTATTTAATTAAGAAAAAACTGCGTAATAAAAATTTATTGATGAATATAAGTAAAAAATAAGCCACGGGGCTTGAGTTTTCATAAAAATAAATTTTGGAGTATTGAATGTAAAAATGGATAGAAATAGGTTTAAAGGTTAATATTGTTATGAGGAAATTAATATGTTAATGAAAAATTGTAATTCTGTATATGTGAACACCTAAAGGGGGGTGAATAGGTGTTTAAGCTAAAAGTGATAAACGCTGAAAACTTTTTGAAACTTTGTGCTACATATTTAATTCGACATACCACACCGCCCTCGCTTTTAGTGTCTGTTTTTTATGATGATTATCGAATGACCTAGACACCTCGCTTTTAGTATGCGGATTAGCGTGATGAATGAAAATATGCGAACGTGAATGGCGCTTAAAGAAATAAATGCAAGTAAAAATCACACCAAGATTTTTTTACGTGGTTCAAATACTATCCTCTACCTAGTGGGCGTAATCCACGTCCCAATCCCAACTAGGATTGGAGACTCTTTTATTATACTATTTAAACCTCAATACAAAAATTACTCCTCACATGGAGAGAAGCCTCAAATCATGTTGGACACCTATGCCCCCTTTTTGCACCTCTCTGAACTTGTGCACCATCGCACTTCTTCTACCTCTCGAGACCTTGAGCCTTCTGAACATACTAAACTAAACCCGAAAACCTCAAGCCAAAGCTATGCTTGAATACTTTGATTTACAATGAATAATATTTCCAGCACACAAGGATAAAACGATAAGAATAAATGACTGGAATAAAAACTGTTGATAAGCTTTGATGTAATCTCTCAACTTGATTGCTCGTTCTCAGTTGTGTCTTATTCAGCCGAAGAGAAGGAGTATATATAACAATACATGCAACGGCTATAACATATGCTAGCTAAGATTTCTCAGTCCCGTTAGCAGCCACCCATAATTTCAACAGCTTTGAATCACAAGAAAGATATTAAGCAGATATGTGCCAGCTATTTGATTTTGAAGAGCTGAAATAAAGGAGAGAAACTCTACCTACAATCAATAAAGTGTTAAACCGAACAAAAGGAGATAAATAAATATAATACTCAAGAGCTTCAGAGGGACTCTTTTTCAAAATATACTACTAACTCGATGTGGGCTCCACTAAGCAAGATAACATCCTTAATTAAATAATCACCCACAAGATACAATTGATGAAACAGAGGAGCCAATTTGGACTAATTTGGATTTAAGGACCATAATATCTCATACTATTTATAATACCAACATACCTTAATAAACTCCAATTCAATTCTTCCGTAATAAGCTCCAAATCAAATCTTCCTTAAGAACACTTCAATTCAAATGTGAACTGATTTTAAATCATATCAACATAAGGAAGTCGTAAATGTCCATGAAATAACCATAACTCATGCATATCAATTATAATATTATAACCCATAATCCATGCCTAAATAATATAATAACACACCATGAACCATGCACACTTAAATAAGTCATCGATCAAAACATCATATAATCAAAAACAAACAAAAATATTCCATAAGGTTGTAAGTGACTCAAATCATTGAACTCATTTTTGAGTCCTTTGAAAATATAAAGATCAAGTTCGGACTGAGACATTGGTTTGCCCATAAACCAGCTAGCTCATATGCAATACCCTTGGCCTTTTGAAGATATGCAGTAATGCTAAGATTTTCCAACTCCTGATCAAGACGTTGAAGACTAAGATGAAGACTGCTTTGAGACTGTCCCAAACTTGTTTGGACGTGGAACAATCAACAACTAAGTGAATAAGTTCTGGAGAAATAGTGGAAAGCAAAATGCTAAAGATTAATTGATCTTGTTTAACCCAGAGATCATATTCTAGATTAGGAGTTTCAATAACAGTGTTATCGGTGGATTCTTCACTAGGAGTAATCAGTGTTTGTGGTGGAGAGAGTTTCCTACCATCAATGAAGGGCATAAGGTCATGGCAAGTAACATAAGGAGAAATCATGGTTTTCCAATAAAGATAGTTAGTATTTGGAAGTTTTTATAGTCGATAAGAAAATGCTGGATTGAGAGGTGAAGGGAGTGGAAATTATATGAGATGGGATTGGAGTTTTGATACCAGTTTGTGTAGCTGCCATTTTGGGCAGCTCTGATACCAAGTTTCAACAAGATACAAAGAAATGTATATTATCTTTTCAGATGAACTACAATATGGTACGTAACTACGTATGCAGATATATAGCTGTAGGTTACAAGAGTTTGTGATAACATTAAATTCTCACAGCCATATCTATCGAATACAAGAGTGACGTGAAAGATGTCTCTATGTAAAATAACAAATATTATCTATAATTATAAGATAAGACACCTGAGTCAATATGAGAGCACAATATGCAAAACAAAAAAAAATCTTATATATATACTTTGAGAAAATATGTCTAGTATATAATGAATTATGTCAACTCTTTTTATTATCAATTGATTTTGAAATAGGAGTTTGATATCAGATTTGGACTCATTTTATAAATCTAACATTTATTATAATTATCATCTAATATAATTGCAACTAAGATATAAAATTAAGTCTTTTTCGATCATTTGGAAGAACTTTAGTTGTAATCACGGAAAATTTAGCCGTATAACAATTATACTTCAAGCTGTATATTTTTGTGGTAATCATTTTTGACACGCTGCTTCAGTTGCAAATGTTGCTTTAACTGTATTTACAAAATGTTGTTACCACTGCACCAACACAACGGCCATGTAAACGAACAAACCCGATAGAGAATGTCGAGTCTTTGGCTTAAAGGAGTAGCACCAGTATGTGATTTTTCTATAATTAAAGATTTAGAACGCTGATGCACATTTGGATTAGAGACTGCAATTTTGGACACGAAACGACACGATTCATAAGCGGGTTGGTGTCATAAACACGCGTCATAAATAGTTTCGGGTCATAATCTGCATAATCTGCATCTGAGTATCCAATTAGTTCAAAACTTGGAGATATAGGATAATATAAGCCTAAATTAATTGTGCCAGCTAAATATTTAAATATTCTTTTTACGTCACTGAAGATGAGATTCTTTCTTGCTTGAGCTTGAAATCTAGCATAAAGGCATACACTATACATAATATCTGGTCTTGATGCAGTTAAATAAAGTAAACAACCAATCATACCTCGATACATTGTCACGTCGACATCTTTACCTGTAGCATCCGCTGTAAGCTTGATGGTAATACTCATTGGTGTTGACTTTGGTTTGGTATTTTCGAATCCAAATCTCTTCACTAGCTCTTTCACATACTTTGATTGGTGAATATGAATCCTCGACACCTTTTCGAATTGGTTTAATTCTTCCCGTATGGCAATAGACCAATTTTCATCTTGAATCGCTTCTTGGCATTCTTTGGTTCGATTTGTGAAAGAAATGCGAGAATCGCGCAGAATTCCTTGCTTTCCTTCGTGTTCATCCAAGTGTCGGGATCACCTATGATCGATTTGGTGGATGATTTCTCACCGTTTGGGATGGTTTAGGAAGCCTCATGCGGCGCTCATTTGCTCTTCGTGTTCGGGCCGAAAAGTCATGCTCTACATCAAACTGATCATCAAATTTTTCTTCTAATGCAGACGGGTTGAGTATATGCATGCTTTTAAAGCGTCTGCATGTCTGAGTTTTCAACTAAGGCAGATGACTCAGGTTGTCTAATTTCATTTGTTTGCTTTTCACGTTCAACTGATTTTCCTTCTGATGCAGACGGCTCTGGCTGTCCGGATTGAGCTGTCTGGTTTCCACTAATCACAATGTCTTTTTCTGCAAAAACTTCATTTTCTTCTTTTGATAGGTCACGGTTAAATTCATCAAATACAACATGCACAGATTCTTCAACTTTACATTTATCAAGATTATAAACCTTATAAGCTTTACTATGCATTGAATAACCAAGAAAAATAGCTTCAGTTGATTTTGCATCAAATTTTCCAAGATTACTATTAGTATTTAGAATGAAACATTTAGCACCAAATACTTTAAAATAGTTAATATTTGGAATCCTTTTATTTAGTAGCTCATACGGTGTTTTCAAAAGGATGGGTCTAATTAGTACTCTATTTAAAATGTAACATGCAATACTTACAGCCTCTACCCAAAAACTTTTAGGCAGTTTACTTTCATGTAGTAAAGTTCTTGCAGTTTCTTGAAGAGTACGATTTTTACGTTCCACCACACCATTTTGTTGAGTATGCTCAAAAGTAGAAAACTCATGTGTAACACCTTTCTCACCGCAATATGGTATAAAATCTTTTCTAAATTACAGACCGTGGTCACTCCGTATACCAATTAGCTTGAGGTTGTGTTTTGTTTCAACATTCTTTATAAGCTTTTCAAATTCTACAAAAGCTTGATCTTTAGTTTTCAAAAATAAAACCCATGTAAATCTTGAAAAATCATCAACAATAACAAAGGCATAATGATTATTTCCTAAAGCTAGCATATCTCTCGAGTCCAAATAAATCAAGATGCAATAATTGAAGAGGTAAAGAAGTTGATACCGATTTTTGCTTGTAAAGGAATTTCTTGCTTGTTTACCTAATCGACATGCATCACAAATACTGCTTTTTTCATATTTTAGCTTTGGTAAACCTTTAACAAGGTTCTTTGTAACTAACTTGTTAATCAATTCCATATGCACATGCCCCAACCTTCTATGCCATAGAATAGTTTGATCTTGAACAACAGCTAAACAAATATCCTCATTTTGATTTTCAAAATTTGTAGTATATATATTACCTTCTCTGTTAGCTACTAAAGGAACATTATGAGAGGCATGAATAATAGCACATTTATCTTTTTCAAAAATAACTTTATGACCACTATCCATTAGTTGACTTACACTAATTAAATTATATTTTAACCCTTCAACATGATGGATATTATCAATGTAAACCTTACCATTACCAATTTTACCTTTACCGATGATTTGGCATGTGGTGTCATCTCCAAAAGTAACCGTGCCTCTTTTCTTTGCAACAAGTGAGGTAAATTTAGTTCTATCACCCGTCATGTGTCTAGAACATCCACTGTCAAGTACCCATTTATGTGATGGTACTCTAGCTTTTAAGCATACCTACAAAACAAAGAAGTAACTCATCGTTTTGGTACCCAAATCTGTTTGGGTCCGGTATTGTTAGTAGTAATTAAATCTCCTTTCTTTACCCAAACTTGTTTTATTTTAATTTTACTACAGTTTGTATCAAAATGTCCTTTTAAACCACATTTTCTGCAAATAAAGGTGAGCAATAAAGAGGCTTGTTCCTTGGTTTATTATTTATTACTCTAATTTTATTAGTCGTCCTTTTTTGTTTTTAACAGATTATATCCAATTCCTTGTTTATCTAAGCTTAACCTTTCGAGCACCCAACATTATATTTAAATTCTCTTCTCCTTGAACAAATTTAAAGAAGATCCTTTTTAAAGATATTTTTTCTTCTTCATTGTTATTTTGCATGTTTATTATTTTTCCATCATTAAAAGCATCTATATAAGTATCTCTCATTTTCAAGCTTTCTTTTAGATCATCATTTTCCTTTTTAAGGTTATTATTTTCTTCATTTAATTTGTTTGCATGATTATATAAAATTTTATTATAATTATCTAAATATCCAATTTTAGCATTCAACTAATATACTTAACATGATGAGCAATCTTTAACTATTTCTTGTTTTTCCTCAATTAAAGTTTCTACTTCTTTCATTAAGTCATCTATCCAACTTTTCAAGTGAGCATTTTTCTCTTTCATACGAAGGTTTTTATTTTTTAAAACAAGATAATCAGAAATGGTAATTTCTCCAAGGTCAGGACTTACCTTAGATGTTTCCTCATTGTGTATTCCGGTGAAGCACAGTTAAGCAGTTTCTTCTTCTTGATCTTCATGATCAGATTCATCATCACTCCATGTCATTAGAGCCTTCCCTTTTGAATCATTTGCTTTGTTCTTTCTTTTTAGTTGGAGGCAATCTCTTTTGAAGTGACCGGGCCTTCCACATTCGAAACAGGTTTCCTCTTGTGGCTTTTGCTTGAAATCTTTCTTGTTGTTGAAAGCTTTTGTTAGTAATTTTGATCTATTCTTCTTTCGGATCAGCTCCCTCAATTTTCTGGTCATTAAAGCTATTTCTTCATCTGAGTCTTCATCATTGCCTTCTATGTAGCTTTCAGCTTGTAGATCCAATGTCTTCTTCTTAGGTGCCTCATCTTCTTCATCATACAATTTTATTTGGTTTTCAAACTCTTCAAGTTCTCCAAATAAGGTAAGAGTTTCCATTGTGCTGATTGTGACTGAGTCTTGAAGTGTAGTGACCTTTGGTGTGAATCGCTTTGGCATGACTCTAAGAAGCTTTCGGTTGATTTCCTTTTGATCAATCTTTCATCCGAGCATGCTTAGAGAATTCATTAGAGTGAGGAATCTTGCTTGGGCATCTCTATTGAATTCATTTTTCTCAATTTGAATAGTTCATATTCGCATTAGCATGCTCACTTTTTGACTCCTTCACTTTAGTAGTACCTTCCGTGGCTCATGATTATCGTGGTCCCAAATTTTCTTAGCAGTAGTGCAAGATGAGACCTTATCAATCTCTGACTGAACCATGCCACTCAAAAGTGTATTCACGGCCTTGGAATCATAGGATACCATATACGATTCATTTGAGTCCATTTCCATGAGATTCTTTGGCTTGCCATCATCATTTCGTGGAATGACTGGTCCATTTGCAACCACCCACCATTCCCATGGGTCACGGTTCAGATAGATCTTCATTCTGAACTTCCAAAAGTTGAAGTTTTCACTTCCGAGCAACAGCGGTGGCCTACTTGTTAACTGACCTTCTTGAAAGTTTAGGTGTGCCATAGGATCTTCCCCTACGACCTGCAACGATCAATATTAGTAGAGCCAAGCTCTGATACCAAATGTAATTCTGTATATGTGCACACCTAGAGGGGGGGGGTGAATAGGTGTTTAAGCTAAAAGTGATAAACGCTAAAAACTTTTTGAAATTTTGTGCTACAGATTTAATTCGCATGTACTACACCATGCGCTTTAGTGTCTGTTCTTCGTTTATGATTATCGACACGCCTACACCGCTTTTTAGGTCTCCGGATTAGCGTGATGAATGAAAATATGCAGAACGTGAATGGCGATTAAAGAAATAAAATGTATAAAATCACACTAAGATTTTTTACGTGGTTCACCTTCTATCCTCTACCTAGTGGCGTATCCACGTCCAATCCAAACTAGATTGAGACTCTTTTTATTACTATTTAAACCTCAATACAAAAATTACTCCCTGTTACAGAGAAGCCTCAAATCTGATGTTGGACACCTATGCCCCCTTTTTGCACCTCTGCAACTTGTGCACCACTGCACCTCTTCTTACCTCTGAGACCCTTGAGCCTTCTATGAACATACTAACTAAACCCGAAAACCTCAAGCCAAAGCTATGCTTGAATACTTTGATTTACAATGAATAATATTTCCAGCACACAAGGATAAAACGATAAGAATAAATGACTGGAATAAAAACTGTTGATAAGCTTTGATGTAATCTCTCAACTTGATTGCTCGTTCTCAGTTGTGTCTTATTCAGCCGAAGAGAAGGAGTATATATAATAATATACATGCAATTGCTTATAACATATGCTAGCTAAGATTTCTCAATCCGCTAAGTTAGCCCACCCATAATTTCAACAACTTTTCAATCACAAGAAAGATATTAAGCGAGATATGTACAAATTATTTGATTTTGAAGAAAAAATAAAGGAGAGAAACTCTACCTACAATCAATCAATGTTAAAAAATCGAACAAAAGGAGATAAATAAATATAATACTCAAGAGCTTGAGAGGACTCCTTTTCAAAATATACTACTAACTCGATGTGGGCTCCACTAAGCAAGATAACATCCTTAATTAAATAATCACCCACAAGATACAATCGATGAAACAGAGGAGCCAATTTGGGCTAGCCGGATTTAAGGACCATAATATCTCATTATTATTTATAATACCAACATACCTTAATAAACTCCAATTCAATTCTTCCGTAATAAGCTCCAAATCAAATCTTCCTTAAGAACACTTCAATTCAAATGTGAACTGATTTTAAATCATATCAACGTAAGGAAGTCAGAAGCAAATGTCCATGAAATAACCATAACTCATGCATATCAATTATAATATTATAACCCATAATCCATGCCTAAATAATATAATAACACACCATGAACCATGCACACTTAAATAAGTCATCGATCAAAACATCATATAATCAAAAACAAACAAAAATATTCCATAAGGTTGTAAGTGACTCAAATCATTGAACTCATTTTTGAGTCCTTTGAAAATATAAAGATCAAGTTCGGACTGAGACATTGGTTTGCCCATAAACCAGCTAGCTCATATGCAATACCCTTGGCCTTTTGAAGATATGCAGTAATGCTAAGATTTTCCAACTCCTGATCAAGACGTTGAAGACTAAGATGAAGACTGCTTTGAGACTGTCCCAAACTTGTTTGGACGTGGAACAATCAACAACTAAGTGAATAAGTTCTGGAGAAATAGTGGAAAGCAAAATGCTAAAGATTAATTGATCTTGTTTAACCCAGAGATCATATTCTAGATTAGGAGTTTCAATAACAGTGTTATCGGTGGATTCTTCACTAGGAGTAATCAGTGTTTGTGGTGGAGAGAGTTTCCTACCATCAATGAAGGGCATAAGGTCATGGCAAGTAACATAAGGAGAAATCATGGTTTTCCAATAAAGATAGTTAGTATTTGGAAGTTTTTATAGTCGATAAGAAAATGCTGGATTGAGAGGTGAAGGGAGTGGAAATTATATGAGATGGGATTGGAGTTTTGATACCAGTTTGTGTAGCTGCCATTTTGGGCAGCTCTGATACCAAGTTTCAACAAGATACAAAGAAATGTATATTATCTTTTTCAGATGAACTACAATATGGTACGTAACTACGTATGCAGATATATAGCTGTAGGTTACAAGAGTTTGTGATAACATTAAATTCTCACAGCCATATCTATCGAATACAAGAGTGACGTGAAAGATGTCTCTATGTAAAATAACAAATATTATCTATAATTATAAGATAAGACACCTGAGTCAATATGAGAGCACAATATGCAAAACAAAAAAAAATCTTATATATATACTTTGAGAAAATATGTCTAGTATATAATGAATTATGTCAACTCTTTTTATTATCAATTGATTTTGAAATAGGAGTTTGATATCAGATTTGGACTCATTTTATAAATCTAACATTTATTATAATTATCATCTAATATAATTGCAACTAAGATATAAAATTAAGTCTTTTTCGATCATTTGGAAGAACTTTAGCTGTAATCACGGAAAATTTAGCCGTATAACAATTATACTTCAAGCTGTATATTTTTGTGGTAATCATTTTTGACACGCTGCTTCAGTTGCAAATGTTGCTTTAACTGTATTTACAAAATGTTGTTACCACTGCACCAACACAACGGCCATGTAAACGAACAAACCCGATAGAGAATGTCGAGTCTTTGGCTTAAAGGAGTAGCACCAGTATGTGATTTTTCTATAATTAAAGATTTAGAACGCTGATGCACATTTGGATTAGAGACTGCAATTTTGGACACTAAAACTATTACGATTCATAAGCGGGTTGGTGTCATAAACACGCTCTTGTCATAAATAGTTTCGGTCATAATCTGCATAATCTGCATCTGAGTATCCAATTAGTTCAAAACTTGGAGATATAGGATAATATAAGCCTAAATTAATTGTGCCAGCTAAATATTTAAATATTCTTTTTACCGCTGTAAGATGAGATTCTTTCGGTTGAGCTTGAAATCTAGCATAAAGGCATACACTATACATAATATCTGGTCTTGATGCAGTTAAATAAAGTAAACAACCAATCATACCTCGATACATTGTCACGTCGACATCTTTACCTGTAGCATCCGCTGTAAGCTTGATGGTAATACTCATTGGTGTTGACTTTGGTTTGGTATTTTCGAATCCAAATCTCTTCACTAGCTCTTTCACATACTTTGATTGGTGAATATGAATCCCTGACACCTTTCGAATTGGTTTAATTCTTCCTGTATGGCAATAGACCAATTTTCATCTTGAACTGCTTCCTTGGCATTCTTTGGTTCGATTTGTGAAAGAAATGCGGAGAATGCGCAGTAATTCCTTGCTTTCCTTCTTGTGTTCATCCAAGTGTCAGGATCACCTATGATCAGATTTGGTGGATGATTTCTCACTGTTCTAGATGGTTTAGAAGCCTTCGGCATAGCACATTTGCTCTTCAGTTTCGGTTTACGAAAGTCATGCTCTACATCAAATCGATCATCAAATTTTTCTTCTAATGCAGATTTGTTGAAATGTTGCATCTTTAAGCGCCTCGCATGTCCGAAGTTTTCAACTAAGTGGATGACTCAGTTGTCTAATTTCATTTGTTTGCTTTTCACGCTCAACCGATTTTCCTTCGATGCGTGAGCGCCTCCGTCATTCCTGGATTGGAAATATGTCGGTTTCCACTAATCACAATGTCTTTTTCTGCAAAAACTTCATTTTCTTCTTTTGATAGGTCACGGTTAAATTCATCAAATACAACATGCAATGATTTCTTCAACTTTACATTTATCAAGATTATAAACCTTATAAGCTTTACTACTATGCATCAATAACCAAGAAAAATAGCTTCATTGATTTTGCATCAAATTTTCCAAGATTACTATTAGTATTTAGAATGAAACATTTAGCACCAAATACTTTAAAATAGTTAATATTTGGAATCCTTTTATTTAGTAGCTCATACGGTGTTTTCAAAAGGATGGGTCTAATTAGTACTCTATTTAAAATGTAACATGCAATACTTACAAATTTCCGCCCAAAAACTTTTAGGCGCTTTACTTTCATGTAGTAAAGTTCTTGCAGTTCTTGAAGAGTACGATTTTTACGCTCCACCACACCATTTTGTTGAGGCGTTTCTTGTGCGAAAAAACTCATGTGTAACACCTTTCTCAATCGCAATATGGTATAAAATCTTTTCTAAATTTCAAGATCGTGGTCACTCCGTATACCAATTAGCTTGAGGTTGTGTTTTGTTTCAACATTCTTTATAAGCTTTTCAAATTCTACAAAAGCTTGATCTTTAGTTTTCAAAAATAAAACCCATGTAAATCTTGAAAAATCATCAACAATAACAAAGGCATAATGATTATTTCCTAGGCTAGCATATCTCTCGAGTCCAAATAAATCAAGATGCAATAATTGAAGAGGTAAAGAAGTTGATACCTGATTTTTGCTTGTAAAGGAATTTCTTGCTTGTTTACCTAACTGACATGCATCACAAATACCTGTCTTTTCATATTTTAGCTTTGGTAAACCTTTAACAAGGTTCTTTGTAACTAACTTGTTAATCAATTCCATATGCACATGCCCCAACCTTCTATGCCATAGAATAGTTTGATCTTGAACAACAGCTAAACAAATATCCTCATTTTGATTTTCAAAATTTGTAGTATATATATTACCTTCTCTCATACTACTAAAGGAACATTATGAGAGGCATGAATAATAGCATTTATCTTTTTCAAAAATAACTTTATGACCACTATCCATTAGTTGACTTACACTAATTAAATTATATTTTAACCCTTCAATATGATGGATATTATCAATGTAAACCTTACCATTACCAATTTTACCTTTACCGATGATTTGGCATGTGGTGTCATCTCCAAAAGTAACCGTGCCTCTTTTCTTTGCAACAAGTGAGGTAAATTTAGTTCTATCACCCGTCATGTGTCTAGAACATCCACTGTCAAGTACCCATTTATGTGATGGTACTCTAGCTTTTAAGCATACCTACAAAACAAAGAAGTAACTCATCGTTTTGGTACCCAAATCTGTTTGGGTCCGGTATTGTTAGTAGTAATTAAATCTCCTTTCTTTACCCAAACTTGTTTTATTTTAATTTTACTACAGTTTGTATCAAAATGTCCTTTTAAACCACATTTTCTGCAAATAAAGGTGAGCAATAAAGAGGCTTGTTCCTTGGTTTATTATTTATTACTCTAATTTTATTAGTCGTCCTTTTTTTGTTTTTAACAGGATTATATCCAATTCCTTGTTTATCTAAGCTTAACCTTTGAGCACCCAACATTATATTTAAATTCTCTTCTCCTTGAACAAATTTAGCAAGATCCTTTTTTAAAGATATTTTTTCTTCTTCATTGTTATTTTGCATGTTTATTATTTTTCCATCATTAAAAGCATCTATATAAGTATCTCTCATTTTCAAGCTTTCTTTTAGATCATCATTTTCCTTTTTAAGGTTATTATTTTCTTCATTTAATTTGTTTGCATGATTATATAAAATTTTATTATAATTATCTAAATATCCAATTTTAGCATTCAACTAATATACTTAACATGATGAGCAATCTTTAACTATTTCTTGTTTTTTCTCAATTAAAGTTTCTACTTCTTTCATTAAGTCATCTATCCAACTTTTCAAGTGAGCATTTTCTCTTCATACGAAGGTTTTATTTTTAAAACAAGATAATCGAAAATGGTAATTTCTCCAAGGTCGACTTACCTTAGATGTTTCCTCATTGTGTATTCCGGTGAAGCTACGCTTAAGCGCTTTCTTCTTCTTGATCTTCATGATCGATTCATCATCACTCCATGTCATTGTGAGCCTTCCTTTTGAATCATTTGCTTTGTTCTTTCTTTTAGTTGAGGCAATCTCTTTTGAAGTGATCGGGCCTTCCACATTCAAACAGTTTTCCTCTTGTGGCTTTTGCTTGAAATCTTTCTTGTTGTTGAAAGCTTTTGTTAGTAATTTTGATCTATTCTTCTTCGGATCACTCTCCTCAATTTTCTCTCGGGTCATTAAAGCTATTTCTTCATCCGAGTCTTCATCATTGCTTTCTATGTAGCTTTCAAATTTGTAGATCCAATGTCTTCTTCTTAGGTGCCTCATCTTCTTCATCATACAATTTTATTTGGTTTTCAAACTCTTCAAGTTCTCCAAATAAGGTAAGAGTTTCCATCAGGCCGATTGTGGATCGAGTCTTGAAGTGTAGTGACCTTTGGTGTGAATCGCTTTGGCATGACTCTAAGAAGCTTTCGGTTGATTTCCTTTTGATCAATCTTTCATCCGAGCATGCTTAGAGAATTCATTAGAGTGAGGAATCTTGCTTGGCATCTCTAATTGATTCATTTTTCTCCAATTTGAATAGTTCATATTCGCATTAGCATGCTCACTTGACCTCCTTCACTTTAGTAGTACCTTCGTGGCTCATGATTCATCGTGTCCCCAAATTTTCTTACCAGTAGTGCAAGATGAGACCTTATCAATCTCCTCGATGAACCATGCCACTCAAAAGTGTATTCACTACTTGGAATCATAGGATACCATATACGATTCATTTGAGTCCATTTCCATGAGATTCTTTGGCTTGCCATCATCATTTCGTGGAATGACCGGGTCCATTTGCAACCACCCACCATTCCCATGGGTCACTTGCTCAGATAGATCTTCATTCGAACTTCCAAAAGTTGAAGTTTTCACTTCCGAGCAACAGCGGTGGCCTACTTGTTAACTGACCTTCTTGAAAGTTTAGGTGTGCCATAGGATCTTCCCCTACGACCTGCAACGATCAATATTAGTAGAGCCAAGCTCGATACCAAATGTAATTACAGAGCATATGCACACCTGTAGGGGGGGGTGAATAGGTGTTTAAGCTAAAAGTGATAAACGCTAAAAACTTTTTGAAATTTTGTGCTATAGATTTAATTCGACATAAAATTATACACCTGCCTTTAGTGTCTCTGTTCTTCGTTTATGATTATCGCATGACACACCGCTCATGCTTTAGTGTCTGGATTAAGCGTGATGAATGAAAATATGCGAACGTGAATGGCGGTTAAAAGAAATAAATGTAAGTAAAAATCACACTAAGATTTTTACGTGGTTCAAATTCTATCCTCTACCTAGTGGCGAATCCACGTCCAATCCAAACTAGGATTGAGACTCTTTTTATTACTATTTAAACCTCAATACAAAAATTACTCCTCATTACTGGAGAAGCCTCAACTCGATGTTGGACACCTACGCCCCTTTTTGCACCTCTGCAACTTGTGCACCATCGCACACTTCTCTACCTCTCGAGACCTTGAGCCTTCTATGAACATACTAACTAAACCCGAAAACCTCAAGCCAAAGCTATGCTTGAATACTTTGATTTACAATGAATAATATTTCCAAAGACACAAGGATAAAACGATAAGAATAAATGACTCGGAATAAAAAGCGTTGATAAGCTTTGATGTAATCTCTCAACTTGATTGCTCGTTTCTCGCCAGGTCTTATTCACCAAGAGAAGGAGTATATATAACAATACATGCAACGGCTATAACATATGCTAGCTAAGATTTCTCAGTCCCGTTAGCAGCCACCCATAATTTCAACAGCTTTGAATCACAAGAAAGATATTAAGCAGATATGTGCCAGCTATTTGATTTTGAAGAGCTGAAATAAAGGAGAGAAACTCTACCTACAATCAACAGTGTTAAACTGGAACAAAAGGAGATAAATAAATATAATACTCAAGAGCTTCAGTAGGACTCCTTTTCAAAATATACTACTAACTGATGTGGGCTCCACTAAGCAAGATAACATCCTTAATTAAATAATCACCCACAAGATACACTGATGAAACAGAGGAGCCAATTTGGGCTAGCTGGATTTAAGGACCATAATATCTGTTACTATTTATAATACCAACATACCTTAATAAACTCCAATTCAATTCTTCCGTAATAAGCTCCAAATCAAATCTTCCTTAAGAACACTTCAATTCAAATGTGAACTGATTTTAAATCATATCAACGTAAGGAAGTCAGAAGCAAATGTCCATGAAATAACCATAACTCATGCATATCAATTATAATATTATAACCCATAATCCATGCCTAAATAATATAATAACACACCATGAACCATGCACACTTAAATAAGTCATCGATCAAAACATCATATAATCAAAAACAAACAAAAATATTCCATAAGGTTGTAAGTGACTCAAATCATTGAACTCATTTTTGAGTCCTTTGAAAATATAAAGATCAAGTTCGGACTGAGACATTGGTTTGCCCATAAACCAGCTAGCTCATATGCAATACCCTTGGCCTTTTGAAGATATGCAGTAATGCTAGGATTTTCCAACTCCTGATCAAGACGTTGAAGACTAAGATGAAGACTGCTTTGAGACTGTCCCAAACTTGTTTGGACGTGGAACAATCAACAACTAAGTGAATAAGTTCTGGAGAAATAGTGGAAAGCAAAATGCTAAAGATTAATTGATCTTGTTTAACCCAGAGATCATATTCTAGATTAGGAGTTTCAATAACAGTGTTATCGGTGGATTCTTCACTAGGAGTAATCAGTGTTTGTGGTGGAGAGAGTTTCCTACCATCAATGAAGGGCATAAGGTCATGGCAAGTAACATAAGGAGAAATCATGGTTTTCCAATAAAGATAGTTAGTATTTTTGAAGTTTTTATAGTCGATAAGAAAACGCTGGATTGAGAGGTGAAGGGAGTGGAAATTATATGAGATGGGATTGGAGTTTTGATACCAGTTTGTGTAGCTGCCATTTTGGGCAGCTCTGATACCAAGTTTCAACAAGATACAAAGTAATGTATATTAGCTTTTTCAGATGAACTACAATATGGTACGTAACTACGTATGCAGATATATAGCTTTAGGTTACAAGAGTTTTTGATAACATTAAATTCTCACAGCCATATCTATCGAATACAAGAGTGACGTGAAAGATGTCTCTATGTAGAATAACAAATATTATCTATAATTATAAGATAAGACACCTGAGTCAATATGAGAGCACAATATGCAAAACAAAAAAAAATCTTATATATATATTTTGAGAAAATATGTCTAGTATATAATGAATTATGTCAACTCTTTTTATTATCAATTGATTTTGAAATAGGAGTTTGATATCAGATTTGGGCTCATTTTATAAATCTAACATTTATTATAATTATCATCTAATATAATTGCAACTAAGATATAAAATTAAGTCTTTTTCGGTCATTTGGAAGAACTTTAGCTGTAATCACGGCAAATTTAGCCGTATAACAATTATACTTCAAGCTGTATATTTCTGTGGTAATCATTTTTGACACGCTGCTTCAGTTGCAAATGTTGCTTTAACTGTATTTACAAAATGTTGTTACCACTGCACCAACACAACGGCCATGTAAACGAACAAACCCGATAGAGAATGTCGAGTCTTTGGCTTAAAGGAGTAGCACCAGTACGTGATTTTTCTATAATTAAAGATTTAGAACGCTGATGCACATTTGGATTAGAGACTGCAATTTTGGACACGAAACGACACGATTCATAAGCGGGTTGGTGTCATAAACACGCGCATAAATAGTTTCGTGTCATAATCATTATTTTAAACACGTATCAATTTTGGGCATGAACACGATTTATAAACGAATTCATGCTATAAACGCGTGTACGTATACACAAGTTTCGACACACAAGAATTCGTCTAACACGACACGATTGTCACCCCTAATTTGGATTGCATGAATAATAGTGGAAATAAAATAAAAAAAATTGTGTTTGGTTATTTCATTGAAATCGAAAGAACCATTCATGTCCCTTCCAAATTTGTGAATTTTATAATTTGAGAAACAATATGAAATGACTCATTCTTACTGGAATAAAATAAATCATTACACTTTTCATTTTATTGTATTCTTATTCTCTATTCTTTACCAATTTTATTCTTTTCATTAAAACGTAATATGAGTGTTTGGCTAGCGACAATAAGAGAGGAGACCCCATTAATGATATGATTTTGGGTAGTCGTGTGATTTTTTGTTTTGACACTGACAAATAATGTTTTTTTTTTTGCATAATAGTTAATGGGTTGGGCTAATATAAGTGTCCATTGATGGAGTAATATATTGTAATGTAGTACAATAAAATGAAGGGTTATTTATAATTTCTAGTACATTTTTAAAAAAAATTATAATAAAAGTGTATCTAGAAAATATTTACAAAATTAATACATCTTCAATATTTTATTTACAAAATTAATGCATTTGGTATCCCTTTATTTACAAAATAATTTATAAAAGATAAAATAAAAACAAAATATTTAACAGCTACTCACAGGAAGCTTATAAGCTAGTACTTAATTCCTCAAGTATCGATAACTGCTCATATGTATATAGCTCTGCAGTAGCTTTTCTCATCTGTTCTCCTACATTTTCTGCCGCTTGTAAAGCTGCTTTCTCCTTGGCAGTCACGTAAGTTTTTTTGCTTTTGCCTCACTGGCCTTATCGATCTGAAGCCATTTCTCAAAACTTGGTCTGCCTAATTTGATCCATAACCATAGACTTTAGATACCTTATCCTTCGATGTGCGTCTTTGAAATTGGAAGCCATGTCCATGGTTTTACTTGTGCGATCCGGGACAGATACATAAGCAGCGGATGCTTTACCTTTAATGGGCGTCTGTAACTTTACTCTTTGCCGTAACTTGTCGTACCAAATGCAACCATGAACATTTTTATTGGTTTCTGTAATGGTCTTTGTTTAAGACATTTTTTTTATAGCTGCGAGCTTAGAATAAACTTTTTCATACAAAGGTAACCAATTCAGTTTTATTGGGTTACCAATTTATTATAAAAAAATTAAGAACAATTTTCAAGTGTTACCTGTATTTGTTTTCTTCAACATGTGCAACCATGAACAATTTTATTGGGTTCTCCAATGGTTGCCGTCGGTAATTTTTTTTTTCATAGTGCAGTTAGTAGCCAAACATTCATACATGCAAAGGTAACCAATTCAGTTTTATTGAGTTACCAATTGATTATAAAAAATTTAAGAACAGTTTTCAAGTGTTACCTGGATTTATTTTCTTCAACATGTGCAGATGGTATCCAAAATGTCATGTAAGAGTTCCTATTTATGTAGCTGCTAGTTACTTATAAATAATCTTTTAAAAATAAAATTATTTTAATATACTATAGCGGTTAGAATCAAACCTTCATAATGAAGGTAATAATTTTTTGTTTGTGTAGGTAACCAAATAATCATTAAAAAAAATTCAGTCTCGGTCGAACGAGGAGTCGTCGAGAGGATACTGAAGCCAGAGGATGCTCCTTCTCTGGTGCGATCGCTGATTTCTTCTCTGTATTTAGGTTTTCCATGGCAACTTCCTTAAGCATATGCTGATTCATTAGCAATATTTTTTGATCTTTTTTACTCCATTTAAGGTCAAGGTCTATATTTCTCAAGTCGGAGATTTTAACTGATTGAACTGCTAATAATCAAATACAGATGAGAAGGATACAAAGCCTATGAGCACTGAGCAACATGGTCTCTTCTATGTATTTAGATTAAAACTGAAACCCATGTGTTATTCTTTGATTGACGTCACTTTCTCTCTCCTCAATAGTGATTCGTCAACCACTTTCTTCTGCTATCTTCTACATGCACGAGTACAATATGGAGTATATATTTTTCTTTTCGTGGGTCATTAATTTCTATCTGTTTATCTGGACCCTTTACATTTTGTGGGGATGCACTAATTTCTATCCATTTATTATGTTGCACTCTTTTTGTAATTATTTTATAGATGCACTAATTTTGTAATTATTTTTTAATTATTGTATATTATTGTAAAGAACCCTAAAATGAAGTACTTCTTAATTTAACGTTTAATGAAAGTCCACCAAAATTAAAATTATATTTAATGGCACAATTATAAAAGTACATGATATACACATTTTTTATATATTTTAATATTCCCATATTTATTATTTTATATGCTTATTTTATTTAACTAATACATTTTATTTTGTTTGATAGGAGATAACATTTATTTTTTTTGGGGAGCAAATAAATGATTTATATCTAACCTTTAAAGATGAAAAAAGACTCTTGGAGGATTACCATATAGAGATGGAAATCAATAAGGAAAGAATAGAAAAAAAGGAAACAAAACTGTCAAAGTTCAATGAACCTAAATTAGAGCACAAATGTATTCTCCCTATAAATAGGTCTCTTGTTTTAGAGAGAATGACACCACTTTTATTTTCTTTTTCTTAGTTTTTCGTTAGTGTAGAAGGGAGTAAACTATTTAGAGCTTTTGTCTTTTCTCTTATTCCAATCATGTGTGGTACTACTATCAGGAAGTAATTGTAACTTTCTTTTAATGATATAATAGAAATTCTCTTTTTAATTATTGTTCTTATTTCATGCAAATAGTAGTACGTACTAATATTATTTGTTTTTGTTTTTAATTACATGGCTAGATAAATTTCTAATACCTAGGATAATGATGAAACTAAGTATTTCATAACTTATGCTTGCCCATATTACTTATATGAATCATTATTTTTAAAGGGAAGGAAAAATAATTTGGGATTTAATTTAGGAAATAAGAAATTATTTATTATGTTAATATTTGGTGGATTTTGATTTCTAGGTATCTTTTCTCATTAACAGTTTCCGTTATTAATTAATGATTTGCATAATTTAGTTAATAAATCTTCTCCACCATTTTTGTTTCTAATTTGCCTAAAATATTAATTAAGGATATATTAAAGAATTGATCTAGTCTCTATGGTTTGACTCAAGACTCTTGCCAAATCTACAATGTATTTATGTGCACTTGTGAAGTACATAATTTTAACTTATCATGTTTTTGGCGCCATTGCCGGGGACTAGAATTAATTTTTATTGATTCCCTAATTTTTATTTATTCGAATTAGTTTTAACTCTAATTTGTTTTAGGATTATTGAAGCGGATCGAATGAACGAAAAGATAAAGATTTTGTTACTGCGCTTTCTTTGGTACTTAGTATCTCCATATATATTTTAAAAATAAAAAAATAGTAGTTTAGTTTTTTTTTAATATTTTTTTATTTGCCGCATTTATGCATTCACTCACGTAGAGCACATCCTGTTTGGTTTTTTTATTTTTTATTTTTTGTCAAATATAAACTGTGGTGATTGTTGAAAGATTGAGGTACGTCAAAATTTATCCTTTTTTCGTAATTCATATAGTTTTAGGACACTTTATTTGTTTATAGTTTTTTTATTTGTGCATTTTCATCTTTAATCTGACATTAAGGGCACAACCTGTAACAAAATAAGGTGAGAATTTCATCACCCTTCCTTGGCCCACAATCAACCCAATTTGCATTTGACATAACCATATCCTAATAAAATCAAGTAGACGTTGGCCCCTAGGACTCTCGAGCTCAATTAAGATAAGAAACTCCAAGAAGAGGCTGAATTTTAAATTAATCAAACTACTGGTGTCTAGGCAAGTGGTTCAAAAGGTAAACACCTAAAGATTGTGTGGTTATTAAACTAGTCACCGTATCTACGGAGAGACTCCCACCTTTCTTACACTTACTTGGCTAGTGGTATGATTAATTTTGAATTTGGTGGACCTTGTGGTGTAACTTGGAACAGTTAGGAGCTATCTAGATTTTATTTAGGTTGACCTTAGAAGTAATTTTTTTTCCTTTTTTGTTTTTTTGGGTGCTTATTTGCTAAGTAGTGTATGCAAAAAGTGTGGATTAGGGACGAAACATCCCGATTAGTGAGAAAACTTGATTTTTCATATTTTACTTTAAAAGATCCCACTTTAAGAAAAATGGAGGGCGCACAAACTGTTTCTTTAAGGGATCGATGTTATCCTTTCCGCTCTTCCCAACCTTCATGTATCAGTTTACCACCGGTAACAATTTTGAACTTAAGCCACATTTTATATATATGTTACCTAGGTTCACGAGGATATATAGAAGATGCATATTTATTTATTCAGGAATTTGAGGAAGTTTGTGCCTTATTGAAAATTCAACAATTGTCTGATGAATTAATTAGGCTAAGATTTATAACATTTGCTTTAAAAGATAATGCTAAAAAGTTGTTATATAGCCTACCAATTAATTCCATATCAACCTGGGAGGGATTTGTTATTACATTTCTAAAAAATATTTTCCAAATCATAAAACTGCTAAAACTAGAACTACAATTCATCAATTTTGCCACTTGAAAAAGAGTCCTTTTGGAAATATTTTGATAGATTTAAAAATTTGTTATCCCACTGCCCACACCACAGAATTGAGAAATGGAGATTGTGTCAAATTACTTACGAAGGTTTAGACTATCTCATTGAAACAATGTTAGAGTCAATGTGTCAAGGGGAATTTTTGAATAATGATGAGGAAAAGGCTTGGGAGTTTTTAGAAGACTTAGCAGAAAAAATCATGCAATGGGAAACCACCCGAGAGACCGATAAACCTAGTTCATCTAGGGGTGTTCATACAATTGACAATTCAATTGCTACCGAAGCTAAGTTGGCCGGTGTACTTAAATGACTTGAAGATTTAGAAACTAGGGGACAATCACACGTGAACCAAGTCTCAACACCAACACCTTTGTGTATAAGGTGTAATCATGTGATTGAGGAATGTCCTAGAGTCATGCCCCAACTTGAAGAATATGAACAAGTCAATGCAATGTTTTAAAGATCTAGGAATGACCCATTTGCACCCACTTATAATCCAGGTTGGAGAAATCATCTTAATTTTGCATTGAACCAAGGACCCTACCCGAATAACTCTTCAAATAAAGTCAATTAGTCTTTTCAACCTTACCAAAAGCCAAATCCTGGTTCGTACCAAAATTCAAATTCAGCACCTCAATATCAACCAGGTTTTTCTAATAAAAGTGAGAGTAGACTTAGCACCTTAGTGAAGAGTGCGAAAACTTTAATAAAATCTCAATAAAGCATTAACCAAGCCTTATCTCGCCTAGAGATCCAAATGAATCAATTGACCACTATAGTTAGTGAAAGAGAGAAGGGTAAGCTTCCTAGTCAACCCGAGATCAATCCAAAAATTTTAGTCCCTACTCAAAAACCTTATCATGTTAATTCACTTGAAAACAACCAAGTCAATCATGTGAATTATGTAATCTCTTTAAGGTTTGAAAATTATTTTAACAATCATGCTGGCATTGATAATGAAGAAGAGAAAAAATTAAATGTTGAATCTAGCAATCCATCTTCAAAGTCAACTCAGCCTGAAAATCCCACAAACTCTGAGTCAGTAGGCCCATCCACTAAGCATGTTTCAAAACATGATCAAACCATACCTTATGAGTCAACTAAAAAAGTCTTCAAACAAAAAGCCTCATTCCCTCAAAGACTTATTTCAAACAAGCAGTTAGTCTAGTTGGACAAAATTCTAGAAGTGTTCAAACAAGTGAAAATTAACATTCCTGTGAAAGATTTTCTAACAACCCATGTTAGTTCAACAAGTTCCTTCATATATATGCTAAATTTCTAAAAGATTTGTGCACACATAAAAGAACCACTCATGTTCCTAAGAAAGATTTTCTAACAACCCATGTTAGTTCAATCTTGTCATGTCAAGTACTGTGAAGTATAAGGACCCCGGTTGTCCTACTATGTCATGCATCATAGGTGACACGTTAATTGAAAAGGCGTTGCTTGATTTAGGAGCTAGTATGAACCCGTTACCACTTTATGTGTACCAAACCTTAGGCTTATGGGGAGTTAAAAAAGAAAAGTGTCACACTCGAACTAGCTGACCGTTCCGTTAAAGTACCAAAAGGAATAGTTGAAGATGTACTCATTAAAGTTGGTGATTTTGTCTTCCCTGTTGAATTTGTTATCATTGAAACCAACCTATTGTCAATCCCAAGGGTCAAATTCCTTTCATTTGAGGTAGACCATTTCTAGCAACTTCTAATGCGTTAATCAACTGTAAAAATGTACCAATGAAATTGACATTTGGGAACATGACAATTGATTAAAATGTGTTTAATGTGGGAAATAAACCTAGTGATTTTTCTAACCAACCTGTTAAAGTGAACATGATTCAGGAAATGTCTGACAATGAACTTACGAGAGAAGTCAAATTTTTTAATTTTTGTCTAAATTATTTTGGTCAAAATTGGGATGAAACAAAATATGTAAATGAGGTTAATGAAATTCTAGAGTCATCAACATCAATGTCTTACTCTAAATGGGAACCCATGACTGAGCCATTCTTGTAATCTTCATAACCTCTTGAAAAGAGTCCACCATAGTTAGAACTCAAATCTCTGCTTGATAATCTTTAAAATGCCTATTTAGGTCCCTCCAAAACTCTTCTTGTGAGCATTGCTTCCGATTTAACAAACACACAAGAGGAAGAGTTATTAACCATCCCGACAGAGAATAAAAAAGCCAAAAGATGGAGTATAACTGTTATTAAGGGGATCAGTCCGACCATTGTCCAACATAGGATTCACTTAATAGATGATGCTAAACCTGTAAGAGACCCACAAAGGTGGTTAATCCCGGTTCTAAAAGAGGTTGTTAAGAAAGAAATTCTTAAGTATCTAGATAATGGGATCATCTATCCCATTTCTGATATCTCGTGGGTAAGTCCTGTTCAGGTGGTACCTAAAAAGTCTAGCTTAACTGTGGTTCAAAATGAAGCTAATGAGTTAGTTCCCACTCGTGTCCAATCTGGTTGGAGGGTTTGCATAGACTATAGAAAACTCAATGCTTCCACAAGAAAGGATCATTTTCCTTTACCCTTCATAGACCAAATTCTAGAAAGATTAGCTGGTCATGCTTACTATTGTTTCCTTGATGGTTACTCAAGCTACTTTCAAATTCTTATAGCCCCAGAAAACCAAGAAAAGACCACATTCACTTGTCCTTATGGAACCTTTACATATCGTCGTCTACCCTTTGGGTTATGTAGTTCCCATACCACTTTTTAAAGATGCATGATGAGAATTTTTTCTGACATAGTGGAGAAATTCCTAAAAAAATTCATAGATGATTTTTCCATATTTGGGTCTATATTTCATGAGTGCCTTCGCCACCTTGACTTAGTTCTAAGGAGATGTAAAGAAACAAACTTAATTCTAAATTGGGAAAATGTCATTTCATAGTAAAAAAAAAGGAATTGTTCTTGGTCACATCATATCTGAAAAGGTAATTGAAGTAGATAAAACCATAATCGACCTCATTGCCAATCTTCCACCACCTAGGACAGTCAAAAAAATTCGTTCTTTCCTAGGAAATGCAAGCTTTTATAGGTGATTCATTAAAGATTTCAGTAAGAAAGTAAGATCCTTGACCAATCTTCTAGGTAAAGATGCAAAATTTTAATTTAATAAAAAATGTCTTCAATCCTTTGAACAACTTAAAAAAGAGTTGACTTCAGCTCCTATCATCAAATCACCCGATTGGAGACAACCATCATGAGTTCATGTATGATGCATCTGACTATGAAGTTGGTGCTTTTCTAGGGCAAAGAATCAACAAGATTCCTCATGTCATATATATACTATGCTAGTAGGACTTTGAATGATGCACAATTGAACTATTCATGTAAGACCCCAAATTTTATGAAATAAAAGTATTCAATTTTTCTTATAATTACTATTCAGTAAATGGTTAAATTGATAAAAAGAAAAGTTAAAGGTGTTATATAAAATTTTTTCAAAATAAGCAAGTGGTTATAAAATATTCATTGTTGTCGAGGAATATTCGTTTGGTCGTGGAATATTCTTGTTGTCGGGGAATATTCGTACGACGGCGCAGCCATTTGTGGGCCCCATAACAAATAACTGTCGGATGAAGAAAATGACAAATTTGAGTTTTTATAAATAACAACGTCATCGTTACCGTTAACACTGTTGGAATACTCGGTGGGTAAAATAAAGTAATACACGCTGTTGCACAAAGAAAGACACCGGTATTGCATGTATTTTTGAATTATTGATTCTACGTAAAAGGCACTACTCAATAATTGTTACAAATAATTATCGCTCAATATTTTATTGATTCAATAATTGCTACGTTGATATTTTATATTATTGTTGTTTCAATAATTGTCATCGCATGTATTTTCCATTATCGCATCAATAATTCATATTATTTGAATAATATTATTAGATAAAGATTATTGGCAATGTCTAGAAAGTTCACAAGGAGAGGTTTGGTCACCTAATCATGCTACCGGTAAAGAGAAATCCTTATCTAAAGCCCCTCTTCCCTCGAACCGCCTGGTTGTCATTATTATTATGATTCTCGTAATATTATTTGTGAATAATTAATTATTGATTTATATGATAATGAAATATTTATTTGATGTGGATATAAATGATGGATTTATTTATGTGGTTATAAATGAAGGAATTAATGTTGAGGTATTTTATCAAGATTTTTTCTGATTGAGGTATTAAAAGATCAAATCGTTGTTCTTACAACTCTATTGTGAGTTATAATTTTGATCCGACCGCTGATCGTTGTGATTTTTGGATATGTTATACATATATAAGTTGAGTATATGTTCACAAATTTTGAACCGTTAAAATGAACGAATGATTTGTTATGAATTTTAAGAGGACCGATTCGTAAATTAGGTTTATAAATGATTTTGGTGGAAAATTCTAGAAATGGGTGGGCCCCACTTTTGGTTGTTGGGAAGATGGCTGATTTTTGGTGGATGGAATAGTAGCGTGGTAAAGCCATCGTGTAGCAGTCAAGTCTGCTTTGCGTCTTAACACATTTTCCTATAAATAGAGGGTTGTTAGAATTAGAAAAATCACACCGTAATTCATAAGTTTTCTCTTTTTCTCCTAGATTATCGAAAGTATTTTGTGAGTATTTAGATACTTGGTGAGTTGCTATTCATCGCTGCAAGTTTCCTTCAAATAATCATATCCGATATCCATTCGTAAGTGTTGCTCTTTTGAGGTAAGTGATAGTAAGGGATTTTAAGGGATGTTATTTTCTTCATAATGATGTTATTCTTTCAATATCATTATAATCGAAATATTGGTATGGATTTTATTGTGGAATTTCTACCTTTTTGAGTCGGTTAGTTACTATTCACGATACGACACTATTCACGATATCTCAAGACTATTCATGTATATGACACTATTTACGATTTGACATTATTTACGATACTAGACTTACTATGTACAATAAACTATTCACGAAGTTACTATTCATGAGTTACTATTCACGAAGTTATTATTCACTTTACTGCACTATTCACGACAAAAAATTGATTTCTTTTTCCACCAAATTATCGTTGATTTATGAATCTTACTCTTGAAATTAAATCCATGTTTTGATCATATTATTTTTATTATCATATATAACATTTTTATAACCCTGGTGATGGAATTTCTCTTTGACTTGAGTGTAAAGATGGGTAGATTATTGGTATGATCATGACTATGGGTTCTCTTTGGCTAGTAGTGCAAAGTTGAATTGTGACTAGTATGATCATGACCATTGAATTTACAATTGAATATTTTTAGCTTAAGTGCAAATGTGAATTGATCAACATGGTTATAACTATGGTTTATATAAATTCTGAAATGATTATGTATTTCTTTGAGATATGAATATCTTTGGCCGTAGTGCAAAAAGATGACATGTTTTTTGAATATCTTTGGCCCGTAGTAAAGCAAAGATGACTGTTGTTGAATATCTTTGGCCCGTAGTACAAAGATGACTTGTTGTTAAATATCTTTGGCCAGTAGTGCAAAGATGAATCATAATGAATATCTTTGGCCGTGGCAAAAGATGAATTTATTAGTATGATTATGAACATGAACTGTGATTTGGTATAACCATGATCTTTGATGTTTCAGGTAAAGACATGTGATAAAAATTATCTTTGTCCTGGATGAGAAAAGGAATTTAGAACTACAATTACGATTATGAGTTATACATGTGATTGTGGATGAAATTGTTGATTGATGTTACAGGGATAAAACATTGTTGGTGGACTTTTAACATGGAGAAGATAATAGATTTTATGGTCTATTCGACTCTTACAATGGATTGCTTCGTTCACCGCAACTATGGTTGAAAAGTTTTATCATCTACCATATGTTCTAAATCTCCGATTTATTACTGATGAAGGCTATTGATAATTTAATTATCTTTAGTCATGATATTCTTTACTGAGCTAGTTGTGCTCACCCTTTTGCTTCACAATTCCTTTCAGGTAATAAAAGTGTAGCTGGGTCGAGCGAGGGATAACAGGAAATAGAGCATGGTCTATAGTCATTCGTGTTCTCCCTAAATAGTATGAAAATAATTTTATCGAGACTTTAGATAAGTGTGTTGTATTATATACGTCATTTGATATTTAATTTTGGTGAACCGAATAGGGTGAGGCGAACCCAACGTTGGAAGGGTGTTTTGCCACTATCATACAAGATGTCTAATGACATACAAACTCGTGTTATCATAAGACGTGGTTGTGCACATCCACTCATGGAGTATATCTACGAGCACTACCTATATAATCTTGGTGTTTGTTTGGAGTATAATTCTCAATTAGAGACAGTGGAGATAATTATATGTCAAGAGAAGACTCACCATTAGAAAGAAGATGATAGTAATTTTCTCATTTTTCTTTGGGGTCTATTGGGTCAACCAAGAATAATTCTGTGGGTATATGATATCTATCATAACCTAGACGCATGGCCTCCCATGTACGAAGGCTTCCTTGAGCACTTTCCAAAGATTCTAATTTCTAAAACAGTTTTTGACTGTACCTTTACGTAAGGTGTCATTGTGACATGCTATCCAAGGTTGGGACAAGAGTCACAGTTGATATATATATTTGTATCAAAACTCACAACACATGAGTTGTTGTATTTTGCACGACAATTGTTGTAATAAAGTTGTAGTTGTTTTCTGTACCATGTATTTGGAGACTCAGATTGGGTTGGATGGAATGGACCTATTTTGGGGTCGTCACAATTCAACTACTGAAAAAGAACTTCTAGCTGTAGTTTTTGCCCTAGAAAAGTTTTGATCTTATCTTATTGGGTCTAAAATAATTGTTTACACTAACCATGCTGCTCTCAAACATTTCTTTCCAAAAAAGATTCAAAATCCCGTTTAATTCGTTGGGTCTTATTGCTCCAAGAATTTGACCTAGAGATACGAGATAGAAAAGGGTTAAAAAATGTTTTAGCTGATCATTTATTACGTTTAGTAGTCGAGTCCAACTCTGACCTTCCCTTAAATGAATTAATCTTTCCCAGATGAGTAGTTTTTCTCCATATCTGCTACACCTTGGTTTGCTGATATTGTGAATTACCTAGTGACTAGTGAGATTCCTTCCCCTTGTTCCAAACAAGAATGATCCAAGTTTCTTTCACAAGTTAAACACTTTTATTGGGATGACCCCTATTTGTTCAAATATTGTCCTGATCAAATCATTAGGAGGTGTGTACCCGACCATGAGTTTAGAAGTGTTCTGTCATTTTGTCATGACCAAGCTTGTGGAGGACATTTTGGAGGCAAAAAGATGGCCGCCAAAGTCCTCCAGTGTGGTTTCTATTGGCCTAGTCTATTCAAGGATGCCACATCATTTTGTGTAATGTCAATAGGAGAAGATCACTAGGAGGAATATGATGCCAATGCAACCCATTCTGGTCATTGAATTGTTTGATGTGTAAGGAATCAATTTCATGGGCTCAAATTCTTTTGGAAATCTGTACATTTTACTTGCGGTGGATTATATGTCTAGGTAGGTAGAAGCTATACCAACCATGACCAATGACAACAAGGTTGTTGTCAAATTTTTAGAAGAGAACATTTTATCTCGCTTTGGTACCCCTAGGGCCATAATCAGTGATCAAGGAAAATATTTTTGCAATCAGCCTTTGCATCCTTGCTAAAAAAGTATTCCATCACCCACAAGCTTGCAACATCATATCACCCTCAAACAAGTGGTCAGGTAGAAGTCTCAAATAGGCAAATAAAATAAATCTTAGAAAAAACGGTGAGTTCCAATAGAAAAGACTGGTCTCTAAAATTGTTAGATGCATTGTGGGCTTACCGTACTGCATTTAATACTAATTTAAGAATGTCACCTTATAGGCTTGTGTTTGGGAAAGCTCGTCACTTACCTGTTGAACTTGAACATCGTGCTTTGTGGGCCATAAAAAAGTTAAATTTAGATATGTCCACTGGTGGGAGTCATAGACAATTGCAATTAGCTGAGTTAGATGAGATTAGGAACGATGCTTATGAAAATGCCAAAATTTACAAGGAAAGAACAAAAGTGTTTCATGATAAATCAATTTTGAGAAAATTATTTTCACCTGGTCAAAAAGTTCTCTTGTATAATTCTAGGCTACATTTATTTCTTGGAAAATTGCGTTCTAGATGGGATGGACCTTTTGTAGTGAAGGTAGGTTACTCTCATGGGGCAGTCAATATTGAAAATCCAAAGAGTGGAGAAATTTTCAAAGTGAATGGTCAACGAATCAAACCCTTTTTAAAAATGCCGACCGAACCAGAGGAGGTGGAATACCTTGTTGACCCACCTGATTCAGCAAGACTGACATTGCACTTGTATTTTTAATTTTGTACGTATATTTTTTTTATACAATATTGTCATCCGACTTCTGTCCCATCGTACGTACAAGGTATAATTCTTTCATATCTTTGTTCACTATTTTTCATTTGCACATTGAGGATAATGCATGAAGGGGGGGGGAGTTTGTTTGTATTATTATATTTGATTTTTTTTCTTTCTTTTTAGGAAAATATAGTAAAAAACATAAAAAAATAAAAAATAAAAAAAATATTTGTGGAGCAAAACTCATAAGTGTTTGTGGAGCAAAACTCATGAGTGATTGAAAGATTTAGAACTATTGAATTTTTGATAAGGTACAAAATCTAAGTTCGAAACACCATCTGAAATAAAATTGATTTCATAAGCATTTTTATACTACACATTTGCACTAACTCTTAGTTGTGGATATAAACTACGATTCAAGCAATTAAAAAAAAAATTGAAAAAAAGGAAAAAGTTGAAGAAAAAAAAATAACTGCTTCAATGTCTATTGAATGAAATAACTGGGTATCCAAACCTTAGGAAACATTGATATTCTGCTAAAAAGTGTGATGGATAAAAGCAGCTTGACTAGCCTAGTTTTGTGACCTTTGTTACTCGAGTTATTAAGCCCTTAGGGGTGTCTCTACACCTAGTGCCCTAAAGCCAACTGGTTTTGGATTCATTGGTCCAACGCTCTACATGGGTAGCTCTGAAAAGCCCAAAAAAACGAGACATTGTACAAGTCAAGAAAAAAAATTGAAAAAAAAAGAAAAAGAAAAAGAAAAATGATTTTGCTTGATTTTCACGTTAAAAATCCTTACTAAGAATTACATCATATGCACATGCATGCATTACATGAAATTAATATTTTGAAGGATGATGTCTAAAATAAAGATTGAGTATTTTTAATAAAGTGAAAGTGTGATTTTGAATTTAATCTTGCTTATGTATAATGTCCATGGATATTTAGAAGTTTTCTTTTAATTTAATAACTTGTTGAACTCAAAAATATTTTTGAATTTTGTGAGTATATTAACTACAAACTCTCATGAGACAAAACTCGTCCACTTGAGGTAACCTTGGGATTTAAAGGCTTGTTGTGCATACTAAGTGCAATCGTGTTTCCTACGAAAATGGAGTAGTATAATTTTTTTGTTATGTTTTATTTTTTTTTTATTTTACTCGAGGACGAGCAAAAAATAGGTATGGGGTATTTGATATACATATTTTTTATATATTTTAATATTCTCATATTTATTATTTTATATATGCTTGTTTTATTTAACTAATACATTTTATTTTGTTTTGTAGGAGATACCATTTATTTTTCTTGGGGAGCAAATAAATGATTTATATCTAACATTTAAAGATGAAAAAGGACTCTTTGAGAATTACCATATAGAGATGGAAGTCAAGAAGGAAAGTAGAAAAAAAAAGGGAACAAAACTGTCCAAGTTCAATGAACCTAAATTATGACACAAATATATTCTCCCTATAAATAGACCTCTTGTTTTAGAGAGAAGGACACCACTTGTTATTTTTTTTTCCTTAGTTTTTCGTTGGTGTAGAAGGGAGTAAGCTATTTAGAGCTTTTGTCTTATTCTATCATGTGTGGTACTACTGTCAGGGAGTATTTATAACTTTCTTTTATTGATATAATAGAAATTCTCTTTTTAATTATTGTTTTTATTTCATGCAAATAGTAGTACTAATACTATTTGTTTTTATTTTTAATTCCATGACTAGCTAAATTTCTAATACCTAGGATTATGATAAAATTAAGAATTTCATAATAATATTTTCTTTCCGTTCCAAAATTAATGCCTAATTATTTTCGCCTTCATATTTTCCTCCGCATAAATTGCATATGATTCTTATATTGATTGCGAGGTTTTGATAAGTTATAGTTAATCTGTGAATTTTTCACAACTTATGCTTACCCATATCAATTATATAAATCATTATTTTTAAAAGGAAGGTAAAATAAATTGGGATTTAATTTAGGAAATAAGAAATTATTTATTATGTTAATATTTGGTGAATTCTGATTCCTAGGTATCTTTTCTCATTAATAGTTTCCGTTATTAATTAATAGTTTAAATAATTTAGTAAAAAAAAAAATCTCCACCATTTTTGTTTCTAATTTGCCTAAAATATTAATTAAAGATATATTAAAGATTTGATCTAGTCTCTGTGGTTCGACCCGCACATGCTAAATCTACAATAGACGTTGTGCACTTGCAGTGTAAGACCCTAAATTATTAATTATTAAAATTTAATTTCCTCTATTTATCATTTTGAAATAGTAAGGGTTGATTTGATTAATGTGGTTAGTTATGGGTAAAATGCGCAAATATTTCAAATAAGCAAGTGGTTATAAAATATTCATTGTTATCGGAGAATATTCGTTTGGTCGTGGAATATTTTTACTGTCGGGAAATATTCGTACGACGGCGCAGTCTTGTGTGGGCCCCATAATGGAAAGTGATTGGATGAAGAAAACGACAAGTATAAGTTGTTTATAAATAACTATGTAGTTATTATTTATTATCATCGTTGGAATACCCGGTGGTTAAAACACAATGTCTGCTATTGTTGCACAAGAAGACACTTCAGATTCCACCAATTATTGATTCTTACGTAAGAAGACACTACTCAATAATTGTTACGAGAATTACTGCTCAAAGATTTTATTTTATTGATTCAATAATTGCACGAAATGATATTTTATATTACTTTTTGTTTCAATAATTGTCACTTTACACAAGTGATTTTTCATTATCGAAGCAATAATTCATATTATCCTAATAATATTATTAGAAAACATTATTGGCAATGTCTAGAAAGTTCTGTCAAGGAGAGGTTTGGTCACCTAACTCGTAATGCCAAGAAGGAGAAATTCTTATTGAAAGCCCCTCTCTTTCCCCGAAACCGCCTCGTTGCAAGATCATGATTCTCAGTAATATTATTTGTGAATAATTAATTATTGATTTATATGATGAGAAAAATATTGATTTTATGTGGTTATAGATGGAAAAAAAATTTAAAGTGACAATTGTTAAAAAAATTGATATTTTATCTTTTCTGATAAAATAATATTTTATTATAATATAATAATGATGATATTTTTACAATGAATGTGGGATATATGAGTATATGAGGAGAAAGAGTATTTTTGTTGCAAAAGTTGTTTAAAACATGTTAAACATGTTGGTGGACCCATTTCTTGACTGAAATTTGATTATAGCCTGTAAAATCGTCTGTTTGTGGATTTCGGTAAATTTTTGTTTGGAATTTGGAAAAACTTTCTTCTGCAAAGTTGTAGATAATGAAATTTCCTACAAAAATTCGCGAGATTCGAATTTTCTGATAAAAGGTCTATTTATTATGAATTATTGAAGTTCCGAAATAATTGATTTTTGGAAATTTAAATATTTTATTTATGAAAAACGTTTTTATTGTTTTTGGCACATGTGTGGTTGAAGTTTGGACCAGATTTGTGTGCATAGGAAATTTTGATAAATATATTAATATTATATTAAATTTTCTGCTTTGGTGTTCTAAGCAATTTCCTATAAATAGGGTGCTTAGGTTAGAATTGAAAATCACACCAGAAACTACAGATTTCTCTCTCTTTCTCTCTCGATATATTGAGCGTATTCTTGTGAGTATTTTAGTACTTTGAGTATTGCTATATGATATCAAGTTCTTTCAAAGACTATATCCAATATACCAATCAAGTCTTATCCTTTTTGGTAAGGGATATTTTATTCAAAATGATATTATTTTTTCAATATCATTATCTTAGAAATATTGGTTGAAAATTTTTATCAAATTTAAAACTTTTTCATGTCTCTGAGTTACTATTCATGAGTTACTTATTCACGAGTTACTATTCACGAGTACTATTCACGAAGACATGATGATGTTTTTTATGAAATTTCTATCTTTTGGTGTCTGAATTACTATTCACGTGTATACGACCTTATTCACGTATACTGACCTTTATTCACGAATACGACACTATTCATAGAAAAATTAAATTTATTTTTCTGTGTCCAAGATTGTCTGTTATGATTCCTATCTTTGATTGGATCTATATTTTGATCTTCATTCTTGAATTTTACTCCAATTTGGTTATTTATGAAGTATTTTTGAACTTGGATTATTTAAAGTACGAATTCTTAATACTTGTTCTTTTGTTTCACTGGATTCGTTTTCTTTAAAATATTTTTCATCATCCTCAGTCCTAAATGATGATATTACTGAATATCTTTGGCCTGTAGTGCAAAGATGAATGATTTCTTGATGAATATCTTTGGCCGTAGTCTGAAAGATGAACATAATGTTTAATGAACATGACCAACCGATGAATATCTTTACTTTTGTAATGCAAAGATGAATATTTGATTCCAGATATATATTGATTGATGTTACAGGGATAAAATATCGACGATGAACTTTTAAAATCATATGTAGAAGATAGTAGTTTGCATTCTCTACTTAACTCTTCTAATGAATTATTATTTTTGCTGCGAAGATTGATTTAAAACTGGTTGTCTATTGTATTCTATTAGATTTTTCCCTGTTGAGGACTAACGATAATTTGTTCTATATTATCTTAGTCATAATGTTCTTTACTGGGCTAGTTGAGCTCACCATTTTTCTTGTTGTTCCATTTTTCTTCTCAGGAGGCGAGAATGTAACGAGTATTAGTCGGGGTGTGGAGTAATGGTTCAAGACAATTGTTTTAGTAGTCCTCACTATTTTGTAAAATAGTGTATCAATAATTGTAATGAGGACTTATTTGAGTGTGGATATTGTCTAGAAGACAATATTTGTATTTAAAATTACAGTTTATGTGTTGTCGTATTTTGCACGACAATTGTATTAATAAAGTTATAGTTGTTTCTGTACCATGTATTTGGCGACTCAGAATGGGTGATGTATACCTATTTTGGGGGCGTCACATGCAGTACATAATTTTAACTCATCAAGTTTTTAGCGCCGCTGCCGGAGACTAGAATTAATTTTTATTTATTCGAATTAGTTTTAACTCTAATTTTTTTATTCCAGTATTATTGAAACGGATTGAATGAACGAAAATATAAAAATTTTGTTGTTGCGCTTTCTTTGGTATTTCATATCTCCATATTTTTTTAAAAATAAAAAAATAGTAGTTTTGTTTTCCAAAATTAAGAGTCATAACTAGATTTAAAACACAACCAACACCATCTTCAAACAACATCCATCATCTTCAACTATTTATAAACTTAATTCAAACCTAAATAATTGACTAAACTGTATGAGTATTTGCCAATTGGTAAGAACTTGATTCGATGGGTGAACCCAACAAGGAAGACAAAGGCAGCCAAGAGGCACCTCTTTACTCTCTGTGCATCTTCTGCGACTTCTAATTTCATCACCTTATTCACTTTCTTTTTTATTTTTTTATTTTTTTTATTTCTTCTTCTCTTCACCAATATCGCAAATCTGAATACTCAAATCCGACAACAATCATTTACAAAAAGATAAATAAGATTTTTCTTAAAAATCGATCGGAGTATAGAACTTATTATTGTAAATTACCATCAACGCTCTAGTTGCCTCATCATCGCCGATTCCTACTTCCATCGTCGCGATTCTAACTTCCATCGTTACAATTTTCACTACTATCGCCGCGATTCTCACTCTCATCATCCCTGATTCCCACTCCCATCGTCCTCGATGCTATTACATGATTTATTTTGAGATAAGAGTTGCTAGTGGTGGTGGAAACGAAGAAAGAGATGCTGAAATTTTATTTGATAAAGGGTTCGAATCATATAAATTATGGGTTTAATTTTTATTAAGTGAATAAGTGTATCTTATTTATTAAAATATATTTGTTTTAATACATGTTGTATTATGTCAAAAGAAATATTGAAAATTTTCTCGTCATGAAGTCTTTTTTAATTATTATTATTTAAATTTCTCTAAATTTATTATTTTTTGTTATGCATTATTTGGTATAATTTTTAATTTAATCTTTTTAAAGTCAACATTTAATTTTGGAATTAAGTGTATTTAGAAGTATTTTAATTTAAAACTAATTGTATTTAAAATATTTTAATTTAGAATTAATTGTACTTACAAGTATTTAATTATTTAATAAAGTCAAACTGTATTTAAATACGGCAAACCATATAAACCCATTTGGCTCAAACTACCCGGGTCGGATATTCCGACCAAGTTTGGCCGAAAATTGAATTTGGAGGCTACATTGTATGACATTAGTTACTTTATATAGTAAATTGTAAACCCAAATACTTTGGGGGCAAATTATAAATTTGATGATAGTTAGTGTAATATTAGTGTATTTAGCCCATAAATATATTCCATACAACAAAGAAGAAAAAAAAACAGGTGATAATAATAGCTAATACATAGCTCAAAAGACTTTTAATTCAAAAATGTACAAGTACACAATAATCCAAACACACCTTAAAATACATGTTAGGATCTTAAGAAAACACTAACATTATCACCAACCACTGACAAGTCCATTAATGGAAAGGAAAAGACAAGAACAAAAGGAGGAGAAAACACTAGGTCGGTAGGACCCTTTAACAGGAATATAAAAATATCAGAACCAAATTAAATATCTGTCCAGCCTTTTGCCAAAAAACACACTTTTTTTGCTAGGCCTCACATCTCCTGCCTGTCAAAACAAACAAAGAATATGATACCCTTCTTCTTCTTCAAAATTTTGCATCAATTTAATCAGAATCCAATGTAAAAAATTGAAGTTTCAAACGTTAGAATTGAGTTATCAAATATAGTGTCAGGGTTAGTAAAGAGATAAGACTATCATAATATATTACTCCTTCCGTTCTTACAAGAATGACTAAAATGTATAAATAATTTTTTAAAAAAATAAAATAAAATACAATGAGTAAAAAGTAAATAAGTCATTTAGTAGAATTCATTAACATTTAAAATTTTTTTATTCTCTTTTTTTTTTTTTTTTACTTTTCTTAATATATGTATAAATTATACTTTGCTCATTTATTTTAGAGGGAGGGGAGTATAAAATTTACAAATTTGCAATACCCTTTTAGTATATGATGTATCAAAAATGAAATTTTAACATGTAAAGACCCTACCAGAAATATTCTCAAGAAAAAATAAACCTGACAAGCAAGGACATATAATACAATTTTAAATGTATGATAATCATATATACATGCTCAGCATTTTAGGGTTGCATAAATTAATAAAAGAGAGGGCAGGGAGATATAAATTAATTACCAAGGTCAGGTCAGAGTAGTGGGTGAATTTATTTAGTGATGACATAAAGAGCATAGAGAATTCCAGGGAGATACCCAAGGAGGGTCAGCACCAGACAGATCCAAAACTCCACCTGCACCCACCACCACCACCACCACCATCAGCATCACATTTCAACTCTCAGTTTATATTCATAAAACAAAAAATAAATACAATTTATTAGATACTACCTCGCAGCCGAATCTGAGGAAGACACCAAGAGGAGGGAGGATGATGGCCAAGATAATATCTATGAAGGTGGCTGTTCCGTGTCTCATCTTCCCTTCCTTGTTTTCTTTTTTTAATAAAAACTGAGGAAATATTGAGATATGAATCATATGATGATAGATTCGTAGGAACTGCAGGTGATTTATAAGCAACCAAACCAGGATATGGGAGACAGAACACGTGTCGTCTTCTGATATCATGGCAGCAAAATTGTGCACGACACGCGGTTGCTTAGCCTCGTAAATAAAGGCCTTATAAGCATCGTCACTATTGTCGTGTTGGACACCTGGCTATCACTTAACAGGACCACGTGTCACATGTCGGATTCGCGATGTCGGCTCTTTAATACTCCTTTAAATTGTAGTAAAAAATCTCGTCTTTAAAAAGATGACAAAAATACCACATAAATTTTTACTTCAGTAAAATTACTGTTGACTTATTATGATATTTTATTTATTTTAATAGTCAACTAATTGCATCACTAATTTTTTCTACTGAACATCATATGCCTGGCAGAATAGTGATTATCGTGTGAGCTTGGTAAAGAAATAAATTCACATAAAATGAAGTAAAATGGCTACCATAAACACAGACAAACTTCTCTAGTGCTTGAATTAATATTATCAAAACAAAAAAACCCTCTTAACCCTGTAGCATTCCCGAATTTTTAAGGCCTAAATCGACAACAAAAAATGGTATTTTATTAATTGTCATTGTAAGATAGACATAAAAAATTAAGAACTTTCCTCGAACAAAAGAAAGATCATCAATACTGAAAGAATATAAATCTGCCATTGAGATTTGGGCTTATTTCATTGGAGTAAATTTTTTGTGGGCCTTTAAATTTAAAACTAACGTGAATTTTCTTTTGTTTTGGGTATATATACATAACACAAATATCTCTTGGGGCCTAAAAATTTGTAAATTTTAGTGGGCCTAAGCCCAAGAGACAGCTTTAGCTTTAATGTATTTCTGTGATCGCTTAACCCACAAGCCAAGTTTTATAGTTAAAATACGTCCTTATATATCGAATTGAAATTAAATTCCTATAACTATGGAAACAAATTTCTAATATGTAACAAACTTCCTATAATCTTGGCGAAAATTAATTACGTAATAACAAAAAAGATTTATTTCATACGTTCTAAAACATTGCTACCATAAAAGAATTTACTTTCTAATAAAACATTGTCATAAAAGAATGAAACATATCTAAAAATAAGAATGCTGATAAAAATATCCGAACTCCCGAAGAAGTCCGCCGCGAATCTGAAGATATCCGAACTCCAGAAGTTCGTCCACTTAATTTGAAAATAGTCCCCAACTTCCTCGACGCCAATTCAAGAAGAACCCAAAGCTAAACTCCCGATCCCAAAGTCATTCGACACTGTTGCGCTAATCCAATATTAACTCATGGTCTTTTAGTTTCATCATTGTACTATCTGACAACTCAGCATCATCGGCCTCAGATCCTCCTACATCAGTCACCCTGGGTTAAAAAGAACTCTTCCTTGAATTCACAACATTGTCATCGAACTTTTATTGATATTTTCCACCGCATCAATATCCCGTTCTTAGAAAAGATTCGTCCTCGAATTTTAAAGCAAATGAGTATCAAACACCAAGAACGAATATTCAACCTTCGTGGTATACAAACTCCATAAATTTTCTTCTCAAACAATAATCTTGAAAACAAGTGGGAAAATACCAGCATCTTCCAGTTTACCTGTATGATAAATAAATTTTCAGGAACAATAAAATTAATAATTTTATTATCCTCAAAACACTGGAATAATCTCATGATCAATTTTGTCAATTGTAATATTCTCATCCGTAATATCTCTATAGAGTACCTCTTCATCCTCATATTCGTCATATACAAGTTCTCCACAATGTACTTCATCTTCATATTCGTCATATACAAGTTCTTCATAAAGTACTTCTTCAACCAACTGTTCTTTTAACTATTGATAAGTGCACACTATCCGTTGATTTTGATTCCTTTACGTTTAGTTTATTGCATGCTTTTTTGTATATATGAGCTTGATAATGTTGTTTATTGATTTTAGGATTGCAAAGGAACTTGAGTATTCAATCGGGATGATTTGGAGCTGATTGCATGAAATGAATTCGCCCAGGCGAATCCATTTAGACTAAAGGAATTCGCTTGGACGAATTCATCGAGCTCGCCCCGACCCATTCCTCTTTGGCTGAATTTGCCCCGGTGAATTCATAGGCTCAGGGAATCTTCCCCGGCGGATTCAACAGGAAATTTTAGAATTTGAAAAGTTTTTGAAGCAGTTTTTAGCAGACTTCTAATTAGATTTGGATTGATATTTCTACTAGGGTTAGGACTTTGTATAGCATTATAAATACATTGTAACACTCAGTATTATTCATTCTATCTTCTATAATTGGATTCAAACCCTAATTAGAGAATCAAATGCATGTCAGGCTATTTTTGAATTTAGTTCTGAAGGGATGTTGAACCTTATTCACAATTAACGGTTTGATCAAGTTTACTTTATTTATTTTTTTGTGCATGAGATTTATTGTAATTATCTACTTAAATTTCTTTTATGTTTTTCAATCTACTAATTTAGTTTCTGCGGGATTAAATTACCGAATCGATATCATCTGCTAGATTGAGATATATATTAAGCAAACGATATTATATCTGATCATAAGTATTAATTAGTGATACTTGATTGTGGACAAGCTTTTGGGTATTATCAAGATTATCAGAAAATAAGTTAAATAATTCCTGATTATATAATTATTGCTATGAATAACCTTATTCTCATTCTTCATGCTGCTATTTTATTAAATCTAGACTGATAGTTAGGTTGTATGGTAGTTAGAATCTCTTGGGGCGATCGTCACATTAGATTTACACTTAAGGAGAATTTCAGATAATTTGCGATCGCGATTATCTAGGGTTATTAATATTATTGAAAGGTAAATACTGTACACCTTGATTACTCTATAATTGTGAAAAGGTGATTTTGAACCGAAGAACTGAATCTTTTAAACCATTGTTTATTCTTATCATTTTAATATTGCTAATTTAGTTAATCAAATCAAAAACCCGTTTTCTTGGAAACAACTGAATACATATAAAATAATACACTATCTATGTGATCGACCTTTAATTGTTATTATACTAATTTTTGTGTTAATAGAGTAGAAATAAGGTAATAATTTAGAAGTGTCAACGACAACTCCCAAATTTTAACGCCGTTGCCGGGGAGGGTTATTTGTTTTTATTTATTCGTTGTTTTCTTTTATTTTTATTTTTATTTATGCCTCGATCCTCTCACTCTTTTGATTTAAAATTTGGTCCAAAAATAGAGAGAACCACACGCGGGCTTAGGAAAGAGCCTCGTCAATCTCGAAGCACAATCACAGATTCTGACAAAACTCAATTACAAGCCTTAACATAGCTCTAGAACTACTTTCAAACTATTACCGAATATGAAGGAGAGGAAGAGATGGCGGTGCCGAATAATAATAGGACTTTAAAGGAGTTGTCTACACTACAAAAAAAGGTTATTGCCGACGGGCATTGTCGTCGTCAATGACCCCCTGCCGTCGATAATGAGGTCATTGGTGACAGCAATACCAGTCGCCACTCTCGCCGCCCCAAAGGTCATCGCCTATGTTTCACAGGCTCATTGTCGGAAATAGGTCATTAACGACTTGTCATTATCGATTTATCGTCTCTGTCGACAAAGACAAGTTACAGACGGTAGTTGCCAATAACTATTTTTTTATTAATATGAGCATTAGCGACGTGCTGGCTGTCAGCAATGAATTTTTTTCCATCGTTAATGATCTTTATTTTTATTATTTAAAGAATAGTCATTGTAGGTCATTCGCGACGGGAAAGCCGTCGCCAATGACCTTACTTAAAAAAATAGAAAATTTTGAAATTCCCCTATTCATTTATATATACATAATTGTACCTATTATAAACTAAAGGAAAATAAATAATTCTTCACGAATTCATATCAATAATAATCAAATCTTTTGTTATTAACCATCAAATATGTAGACAACGTAATCATATATAGATAAAGGTCGTACGATGTAGATACAAAATGTAATCATTAACCATTAATATAGTTAGATACATAAATCATCAACCTAACTAGATACAAAACTCTAGTTTGTACAACTCAAAAACTGTATAAGTACATACATGAAAGTCAAAATATAAACATAAACTAACTAAAGCCCAAGATCAGAAGTGTCAGCACCATCATTGCCGCCATCTCTCATACGACCGTCGGTCCCACCTCCGTTCCCATCGTCAGTCCCACCACCGGTCCCACCCTCCATAGTCTCATTAGCATCAGCTCGACAATCATCACCATCTCCACCACAGTTATTGCTTGTGCCATTGCCTCCACCCCAACGAGTCTCAAAAATAAGACCCTACAAAATTAAAATATTAATAACAAAGTCGAAAAGAGAGCATATTTAAATTATTTTAGTTTGTGTTCTTCAAGTGTTAACATAGTAGGCAAACAGGCTAATAATTTAGCCTCCGTATATCAAAATTGAGTCCTGTAAGTTGTAACACGTGCCTAATATCAATGAGGTGCTATGTCTATGTTTGCGTGTCATTTCGACGATCAAGGTTGGTTTTGGTTTCTTTTTTGACTATTTTTTCTAAGTTTTCGTAAGTTAGGCAAACGAGCTGATACCTCGGCCTCTGTATATCAGAATCGAGTCCCGTAAGTTGTACCACGTGACTAATATCTATGAGGTGATATGTCTATGTTTGCATGTCGTTTCGATGATGGACGTGGGTTTTGTTCTTCTTTTTTTTACTATTTTTCTAAGTTTTTGTAAGTTTGGCAAACGGGCAGATAACTCGGCCTCTGTATATCGGAATTGAGTCCCGTAAGTTGTAACGCATGTATAATATCTATGAGGTGCTATGTATAAGTTTACGTATTTCGACGACCGAAGCGGGTTTTGGTCTCCTTTTCGACTATTTTTCTAAGTTTTTGTAAATTAGGCAAACGGGCTGATAACTCAGTCTCCGTATATCAAAATCGAGTCCTGCAAGTTGTAATTCTTGGCTAATATCTATGAGATGTTATGTCTATGTTCTCGTGTCGTTTCGACGACCGAGGGGGGTTTTGGTCTCTTTTTCGAATATTTTTCTAAGTTTTCGTAAGTTAGGCAAACAAACTAATAACTCGGCCTCCGTATATCGGAATCGAGTCTCGTAAGTTGTAACGCGTGCCTAATATCTATGAGGTACTATGCCTATGGCTGCATGTCATTTGAAAGACCGGGGCGGGTTTTTTTTTTCCTGACTATTTTTCTATGTTTTCGTAAGTACTTAGGCAAACGTGCTAATAACTCGGCCTCCGTATATCAAAATCGAGTCCTGTAAGTTGTAATGCGTGACTAATATCTATGAGGCACTATGTCTATGTTTGTGTGTCGTTAATTTGATGACCGAAGTGGGTTTTGGTCTCTTTTTCAACTATATTTCTAAGTTTTTATAAGTTAGGTAAACGGGCTGATAACTCGGCCTCCGTATATCGGAATCGAGTCCCGTAAATTGTAATGTGTGCCTAATATCTATGAGGTGCTATGTCTATGTTTGCGTGTTATTTAGACGACCGAGGCGAGTTTTGGACTCCTGTTTGACTATTTTTCTAAGTTTTCGTAAGTTATACAAGTGCGATAATCAGTCAGATAGTTATATGTTTGATAGTTTATATAGGTAATATAATTACAAATTATATGAATTAAATAAAACATACATCAATAATTTTATTTACATGTAAAATTTGTGGAGGAAAGAGGTTGGCCAAGACAACCGCATATACACGAACGATCTCCTCTTGAACTAGACCCATGAGCTCGTCAACAGATGCTGTAGGATCTATGGAGCCATGAAGACCTCATGAGCAAGATGGTAAATCCGCTCGTGTGAAGGTGCACCTGATTACACAACACTGCTAGCCATGCATCCCTCTATGATCCGCCGAAAGAAATCATCAGATAATGAAGGGCCGAAATCTGATCCACTCGTACCACCTGTTCCGGTGGGTGGTCGATGTCGATCTCTCGCAATAAGGACAATAGTGTAGGCTAGGACCCGTGGAATGACCACAACTCTAGCCTTCTTAAGTACCCCTATAGCCTGCAGCCAATCCTCCATCTCCTCATCCTCGTGCGTAGAGGCATCTACGTCACCATCAGCTCACTGGCTGGTCCGAGCCATTGTGAGGTCCTCGAACCATCGCTGAAAAAAACACATAAATATGTCAAAAACACAGTTGTTTAAAGAATATAAACGAATTTCAAGAATTAAAATACAGACTAAATAAAAGGATTAAAATCCATCGTAATAAATTTATTCAATAATAATTAAAAAATTTATATTTTTGGCAGAAGCTGATATTTTTGACGGAAATTCCGTCGAAAATAAGGTGACTAAGTTAGTGGGAATATAAGACCCCAACTTTATGAATAAAGATTTAATTTTTTTGAAATATCTTTTTGAATATTATGGTATAGATTTGATATAATGTTATAGTTGTGAGTAATATTTACAAATTATACAAAGTAAGCAAGTTGTCATAAAATATAAATTCGTTTAGTCGGAGAATATTCATTTTATCAGAGAATATTTGTATGACGGCTCAATCATTGGTGGATCCCACAACGGAATTACTGTTGGAGTTAGAAAATGACATAAATAACTTTTTATAAAAATAACGGCAAAGGTTTTACCGTTAACTGTTAAAATACCAAGTGATAAAAGTAGAGTAATACGCGTGGTTGCATAGTAGCACACGACATTGCACAGTATCTTTGATTATTGATGCTTAAGTGAGAAGTCACTCAGTTTTATTCAATTATTTCCATAGTAATTGTTGCATAGTTGTGACGCCCCCAAAATAGGTTCATTCCATCCAACCCATTCTGAGTCGCCAAATACATGGTACGAAAAACAACTACAACTTTATTACAACAATTGTCGTGCAAAATACAACAACACATATGATGTGAGTTTGATATACAAATATATACCAACCAGTAGTACGTCACAATGACACCTTACATAAAGGTATAGTCAAAAACTATTTTAGAAATTAGAATCTTTGGGAAGTGCTCAAGGAAACCTTCGTATACGGGAGGCCATGCGTCTAGGTTATTATAGATATCATATGGCCACGAAATTATCCTTGGTTGATCTAATAGACCCCTAAAGAAAAATGAGAAGATTACTATCATATTCTTCCCAATGGCGTAGTCTTCTCTTGACATATCATTATCTCCATCGCTCTAATTGAGAGTTATATTTTAAATAGACTCCAAGATCATATAGATAGTCTTTGGTAGATATACTCAAAGAAGTGGATGAGTACAACCCCGTCTTATGATGACACGAGGTTGTATGTCATTAGACATCTTGTATGATAGTGGCAAAACACCTTCCAAGTTAAGTTCACCTCACCCTCAACACTATAGACCACCGCTCTATTCCTTGTTATTCCCCGCTCGACCCAAATACACTTTTATTACACCGAAAGGAATTGTGAAGCAAAAGGGTGAGCACAACTAGCTCAAGAAAGAATATCATGACTAAAGATAAATAAATTATCAATAACCTTCAACGAAGAATAAATCGAGATTTAGAACATATATGGAGATGATAAAACTTTTCAACCATAGTTGCGGTGGAACGAAGCAATCCATTAGAAGAGTCAAATAGACCATTAAGTCTATTATCTTCCCACGTTAAAAGTCCACCAACAATGTTTTATCCTCAGAACATCAATCAAAATTCATCCATAATTACATGTATAACTCATAATCGTAATTGTTGTTCTAAATTCCTTTCCTCATCTAGACAAAGATAATTTTCATCACCAAAACATCAAAGATCATGGTTATACCAAATCACGCCTTCTGCTCATAATCATACCGATAAATTCATCTTTGCACTACTGGTAGAAGATATACATCAACAAGTCATCTTTGCACCACAAAACCAAAGATATTCATCAACAAGTCATCTTTGCACTACAGTGCCAAAGATATTCATCGATTAATCATGTTCATCTAAGCACTGCTCATCTTTGCATTACGCAGCCAAAGATATTCATCGAAATCATTCATCTTTGCACTACGTACACAAAGATATTCCATTATATCATCATTTAGGGTAGAGGATGATGAAAAAATATTTAAAAAAACGAATCCAAAGAAGCAAAAAGAACAAATATTAAGGATTCGTACTTTTAAACAATTCCCATTCAAAAATACTTCATAAATAACTCAGTGGGGTAAAATTTAAGAATGATCAAAACATGGATACAATCAAAGCTAGTATCCGTAATAGATATTTTGGACAAAAAGAAGAAATTTCATTTTTAGGTGAATAAAGCACAGATACGTGAATAAGAATCTGACACCAAAAGATAGAAATTTCACAAAAAACATCATCACATTTCGTGAATAGTACTCGTGAATAGTAACTCGTGAACAGTAACCCTGACATGAAAAAGTTCCAAATTTAATAAAAATTTCCAACCAACATTCTGGCATAATGATATTGAAGAAATAATATCATTTTAGAAGAAAATAACCTCTCTTACAATCCCGTACCTCAGAAAGAATAGTACTTTTGACTGGAATACTGGATATAGTACTGAAAGAACTTGCACCGTATAGCAATACTCAAAGTACTAAAATACTCACAAAATACGCTCGATATAATAGAGAGAGAAAGAGAGAGAATTTTTTAGTTTCTAGTATGATTTTCAATTCTAACCTAAGCACCCTATTTATAGGAAAATGCTTAGAACACCAAAGCAGAAAATTTAATAAAATATTATTATTATTATAAAATTTTCACGCCAACCTCTTGACAACTGATTTCAGCACATTCCAACAACCAAAACCATCAAAAAAATGTTTTTCTCAATTAATTTATTTAAAACTCCAAATAATAATAATTAATTAATCCAAAACTTCAATAATTCATAATAAATATCCCTTTTATCAGAAAATTTGAATCTTGCGACTTTTTATAGGAAATTCAATTCTCTACAACTTTGTAGAAGAAAGTTTTTCCAAATTCCAAACAGAAATTGACTGAAATCCATAAACGGGCGATTTTACAGGCTATAATCAAATTTCAGTCAAGAAATGGGCCCACAGACATGTTTAACATGTTTTAAACAACACGGTAATATTGTTTTGCTCCAATTTAATAAACTCCACCTCCTTTATGTGACGAATACTTTCGGGAAAGTATTTGTCGTTGAACAGCTCTTAGAACTTCTCCCAAGACATCTTCAAAGACGGCGGAAGTTGAGTACGCTTCTGATTCCCACGAAAGAATCCGCCTTTCCGCGCAACATAAAGGCGGCAAAGGGAACCTTTTGCTATTCGGAGCATCCCAAGAAATCAAATATCTTGGTGATCTGCTTTATCCATGCTTCTGCCATAAGTGGTTTTGGCTCTCCATTAAACTCCGGTGGTCCCAGCTCCTTGAACTATTTAGCGGTGACTTTGAGAGTTTCAAAGTTTCCACCTACATTTTGGATGAGGAGCCACTCTCGCCATCTTGTTGCATGAATTGCATAAAGCCTCTGAACAATCCATCATTCATCATTTGGTCAAGGTGTTGTTGTTTGCATGAGGATTGTCGCCTTCACGATGCACATTCTCCTAATTATTGATATGTGGAGACTCAACAGGTCTCTTGTGCTCCATCGCTATTCTCAACATTTTGGATGTCATTTTCAGACATCGCCACAAAACAAAGGCTAATTGACATGTAACATAATATCTCTAAACTCGACCAAACTAATTTAAATACAAAATAAATTTAAGTAGGTCATACTAGCGAAGGAATTCTGTCTCTCCCTCCTAGTTCTAGTCTCACATCTTAGCTGAGGATCATATCCCTAAGCTTTGATACCAACCGTGCGCCCCAAAATTAGGTATACATCACCCATCTTGTGTCGCCAAATACATGGTACAGAATTCAAATACAACTTACTAATACAACTGTTGTGTACAATACGACAAAACATAAACTGTGAGTTCGAATACAAATATTATCTACTAGAGATTATACAAACTCAAAAGGAGTCCTCATTATAATTATTATAACACTATTTTACAGAATAGTGAGGACTACTAATGCTATCCTCTGGACCATCACTCCGTTTCTCGACTCGTCCCAGCTATATTCTCATTTCCTGAAGAGAACAGTGAAAGGAAGGGTGAGCTCAACTAGCCCGAAGAAATATTATGACTAAGATAATGCGAATAAATTATCATTAGTCTCCAACAATGTTAAATCGATAAAATATAATAGACATCAAGTTTAATCGCAATGAACAAGCAATCCATTAAAAGAGTCAATTAGAAAATAAAATCTACTATCTTTTATGATTAAAAAGGTTTTTCATCATCATTATCGCCGAGACTCAAACAATAAATATTCCACATCATCGAATCACCCCACTACTGCCAAGGATATTCTTTAGTATCACGACCACAATTATCCATGCACTACGGGCCAAGAATATTTGTGTATTCATTAATGGTCATGATCATGCCAACAACTCATCCATCAATGCACTACGGACCAATGAGAACTTTTACCACATTATTTGTAACATTACTGGCCATGATTACAATCAATAATCCTCGTCATAATCATACCAAGTCCATCTATGCACTACAGGCCACAGATGACTTTTAACAAAATATAAACATGATGATGATGACAATGATATAAGAATTCAATAAAAACAAGTTCAAGAATTATTTTATCCATAAATTATTAACGTCCAAATTGTCGACATGACACTGTTTTGTAGAGTAAAATTCAAGAATGATCAGAAGAATATTTCCATGAAAAGATACTGGATGAAGCGCAAATATCAAGGATATTCTACTAATTTCATGGAGTATAAAAGTCAAAACTTTAACCAACTGAGTATAATAAAGAATGGAATAACAAAAGAAATCACCATGCATGCGGTGCTTAGCATAGATAGGTTATTCCAATGTAGAATAATAATAACGGAACCAGTCGTCAAAAAATTTGCAAGCAGGATGTTCCAACGAGAATAATAAAGAAGAACCAACGGTGTCCGTGTAAAACACACAAACATGATGTTCTAACGAATAATAATAAGACGGAACCAAAAAGTGTGTAAACACACAGACAGGATGTTCCAACGGAATAATAATAAAGACGGAACCAGTCCCATAAAAACACATAAATGGATGTTCCAACAGTAATAATAGAAGAATGTCACCAAGTATAGGGTAAACCGCGATTATACAAAGTTATTCAATGAATAATAAGAAATGGAATAACAACAATTCTCTTCATGAATAAGAAAGAATAACACCCTTACGAGTACAACAAATAATATTCCCTACCTTAAGAAGAAGAGTAATCTGGATATATAAGTAGTGAATTGGCGTAATACTTTCTTCTTTCTCTCTATAGTTTATCTCTCTAGAGTTTCAAAGTGAATTAAATAAGGAAAATAATGAATGAATGAGCTTCTATTTATAGAAAATGGAATGCATAAGAACTAACTCATGAAAGGTCGAGATTGATTTACTTTAATCGACGGTCCATATTTAAAAGCAAAATCTTTTAAATAAAATATAATATATTCTATTTATAATCTAATAAAACGAATAACTTTATAAAAGATTTTACCATGCAAACACTATACAGCCACTATGCAAACCACTATGCATAATAAAATATAATATATTCTAATTATTGTCTAATAAAATGATAACTTTATAAAAGTATTTTGTTTTATATAAAAGATTTTACTATGCAAAAACACTATGCATACATAATGCAACACTATGCATAATAGAATATAATATATTCTATTTATAGAATAACTTTATAAAAGTATTCTGTTTTTATATAAAAGATTTTCTCGTATTATTACATTAATAATACCAACAAAACCGAGTGACTTATCACTTAAGCATCAATAATTAATACTGCAAATGCTTTACTATGAAACCACGCCAGACATCGTATTTCTTTAACACCGGTGTTTCAACAGTTAACAGTAAAACTTCCGCCGTTATTTTCATAAAATATTTTTGTCGCTTTCTCGATCCGAAAATAATTCCGTTGTAGGGTCCACTAATGATTGTCTTTGTTGTACTAATATTCCCTGTTAAAACGAATATTCCCAACCAATCGAATATTATATAACAACTTACGTATTTTGCAAAATTTATAAATATTATCCACAACTATTATATCAATTTCACTCCATAATATTCAAAATAATATTTATAGAAAATTCATCTTTATTCAAAAAGTTGGGGTTTTACAATCTCCCTTCTTATGAAATTTTGCCTCGAAATTAGGGTACGTGCACGGTATGTCAAGAGAGGTAAGGATACCTTGATTTCATTTGATTCTAACTTCCAAGTCATTTTCTCAACATCGTGGTTTCTCCACAAAACTTTGACTTGAGGTATAACCTTGGTGCGTAGAATATGTTCCTTCTTATCCAAGATTTGAGCAGGAACCTCTTCATACGTCAAATCTTCCGCTATTTCGTCTCCGTTTCAACTCAATAATGTGGTTCGGTCTTCCACATATTTACGTAACATGGATATGTGAAAAACGCGTTATGAACACGAGACATACTTAGCGGTAAAGCGAGTCTATAGGCCACGGTTCCTACTCGATCAAGGATTAAAATGGGCCGATGAATCGAGGATTGAGCTTTCTCTCTTTCCAAATCTCGTAACTCCTTTCCATGGAGCAACACGTAACAACACATGATCTCCTATATCGAATTCCACGCCCTTTCAATGAAAGATCAAAGATAACTCTTTTGTCGATCTTGTGAGGTTTTTATCGTTCTTAGGATCGTTTGAATCTTTTCCGTAGTCATACGTACTCAACTCTGGTCCCAACAACATTGCTTCACCCACCTCATCCCAAAGATACTTTAGAGAATGACACTTTCTTCCATGCAACGCTCAAATTGAGCCATGCCAATACTTGCGATAAGCTGTTGTTGTAGGAAAACTCCACCAATGGTAAGAACTTGTCCCAACTTCCCTTGAAATCAAGAACACATAGTCTTAATAGATCTTCAAGAGTTTGAATAGTCCTCTCTCGGTCGTCTGGTCTGTCGAGGATGATATCTTAGAAACTAAATCGTAAATCAGTGCCCATAGCTTTTTACAAACTAACCCAAAATCGCGAAGTGAATCTTGGGTCTCAATCAGAAACTATGGATACTGGCATACCATGCAATCTTACAACCTCGTTTATGTACATACGAGCGACGTTCAAGTGTATAAGTTTCTTGTATCGGTAAGAAATGAGCAGACTTGGTCAATCTATCAACAATGACCCAAATCGCATCTATGCGTTGAAAAACTTTGGGAAGACCAGTAACGAAATCCATGGTAATGTGCTCCCACTTCCATTCTAGAATTTCAAGTGGTTGCAATGGACCTTTTGGTACTTGATGCTCCGCCTTGACTCGTTGACACGTTAGACACCTTGAGATAAATAAGTATTATCTCTCTTCATATTGCCCCACCAAAATGTATGTCAAGATCATGATACATTTTGGTACTCCCAGATGGATTACAAGCGGTGTGTTGTGCGCCTCCATCATGATTTTATACTTTAAATCGTGGTCGTTAGGAACACAAAGTCTGGAGTTGACTCGAAGTATTCTTTCTTCATCGATTCTTGCTTCCGGCATCGCACCTTCTTGCACTTTCTTCCTCATACGCATCAGCTCCGGATATGTAATTTGAACAGATTTAATTTTATCAATTAAAGTCGGTTCTACTCGTATATTTGCCATCATCACGTGGGTCCCTGGAGTCTTTATCTCTATCTCCATCCTTTGCAAGTCATACAAAATGGGTCTTTGCGTTGACAATATTGCACTTGTACCCGCATATGATCTTCTACTCAATGCGTCAGCTACCACGTTCGCTTTTCTAGGATGGTATTGGATAGTATGATCATAATCTTTCAATGAGCTCAAGCCAACGTCGTTGTCGCATGTTGAGTTCCTTTTGATGAAGAAATATTTGAGGCTTTTATGATCCGTAAAGATCTCCACTTTCTCCCCATACAAGTAATGCCTCCAAATCTTTAGTGCGAAGATAATAAATGCCAACTCTAGATCATGAGTAGGATAATTCCTCTCATATTCTTTGAGTTGTCATGAGGCATAAACTATGACTTTCCCATGTTGCATGAGAACACATCCTAACCTTTTGCCAAGCATCACTCAGTAGATGACAAATCCTCCTAACTAGATGGTATTGTCAGAACAGGTGCTGAAATGAGTCTCCTCTTGAGTTCTTGAAAACTCTTTTCACATTCCTCGCTCCAACCGAACTTTGTATCTTTCCGAGTCAGCTGAGTTAGTGGAGTAGCGATTCGAGAAAACCCCTACACGAATCTCCGATAATAACCAAATGTTTTAGAAAGCTACGTACTTCGATCACTAATTTAGGTTGCTCCGACTTTGAATAGCTTCAATCTTTCTTTGGGTCAATGATATTCCATGACTTGATACCACGTGCCCAAGGAATGCTACTTCCTCAAGTTAGAACTCGCATTTCTTCAACTTGGCATAAAGCTTATATTCACGAAGCTTTTGGAGTAAAGCGACCTCAATCGTTGTTCATGATCTTCACGGGTTTTGGAATATATAAGGATGTCATCAATAAAGATTTACCACAAAGTGATCCAAATATTCCTTGAATACTCGGTTCATCATATCCATGAAGGCGGCGAGAGCATTAGTCAATCCAAAGGACATGACTAGAATTCATAATGCCGTCTGAGAGTTCCGAAAGCCATCTTTGGAATGTCATCGATTCTAATCTTCAATTGGTGATATTCGAATGAAGATCAATCTTTGAAAAGAATTTGGCTCCTTGCAATTTGGTCAAACAGGTCATCAATACGTGGCAATGGGTACCTATTTTTGATGGTGACATGATTCAACTCCCCGATAATCAATACAAAGTCGCGATACTCCCATCTTTCTTCTTCACGAATAGACAGGGAGCACCCCAAGGAGAAATACTAGAATTAATAAAGCCAATGTCTAACAATTCTCGCATTCTTTGAAGTTAAGCAGAGCCATTCGATATGGGGATTTAGAAATGGGTTTTGTCTGCGGGTTCAAGGTCGATACAAAATTCAATTTCACACTGGGGTAGTGCCGGAAGTTCTTTAGGAATACGTCGGAAATTCATTAACAATAGAAATATTATTCAAAACTGACGTATTTTTGTTTAAATTTGTGACATGAGCTAAGAAAGCTTGACATCCATTTTTCAATAATTGAATAGCTTTATGGCTTGAGATGACAGTGATTGATTTTAATGGTTTGGTTGCTTGAATTCGCATAATAGGTCGATTAGAAATATGAAAGCTAACAACCTTATGAAAACAATCAATTTTTGCATGATGAGTAGTTAAACAATCAATCCCTAGAATTACATCAAATGCAAGTATTTTTAATGCAATAAGATCGACATGTAATGTGTGGGTACCAACTTGAACCAAACAAGACTTATAAACCGTGGATGTAATGAAGGTTTCTCCCAACGGAGTTTCCACAGATAAGTCAAAGTTTAATTTCTCTGGAGTCAAATTTAATCGTTGAGCACAAGTAGGAGAAATAAAAGAATGGGTAGAACCGGTATCAAATAAAGTATAGACTTCGCTAGAGTTTATGATAAGCTTACCCGTGATGACCTCATTCAGGTTCCTTGCTTTCTATGAGGTCACAACAAACGCTCTCCCTTGCACTATCGGCTTTGACTTTTCTCTGCGACAAACTTTTGGTGCCTCCATCCTAGTTGAATTTGTCTTGATGAGCGACAAAATCGGCAAGTGACCTTCTCTTCCATAATTATAACATGCCTTGGGCGACATCGTGCAATTTGGGTGATGTGTCCTCCCTCCGCGATTCAAGCATATGATAGTGGTCTTTCTCCTTCCTTAACAACGGGTGATGGTGGTGACGTCTTTCCATCATTGTTGAATCTCCTCTTCTTGAAATGTCCATTCTTATTGTTTTGGCCTCGATTACCACCGAAGTGGTTACCATTTCGCCCTTATTGATTCCTCCACGCTTGTTGTCACAAACTTGATGATCGCTTTCTCATTGGTATTATCATTTTGTGTTACCGCTTCTCTTTTGGTTGCGTTGACTCGTTATCGCTATTCCACCAACCGTAAGACCCCGAATTTCATGAAATAAAAGTATTCAATTTTTCTTATAATTACAATTCAAAGAAATGGTTAAATTGGTAAAAGTTAAAGTTAAGGGTGATATATGAAATTTTTTTTTCAAAAATACATGAGTGGTTATAAAATATTCATTGTTGTTAGGGAATATTCGTTTGGTCATGGAATATTCTTTACATTGGGGAATATTAAATGCGACGGCGCGATCATTTATGGGCCCCATAATGAGAATAACTTTCGGATGAAGAAAAAGACAAATTAAAGTTTTTATAAATAACGGTAGTAGTGGTTCTGAGATTAACATTTGTTGAAATACCCGGTGGGTAAAGTAAAATGTCTGCGTTGTTGCTTGCGATGGCAGCTTACGGTATTACGCATATTTTTGAATTATTGATTCTTTACGTGAAGGCCTTTACTCAATAATTATTACTGATAATTACTTTATTCAATTATTTTATTGATTCAATAATTCTTTGCGTTGATATTTTATATTCTTTGTTGTTTTAATAATTGTCACTTTACAATATTTTCCATTATCGGAGGAATAATTCATATTATCTGAATAATATTATTAGATAACATTATTGGCAATGTCTAGAAAGTTACATCTAAGGAGAGGTTTGGTCACCTAATTGCAATTGCATAGAGTGAGGAGAAATTTTTATTGAAAGCCCCTCTTTCCTGGAAGCTGCTGGTTCTTATTATTGTGATTCTAATATTATTTGTGAATAATTAATTATTGATTTATATGATGAGGAAAATATTCATTTTATGTGGATATAAATGGAGAAAATTTTTAAAGTGACAATTGTTGAAAATCGATATTTTATCTTTTTCGATAAAATAATATTTTATTATATTATTATAATATAATAATGATGATATTTTACAATGAATGTGGGATATATGAGTATATGAGGAGGAGGAGTATTTTTGTTGCAAAAGTTGTTTAAAACATGTTAAACATGTGCATGAGCCCATTTCTTGATGAAATTTGATTATAGCTTATAAAATCGTCTGTGTATGTGGATTTCTTTCCAATTTACATTTGGAATTTGGAAAAACTTTCTTACGCAAAGTTGTAGAAAATTGAATTTCCTATAAAAAGTCTCGAGATTCTAATTTTCGATAAAGGGCTATTTATTATGAATTATTGAAGTTAGAAGTTCAAATAATTAATTTTGAAGTTTTAATTATTTTTAATAAGAAAAACGTTTTTAAATTTTTTGGGACTCATTTAACATGTGTTAGGATGGTGATTTCAGATGCTAGGGTGTGCGTGAGAAATTTATATAAATATATTATTAATTTATTAAATTTTACTGCTTTGGTGTTCTAAGCATTTTCCTATAAATAGGGTCTTGGGTTAAATTGAAAATCACACCGGAAACTGAAGTTTTCTCTCTATTTCTCTCTCTATTATATCGAGCGTATTTTTTGAGTATTTTAGTACTTCAAGTATTGCTATACGGTGCAAGTTCTTTTAGCACTATATCCAGTATTCCAGTCAGAAGTACTATTCTTTCTGAGGTAAGGGATAGTAAGGGAGGTTATTTTCTTCTAAAATGATATTATTTCTTCAATATCATTATGCCAGAATGTTGGTTGGAAATTTTTATCAAATTTGGAACTTTTTCATGTTGGGGTTACTATTCATTAGTTACTATTCATGAATTACTATTCACGAGTTACTATTCACGAGTACTATTCACAAAACGTGATGATGTTTTTTGTGAAATTTCTATCTTTTGGTGTCGGAGTTACTATTCACGAATACGACACTATTCACCAAAAAATGAAATTTCTTCTTTTTGTCCAAAATATCTATTCTGGATACTAGCTTTGATTGTATCCATGTTTTGATCATTCTTGAATTTTACCCCACTCTGGTTATTTATGAAGTATTTTTGAATGGGAATTGTTTAAAGTATGAATCCTTAATATTTGTTCTTTTGCTTCACTGGATTCGTTCTCTTTAAAATATATTTCATCATCCTCAGTCCTAAATGATGATATAACTGAATATCTTTGGCCTGTAGTGCAAAGATGAATGATTTCTGATGAATATCTTTGGCCCGTAGTGCAAAGATGACCTGTTGTTGAATATCTTTGGCATGTAGTGCAAAGATGACCTGTTGTTGAATATCTTTGGCCTGTAATGCAAAGATGACATGTTGTTGAATATCTTTGGCCCGTAGTGCAAAGATGAATTTATTATTATGATTATGAACATGAACAGGAACAGGAACTGTAATTTGGTATAACCATGATCTTTGATGTTTCAGGTAAAGACAGGTGATGAAAATTATCTTTGTCCTGGATGAGAAGAGGAATTTAGAACTACAATTACGATTATGAGTTATTCATGTGATTGTGGACAGGATTTGTTGATTAATGTTACAGGGATAAAAATTGTTGATAAACTTTTAACATGGAGAAGATAATAGATTTTATGGTCTATTTGACTCTTCTAATGGATTGTTAGTTCATTTGTGACTATGGTTGAAAAAGTTTTATCATCTACCATATGTTCTAAATCTACGATTTATTCTTTGTTGAAGGCTATTGATAATTTATTTATCTTTAGTCATGATATTCTTTCTTGAAGCTAGTTGTCTTTACCCTTTTGCTTCACAATTCCTTTCGTAATAAAAGTGTAGCCGGTCGAATGAGGGATAACAAGGGAATAGAATCGGTGGTCTATAGATGTTGAGGTGAGGTGAATTTAACTTGGAAGGGTGTTTTGCCACTATCATACAAGATGTCTAATGACATACAATCTCGTGTCATTATAAAGATGGTTGTGTTTCATCCACTTCTTGAGTATATCTACCAAAGACTACCTATATGATCTTGGAGTCTATTTGAAATATAACTCTCAATTAGAGACAGTGGAGATAATGATATGTCAAGAGAAGACTCACCATTGGAAAGAATATGATAGTAATCTTCTCGTTTTTCTTTGGGGTCTATTAGGTCAACCAAGGATAATTCTGTGGCCATATGATATCTATTATAACCTAGAAGCATGGTCTCCCATGTACGAAGGTTTCCTTGAGCACTTCCCAAAGATTCTAATTTCTAAAACAGTTTTCGACTATACCTTTATGTAAGGTGTCATTATGAGGTGCTGTCCACGGTTGGGACATAAGTCACAGTTGATATATATTTGTATCCAAACTCACAGCATATGTGTTGTTGTATTTTGCACGACAATTGTTGTAATAAAGTAGTTATTTTCTGTACCATGTATTTGGCGACTCAGAATGGGTTGGATGGATTGGACCTATTTTGGGGTCGTTACAAACTGAGCCCTATTTACAACATCTGAATACAAACATAGTTTATGAGAAATAAGATGTTGACATATCTTCGGCTTCAAACCTCTTAAAAACATTCGCGCCATTCTCTCTTCATTATCCACCAAGTGGGATGTAAGCAAACCGGGATAACTCATAAATTTTGCCTCAGACATTATTACACACGGTCATATTGTTTTTGCTTTAATTTGATAAACTCCACCTCCTTACGATAGCGAATACTTTGGGAAAGTATTTGTCGTTGAACAACTCTTCTTGGAACTTCTCCCAAGACATCTTGATCTGACGGAGTTGAGTACGTTTTACCGATTCCCACCAGTAATCTGCCTCTCCGCACAACATAAAGGTGGCAAAGGGAACCTTTTGCTCCTCGGAGCATCCCAAGACATCAAATATCTTGGTGGCAAAGGGAACCTTTTGCTCCTCGGAGTATCTTGTTGTTGTTGTTGTTGTTGTTGTTGTTGTTGTTGTTGTTGTTATAGTTACGTTGTATGTGAACATAAGATATAGATTACTGTATGTGTTGTATAGGTACAAAAATGTGGTTTAAAAACCTGGAAACTGCAAAAATAATATTTTTTAATAAAAAAAATACTTATTTTCGACAAAATATATATTTTCCAAAGGAAAATCCATCGTAATAAATTTATTCAATAATAATTAAAAAATTTATATTTTTGGCAGAAGCTGATATTTTTGACGGAAATTCCGTCGAAAATAAGGTGACTAAGTTAGTGGGAATATAAGACCCCAACTTTATGAATAAAGATTTAATTTTTTTGAAATATCTTTTTGAATATTATGGTGTAGATTTGATATAATGTTATAGTTGTGAGTAATATTTACAAATTATACAAAGTAAGCAAGTTGTCATAAAATATAAATTCGTTTAGTCGGAGAATATTCATTTTATCAGAGAATATTTGTATGACGGCTCAATCATTGGTGGATCCCACAACGGAATTACTGTTGGAGTTAGAAAATGACATAAATAACTTTTTATAAAAATAACGGCAAAGGTTTTACCGTTAACTGTTAAAATACCAAGTGATAAAAGTAGAGTAATACGCGTGGTTGCATAGTAGCACACGACATTGCACAGTATCTTTGATTATTGATGCTTAAGTGAGAAGTCACTCAGTTTTATTCAATTATTTCCATAGTAATTGTTGCATAGTTGTGACGCCCCCAAAATAGGTTCATTCCATCCAACCCATTCTGAGTCGCCAAATACATGGTACGAAAAACAACTACAACTTTATTACAACAATTGTCGTGCAAAATACAACAACACATATGATGTGAGTTTGGATACAAATATATACCAACTGTAGCACGTCACAATGACACCTTACATAAAGGTATAGTCAAAAACTATTTTAGAAATTAGAATCTTTGGGAAGTGCTCAAGGAAACCTTCGTACATGGGAGGCCATGCGTCTAGGTTATTATAGATATCATATGGCCACAGAATTATCCTTGGTTGACCCAATAGACCCCAAAGAAAAATGAGAAGATTACTATCATATTCTTCCCAATGGCGAGTCTTCTCTTGACATATCATTATCTCCACTGTCTCTAATTGAGAGTTATATTTTAAATAGACTCCAAGATCATATAGATAGTGCTGGTAGATATACTCAGCAAGTGGATGAGTACAACCCTGTCTTATGATGACACGAGGTTGTATGTCATTAGACATCTTGTATGATAGTGGCAAAACACCCTTCCAAGTTAAGTTCACCTCACCCTCAACACTATAGACCACCGTTCTATTCCCTTGTTATTCCCCGTTCGACCCAAATTTACACTTTTATTACGAAAAGGAATTGTGAAGCAAAAAGGGTGAAACAACTAACTTCGATAAAGAATATCATGACTAAAGATAAATAAATTATCAATAACCTTCAACAGTAATAAATCAGAGATTTAGAACATATGGTAGATGATAAAACTTTTCAACCATAGTTGCAGCGGAACGAGCAATCCATTAGAAGAGTCAAATAGACCATTAAGTCTATTATCTTCTCCACGTTAAAAGTCCACCAACAATGTTTTATCCCTGTAACATCAATCAAAAATTCCTGTCCATAATTACATGTATAACTCATAATCGTAATTGTTGTTCTAAATTCCTTTCCTCATCTAGGACAAAGATAATTTTCATCACCTGAAACATCAAAGATCATGGTTATACCCAAATCACGCCTCTGCTCATAATCATCTTGATAAATTCATCTTTGCTTTTTCACGGTAGAAGATATACATCAACAAGTCATCTTTGCACTTTCAGCCAAAGATATTCATCAACAAGTCATCTTTGCACTTCTGAAACAAAGATATTCATCGATTAGTGTGTTCATCTAAGCACTTTTGCATCTTTGCATTACGGGCCAAAGATATTCATCGAAATCATTCATCTTTGCACTACAGACCAAAGATATTCCATTATATCATCATTTAGGATAGAGGATGATGAAAATATTTAAAAAAAAAAGCGAATCCAAAGAAGCAAAAGAACAAATATTAAGGATTCAGTACTTTAAACAATTCCCATTCAAAATACTTCATAAATAACCGAGTGGGGTAAAATTTAAGAATGATCAAAACATGGATACAATCAAAAGCTAGTATCCGAATAGATATTTTGGACAAAAAGAAGAAATTTCATTTTTATGAATAGTCTAAGTATCGTGAATAGTAACTCCGACACCAAAAGATAGAAATTTCACAAAAAACATCATCACATTTCGTGAATAGTACTCGTGAATAGTAACTCGTGAACAGTAACCCTGACATGAAAAAGTTCCAAATTTAATAAAAATTTCCAACCAACATTCTGGCATAATGATATTGAAGAAATAATATCATTTTAGAAGAAAATAACCTCTCTTACAATCCCGTACCTCAGAAAGAATAGTACTTTTGACTGGAATACTGGATATAGTACTGAAAGAACTTGCACCGTATAGCAATACTCAAAGTACTAAAATACTCACAAAATACGCTCGATATAATAGAGAGAAAAGAGAGAATTTTTAGTTTCTAGTATGATTTTCAATTCTAACCTAAGCACCTATTTATAGGAAAATGCTTAGAACACCAAAGCGAAAAATTTAATAAAATATTATTATTATTATAAAATTTTCACGCCAACCTCTTGACAACCCGATTTCAAAGACATTCCAACAACCAAAACCATCAAAAAAATGTTTTTCTCAATTAATTTATTTAAAACTCCAAATAATAATAATTAATTAATCCAAAACTTCAATAATTCATAATAAATATCCTTTTATCGGAAAATTTGAATCTTGCGACTTTTATAGGAAATTCAATTCTCTGAACTTTGTAGAAGAAAGTTTTTCCAAATTCCAAATGTAAATTGACCGAAATCCATAAGCGAAGCGATTTTACGTGCTATAATCAAATTCCCGGTCAAGAAATGGGCCTGAGACATGTTTAACATGTTTTAAACAACACTTGTAATATTGTTTTGCTCGATTTAATAAACTCCACCTCCTTTATGTGAGCGAATACTTTCGGAAAGTATTTGTCGTTGAAACGACTCTTAGAACTTCTCCCAAGACATCTTGATCACGCGGAGTTGAGTCGTTCTGGATTCCCACCGATGTCGCCTTTTTCAAGCGCAATATAAAGGCGTGAAAGGAACCTTTGCTATTCAGACATCCCAAGAAATCAAATATCTTGGTGATACGCTTTATCCATGCTTACGCCGTAAGTGGTTTTGGCTCTCCATTAAACTCCGGTGGTCCCGCTCCTTGAACTATTTAGCGGTGACCAGCGAGAGTTTCGATGTTTCCACCTACATTTTGGACAGGAGCCACTCTCGCCATCTTGTTGCATGAATTGCATAAAGCCTCCGAAACAATCCATCATTCATCATTTGGTCAAGGTGTTGTTGTTTGCGTGAGGATTGTCGCCTTCGATGCACATTCTCCTAATTATTGATATGTGGAGACTCAACAGGTCTCTTGTGCTCCATTGCTATTCTCAACATTTTGGATGTCATTTTCAGACATCGCCACAAAACAAAGGCTAATTGACATGTAACATAATATCTCTAAACTTCGACCAACTAATTTAAATACAAAATAAATTTAAGTAGGTCATACTAGCGAAGAATTCCTGTCTCTCCCTCCTAGTTCTAGTCTCACATCTTAGCTGGGATCATATCCTAAGCTTTGATACCAACCTGTGGCCCCCCCCAAAATTAGGTATACATCACCCATCTTGTGTCGCCAAATACATGAGTACGAATTCAAATACAACTTACTAATACAATTGTTGTTACACAATACGACAAAACATAAAGCTGTGAGTTCGAATACAAATATTATCTACTAGAGATTATACAAACTCAAAAGGAGTCCTCATTATAATTATTATAACACTATTTTACGAATAGTGAGGACTACTAATCTTTATCCTCGGACCATCACTCCGCTTTCTCGACTCGTCCCAAATATATTCTCATTTTCACAAGAGAAACGGTGAAAGGAAGGGTGAGCTCAACTAGCCCAAGAAGAAAATATATATGACTAAGATAATGCGAGAATAAATTATCATTAGTCTCCAACAATGTTAAACCGATAAAATATAATAGACATCAAGTTTAAGCTGCGGTGAACAAGCAATCCATTAAAAGAGTCAATTAGAAAATAAAATCTACTATCTTTTATGATTAAAAGGTTTTCATCAACATTATCATTTGAGACTCGACAATAAATATTCCACATCATCGAATCACCCTGCATTACTTCGCCAAGGATATTCTTTTAGTATCACGACCACAATTATCCATGCACTACGGGCCAAGAATATTTGTGTATTCATTAATGGTCATGATCATGCCGATAATACGTCCATCAATGCACTACGGGCCAATGAGAACTTTTACCACATTATTTGTAACATTACGGTTAAATGATTACATAGGAATAATCCTGGTCATAATCATACCAAGTCCATCATACTTTACTGAGGCCACGTATGACTTTTAACAAAATATAAACATGATGATGATGACAATGATATAAATTCAATAAAACAAGTTCAAGAATTATTTTATCCGAGAAATTATTAACGTCCAAATTGTCGACATGACCTTTGTTTTGTAGAGTAAAATTCAAGAATGATCGGAAGAATATTTTCATAAAAAGATCTTTGGATGAAGCCTTGAATATCGAGGATATTCTACTAATTTCATGGAGTATAAAAGTCAAAACTTTAACCAACTGAGTATAATAAAGAATGGAATAACAAAAGAAATCACTATGCATGCGGTACTTCGCATAGATAGGTTATTCCAACAGAATAATAATAACGGAACTAGGTCAGGCAAAATTTGCAGCGACAGGATGTTCCAACAGAATAATAAAGACGGAACCAGGTTCGGTGTAAAACATACAAATAGGATGTTCTAACAGAATAATAATAAGACAGAACCAGGTCCGGTGTAAAACACACAGACAGGATGTTCCAACGGAATAATAATAAAGACGGAACCAGTCCTGTAAAAACACAAAGACGGGATGTTCCAATGAGAATAATAGAAGAATGTCACCAAGTATAGGGTGAGCCGGCGTATACGAGTTATTCAACGAGAATAATTAGAAATGGAATAACAACAGATTCTCTTCGTGAATAAGAAAGAATAACACCCTCTTACGAGTACAACAAATAATATTCCCTACGTTAAGAAGAAGAGAGTCTTGGATATATAAGTTGTGAATTAGCAGAATACTTTCTTCTTCCTTTCTATAGTTTATCTCTCTAGAGTTTGAATTGAATTCGTAAGAAAATAATGAATGAATGAGCTTCTATTTATAGAAAAATGGAATGCATAATAACTAACTCATGAGCAATTACGAGATTGATTTACTTTAATCGGACGGTCCATATTTAAAAGCAAAATCTTTTAAATAAAATATAATATATTCTATTTATAATCTAATAAAATGAATAACTTTATAAAAAGATTTTACTATGCAAACACTATGCATAATAAAATATAATATATTCTAATTATTATCTAATAAAATGTATAACTTTATAAAAGTATTCTATTTTATATAAAAGATTTTTACTTATACAAAACACTATCACGACATAACTATGCGACACTATCGTAATAGAATATAATATATTCATTTATAGAATAACTTTATAAAAGTATTACATTTTATATACAAAAGATTTTACGTATTATTACATTAATAATACCAACAAAACTGAGTGACTTATCACTTAAGCATCAATAATTAATCTGGTGTTACTTTTATGCAACTACAGCGTATTCTTATTACTTTAACAAGGGTGTTTCAACAGATTAACGGTAAAACTTCCATTTGTTATTTTCATAAAGTATTTTTGTCGTTTTCTCAATCCGAGCAATAATTCCGTTATTAGGGTCCACTGATGATTGTCTTAGTTGTACTAATATTCCCTGTTAAAATGAATATTCCCCTTACCAATCGAATATTATATAATAACTTGCGTACTTTGCAAAATTTATAAATATTACCCACAACTATTATATCAATTTCACTCCATAATATTCAAAAATAATATTTATAGAAAATTCATCTTTATTCAAAAAGTTTGGGTTTTAAATGTTTAACATGTTTTAAACAACTTTTGCAACAAAAATACTCTTCCTCCTCATATACTCATATATCCCACATTCATTGTAAAAATATCATCATTATTATATTATAATAATATAATAAAATATTATTTTATCATAAAAGATAAAATATCGATTTTCAACAATTGTCACTTTAAAAATTTTCTCCATCTATATACATAAAATGAATATTTTCCTTATCATATAAATCAATAATTAATTATTCACAAATAATATTACGAGATCACATAATAATGACAACCGGCCGGTTCTAGAAAGAGAGGCTTTCCAATAAGGATTTCTCACCTCTTTGGCAATTAATTAGGTGATCAAACCTCTCCTTAGACGAACTTTCTAGACATTGTCAATAATGTTATCTAATAATATTATTATTCATAATATGAATTATTGCTCGATAATAGAAAATATTGTGTAGTGACAATTATTGAAACAACGATAATATAAAATATCAACGCAACAATTATTGAATTAATAAAATATAATCTTTGAGCGATAATTACTTTGTAACAATTATTCAATGAGTGTCTTCTTTACGTAAGAATCAATAATTCAAAAATCTTGCAATCTGGGTAATGCTTCTTGCAACAACAACGCGTATTATTTTACTTTACCCATAGGGTATTCCAACGATGTTAGCAGTAACCCTTCTGTAGATTATTTATAAAAACTTTAATTTGTTGTTTTCTTCATCCGATGATGAATTACATTATGGGGCCCACAATGGTTCTTGGCTGCATTTAAATATTCCCAACGAAAGAATATTCCACGACAAACGAATATTCCCCGACAACAATGAATATTTTATAACCACTTGCGTATTTTTGAAAAAATTCATATATCACCCTTAACTTTTTTTTTTTATCAATTTAACCATTTACTGAATAGTAATTATAAGAAAAATTGAATACTTTTATTTCATAAAATTCGGGGTCTTACAATAGTATCTCACACTATTGATTCAATTATTGTCACAATATTTTATATTATTAATTCAATAATTGAGACGACAAAGTTATTCTTATTATTATTTGTATTATTGACGATGTCTAGAAAGTTATGTCGAGAAAAGGGTTTGGTCACCTAATTGCGCGCCAATAAAGAGAAGTCCTGGGAACGATCTGGTTGTTAATATTGCGAGTTATAATATTAATGATGAATAAATTAATGTTGTTAAAGTGTGTTTTGTGAAGCCAAGTAAATTGAGATAAATAGAGAGAAATTTTATAAAGTATTTGTTGTAAGTTTAGCGTATTATTTGGACCCCATTTACCCATTTTTCCAAATTGTCGGTAGAAGTTATCTCAATTTTGTTTTAATACTTATATATATATATATATATATATATATATATATATATATATATATATATATATATATATATATAAATCCGGATCTTAAGCTCACCACTTATCCAACTCACTCGAGCTCACCTCCACTTTAACAACGGACTGAAACGACGATTGATTCATACAATGAGTAAATCATATACTTTTTATGACGTTATATGTTGTTCGTCGCTAAAATGTATAAGCAACAGTTGATGATCGAACTCGCCACCGAGATCTGTCATTAAAAGGGGGTGAGCTCTGGTGAGTTGGATAAAATGTGAGCTAAGATCCTATAAAGGTGTAATGAATGTGTGTGTGGCGTGTGTGTGATGGTGTGTGTGGGTGGTGGATAATATATATATATATATATATATATATATATATATATATATATATATATATATATATATATATATATAAGTTTGTTTTTTATGAAAAATAGAATATAGTATATTTTATTATGCATAGTACTACACAGTGTTGCATAGTACTGCATAGTGTTGCATAGTACATTATAGTAAAATCAAAATTTTTCAAACAAGTTTCAGTCGAACGCCCGTGAATTTTCTTATTGTTCACCCGTGATTTTCTAAATTCAAATAGTATCCTGCCATTCTCCTATAAATAGGATGCTTAGTTTAGAATTGAAAATCACACCAGAATCAGAGACTTCTTCTTCTATAATATTGAGCGTATTTCTTTAGAGTTTAAGGAAGCTTTGAGTGTAGAAAACATTGCAAGTTTTCTTCAAGAATATCCCCGCCACACCAGTCAGAAATACTCCTTTTAAGGTAAGAGATATTATATATTTTTGTTCAATATTCGTAAGAAATAATATTTTCTTTCATACCCTGTAGTATGTAAGTAATATTATTTCGTTTCATATTCCTAATTCTACACTCATGTTGATATGTTTTGCTTCTATACTCCTTGAAATTAGTAGAATATCCTTAAAATTAATTTGCCCTTCATCAAGTATCGTTTCACAAGAATATTTTTTTGAATATTCTTGTTAAATTTTGATCTTTTCATGCCGGGGTACTATTCACTCGGGGTACTATTCATGATAAAAATTGATTTCTTTTCTGTCCAAATTATTTTGATACATGAATATGATTCTTGAATTTTACTCCACAAAGCTGTTATCATGTTGATAATTTGAACATTCTTGCACTCTGGATAAATTAATTTATAAATCTTTAAAATTTATCATTGCTTCTTACTTAATTGAATTTTTTATATCATTGTCATCATCCCTCATGCTTATATTGTGATGAAAGTCATCTTTAGCACGTAGTGCATAGATGAACTGTTGATTGATATGATTATGACTATGTATCAGTATAATCATAACCTGTAATGTTATAAATGATGTGGTAAAAGTCATCATTGGCCCGTAGTGCATTGACAGACAGTTGTTTGGCATGATCATGACTACTGGTGATACTAACGAATATCCTTGGCCCGTAGTGCATAGATAATTCGTGGATATATATGATATTAACGAATATCCTTGGCCCGTAGTGCATGGATAATTCGGTAATGTGGATTATTTATTGAGCTGTGTTACAGCGATAAAATATTGATGATGAACTTTTAAATCATAGAAGATAGTAGATATTACGCTCTACTTGACTCTTCTAATGGATTGTTTATTCCGCTGAAGTTAAACTTGTTGTCTATTGTATAATTCAATTAGTTTAACACTGTTGAAAGCTAACGATAATTTATTCTGCATTATCTTAGTCATAATATTCTTTATTGGGCTAGTTAAGCTCACCCTTTGCTTTCATTGTTCTCTTCAGGAAATGAGAATATAGTTGGGACTAGTCGGAGAATGGAGTGATGGTCCAAGTTGGTGGCTATAGTAGTCCTCACTATTTTATGAAATAGTTTGATAATAAATGTAATGAGGACTTCATTTGAGTTTGAATATTGTCTGCGAGACAATATTTGTGTTAAAACTCTCAGCTACGTTTTGTCGTATTTTACACGACAGTTGTATAATTAAGTTTTTATTTAAATTCTGTACCATGTATTTGGTGACTCAAAATGAGTTGCGTATACCTATTTTGGGGGCGTCACAAGGAACGTGACACGTCGAAGCAGTAAATTCGACTGAAAATTTAGTCAGAAATAAGTCGGTCATAACTAGGATTTTTTCAACAGGATATTGGTCGAAAATTAATTCCACAGGACATACTTACTTTTGACCGAATCTTCGACGGACTAAATCCCCATCAGTGTATATTCGTTCGAATTTTAGATAGAATGTTCTATCAGAATTAGTTTGTTTTCTTGTAGTGAATATAAAATGAATTATGACTTTTTAAAGTCAATAAAAAATATATTTATATTCAAAATTGATGTGATTCATTTAAACTTTTAAAAACTATAGAAAGTGAATTAGTATTATTTTTTAAGTAGTTTAGAATTTTCATAACTATATTAATATTAATCTATATCAATTTTAAATTTAAAAGTATCTCAGTTTAACTTCAAAAGGTCAATATATATTGATCAATCATATACATTAAAACAGATGAAATATTGAATATTATATTAGTTTCAAGGTCCATGGTAAGAAAAGAAATATCAACTTTCCTAATTTATCTAAAAAATATTGTTCTTGAGTAGAAAATCTTTTTAATAATAACCCACTAAGAATAAATATAATTGCTTGACACATTGAATTTCATGATAGTACTTGCTGTGAAAATTTCACTTAATCGGATTTCAAAATATAGGAGAATATGCTAGAGTTCTTATGTCCAAAACAAGTAGTCCAAACTTGGAAGCAACTCTCAAAACATTTTTTAAACTTATATATATTGCTTGATCAATAAAATAAAACTTGACAAAAAGACCACCTCCGACCTGTGTATCGATACTCTATTAATCAATTAACCAAAGTTAATTTGATGCTAATCACTCCCATCCATCGGAGACTCTTTAATAATCCTAGGATGCATACGTTTGTACTTACATCACCATGTAGTAGGGACTATCAAACTTTCTTATTTATATGTGCACCAAATCAACCAAAATATACACAATCAAATAATCAAATCCCCTTGATACTATAAACAATCCATCACATATCATATTCCCTTTTGATCACAAAAAAATAAGCCATGTCAAAAATGGAACAAACACCCCATATAGCTGTTGTCCCCAGTCCTGGAATGGGTCATCTCATTCCACTCATCGAGTTTGCTAAGCGTCTCGTCAACTTTCACAATGTTTCCGTCACCGTCATAGTTCCGACTATCGGCACGCCGCCCAAGGCTGAAACTGCAGTCCTCGAATCGTTGCCAAAAGCCATAAATTATGTCCATCTTGCACCCGTAAGCTTTGAAGACTTGCCTAAGGATTCTAAGGTAGAAACAACAATTTTTCTAGCCGTGACACGGTCTCTTTCATCTCTTCGTGACACTATAAAATTGTTGGTTGCCAGAACGGCTTTGGTTGCTTTGATATCAGATCCTTTTGGGACTGATGCCTTTAGCGTCGCTAAAGAGTTTGATATTTCGCCATACTTATTTTTCACATCAAATGCTATGAATTTTGCTTTTTCTTATATGTTGCCAAAATTTGATGAGACAATGACATGTGAGTTTAGGGAATTACCCGACCCGGTGATAATTCCCGGTTGTATTCCGGTTCATGGAGGAGATTTAATGGACCCTGTTCAAGACCGGACCAATGAGGTATATAAGTTGCTTCTTCACCATACAAAGCAATTTAGTTTTGCTGAAGGTGTGTTGTTGAACAGCTTTATAGAATTGGAAGAGGGGGCTATTAAAGCTTTACAAGGTAAAGAACCGGGTAAATTACCCGTGTATCCTATTGGACCACTTATTCAAACCGGTTCAAGTGATGAGGCAGATCCATCCGAGTGTTTGAAATGGTTGGATAATCAGCCAAGTGGGTCCGTCTTATTTATCTCATTCGGGAGCGGCGGGACCCTCTCTTATGATCAACTTATTGAACTATCCTTGGGGTTAGAAATGAGTGGGCAGAAGTTCTTATGGGTTGCTAGAGCCCCTAATGACAACTCTTCAAATGCTGCATTTTTTAGTGTCGAAAGTCAAAATGACCCTTTAAGTTTTTTGCCAAAAGGGTTTTTAAATAGGACTAAAGGTCAAGGTATAGTGGTGTGTTCTTGGGCACCACAAACTAAAATTCTAGCCCATGGCTCCACCGGTGGGTTCCTATCGCATTGTGGATGGAACTCAACTCTTGAGAGCGTTGTTCATGGTGTGCCATTGATCGCTTGGCCACTTTATGCAGAGCAAAAGATGAACGCGATAATGTTAGCCAAAGGGTTAAAAGTAGCTTTAAGGCCAAAAGTTAACCAAAATGGTATAGTGGAACGTGACGAGATTGGCAAAGTTGTGAAAAGTTTAATTGAGGGAGAAGAAGGGAAGAAGGTTCGTAGTCGAATGAAGGAAGTAAAAGATGCTGCGATAAAAGTACTAAGAGAAGATGGATCTTCCATGAAATCGCTATCTGAATTAGTGAAGAAATGGAAGAATAAAATAGCACCTATAGCCTGATTTTTTTTTCTATTTTCTTTCTTGTCGAAGTTTGTTATTGTATTTGAACTTGATATCAAAATGTTGGGTTTGGTTTTGTTTTTACTGAAAAAATCAAGAAACTTGTCATTAAGGTTTTGGTTGATAGCATTTACCCTTTATTTAACGTTGGTAGCATTTATTTGTAGGTCATTATCGCTTACTCTTTTGGCTTCTTATTAATTTAATAAGAAGTTAAATAGTTATAAATTGCCACATCAAAATCAGAAGGACACGAACTCTTCATTAAAAAATCAACAAGAACAACTCTTTTCAAAATTTTATCTTAAGAGTAGAACTAGATACTTTTCGTACGCATAGACATGAGATTTGTAAGGTAGGAGTAGCGTAATTGTAGTCTCTGTAAACAATTTCCGGTCTCGTGTTATTGGAATCGTTATAGTTGAAAATAATTTTCAATCTCATGTTACTGAAAATTGTACTTGTGTAACTAGTGTGATTGTACAAATTGTTCTGTGTTCCAAGAAGTCCTTGAGTCTAACGCATTGAACACACACTTGCTTGGTCCTTAATAAACAATTTTATTTATCAAATTGTTTGTTGTCTAAATAATTTTTCAACAATAACATTAAACAATATTTGGTTTTTTGTCCACATATTGAATTAACACGCTTAGTGGGAGCAACAATTGAAAATGCTATGAACAATAATACCACATCACTGCGATGATGATAGCAACCCCAGAAGAAAAAGAGGTTCAAGTTGGAAACCTAGAGAACCAAGTAAATGGTCCTCCCGAGCTCCTTTATTTTGATTTATGACAGAAAATGCATGATTTAAGAAAAAATGCATGAATATTCAAATAAAATAACGAGTGCAGTACATTCAGGCAGAGACCTTACCCAAGGGCTACCGGGGCAAATGTTGTCCCTCTTTGCCAAAAGGAGATAATGAATAAAGGGTGGGACCCCGGGCTGATATTGAAAGACTTATTAGTAGCCCATTATTTGAAGAACAAACATGTGCTCATACAGACACACCTTAAGTAGGTAAAAACATGGAAGTGAATGTAATCAACTTATTGCCTTATCATACATAAAGATGTGATAGAGTTGTCGGTAAATTCATTCTCTTTTTCTTCTTAAACAATCGTCTTTCACTGACTTATCTTCCTCTCAATCATTTTCCGTTGCAATTCAATTTGCAGAACCCTCAGGTATTTGTTTTCCTCTCTTATGAATCAGCTGGATATTTAATAAGAAGTATCAACAGAAAATTGTCTCACTGCTATTTTTTACCGTTTCTACTCATAAGATAGAAATTAAAGAAGCGGACAATTAAATTCACATTACATTTAGAGATTTCAGGTACATAAAGATTAAGCCTCCCTATTTACTGTATTTCTCCCTCCAAATTTATATTTACTTTTGCATATGAAAATTTGGTTTGTTCCAATTTTACTGATGTCTCTGCCATATGCAAGTTTTCTGTTTGATGAAATGCCAAAGAGAAAAAAATATTTGATATTTGCACGGTTCCATCAACTTTTTTTATTGTCAATCCAAAGCTGTGTTATGCAATGAAATAACATTTTTCTCAGTTGAAAAGGTTAGTTACTAGAAGAATATTTAAACTCTTAATTTATCTATATATGATTTAGCTTCTTTACCATTTGATTACTGAACTATTTGATATAAGTATGGTTACATTGTAAAAGGTCGGTGGATGGCATATAATAATGTTACAATCAGACAGGTCGTGCAGAAATATTGTTCATTAATTATAGGTTAAAAAGTTCAGATTCATACTATGTGATAAAATTCCGCAAAGAAGAGATAAGTTCATCTTTCATTTTTATTTAGATATAATTGCAAACTATATGACAAAATGTGTGAAGCTCTCAAATTTACCAATATACTTCTGTTCTAATGAAACATGGAATTACTATTTCTATCTCATGTAACATTTCCTGCTATCATATTTCCTACCTTCATTTTCACCTTCTTTTATACCCCCCAATTCTGAACATGGTTATTATAGAATACTGTTGAGATAGAGCCTAGAGATGTTGTGAAAATGAACTACAGATGATATGTATATATGTATGTATGTATGTATGTATATGTATATATATATAGGGATTAATGAACCTTTAAAATATCTAAAAGTGCAAAAGATTTTGCCATCCTTGCCACTTTTGATCCTGATTTTCGTCCCGAGTCAACTTGGACATACTAAATGGGTGGCGTATTTATAGGAGTTCACTTTCACTTTTCGACACCAGGAAAGAAAGTTTGAATCGTGTTGCCGATGCGCTAAGCCGAAGAGCATAACTCCTTAGTACTATGCGAAACAAGTTTGTAGTGTTTGAATTCTTTAGTGAGATGTATGAAGGGGATTCTTCTTTCGAGAAGGTGGCTCAAGAAGTACGAGAAGGTCGAGGGTCTTACTCTATCTTACATAATGGGTATTTGTTTCGAGGACTCCAGTTGTGTATTCCTGATTGTTCACTTTTGGCAACAGATAGTAAGTGAACTTAACAATGAAGGACACTTCGGACGAGATAAGACATTGGCTTTAATTACAACTGACTAATATTGATGGAAAATCTCAAGCGATGTGGCACGTTATGTTAAGGGGTGTTATGTATGTCAGAAGTCAAAAAGAGTTTTTACCAATGCTGGATTGTACACTCCCTTACATGTTCCTAAAAGACCTTGGTGTGATGTTAGTATGGATTTTGTTTTAGGTCTACCCAGAACTCAAAGAGCTTCATATTATATTATGGTTGTAGTCAATCGATTCTCTAAGATGGCTCATTTTATTCTTTGCCAAAAGACAATGGATGATAATCAGATCGCTCACATCTAGTTTCAGGAGATATATTACGTTTACATGGCGTTCCCCAGTCTATCATCTCTGATCGTGATATCAAGTTTATGAGTAATTTCTGGAGAAGTCTGTGGAAAAAGCTCGGGACACAATTAAACTTTAGCAGTGCCTATCATCCTCAGACAGACGGGCAGACTGAAGTGATGAACCGAAGCTTGGGTAACCTATTAAGGTGTTTGGCCGGAAGCAAACCAAAACAATGGGACCTTGTACTTCCTCAAGCAGAGTTTGCTTACAATCGTTCGAAGAATCGGACTACTAATTAACATGAGTCCTTTTGAGATAGTTGGTGGTCAGAACCCTTATGGGGTCCTAGATTTGGTCCCTATTCCTCGGATTGGTTGAGTGCACCCCAAAGCGGAAGAAATGGTCGATCATCTCCGGGTTATCCATGATCAGGTATACAAATCCATTACAGAAAGCAATGCTAAATACAAGAATCGGGTTGACAATCATCGTCGTCGGGTTTTTTTAAAGTTGGTGATCATGTTTGGGCTGTATTAACCCGAGATAGTTTTCTTGTTGGTGATTATAATAAACTTAAGGATCGAAAAATCGGCCCTTGTGAGATTCTACAGCGAATCAACGACAATGCTTATCGGCTGCGCATTCCTAGTCATCTGCGGACTTTGGACGTTTTCAACGTGAAGCATTTGAGCCCTTGGTTTGAGCAATCTACTAATACAACTGTGAACTCGAGGGCAAGTTCTTTCTAACCCGGGGATATAGGAGGGTGTAAGACTGAAGATGTAATAACATGAATTTTTAGAAATTATTAAAATAATGAATTTTTTAAATAGAATTCTTATTATCAGATATGCTGGGTTTGAATAAGAATATATATATGTTATATATTTTGAATTTTTTGGTTTGTTGGAAAGAAATTAGAATTTTATATGAAATTTTTATAGTTGATTAGACTATTAAAGAAAATAGAGTTTGAACTGAGAAGTTTAATCTCTAAATTATTGATGAAGTAGTAATTGATATTGTGAAATCAAAGAGAAAATTGATTACAGTATGATAAGTTAGCTTTTCATAAACATGCTCTAAGTATTTAGAAAGGTAGGTTGTTTTTGCTATGCAAGAAATTATCTGCGTCTGAACTTGGGATGGCGCAGCTGCGCCGTTTCCAAGCTTATGACCAACGTAGTTGCGACGGTCTGCAGAAGGTTCTAAGTAAGTTACTCATATGTGTAATAAAAGTTATAATTGGTGATTAAGTTGTCCATGAATAGATTAAGTTAGAAAAACATGATTTGAATGAGAATTAATTAATTAACCCGAAATAAATATTAGTTAATTAAGTGATATTATGGAATATTATATTATAAAGCTTTGCGTAGTAGTGGCATGATAGTAAGTTGAATAAAAAGGATGAATTCACGTACATAAGATGGTGAATTAATATGTGTTTAACATAAAGAAAATGGAATATATATGTTAATTAAATGAGAATTTTAATATATTAAATAGTATGGTAATATATGAAAGGATTTGATAGTTGAAGGACCAATATATTTAAATAATCTATAGAGATGGATATATTAAGTTAATGCATTAAGATGTGGCTAACTGAATTTTTTTTGGGACAATCTATGGAAGAAAAGGAATTGAGGAATTATATTATATTATATTGGTGTTGTACATACTAATTATTTTAAGGAAAATGATTACTTTAAATAAAGGTGTCATGATTATAATTTCATAGTGTAAAATTATTTAACGTAGTTAAATAATCTAGTATTAAGGAAAAGTGTGTCGCCCAAACTTTATATTAAAGGAATATTAGATAAAGTGAAATTGGGGAAAAGCCAAACATGACCTAGATCCTTAATATTTTCTAATTGATGAGATTGTATAATAAGCTTGAGTTATATAACTCTAGTGAGCTTGGATAAATGAGTCTTGTGTGGCATGAATATTAAAGCTAAACCAACTGAAGGTTTAATTAGAATTATTAAAAGAGAATTAATGGTAAGGAAATAAATGCTAGATATTAATCATTGTGATATTTTTGCGTGATAGGAAATAATGGGTTGAGAGTACCCAACTGAATTATATTTAGCCCAATTAAAATATTATTTGGACCAACCCAGTATACCTGAGGTACATGATTATATGTGTTGATGTATATGAGCATACATGTTTTAATATAGTAATATTAAGTCATTATAATTGACTTAATGAGACCAAAAGGAATTAACCTTAGTAAAATGAAGTCCATTTTACTGATAAGTAAAGGAGTAATATATCTTGTCCCATATTCATAGTCCCACTTCATTTAATACGCCGTGTATAGGCCAATGGCCTAACTCTACAATTGCTGAGAAATAAAAAGGCTAGATAGTTGCTAATGATGAAGTGAGGGATGGAAGAAGATGGAGTTGGTTACCAAATCCACTCAATCCACTGGTTACTTCTTCTTTCCCTTGGTTTAATTCAACGTGCAAGACCCAAAATTGGGCAACACTTTCTCTATAAATAGAGTCTCCTCCTTCTCAACTCAGTTTGTTGAAGTTGTCTGATAATTAGCTATAGAAAGTTAGTGAGGTAAAATTGAAGAGCAATTGGAGAATTGAGGAGCTATATAGTTAACAATTTCAAGCATTCAAGAGGTAATAATGCTGAATATATGCTCTTGATTTCAAAGTTTTATAATTTCATAGAAATTTCATGAAATACTTGTTAATTGAGTCAAAAATTGATCACTAAAACTTGTTACAATTTATTAATTGATGTTAGATGTTGTTAATATGGTTAAATACAAAAACAACGAAAGTTAAATGGATCAATTTGGTCCAGAAACGAATCTGTGGTGAAGGAATTCGCTAAACATGATAAATTATGGAAAATAAGATGAAGTTTGAATTTGAATCACCAAATTGGTTGTTTATATGGTTTGAGAATTGCTATCATGTTATTTGAGTATTATATGCATGTATAGAAGCAATGTGATTAGTTTAAGCATGTTACATAAAGGATTTCTTGCATGGGTTTTAAGTTCTGCAGAAGTAGAGACCTGCTTTAGAATTGTTCGAGAAGAAGCGCAATTACTCATTTGCGCTTCAAACCAGCCAAGAATGTGGCAGCACCAAGAGGGAGATTCGATTTACTGTAATGTGATAGTTCTAACACGTTAGTTTGACTTAAACCTACATGAAAATAAGTCTAGCATGTAGGGTAAGGTCCATTTGCATTATGTGGTTTGCTTTAGCCTACTTTCATGTGTATTTTCTAAAAAGGAACTCGAAGCTTTGAAAACTGATTTGATAAAACCTTTAGCATCGTATATTCTGACCTTATAGCATAGATATATGGCTGAATTATGAGCATGAAGTGTAGTTAGAGTTACATTGTGTGTTTTGTCACGAGTTAGTATGTGTTTTGAAAAGAAAACTTGGAATTTTAAAAATGAACCTTGATAAAACTTATGATGGTTAAGTTCTGACTTTGTGAACATGTGTATATGGTCTAGCTATGCATGAAATGTGATTCAAATTGATATGCATGTATTAGATTACTTTAGTTTGGGTAAAACGACTTTTGAAGGCAAACTTGGATGTTTTACAAACTAAGTACTATAAACGTTGTGTCGATCATATTCTGAAGTTTAATTAAGACATGCATGCTAGTACTCTTTATATCAATAAACATGACCTCCATGTGTACTCACTTAGTCGGGTATGTTACGAACCATTCAAGCATGAGTTTAGACATATTTTAAGGTGATAAACGACACTAGCTATGTGTAAATGATGTGAATACTTGCGAGCGTGCATATTACAGATTATATGACCTTTTCATATGAATAGATGGTAAACATAGTTGGCCTTATGATTTCATGAACTTAGTTGGCCTTAATTTTGTGAAAATTTCCAACTAGAGATATATTGTGTAAATGTGGACTTGAAATGACCCTAAGAAAGTCCAATACCTCTTAAGATATATGTTTGCTATGTGTTAATACGGTATGCTAAAAAGTGGAATGAAACCAAGAAAACAAAAGCTCAAGTTTGGTCTGCGGCGGACAACAGCATTCTGCCCAGATCCCAAGCCTAACCTCAACATGTATTTGTCTTGCAGGGCGGAGTTAGTCTGGATATTTTATTTGATTTTTGATATTGGTAGCTTGCTTATAGTACTATTCTAAGATATAAGACAGAGTCTCAATGTTGTTTTAAACATTCATTGGTATGATGGTTAATTATATAAAACCCATATTTGTTAAGGTTTGCAAAATGTAAGAACGATGTGGATCACACATCTATAAAATTTAAATATGTATCGAACACATAGCTAGTCAAGGGTGTGATAAAGGTTGATATTAAGTATGTGTGGTTAAGGTTTACCTATATATGCATTGTTATCCTAAGAGTATGATAAGAAAGTGAAGTGAAGGTTTTAAAAACCAAGTTAGAGAACAATGTCACATGTATTATTACATTGAGAATGTATGCACTACAAGAAATCACACATTTTATGACGAAATTTTTGCCACGCACAAAATTTTGTCACAATTTGTTAATTAATAATTACGAAATTCATAATTATCACTAAAACTTTTGCTTTTGTGATGACTTTTACTTTTGTTACTATTAATCATTTATATCATCACTAATTTACACATTTAATGACGATTAACAAAATTTCATCACAAATTATTTTGGAGGTAGAATTTCGTACCAAAATTTTGGAGGAAAATCTTTTAGTGACATTTTTTAATAATTGATGACAGTATTTATTGTCACAAAATATTTTTTTCGATGACAACATAATAGTTTGTCATTAATTATTTGTAAAATTTAGTGACAATGTGCTTTCGTCACTAATGTTCACATTTAGTGACGCCAAATACAAATTCGTCACAATTTTATTTGGAGGCAACATTTTAGAGGGAAATTTTTTAAAGACGAAAAAAAAATAATTTATGACAATTTGTATTGTCATAAATACCAATTTTATATGATGAGATAATAGTTTGTCACTAATTAGATGAGTGGATAAGTGACGAAAATGAGTTGTCATAAATTCTAATATTTAGTGAAAAAGTACGTAATATCGTCACAATTTTATTTGGAGGCAAAATTTTTCTGAAAACTTTTGGAGGGAAATTTTGTAAAGACAAAAATAATAATAATTTATGACAATTTGTATTGTCATAAATACAAATTTTATATGACGAGATAATAGTGCGTCACTAATTAGATGCGTGAATAAGTGATAAAAATGGTTCGTCATAATTTACTATTTTTAGTGACAAAGTACGTACTATCGTTACAATTTTATTTGGAGGCAAAAAATTTTAAGAAATTTTGGAGGTAAATTTTGTAAAGACGAAAAATTAATAAATTATGATAATTTTATTGTCACAAATACCAATTTTAAATGATTTAGATAATAATTAAGGTCACTAATTAGATGAGTGGATAAGTGATAACACTATAAAAAATGGGCCTTTAGCAACGATTTTTCGAGAAATTAATATTCATATAAATATTTATATGAATATTTAGAGATAAGTTTATATATATATATATATATATATATATATATATATATATATATATATATATATATATAGTAATATAACATATAACTAGGTTTTGAATACACAAAAAATATAACATAAGAAACAAAAATATCACAATTAGGTTTCGAACCTAAGACCTATGGGTTATTGAGTCATTAAGCTACCACTGAGTCATTCTAATTTATTAGTTAACTAAACAAATCTCAACATTAAAGTAAATTTTAGATGAAATATTTATAAATTTATAAATTTTAAAGATAAATTTATATGAATATTTAGAGATAAATTTATAACTATATATATATATATATGGTAATAGAATTTATCTAATACACAAAAAATATAACATAAGAAGCAAAAATATCACAACTAGGTTTTGAACCTAAGACCTATGGATTATTTGGCCATTAAGCTACCACTAAGTCATTCTAATTTATTAGTTAACTAAACTACCGCCATAACTATTAGCGGTGAGATGATTGCAACTTTCATGAGCAAATAAGTAATTTCTCATGTCACACTACCAGAATTCAATAGGGGAAATCCATTTCAATCCGTGTCATCTAATGTTGTGATCAACAATATAGATTATGGTTGTTGAAATAGTACTCGTGACAATTGATTGTCAAGCATGTTAGTTCCGGGCCTCCGACCCAAATAAACTCAACCTCATCAAACCTGATTATTATATCTATGCTTCCCAATGTTTCCTATTTCTAGATAGAAGTAGGATATACTTACAAGTACTCCCTCACTCCGAGAAATAAAAGTGAGGATTGATTTTATGCAAATTTTAAAAAAAATGTCAAATGATAAAATTATTCATATTTAAATTCTCATCTAATTGCATATTTTTCTATACATGACTAGTGATATTATATAATATAAGTAAATATTTAACTTGAGATTACATAAAATAATAAGAACTTTTATTCTTAGACGGAGGGAGTAACTTAAATCATGAACATATTTTTAAGTCCAAAAATAAAACATAAAAAGAATAATAGTAATGGTATACCCCTAGTTATTCCTAATTCTCATTTTACCTTTTTTTCTAAATATATTATAAAATAAAATTATAATACTATCGATTCTAAGAGAAAATGAAAAAAAGAAGAAATTTTTATTATGTTTTATGAACTAAAACATAATAAAGTTATTTAAAAATGACTTATAAGTCATTCCCAATAAGATAGTTTGACTCATATTAATGTAATATCAATTTTATCCCACTTTTATTTATTTTTTAAAAAAAAATGAATTTGTAAAAAAGAAAAGTAAGATGCAATGTTACTTTAATTGGCATTAGAATTTTTATTTTTATTTTTTTATAGTTGAAGTCTTATATACTCCTTCATTTCCAACGCCGATGACAGAGAATAAACATAAAAAAATATTGATGTTTGTAAACAAATATAAGAGATCAAAAAAAAAAATTCCAACGTCACGTAAAGTGTTATATCTTACTCTTCTTTTTTACAAATTTGTTTCATAAAAAATTTAAAAAAAGTTACAATGCCGATTAGTTTGGCATTGGATCACATTTTTATTTTTTCAAATTTCTTTTAAAAATTAAAATCGTTTAAAAAAAATTAAGATAATTCTTTTTTAAAATTCATTTTTTAAAAAAATATTTTTAAAGTGGCGTTGGTTGCCTTTCTGATTTTTAGCCAAAAAAATATCTAAAAATTCAACGCCATTTCAAATGGCGTTCAGTAATTTTTCCCAAATTAGATGTGAGAGCTTTAACTCCCAATAGCAGTCGTTGAAGTTTTTATTTTTTTAAAAATATTTGTTTAAAAATAAAATCTATTTTAAAAAAATTAAACCTTTTTTTAAAAAAAATAATTTTTTTTTATAAAAATTGTTCTTAAATTAATTAATTTGATTAAGAGAAGAGCCTATTCTAAAAAAAATTGAACAAAATGGATATAATTAAGAAAATTGAATATAATTTAGGTAGAAAAAATATTCCGGATCCAACCTTTTCCCATTCTTTCTCCTAATGTATTTTTGTCTCCAACCCAACCAGTCCACAAAAAATTTAGGATCTGACTTTAGAAACCTAAAATTGAAGAGGCGTTTAGTGATTGATTCAAAATCAGTTCCTTTCTACAATGGTGGAGCGGCGGACGGAGGAGAACGCGAATGAGGAGGGAGAAAGTGTCGACCCAACAAAGTAAATCAATCGATGGCCATCCCCAGCAAAGTGTCGACCCAGCTAGAGCCATGGTGAGATCTAGAGGACAAGGTGGTTCTAATCACCAGAGTATCACTGGGGCTCGGCTGGGATTTCTGCATCCCCGGAGCATTCGATCAAATATAGATTTCATCCTGTTTGTTGCAGCTTCTTTATACTAGAATATACTTATAGGTTAGAATAAAATTTGTTGGTATGATGTCGTTCTTGACTTCATTGTAATATAGTATACTTATAGGTTAGAATAAAATTGCTTTGGTATGATGTGTGTTGCGAACTTATATAAATAAGCATTAATCAGATTATTACTTGAAATGTTATGGGCAAAATTTACAAGTTACTAAAATGGTGATTATCACATTAAAGATTGTGCAATGTTTACTGAGTTATCTAAACTGAATACCTTTAAGAAAATTCATTAAAATTTGTGTAGCCTAAATGATCTCAATAACAGCGATAAGTACACAACAATTTTGTAATGATTTGAGAAGTTTGAAAACAAAATTGTATTTGATTTTCCGGTGAACACCTTTTATGCATATGCTTTTGTGACCTTTTATGGAAAAAGTTTTCTACATTCTGTAGACCTTTTATTTACAAAAGTTATGTGGATATTGTGAATAAAGGCCACTATGGTTTCCAAATAGTGATCTGGCAAATAAATGTCTATGCACCTTATCTATATAATTTTCCGAATCCGTGTTCACAATTTTTATGTTTCATATTGAGGAATATTTATTCCATATCCGGATCTCTGTCTCTTAAGTTTGTCGAATTCATGTTTTAGATCCTGTGCCAAACAAATGCTCCTCTAACATTCTGCTACATTTAATTATGTTAACTTTATGACAAGTATAATTTCCACCATGAAGAATGCATTAATTTAGATATTAGAGATAATCGAGACTTAGTAGTTTTTGTGCGATATAACGGGTTAATTTATTGAATTATTTTTAAGGGGGAAAGATGTAATGACGAGATTTTTGTAATTTAATTTTAATATTTATTGAAGTAAATAAATATTTTTGATGATTTAATTATTATATTAAATAATTAATTGATGAAATTGTGGTAGATTAATTTAATTATATGTGTTACATTTATTAAATTAATGTGGAGAATTTTATTATCGAAGTATGTGATTATGTGAGCTTATTGTATAAAAAGAAATATTTAATAAGCCTAATGTTATTTTAATTTAAGTATTAATTAGAGAGTTAATAATTTGACATTATTTATTAATGAGAAATTTAATTATACGACTATGTGAATTTATGAGAAATTATTATATTTTATTTAAAGTAAATTAAATAAAATATTAATTTATTTTATAAATGAATGTGACATTAATTAAACTATATGATAAAGCTTTATTAAATTAAATAGTTTTGAAATCTATTAAGCCTAGCCAAACATGGCCTTAAGTGGAGTTATGGGCGCTAACCCATGATGGGTAACTCACCATAATCTTGCAATTAGTTTATTTGATATATTATCGTCTTCTCTTTTTCTTTCATTTTTTCTAAGTTAACAAGTAAATCACAGAGAGAGAGAATTGAGAAGTTTGAGAGGAATTGTGAGTGTTTAATTAACAAGTTTTTGGTGAAAGGATCATCTCATGATCATCTCTTCTAAACTAGACTTTGGGTAAACTCTCCAACCCAAATTCTTTTTTTACGCCATTTAGTTTTCATGAAAATGGCTTTCAAAGCTTTTGTAAAGTCTCTCGTAATTGAAAAGGGTATGATTATGAGGTTTATGTATGTATTAAATATTACCATATCGTATTTGATTATATATATATATATATATATATATATATATATATATATATATGATATCATATCTTCAGTGTCATAAAACATGTCGTATATGTTGCTCAAAACTTACAGAGTATGGGTTTTGGCCATATGGCCCTTATACGTGATTTTAATATGTCAACCATAAACGATTTTGTAAAATTTATACTTGTATATGATTATGCATGCTAAAATGAACAAAACAAAACTTGAATAGTTGGATTTGGCCTTATAACGAATCCGTAGTATTAAATTTCATGATTTATGTTCAAAACCTTCAAGAACATCAAGAACAGTACAATTTGCATAATTTAATTTTGTGATTATGTGTTGTAATTGGGTTAAAATCACTCTATAAAATGTTGGGTATTGATTATATATGAATTCTAACAGGTGGGTATGTTTAACTTGGAGAATTAATGATTGTGTAATGTTTATTTCGCTGAATTCTGTGTTCTTCGCGAACTGTGAATTCAAAGTTTGGAGTGTCGCGTCGCTGCGCCAACTCTAGTTCATTTCCGCTACCGAAAGTGTCCCTGTGTGTTTATTATGGATGTACCGAAGTCATGAATACTACCATCAATGTCAGTCATAAGTACCAGTCAAGAAATGGCATAATACCAAGACTCAAGAAGAAAAAGTAGCAATAAAGGTAGCCATACCACTTAGCGTAATGTCCAGTAAAATGTTTTTTTTAAAATATTCAAGGATAGAAATGTGATAAGAATCTAGTCTAATGAATATAAAAACTTGTTAGACATATAATGAGATATTAAAATAAATTTTTACCAAGTCATAAACACAATTACATGAATTGAATGAATCGAATGATTATGTAATTAACTTATTGTTCGTGAAATATAATATTATATGACAATAAGTATAGTAATTTGACTAAGTATAGTCATGAATTCGAAAGTTAGACAAAAGAATAAACTTATGATGTTTAGTACGTTATTATAATTGATCGGTATTGTGAACGTAATTGATATAGTAGATTTAAATCAAAGAACGAGTTTAATTAAAGTGTAATCTACGCATTTAGGCAAGTTTCCTAACCCTACTTGTTATCATTATATAAGTTGAATAATTCACCTTTCTACATCGAGCAAGTTCTCATTATTATCGATCAAGTCCGCTTGTATATTAAAGTTATTAATCTTTTTCAAGCATGATGTTTGTTATACAATACTTATTCTATTGTATACCTTTTGAGATTCTATTCAAGTTAAGTTATCAATTATTGTTAAACCTTGTTAGACTAGCGAACCCTTTATGATTCGACTAGTCCATAGTTGATGAACGCTCTAAATTTCGTAACCCTTGATGAATTATCCAAACCAAACTTCCTTTGGTGCGACTCAATGTCAAATCGAGATGAACAACCTCAGATAAGGGATTTACTTATGCGTTAACGCTAAGATATTGTGCATGTGTGATGGTACTAAGGGTCGATCCCCTAAGTACGAGAAGAAGAGTCCATAGTCTTACGATCAAGTAAAGGTTTCAAGTATAACCCTTGATAACCTAGGACATAGTTCAAGGTCTTATGACCCTCAAAATCTTTTTTGATTCTTGTTATTCATTCTTGATTCAAAAGTTGAGCTTTTATTTCGTAAGTCTTTGATTTATTCGCATGTTATTATTTCATTATTATATTGTTATACTTGGTGGGCAATCGTGTTCACTCTTGCGTAATAATAACATTGCGCTTAAGAACGAAAGAACCGTATTTAACCTTCCACTAGTAAAGGCAAGGGCAAGCTTAGCAAGTAATGAAGATTGATTATTTATGTGTTATGTAATGATAATTAGATTGATGTTACTTAAGACTTATTTGTTTATGTTTCCGCATGTATGATTTAAGGTTAGAGTAACTCGGGATTTATTTATTATGTAGTTGATGTAACCCCATAAGGGGAGATTTATTATTATTTCTATCTATTGCATGGTTTGCATTTATTTATGGGTAGATAGATGGATGATGTTTGAGATAAAGGAACACCAAACTCGTGGAAATGGAAGTACCGATTTGGGGTGTCACAAAATTGGTATCAAAGTCAGAGGTTATGAACCTTAGGTGGGGAACAACCTTAGTAGTAGTAGCCTTATAGAAAGAATATAGTGATGGAAAACTCTTATCGAGTTCTAGGAAATGAATTTTGTAATTCATTGAAGATAATAAAAGACTTTATGTGCTTATGTGTTAAATTATGTGCTCACTAGTACGACTTAGTAACTAAAACTCAAAATTTTATTGTCAGGATGTCTGATGTTAGAGGGATTAGTCGAGCTGGGGAGGAGGAACCCCGAGTACCTACAATACCTACAGAGGAGGAGCCCCGAGACATTCATGTCGTTAGGGAACAGTTAGTACAGAGGAGTCATCTCCATCGATCACCGTTGTTGGTCGTGAGCATGAACTCGAGACCGATCCCGAGGAGGATCCCGAGGAGGAATTTGACGAGAGAGAGGAGGAAGAGGAGTTTCCACAAAGACTCCATTGATGCCGAGATGTACGACGCTATTATACGCACCGTAACGTGGAGTTACGAGATGAGGTGCGTGGATTTGACCGAAAGAAGCGATTATTCAAATAGATTACTCTCGAGGAAAAGGAGAGGGAGATTTTGACTTCTTCACTCACGACCGGGAAATGTAGAATGGGATTTGGTCCACGAGAAGGGTCAAACCAAGATAAGACCGCAGAGATAGAAAAGTTGAAGAAGGAATCAAGGAAAGCTCCGAAAGGCCGATCATAAAGCAGAGGAAGGTCAGGTAAGAGAGTCACGCCGTACCGATCTTGCGAAGAGGATGGTCGCAAAGAAGGCAAAGCTTGGGGAGACATACTCTACAACTTAATCATGCAATGGATGAGGCCCAGATCGAGTTTTGAGGTACCCCATCCAGCTTCAAGGACTTCCATCGTATATGCCGGATCGCAGGACGATGTCTCGTATCATGGAAGAGGAGCGTAGTAAGGCTATTCAAATACTTAATGCATAAAGGATAGAATTTTGTTTAATTATGTGAAAGACTTAACTAGTTTTTATATGTAAATTCCATGTGTTTATGAACAAAGGAATATTTTAATATTTTAAATCTCGTAGATTCTTTATCTCGTGATAGATGATGTAAATAGCAAAGATGCTATCGCTTGAGGTTAAAACTTTTAGTTTGAATGAATATATATCAAGTTGTTTGAGATGATGTGTTATATAAGTATGTTAAATTGTTGAGTAATGTCTTAACTATTTAGAGAAATAAACAAAGATCTAATAAGCATATATTTTAATGTAATTATGCCGCCAAGAAGAAGACAACAACGTCAACCAAATTTCGTGAAGAGTCTACTTAATAACAACAATAACGCCAATGCTAATCCTGCTCAAAGAATTGGTTAACTTGCTAGCCGGAGCAATGAATAATCATCAACTCAAGCTCCACCAAATACTACATTTATGATTTCAAGGCAAGGGGACCGCCAGAATTTAAAGGTTCCATGAACCCGATCGAGGCTCAAACATGGGTTATGGAAATGGAGAAGGTTTTCACGCCGCTAGGGTTAGAGAAGACCAAAAGACCGCTTTTGCAACGCTTTATGTCAAGTCCGCTAGCTATTGGTGGCAAGCAAACAAAGTTCGTGGAGGTGAAGGTGTAATTACTGGGAGAGATTTAAGGAGATGTTCTTCGAGATGTATTTCCCAACCAAATTGTGCAGAACTCAGATGGAGGTTCAATTTCTGGAATTGAAGCAAGGAAATATGAGCGCATTCTGATTATGCGGCTAGATTCAACGAAGTTGGCGAGGTTCGCCCAGATCAAGTACACACCTGAGACGAGAAAAAGCCGTAAGATTCAACAAGGACTAAAGCCTTGGGTATATAGTAAGGTATCAATGTTTCGTATAAACACTTTTGCTCGAGTATCGAAAAGGCCATCCTCATGAAGGTGGAAGCGATGCGTTGACCAAGTATAATCAAGAGCAGTAAGAAGAAGAAGAAGAGAGTGAGAATGAAGGTAATAACAAGACCAAAGGGAGTAGCAAGACTGGGGTAGTCATAATCGTAAGAGGAAGTGGACTGATAACTCGTCACCGAAGTCAACAAGGAGGGCGTAAGAAGAAGATCAAGCGTGCTCAAGTTGTGGAAAAGCTCATTTGGGAGTTTGTATGAAAGGGAAGCGAGTGTGCTACAATTGTGGTCGAAGGCCACATAGCACCAAACCGCCCAAACCCAAAGAAGGGTGCTTGTTTCACTTGTGGTTCAAGGACCATCCGGCAAGAGACTGTCCTAAGAAGGGATCGAGGGTCGTGGATCAGAGGAAACCGGGAAACAACAAAGGAAATGCTTTAACTATCACCGACCAACCGCAACAAATCGACCGACCGCCAGACTTTCAACATGACGACGGGAGGATGCGCTTCAATCTCGTGATGTGGTGTCGTATCATTCCGATCAATAAAATTAATGCTTATGTTTTATTTGATTCGGTGCTACTTGTTCCTTTATATCCGGCGACTTTGCTAAGAATTTAGATTTGCCTAAGGATGAATTGATTACCCCATGAACATAGAAATTGCGAATAGAGAAATAATCCTTGTTAAAATGCACGCAAATAAGAACTCGTAGAGTGGATATTAAGGGTAATATCATGAACGTAGATCTTATCCCTATTCGACTTGGGGAATTTGACGTTATTTTGGGTATGGATTGGTTATCCAATTATGGGCGTAATCGATCGCCAGAAGAAGCGATAACCTTATAACTCACCAAAGGTTGTGTTTTATGGTAAAGAAGTCGCCTGATGTTTAGCGAGTTGTCTCACGATGATGCAGCCGAGAGGTTATTAAGGCAAGGTCAGGATATCTAGCTTACATAGTCGATAGTCGTAAAGAGAATCCAAAAATAGATGAGATACCAAGAGGAGAGATTTTGCGACGATTTATTTCTGATGATTTGCCGACTTCCTCCAGATAGAAGCGCAAATTGAATTCGTGATCGATTTGGCTCCGTGAACTACTCCAATATCGAAGGCACCGCATCAATGGCACCCAGAGAGATGAAAGAACTGATGGTCCAACTACAAGAATTACTGGACAAGAAGTATATACAACCAAGTGTATCACCGTGGGGAGCGCCGGTTTTATTTGTAAAGAAGAAAAATGGGATAATGCGGCTCTGCATAGACTATAGAGAACTGAATAAGGTCACTATCAAGAATAGATATCCATTACCGAGGATCGACGACCCGCTTTGATCAATCAAGGGAGCGAGATACTTTTCCAAGATAGACTTGAGAAGCTTGTTATCATCAACTCAAGGTGAGACCAGAGGATGTACCAAGACAAGCGCTTTAGAACACGATATGGTCACTACGAAATTTTTGGTAATGTCGTTTGGTCTTACGTAATGCTCCCGCAAAGATTTATGGGACTAATGAATGGTGTGTTCAAGCCATTTTTGGACAAGTTCAGAGTGGTATTTATAGATGACATTTTGGTTTATTCAAAACCAAGGAAGAACATGAAGAACATTTGAGATTAACATTGAAGTATTGAGAAGGGAGAAGTTGTATGCCAAGTTTTCAAAATGTGAATTCGGATCGAAAGGGTACAATTTCTTGGACATGTGATTGATAGAAACGGATTTTCTGTGGATCCTCCAAAGTCGAAGTCAGAATTAATTGGGATCACCAAGACACCGCTTCTAAGTAAGAAGTTTTCTTGAATTAGCGGGTTATTACGTAAGATTTATTCAGATTTTTTCCAAGATCGCAACTCCGCTGATTTAATTTGACTAGGAAATCGGTGAAATTTGTTTGACGAGAAGTGTGAGGAAAGCTTTCAAGAATTAAAGAAGAGGTTAAGTTCAAAGACCGTTATTATCTCTTCCGTATGACATAGAAATTTTGTTGTTTATAGTGATGCGTCGCATAAAGGACTTGGTGTGTGTCGATGCAAAACGGCAAAGTCATCAAGTATGCATCACGACAATCAAGGATTACGAGAAGGGATATCCCACCCACGACTTGGAGTTAGTCATAGCTTGTTTTTTGCTTTGAAAAAATTGGAGGCACTATCTCTACGGGGAGAAGTGTGAAATATATACTGGACCACAAGAGTCTCAAATATATTTTCACGCAGTAGGACTTGAATATGCGCCAAAGAAGGTGGTTGGAGTTAATTAAGGACTACGATCGTGAGATTTTATACCATCCGGTAAGGCGAATGTCGCTGCCGATGCCTTAAGTAGAAAGGGTCGGAGAAGTTGATGATGTCGACCGCTCAGAGGAGCTAATTGCGTAAATGGAGAAACCGGAATCGGAAGTGAAGTATCCTATGGAGATTGATGAGAAGCTATTTCAGATGCAATCTGCACAACCCTACCGGATAAAGTTAAGGAGGCTCAACTTCGTGACGAGGAATGCAAAAAGGTGATAAGGAAGATATCCAAAGAACCGAACAAAGATTTAAGATGGATAAGGAAGAAATATCGAGATTTGAGAGCGTAATTTGGGTACCGCCAAAGATACAAGAGATTAAGGAAGACATTTTGAGCGAGGCTCATAGTTCACGATATTTGATTCACCCCGGTAGTACCAAGATGTACCAAGATCTTCGACAACATTTCGGTGGCCGAATTTGAAACGTGATGTTGCGAATGTGTTGCCAAGTGTCCGACCTCGCCGAAAAGTGAAAGCAAAACATCGTAGACCGAGTGGATTGCTACAACCGCTGGAGATCCCGTAATGGAAATGGGAACATATTACAATGGACTTCGTGGTTGGCCTTCCGACGACTCGTAAAGGCTACGACGCAGTTGGGTTATCGCCGACCGAATCGACAAAATCCGCACACTTCCTTCCGATCAAAATCGATTCAACTTAGATCACCCAAAGGTTATATGTGAAAGAGATTGTTTCGAGGCACGGAGTGCCGCACAATTGTTTCGATAGAGATCCGCTTACATCGAATTTCCGGAAACGCTCTACAGAATGCATGGGAACGCAATTGCGAATGAGTACAAAGATACCACCCTCAAATGCAGATTTTGAGTGAGAGAGAACGATTCGTACATTAGAAAGATATGCTAAGAGCTCATGTGATGGACTTTAAAGGAAATTGGGATGATCACCTACCGTTAGTAGAGTTCTACCACAACAACAACAGCTACCACGCTAGTATATAGGCATGCCACCATGAAGGTTGCGTTATACTGTAGAAAAGTGCAGTACTCCACTTTATTGGGATGAAGTTGGCGAAAGACAATTGCTAGGCCCAAAATTGGTACAAAGAGACAAAGAGAAATAGTCAAAGTGATCCGAGTACGACTAGGTAGCAACTTTCAAGATAGAAGAAATACGTTGATCCACACCGTAAGAATGTTGAATTTGAATCCGTAGTTACGTGTGTTTTAAAGGTCTCTCCCCGAAGGGAAAGATCAGGTTCTAAAGAAAGGGAAATTAAGCCCAAGATTCATTGGACCCTTTGAAGTTCTCGAGAAGGGTTGGAGAAGTTGCTTATGAGGTAGCCTTACCTCCAAATTTCTGAAGAATGTCCACAACATTTTCCATGTCTCACCCCACGACCCTACAAACCCGATTACAAGCACGCCATTGAATACGAACCCCTACATTTCGACAAAGACTTATCTTACGAAGAAATTCCTGCTCAAATTGTCGATCGAAAAAGAACAAGTTCTCGAAAATAAAGTAATACCTTCTATTAAGGTAATTTGGAGGAACCACAACGTCAAGAAGCTTACACGGGGAACTCAAGAAGAATATGATGAAGAATTACCCTCATTTATTTACTTAATTTATGTTATGCGATTACGGGGACAGAATCTTTGTAAGGGGGGAGAATGTAACGGTTGAATTTATTGAGTCGTGATTCTGGGGACAGAATCCTTTTAAGAGGGGAAAGATGTGACAAACGAGATTTTTGTAATTTAATTTTAATATTTATTGAAGTAAATAAATATTTTCGATGATTTAATTATTAGATTAAATAATTAATTGATGAAATTGTGGTAGATTAATTTAATTATATGTGTTACATTTATTAAATTAATGTGAGAATTTTATTATTCGAAGTATGTGATTATGTGAGCTTATTGTATTAAAAGAAATATTTAATAAGCCTAATGTTATTTTAATTAATTTAATTATTAATTAGAGATTTAATAATTTGACATTATTTATTAATGAGAAATTTAATTATATGACTATGTGAATTTATGAGAAATTATTATATTTTATTTAAATTAAATTAAATAAAATATTTGATTTATTTTATAAAGGGTGTGACATTAATTAAACTATATGATAAAAGCTTTATTAAATTAAATAGTTTTGAAATCTATTATTAGCCTAGCCAAACATGGCCTTAGTGGGAGTTATGGGCGCTAACCCATGATGGGTAACTAACCACTAATCTTGCCAATTTTTATTTATATATTATCGCGCCTTCTCTTTATTCTTCTTCATTTTTTCTAAGTTAACAAGTAAATCACGAGAGAGAGAGTTGAGAAAGTTTGAGAAAAATTGTGAGTGTTTAATTAATTGTGAGTTTTTGGTGAAAGGATCATCTGTGATCATCTCTTCTAAATTAGACTTTGGGTAATTTCTCCAAACCCAATTTCTATTTCACGCCATTTAGTTTTCATGAAAATGGCTTTCAAAGCTTTTGTAAAGTCTCCGTAATTGAGAAAGGGTATGATAATGAGTTTATGTATATGTTAAATATTACCATATCGTATTTGATTATATATATATATATATATATATATATATGTGTCACCATATCTTCAATGTCATAAAACATGTCGATATGTTGCTTCAAAACTTACAGAGTATGGGTTTTGGGCCATATGGCCCTTATATATGTGATTTTAATATGTCAACCATAAACGGTTTTGTAAAATTTATACTTGTATATGATTATGATGCTAAAACGAACAAAACAAAACTTGAATGGTTGGATTTGGCCTTATAATGAATCCGTAGTATTAAATTTCATGATTTATGTTCAAAACCTTCAAGAACATCAAGAACAGTATAATTTGCATAATTTAATTCTGTGATTATGTGTTTTAATTGGGTTAAAATCACTCTATAAAATGTTGGGTATTGATTATATATGAATTCTAACATGTGGGTATGTTTAACTTGGAGAATTAATGATTATGTAGTGTTTATTTCATCAATTCGTGTTCTTCGCGAACCAGAATCGAAATCGAGTCTGAAATCGTCGCCTAACCCGTAATCGCCCCCAACTCCTAGTTCATTTTCAAGCAAAGACAAATACAGTAATTTACCACCGCCACGCCAAGACCACCAAGACCCAAGAAAAAGTGGCGCCATAACGCCATTTAGCGTAATGTCCAGTAAATGCATTTTTTTAAAATTCAAGTATAGAAATGTGTTAGTAATCTAGTCTAATGAACATAAAAACTTGTTAGACATATAATGAGATATTAAAATAAATTTTTAACAAGTCCATAACACAATTACATGTTGAATTGAATCGTTGAATATGTAATTAACTTATTGTTCGTGAAGTATAATATTATATGAAAATAAGTATTGTAATTTGACTAAGTATAGTCATGAATTCGAGTTTAGACAAAGAGTAAACTTATGATGTTTAATACGTTATTATTGACCGGTATTGTGAACGTAATTGATATGTAGGATTTAAATCAAAGAACGAGTTTAGTTAAAGTGTAATCTACGCATTTAGGCAAGTTTCCTAACCCTACTTGTTATCATTATATAAGTTTATTAATTCACCTTTCTACATTGAAAGTCTCATTATTATTATTCAAGTTCAATTTTATATTAAAGATTGATTATCCTTTCAAAGTATGATCTTCATTATACAATACTTATTCTATTGTATACCTTTTGAGATTATTATTCAATTTAAGTTATCATTATTGTTAAACCTTGTTAGACTAGCGAACCCTTTATGATTCGACTAGTCCATAGTTGATGAACGCTCTAAATTTCGTAACCCTTATTGAATTATCCAAACCAAACTTCCTTTGGTGCGGACTCGAATGTCAAACCGAGATGAACAACCCCAGCAAAGGGATTTACTTATGCTGTTAACGTTAAGATATTGTGCATGTGATGGTACTAAGGGTCGATCCCCTAAGTACGAGAAGAAAGAGTCCATAGTCTTACGATCATTAAAGGTTTCAAGTATAACCCTTGATAACCTAGGACATAGTTCAAGGTCTTATGACCCTCGTAAATCTTTTTTGATTCTTGTTATTCATTCTTGATTCAAAAGTTGAGCTTTTATTTCGTAAGTCTTTGATTTATTCGCATGTTATTATTTCATTATTATATTGTTATACTTGTGGGCAATCGTGCTCACTCTTGCGTAATAATAACATTGCAGCTTAAGAACGAAAGAATGCATTTAACCTTCCACTAAAAAGGCAAGGTAATGCAAGATTATTTATGTGATGTAATGAATTGATGTTAGACTTATTTGTTTATTTTATGTGGTTATAACACAGGATTTATTTATTATGTAGTTGATGTAACCCCATAGAGATTTATGTTACTTAAGACTTATTTATGTTTATGATGTTTGTCAAGATGAACACATGATTTAATTTGGGGTTCAGAGTAACTCAAAAGATGGATTATAACCTTATTATGTAGTTATAGAAAGAATATAGTGTTGGAAAACTCTTATAGAGGGGAAATGATTTATTATTAAGATAATAAAAGACTTTATGTGATTATGTGTTAAATTATGGTTCACTAGTATTTAGTAACTATTTTTGTTGTCGGGTGCCGGATGTTGTAGATAGTCGATGATGGACTAATTTGTATTCATTAAATTATGAATGGAAGTTATAAGTAATTAGATGAAGATAGTACCGTGACGCACCAGGTCCGAAGTAATCGATATCCGGATTTAAGGGCGTTATAGAAGAGTCTGAACTATCAGAAAAAATGTTGATGACCTTGGAATATCATGAGTTGGATGATCTTCGCAGACGAGGAGGTCATTGACGCCTTTGGCTTCAGATAAGAGGATTAGTTTTGGGAGATTGGACGTCTTCAGGCTTGTGTCATCCTAATTTGGCTAGTTCGACAGATAAGTTTATTTGGTATTATTCTTATTTTGTTCTTTTATGGTAATAGATAATAAGTTGTTATTTTTATTTCCATAAATACAGGAAATTTGTTAGGATTTGGCTTCCGTATCTCTAGGAAGATTTTGTTAGGACTTGGTCAGCTTGGGCAGGAAGTTATAGCTTGGGCAGAAGGTTATAACTTGGGCATAAAGTATTGTTAGCTATATAAACATGGCTTGTCCTTCATCTCAATACATACAACCTTTATTCATAAATAACTGAACACAACCTTGCTTATATACCAATTAATACATTACTCCCTTCTGTTCCAGAATCTATAACATTTACAATCGGTTATTACATCTGTTGATCATTCCTAATCTACTGATACATCTTAAACTATAAACAATATGTTTTATATTGTTACATGGATTCACAATCCAAAAATTTTAATATTCTTCTATATTGTGTTCTTCAACTACACAACTACAATGTATAATATTAACATTCATCTAGTTTAGCTGGAAACTTCATCATTAAGTGTTTTGACATAAAATCTTACCAAATATAAATACTCTAAAGAAATTACACCAACCATCTTCAATCACTAATTCTTCTCGTGATCCTTTATCTATATATATCCTGAATCCTCTGACGCTATGGTCATCTGTTTATAACGACTTTAATCTGCAAAATTTATTTCCAAGGTTGAGCACGACAACTTAGCAAGTCCAACAGTCTTCACATTTAATGTCTCACATAGCATACGAATTTCATATATTCATACATCAAAAAATTTAGTCATTGCATCTACACATGCTTCATACATCTCTATATGCATCATACATTTCTTGATATGCATCTTTATATGAATAATACTTATCATACAATACAATATAATCTTCATATTATATATTTAACCCATACTTCACAAATTCCATACTTTGCATTTAGTCACATAACATTCATGTAATCAACGATTTCACATAAAGCAACATATATCATTAACTACCGTAAACATGGTTTAATACACATTATCATCACATAAGAGCAAGTTACTAAAGAACTTGCCTCAAAACCTTCCTTGCGTGGTTATGAGAATTTGTCCTTCCATTGTCTTACACGATTAAGGGTATATATAACCACCATTAGCCACATAATGATGCTTGGTAGTCATTTATGTTAATTCCACCTTACTTTTCATCATTCTTCCTTTTTAAATCTTGATACACAATGTTTTAATCATGTGTTTAAGACTTACTAGAACACTTTATTATCCATTTGATTTATTTACATTAAACTTCATTCGAATGATAACCTACATCCTCCATGAGAATTTAATTGATTAAAGTTAATCATCACCTCATAATTAAATCGATAATAATTCTTAAACTCTCGCCTAATATTATTAATCACTCTACAAATATTATTAATCATTTAATAATATTTCAATCAATTACTAATATTATTAATTATTTAATAATATTTTATTCACTTTCTAATATTATTAATCACTTAATAATATCTTAATAACTTACAAAAATATTATTAATCATTTAATAATATTTTATTCACTTTCTAATATTATTAACCATTTAATAATATTTTACTTACTACAAATATTATTAATCCTTTATAATAATATTTAATCACTTACTAATATTATTAATTCTTTAATAATATTATTAATCTTTTAATAATATTTTAATTATTTATTAATATTATTAATCATTTAATAATATTATTAATCATTTATAAATAATTTAATTTAATTGTTTATCTCTTACTATTTAATTTATTTAACACACACATCGTGCCATTCTTATATCATTTTATTAAAAATGACCAAATTACCCTCATAAAGTCTTAATACATCATATTAATGATTATTAGTCAATAAAATCACCTTACAGAATTTTATGACTTAATATAACTTAATTTTCTTATTTATTCTTAACGCATTCATAGTTATTAAAAATACCTAATCAAATTATTATTTTCCTATCTCCTGAAAAACTTAAATATATAATATTTTAGTCACAAAATAATTTTCTTGAAATTTTTTAACTTCGTTTCCTATTTTTAAATAGGTCATTTCTGTCCATAACTACCACATTTATTAAAAATTATCTTTTTGACTTGTACCAACATACACATCCCCTCACATCATTTTTATAACATTCGCATAAAATTATGTGACCTTTTCATAGTCTCATATGTCACATGTCGACATACTCTAGTCGATAGAAATTATCTCGACGATTCCCGATTCGTCGATTATTAGTTTTTAATCCGTTGAAAGCCTAATTCCCCCATTAAGCATCCTTAATCATTTTATTATTTTTTCTATTTTCTGTCCATACATATATACATATATTCCATACACAAAAAAAAAAATTCTGAAATTTTTTCTTTTTATTAAATATTTTTCAGAAGCCAATTTTAGTTCGTAACTTAGTAAAATTAGCTATATCATGCTCAACTCAGAAAATTCTCAAATTTTTACAGAATCTTACATATATTATTGTGAACTTCCAGTTTAAATTTCGTGGTCATCGAAATTATAGAACTCTAGTTATAGCTATTTTTGTCAAACAAATCCTATAATTGAAATGGCCATAACTCACTCGATTTAATTCGGCATAAGCTCCACTTTGGACAGGAGCTTCTTTATATCATATATTTTCATGCCCCAAAAGGCCTGAATTTATTTCAAAAATTAAATGGCCAAAAAATGCCCTGGAAAATTTTGGACATATTATTTTTTTGGTATTTCCAGATTTTGCCTACTTTACTAAAAAACTATCCATACAAAAAATCTACAAGGAATTTTTCAGTGATTCCACTTGGAGATATTAGATATCTCATGTATCTAACACATGTTTTTGACGGATCTCAAAAATAAGTTTCAGATTTCAAATGTTGAAGGTCCAAAGTTAAATGAAATTTAGGGCTTTTTGTACCAAAAACTATTTTTGATCTTCTTCTTTGTTCAAGCTCATCAACCCTTAAATTGACAACATCCAAGCATAAAACATCATAATACATCCTAATACTTCTTAACTCAAGGATCTACCATGATCCACGATTAATTCCATCAAACTCCCATGAAAATAAGACTAAACAACTATAAACATAGTTTTTGGGTTAGAATTTCTTATACCTTCTTGTTTTCTTGCTTGACTTCCTCTTCCATGATTACATGGCTACCCACCACTTGAGGCATAAACAAAACACATAAACATGGTAGGAATTTCAGATTTTAGAACAAATCTATCAAAGAAAGTTCTATGAATTTAAGTTTAGGAATTACCTTTAATAAGTTTTCTTCATTTTCTTTCTTCCTCTTCTTTCTTTTTCCTCTCTCCTCTTCTTCCACTCTTTTCATGGCTGCTTTCTCTCTCTTCAGTTCTCTCTAAGGGGTGGGTATGTGTGGGAGTGTGAGAGTTGAATGCTCTTTTATTTTATTTTTATTTATTTAACAAAGTAAAATAACATTTAGGAGAGAGAGGGAGTGGTTAGGAGTTGGTAGGATTAGGTGAGAGTTGGTGGGAGTGGTTGGGGAGTAGGTTGGCTGCCCATGTGCTAGAAATCTAACTGATTTTAGTCTTTTGGGTCCCGCTTTTATTTCATCGTTTTGCGTGTTTAATCTCGTCTTCGACTTTCAGACTCGAAAAATCAAATTTTCAAGTTTATAGTCGATTCCTACTAAAGTCGACGCTGCCAACGTCATGGACACATCCGTTTCTTCAAATTCATCTTCGAATTTCAAGTTTTGACTTTTCTCCATAAAAGTCAACTATTGACACTGACCAAAAAGTCAACCTCGACACATTTTGTGTTTACAATTTATTCTTACTAATTTCGACGTTCCGGACTCAAATATCCAATCCGCATCTCAAGATTCCACTCCTAACTCTAATTTTGACTTTTCTCCATAAAAGTCAACTATTGGCTTTGACTAAAAAGTCAACCCCGACACATTTTGTTTTTACAATTTTTTCTGACTAAACTTGACGCTCCGGATTCAATAGAGCAGTCCGTACTTCAAAATTTTATCCCTAACTCAAATTTTGAGTTTTAACTTACTTCCTTTTTATTGATTAATCATATTAGCTAATCATTTATTGATTATTATTTATTTCACTTTCCATTCAAGGCCATCATTCAAGTTATGTTAATTTATAACATAGTTTTATCTTATTTCACACATACTTAACTTAATTAATTATATAGGTTTATATGTTCCTCCTTTAGTTATTACTTTCTTCCCATTTACAAGGATTCCATACTAAAATCACTATTACTGCAACTTTCTAGTTTAGTTTACTACTAAACCCTTACACAATTTCTCTTAATCAACTTACCTCATCATAGGAATTATCTCCCTCTATTTCTTTTATCCCTTGTTATCACATTCATGGATAGAATTTCATTCTTAACCCAAGTCTTATCTGACTTATTGCAGTTCTTGATTACCTGCTAATCTTAGGTATCAATTCCTTAAATATTTATATCATCCACCATCAATTCTCTTTACACTCTTTCAAATATTAAAACCATATAGGTTTTTCTTAAAATTTTTAATCAGTCCTTTTCTTCCAATCTAGGTTTTATTCTTTAAACCTTTATTTATTTATTCGAGACAAGTCTCATAATTTAGGTTTTATTCTTTAAACATTTATTTATTTATTTTTCGATTACATACAAGTCTCAGTAAATTTTAACCTCTAAATCCTAGTTGGCGATACTACATATCAAATTTGTTAAAAAAATAGATGCTAAATTGAAGATCCAAATACAGAATGAAAGAGGATTTTCATCTCTATTTTATAGGCGTGCTTCCTCTAATCCAAAAATTCACAAATCGATGTTCAAAATCATCATCTTCAACTCATTCACATATATTATCTTCCCCCTGTAAACATTCATGAATTTCAGGAATCTCAAACCAAAAATTTAAACTCATTCACTGTCTTCAATTTTTTTCATAAAACCTCAAAATTCCAAAAGGAAATTAAACTCATAAATTGAAAGCTCAAAATACCCAGATTCAAGATCATCAAACCAATAAACAAATTAAAAAAGAAGAAGAATGATAGAAGAAAAAGAAGGAAAAAGTCTTTATCGCCTCGACCCTCGACTAGATCTACAAAATTATTGTCAAACTCTATTTTTGTGAGCTATGATGATGCCTTCACATCTCTGCTAGTGTACCAGATCATTGATAACTCCTTCGTAGAAATATATGTACACATGTATATATATATATATATATATATATATATATATATAGTAGATGGTAGAACGATTTGGTGTGCCGAATCTAGATCGATCCTTTGGAAAAATATTTTTTTATTTTTCTTACAATTTTTGATTACTTAAGATGGTGAATTAAAGAAAAATTTCATTATCGCTTTTGATTTGCCTGTAATAGGATGAAGAAATATTCCAAAATTTGAGATTGTTCACTTGACTTAGGTTGTTCCAAATTGAGATTTTCTAGTTTTATACAATATATATTAGATTATGCTATTTTAATATATTAACCTTTTAAAAATAAAATTGTAGTCAATTATTTTATTTGATTAGTTAACTCACTAATTATTTTATTTTGATTAAGTGATGGGGTTAATCAATTCATTTGACATTAATCAGTCGTGTTAGTTTTTTTTATATTTTTGTTTGAGTTAATTAGGTGTGAATGATTAAATATATGTATTACTTGTTTACACAAAAACGATAAATTTTTTAAAAGTTCAGTGGGTTATTCCATAAAAGGTATATATCAAGTACAATGAGATAAATATTAGTTTTGCCAAATATAATGTGACAACCCAAAAATTTATAAGATCTTGAATGATTAAATTAAATGTTAAAAATTAAAACCTAGAGTGAAAATAAATGATTAATTTAAATTTTTTAAGAAAAACCTATACGGGTTAATAATTGAAAGAGTGTAGAGAAAAAATGGGTTAAAAAATTCAAAACAATAGAATGGATTTATATGTATACTTGGAGGTATATTAAGAATAAGGTATTAGGATACCTTTAAATTTATGTGAATTAAATAGTGAAAGAGATTATGTAATAATGTATGAGGAAAAGTTATTAAAGAAATAAATTTCAAATGAAGAGATATTATAAGGATAAAGTGTATGTATGTATGTGTGTGTGTGTGTGTGTGTGTGTGTATATATATATATATATATATATATATATATACTTAGTGATGTGTTATATATATTTTAGCAAGATAAATGATTAATTAAATTAATCATACAAGAACATTAGGCCACATTAATTATTTATCCATATATTAAATACTTTGTGACTTGTGTAGGATATGTATGTGATTTAATAGATACATATATTATAAATATGTGTATATATTTATTCATTATATAAAGATAAATAAAAAGAAATCAAGTTACCGACATAGCTCGTAAATTAAACCATAATCAATTGTACGAAAGGGCAAAATGGACATTTTGCTAACTTAATAAAGTATGGAAGTGAATTATAAAAGTTAAGGGAGAATTGTGCGAGTTAGGAAATCCTTAGGGTTGAAAACCTAAGAAAATATCTTAAGCAATATGCTAAGGAATAAAGAATATTCCGATAATATGCTAAGAATGTCTTAAATGATAATTTAATAGAACCCAAAAATATTAAATTAGGAGAAGTCAAGTATGGTGGGCCCCACTAGGGTGTGATAATCGGCGATGATGGTTAGGAAATTTCTTAGAAGTGGAGAAATGACTATTTTGCCTAAAAAAAATTTTTAATGACTTTTGTGCCCTAGGAAGGAAATTGCTAGGAAGTTTCCTAGTAATGGGGAAGTGACTATTTTTCTCCAAGAGAAACTTGGTAATGACCATGGCATCCTTGAAAGAAATTTCCTAATTATAATTAGATGACAATTTTGTCCTTAAAGAAAATTAATTATAACCAATATGTCCTATGTGGAAATTTTTAGGAAATTTCCTTGAGATGATTTAAAGAACATCTTACCCTTCCCTAGTAATGGTTAAAGACCATTTTTTTCCCGGGTCTTGAATTCCTACAAATTGGAAGCCTTAATTCATTTAGAGGAGTTTTACTCATTTTTCCTAACTTTTTTTATTCTAAGAAAGAGAATTTAACACATGGTTAATTGAATGTTGAAGATTTGGCTAGATAAGGAGAGAGAATGAGGAAGAAATAGAAAGAAGAGATAAGAAGGAAAGAGAAAGAGGAGATAAGGAGAAAGAAAGAAAGAAAAAAAAGAAATAGAGAGAGAAGGAAAGAAAAGGAACTTGCTCATTTTATTTCTCCACCCCACACCCATCCATGAGAGAGAAAGAGGAGAGAGAGATCAGCCATAGAAGTAGGAGAAGAAGAGAAGAAGATAGAAAAAGAAAAGAAAAGGAAGATCAAGGCATAACTCTAACCAGTTTATGTAAATTATTTTGGTTATTTTAAATCAAATCTTGAGTTTATGATTTCAAACCTGAAAACTTTAGATCTACATGTTTCCTAGTGTTTCATGTATGAATCTAACCATTTTGAGTGCTAGAATGTTAGTTTAAAGCAAAGAAATGAAAACTATGTTTTTAAAAGTTAGAAAACTCTAACTTTAGTATACTTTGAAAAGCTACCATTTGAAATCTACACATCCTTTTTCCAATCCATCAAAGAGGGGTGCTAGATATGTAAGTTAAATAGTAAACTCAAGTGGTAGCACTCAAAAATGATGATTTTTTAAGCCTTGACAGCTGTTTATGTCAAAACTGTCTAGGAAAAGAAAAAAAGGGAAAACACACTTTTTTTAGCAGTTTATTGCAGGGGTAATTTCGTCCAATTATTTTGCTCTAAAAATTCTAAAAACATTTGGGATGATAATATGACGAGTTAACTGAGTCCTGTAAAAAGATGGAGATTTTTGGACGTGTAGAATGAAAGTTATGGATTTTACGAAAAAGGACTACTTAAAACGTAAAGGGGAATAACTCTTAGTGTGTAACTCCAACAATTATGAACTTTTTACAAGAAGTTCATATACATAACCAGATCATTCCCTGAAAGTTTCGGAATTTTTGGACAAAAACTTAGTTTATGAAAATTGTTGCAAGATTCTATTGTTTTGGCCATTTTAAGCATAATAAACGAAACTGAAAAATTCTGGAAATATTATATGTTCATCATGATACCATGTACAGATATTTTCTAGAAAAGAAATATTTTTGGAGTTAATTTGATATTTTTCATGTAAATAATTGAGTTCTGAATAAATGAATAAAATAAGTAATGTGATAAAAGGTAAAAATGTAATTTTTTGACCAAAGACCCTTGATATGTAATCAGATTTTTAGAGGGTAGTTTGGTCATTTTTAATAAAATTTTATATTTATGACATTTTATGTTTGTCAAATAAATGTTATAGTAAAGGATTAACAATTAATTAAATTGTTTATAAGTATAATAAATGATTAAAATATTATTAAAATATTAATAATATTATATTAAAATATTTTTAAGTAATTAATAATATTTAGATTAAAATATTATTAAACGATTAATAATATTAGATTAAAGTTAAATTAAAATATTATTAAGTGATTAATAATATTAAATAATGATTAAAATATTATTAAATGATTAATAATATTAGATTATTAAAATATTAATAAAGGATTAATAATATTTGTAAATGATTAAGATTAATATTAAAGGATTAATAATATTTTAAATGATTAAGATTATTATTAAAAGGTTAATAATAATTGCAAGTGAATAAAATATTATTAAATAATTAATAATATTAGTAAGTGATTAAAATATTATTAAATAATTAATAATATTTGGAAATGATTAATACGTGGAAAAGTGATTAAAATAATATTAAAAGGTTAATAATATTTGTAAATAATTAAGACATTATGAATTGATTATTCTGAAGTGAATGAAATATTATTAGATGATTAATAATATTAGATAGAAGTTTTAAGATGCTGATTGAGTGATGTTAATGATAATGAGATAATGAATTATTGATTATGTGACTAAATGTTAGCTAAATTATTAATGACGTAATAGTATTACGAGGCATGTTATGTTGTACTGATTGAAAGATCAATCTTACAAATGATAGGTCTTTCATAAGATATTAAATTAGACTGTTTAGCGATAATCGAAGGTCAAGGCAAGTTCTCCTAACTTAAACTCGAGTTATTATGTTTCAAGCATGCTAGTGGATTAATTATTGACAATTATTCCACATATTTGATTATTGATTCGCACTTAGTACATGTTGCATATGTTCATCAGGTATAAAAGACTGATCACCTTGATTATCATAAGGTTCAGTTAAATTAGTTCATGGTCATTATTGACCACTCATCATTATTGATTCAATTATTAAATTATTGAAATTTGATTCATGTTCTTTCACAATTATTATACATTGTTGAAAACTTGAAAGCTTAGTCTTTCAATCATGATATATCCTTTTTGTATTTAAACTTGTTGGGAAAAGTAGTTGCTAACTCTTGTTATATCATGATAACATTTTCAGATTAAGACGAAGGTTCGAAGGATAAATTCCAAGAATAGATTGTTATGCTCATTTAACTATTATGTTATTTGATGTGAATAAACTATGTAAACCTTTTTAGATTCCAAAGGTACGTATGTAAGTTAAGGTTGTTACCTGGGGTTATGTTGTAAGAGCTTATTGTATGGACAAATTAAGTTTATAATTCCGCATTAGTTTATAGAATATGTATGAAGATAATGTATCGTGATGCACCAGTTCTGAGGTTCAAAAGACCCGGATTTGGGGGCGCTACATATAATTTGTATCTTTAAAAGTTTATTCGCTTTTTTGGTAATTAAGTCTTTTTAAAAATTTTAAAATAAAAAATTGTATTTGGTAATCTTTGTATTAATATTTAATTTTAATAATTTAATATATAATAATTATCTATAAGAATTTCTACATATTTAACAAGTCAAAGTATGTATTTATAAAAAAATTTATATGAATTTAATAAGTCAAATCTTATTTTATACAATCAAACTGTATACAGAAATCTGTCTGGCCGAAAAATTTAGGTATTCCGGCCAATTTTGGTCGGATTCTAAAATTGGGGGCTACATTATATGCAATTAGGTATTTGATGTAGTAAATTGTAAGCTCAAATTCTTTGGGGGTCGAATCATGAATATGGTGATACGTGATGTAACGGAAGTGTATTTAGTCCTAAAAAAAATTTAGAGAGAAGTTAAAAGGAAGATAAAAAATAATATGTTAAGTAATTTATTTCATGGAGTAATATTATGCTTGAAATTTGGAAAATAGGTTGACCTATATTGAACCTATAAATATTTGATTTCAATCCACATAACTCATATTAAAAATAAGTAATTATATAGTTTTAGTTAATCATAACTATATTTTATAACCTATAACCAAACTAAATACACTTTTTGTGAGGTCTAGATATAGCAACTAGATAGATGTAAGATTTGTAAACCATGTTAAGTTAGCCACAATTTATATTTATACGCTTGTCAATGAACTGACCAAACAAGACTCACATTAATTCATTTAAGTCAATTTCTCAAATTTATTCTCTAACACGCATTTAGAGACGCAACTAACACAATAAAATTGTTGCAATAATTGTGTCACTAAAGTTGTTGCTAAAAATTATATTTGTATTATAATTAAATGTGTATTTGAGGGAATTGGGTGAAACGTATAATGTAGAGTACCCTAATCAACAGTTTTCACTTCTCACACTCATTATTGTTCAATGATCTACCAGCTTCTTTTCTACAATTTGCTAATTTTTCCACCATTCTTATGGCGTTTGTTCTTTAAGGTATTACTCCCTCTGTCTTTGAAAAGGATAAACAAAATATAATTTGTACACATATTAAAAAAAATTAAAAAAAGAGAAATAAGGATTTCAAATTTATTATTCTGAGTGACCTTACAAAATTATATAAAGTGACGATTCTTCATAAAAGTCTACGCGGACTGCTTCCTCCGCCTCCACCCCCACGCCTTCTGCCCCACCTGTTACCTTGTCCACAAATCAGAATCCTCTGTTCCCAATCCCTCAAAGGACGCCGTGGTGACCTGCTACAGCTGCTGCTCCTCCTCCCACAACACCTGTGTGGGTGCCGTCCCCAGCAACCCCTACATTTGCCCTCTGTGCACCAACCCTAACTCTCTTCTCTTTGTCTATAATTATGAGGAAGAAGGAAGGAGGATAATCAATGAAAGGGCTGATAGGGTTTTACTTACGGCCACCAAGATTTTCGCAGAGGCCACGAATAAGGCAGCAGCGGCGGCCCAGGTGAAGGCGTTGCAGAAGACCCAAAAGGCGGCATTTGCAAAGAGAGGTTAAGGCCGCGCTGGAAAACTTTTGGGCGAGATAGTAATGATCTCTCAGATATAGAGAGTAATTAAGAATTAGCCTAATAGTTTGTTTCTTTGAGTTGTACCTGATAGGAGGGGAAAAAATATGACAAAAGAAAAAAAGAGTCAAATACCTTTTACTTTAATTGTTGTATCTGTTATAATTATGGATTTAGCTTTGTCTGGCGAAGTGAAAAGTTTGTAGTTTGTGTTCATCTGATCATACAATTTCTCGTAATTACTTGTCCTTTCTGTTTGTGTTTGATTCTCCTTCAATTCTCTCTTTCTCATGTAGATGTATATATTTTTTTTGATACGCAAAAATAAATTTTATTAAAACCTGGAATACTACAAATTAATGTGGCAAATATCAAAACAAAAAACTATTTGAGCCATCCGTAAAACTTTAAAATTACTAGTCTACGTATTACTTTGTTATGGATTTGAGCCATCCATAAATATCAAAACAAAAAACTATTTGAGTTGAGCCGATTGTAGAAGGAATGCAAAGGACAACATATAGGGTTTAGTCATGGCGATGGAGGTGATCAGGTGAAAAAGAGAGAATGATCAGTCCTATGGTTTGTGGTTGTTTCTACTTTAAAACTCCATCATTTCCTACTTTCAAACTCCATCCTTTCCGCAAAAATAATCTCATTTATAAAAATAATTTTTATCTTGTTCCACAAAAGCAGTTTTTTTAATTGATAGCAGTATATAAAATTAATGACACATTATTTTTACTAGCTTTCAGCTTATACAATGGTAGAATTTAGTAGTATGTTTGAACTTCCAAACGCAATACCCTGCGTTTATGAGTCAAATAAATTGCATTTAGAAGTCAAATAAATTGTCTATGAAATAAACTGTTTCCTGTCATAAGATCCTATATATATTGCATTTGAACTTTCCAATGTACACACACATTAATCGCAGTAAATGCCCTCTAACCAAACAAGCACAAAATGTCTTCAACAAGGATATCATCACTATTTAGTTATCATTCCACCACTATTTAGCTAACTTATTATTAATTTCTAATATTTGTATAAAAAAACAATTGAGGGAATATTAAATTCCACCGCATAGTAACTGACATTTTGGATTCCAGGAATTCTGATCCGGCCTTCAGAAAGAAAATGATCCACTCTACAATACAAACTATAACCAAGAGAACTTAACCAAAACATGAATTACTCTCTCCCAACAAACTTCAAAAACTATCCCAAGACAAAACTAATACAGAAAAGACTCCTCTTAGATATCATAAAAAACCCATTAGGAATCCCCCTTTTCCCTTCACCACTTAAACTATTTATTGAAACAATTTTTCGATTTCTTTTATCTTGCTTTATTTTCTTATTCTTCATGACTCCTAATTCACTCGTCTATGTATTACTTTTATGGAACTGAGCCATCCATATATCAAAACAAAAATGTATTTGAGTTGAACCGATTGTAGATGGAATGCGAATGACAAAACATATATAGGGTTTAGTCATGGAGGTGATCAGGTGATGATGCCTGTAATAGGGAGAGAGAGAGTATGAATCCTATGGTCTGTGGTTGTTTGAGTTTGAAGTTTAATACATTTTTTACTTTGAAACTTCAATTGTACCAAAAAATAATCTCATTTATAATTTTTATTTTGTTCCACATAAGTAGTTCTTTTAATTGATTCCATAATTGAATGACAAACTGTTTATTTGGTTACTAGCTTTTCAACTCTTACAATTGTAAAGTTTAGTACGTTTGGACATTCAAACATTTCTGTGAGCCAAATAAATTGTGTTTGAAATAAGATGTTTCCTATCAAACAAGACTATATAGTACATTTGAACTTTCAAATACACAAAAACATTAATCGCACCAAATGCCCTCTATCCAAACAACTATAAAATGTCTTCAAGGATAAATCTCAATTGGGTTGCTCACGAGAACAGTCTGTATAGTCTCCATATGATCGAGCAACGAGAGCAATTTTTTTTGTAAAATCTATATAGGTTGTTTAGAGTATCCTTTCGCTATGAGTCGAGCTTTGTGTTTTTGAATGAAAATATCTTCCTTGAACTTGATTTTAAAAATCTATTTAAGTCTGATCACCTATTTTCCCTTTTGGCTAATCAGTAAATTCCCATGTCTTGTTATTTCGAATCATTGAGATTTTCTCGTGCATTGCTTTCACTCATACTTCTTATTTACTTGCTTCTTCAAAATATTGTGGCTCAAAAGGCTGAAAATGCAACATTACATAAATCGTAGAGAAAGGAACTTTTTTTGGTGGCGAATCTGAAACATAATCTTCATCATCAAATGGACTTGTTGGTGGTGAGTAATTTGTTGGACCTCAAGAGGAGCTTTCTTGAGAAATGTTTTCTTGAAGTGCCAATAGTTCAAAAAATTCATTGCAACTTGATGCCAAATTCTTCTTCAAGTCCCATATATCTATCTCGTCAAATATCACATCTGTAGAAACTACTAACTTGTTTGATTATGGGTTTAGAAGTCAGTATCCTTTATTTTCAATAGTATAGACGATAAATAGCAATTAATTTGTTGCCATTCTCATCAAATTGTCCCTATTTTGAGAAAGAATTAGTGAATAGGCAACGCAGCCAAATACTTTCAAATTATCCATAAGTGGTTTCCGGTGATTCCAAGTTTCAAATGGAGTTCTATTGTGAACAACTTCAATAGGTGATCTATTTAGGATGTAGGTAGTTAATTTGTTGCAGTATTTACCCAAGTTTCAAATGGAGGTCTATTGTGAACAACTTCAATAGGTGAACTATTTAGGATGTAGTTAGTAGTATTTACCGCTTCTGCCCATAATTTTTTCAATGGTCCATTTCCTTTAACATGTTTCTAGTCATCTCCACAATAGTTCGATTTTTTCCCACAACAATTCCATTTTGTTTGAGGGTGCACCGAACAGTAAGCTGCCGTTGTATGTCATTCTCCTTGCAATAATTTCTGAAAGGTGTAGATGAATTCTCCACCTCAGTCAATTCTTAGTCTTCATTTGACAACCATTTTGCCTTTCTACTAGTGTTTTGAATTTGAATGTTTATGATTTTACACCCACGTCATCACTGTAAAATCATCAATAAAAAGAATAAAGTGCCTCTTGTTATTAAGAGAAGGAGTTCGAGACGGTCCCCAAATGTTAGCATGTACCAGTTCTAGTGGAGCTTTTGATCGCCAAAAAAACTTTGAAAATGGAAGCCTATGCATTTTCCTATAGATGCAACCCTCACACCTTAATTAGATTGTGAGTTGATGTGAAGAAGTCCAATAACCACATGCTTAATTTTCTTTTAACAACTTCAGCCCTTTGATATTCAAGTGACCACATCTCAAATACCACAAATATGAATTATCAACACTTTCGTTTTAAAAACAAAAATTTGTTCTTGAGCCATTTTAAATGAAAAACTTTGCTAGTTTGGGGGGCTATTTCATTTTTTTCACTATGACATTGGTCTTCTTATCAATAATTTTGCAACAAGTATCCTTTTCGTTACAATTGTGGATTGCCCGACGTACGCTTAACAAGTTAGTGGCAAGGTTAGCAACATAATAAAATTCACTAATGAATTTTTTGTTACCTCCCGCGTATGAACTGCGATAACACCTTTTCCTTCGGAATTTGTAGTTTTCCTTTGCCAAGTTTAATATCTGATAAGAAATTATGATCAAGCTCCACAAAAAGAGATGAATTTCCCGTCATATGCATGGTTACTGCAACCACTGTCAATATACCACAAATTTGCAGGATCACTATGTGCTTTTGTACATTACAAAAATAATTGATCTTTCATCTTCTTTTACAAAATTTGCCTCATCCCTTCCCTTTTTATCTCGGAACCTCCAATCTTTCTGAGAATGGTTGAGGGACTTTACATCTAAATCTGCAAGCTCTCGATTCATGATTTAACTTTTTACAAAGAATACAATAAAAGTCATAATTAACACATTTATATGGCATATCATTTCTTTTGTTATTTTGGTTTTGCTGTGAATTTTATTTTCTTCCATTAGGTCTACCCAATTAGTTTTCTGATTTTGATGTATGTTCCCTTCCACTTTAATTTTGGCGTCGCCCTCTTTCGTGTTGATTTAGATGTCCTCCTTATCCTCTGCTGAAGATCTCCATTTTTGTGTGCATGAAACACCTTTTGTCCATGATCTTTGATATTTAGTTTGGTTTGAATTAGAGCTTGTTTAACAGATTGTTCAGTAGATCTTTTCATCCTTTATTCATGTGGGCTTCGAGTGTTACCATAAACTCAAACATAGTGTGCTTTGATAGGTCTTTTGATTGCTCTATAGTAGCAACTACATGATCAAACTTGGTTGGCATGTTTCTAAAAATCTTTTCAACAATTTTCTTGGTAGTGATAGTGTCTCCATAGCTTCTGATCTAATTTATGATTTTAACAATTCTTGGACAAATTCACTTGCTTTCATTATAATATTCTCAAAATCTCTCCAAAGTGATTGAAGTTTTAGAGAAATGACTTTCTCAAATCCCAAAATTTGAGACTCCAAAAATTCTAGGATAGATGGATTTACTTACACCTTCATGGATAAATTTGAGAGCACTCGCATCCTTCTTCTTATTAATTTTTCTTGTATCCCTTTTGTTTGTTGTGAGTTAGTCCAGGCTGCAGAGCTTTCAGTTTTTGGTGGTTCTACATATCCGTCTTCAACCACTTCCCATAAATTTTGAATATTCATAGTGTTCTCCGTCAAATATAGGGACTTGACTAGGAGAGTAAGCAAACATGATTGAGGTTGAAGTTGTTGCCATTGAAAAAGCTTATTGGTATGATGTATAAAGCACTACTGATACCAAATTTGTTGGGCAAAGTAATGAAAAACTGCTTTGAAGAAGAATATGTTGGGCTGTACTAAAATTGTATGTACTAGAAAATTGAATTGTAGAGCTGCTGCTGATACACTTTCTGTTACTTTATTTTTTAAATTGCATACTAGAAAAGCATTCATGACATCTCTTTATAATAGGCTACAATTAGCTCTAGAATAATACTCTCTCCGTTCTTAAAAGATTGTCGTTTTAGAAGAAAAAATTTGTTTTAAAAACTTTGTGGTTTACAACTTTCGAGGAGATCGAATAAATTATTTACTTTCCTATATTACCCACCTTCTCTCTCATCGCCCTTTTCCCTTTGTACTTATAGTTTTCAATTTCTCATAAAGGAGTAATGATAGAATTTCAAACAAATTTTAATTGTTAAATGATAGTATTAAATGACTTTCTTAATCCATGTACAAAAGTCTTAAACGATAATCTTTTAGGAACGAAGGTAGTATGCAGTAGAAGTTATCTTCTTTAATAAGGTTTTTTAGAATATGAATCGCATGATGGAAAACCAAATATATCACTTGTATGAACTATATTCCCCCAGATCTGTTAATGGCTAATTTGGAACTTTTACTTTTCTGCTTCGTTTTTCAAAGAAACTGGTTTTTTCATAAACCTGATATCCTTTTTGCTTTTTCCCATCAGGTCTTCAGCTCATGAACATATCTCCATCTTTTGATCCCTTTATTTTTGCTTTTTTATTTTCATTTGAAATTTTTATATGGTTTACTTCTTTATTCTTTATTTATTCTTCTGAAATTTAACTTTAATATAAGACTCCATTTCAACGTGGTTAATTTGATATAAAAGGCGTTCTTGTGGATATTGCTTTTCATTAGATTTGAATAATTGGCATCTCTGATTTGACAAATAACCATTTTCATAACAAATTAAATCGACATAGAATAAATATTTTTAATTAAATAACAGGAATACTCGGGAACAAAATATAGCCGTGATACTAAAAAATAAAAATAACCACAAAAGGTCATACATAGGGCAAAAGAATTTAACATCTCTCACTCGATCTCTGAAGGATAATAATTAACCACCAACCGGCATTTGTTGCTGCCCGGCCACGCAGCCTCTAGCCATCACTTCATATATCCGCAGATGGTGGTGGTGCAACCAGTGATGCCACTTGGGCAGGAGTACTCGTACTCATTCCCTTAAGTGACTCATCAATCTGCATATCAATCCCTTTCAACTTTCGATCAACGAGGTCTCCGAGATCATTCAAATCTTTCGAACTCAATCTCTCCAGTCCTTTTCCAACAAGGCATTGATTCATAAGCTCGGTTAAATCCTTCTCCCGATTATCCTTGAGAAATTTCTTCATCTTCTCAGTTTCTTTTGCAACCCTTTTCTTCATGAAACTCTCTTGGTTCCACATCTTTCTAGTTCTTTCCACATCAGGAGCCCTCTCAAATTGTGTAACGACGCGTTCAACCCCAAACTGGTTGGGCCAAACCTCTGGTTTGGAGTCATAGGGGCTGTATATCACCGCACATGCGTCTACGCCACACAGGGTACTTAGTTCTTCAACTTTCTTAAGAAAACCCTTCTTTCTTTTTTTAAAGCATGCTTTTCTGGCGCTGTCATTATTGACAAAGGCGAGCTCTACCCTCTTCCTAGTCATTTCTAAATTAGAGTATGATAAAAGAGGCAAAGAATTTAGACAATATGAAATTTTTAGAACACAACTTGTGGGTGATCTTGTTCCAAATGACTGTTGCTTTATATAGAAGTGTAGAAGGATAAAAATTCAACGGGAAGATTGCGCATTAATGACGGTGGATATAAGGATGAATTTAATATTCGGACCCTTTTTATCTGTCTGATGAATATTATCTGTCATTTTTTGTGGTTTATAAATTTCAACGAAGCATTAAATGCTTAATTAATTTTTCATACTACTACCTCCGTTACTAAAAGATTATCGTTTAAAATTTTTACATATGAATTAAAAAATATTATTTATCAAGTAAAATTTGATTGAAATTTCATCACTATCCCTTTATGGGAAGTTGAAAACTATTAATACAAGGGAGAGAATTTCTTGGGACAATGAGAGAAGGTAGGGGTGATATAGGAAAATAAATAATTTATTCTCCTCGAAAGTTGTAAACGACAAACATTTTGGAATAAATTTTTTCTTCTAAAACGACAATCTTTTAAGAACGGAGGGAGTATCTTTTATACTTGTTTCTCTCTTATCTTTTCGATAAATTTTGAAAGGTTAACATTAAAATTTTATACTCAATTTAATCAATTAGATAAAGTATTAATTGTATTTTTTTAATATATGTGTATAACCTTAAAACGTCAATTTAAACAGGATGATGGGTACTATGTTTAGTACTCCATCCGTTCTTTAAATAAGTCATTTTAAAGTTGTGTACATGTATTAAGGAAATGATTGTATAATAACATTAAATATAATATCAATTGTCTATATGTCCTTGTATTGGAAAAAGAGAGTGTTATTTATTGGGTAAAAATAGTGAAAGAATGAGAGTTAATTTAAGTTATATTTATTACTTAGGGTAATATTGGAAACTATGCAAATTAATGCTTTATATTAAGGATCTTGAAATTTTCAAAAAGATTTATAATAAGGAACAAAAATAATACTCTAAAATGAATTATATTAAAGAAGTAATGATCAATCTTCCGCGTCAAACATAGTACTCCTACTCCACTATATTTAGTACTAACTTTATTTTCCCAATAAATTATAGAAATTTATTTAGTACTTAATAAATTATATTTACTAACAAAGCAATTATTTTGGTTTTAAATTATAGTAAACTTATAGGTCTTTGCTTTTTCAATTTTATTTATGTACAATTTTTTTTATAATAGTCCTTATACTCTAAAAATAGAGGAACACTTTTAGTCCTTTTAAAAAAAATTATGATGTGGCTTTTTAAAAAATATAAATAAGTGTCAATATGGATAAACTTTTTTTTAGTAAGGATAAACAAATCTTTTTATCACCTGTTTTTTTGTGACAATCCAAAAAATTTAGAAAATCTTGAATGATTAAATAAAGGTTAAAAAATCAAACCTAAATTGAAAATAGAGGATTAATTAAAAATTTTAAAGAAGCTATACGATTTAATTTGAATTTTTAAGCAATGTAAAGAAATTAAATGAGAATGATAGAATTTTTGAAAAGTAAGAAAGGGATTATGAATGTAGAATTTTTTTTTATTTAAGGAAATTAATTTCAAATGAAGATATTATAAGATTAAAGAGAATGAGCTAATTATATTTTTAGCCAAATAAGAAGAATAATTAATTAAAATTAATCATACAAGTATGAATAAAAAGTTTAATTATAAAAGTTTGTGAAAAATTATGCCTTAAATGGCAATTTAATAAAATCCAAAAATATTAAATTGGGAGAAGTCAACGATGGTGAGCCCCACTAGGGTGTGATAATTGGTGATAATGGTTAGAAAAGTTTTAGAAAATTTTCTTGAGGTAGGGAAATGATTATTTTGCCCAAAAGAAAATTGTTAATAACTTTTGTGTCCTATGAAAGAAATTGCTAGGAAGTTTCCTAGTAATGGGGAAGTGACTATTTTGCCCCAAGAGAAATTTGGTAATGACCATGGCATTCTTGAAGGAAATTTCTAGGAAATTTTCTAATTATAGTTAGATGACAATTTTGTCCTTAAAGAAAATTGATCATGACCAATATGTCCTATGAGGAAATTTCCTTGAGATGACTTAAAGACCATCTTGCTCTTCCCTAGTAATGGTTAAAGACCATTTTGTCCTTGGTCTTGAATTCCTACAAATTGGAAGCCTTATAACCTAATTTTATATATTAGGTCTAAGAAATAATTAACCTAAGTGTTATCATTAGTTGAGATTTTTAGTATTTAAATTACATACTAATAAATTTACTTAAGAGATTTATTTTATATCTCTCAACTAATTAATTTTTATAACTTAATCAAATCAAGTCTAATGGGGTTATAAAAATTAGATGTACATGAGTAATTATCTAAATTCCAAAATGAGTGGAATAGAAACCCTAATTAAGTAATTAGGGTGAGATAAAATTTAGGTATTGGACCATGCTATTTTACATGGTCCAAACTGTAAGACCCCAAATTTTATGAATAAATATTTAATTTCTCAAAATATTTTTTTTATTAAGGTGTGAATTTGATATAATATTATAGTTGTGGGTAATATTTACAAATTTTACAAAGTAAGCAAGTTGTCATAAAATATTCGATTGGCCGGGAAATATTCGTTTTATTAGAGAATATTCGTACGACGACACAATCATTGGTGGACCCCATAACTAATTCATCGCCGAGTTAGAAAATGACATAAATATCTTTTATAAAAATAATTCACGGCGAAAGTTTTACCGTTAATTGTTGAAATACCCGTGATAAAAGTAATAAAGAATACTGGCATTAGTTTGCATAAGTAGACACGATATTGATTATTGATGCTTACGTGAGAAGTCACTCAGTTTATTTCAATTATTTTCACAGTAATTATTGCATAGTATCTCACGTTATTGATTCAATTATTGTCATAATAATTTTATAATATTAAATAAATAATTAAGACGACAAAGTTATTCATATTATTATTTACATTATTGACGATGTCTAGAAAGTTCTGTCGAGAAAAGGGGTTTGGTCACCTAATAATTATGCGCCAATAGGGAGAAATCCTTATCGAAAAGTCCTTTCTTTCTTGGTATTGATCTGGTTGTTAATATTGCAAGTTATATTATTGATGCATAAATGTTGTTAAAAATATTGAGGAATTTTTTATGAAATATTTGTTGTAAATTTTGCTTATTATATGGACCCCCGTCTACTCATTTTTCAAAATAGTCGGGAGAAAGTTATCTCATATATATATATATATATATATATATATATATATATATATATATATATATGAGTCCTAATCGATCAGACTCTTGAATGGGACCAAAATTCGTATATTTTTTCCTTTATTTTTTTAAAACAACTAAATAAATAATTATGGAACTTGAAATTTTACATAATACAGTGTTTTGGTGTGTGATTTGGATACATATAACAAAATTTATTTGTACAGTCTGTGCAGACTGTACATATATATTTTGGTATAGGTATCCAAATCACGCCCAAAATATTGTATTATAAAAAATTTTCAGTTCCATAAAATATTAAAAAAAAATTAGTTGTTTTAAAATAAATAAAAAAAACAAAAAGCAAAAAAAAAATAGGGTTCGTATTTGATCAGGTCCGGGAGTTCGGATCTGGTCCGTGGTGTGTGTGTATATATATATATATATATATATATATATATATATATATATAGGGACATAATCCATAGCAAGTATTTGCAATGGATATAAATTGGGCAAATAGCATCATATTCGTCCATTCCATAAATCAAACGCTGAGATTTAAAATGAACAATTTCCTTGCGCCAGTTCGTCTAGCGTACGTTGAAAAAGACTAATTTTCCCTATCATATACGCTAGACGAAGTAGCGTATCTCTAATCTAACTTCATACCCTGCCTAAAACCACTCCATGTGAAGCCCTCTTCCCTGCGACTTAGCCGACTGTGATCTGCAATTACTAAACCCTCGTACGCTCGATTCCTCGATTTCTAAATCAAAACCCTCCCTCCTGCTGCGATTTCAAAATCCAAATCCCCCTTTATGCAATTTCGAGCTACGATCACCCTTGATTCTTGTGACGATTCCTAAACCAAACCCTTCCTCCCCGCGATTTTGAAAACGAAACCTCCCTCACTGCGATTTCGAAATGCGATTCCCTAAACTCGTTTGGCTACATCGTCCTAGCTCTCCACTTCTCCGTGTTCAAAGGCCCACTCTCTTCTCCATTACTTTCTTTGTTTATGTAGAAAGCACAAAACACTTTTTACTACTCAATTTGAAACAACATAAAACCCTAAATTTAATGTTTGATCTTAATGGAGTATAATTAGTCTTCTTTCGTGATTAAAGATAATTATATATCTTGAAGTTGGGTGTTCATCAATTTTGATATTTGGCTATGATAATCTTGACCCATGATGATAACTGATTGGGGCAAAAAAATTCTACCAATTTCATTGTGAAATCGAATTGGGGTTGTTCGCATGAATTGAAGCCGAAATCGAATTGGGGCAAAAAGTACCGTAATCTTGGTTTTTCTTGGTTTCAATTCTTTTCGTGACTTAATCTTTATAACTAAGCTATTCTCATTAGCGAAGATCGTAATCTTTTGTTTTGTACCATCAAGCTTGAGATTGTTTGATTGCAGCTTTTAATTTTTAATTTTTAATTTATTTATGAAAAACAAATAAGGTTGTAATGTTGGTGGTTGTCAAGTCTCCAATGTAAAACCCCAACTTTTTGAGTAAAGATGAATTTTCTATAAATATTATTTTGAATATTATGGAGTGAAATTGATATAATGTTATAGTTGTGGGTAATATTTATAAATTTTGCAAAGTACGCAAGTTGTTATATAATATTCAATTGGCTCAGGGAATATTCGCTTTTAACAGGAAATATTCGCATAACAAAGACAATCATTGGTGGACCTCACAATGTAATTATTGTCGGATTGAAAAATGACAAAAAATACTTTATAAAAATAATTAATGGAAGTTTTACCGTAATCGTTGAAACACCCGATATTAAAGTACAAGATGTCTGCGTGGTTGCATAAGAGTAGCACACCAGATTAATTATTGATGCTTACGTGATAAGTCACTCAGCTTTTGTTGGTATTATTAATGTAATAATACGTAAAATCTTTTATATAAAAAAGTAATACTTTTATAAAGTTATTCTATAAATAGAATATATTATATTCTATTATGCATAGTGTTGCATAATTAATATGCGTGATAGTGTTTTGCATAGTAAAATCTTTTATATAAAAATGTAATACTTTTTATAAAGCTATCTGCTTTATTAGACAATAATTAGAATGTATTATATTTTATTATGCATAGTATTTGCATAGTGCCTGCATAGTGTTTGCATAGTAAAATCTTTTATAAAGTAATTCATTTTATTATATTATAAATAAAATATATTATATTTTATTTAAAAGATTTAGCTTTAAATATGGACCGTCAGATTAAAAGTAAATCAATCTGGACCGTTCATGAGTTAGTTACTATGCAGTCCATTTTTCTATAAATAGAAGTTCATTCCTTCATTATTTTCTTACGAATTCAATCAAACTCTGAGAGATAAACTATAGAGAAAAAAAGAAAGTATTCTCGCTACTTCACTACTTATATATCCAAAGAGTCTTCTTCTTAAGGTAGGGAATATTATTTGTTGTACTCGTAAGGGTGTTATTCTTTTGTATTCATGAAGAGAACTTATGTTATTCCATTCTTTATTATTCTGCTGGAATAACTTTTGTACGTGGCTATCCTATACTTGGTGACATTCTTCCATTATTCCGCCTTTACTATTCTTTGGAATATATCATAATCATGCGCTTTTACGCCGACCGATTCCGCTTTATTATTCTCGTTGGAATATCCTCATGCACATGCGCTTTTACGCCGGACTGGTTCCGCTCTTTATTATTATTCGTTGAATATCCTTTCATGCATTTTACGCGGGACCGATTCCGCTTACTTTGAATAACATGTCTACATGCCAAGTACTGCATGCATGGTGATTTCATTGTTATTCCATTTTTATTATTCTGTTGGAACATCACATCTTGGTCATAATTTCTTTGACACGGTTCCGTTATTTAGTATTCTATTGAGTAACTTTCTACATGCAATCGCATGCGTACGGTGATTTCTTTTGTTATTCCATTCTTTATTATACTTAGTTGGTTAAAGTTTTGACTTTCTATACTCCATGAAATTTTGTGGAATATCCTTGATAATCAAGGCGCTTCATCCAAAGATCTTTTCATGAAAATATTCTTCGAGCATTCTTGAATTTTACTCTACAAAGCAAAGATCATGTTGACAATTTGGACGTTATTGGTTCTTGGACAAATTAATTCTTGAACTTGTTTTATTGAATTCTTATATCATTGTCATCATCCTCATATTTATATTTTTGAAAGTCATCTGTATTCAGTAGTGGCGTAGATGGACTTGGTATGATTATGACTGTGGATTATTCGGTGTAATCATGGCCGTAATGTTACAAATGATATGGTAAAGTCCTCATTAAATTGTAGTGCATTGATGGACAGCTTGTTGGCATGATCGCTGACCATTAATGAATACACAAATATTCTTGCCGTAGAAGGCATAGATAATTGTGGTCGGATACTTAAAAAGAATATCATTGGTCAGTAGTCAAGAGGGTGATTCGATGATGTGGATTATTTATTGTCGAGTCCCAATGATAAAATGATGAAAAACCTTTTAAATCATAAAAGATAGTAGATTTTATTCTCTACTGACTCTTTTAATGAATTGCTTGTTCCACCGCAGCTTAAACTTGATGTTTGTTATATTGTATCGCTTTAATAATGCTTAAGGCTAATGATAATTTATTCTCGCATTATCTTAGTCATAATATTTCTTCTTGGGCTAGTTGAGCTCACCCTTTCTTTCACCGTTCTCTTCGTGAAATGAGAATATAAATTTGAACAGTCAGGGAACGGAGTGATGGTCCTAGATGGTGCATTAGTAGTCATCACTATTCGGTGAAATAAAGTGATAATAATTATAATGAGGACTACTTTTGAGTATATATACTCTAAGAGACAATATTTGTATCCAAACTCACAGCTTTATGTTTTGTCGTGATTGCATACCTGGCGGCAGATTATTAAGTTGTATTTGATTTACATCATGTATCCGATTTACTTCAAGATGGGTGATGTATACCTAATTTTGGGGGCGTCCAAATCCAAGATGCTAAGTTATTACTTCCATGCACTAGGAATTACTCATGATTTCACCTATCAAATAGTTTGATTTCCACTACAATGTTAAATTAATAGAGTCTAATATGAAATTATCTACCATCCGTCCCGTAAAGAAACATGCTATATTAGTACTTGAATTAGTTCAAGTTATTGGGCATTTTTTTCTCGATGTCCGCCATAAATTATAGGAATGGATCCCACATTACACTTTGTGGTTAAATAACACCGCTTTGCATTTTGCTTTATATATGTTCATTAAGTTTTCCCAGTTTATATTTGTCATTTTGCTCGTATCTATTTTTGATGGGGATTTTTATAGATTTTTTAATACTCCACATTTTGATGAATGTGTAGGAAACTTATGGATATTAATCCCGGACCTGCTAATCCTATTGTGTTATGGGATCAAGAAAATCACGTATCGTCAGACTTATGGCAAAATATTGTAAGTTTATTTATTTATAACAACTTTCATTTTGTTAAACTTTCATGTTGTGACGATTTATGTTTTTATGTTGTTGAACGTGTAGGATAGGGGGTGTGTTAGAAATTTGTCAAATGTCTGCAAAATTAACTGAATGGAAAATTCTGGTATGGCTTTCTGTCTCCCATTGGTGACAGTTTAAGTTAGAGGATAAGTATATCATATTTCTATTAACAAGTTATGTATTTTTTTCAGGTATAATCTACTGCGTAGTAAATTTCCGGACAAGACTGCTATAGTTGTGATAAATGAAGTGCGTGTAAATTTCAGTCATAGGCTTCAGTCCTCGGGGGATCGACTACAGGAGCTTGATGGATCCTGAACCAGAGAGATGTAGAAGAATTGATGGCAAAAAGTGGAGGTGTGGTAAAAATGTGTTTCCTGATCAGAAGTACTGTGAGCGACACATGCATAGAGGCTGTCTGCGTTCAAGAAAGCCTGTGGAAGGTGATAAAAATATTTCACAATTTAATAGACCCACAACTACTTGCACAAGCCCTTGGGAGAATTTTTTTGTTGATAAGTTTGTATGATGCGTCTCTGTATTCAAATTATGCTCAAGGGTTTATGTTTTTTTGTTAAATTATTGATCAAAAGTCAATACCCACCTCAATTTGGGATATTGATGGGAGTTTAAATTTTGATTCTTTGTGATCAACTAGCTGTATGGCTTTTTTGTGTGGGTTTGACATCATAATTGTTATATCAATTGAAGACCTTCCCCTTTACTTTTCAGGAACATTGAAGTATTTAGTTTTGTTGGTTTAAATTTGTTATCAGTTTGCATTGACTGTATTATGTAATTGGGTTCAGTATATTTCTCATAGAAGGTTGGAATAAGTGTGGTCTGGTGAATGGGAAGAGGGAACTCCCCAAAACTCATGAATCATGATCTGGCAACACCTGAAATGACTTTAAGCTAGTAACCTTACCGCCATATGATGAATAAAATTGGAATAAAATTTATATTAAAATAAAATTGGAATGTTGATGTTTTTTGGGAGGATAAAGACCCCAAAATTTTTTAAATAAAAAGGAATTTCCTTTATTTATTATTTTGAAATAGTAAGGGTGGATTTGATTAATGTGGTTAGTTATGGGTAAAATGCGCAATATTTTAAATAAGTTAAAGTGGTGATATAATATTCATTATCATTTGGAATATTCGTTTGGTCGTGGAATATTCAGATCGCTTGGGAATATTCGTATTTACGGCAAGCAAATGCATGTGGGGCCCCATAACTAAAAGCGATCGAGGAAGAAAACGACAAGAATAAGTTGTTTATAAATAATCTACAAGCAATTTACCACCAAGTAATACGTCGAATACCCAAAGGGTTAAAACACACTAATACGCTGCTTGTCAACAAGAAGACACCAGATTGCACCAATTATTGATTCTTACGTAAGAAGACACTACTCAATAATGGTTACAAAGAATTACTCGCTCAAAGATTTTATTTTATCGATTCAATAATTGTCGCATTGATATTTTATATTGTCGTTGTTTCAATAATTGTCATTACACAAGATTTTTCATTATCGGCAAATAATTCATATTATCTCAATAATATTATTAGATAACATTATTGGCAATGTCTAGAAAGTTCTGCTTCAAGGAGAGGTTTGGTCACCTAATCATGCCAAAGAAGGAGAAATCTTTATCGAAAGCCCTCTTTCCTGAAACCGCCTCGTCACAATATCATGATTCTCGTAATATTATTTGTGAATAATTAATTATTGATTCATATGATGAGGAAAATATTGATTTTATGTGGATATAGATGGAGAAAATTTTTAATGTGACAATTGTTGAAAATTGAAATTTTATCTTTTTCTCGATGAAATAATTCATTTAAATATATATATATATATATATATATATATATAATAATATAATAATGGTGATATTTTTACAACGAATGTGGGATATATGAGTATACGAGGAGGAAGAGTATTTTTTTGTTGCAATAAATGTTTAAAACATGTTAAACATGCTCTGCATGGACCCCATTTATCGATCGAAATTTGATTATAAATTTCATAAAATCGCCTGCTTGTGGATTTCTACCCAATTTCTGCTTTGGAATTTGGAAAACTTTCTTCCGCAAAGTTGTAGAGAATTGAATTTCCTATAAAAAAAAAGCGAGATTCAATTTTCCGCAAAAAGGGCTATTTATTATGAATTATTGAAGTTTTGAGTTCCAAAATAATTGATTTTTGAAGTTTTAATTATTTTAAATAATAAAAACGTTTTTTTGAGTGTTCCACATGTTATAAATGTGTCATGTTGTTGAATTCAGATCTAGGAAGGTTGATGAGAAAACTTAATATATATATTATTAATTTATTAAATTTTCTCGCTTGGTGTTCTAAGATTTTCCTATAAATAGGTGCTTAGGTTAGAATTGAAAATCACACCGTAAACCAAGTTTTCTCTCTATATTATCGAGCGATATTTGTGAGTATTTTGAGTATACTTTGAGTATTGCTATACTATGCAAAGTTCAAGTCATAGCCTATATCCTGTTTCAACTAAAGTACTGCCTTTTCGAGGTAAGTGGATATTATTTTTTTCAAAATGATATTATTTCTTCAATATCATTATGCCAAAATATTGGTTGAAACTTTTTATCAAATTTGAACTTTTTCATGCTCTGGGTTACTATTCATGAGTTACTATTCACGAGTTACTATTCACGAGTTACTATTCACGAAGTTACTATTCACGAAGTACTATTCACGGTACTATTCACGCGCGAAGATGTTTTTTTTTTTGAAATTTCTATCTTTTGGTGTCTGAGTTATCGCTCACGATACTGACTATTCACGATACTTATACTATTCTCTAATACTCATATTTATTTACTATTCATCGAAAAATGAAATTTCTTCTTTTCGTCTAAAATATCTATTCGGATACTAGCTTTGATCAGATCCATGTTTTGATCATTCTCGAATTTTACACCACTATGATTATTTTGAGGTATTTTTGATACGGATAAAACAAAGTACTTAATCCTTAATCCTTAATCCTTGTCATTTTGTTTCACCGATTCGCTTTCTTTAAAAATATTTTCATCATCCTCTACCTTAAATGATGATATTATTGAATATCTTTGGCCCAGAAGTAAGAAAAGATGAATGATTTATGATGAATATCTTCGGCCCAGAAGTAAAAGATGAATGATTTCGATGAATATCTTTGGCCCGTAGTAAAAAGATGAACAGTGTTTAGATGAACACGACTAAATCGATGAATATCTTCGCCCCAGAAGCAAAAAGATGAATATTTGATTCCGTATATATATCGATTGATGTTACAGGATAAAAGATAGACGATGAACTTTAAAATCATACATAGAAGATAGTAGTTTGCATTCTCTACTTAACTCTTCTAATGAATTATTATTTCACCATGAATATTGATTTAAAACTTGTTGTCTATTGTATTCTATTAGATTTTTCCCCGTCAAGACTAACGATAATTTTGTTGTATATTATCTTAGTCATAATATTCTTTATCGGGCTAGTTGAGCTCACCCTTTTCCTTTTTGTTCCATTTTTCTTCTCGTGAGACGGTAATGTAAATGATTACTAGCTCGGGTAATGGAATGAAGGTTCTAGAGAGAGTTGTTTAGTAGTCCTCACCATTTTTGTAAAATAATGTATCAATAATTATGATGGGGATTTATTTGCGCGTGGATATTGTCTTGTATGGCAATATCTCAGATTTAAACTCACAGCTTATATGTTGTAATAATAAAGTTGTAGTTATTTCGCATCATGTATTTGGCGACTCGTAATGGGTCGATGGAATGGACCTATTTTGGGGGCGCCACAATGGGTATCGTAGTTAGGATATGATCTCCAAGAGATCGGGAATGTAACTAGAGGGGAGAGACGAGTAAATCCTTCGCTAAAGGTGTCCTACCTAAGCTTATTTGTTAGTTGGTTAGATATAGGATATTATGTGATATATTGATTTCTTAATTAACCCTTGTTTTATGACAAGATTTTTGAGAATGTCGATCGAGAATATTAATAAAGGAGTGAATGAGACCGTGGAGATGCCTCAGATTTACCAACGAGGAGAACGCAACAACAGTCGGGTAATGTACCTCCCGAAAACACACCAACGAGCGCGCAGATGATGAACGACGGATGTTTAGAAGCTTTTTGCGCTCATGCAAAATCGCATTTGGGAGACTCGTGTTCAAAATACAGAGAGAAATGATAGCAATTACCGTGGTCACAAATGCAAGCAGCTCAAAGAGTCGGGACCACCGCACTTTGGGGAAAGCCGATCCGATTAAGGCGAGACGTAATAAACAAATTACCAAGATATTCGATGTCTTGGGATGCACGGAGGAACAGAAAGTTCCATTCGCTACTTTTATGTTCCGTAACGAGGCAGACATCGGTGGGAATCAGAAGCGTGCACTCCATCCAAATTGCACTCAAAGATGTCATGGGAGACGCTTTCAGAAAATAGCTCAATGACAAGTACTTCCCCGAAAGTATTCATTATACGAAGGAAGTGGAGTTTATTAGACCGAGCAGTAATAACACGACGGTGTCCCAAAGACGAGGCGAAGTTCATGAGTTATCCAGTGTTCAGACCTCATTCATGAGAATGAGGAACGAACGATGACGCCGGATGTTTCGAGAGGTTTGAAACCCAGATACGCCAAGATCTCATTTCTCATAAATTTTCTCTATTCAGATGTTGTCAATGTGGCTCAAATTGTTAGAGAGCGAGATAACGAGTACGCTCAACCGAGGGACCATAACCAGATCATACCAAGATAAGCAGCCATCGTAATAACGATAACCAAATGAGAAAGAAGAATACTACGGACAAAGGCTAAACCACTCCGTGGTAATCGTGGCCATGAAAATAAGAAGAAGCGAAGTCGAGGAGATTTTAAAAGAGGAGATTCAACAACCACTATGTGAAGACGCCAACCAACAAAGAGTAATCGGTTCCAAGGGAGGAGAAAGACCACCTATCAGACAAGTTACAAATGCGGAGAGAGAGGGATATATCACCCCAAACCGCTTTACAACAGCTTTTAAGGTATGCTATAATTGTGGAAAAGAAGGACATATCGCCGAGATCAGACGCAGAATAAACCAAGTCCAAATGGGGATGGTGACTCAAAAGGATGTCCCGTAAAAGTCAAAGTCAATCTGCCTCGGAAGAGCGCTTTGTCGTGACTTCAATAAAAAATGCGAGAACCCGAACGGTTAGCACGGTTAGTTAATTATAAATTCTTGCGTAGTTTATACCTTATTAGATACCTTGCTTCTACCCATCCTTTTATCTCTTTTCTTCATACCAACGCTTGAACTCGACTACGAGAGAAATTAGACTTTGACCTATCTCGTGGAGACTCATAGAGAAATTTTCATTACATCGATCGCTTAGAAATCTTGCTTGATTCAAAGTTGGCACCCTTATCTTACCCGTTGACCTTATCTCTTTAAAGATACTTGCTTTTGATGTGATTTTAGGATTGATCGTTAACTACTCATCATGCCAAAATTGATTGTTTTCGTAAGGTCATTAGTTTTCATATTCCTAATCAACCCGTTGTTCAATTCAGCAACTAAACCATTAAAATCAATCACCGCTATATCTAATCATAAAGCGATTCGCTTATTGAAAAACGGATGTCAAGCTTTCTTAGTCCATGTTATGGATTTGAATAAAGACACGCCGATTTGAATAATATTCCCGTTGTTATTGATTTTTCCCGACGATTTCAAGAATTCATCGCCTACTCCCGTGAGCGTGATATTGAATTTGTATCGACTTTAAATCCCAGACAAAAACCCATTTCTAAAATCTCATATCGAATGGCTCCTATTGAACTTCGTGAGTTAAAACCCAACTAGAGAAGTTGATACCCGAGCCTCTATCCGGTGACTTCCTTCAGGAATGCACCGCCGATTCTCCGTAGGGACGCCATATTCGCAAGCAGAGAAATCGATAGGTGTCATTGTGACGTATATCCAAGATTGGGATATGAGTCACAATTGAGAACAACCTAAGCTTCAGAATCAAAATACGTAGCTTTCTAGACTTAATCGGTTATTATCGAGATTCATCAAGGATATTCTCGAATCGCTATTCCATTAACGCAAATTGACTCAGAGATACAAAATTCGAATGGAGCAAGGAATGTGGGAAGAGCTTCAAGAACTCAAGAGAGACTCATTTCAAAGACATGTTCACCATGCCATCCTCGAAAAACGAACGTGGTAATGACGTGTTGAGTAGAAAGATCGATACAAGTACGAAGTACGATATTGTCAAAGACTCATTTCAGATAATTTACAAATAATAGAGATGGAGATGAAAACTTTAGGTACCCACGTGATGATATACGTATATAATCGACTTTTAATCGATAAAGTTAAAGTCGCTCAAGCTACACACCGAGTCGATGAATTTGAAGAAGGAGGTGCAAGAAGTTGTTATTTCAAAAGCGAGAATCTGAGAGGTGAGGAAAGCTCAAACCTTCGATTTATTAATCCATTTAAAATTCTCGATCGAATAGAACCGTGGCCTATAGACTCGCTTTTATCGCCAAGTACGACGCGTGTTCATAACGCTTTTCACGATCGATGTTACGTAAATATGTGGACAACCCAACCACGCTATCGAAGTTAGAACCGACGAGATAAATTAAGACTTAACGTACGAGGAGGTACCTATCGTGATCTTGATAGAAAGAACATGTCCTATGTACCGAGGTTATACCACAAGTTAAAGTTTTGTGGAGAAACCATGCTATCGAGGAAATGACCCGAGAGTTGGAAACGAAAATGAAAGCGAGGTATTCTCATCTTTTCAAACACTGTACGTGACGCCAATTTCGAGGACGAAATTTCATAAGGAGGGAGGTCAGAAGACCCTCAAATTTTTTAAATAAAAAGGAATTTCCTTTATTTATTATTTTGAAATAGTAAGGGTGGATTTGATTAATGTGGTTAGTTATGGGTAAAATGCGCAAATATTTTAAATAAGCAAGTGGTGATATAATATTCATTATCGTTTGGGAATATTCGTTTGGTCGTGGAATATTCAGATCGCTTGGGAATATTCGTATCGACTTGCAAGCCACATGCATGTGGGGCCCCATAACTAAAAAGCGATCGAGAGGAAGAAACGACAAGAATAAGTTGTTTATAAATAACTCACAGCAGCTTGTTACCAAGTATCATCGTTGAATACCCAAAGGGTTAAAACACACTAATACGCTGTTGTCAACAAAGAAGACACTCAGATTGCACCAATTATCGATTCTTACGTAAGAAGACACTACTCAATAATGGTTACAGAATTACCGCTCAAGATTTTATTTTATCGATTCAATAATTGTCGCATTGATATTTTATATTGTCGTTGTTTCAATAATTGTCATTACACAAAGATTTTTCATTATCGGCTAATAATTCATATTATCCTAATAATATTATTAGATAACATTATTGGCAATGTCTAGAAAGTTCTCGCCTAAGGAGAGGTTTGTCACCTAATCATGCGCCACCAAGAAGGAGAAATCTTTATCGAAAGCCCCTCTTCCCTTAACCGCCTCATCAAATATCAGGATTCTCAGAATATTATTTGTGAATAATTAATTATTGATTCATATGATGAGGAAAATATTGATTTTATGTGGATATAGATGGAGAAAATTTTTAATGTGACAATTGTTGAAAATTGAAATTTTATCTTTTTCTCGATGAAATAATTCATTTAAATATATATATATATATATTATATTTATATAATAATATAATAATGGTGATATTTTTACAACGAATGTGGGATATATGAGTATACGAGGAGAAGAGTAGTTTTTTTTTGCAATAAATGTTTAAAACATGTTAAACATGCTCTGCGGACCCCATTTATCGATCGAAATTTGATTATAAATGTAAAAATCGCCTGCTTCAGGGATTTCTACCAATTTCGCTTTGAATTTGGAAAACTTTCTTCCGCAAAGTTGTAGAGAATTGAATTTCCTATAAAAATTCAAGAGATTCAATTTTTCCGCAAAAGGGCTATTTATTATGAATTATTGAAGTTTTGAGTTCCAAAATAATTGATTTTTGAAGTTTTAATTATTTTAAATAATAAAAAAACGTTTTTGGTGAGTGTTCCACATGTTATAAATGTGTCATGTTGTCAATTCAGATCTAGAAGGTTGGCGAGAAAAACTTAATATATATATATTAATTATTATTAAATTTTCGCTTGGGTGTTCTAAGCATTTTCCTATAAATAGGTGCTTAGTTAGAATTGAAAATCACACCGTAAATCAAGTTTTCTCTCTATATTATCGAGCGATTCTTGTGAGTATTTTGAGTATACTTTGAGTATTGCTATACTATGCAAGTTCAAGTCATAGCCTATATCCTGTTTCAACTAAGTACTCGCCTTTCGAGGTAAGTGGATATTATTTTTTTAAAATGATATTATTTCTTCAATATCATTATGCCAAAATATTGGTTGAAACTTTTATCAAATTTGAACTTTTTCATGCTCTGGGTTACTATTCATGAGTTACTATTCACGACTATTCATGTTACTATTCACGAAGTTACTATTCACGAGTACTATTCACGTAAGCGTGAAGAAGATTTTTTTTTTGTGAAATTTCTATCTTTTGGTGTCTGAGTTATCGCTCACGATACTAAGACTATTCACGATACTAATACTTATTCCCTAATACTTGCACTATTCATCTAAAATGAAATTTCTTCTTTTCGTCTAAAATATCTATTCGGATACTAGCTTTGATCAGATCCATGTTTTGATCATTCTCAATTTTACACCACTATGATTATTTTGAGGTATTTTTGGATACGGATAAAACAAAGTACTAATCCTTAATCCTTAATCCTTGTCATTTTGTTTCAATCGATTCGCTTTTTTAAAAATATTTTTCATCATCCTCACCTTAAATGATGATATTATCAATATCTTTGGCCCAGAGTGCAAAAGATGAATGATTTATGATGAATATCTTTGCCCAGAAGTAAAAGATGAATGATTTCGATGAATATCTTTGGCCCGTAAAAAAGATGAACAGTGTTTAGATGAACACGACTAATCGATGAATATCTTCGGCCTCAGAGTGCAAAGATGAATATTTGATTCCGTATATATATCGATTGATGTTACAGTGATAAAAGATAGACGATGAACTTTAAAATTCATACATGTAAGATAGTAGTTTGCATTCTCTACTTAACTCTTCTAATGAATTATTATTTCACCGCGTAATATTGATTTAAAACTTGTTGTCTATTGTATTCTATTAGATTTTTCCCTCGTCAAGACTAACGAACGATAATTTTGTTGTATATTATCTTAGTCATAATATTCTTTATCGGGCTAGTTGAGCTCACCCCTTTTTTGTTCCATTTTTCTTCTCGTGAGACTAGAGAATGTAATGATTACTACTGGGGATGCGGGGGTAATGGAATGAAGGTTCTAGAGAGAGTTGTTTAGTAGTCCTCACCATTTTTGTAAAATAATGTATCAATAATTATGATGGGGATTTATTTGCGGGATATTGTCTGTCTAGATGGCAATATCTCAGATTTAAACTCACAGCTTATATGTTGTAATAATAAAGTTGTAGTTATTTCGCATCATGTATTTGCGACTCGTAATGGGTTGATGGAATGGACCTATTAAAAGCAATTATCATGTTGACAATTTAGACATTTTTAAACTATGGATAAATTTAAAGTCTTTAATATTTATCCTTGATTTCATTTGATTAATGTTTATATCATTATATATCATCATCCTCATGTTTATATTGTGATAAAAGTCATCTTTGGCCCGTAGTGCATACATGGACTGTTGACTGGTATGATTATGATCAAGGATTATTCGGTATAATCATAACCTGTAATGTTACAAATGATGTGGTAAAAGTCATATTTGGCCTGTAGTGCATAGATGGACTGTTGATTGGTATGATTATGATCAGGGATTATTCGGTATATATAATCATGACCTGTAATGTTATAAATGATGTGGTAAAAGTCCTCATTGGCCCGTAGTTCATTGATGGACAGATGTTGGTATGATCATGACCATGCGTTCTCTTCGGCCAAGGGTACAAAGATGAATTATTGTTTGGCATGATCATGATCATTGGTGATAACATGAATATACTTGGCCCGTAGTGCATGGATAATTCAGTAATGTGGATTATTTATTAAGTTGAGCCTCAGCGATAAAATTGATGATAAACTTTTAAATCATAGAAGATAGTAGATATAATGCTCTACTTGACTCTTCTAATGGATTGCTTATTCCGCTGCAGTTGTTGATCTAAAACTTATTGTATATTGTATTTTATCAGTTGTTATACTGTTGAAGGCTAAGGATAATTTATTATGCATTATCTTAGTCATAATATTTCTTTATGGGCTAGTTGAACTCGCCATTTTCTTTCATTATTCTCTTCAGGAAATGAGAATATAGCTGAGACTAGTCAGGGAATGGAGTGATGGTCGAAGATGGTAGCTATAGTAGTCCTCACTATTCTATAAAATAGTGTGATAATAATTGTAATGAGAACTTATTTTGAGTTTGAATATTGTCTATGAGACAATATTCATGTAAAAACTCTCAGCTACGTTTTTGTCGTATTGTATAAATGAAGTTTGTATTTAAATTTTGTATTATGTATTTGGCGACTCAGAATAGATGATGTATACCTATTTTAGGGGCGTCACACAAACTAATTATTTTAAAAGCCCAAACATTAAATTAAGTGGCCCAAGTTTTAGCCCATTTATTAAGGGACTTTTTTGGTCATATAATAAGAAAAATAAAAGCAATAAAATTAAATCAAAAATGGGTGTAATTGTAAGACCCCGAATTTTATGAAATAAAAGTATTCAATTTTTCTTATAATTACAATTCAGTAAATGGTTAAATTGATAAAAGTTAAAGTTAAGGGTGATATATGAAAAAAAATTTCAAAATATGCAAGTGGTTATAAAATATTCTTTATGTCGGGGAATATTCGTTTGGTCGTTGAATATTCTTTCTGTTGGGGAATATTCGTACGACGGCGTAACCATTTGTGGATCCCATAACGGATAACTGTCGGATGAAGAAAATGACAAATTTGAGTTTTTATAAATAATGGCGTAATCGTTACCGTTAACACTGTTGGAATACCCGGTGGGTTAAGTAAAGTAATACGCTATTGTTGCACAAGAAGATTACGCTTTTGCATGATGATATTGAATTATTGATTCTTACATAAGAAGGCACTACTCAATAATTGTTACAAAGAATTCTTGCTCAAAGATTTTATTGATTCAATAATTATTGTGTTGATATTTTATATTACTTGTTGTTTTAATAATTGTCCTTTACACAATTTTCCATTATCGAAACAATAATTCATATTATCCTAATAATATTATTAGATAACATTATTGGCAATGTCTAGAAAGTTCTGCATCTAAGGAGAGGTTTGGTCACCTAATTGCGCCGCCAAGAAGGAGAAATTCTTATTGGAAAGCCCTCTTCCTGGGGACCTGCTGGTTGTCATTATTGTGATTCTGTAATATTATTTGTGAATAATTAATTATTGATTTATATGATGAGGAAAATATTCATTTTATGTGGATATAGATGGAGAAAATTTTTAAAGTGACAATTGTTGAAAATCGATATTTTATCTTTTCTGATAAAATAATATTTTATTATATTATTATAATATAATAATGTTGATATTTTTACAATGAATGTGGGATATATGAGTATATGATGAGAAAAAGTATTTTTGTTACAAAAGTTGTTTAAAACATGTTAAACATGTTGGTGGACCCATTTCTTGACTGAAATTTGATTATAGCCTGTAAAATCGACCGTATGTGAATTTCGATCAATTTCTGTTTGGAATTTGGTAAAACTTTCTTCGTCACAGTTGTAGAGTATTGAATTTCCTATAAAAAATTGCGAGATTCGAATTTTCTGATAAAAGAGCTATTTATTATGAATTATTGATGTTCCGAAGTTCCGAAATAATTGATTTTTGAAAGTTTTAATTGTTTTTAATAACAAAAACGTTTTTTTTTATTTAGTTGACTATTGGTGGCTGATGTTGGATGTAAAACCCCAACTTTTTGAATAAAATTGAATTTTCCATAAATATTATTTTGGAATATTATGGAGTGAAATTGATATAATAGTTGTGGATAATATTTATAAATTTTGCAAAGTACGCAAGTTGTTATATAATATTAGATTGGTTTGGGAATATTCGCTTTAACAGGAATATTAGTACAACGGTAGAATCATTGGTGGACCTCATAACGGAATTATTGTTTGATTGAGAAAACGAAAAAATAATTTATGAAAATAACGGCGGAAGTTTTACTGTTAACTGTTGAAACACCGGTGTTAAAAGTACGATGTCTGGCGTGGTTGCATAGTAGCACACAGTATTAATTATTGATGCTTAAGTGATAAGTCACTCGGTTTTGTTGGTATTATTAATGTAATAATACGAAAATCTTTTATATAAAATGTAATACTTTTATAAAGTTATTCTATAAATAGAATATATTATATTCTATTATGCATAGTGTTAATATAGTGTCTCGCATAGTGTTTTGCATAGTAAAATCTTTTTATATAAAATGAATACTTTTATAAAGTTATCTGCTTTATTAGACAATAATTAGAATATATTATATTTTATTATGCATAAGGCTCAAGATAGTGTTTTTCAGATAGTAAAATCTTTTATAAAGTTATTCGTTTTATTAGATTATAAATAGAATATATTATATTTTATTTAAAAGATTTTGCTTTAAATATGGACCGTCAGATTAAAGTAAATCAATCTCGAATTGCTCATGAATTAGTTACTATGCATTCCATTTTTCTATAAATAAAGCTCATTCACCATTATTTTCTTACTGAATTCACCGAAACTCTGAGAGATAAACTATAGAGAGAAAGAAGAAAGTATTCTGCTACTTCACTACTTATATATCCAGTACTCTTCTTCTTAAGGTAAGGAATATTATTTGTTGTACTCGGTAGGGGTGTTATTCTTTCTTATTCATGAAGAGAACTGTTGTTATTCCATTGCTTATTATTCTGTTGGAATAACCTGTATACGCGGTCTACCCTATACTTGGTGACATTCTTCTATTATTCCGTCTTTACTATTCTGTTGGAATATCCTATCTGTATGTTTAACACCGGACCTGGTTCCGTTTTTATTATTATTCCGTTGGAACATCCTGTTTGTGTGTTTTACACCGGACCTGGTTTCGTCTTTATTATTATTCCGTTGGAACATCCTGTCTGTGTGTTTTACACCGGACCTGGTTCCGTCTTATTATTATTCTGTTAGAATCATCACATGCATGTGTTTTACACCTGACCGGTTCCGCTCTTTATTATTACATTGGAACATCCTCGCTTGGTGCAAATTTTGCACGACACGGGTTCCGTTATTATTATTCTGTTGAAATAACCTGTCTATGCGAAGTACCGCATGCATGGTGATTTCTTTTGTTATTCCATTCTTTATTATACTCACTTGGTTAAAGTTTTGACTTCTATACTCCACGAAATTAGTAGAATATCCTTGATATTTGCGTTTCATCCAGTATCTTTTCATGGAAATATTCTTCTGATCATTCTTGAATTTTACTCTACAAAACAGTATCATGTTGACAATTTGGACGTTAATAATTCCTGGATAAAATAATTCTTGAACTTGTTTTATTGAATTCTTATATCATTGTCATCATCCTCATGTTTATATTTTGTTGAAAGTCATCTGGTATCTGTAATGCATAGATGGACTTGGTATGATTATGACCGAGGATTATTCGATTATAATCATGACCGTAATGTTACAAATGATATGGTAAAAGTCCTCATTGGCCCGTAGTGCATTGATGGATGGGTTGTTGGCATGATCATGACCATTAATGAATACACAAATATTCTCGGCCCATAAGTGCATGGATAATTGTGGTCGTGATACTAAAGAATATCCTTGCCATAGTGCGGGGGTGATTCGATGATGTGGATTATTTATTAAGTTTGAGTCCCAAATGATAATTGATGATGAAAAATCTTTTAAATCATAAAAGATAGTAGATTTTATTTTCTACTTGACTCTTTTAATGGATTGCTTTGTTCATCTGCAGCTTAAACTTGATGTCTATTATATTTTATCGGTTTAATATTGTTTGGAGACTAATGATAATTTATTCTCGCATTGTCTTAGTCATAATATTTCTTACTGGGCTAGTTGAGATCACCATTTTTTCAACGTTTCTCTTGAAATGAGAATATAGCCGGGACGAGCCGAGTCGGAAGAGCGGAGTGATGGTCCAGAGGATAGCAATAGTAGTCCTCACTATTCTGTGAAATAGTGTGATAATAATTGTAATGAGGACTCCTTTTGAGTTTGTATAATCTCTAGTAGACAATATTTGTATTTAAACCCACAGTTTATGTTTTGTCGTATTAATAAGTTGTATTTGAATTTTGTACCATGTATCTGATGACCCAAGATGGGTGATGTATACCTAATTTTGGGGGCGTCACATTGGATCTGATTTAGTGTGCATAGGAATTTAATATATATATATATATATATTAATATTTTATTAAATTTTCTGCTTTGGTGTTCTAAGCATTTTCTTATAAATAGGGTGCTTAGGTTAGAATTGAAAATCACACCAGAAACTGAAGTTTTCTCTCTATTTCTCTCTCTATATTATCGACTATATTCTTGTGAGTATTTTGATATATTGAGTGTTGCTATATGGTCTAAGTTCGATTCAATGAATTATTCCGCTTAAGTCTGCTCTTTTGAGGTCAGGGATTTTAAGGGATTGAAAGGGATGTTATTTTCTTCGTAAGTGATATTATTTCTTCAATATCATTATGTTGAAATATTGGTTTGAACTTTTTATCAAATTTGGAACTTTTTCATGTCAGGGTTACTATTCATGAGTTACTATTCACGAGTTACTATTCACGAGTTACTATTCATTATTTACTATTCACGAGTTACTATTCATGAGTTAATATTCATGAGTTACTATTCACGAGTTACTATTCTCGGGTACTATTCACTACAAAATTGGTTTCTTTTTCTAACCAAATTATAGCTGATTTATGAATATTACTCTAGAGATTAAAACTATGTATTGATTATATTGATTTTATTATCATATATAACATTTTATAACCACGATGTTGAAATTCTCTTTCACTTTGGAGTGTAAAGATGGGTAGATTATTGGTATGATCATGACTAGGGTTCTCTTTTAGCCAAGAGTCAAAAGTTGAATTGTGGTAGGGTATGATCATGACCATTGAATTTATAATTGAATATCTTTAGCTTAAGTGCAAAGGTGAATTGATGAACATGGTTATAATTATGGTTTATATAAATTCTGAAATGATTATGTATTTCTTTGAGATATAAATGTCTTTGGCACGTGAGTGCAAAAGATGACCTGTTGTTGAATATCTTTGATGCAGTAGTGCAAAAATGAATCTGTTGATGAATATCTTTGGCCCGTAGTGCAAAGATGAATTTATTAGTATGATTATGAATAGGAGGCTGTGATTTGGTATAACCATGATCTTTGATGTTTCGAGTGTAAAGACAGTGATGAAAATTATCTTCATCTGAATGCGAAAAGGAATTTAGAACTACAATTATGATTATGAGTTATTCACATAATTGTGGGCAGAACCTGATGATTGATGTTCTGAGTTAAAATATTGTTGGTGAACTTTTAACATGGAGAAGATAATAGACTTTATAGGCTATTTGACTCTTCTAATGGATTAACTTTCGTTACCATTGCAACTATGGTTGAAAAGTTTTATCATATACCATATGTTCTAAATCTCTGATTTACTACTGTTGAAGGCTATTGATAATTTATTTATCTTTAGTCATGATATTCTTTATTGAGCTAGTTGTGCTCACCATTTTGCTTCACAATTCCTTTCAGGTAATAAAAGTGTAGCTGGGTCGAGCGGGGGATAACAGGGGAATAGAACGGTGGTCATCATTTAGTAGTTATATTTGGTTAATCAACTAGGGTGAGGCGAACCCAACGTTGGAATGGTGTTTTGCCACTATCATACAAGATGTCTAATGACATACCACCTCGTGTCATCATAAGACAGGGTTGTGCTCATCCACTTGCTGAGTATATATACGAGCACTACCTGTATAATCTTAGAGTTTGGTTGAAGTATAATTCTTAATTAGAGACGGTGGAGATAATGATATGTCAAGAGAAGACACACCATTGGGAAGAATATGATAGTAATCTTCTCATTTTCTTTTAGGGTCTATTAGAATCAACCAAGGATAATTTTGTGGGCATATGATATCTATCATAACCTAGACGCATGGCCTCCCATGTACGAAGGTTTCCTTGAGCACTTCCCAAAGGTTCTAATTTCTAAAACAGTTTTTGACTATACCTTTATGTAAGGTGTCATGGTGACGTGCTATCCAAGTTGGTGTCCAGAGTCATAGTTGGTATATTTTAGTATCAAAACTCACAACATATGTGTTGTTGTATTTTGCACGACAATTGTTGTAATAAAGTTGTAGTTATTTTCTGTACCATGTACTTGGCGACTCAGAATGGGTTGGATGGAATGGACCTATTTTGGGGGCGTCACATTTGGTATCAAAGCTTAGGGATATAGTCTCTGGCGGAGATCGGGGAATGTAACTAGGAGGGGAGATATGAGTAAATCCTTCGCTAGTGTATCCTACCTAAGCTTAATTGTTGGTCGTTCATAATATACGGATATTATGTGATACGTTAATTTGCTTAATTAACCCTTGTTTTATGGCAGTATTTGAGAATGACAGCTAAGAATGCTAACAATGGAGTGAATGAGACTGTGGGGATACCTCTAATCACTAACCATGATAATGTGATGTCAGACGAAGAAGGAATTAGAGATATCCATGTGGTGAGTGAAGAATTGACAGTTGCATCCGAGATAGTCGCAGAGGTAACAACTGAGAGTTAGGAAGAAGAGGTACCTGAGGAGAGTTTATTAGAGGTATTATATGATCAAAATGTAGAATTTCAAAATCGTATTCATGAGTTAGAAGAGCAGGCTGAAGAACGACAGGCGGTCGTGGAACAAAAGGATGCAACAATTCAAGCTTGTGTTACCCGATATGTGATGCTTGAACAGAAGCATTCTTTGGCAGAGTATAAGATGATAAAGATGGAATCTGAGCTGAAAGAAGAAAAAACTGAACGAGTAAGAATGAGTGATGCATGGGTAAAAGCCACACGACACGTGGATATTGTGGAAAGAGATGTCCGATCTAAGAAGACTAAAATAGATGATATGAATTTCTCTTTTTAGAAAGCAATTGGGAGAACCCAACATCGAGTTTTGAATTACCCCTGCATGCGGTCACGGTCAACTTGAATTTGATATGGATCGAAGATAGATGATTCAGATCATGAATCGAGAGTCTGAAGAGGCGATTGAGGGAGGAATATGCCCTATAGAAAAGTATGTTCCAACGGTAGTGATGACGCCAATTCTTTGCCCCAAAAAGTCAAAGCCAAAATGTAGTTAGAGGGATAACGGTTGTCATGACTTCCCAATAAGTGAGGAACCCAAATGAAGTTATCACGGAGATAAGCAATGGAGAAATCATAACGACCCGGAGATAGAATCAAATGAAAGCAAGGTATTCTCAACTTTTCAAAATACTGTGCACGTAAATTTGGGGATGAAATTTCATAAGGAGGGAGATTGTAAGACCAAGAATTTTATGAAATAAAAGTATTCAATTTTTCTTATAATTACAATTCAAGAAATGGTTAAATTGATAAAAGTTAAAGTTAAGGGTGATATATGAATTTTTTTTTTCAAAATATGCAAGTGGTTATAAAATATTCTTTACGTAGGGAATATTCGTTTGGTCGTTGAATATTCTTTACATTGGGAATATTCGTATTGATCATTGCAACCATTTGTAGGCCCCATAACGGATAACTATCGGATGAAGAAAATGATAAATTTGAGTTTTTTAAATAACTACAGTAATCGTTCACAGCTAACAACTTTGGAATACCCGATTAGGTAAAGTAAAATGTAATACGCGTTGTTGCAGCATAAAGAAGACACCGGTTTTGCACAAGATTGTTGAATTATTGATTCTTACGTAAGAAGGCACTACTCAATAATTGTTACGATAATTCTTTATTCAATATTTTATTGATTCAATAATTGTTGCGTTGATATTTTATATTACTATTGTTTTAATAATTGTCACTACACAGTATTTTCCATTATCGAAGCAATAATTCATATTATCTTAATAATATTATTAGATAACATTATTGGCAATGTCTAGAAAGTTACGTCTAAGGAGAGGTTTGGTCACCTAATTACGCCGCCAAAGAAGGAGAAATTCTTATTGAAAGCCCTCTTTTCTTGAGAAGCGCCGTCAGTTGTCATTATTATGATTCTCGTAATATTATTTGTGAATAATTAATTATTGATTTATATGATGAGGAAAATATTCATTTTATGTGGATATAGATGGAAAAATTTTTTAAAGTGACAATTGTTGAAAATCGATATTTTATCTTTACTGATAAAATAATATTTTATTAAATTATTATAATATAATAATTGTGATATTTTTACAATGAATGTGAGATATATGAGTATATGAGGAGGAAGAGTATTTTTGTTGCAAAATTTTTTTAAAACATGTTAAACATGTTGGTGGACCCATTTCTTGACTGAAATTTGATTATAGCCTGTAATATCGCCCGTATATGAATTTCGGTCAATTTCTGTTTGGAATTTGGAAAAAACTTTCTTCTACAAAGTTGTAGAGAATTGAATTTCCTATAAAAAGTCGCGAGATTCGAATTTTCTGATAAACGGGCTATTTATTATGAATTATTGATGTTCCGAAGTTAGGAAATAATTGATTTTTGAAAGTTTTAATTGTTTTTAATAAAAAAAATGTTTTTTTTGATTTAGTTGACTATTGGTGGCTGATGTTGGATTTGATTTAGTGTGCGTAGGAATTTAATATATATATATATATATATATATATATTAATATTTTATTAAATTTTCTGCTTTGGTATTCTAAGCATTTTCTTATAAATAGGGTGCTTAGGTTAGAATTGAAAATCACACCAGAAACTGAAGTTTTCTCTCTATTTCTCTCTCTATATTATCGACTATATTCTTGTGAGTATTTTGATATATTGAGTGTTGCTATACGGTGTAAGTTCGTTCAGCGTTATTTCAGTCAGAAGTACTGCTCTTTTGAGGTCAGGGATTTTAAGGGATTGAAAGGGATGTTATTTTCTTCGTAAGTGATATTATTTCTTCAATATCAGTATGTTGAAATATTGGTTTGAACTTTTTATCAAATTTGGAACTTTTTCATGTCAGGGTTACTATTCATGAGTTACTATTCACGAGTTACTATTCATGAGTTACTATTCACGAGTTACTGTTCATTATTTACTATTCACGAGTTACTATTCACGACGGGTTACTATTCATGAGTTACTATTTACGAGTTACTATTCTCGGGTACTATTCACTACAAAATTGGTTTCTTTTTCTAACCAAATTATAGCTGCTTTATGAATATTACTCTGGAGATTAAAATTATGTATTGGTTATATTGATTTTATTATCATATATAACATTTTTATAACTCTGATGTTGAAATTCTCTTTCACTGGAATGTAAAGATGGGTAGATTATTGGTATGATCATGACTAGGGTTCTCTTTGGCCAGTAGTGAAAAGTTGAATTGTGACTGGTATGATCATGACCATTGAATTTATAATTGAATATATCTTTAGCTTAAGTGCAAAGGTGAATTGATGAACATGGTTATAATTATGGTTTATATAAATTCTGAAATGATTATGTATTTCTTTGAGATATGAATGTCTTTGGCTCGTAGTGCAAAAGATGACTGTTGTTGAATATCTTTGGCACCAGTAGTAAAGAGATGAACTGTTGATGAATATCTTTGGCCCGTAGTGAAAAGATGAATTTAATAGTATGATTATGAACAGGAACTATGATTTGGTATAACCATGATCTTTGATGTTTCGGGTAAAGACAGGTGATAAAAATTATCTTCATCCTGAATGCGAAAAGGAATTTAGATCTACAATTATGATTATGAGTTATTCACATGATTGTGGACAGGAACTGTTGATTGATGTTACAGGGTTAAAATATTGTTGGTGAACTTTTAACATGGAGAAGATAATAGACTTTATGGTCTATTTGAATCTTCTAATGGATTGCTCGTTCCACTGCAACTATGGTTGAAAAGTTTTATCATCTACCATATGTTCTAAATATCTGATTTACTACTGTTGAAGGCTATTGATAATTTATTTATCTTTAGTCATGATATTCTTTACTGAGCTAGTTGTGTTCACCATTTTGCTTCACAATTCCTTTCAGGTAATAAAAGTGTAGCTGGGTCGAGCGGGGGATAACAGGGGAATAGAACGGTGGTCATCATTTAGTAGTTATATTCGGTAAATCAACTAGGGTGAGGCGAACCCAACGTTGGAAGGGTGTTTTGCCACTATCATACAAGATGTCTAATGACATACCACCTCGTGTCATCATAAGAAGATGGTTGTCTTCATCCACTTCTTGAGTATATATACGAAAGCACTACCTATATAATCTTGGAGTTTGGTTGAAGTACAATTCTCAATTAGAGGCGGTGGAGATAATGATATGTCGAGAGAAAGACACACCATTGGGAAGAATATGATAGTAATCTTCTCGTTTTCTTTTTGGGGTCTATTAATAACCAAGGATAATTTTGTGGGCATATGATATCTATCATAACCTAGACGCATGGCCTCCTATGTACGAAGGTTTCCTTGAGCACTTCCCAAAGGATCTAATTTCTAAAACAGTTTTTGACTATACCTTTATGTAAGGTGTCATGGTGACGTGCTATCCAAGTTGGTGTCCAGAGTCACAGTTGGTATATTTTAGTATCAAAACTCACAACATATGTGTTGTTGTATTTTGCACGACAATTGTTGTAATAAAGTTGTAGTTGTTTTCTGTACCATGTATTTGGCGACTCAGAATGGGTTGGATGGAATGGACCTATTTTTGGGGCGTCACAATAATGGTGTCAGGGGGCGGCACATCGGTGGTTATTAAGCATGTGGGATTTTATTTTCAAAGTTAAAACCAACACTAGAGCCCATGTGTCATCTATTTAGATTTAGCCACCATTATTACCAAAGTTACAAGCAATTTTTAACTTGCAAGCAACCTTATATTGAATGAGAGAAAAAAAGAGCATGAATGTGGTGATAGTATCTTAGAGATACATATCATATCTATATTTCTTTTACAAATAAAAATCTATTTTTCTTCCTCTTTCCTCTCACTTTCTATTTTTTTTGTACCAAAAGAAATTAAATTAAAGAGAGAGAGTAGGGAGGGCCATTTCGACTGGAACAAGGAAGGGAATGGAGGGGATTTTGATCTTTCTTCTACCCTAAATCATCATCTACTTTGAAAGATCAAGGAAGAATAGTCGCAAATCAAAGGTATAAACACCTTTTATCAAAGTTATTTTTAGTTGTTAAAATAAAAACTTGAGTTTATGTTTTTAAACTTAAAAACCTTAGATCTACATGTTAATAAGTGTGTTATGTGTAGATCTATCACTTTTGAGGATCAAAAGTCGGATCTAAAGAAAGAAATAAAAACTAGTAACTTTTCAAAAATTAGAAAACCCTAACTTTTTTTCTACTTTGTAAGCTTCTAACTTGAGATCTATAACTTCTTTTTGCGATTCGTCAAAGAGGAGTGCTAGATATATAAGTTAAATAGTAAACCCAAGTGGTAGCACTAAAAAATATTGATTTTACAAGTCATGGTTGTAAAATCCCAACTTTTTGAATAAAGATGAATTTTCTATAAATATTATTTTTGAATATTATGGAGTGAAATTGATATAATGTTATAGTTGTGGGTAGTATTTATTAATTCTGCAAAGTATGCAAGTTGTTATATTATATTCGATTGGTCGGAGAATATTCGTTTTAGCAGGGAATATTCGTACAATGGCGCAATCATTGGTGGACCCCACAACAGAATTATTGTCGGATTGAGAAAATGACAAAATATTTTTATGAAAATAACGGCAGAAGTTTACCATTGATACTGTTGAACTACTAGGTAGTAAAGTATATAATACGCTGGCGTGGTTTGCGTAAGTAGCACTTACCAGTATTGATTATTGATGCTTACGTGAGAAGTCATTCAGTTTTGTTCAATTATTGCTATAGTAATTGTTGCATAGTATATCACGTTATTTGATTCAATTATTGTTGATATTTTATATATTTTTAAAATCAATAATTGAGACGACAAAGTTATTAATATTATTATTTGCAATATTAACGATGTCTGAAGTTCATCAAGGAGAGGTTTGGTCACCTAATTGCGCTACTATAGAGAGAAATTCTTATTGAAAAGCCCTCTTTCACGGAGCGACACAGTCGATTAATATTGTGAATTATAATAAAGGTGATAAATGTTGTTAAAATTATTAATGTGATTTTTATGAGGTATTTGTGTAAGTATTGCTTATTTTATGAATCTCCATTTACCCATTTTCTAAAATAATCGGTAGAAAATTATTTAAAAGTGGGGCCCAGATGTGGGGGCCACATGTGGGGCCCATATGTGTTGAAAATGTTAGGTTTATGTCTTGTGGAAAAGGAGGGAGGTATTTTATATATTTATATATGTTAGTGGATTTTGGTGGAGTATTGAAATGATGAGGGAAGTGTTTGTTTTATTATATATATATATATATATATATATATATATATATATATATATATATATATATTTTTAGTGGTGTGTGAGTGGTGGGGTGTGTGAATATATATATTGATATCTAGTATATGTGTGTGGGGATGTGTGTCGGATGTGGAGGAGAAAATGGTAGTGGGTTTATGTATAAAGGTGGAAAAAGAGAGTATTATATATGTATATAGCATGTGTTGTATATTATATATTTATTATATTTGGTAGGCTTTGATTTTAATTGGAGGAAGGCCTGACTTTGGCATTAGTAGGATATCAAAATTTTATCCGTGAGTTATTGCATCTGTGATATTTTCCTCACGCAGTGCCCTTCCCTTCTCCTATAAATAAAAGCTCATTCCTTCATTATTTCTTACGAATTCACTGAAACTCCAGAGAGAGAAATTATAGAGAAACTATAGAAAAGTATTCTGTTACTTCCCTACTTTTATATTCAGTTCCTTTTACGGTAAAGGGTGTTATTCTTTCTTATTTATAAAAAGAACTGTTGTTATTCCATTTCTTATTATTCTGTTGGAATAACTTGTATACGCTGTGACCCTATATACTTGGTGACATTCTTTATTATTTACGTCTTTATTATTACATTTGGAATATCATGTTCATGCGTTTTACTGGGACTGATTAAAATCTTTATTATTATTATTCTTAGAATATCCCATGCATGCGCTTTACGCCTACGGATTCTCGTCCTTATTAGTATTCTCATTGAAATAACTTCATCTGTGCAAGCAATTTCCGCATACAAGGTGATTTATGTTGTTATTCCATTCTTTATTATTCATTTGGAACATCCCATCGGTGCAAATTTCTCCCCACTGGTTCCGTTATTTAGTATTCTATGGAATAACTTTGCTCATCACAAGTACCGCATGCATGGTGCTTTCTTTTGTTATTCTATTCCTTATTATACTCAGTTGGTTAAAGTTTTAACTTCTATACTCCATGAAATTAGTGGAATATTCTTGATATTTGCGCTTCATCCAGTATCTTTTTATGGAAATATTCTTCTGAGCATTCTTGAATTTTACTCTACAAAGCAGTATCATGTTGACAATTTGGACATTATTAGTTCCTGGATAAATTAATTCTTGAACTTGTTTTATTGAATTCTTATATCATTGTCATCATCCTCATATTTATATTTTTTTTCTTTTTGAAAGTCATCTGTGGCCTGTAGTGCATAGATGGACTTGGTATGATTATGACCAGGGATTATTCGGTGTAATCATGACCATAATGTTACAAATGATGTGGTAAAAGTCCTCATTGTCCCGTAGTGCATTTATGGACAGTTGTTGGCATGATCATGACCATTAATGAATACACAAATATTTTTGGCCAGTAGTGCATGGATAATTGTGGTCGTGATACTAAAGAATATCATTGGCCATAGTGCAGGGGTGATTCGATGATGTGGATTATTTATTAAGCTGAGTCCCAACGATAACAGTGATGAAAAATCTTTTAAATCATAAAAGATAGTAGATTTTATTTTCTACTTGACTCTTTTAATGGATTGCTTGTTCCGCTGCAGTTAAACTTGATGTCTATTATATTTTATCGCTTTAACATTGTTGGAGACTAATGATAATTTATTCCGCATTATCTTAGTCATAATATTTCTTCTTGGGCTAGTTGAGCTCACCCTTTCTTTCACTTTTTCTCTTCTTGAAATGAGAACATAGCGAGGACTAGTCGAGGAACCGGAGTGATGGTCCCGAATAGAATAAATTAGTAGTCCTCACTATTGTAATGAGGACTCCTTTTGAGTTTGTATAATCTCTAGTAGACAATAATTGTATTCAAACTCACAGTTATGTTTTGTCGTATTATACCTGACGAGTTGTATTAGTAAGTTGTATTTGAATTTTGTACCATGTATCCGACGACCCAAGATAGGTGATGTATACCTAATTTTGGGGGCGCCACATTAATATCAAAGCTTAGGATATGATCCTGGCTAAGATGTGAGACTAGAACTAGGAGGGAGAGACAGAGAATTCCTTCACTAGTATGACCTACTTAAATTTATTTTGTATTTAAATTGGTTGGTCGAGTTTAGAGATATTATGTTACATGTCAATTAACCTTTGTTTTGTGGCGATTCTGAAAATGACATCCGAAAATGTTGAGAATTAGAATGGAGCACAAGAGATCGTTGAGTCTCCACATATCAATAATCAGGAGAATGTGCATCAGGAAGGCGACAATCCTCATGCAAATAACAACACTGACAAAATGATGAATGATGGATTGTTCAGAAGCTTTATGCAATTTATGCAACAAGAAAGTAAAGCTGCTCTCTGTCCAAAATGTAGGTGGAAACACCTTTGAAACTCTCAAGCGATCACCGCTAAATGGTTCAAGGAGCTGGGACCACCGGAGTTTAAGGGAGAGCCAAAACCACTTATGGCGTAAGCATGGATAAAGCGGATCACCAAGATATTTGATGTCTTGGGATGCTCCATGAGTAAAAGGTTCCTTTGCCACCTTTATATCATTGGAGAGAGAGGCATTACATGTGGGGAATCGGTAGAAACGTACTCAACCTCGCCGCACTCAAGATGTCTTGGGAGAAGTTCCAAGAGTTGTTTCAACGACAAATACTTTCTCAAAAGTATTCGTCACATGAAAGAAGTGGAGTTTATCAAATTGGAACAAAATAATATAATCGTGTCGCAATACGAGGCTAAATTTATGAGTTATCCCGTTTGCATCCCATTTGGTCGATAATGAGGAGCGAATGACGCGAATGTTTTAAGAGGTTTGAAACCAGAGATACGTCAATATCTTATTTCTCATAAACCGTGTTTGTACTCGAGATGTTGTAAATAGGGCTCGCTTATTGAGCCGCCAGTAACGAGTCAACGCAACTAAGAGAAAGCAATGGCAAAGATGAAAATACCAAAGTGGTATCACCATCGAAACGGCGACAACAAACGCGGAGCGAATCAACATGCCAGAAATGGTAACTACTTTGGGTAATCACGGCCAAGACAAAAATGGACATTTCAAAAGAGGAGATTCAACAATGATGGAGAGACGCCAAGACTGAACACCCATTGTTAAGGAAGGAGAACAACCACCTATCATATGCTTCAAATACGAGGAGGTGGGACACATCACCAAAATCATGACACTGGCCCAAAGCATGTTATAATTGTGGAAGAGAAGGTCACCTAGCCCGATTTTGTCGTTCATCGAAGACAAGTTCAGCTAGGATGGAGGCACCAAAGGCCGTCCCAGAAAAGTCAAAGCCAGTAGTGCAAGGGAGAGCATTTGTAGTGACCTCCCAGAAAGCAAGGAACCCGAATGAGGTCATCACGGGTAAGCTTATCATAAACTCTAGCGAAGTCTATACCTTATTTGATATCGGTTCTACCCATTCTTTTATTTCTCCTACTTGTGCTCAACGATTAAATTTGACTTCGGAGAAATTAGACTTTGACTTATTTTTGGAAACTCCGTTGGGAGAAACCTTCATTACATCCACGGTTTATAAGTCTTGTTTGGTTCAAGTTGGTACCCACACATTACCTGTCGATCTTATTGCATTAAAAATACTTGCATTTGATGTAATTCTAGGGATTGATTGGTTAACTACTCATCATGCAAAAATTGATTGTTTTCGTAAGGTTGTTAGCTTTCATATTCCTAATCGACCTATTATGCGAATTCAAGCAACCAAACCATTAAAATCAATCATCATCATCTCAAGCCATAAAGCTATTCGTTTATTGAAAAAGCGGATGTCAAGCTTTCTTAGCTCATGTCACAGATCTAAACAAAAAATAAGTCAGCTTTTGAATAATATTTCTATTGTTAATGAATTTCTGACGTATTCTCAAGAACTTCCCGGCCTACCCCCAGAGCGTGAAATTGAATTTTGTATCGACCTTGAACCCAGTAGAAAACCCATTTCTAAGGCCCCATATCGAATGGCTCCTATTGAACTTCAGGAGTTAAAGACTCAACTGCAGGAATTGTTAGACATTGGCTTTATTCGTCCCTAGTACTTCTCCTTGGGGTGCTCCTGCTCTATTCGTGAAAGAAGAAAGATGGGAGTATGCGACTTTGTATTGATTATCTGGAGTTGAATCATGTCACCATCAAAATAGGTACCCATTGCCACGTATTGATGACCTGTTTGACCAATTGCAAGGAGCCAAATTCTTTTCAAAGATTGATCTTCGTTCTACATATCACCAATTGAAGATTAGAATCGATGACATTCCAAAGATTCGGCTTTAACTCCAGACGGCATTATGAATTCTTAGTCATGTCCTTTGATTGACTAATGCTCTCTTTGCCTTCATGGATATGATGAACCGAGTATTCAAGGAATATTTGGATCACTTTGTGGTCGCCTTTATTGATGACATCCTTATTTATTCCAAAATTCGTGAAGATCATGAGCAACACTTGAGGCTGATACTCCAAAAGCTTCGTGAATATAAGATTTATGCCAAGTTGAAGAAATGCGAGTTCTGGCTTGAGGAAGTAGCATTCCTTGGGAACGTGGTATCAAGTCATGGAATATCATTGACCCAAAGAAAGATTGAAGCTATTCAAAGTCGGAGCAAACTAAATCGATCAAGAAACGTAGCTTTCTCGAACTTATTTGGTTATTATCGGAGATTCGTAGAAGGTGATGAGTGAGTTTTATACACATGAATTGGATACATTCGGGCTTAATTTATTGTTGTTCTCAAATCTTTTAGAATAGTTTTTAAGTGTTTGTGTCCATTCATGCATGTTTTATGTTGTTTTGTAGGAATTGGGACAAAAGTTACTTGGATCGACATTTGGGGTGGCTAGATGGGCGTTTTTGGCTTGCCATTTACACAGCAGTTACTTCAGAGCCAATTTGAGTATTTCTTGGAACCTTATTTCGAAAACCTCAAAGAATGAAAGTTGTATATCTACTTCTCCTCTTTCCGGATCATCTTGAATCATCGAAATCAGAGTTCGAACGAAGAAGTTATGGTCATTTTCCTAAAGGACGTCGGAGCAGAAAATGTCAGAAAAAGTGGCAGCGCCGGGGCGCCCATTTTAGGCCTATGCCCAAATGCAAAGTCTTTGAGGAGCGAGTTTGAGTGCCGTGCCCATTGGCCCAGAGTCTTTGAAGTATTTGACCGAAGAGATCGGGAAGGCTTGAACGCGTTTTTTGGCGAATTTTGACACCTTTTTTACTCCAAATAGGATTGGATTTGTTCCTAATCTAAAAATTGGACTTATAACCTATAAATACATGATGTAAGGCATAAAATAAAGGGGGATTACATAGCTTAGCTTAAATAAAACACTCCATTAGATTAGAATCTAAACCCTAGTTCTTAATTAGCCATTGGAGATTGAAGCAAATTGAAGACCATTGAAGATCAAGATCAAAAGCAAGAGGGGAGCATCAGATTTGCTGACAACAGATTCTATTCTTTTCTCTTATCATACTTTTATCTTTTAATGTCTATTCAATTGTGGATTCTTGGTTTTAATTCATTAATTATGAACTAACTCTTTTATTAAGATTCCAATGGAACCTTTTATGGCTATAAATTAGTTATTTGATTTATTCCAATTATTTATGTTGAAGTGAATTGTTCATCTTGCTTTGTGCTGATTGATTAATTATCTGATTAATTATCTGATCAATAATTACCTTGTTACTCTAGAAGGAATTGGGAAAGGAATTCTAAGGTTAGAACTGGGCTTGGTGACATGTGACTTAGTTATTTGCACAGTGAATATTTAGGTTTGTGAATAGAATGAGAATATCTATTTGCCGCATGTAACACATAAGGAATTGGGATTGTAGTGAGTTTAATTCAATTGTTTTGCATAGGGATATAGTAAAATTAACTTGGATTAAATAGAGGCAAATGATCACTTGAGAAAGGGCTTTTGGCACTTGAGAATTCTCATTAACAATTCAAAGAGACATAATAATTGGGATAATTGGACAATTGATTTATAGTTCATAATTGGGGATATTGGAGTCTTAATCTTTATTTATCTAAATTCATTCGTTAAAATCTTAGTTTTAATTGATTAATTTAGTTTTCTTAATTAGAAAATCACAATTTCATGATTGTTTAAATAAAATTGATTTGGTTAAGAGTTAGTAATTGGTAATTTTATTAAATAATTCCTCGTGGGAACGATACTCTACTTTCACTTTATTACTTGTTGACCGTGTATACTTGCACGTATTCATTGATTGCGAAATCGATCAACAGAAGGGTTTTCTCGAATCGCTACTCCACTAACTCAACTGACTCGAAAAGATACAAAGTTCGGTTGGAGCGATGAATGTGAGAAGAGTTTTCAAGAACTCAAGAGGAGACTCATTTCAAAGACTGCTCGACAATACCATCTCAGTTCTAAGGATTTGTCATCTACATGAATGCTTCGGGCAAAGGGTTAGGATGTGTTCTCATGCAACATGGGAAAGTCATAGCCTATGCCTCATGACAACTCAAAGAATATGAGAGGAATTATCCTACTCATGACCTAGAGTTAGCAGATGTGGTCTTCGCACTTAAAATTTGGAGGCATTATTTGTATGGGGAGAAGGTGGAGATCTTTACAGATCATAAAAGCCTCAAATATTTCTTCACTCAAAAGGAACTCAACATGTGACAACGACATTGGCTTGAACCTGTTGAAAGATTATGATCATACCATCCAATACCATCCCGAAAAGTTTAACGTGGTAATTGATTTATTGAGTAGAAGATCATATGCAAATACGAGTACGATATTGTCAACACAAAGGCCCATTTGTGTGACTTGCAAAGGATGGAGATAGAGTTAAAGACTCTGAGGACCCATGTGATGATGGCGAATATACTGAGTAGAACCGACTTTAATTGATAAAGTTAAAGCCGCTTCAAACTACGCACTGAACTGGCGCGTATGAGGGAAGAAAGTGCAAGAAGCTTGCTATCAGGAAGCAAGAATCGATTATGAAGAATACTTGAGTCAACTCCGGACTTTGTGTTCCTAACGACCACGATTTAAAGTATAAAATCATGATGGAGGCGCACAACACACCGCTTTTGCAATCCATCTCGGGAGTACCAAAATGTACCGTGATCTTCGTCCATACATTTTGGTGGAGCAATATGAAGAGAGAGATAGCTAATTGTTTATCTCAAGGTGTCTAACTTGTCAACGAGTCAAGGCGGAGCATCAAGTACCAAAAGGTCCATTGAAACCACTTGAAATTCCAGAATGGAAGTGGGAGCACATTACCATGGATTTCGTTACCGGTCTTCCTAAGGTTTCTCAAGGTATAGATGCGATTTGGGTCATTGTTGATAGATTGACCAAGTCTGCTCATTTCTTACCGATACGAGAAACTTATACACTTGAACATCTTGCTTGTATGTACATAAACGAGATTTTAAGACTGCATGGTATGCCAGTATCCATAGTTTCTGATCGAGACCTAAGATTCACTTCACGATTTTGGGTTAGTTTACAGAAAGCTATGGGCACAGATTTATGATTTAGCTCGGCATATCATCCTCAGACGGACGGACAGTCGGAGAGGACTATTCAAACTCTTGAAGATCTATTAAGACCCTGTGTCCTTGATTTTAAGGGAAGTTGGGACAAGTTCTTACCATTGGTGGAGTTTTCCTACAACAACAGTTATCAAGCAAGTATTGGCATGGCTCCATTCAAAGCGTTGTATGGAAGAAAATGTCGTTCTCCAGTATGCTGGGATGAGGTGGGTGAAGCAACGTTATTGGGACCGGAGTTGGTACGTATAACTACGGAAAAGATTCAAATGATCCGGCAACGTATATAAACCTCACAAGATCGACAAAAGAGTTATGCCGATCTTCATCGAAAGGACGTGGAATTCGATATAGGAGATCATGTGTTGTTACGTGTTTCTCCATGGAAAGGAGTTACGAGATTTGGAAAGAGAGGAAAGCTCAATCCTCGATTCATCGGCCCATTTTTAATCCTTGATCGAGTAGGAACTGTGGCCTATAGACTCGCTTTACCGCCAAGTATGTCTCGTGTTCATAACGTTTTTCATATATCCATGTTACGTAAATAAGTGGAAGACTCGAACCACATTATTGAGTTAGAATCGGATGAAATAGCGGAAGATTTGACGTATGAAGAGGTTCCTGTTCAAATCTTGGATAAGAAGGAACATAATATACGCACCAAGGTTATACCTCAAGTCAAAGTTTTGTGGAGAAACCACGATGTTGAGGAAATGACTTGGGAGTTAGAATCTAAAATAAAATCAAGGTATCCTTACCTCTTCGACATACCAGGTACGTACCCTAATTTCAAGGGAGAAATTTCATAAGAAGGGGAGATTGTAAAATCCCAACTTTTTGAATAAAGATGAATTTTCTATAAATATTATTTTTGAATATTATGGAGTGAAATTGATATAATGTTATTGTTGTGGGTAGTATTTATAAATTCTGGAAAGTATGCAAGTTGTTATATTATATTCGATTGGTCGGGAATATTCGCTTTTAGCAGGAATATTCAGATAATAACAAGCAATCATTGGTGGACCCTACAACGTAATTATTATCGGATTAAGAAAATGACAAATATTTTTATGAAAATAACGGCGAGGTTTCATCGTTGATCTTGTTGAACTACTCAAGAAGTAAAGTACAAGAATATGCTGGCGTGGTTGCATAAAGAGCACACTCGGTATTGATTATTGATGCTTACGTGAGAAGTCATTCAGTTTTTGTTCAATTATTGCTATAGTAATTGTTGCATAAGATCTCACGTTATTTGATTCAATTATTGTCGATATTTTATATATTGTTAAAATCAATAATTGAGACGCCAAAGTTATTAATATTATTATTTGTAATATTAACGATGTCTAGAAGTTCTGTCAAGGAAAGGTTTGGTCACCTAATTGCGCGCTAATAGGGAGAAATCCTTATTGGAAAGCCCTCGCTTTCTCGGAGCGACGACTAATGGATTAATATTGTGAATTATAATAAAGGTGATAAATGTTGTTAAAATTATTAATGTGATTTTTATGAGGTATTTGTGTAAGTATTTCTTATTTTATGAATCTCCATTTACCCATTTTCTAAAATAATCGGTAGAAAATTATTTAAAAGTGGGGCCCAGATGTGGGGGCCACATGTGGGACCCATATGTATTGAAAATGTTAGGTTGATGTCTTGTGTGGGAAAGGAGGGAGGTATTTTATATATTTATATATGTTAGTGGATTTTGTGGAGTATTGAAATGATGAGGGAAGTGTTTGTTTTATTATATATATATATATATATATATATATATATATATATATATATATATATATATATATATATATTATTGTTAGTAGTGTGAGTGGTGGGGTGTGTGAATATATATATTGATATCTAGTGTATGTGTGTGGGGGGTGTGTGGACGTGGAGGAGAAAATGGTAGTGGGTTTATGTATAAAGGTGCAAAAGTGAGTATTATATATGTATATAAGATGTGTTGTATATTATATATTTATTATATTTGGTAGGCTTTGATTTTAATTGGAGGAAGGCTTTGACTTTGGCATTAGTAGGATATCAAAATTTTATCCGTGAGTTATTGCATCTGTGATATTTTTCTCACGCCGCTCCCTTCCTTCTCCTATAAATAAGCTCATTCCTTCATTATTTCTTACGAATTCAATTTAAACTCCAGTAGAGAGAAATTATAGAGAAACTATAAAAAAGTATTCTCATTATTTTCCTACTTTTATATTCATTTTTTACTAGTAAGGGTGTTATTCTTTCTTATTCATAAAAAGAACTCATTATTCCATTTCTTATTATTCTCGTTGGAATAACTCAGATACGCTGATCTACCCTATACTTGGTGACATTCTTCTATTATTCCGTCTTTATTATTCCATTTGGAATATCATGTTCGTATGCGTTTACGCCGGACCGGGTTCCGCTTTATTATTATTTTGTTGGAATATCCGTCTGCATGCGCTTTCTGTTTGGACTGATTCATTCTCCCTTATTAGTATTCTATTGGAATAACTCCGCATCATCTGAAGCACTGCATATAAGGTGATTTATGTTGTTATTCCATTCTTTATTATTCTGCTGGAACATCCCAGCTTCATTAATTTCACCGACTCGTTGTTCCGTTATTTAGTATTCGCTGAATAACTCTGTCATGCTTAATATGCATGGTAATTTCTTTTGTTATTTTATTCCTTATTATACTCGAGTTGTTAAAGTTTTAACTTCTATACTCCATGAAATTAGTGGAATATTCTTGATATTTGCGCTTTCATCCAAAGATCTTTTTATGGAAATATTCTTCCGAGCATTCTTGAATTTTACTCTACAAAGCAAAGATCCCGTTGACAATTTGGACATTATTAGTTCCCGGATAAATTAATTCTTGAACTTGTTTTATTAAATTCTTATATCATTGTCATCATCCTCATATTTATATTTTTTCTTTTTGAAAGTCATCTGTGGCCTGTGAAGTGTATAGATGGACTTGGTATGATTATGACTGGATTATTCTAATGTAATCATGACCGTAATGTTACAAATGATGTGGTAAAATTCCTCATTGGCACCGTAGTGCATTGATGGACGAGTTGTTGGCATGATCATGACCATTAATGAATACACAAATATTCTTGGCCCGTAGTGCATGGATAATTGTGGTCGTGATACTAAAGAATATCCTTGGCCATAGTGCAGGGGTGATTCGATGATGTGGATTATTTATTAAAATGTAGTCCCAAATGATAATAAAGATGAAAAATCTTTTAAATCATAAAAGATAGTAGATTTTATTTTCTACTTGACTCTTTTAATGGATTGCTTGTTCCACCGCAGCTTAAACTTGATGTCTATTATATTTTATCGCTTTAATATTGTTGGAGACTAATGATAATTTATTCTGCATTGTCTTAGTCATAATATTTCTTCTTTGCTAGTTGAGATCACCATTTTTTCAACCGTTCTCTTGTGAAATGAGAATATAAATGGACTTAGCCTGGAGAATCGGGAGTGATGGTCCGCAGGATAGCAATAGTAGTCCTCACTATTCTCGTGAAATAGTGTGATAATAATTGTAATGAGGACTCCTTTTGAGTTTGTATAATCTCTAGTAGACAATATTTGTATTTAAACCCACAGCTTTATGTTTTGTCGTATTGCACCGCATACGGTTGTATTAGTAAGTTGTATTTAAATTCTGTACCATGTATCTGGCGACCCAAGATGGGTGATGTATACCTAATTTTGGGGGCATCACAATGGTGACTGTTTTGGCAAAAATAGTCCAGATTTTTTTTTCCCAAAATGAGAAAAAAAGAAAAAAAAAGTTTTTGGCGACCAACGCTAGAAATTTTATTTAGAAATTTTTACGCTTTAAAAATTCTGGAAAATTTTAGAGAGATAATATGAGAGGTTATGTGAGTCCTGTAAAAATTTGAGAATTTTTGGCCATCTAAAATGAGAGTTATGATTGTTTTGGTAAATGACTACTTCCAAAAGTACACCCGAATAACTCTTTGTGATTAACTCCAAAAATTATGAAATTTTTAATGGAAGTACATATATATAACAGGAACCTACCCTGTAATGTTCGGAATTTTCTGACAAAGTTTCGATTTATGATAAATATAGCAAGATTTGGTTGTTTTGGACTATTTAAATATAGTAAATGAATTTTAAAAATTCTAGAAAAAATATATGTTCATAAGGGACCTATAATCTATCGAATCCCAGAAAAGAAAGATTTTTGGAACTGATTTGGTATTTTTCATGGAAATGATTTAGTTATGAATAAATGAATTAAATATGTTATGTAATGTTAAAAATATGAAAATAGGATTTTATGACTTGGAAACCCTAAATATTGTTTATGCAGATTTGTAAAGTATGCTCTCATTATTGGAGCATTGTACAGAACATCCTTCACATACCCGTACCTAAGGTGCCTCACACCAACAAAAGTTAACTACGTACTCAGCAAGGAGGTTAATGAATATATATGTGGTCAACATCTGGAAAGCAAAGCCTAACAACCAGAATCAAAACCTTTGAGGCCAAAAATTAGCACCAAAGGCCATGAGGCCTAAAAATGAAGCCATGAAGGCCGAATAAGCACCATGGGTATACCCACTTAAAGCCTAGGAGGGCAAGAATTAAAGTCTTATGGGAAAGATTTAAAGCCATAAAGGCCAAGTAAGCATCATGGGTATACTCTCTTAAAATTAGTGCCATGGAGGTTGTTCCACCCAACAGCGTTGTGAAGATTATTTCTCTTGAAAGTGCTAAAGCGAGAAAGAGTAAAGTGCCACCCATATCCGCAATGGTGTTGTTTGTCATCTTAAAAGCGCAAAAGAGCTAAAGCTCCCTAAATAGGGCCAAAGAATTAAGTTCCAAAAAATGCGTAAAAGAGAATAAAGCGCCAATGAGAATACTATTTCACCTTTTAATCCTCCCAATAGCACCAAGGAGTCAAAGCTCTCATAGCGACGAGGAGATTAAACACCAAGGATCATATTCCTTGACGTTTTAACCCTCGACTATAATGCCAAGGATTGAGATCCTATATAGCGCCAAGGATTGAATTCGAGGGCGCCAATGATTGAATCCCTAATAGCATCAAGGATTGAATCTCATAGCTCCAAGTATTGAATTCCTTAAGCGCCAAGCAATGTAAGATGCCAAGGGTGTTGTCCTTTGTGTTATTCAACAACTAAAGAGCGCCAAGGAGAACTCTCATTAAGCTAAAGCTCTCATAGCGCCAAGGAAGTTAAAATGCCAAGGATCATATTCCTTAACGTTTTAACCCTCCACCATAGTGCCAAAGATTGAATATCATTGGGCCAAAGAGTTTAACGCCAATGATTCAATCTCATAAGCGCCAAGGAAAACTCCCATAGCACCAAGGAGTTTTAATTTGTGCCAAGGAAGAACTTCCATAGCGCCAACGAGTATGTGACCAGGAAAACTCCCATAATGCCAAAGAGTTTAGCGCCAAGGAGTTCCCTTTTAATTTTAGAGTGCACAATGCCAAGGGTGAAGAAATAAAGGGTCCAACTAAAAAAAGGAGGGGTTTAATTATTTAATAATCAATTATTATTTACTCCCTTAAAATATATTTTTAAAGAAGTAAGGAGCAAGTGATGTAGATTAAAATAACTCACCAATAACGAATTGTCATGTGTTATTTTTAGAACCCTATATATTGGTAAAGGGTAATATAATAATTTAGCTTATTGAGTGTTCTACAAGAATATTCAATCCAATAAATGATAGAATTCTCATAATATTTAACCAAATAAGGATTGACAACCTAAAAGGTCTTTAAATCCATGATGGATTCTAATTCCTAACTCTTAAAGGAGATGACTCTTATGTTATAAATAATAGATGCTCCAGCATAATCAAGGTACACATTTCTGACCCTCATAATAATTCTCTCTTTATATCAACGTTCTGACTTAAGAAACGGAGAATCCTCCCAGAGCCCCTCAACTTCGGTGGACCTTTTGCAAGTAATTCGGGGAGATCAAGGTGTTTGCGTAGAGGTCAAAGTTAAAGTTCGTGATTTTATCAAAATCCTAAATTGAAGATTGTTGATTTAAAGATCATATATATATATATATATATATATATATATATATATATATATATATATATATATATATATATATGATCCTGATCTTAAGTTCACCTTTATCTAACTCTAGTTCACCTTGCTCACTCTCTTTTAGCTACGGACCAGGCGATGATTCGGTCCGTCGCTATATGTAGAATCGTCTTAGCTTTTAGCAACGGACAACATATAGCGACGGGATAGAATCGTCGCCATTCATTCGCTTAACTAGAGGATGAAAGCGAGCTAGAATAAAGCTGTAAATTTTAAGATCTCTGACGCGATATATATATATGATCCATCATTATGGAAAGAGGAAGATCCTTCTATCATCTATAACACTATTTACTCGTTTAGTTACTAATTAAACAACCCTAGAAAATTGTCTCTCGTACTCTTTTTTCAACATGTGATTTTAAAGAAGGTAGAGATGCACAACAAAATGAAAATTTATCTCTAACATTTTTAGTACTTGTGGACTTTTATGAGCGACTAGTTCTCTAACAAAATGAAAATTTATCTCAACATCATATCTTTAGTCCGCGCACTCAAAAGTGGATTGGTTGTCAAATAAAAATCCCATACATTATCACATCATAGTAGAGGACGAACATCGTTAATTGCTAAACCAATGTCTCACAAGAAACCAGGTTGATTCAGCAACACCATCAATTAAGGATTTGTACTCAACTCCATTAGTAGAGCTCGAGAAAGTTCGTTGTTAATTTCATCGAAAGCCAAGCAACTGGATTAACATCAATATAAATTATATATCTATCCCAATATTAGCATAACCATCCCCTCGCACCGACACATCACAATTAGCTTTTACTCGATTTATTGGTGGTTTCACCCATTTGGACGTCCAAAACCTCCTTGGAAACTGCGGAGACCTTCTGCATCAACATTTTCACCTCCTTGAAATCATGGAAATAGCAAAGGCTATGATTAACCAGAGTACAAGGGTCTTGGGCTTTGTTGCTATGTAAAATACCATTGTCATGATTCTAAATTTTTCATGCCACCATTAATGCTTCCATACTTGGATTATTCTCGTCTAAAAGATGAGCACAAGAAAGGAACCAATCTGCAAAAGAGCTATAGGCTATAGAATTACATCTAAAGCCAAAACGAGATGAAAACCAAGACGAAACTACTGCAAGAAAGGAAAGTAATAAGGCATGAATAATTGTTTCATCCCAACATCTACATCTGGGATATTCTAAGGAAGAACCAAGTCCTCTCCTACTCGATAGTTGTCTTATTTAAGTGGTGGACTTGCTCTTTATTGGAAGGATTCGTTAGATGTTTCTTTATGCAACTTTTCACGTTATCATATTGATGTCCTTGTTAAAGAGTCAAATAGTGGGGGCTGTTGGAGATTTACTGGATTTTATGGTCATCCATCTACTTCTCTTAGGAAGGAATCATGGAATTTTTTTGAGAACTTTGGCCAACCAATATAATCTTCCTTGGGTATGTAACAGAGATGGCAATTTGCCCCGTACTCACGGTGATCCTCACGCCCCACTTTGAATAGGGACGATGATTTTGACTCTGATCGGGAATGAGGTTGAGGTTCGGAAATCACTGAATGTATTTAAGGGGATAGGAAAAGGATGGTATTTGTTTCCCGACTGCCCCTAAATAATTATATATTAATTAAATTAATATTTATACTATTATATATTACATAATTAAAATATATGTCCTTCTGTGCGTGTATATATATATATATATATATATATATTATTTTATTTTTTTTATTTTTATTATGTACTCCCTCCATAATATTTGTATAACATTAAATATAATATCAATTGTCTATATTGTCCTTGTATTGGAAAAAGAGATTATTATTTATTGGACAAAAAATAGTGAGAGAACCAAAATTATATTTAATATTTAGGATAATATTGGAAACTAAGTAATTAATACTTACTTGAAATTCTAAAACGTCATATATTAAGGGACAAAAAAAACTTCTCTAAAACGTCTTATATTAAGGGACAGAGGGAGTATGCGTTAAAATATGATTAATTTTCGTGTATGTAATCTATAAATATAATTAAAAATTAAAAAAATCATAAAATATTAATCCCTGCAATGATATAAATTCCCCATGAGGTCGTGATGGTTACTAAAATTTAAATATAATGGAGAATGGGGCGGATATGGGGAATTTAATTGAATTTTAATGTTGTTTGCTCAAACTCGAAGTCTAGTGTCACGCTCTTGGCATGCGGTCAATCTAAGGGCATACTATCACTAGAGGCTAAGGGGGTGTATTCAATTAAGATTTTTAAAGATTTTTTTTAAGTGACAGACTTTTGTAGAATTTGTGGGATTTTAATGACTTTTACATACTTTAAAGACTTTTTTAAAATGACTTTTATAGACTCCATGAAATAAGTAACAGACTTTTATAAACTTTTTACCAAGACTGTGATAGACTTTTATATACTTCTAATATATCTTGCAACTTATATTAATTGTTAATTAGCTCATGTGTACAACCTCTCACTCTTTTTTCATGAACTAGAGTAAATCTCATTATATTATTGTGGCATGAGATTTTATATATGTTGAAAGCGTTCATTATTCTACTCATTTCATGATACATTTGGATACTTTGGATACCAATAAAATTTTAGAAACTATAGATTTTGATACAAAAAATTAAGCTCACTTTTCATTGAGCTATATATACTTTATGCATGTATAAATACGCTTTTACTAATAATTGATTGCTTTTTATTATTGATTGCTTTACTAATATATATATATATATATATATATATATATATATATATATATATATATATATATATATATATATATATATATGTGTTGATTGTGTGATTCTATCAACCCAATTTTTCATCTTAATCTTTTATTAATTTTGTTTGATTGTGTGGACCTTTTTACGCTACTTAACATATATCAAATCAGTGCGTTTTTCCCTTTTTTATAAGGGAAAGATAACGATTCTATCAATTTGTCATGCATGAATACAACCACATGTTACATTATTTCACTATGATACACCAAAGACACTTGAAGATGAATATGGAGGATGTCTCAAAAATTAACAGTGATTTCCTTCGTTTAAAATGTCAGAAAACTAAAAAAAACATACACATACACATCTTATATTTTCTATTTTCATATATTATAATACATAATTTTTACAATTGATATGAGAGTTTTATGATTTTATCTCACCTTTGTTGAACAAATCTCTTTCCTCTTTCTATTGGAAGCTTTTGAACGGCTACTTTTTCCCTCACCAATTCAGATTAGGTCTAGTTATTTGTTTAATTATTAATATATCTTGTTAATTCTCTTATAATAAAATTATAATAAATCCAATTATTTTTATGGCCCAAATTTTACCAAATTATTTATCCATCACATATTAATATTTATTAGCCCATATAAAATAAATAACTAATTTGACTCAATAAAAGACAAAGTCCAATTAATAACTAATTTTATCCACCTTTGTGTTTATTTGAAAGTCTTTAGAAATCTTTAGAGATGAGGTAAGACTTTGGATATGGGTTGATAATTATAATTCTTCTTCTAAAGTCTGTCAAACTCTACCATTTGATAGAAATCTTTAAAATCTATGACTTTTTGAATACCAAAATACTTTTATAGACTTTGTAAAAATCTTAATTCAATACCATCTAACTTTTAAAGACATTAAAAAAGTTGTAATTGAATACCACTAAACTTTTATAAACTTTTTAAATGTCTTGATTGAATACAACCAAACTTTTAAAGTCTTTAAAAATCTTAATTGAATACACCCCACTAAATTTACTTTACCCAAATTATGTCTTTACATTCAATAACTTAGGAACTCAAGTAATAAAGACATGTTGTAGTCATAGCCCTAATGGCCGATTCAAGGTGTGTAAGCCTTTTAAGGCCTTTATTTATTTAGTAATAAAAGAAGATAGTCATTCATAGATTATAAAACTAAATACAGAAAATGTTGAAGTAAATCTAAGAGGAGTTTTCCAAACACAAGAAATATGATCTATATGTACAAATTCACCAGGTGTAATTATCATCCAAATGATTCATCTAGTCATGTGTTTGATCATGTACCACTTTTATTGGACTAACTCAATTCCCTTGAGGGAGATCGGGATTCTGTTTCTTCTCTAACTGTTTCCAAAAGAATCGGAAACATGCACCCCTTCTTTCAAAGGGAGAAGACATGTTATTCACATTTCATTTGATGATTGTCAGATCTAATTGGTTCCACTTCTAAATAAATATGATATTTTGGGTCAACGTGTTTAATTATTATGCACTCACCCACATAAAGATAAATATATATATAAATAAATAGCTAGCAAAAATATCATTTTAAATTATTTTCAATTTCAAGGGTATGAGAATGGAATTGGATATTGCTTTTGCAATCTAAAAGTACCCACATATTTGACTTTGATAATTTGATTTAATAAATCTATTTTTTTCTTACTTTTTTGAACATGTATATTGTAATGCCCTCAAAATAAGTCCAGACAACTCATTCTGAGTCGCCAAATACATGATACAGAAAACAACTACAACTTCATTATTACAATTGCCGTGCAAAATACGACAACACATATGTTGTGAGTTTAAATACAAATATTATCTTCTAAACAATATCCAAACTCAAATAAGTTTTTATTACAATTATTGATACACTATTTTATAAAATAGTGAGGACTGCTAAAACAACTGATCGACTTAGAACATCACTCCACACCCCGACTAGTTCCCGTTATATTCTCGTCTCCTGAGAAGAAAAATAGAACAAAAAGAAAAATGATGAGCTCAACTAGCCCAATAAAGAATATTATGACTAAGATAATGTGCAACAAATTATCGTTAGCCTTCAATAAATAAGATAAAATATAATGGACAACAAGTTTTAGATCAATATTCGCAGCGGAAATAACAATTCATTAGAAGAGTTAAGTAGAGAATGAAATTTACTATATTCTATTATTTAAAAGTCCATCATTAATCAATACACATCTTGAATCAAATATCCATCTTTACACTACGGGCCAAATATATTCATTCGTATCACTAGTTGGTCATGTTCATCTCAACACCTGTTCATCTTTGCACTATGGGCCAAAGATATTCATCAGATAATCATTCATCGTTGCACTACATGCCAAAGATATTCAGTTATATCATCATTTTGGACTGAGGATGATGAAAAATATTTTAAAGAAACGAATCCAGTGAGATAAAAGGACAAAGATTAGGGATTCGTACTTTAGATAATTCAAGTTCAAAAATACTCCGTAATAAACTATAGTGGAGTAAAATTCAAGAATGAAGATCAAAACATGGATACAATCAAATATAGTAACCATAATAGACATCTTGGACAAAGAAGAAAAAATTTCATTTTTCTGTGAATAGTGGCGTATTTGTGAATAGTGTCGTATTTATGAATAGTGATTTATTTGTGAATAGTGTTGTATACGTGAATAGTGCCGTATACGTGAATAGTAACCCCGACACGAAAAGGTAGAAATTTCATAAGAAAAATCATACTTCGTGATTAGTATCGTATTCGTGAATAGTATCGTATACGTGAATAGTGTCATATACGTGAATAGTAACCTCGACCTAAAAAAGGTAAAAATTTCATAATAAAATTCATATCAATATTTTGGTATAATGATATTGAACGAAATAACATCATTTACGAATTAAAGATAATAACATCCATTACCTCAAAAGAATAGTACTTCTGACTGAAATATCAGATATAACGCTGAAGGAAACTTGCATTGAATAGCAATTCTCAAAGTATCTAAATACGCTCGATATTATAGAGAGAGAAAACTTTTGATTCTGGTGTGATTTTCAATTCTAACAAAGCACCCTATTTATAGAAAAAATGCGAGCGCCCAAAGTTAACTAAATTTAATAAAATAATATTTTCAAAATTTCTCGCTTTATTAATTTCTTGACCAAATTATCAGCATACCACAAGTGGGCCCCCACCAAATTCAGCATTTTCCCACAAAAACCAAAAGTGGGGCCCACCCATGTTTTAAATTAAAACATTTATTTCTAAAACTTCAATAATTCATAATAAATAGCCCTTTTATCAGAAAAATATGAACCTTATGTCCATTCCATATAAAATTTAATTATCTACAACTTTGTAGAAGAAAGTTTTTCTAAATTCCAAACAAAAAATGACCGAAATCCACACACGGATAATTTTTAATATCTCCATTCTGACAAAATACTGATAAAACACCTCAGCATTAATTCCTTCATTTATATCCACATAAAAATTGTGACGCCCCCAAAATAGGTATACAACACCCATTCTGAGTCGCCAAATATATGGTACAGAAACAACTACAACTTTATTAATACAACATAAAAACTGTGAGTTTAAATACAAATATTGTCATCTAGACAATATCCACACTCAAATAAGTCCTCATTACAATTATTAATACACTATTTTACAGAATAGTGAGGACTACTAGAACAACTTCTAGAACCATCATTCCACACCCCGACTAAGTACTTCGCTACATTCTCGCCTCCCGAGAAGAAAAATGGAACAACAAGGAAAAGGGTGAGCTCAATCTAGCTTAAGAAGAAACATTATGACTAAGATAATATAGAACAAATTATCGTTAGTCCTCAACAGGAAAAATCTAATAGAATACAATAGACAACTAGTTTTAAATCAATCTTCGCAGCTGAAAATAATAATTCATTAGAAGAGTTAAGTAGAGAATGCAAACTACTATCTTCTATATATGAATTTAAAAGTTCATCTTCGATATTTTATCCTGTAATATCAATCAATATATATCCGAATCAAATATTCATCTTTGCACTTCTGCAGCCAAAGATATTCAAAGATTAGTGTCATGTTCATCTAAATACTTGTTCATCTTTGCACTACGCCAAAGATATTAATCGATCGGCCATGTTCATCTCAATACTGCTCATCTTTTACTACGGGCCAAAGATATTCATCAAGAAATCATTCATCTTTGCACTACAAGCCAAAGATATTTAGTAATATCATCATTTAGAATCGAGGATGATGAAAAATATTTTAAAAAAACGAATCCAAAGGTGAAACAAAAGAACAAGTATTAAGGATTAGTACTTTAAATAATCCAAGTTCAAAAATACTTCATAAATAACAGATTGGATTAAAATTCAAGAATGAAGATCAAAACATAGATCCAATCAAAGATAGGAATCATAATGTACAATCTTGGACACAAAAAAAAAATTTAATTTTTTCGTGAATAGTGTCGCGTTAAGTGAATAATCGTAAGTATATGTGAATAGTCTGATATCGTGAATAGTAACTCAGACACCAAAAGATAGAAATTTCACAAAAAACATCATCATGCTTCGTGAATAGTAACTCATGAATAGTAACTCGTGAATAAGAACCCATGAATAAGAACTCAGACATGAAAAAAGTTCCAAATTTGATAAAAGTTTCAACTAATATTTTGGCATAATGATATTAAAGAAATAATATCATTTTCTTTAATAAAATAACATCCACTTACCTCGAAAGAATAGTACTTACATTTGGAATATCGGATATAAGTCTTTGAAAGAACTTGCATCAGATATAGCAATACTTAAAGTACTAAAATACTCACAAATACGCTCGATATTATAGAGAGAGAAAGAGAGAGAAATCTTTAGTTTCTGGTGTAATTTTCAATTCTAACCTAAGCACCCTATTTATAGAAAATTGCTTAGAACACCAAAGTAGAAAAGTTAATATAATATTAATATTTATATTATAAATTCTCTACGCACACTTAGCATTTGAAATCAGCCACCTAATCACGTTAAATGAGTCCCAACAATGTAAAAAATGTTTTTGTTAATATAATTATTTAAAACTTCCAAAAATCAATTATTCTGTAACCCTCAAACTTCAATAATTCATAATAAATAGCCCTTTTATCGTAAAATTCAATTTCATGCGAATTTTTATAGGAAATTCAATTCTCTACAACTTTGCGTAAGAAAGTTTTCCAAATTCAAACGAAATTGACCGAAATCCATAAATGGGCGATTTTACAGGCTATAATCAAATTTCAGTCAAAAAATGGGCCCACGGACATGTTTAACATGTTTTAAACAACATTTGTAACAAAAATACTCATCATCCTCATATACTCATATATCCCACATTCATTGTAAAAATATCACCATTATTATATTATTAAAATATAATAATAAATTATTTTATCGAGAAAAGATAAAATATCATTTTTAACAATTGTCACTTTAAAAATTTTCTCCATCTATATCCACATAAAATCAATATTTTCTTCATCATATAAATCAATAATTAATTATTCACAAATAATATTACAGAATCCACAAGATCTTGCAACCAAAGGTAGTTCCTGAAGAAAGAGGGGCTTCGAATAAGAATTTCTCCTTACTTGGCTGCCAAGATTAGGTGACCAAACCTCTCCTGTATGTAACTTTCTAGACATTGCCAATAATGTTTTCTAATAATATTATTCAGATAATATGAATTATTGCTCGATAATAAAAAAATACTTGTAGAAGTGACAATTATTGAAACAACGAAGAATATAAAAAAATCAACGCAGCAATTATTGAATCAATAAAATAAAATACATGAGCGAATAAGAATTATCGTAATAATTATCGAGTAGGGCTTCTTACGTAAGAATCAATAATTGGTGCAATACCGCGTGTCATCTTGTGCAACAACGCCAGACATCTTGTGTTTTAATCACCGGGTATTCCAACAATTATTATCTTAACAACTTCTGCCAGATTATTTATAACCAACTTATTCTTCGCGTTTTTCTTCATCCAATCGCTTTCGCTATGGGGCCTATTAATTTTATCGCTACTGTCGTATTTAATATTCTCAAACGATGCATTTAATATTCCACGACCAAACGAATATTCTCCGACAACAATGAATATTTTATCACCACTTGCTTATTTAAAATATTTACGTATTTTACCCATAACTAACCACATTAATCAAATTCACCCTTACTATTTCAAAATAATAATTAGAGAAATTAAATCTTTATTTATAAAAAGTTGGGGTCTTACAAAAATAAATATTTTCTTATCATAAAAATCAATAATTAATTATTTACAAATAATATTATAGAATCACAATAATGACAACCAGGTCGTTCCTAGGAAAGAAGGGGTTTTCCGATAAGGATTTCTCCTTACTGGCACGCAATTAGGTGACCAAACTCCTTTCCTAGACAGAACTTCCTTAGATATTGCCAATAATGATATCTAATAATATTATTCAAATAACATGAATTATTGATATGATAATGGGAAATACTGTGCAGTGACAATTATTGAAACAACAATAATATAAAATATCAACATAGCAATTATTGAATCAATAAAATATTAAACAGTAATTATTGTAACAATTATTGAGTAATGTCTTCTTACGTAAGAATCAATAATCCAAAATTATGTACAATAATACTCTACTACCACCGCAACCACGCGTATTCATCAGTATTTTAACCAACGGGTTTCAAGCAAATGTTAATGATAATGATTTACGTCATTATTTATAAAAACTCAAACTTGTCGTTTTCTTCATCCCACCATTTTCCGTTATGGGGCTCAATGGGTTTGCGTCAACATCATCGCATTTAATATTCTCCCTACAAGTTAATATTCCACGACCAAACGAATATTCCACGACAACAATGAATATTTTATAATCACTTATTTATTTTGTAAAATTTGCACATTTCACTCATAATCAAAGTATTATATCAAATTAATATCTTATTATTCATAATAATAATAAGAGAAAATTTAATTTTATTAATAAAAAGTTAAAGTCTTACATATATGGTATATAATGGGACAATTGATATTGCTGGAACAAATTTCACTTATTGCGTTTGCCCTGACAATATTAACTGCCTTGTAAATTAATCTCTTCCTTTTAATCACTACATATATATGCTAGAGTTCTGAGCCACGATCCTTGTGAAACCTAAGAGATTAATTAAATGATGAAATAATTAAAATTAAAGTACTGCTAATTTATCATAAAGTTAAAAATTTTATTTTGACTAACTGTTGAACTAATTAATGTAACATTTTAAGAAGTAAAAATAAACTCCATTTTCAAAGAAAAAAATCGGTGATAATAATACTCATTTCGTCCCCAAAAAAATGACTAAAGGTACAAATTTTGTGCCCCTAAAAGATTAGATAAATAAACAGAAAGATAACTAAATTATTTAGTGAATCCAATAATACAAAAAAGTAAAAATACTCATCACTTTATTTGTGAGGTCACTAAGAATAAATTTAAATTTTTTTACTCTTTACTTTTACTTTTCTTAATATGCGTGCAAATTGTACTTTGTTCATTCTTTTAGGAACGGAGGGAATAATTAATAGCTCGTAAGAGTTGTAGAGCCTGTTCGGGAATAACTTATTTTTCTACTTATAAGTTGAGTTTTAAGTAAAAAAAACAATAAGCCAGTATTTGTAACTTATTTTAAAATAATTTATTAATTCATTTTAAAATAAGTTAGTTTTATCAAATATAATGTCTATTTTGTTCATTATTTTATTATCCTTTTTAGTAATCTTTACATTTATTTTAAGTCATTATGAACAGAACACCTCCATAACTTGTTTTAACTTAATTTTTAACTTATAAGTCTAATTAATACCGAATATTTTTACTTATAAATCATAATTTAAAATAACTTATAAATCAAGTTACAAGTCATTTAAAATAAATCATTTGTGAACATGCCCTTGATTCACAAATGCACAAATATTACACAATAGTCCAAACACACCTTAAAATACATGTTAGGAACTGAAGAAAACACTAATCATAATCTACTAGGACTATGTTTGTTTACAAGAATTATAATCTCGGTATTATAATTATAATATCAAGACTATTAAGTCATTTTATAATTTTGAGATTAATAGTTACAAGTCTAAATTTAAAAACAAATAAGATACTTGAAATTAATAGTCTTATCCCAAATATAATACTTGCAAATAAACATAACCTAATAAGTCCACTAATAGAAATAAAAAGAAAAAGAAGATAGTTAAATAACAAAGGGAACTAAAGAAAAAACATTAGGTCCCACTAACAGCAATTTAAAAATATCAAATCAAATTAATTAAATGGCTGTCCATCAAATAAAAGATAAAATCATTCCTCTCCTTTAGCTGGAAAGATGAAGACTTTTAATGAGGCTTGACGTCTCCTACCTGTCAAAACAAACAGAGAATATGATACCCTTCTTCTTGTCGAAAACTTTGTATCAATTCGATCAAACTTTGTATCAAAATTTATTTTATTTCGTTTCGATTCGAAGAGTTTTCTGATATTGCGATCAAATTATATCTTCACACAGAACTTTTCTGAAACAGGCCGAAACATGTGGTCCGTGATCCCTATGCTTGTTGTCAATGAGAATCAAACTAAAAATCTCCGAATTAACAGTTGATCTCATGCTCTCTCTTAATCCACCGAGTCAAGCGCCAAGATTTTTTTTGCAAATATATTAATTTTATCCTAATTATTAATCCTAATTAATAATAGAATATGTTAATGGGATATATTGTAACATCCCAGTCCCACATCGAAAGATAGGGAAAAATTTTGTCTGCATATAAGGAAATAAGTTACTACCAATAATACCTTCAAGTCATGACTTTTTGGGAGCCTGTGGTGGGCTAAGATGAACCAAGAAAATTCTATTGGGCCAGTAGTTTGAGACCTTATTTTGATGGATTTGATTCGATTCGGACTTGGGATTTGACCCGAGATTTATTCCGAACTCGAGATTTGACCCGAGTTGATTCATGTATAATGCATTATAATTATAATATTTACCAATTTTTGCAATACACTTTAATCTGATGAATCAAAAATGAAATTCTAATATGTAAAGACCCTAATTAAAATCCTCTCCAAAAATAAAAACTTAAATTTCACTTTATATGGTAATCTATGTACATGGTAAGTGTGTTAGATTTTCTTAATTTAATAAAAGAGAGGGAGATATAAATTACCAAGGACAAAGCTGTAGTTGGGTCTATTTAGTGATGGCATAAATAGCATAGATAATTCCAGGGAGATACCCAAAGAGGGTCAGCAACAGACAGATCCAGAACTCCACCTGCACCCACCATCATCATCATTTCAACTCCACTTTATATTCATAAAACAAAAACAACAAAAAAATTAAAAAAAAAAATTCTAAAATATAAGATCAACTTACTATAAATCGGCAAAATTAAAGAATAACACTTACTCTATTAAAATCTCTTATGAAAAATTAAATTATTTACATCCTCAATAATGATTTTAATTGCAAGAGTACTAACAATAATTTTATTCTTATATTCTTTTAAAGGAGCTAGGAAGTATTTCTTGAAAATTATCATTAACCGAAATAAATAGTTCCCACATTTATGTGAACAACTCCCCTAAAATAGCTTAATTTTAAAATTTTATCAACTACAAATTAATTTTTTTACTCACTAATTTCACTAGTCAAATTACTTTATTTTGAGTTATTCGCACACCCAACTACATGTTACAATTGCATTTTTCTTCTCTCTCTCTCTCTCTCTCTTTAATTTTCCCCCCAAATCATGCATGAGATGTTAGAAGAAAAAAATTCTACTAGATTTCGTACAAAACGTTGATAATCATAACAATCTTTTTTAGAACTTTAAAACAAATATATATAGACGATAACCCTTATTGTGCAGATCCTACCATTTATTTATTGTCCGCCCAATTATTTTACGGAAAAGATATATCTTTCGCACAATTATAATACACAATTATAATGAGGATGAAATATAATTTCTGAATTCTCGTTCGCATCCGCATAATAGTTATACGGATAAATATATACCATTTTCACAACTATTATGCGGATGAAATATATCATTTGCATAACAATTGTGTGAATAGAATGAATGCTCGATAGAATCTGCGTTAGATAATAGGATTCCTATTCAAATTTAATTATGAATCACTCGCATCATATATATATATATATATATATATAGAGGTCCTCCAACGGACGAATCTGTTAACGCACGGACTATAACAACGATTTTTTGAACTATAGCGACGGTATTTATAAACCGTCTTCATAGTTTGGAGAACTAGACTCTCTCTCTCTCTATATATATATATATAGATAGATAGATACCTCGCAGCCGAATTTGAGGAAGACACCAAGAGGAGGAAGGATGATGGCCAAGAGAATATCTATGAAGGTGGCTGTTCCCTCTTTCATCTTCCCTTTCTACTTGGGATATTGAACACAAAAACTGAGCAAATGCCGATAGAATTAAGCAGAGGCAGAAGAAGAGAGGTTGAGATGATATAGTTACTGCTGGTGTGAAGCGGTTGCTTATTTATAAGCAGATAGGATATGAAGCCATGAAGGAGAGCACACGTGTCGTTTCCTAATTTAATGGTAGCAAATTTGGTACACCGACATGCGGTTGCTTAGCCTCGTAAATATAACCCATCCAACCATCATCATGATGTCGTGTTGTACACCTCCCAATCACTAAATGGGATCACCTGTCAGGTAATGGCTTCGCTGTGCGTGGGCTCTTGAGTGGGAAAAGTACGCCAAAAATAATCTATATTCTCTGAAATTACTTTTCCGCCTTTTGTGCAATTAAATATGAAATCAACAAAACCAATTATGAGAACAAAATAACAAATAACCATCCACAAGCAAGACACCAAATTTACGTGAAAACCCTCTAAAATTAAGAGGTAAAAACCACGTCAAACTCCTAATCTCCACTATATCACTAATAATGGGCTTATATTAATCCTCTCAAGTTTTATGCCCTAAAACTTGAGGTTACACAATAAATTGAGATAATACAAATTTACCTTTAATTAAGTTGAGAAACCTAATTAACTTCACCACCAAAAACACCCCAAGCAATAAAGTCTTCAAGCTTTCAATCGAATCTGAGATGATGGCGGATATCCACGAACAACAAACAAAATGAATTCTCTCTCAATTTATTCTTTTGGTATCTTCTTACTACCAAGCTTCTATCTCATGTATCAAATAAGACTCCCTCATAGCCTTATTTATAGTACTCTTCTTAATCCATTCCTATTATGGATTAGAAATAATTTATTCTCCTAATCAAATTAGGGATCACATCTCCTTGTCTTGGTCACCAACCACTCTAACAAGTAAATCCTTTTTCAACTTGATTCCTTTCATGTAATCTCCAATTCCAATATTGCTTCCATTAACCCAATTTCTAATTGATTAATATCAAGTATATAAACCCATTCTTTTTTCTATCTTGATTCTATCTCACGGGTGAGGACCCACACCCAACAATCTCCCTCCGAACCCATGAGAGGAGGGATCACCAACCACAACTCCTTACTTCAAGTTAATTCCAACGATGTCTTTGCTTAACTCAAGTTTCTTGAATTTTCAAATATCTTCATGTCCCGCTTTGTCTCACCTGGCATGGTTCTTCTCAATGGGAGGATCTAACTCAAACTTGATGATTTTTGCTTGCCAAATTCATTCATAACCGCTTTGTACCTCGGGTCATGAGCTATCACTTTTCTTCTTCACTTTTGGTACCCATTTAAAGCGAAGAGCTTTCTTTTCATGGTTCTCATGCAAGGCTTTCTCCCATCTCGCATTTCATTTTGTACCACACCTTTTTCTCGCTTAACTCCCCCATCTTCAACACCTCTCACATGCGCCATCATCGTATAAAAGTGTTCACCTTCTTACCTCTAAATGACCACTTTAGAGACCCTTTGGTGAGCTTCCATCGACCTTCACCAAAGTAACTTTTATAACCATTCTCATCAAGCTTACCAAAGAGAGATCAAATTAAAACGAATATCCGAACATGTCCGACTTCTCTCAAAGATCAACTTGCAACCACCGTTAGTTTCCAAACAAATATCTCCAATGCCTATAATCTTGATGCACTTCCGCTTCCCATCCGCACACATGGCCAAAATCACCACTATCGTAGGATGTGAAGATTTCACCACGCCAAGTAAAGCATGGAACGAAGCACCCAAATCAATAATCCAATCATTAACATGACACTTGGGTTTATCATCACAAACAATAGCTACATCAACGCTTGACAGATACACAATCGAATCTTTATCCTCATCTTTTCCTTAGACCGCCCTTCTTTAAAAATCTGCACACTCGCCTTATGTGACCCGGCTTCCGCAAAGGAAAGCAAATTACTTTTTTCTATCTCTCGACCTTCCCTCGATTTGTCATCTTCAGAGAGTTTTCCCTTTGTTTTTGCCCCTACTCATGCATAAAAAACTTGTGAATCAAATACTAATCACCATAAGATCTCTTCGCCTGCTCTCGTTAAACAAACTATCCTTAATCAGATCCATAGTTAGCTTGCCATTAGAGCGAGTTACTCAACGATACAACTAAAGTCTCCCCAAATTATCGTGCAAAGAGCTCAACAACAACAAAGCCTCGATCTCATTGTCAATTACCATATTCATCGTACTCAACCGATTTATCAAACTCAAAATCACTCAAGTGTTCTCGCAACGGAGTTTCCATCCTCGAATTTAGAATTCACAAGCTTCCTAATCAAAAAGCTTTATTTTGCGCTCGCCTTCCTTTCATACATGGACTCCAATTTCGCCAGAGAGCATAGGCTTTAGTTTCGTGGCAACATGATGAAACACACTTTGATCAATCCACGATCCGATCGTACTAATAGTCTTCCTGCTCATCTTGTTCCACCGCTCATTACTCTTGTTTGTGGGCTTAACTCCATCGCTCTCAAGTGGCTCGTATAAATCCTTGCAAAGAAAGCAAATCCTCCATTCTCGCTTCCAAATTGCATAATTTGTAGCCTTGAGATTAATCATGCAACCTGCTGTCCAATCCTCCATTTAATTCGCACAAGAAAACCACAAAAATAACCAAGCTCTGATACCACTGTTGGAAAAAGTACGCCAAAAATAATCTATATCCCAGGAATTACTTTTCCGTCTTTGTGCAATTAAATATGAAATCAACAAAACCAATTATGAGAACAAAAATAACAAATAACCATCCACAAGCAAGACACCAAATTTACGTGGAAAACCCTCTAAAATTAAGAGGTAAAACCACGGTCAAACTCCTAATCTCCACTATATCACTAATAATGGGCTTATTATTAATCCTCTCAAGTTTTATGCCCTAAAACTTGAGGTTACACAATAAATTGAGATAATACAAATTTACCTTTAATTAAGTTGAGAAACCTAATTAACTTCACCACCAAAAAACACCCCAAAGCAATAAAGTCTTCAAGCTTTCAATCGAATCTGAGATGATGTATGATATCCACTTAACAACAAAAACAAGAATTCTCTCAATTTATTCTTTTGGTATCTTCTTACCACCAAGCTTCTCTATCTCATGTATCAAATAAGACTCCCTCATAGCCTTATTTATAGTACTTTTCTTAATCCATTCCTATTATGGATTAGAAACAATTTATTCTCCTAATCAAATTAGGGATCACATCTCCTTGTCTTGGTCACCAACCACTCTAACAAGTAAATCCTTTTTCAACTTGATTCCTTTCATGTAATCTCCAATTCCAATATTGCTTCCATTAACCCAATTTCTAATTGATTAATATCAAGTATATAAACCCATTCTTTTCTATCTTGATTCTATCTCATGGGTGAGGACCCACACCCAACAATCTCCCTCCGAACCCATGGGAGGGGATCACCAACCACAACTCCTTACTTCGAGTTAATTCCAACGATGTCTTCGCTTAACTCAAGCTTCTTGAATTTTCAAATATCTTCATGTCCGGCTTTGTCTCACCTGCATGGTTCTTCTTCTCATGGGAGGATCTAACTCAAACTTGATGATTTTTTGCTTGCCAAATTCATTCACAACCGCTTTGTACCTCGGGTCATGAGCTATCACTTTTTTTCTTCACTTTTGGTACCCATTTAAAGCGAAGAGCTTTCTTTTGTGGTTCTCATGCAAGGCTTTCCTCCCATCTCGCACGGCTTTTGTACCACACCTTTTCTCGCTTAACTCCCCCATCTTCAACACCTCTCACACGCGCGCCAAGATCGTATAAAGAGTGTTCACCTTCTACCTCTAAAGGACCACTAGAGACCCTTTTTGTGAGCTTCCATCGACCTTCACCAAAGTAACTTTTATAACCATTCTCATCAAGCTTACCAAAGAGAGATCAAATTAAAATGAATATCCGAACATGTCCGACTTCTCTCAAAGATCAACTTGCAACCACCGTTAGTTTCAAACAAATATCTCCAATGCCTATAATCTTGATGCACTTCCGCTTTCCATCCGCACATGGCCAAAATCACCACTATCAGAGGATGTGAAGATTTCACCACGCCAAGTAGCATGGAACGGCACCTTAATCAATAATCCAATCATTAATACGACACTTGGGTTTATCATCACAAACAATAGCTACATCAACGCTTGATAGATACACAATCGAATCTTTATCCTCATCTTTTTCCTTAGACCGCTTCCTTCTTTAAAAATCAGACTCGCCTTACGTGACCCGGCTTTCCGGCAAAGGAAAAGCAAATTACTTTTTTTCTATCTCTCGACCTTCCCCGAATTTGTCATCTTCAGAGAGTTTTCCCTTTGTTTTTGCCCTACTGCGTATGCGACAAAAAACTTGTGACTCAAATACTAATCACCATAAGATCTCTTCGCCTCTGCTCTCGTTAAACAAACTATCCTTAATCAGATCCATAGTTAGCTTTGCCATTAGGAGCGAGTTACTCAACGATACAACTAAAGTCTCCCACCATCATCGCAAAGAGAGCTCAACAACAACAAAGCCTCGTGATCTCATCACAAATTACCATATTCATCGTACTCAACCGATTTATCAAACTCAAAAATCACTCAAGTGTTCTCGCGAACGGAGTTTCCATCCTCAATTTAGAATTCACAAGCTTCCTAATCAAAAAGCTTTATTTTCATACCACTTCCTTTCATACATGGACTCCAATTTCGCCAGAGATATAGGCTTTAGTTTCTTCGTGGCAACATGATGAAACACACTTTGATCAATCCACGATCCGATTAGACCAATAGTCTTCCTGCTTCATCTTGTTTCCACCGCTCACACTTTGTGTTTGTGGGCTTAACTCCATCGCTCTCAAGTGGCTCTTATAAATCCTTGCAAGAAAGCAAATCCTCCATTCTCGCTTCCAAATTGCATAATTTGTAGCCTTGAGATTAATCATGCAACCCGTCATCCAATCCTCCATTTAATTCGCACAAGAAAAAATCACAAAAATAACCAAGCTCTGATACCACCGCTGGGAAAAGTACGCCAAAAATAATCTATATCCCAGTGAATTACTTTTTCCGCTTTGTGGCAATTAAATATGAAATCAACAAAACCAATTATGAGAACAAAATAACAAATAACCATCCACAAGCAAGACACCAAATTTACGTGGAAAACCCTCTAAAATTAAGAGGTAAAAACCACGGGTCAAACTCCTAATCTCCACTATATCACTAATAATGGGCTTATATTAATCCTCTCAAGTTTTATGCCCTAAAACTTGAGGTTACACAATAAATTGAGATAATACAAATTTACCTTTAATTAAGTTGAGAAACCTAATTAACTTCACCACCAAAAACACCCCAAGCAATAAAGTCTTCAAGCTTTCAATCGAATCTGAGATGATGGCGATATCCACTAACAAACAAACAAAGAATTCTCTCAATTTATTCTTTTGGTATCTTCTTACTACCAAGCTTCTCTATCTCATGTATCAAATAAGACTCCTCATAGCCTTATTTATAGTACTTCTTCTTAATCCATTCCTATTATGGATTAGAAACAATTTATTCTCCTAATCAAATTAGGGATCACATCTCCTTGTCTTGGTCACCAACCACTCTAACAAGTAAATCTTTTTTCAACTTGGATTCCTTTCTAATCATTAATATCAAGTATATCCCAATTCCAATATTGCTTCCATTAACCCAATTTCTAATTGATTAATATCAAGTATATAAACCCATTCTTTTCATTCATCTTGATTCACTATCTCCCATTTAAAAGCGTGAGGACGGTGAGTTGTTCACCTTCTTACCTCTAGTGACCCACAGAGACCCTTTTGGTGAGCTTCCATTGACCTTCACCAAAGTGACTTTTATAACCATTCTCATCAAGCTTACCAAAGAGATCAAATTAAAATGAATATCCGGAACATGTCCGACTTCTCTCAAAGATCAACTTGCAACCAACATTAGTTTCCAAACAAATATCTCCAATGCCTATAATCTTGGGCGACTTCCGCTTTCCATCCGCAGACATGGCCAAAATCACCACTCTTCGTAGGATGTGAAGATTTCACCAAGCCAAGTAGCATGGAACGAAGCACCGAATCAATAATCCAATCATTAACATGACACTTGGGTTTATCATCACAAACAATAGCTACATCAACGCTCGGATAGATACACAATCGAATCTTTATCCTCATCTTTTCCTTAGATCGCTCCTTCTTTAAAAATCTGACTCTCGTCTTATGTGACCCGACTTCTGGCAGTGAAAGTAAATTACTTCTTTTCTATCTATTGACCTTCCCCTCAATTTGTCATCTTCAGGAGAGTTTCTCCCTTTGTTTTTGCCCCTACTGTGACGCCCCCAAAATAGGTATACATCACCCATTCTGAGTTGTCAATACATGGTACAGAAACAACTATAACTTTATTATTACAACACTAAAACTGTGAGTTTGAATACAAATATTATCTTCTAGACAATATCTATACCCAAATAAATCTTCATCACATTTATTGATCAATTATTTTACAAAAATGGTGAGGACTACTAAACAACTCTCTCTATAACCATCATTCCATACCCCGACTCGTCTCGCTACATTCTCGCCTCCACGAGAAGAAAAATGGAACAAAAAGGAAAAGGGTGAGCTCGACTAGCCCGATAAAGAAGAATATTATGACTAAGATAATATACAACAAATTATCGTTAGTCTTCAACGAGAAAAAATCTAATAGAATACAATAGACAACAAGTTTTAAATCAATACTTCATGAATGGAAAATATTAATTCATAGAAGAGTTACGTAGAGGATGAAATCTACTAATATCTATGAATTTAACGAATAATCACAATATTTTTATCCTGTAACATCAATCAATGCACCTCTTGAATCATATATTCATTCTTGCACTACAGGCCAAGGATATTCATCAGTTGGTCATGTTCATCTAAACACCTGTTCATCTTTGCACTACGGGCCAAAGATATTCATCAGAAATCATTCATCTTTGCACTACAGGCCAAAGATATTCATCGTAAATCATTCATCTTTCCACTACGGGCCAAAGATATTTAATAATATCATCATTTAAGGCGAGGATGATGAAAAATATTTTTAAAAAACGAATCCAAAGGAAATAAAAAAAAAGGATTAAGGATTAGGTACTTTTGTTTTATCCATGTCCAAAATACCTCAAAAATAATCATAGTGGTGTAAAATTCAAATGATCAAAACATGGATACAATCAAAAGTAGTATCCATGATAGATATTTTGACGAAAAAGAAAAATTTTCATTTTTCGATGAATAGTCAATTGATTCGTGAATAATGTGTCGTATCGTGAATAGTGGCGATATCGTGAATAGTAACTCCAACACCAAAAGTTCCAAATTTGATAAAACTTCAAATCAATATTTGAAATAATGATATTGAAGAAATAATATCATTACTGAAAAAAATAATATCCCTTTACCTCGAAAGACAGATCTTAGTTGAAACAGGATATAGACTATGACTTGAACTTTCACCGTATAGCAATACTCAAAGTATACTCAAAATACTCACAAGAATACGCTTTCGATAATATAGAGAGAAAACTTGATTTACGGTGTGATTTTCAATTATAACCTAAGCACCCTATTTATAGGAAATTGCTTAGAACACCAAAAGCGAAAAATTTAATAAATTAATATTATATTTTCTAAATATCTCTACGCACACTTACCATCTGAATTCAAATCCTAATCACATGTTAAATGAGTTTCAAAAATGAAAAAAACGCTTTTTGTAATTAAAATATTTTAAACTTCCAAAATCAATTATTTGAACTTGAACTTCAATAATTCACAATAAATAACCCTTTTATCGGAAAATTCAAATCTCTCGTGTTTTTATAGGAAATTCAATTCTCTACAACTTTGCGAGAAGAAAGTTTTTCCAAATTCCAAAACAAAAATTGGCCAAAATCCATAAGCGAGCAATTTTTCAAGTTATAATCAAATTTCGATCGATAAATGGGTCCCATGAGACATGTTTAACATGTTTTAAATATTTATTGCAACAAAATACTCTTTCTCCTCAGTATACTCATATATCACACATTCATTGTAAAAATATCACCATTATTATATTATTAAAAATATAATAATATATTTAAATGAATTATTTTATCGAGAAAAAGATAAAATTTTAATTTTCAACAATTGTCACATAAAAAATTTTCTCCATCTATATCCATATAAAATCAATATTTTCCTCATCATATGAATCAATAATTAATTATTCACAAATAATATTACGAGAATCACATATTGACAACCGTGTAGCTTCCCGGAAAAGAGGGGCTTTCCATAAGAATTTCTCCTTCTTGGCGCGCGAATTAGGTGACCAAACCTCTCCTTAGGCAGAACTTTCTAGACATTGCCAATAATGTTATCTAATAATATTATTCAGATAATATGAATTATTGCTTCGATAATGAAAATCTTTGTGTAATAACAATTATTGAAACAACAACAATATAAAATATCAACGCAATAATTATTGAATCAATAAAATCTTTGAGCGATAATTCTTTGTAACCATTATTGAGTAGTGCCTTCTTACGTAAGAGTCAATAATTGGTGCAATCTGGTAATCTTCTTGTGTGCAACAACGCGTATTCGTGTTTTTAACCACCGGTATTCAACAAATGATTAAAATGGTAACAACTACGCCAGTTATTTTTAAACAACTTATATTTGTCATTTTCTTCCTCCAATCGCTTTCCAGTTATGGGGCCCACATATATGGTTTGCAAGTCGTCATGAATATTCTCCGAAGCGGTCTGAATATTCCACGACCAAACGTAATATTCCCAAACAATAATGAATATTTTATAACCATTTGCTTATTTTGAAATACTTGCGTATTTTACCCATAACTATCCACATTAATCAAATCAACCCTTACTATTTTAAAATAATAATTAGAGGAAATTAAATTTCATTTATTAATTATTTGGGGTCTTCTGACCCCCCTCCTTATGAAATTTAGTCCTTTCGAAATTGGCGTCGATACTGGTGTTTCAAAAGATGAGGATACCTCGCTTTCATTTCCGTTTCCAACTCCCGGTCATTTCCTCTATAGCATGGTTTCTCCACAAAACTTTAACTTGTGGTATGACCTTCGTGCATAGTACATGCTCCTTCCTATCCAAGATCTTGACAGGTACCTCCTCATACGTTAAGTTTTCGGCTATCTCGTCCGGTTCTAATTCAATAACGTGGTTTGGGTCTTTCACATATTTACGAAGCACAGATATGTGAAACACATTATGAACACGAGACATACTTGGAGGTAACGCGAGTCTATAGGCTACATTTCCTACTCGGTCAAGAATTTGAAATGGACCAATAAATCAAAGGTTTGAGCTTTCCTCACATCTCCGATTCTCGCTTTTGGAATACCAACTTCTTGCACCTCCTTCTTCATATGCATCAGCTTCGGTGTATAGCTTGAGCGGTTTTAACTTTATCGATTAAAGTCGATTCTACTTGTATATCATCACGTGAGTCCCTAGAGTCTTTAACTCTATCTTCATCATTTGTAAGTTATACGAAATGAGTCTTTGTGTTATCAACATCGCACTTGTAAACGCATACGATCTTCTACTCAACCCGTCAACTACCACGTTCGCTCTTCCACGATAATATTAAATGGTACGATCATAATCTTCAACGGCTCGAGCCAACGTCTTTGGCGCGCATGTAATCGTTCATTTAGTTAAAGAAATATCGAGGTTTTAGGAAATAGGTTTTGTCTTTAGGTCAATACAAAATTCGATTTCTCGTTACTAGGTAGGCTAGGAAGTCGTCGGGATTACGTCATAAAATTTATTAACGATAGAAATATCATTCAAAACTGTGACTCTCATCCAAGACTTGGATAACACGTCATATTGATACAACTATGACTCTCATGGTGCTTCAACCACAACACCTCACAATGGCACCTATCAGTTTACTACCGTACAAATATGACGTCCCCTACGAAGAGTCTGGCTTTGGTGCATCCCCATCAGCGAAAGTCACCGGATAGAGGCTCTTGTATCAACTTCTGATTGGGTTTTAACTCACGAAGTTCAATAGGAGCCATTCGATATGAGATTTTAGAAATGGGTTTTGTACCGGGTTCAAAGTCGATACAAAATTTAATATCACGCTCTGGGAGTAAGCCAAGAAAATCTTCAAGAAATACGTCAGGAAATTTACTAACAAAAATATCATTCAAATCTGACGTGTCTTTATTCAAATCCATAACATGGGCTAAGAAAACTTGACATCTGTTTTTCAATAAACGAATGACTTCATGGCTTGATATGAAAATGTTTGACTTCAATGGTTTGGTTCTTTAAATTCAATAACGAGTTGCTTAGGAATATGAAAACTAACAACCTTACGAAAGCAATCAATTTTGGCATGATGAGTAGTTAACCTTAAAATCACATCAAAAGCAAATATCTTTAAAGAAATAAGGTCAACAGGTAATGTGATAGTGCCAACCTGAATCAAGCAAGATTTCTAATAGTTGATGAAATGAAAGTTTCTCCTAACGGAGTCTTCACAGATATGTCAAAGTCTAATTTTTCAGTAGTCAAGTTCAAACGTTGAACGCAAGCAAGAGAGATAAAAGAATGGGTAGAACCGGTATCTAACACGGTATAGACTTCGTAAGAATTTATATTTAACTAATCCGTAATACCTTCGTTTGGGTTCCTCGCATTCTGACCAGTCACAACAAACACCCTTCCAGGAACCGCTGATTTCGACTTATCCGGGACAGCCCTTGGAGTCACTATTCTCGTGGAACTTGGTTTTGCTACGGAACAATCCCGAGCTATGTGGCCTTCCTTCCCACAGTTGTAACATACATTGGATTGTTGTGGACAGTTTGGGCTGATATGTCCTTCCTTCCCGCATTTGTAACATCTAACGGCGGTGTTTCTCCTCCCCTAGAATTTGTTGTTAGTCTTTGGTCTTTGCTTCTCACGATGTCTTCCGTCATTGTTGAATCTTCTCTTTACGAAATTTCCACTTGAGTCACCTCTCTCTATTATCATGGCCACGATTACCACCCGAGTGTTTACCGCTTTTGTCCGTATATTCTTTCCTCCCCACTGGTTATCATCGTTCGATGACTCTTTATCATAGAAATATGACCACGGTTGTGGTCCCTCAGTTGAACATACTCGTTATCATGCTCTAATAATTGAGCCACATTTACAACATCTCGAATATAAAGAAAATTTATGAGAGATAAGATATTGTCGAATCTCGGGTTTTAGACCCTCGAAACATATCTGCGTCATTCGTTCCTCATTTTCCACCAAATGAGGTGCAAACTGGACAACTCATAAACTTTGCTTCATCTTTGGGACAATGTCATGTTGTTACGCTCCGGTCTAATAAACTCTACCTCTTTCATATAGACGAATACTTTCGGGAAAATACTTGTCATTGAAAAGTTTCAAACGTCTCCCAAGACATCTTTGGCCTTGTTTGGATGGATCGCTTCACGATTTCCACCAAGATAATCCGCTTCACCACGAAACATAAAGGTGGCGAATGAAACCTTCTGTTCCTCCGTGCATCCCAAGACATTAAATATCTTGGTAATTTGTTTGACCCACGTTTCTGCCTTGATCGGATCCGGCTTTCCATGAAATCTGGTGGTCCCAACTCCTTGAAGCTGCTTGGTGACGAATGAATAGCGTTCTTTATCATTTCCACCAGTATTATGGATAGGGCCGCCTTGCTTGTTGTTGCATGAATTGCTCCTTAAAGCCTTAGCGGTGGCCAGATTCGAGAGTTATCAATGTTTCTACATTTTTGGAGAGGAGGCCCTCACTTTGTTGTTGCATGAATTGCATAAAGCCTCTGACCATCTCATCATTCATCATTTCATCGGTGTAATTATTTTCATGAGGATTATTGTCCTCCAGTTGCATATTATCCTCGATTATTGATGCATGGAGACTCAGCGGTCTCCTGTGCTCCATCTTATCTCAACATTTTCTATGCCATTTTCAAATCTTTATTACAAAAACAAGGGTTAATTAAACAAATTAACATATCACATAATATCCTTATATCTTGACCAACTAACAAAATAAGCTTAGGTAGGATACACTAGCGAAGGATTTACTCGTCTCTCCCTCCTAGTTCTATTCCCCGATCTCCGCCAGAGATCATATCCTAAAACTCGATACCAACCGGCGCCCCCAAAATAGGTATACATCACCCATTCGAGTTGTCAATACATGATACGAAACAACTACAACTTTATTATTACAACAATGAAAAGCTGTGAGTTTGAATACAAATATTATCTTCTAGCCAATATCTATACCCAAATAAATCCTCATCACATTTATTGATACATTATTTTAAAAAAATGGTGAGGACTACTAAACAACTCTCTCTATAACCATACTTCCATACCCCAGGCTCGTCTTTCGCTACATTCTCGCCTCCCCGAGAAGAAAAATGGAACAAAAAAGAAAAGGGTGAGCTCGAATTAGCCCAATAAAGAATATTATGACTAAGATAATATACAACAAATTATCGTTAATCTTCAACAGGAAAAAAATCTAATAGAATACAATAGACAACAAGTTTTAAATCAATACTACATGATGGAAAATATTAATTCATAGAAGAGTTACGTAGAGGATGAAATCTACTAATATCTATGAATTTAACAGATCCATCACATATATTTTATCCTTGTAACATCAATCAATGCACCTCTTGAATCATATATTAATCCTTTTGCTACGAGGCCAATGATATTCATCATTGGTCATGTTCATCTAAACACTGTTCATCTTTGCCTTTACGGGCCAAAGATATTCATCGAAAATCATTCATCTTTTGCTACACTGCCAAAGATATTATTCATCGAAAATCATTCATCTTTACTTCTACGGGCCAAAGATATTTAATAATATCATCATTTAAGGCGAGGATGATGAAAAATATTTTTAAAGAAACGAATCCGATTGAAACAAAATGACAAGGATTAAGGATTAAGGATTAGTACTTTGTTTTATCCATGTCCAAAAATACCTCAAAAATAATCATAGTGGTGTAAAATTCAAGAATGATCAAAACATGGATACAATCAAAGGTAGTATCCACAATAGATATTTTGGACGAAAAGAAAAATTTTCATTTTTCGATGAATAGTCTTAAATGATTAATGAATAGTATCGATATCGTGAATAATGAATAAGTATCGTGAATAGTAACTCAGACACCAAAAGTTCCAAATTTGATAAAAACTTCAGATCAATATTTGACATAATGATATTGAAGAAATAATATCATTCTGAAAAAAATAATATCCACTTACCTCGAAAGGCAGTGCTTCTATTTGAAACACCGAATATAAAGTATGACTTGAACTTCCACCGTATAGCAATACTCTCAAAGTATACTCAAAATACTCACAAGAATACGTTCGATAATATAGAGAGAAAAAACTTGATTTACGGTGTGATTTTCAATTATAACCTAAGCACCCTATTTATAGAAATTGCTTAGAACACCAAAGCAGAAAATTTAATAAATTAATATTATATTTTTCTAAATATCTCTACTTTTACCTTACCATCTGAATTCACCTCCCCAATCACATGTTAAATGAGTTTCAAAAAATGAAAAAAAGCGTTTTTTGTAATTAAAATATTTTTAAACTTCCAAAATCAATTATTTGAACTTGAACTTCAATAATTCACAATAAATAGCCCTTTTATCGGAAAATTTGAATCTCGCTTTTTTTATAGAAATTTTATTCTCTACAACTTTACGGAAGAAAGTTTTTCCAAATTCCAAAACGTAAAATGACCGAAATCCATAAGCGAAATATTTTTTCAGGTATAATCAAATTTCGATCGATAAATGGGTCCATGAGACATGTTTAACATGTTTTAAATATTTATTGCAACAAAAATACTCTTTCTCCTCGTATACTCATATATCACACATTCATTGTAAAAATATCACCATTATTATATTATTAAAATATAATAATATATTTAAATGAATTATTTTATCGAAAAAAGATAAAATTTTAATTTTCAACAATTGTCACATAAAAATAATTTCTCCATCTATATCCATATAAAATTAATATTTTCCTCATCATATGAATCAATAATTAATTATTCACAAATAATATTACGAGAATCACAATATTGATGACGAGGCGTTCCCGAAGAAAGGGGCTTTCCAATAAGAATTTCTCCTTCTTGGCGCCACGATTAGGTGACCAAACCTCTCCTTGAATGCGAACTTTCGTGACATTGCCAATAATGTTATCTAATAATATTATTCGGATAATATGAATTATTGCTTCGATAATAAAAAATCTTGTGTAATAACAATTATTGAAACAACAACAATATAAAATATCAACGCAACAATTATTGAATCAATAAAATCTTCTTGAGCGGTAATTCACGTAACCATTATTGAGTAGTGCCTTCTTACGTAAGAGTCGATAATTGGTGCAATACTGTGTATCTTCTTGTCTGACAACGCGTATTCATGTGTTTTAACCAATTTGGGTATTCCAACAAAGATAAGCGGTAACAACTACGCCAGTTATTTTTAAACAACTTATATTTGTCGTTTTCTTCCTCCAATCGCTTTTTCAGTTATGGGGCCCACATATGGTACTGTAAGGTCGTTGCGAATATTCTATTCTCCTACAATAAGAATATTCCACGACCAAACGCATATTTCCCGACAATAATGAATATTTTATAACCATTTGCTTATTTTGAAATACTTGCGTATTTTACCCATAACTATCCACATTAATCAAATCAACCCTTACTATTTTAAAATAATAATTAGAGGAAATTAAATTTCATTTATTAATTATTTGGGGTCTTACACCTACTCTGTGCGACAAAAACTTGTGAATCAGCGCTAATCACCATAGTATCTCTTCGTCTCTGTTCCTCGTTAAACAAACTATCCTTAACTGTATCCATTGTTAGCTTGCCATTAGGAGCGGAGTTACTCAACGATACAACTAGCGTCTCCCAGCTATCAGGCAAAGAGCCCAACAACAACAAAGCCTGCATCTCATTGTCAATTACCATATTCATCGTACTCAACTGATTTATCAAACTCTGAAAAGCACTCAAGTGTTCTGCAATGGAGTTTCCATCCTTGAATTTAGAATTCACAAGCTTCCTAATCAAAAAAGCTTTATTTTGCGCCGACTTCCTTTCATACACGGACTCCAATTTACGCGGAGAAGCATAGGCTTTAGTTTCTGTGGCAACATGATGAAACACACTTTGATCAATCCACGATCTGATCAGACCAATAGTCTTCCTGTTCATCTTGTTCCACTGCTCGTCACTCTTGTTTGTGGGCTTAACTCCATCGTTCTCAAGTGGCTCGTATAAATCCTTGCAGTAAAGCAAATCCTCCATTCTTGGCTTCCAAATTGCATAATTTGTAGCCTTGAGATTAATCATGCAACCTGCTGTCCAATCCTCCATTTAATTCGCACAAGAAAACCACAAAAAATAACCAAGCTCTAATACCACTGTTGGGAAAAGTACGCCAAAAATAATCTATATCCCAGGAATTACTTTTAAAATCTTTGTGCAATTAAATATGAAATCAACAAAACCATTTATGAGAACAAAAATAACAAATAACCATCCAAAAGCAAGACACCAAATTTACGTGGAAAACCTCTAAAAAATTAAGAGGTAAAAACCACGGTCAAACTCCTAATCTTCACTATATCACTAATAATGGGCTTACAATAATCCTCTCAAGTTTTATGCCTTAAAACTTGAGGTTACCTAATAAATTGAGATAATACAAATTTACCTTTAATTAAGTTGAGAAACCTAATTAACTTCACCACCAAAAACACCCCAAGCAATAAAGTCTTCAAGCTTTCAATTGAATGGAGATGATGGCGGATATCCACGAACAACAAACAAGAATTCTCTCGATTTATTCTTTTGGTATCTTCTTACCAACAAGCTTCTCTATCTCATGTATCAAATAAGACTCCTCATAACCTTATTTATAGTACTCTTCTTAATCCATTCCTATTATGGATTAGAAACAATTTATTCTCCTAATCAAATTAGGGATCACATCTCCTTGTCTTGGTCACCAACCACTCTAACAAGTAAATCCTTTTTCAACTAGGATTCCTTTCATGTAATCTCCAATTCCAATATTCCTTCCATTAACCCAATTTTTAATTGGATTAATATCAAGTATATAAACCCATTCTTTTCTATCTTGGATTCTATCTCATGGGTGAGGACCCACACCCAACAATCTCCCCCTCCGAACCCATGAGGGGAGGGATCACCAACCACAACTCCTTACTCGGAGTTAATTCCAACGATGTCTTGGCTTAACTCAAGTTTCTTGGAATTTTCAAATATCTTCATGCCTGGCTTTGTCTCATCGGCATGGTTCTTCTCAATGGGAGGATCTAACTCAAACTTGACAGATTTTTGCTTGCCAAATTCATTCACAACCGCTTTGTACCCTGGCTGCGAGCTATCACTTTTTTTCTTCACTTTTGGTACCCATTTAAAGCGAAGAGCTTTCTTTTTGTGGTTCTCATGCAAGGCTTTCCTCCCATCTCGCACGGCTTTGTACCACACCTTTTTCTGCCTAACTCCCCCATCTTCAACACCTCTCACATGCGCCCACATGGTATAAAGAGTGTCTACCTTCTTACCTCTAGTGACCACTAGAGCCCCTTTGGTGAGCTTCCATTAACCTTCACCAAAGTAACTTTTATAACCATTCTCTTCAAGCCTACCAGCAGAGATCAAATTAAAACGAATATCTGGAACATGTCTGACATCTCTCAGTATCAACTTGCAACCACTGTTAGTTTCCAAACAAATATCTTCAATGCCTATAATCTTGGATGCACTTCCGTTTCCCATCCGCACACATGGCCAAAATCACCCTTCTTGTGGGATGTGAAGATTTCACCACGCCAGTAGCATGGAGCAAGCACCCGAATCAATAATCCAATCATTAACATGACACTTGGGTTTATCATCACAAACAATAGCTACATCAATGTCGGATAGATACACAATCGAATCTTTATCCTCAACTTTTTCCTTAGACTACTCCTTCTTTAAAAATCTGCACTCTCGTCTTATGTGACCGGGTTACGGCGGTGAAAAGCAAATTATTTCTTTTCTATCTCTTGACCTTCCCCTGAATTTGTCATCTTCAGGAGAGTTTCTCCCTTTGTTTTTGCCCCTACTCTGTGCGACAAAAACTTGTGACTCAGCGCTAATCACCATAGTATCTCTTCGCCTCTGTTCCTCGTTAAACAAACAATCCTTAATCAGATCCATAGTTAGCTTGCCATTAGGGCGGAGTTACTCAACGATACAACTAAGCGTCTCCCAAATTTATCGTCGAGCAAAGAGCTCAACAACAACAAAGCCTGCATCTCATTGTCAATTACCATATTCATCGTACTCAACTAATTTATCAAACTCTGAAAATCACTCAAGTGTTCTGCAACGGAGTTTCCATCCTTGAATTTAGAATTCACAAGCTTCCTAATCAAAAAAGCTTTATTTTGCGCCGACTTCCTTTCATACATGGACTCCAATTTCTGCCAAAGAGCATAGGCTTTAGTTTCTGTGGCAACATGATGAAACACACTTTGATCAATCCACGATCTGATCAAACCAATAGTCTTCCTGTTCATCTTGTTCCACTGCTCGTCACTCTTGTTTGTGGGCTTAACTCCATCGTTCTCAAGTGGCTCGTATAAATCCTTGCAGTAAAGCAAATCCTCCATTCTCGGCTTCCAAATTGCATAATTTGTAGCCTTGAGATTAATCATGCAACCTGCTGTCCAATCCTCCATTTAATTCGCACAAGAAAACCACAAAAAATAACCAAGCTCTAATACCACTGTTGGGAAAAGTACGCCAAAAATAATCTATATCCCAGGAATTACTTTTTCGTCTTTGTGCAATTAAATATGAAATCAACAAAACCAATTATGAGAACAAAAATAACAAATAACCATCCACAAGCAAGACACCAAATTTACTTGGAAAACCCTCTAAAATTAAGAGGTAAAAACCACGGGTAAAACTCCGAATCTCCACTATATCACTAATAATGGGCTTACAATAATCCTCTCAAGTTTTATGCCCTAAAACTTGAGGTTACACAATAAATTGAGATAATACAAATTTACCTTTAATTAAGTTGAGAAACCTAATTAACTTCACCACCAAAAAACACCCCAAGCAATAAAGTCTTCAAGCTTTCAATTGAATGGAGATGATGGCGGATATCCACGAACAACAAACAGTAAGTCTCTCAATTTATTCTTTTGGTATCTTCTTACCACCAAGCTTCTCTATCTCATTTATCAAATAAGACTCCCTCATAGCCTTATTTATAGTACTCTTCTTAATCCGTTCCTATTATGGATTAGAAACAATTTATTCTCCTAATCAAATTAGGGATCACATCTCCTTGTCTTGGTCACCAACCACTCTAACAAGTAAATCCTTTTTTAACTTGGATTCCTTTCATGTAATCTCCAATTCAAATATTGCTTCCATTAACCCAATTTCTAATTGGATTAATATCAAGTATATAAACCCATTCTTTTCTATCTTGGATTATATCTCATGGGTGAGGACCCACACCAACAATCCCCTCCAGAACCCGTGAGAGGAGGGATCACTGACCACAACTCCTTACTCGGAGTTAATTCCAACGATGTCTTGGCTTAACTCAAGTTTCTTAGAATTTTCAAATATCTTCATGCCCGGCTTTGTCTCATCGGCATGGTTCTTCTCAATGGGAGGATCTAACTCAAACTTGACAGATTTTTGCTTGCCAAATTCATTCACAACCGCTTTGTACCCTGGCTGCGAGTTATCACTTTTCTTCTTCACTTTTGGTACCCATTTAAAGCGAAGAGCTTTCTTTTTGTGGTTCTCATGCAACGCTTTTCTCCCATCTCGCACGGCTTTGTACCACACCTTTTTCTGCCTAACTCCCCCATCTTCAACACCTCTCACATGCGCCCACATCGTATAAAGAGTGTCTACCTTCTTACCTCTAGTGACCACTAGAGACCCTTTGGTGAGCTTCCATTGACCTTCACCAAAGTAACTTTTATAACCATTCTCATCAAGCTTACCAACAGAGATCAAATTAAAATGAATATCTGGAACATGTCTGACTTCTCTCAGCATCAACTTGCAACCACTCTTAGTTTCCAAACAAATATCTCCAATGCCTATAATCTTGGATGCACTTCCGTTTCCCATCCGCACATGGCCAAAATCACCACTACTGTAGGATGTGAAGATTTCACCAAACGAAGTAGCATGGAACGAAGCACCCGAATCAATAATCCAATCATTAACATGACACTTGGGTTTATCATCACAAACAATAGCTACATCAACGTCGAATAGATACCTGATCGAATCTTTATCCTCATCTTTTCCTTAGATCGCTTCTTCTTTAAAAAATCTGCTTTCTCTCGTCTTATGTGACCCGGCTTACGGCGGTGAAAGCAAATTACTTCTTTTCTATCTCTTGACCTTCCCACAAATTTGTCATCTTCGGGAGAGTTTCTCCTTTGTTTTTTGCCCTACTACATGCGTAAAAAACTTGTGACTCGATCTTAATCACCATAGTATCTCTTCGCCTCTCTTTTCTCGTTAAACAAACTATCCTTAATCTTGTATCCATAGTTAGTTTGCCATTAGGGCCGGAGTTACTCAACGATACAACTAAGCGTCTCCCATTATCGGTGAAAGAGCTCAACAACAACAACAAAGCACTGCATCTCATTGTCAATTACCATATTCATCATACTCAACTAATTTATCAAACTCGAAAATCACTCAAGTGTTACGCAGCGAGTTTCCATCCTTGAATTTAGAATTCACAAGCTTCCTAATCAAAAAAGCTTTATTTTGCGTGAACTTCCTTTCATACATGGACTCCAATTTACGCGGAGAGAGCATAGGCTTTAGTTTACGTGGCAACATGATGAAACACACTTTGATCGATCCACGATCCGATCGGACCAATAGTCTTCTGTTCATCTTGTTCCACTTCGTCATTACTTTGTTTGTGGGCTTAACTCCATCGTTCTCGTTGGCTCATATAAATCCTTGCGATAAAGCAAATCCTCCATTCTTGGCTTCCAAATTGCATAATTTGTAGCCTTGAGATTAATCATGCAACCTTCTTTGTCGAATCCTCCATTTAATTACATACAAGAAAACCACAAAAAATAACTTGACTCTAATACCACTTTGTTGGGAAAAATGCGCCAAAAATAAACTATATCCCAGGAATTACTTTTCCGTCTTTGTGCAATTAAATATGAAATCAACAAAATCAATTATGAGAACAAAAATAACAAATAACCATCCACAAGCAAGACACCAAATTTACGTGAAAAATCCTCTAAAATTAAGAGGTAAAAACCACGAATTCAAACTCAGAATCTCCACTATATCACTAATAATGGGCTTACAATAATCCTCTCAAGTTTTATGCCCTAAAACTTGAGATTACACAATAAATTGAGATAATACAAATTTACCTTTAAGAAGTTGAGAAACCTAATTAACTTCACCACCAAAAAACACCCCAAGCAATAAAGTCTTCAAGCTTTCAGTTGAACGGAGATGATGGCGGATATCCACGAACAACAAACAGTAATTCTCTCAATTTATTCTTTTGGTATCTTCTTACCACCAAGCTTCTCTATCTCATGTATCAAATAAGACTCCCTCATAGCCTTATTTATAGTTCTCTTCTTAATCCATTCCTATTATGGATTAGAAACAATTTATTCTCCTAATTAAATTAGGGATCACATCTCCTTGTCTTGGTCACCAACCACTCTAACAAGTAAATCCTTTTTCAACTTGGATTCGTTTCATGTAATCTCTAATTCCAATATTGCTTCCATTAACCCAATTTTTAATTGGATTAATATCAAGTATATAAACCCATTTTTTTCTATCTTGAATTCTATCTCATGGGTGAGGACCCACACCTAACAAAAGTTAATATCAACATTTAAATAAAAATTATTTCTCAAAAATTCTTGATTTTCATTCACCTCATTTATTGGACTTGATCACTTAGAAGAATATTTAAATCTATAATTTTACTTGTTGCTATGTTGGAGTTGGTTGTATTTTTTCCTTTTAAAAATCCGTGTGACCTACACAGCTTTTTATAAACAAAAATGGTGGAAAGTTATAAAAAAAAAATTAAAAAAAAAATTTTATGCATGGAGAAAGTTTTAGTTCTTTAAAATGAAAAAGATGGAACTCAAGTTTTCAAATACTATAATGTTAATTGTTAGGGAGAGAGAATGAAGAGGATTTCTAAAGAATCGGATGAGTCGTTCTATGGGAAGGGAGAGAGATAAAGAGAACAGTAAATGAGATCAATGAGTTTTTTAGGAGAAAATTATGGAAAATATTACAGATGTGAGAGAGTATGAAACAATTATGATAATTATAAAAATTTAAGGATATTATAGATAATTAATTGATATTATATTTAATATTATACAATTATTTTCTAATATTTATGTACAACTCTAAAACGACATATATAAAATACGGATGGAGTATGAAAATTTCTCACCACTCTCCCTATATAACACATTCTCTCTTCTCATTTAATTTATTGTTATTTTATAGTTGAGTGTGTGTACAATTTAGGTGTGTAAATAAATGTATACTATATATACTTATTAAATTTGAGCAATTAAAACGCAAGAAATTATTTGCAGACTTATATTCACTCTAGGATATTAAAGTGTAAATAATTAACCCAAAATCTTGGTTCTTTAGTTTGTGCCCTTTAATTTAGAGGTTCTTTATTACAAGAACTTGATTTGTACACCCTTCATCCCAAATTATTTATACTTTTAATCATTTACGCACTTCCTAATAAATGTAATTATTATGCCAAATTTATAATTATAATTATAATTATATTCAGAGCATTCACAACAATTTCCTCAATAGACTTTCTATCCCCACATTTGAAGAATATATCAATAAATCAGTATCCAACAGTTTCTTTATCCTTATATAATTTTATATTTTAATCTCTATATATGATTTGACTCCTCAGGATGAGGGAATCAAAAGAGTGTTCCCTATTTATGTAAAATGACATTTCACACCCTATTTATTGCAATTTTATGTTGGTTAAAGGATCTTATCTCACTTAATTGCTGATTTTGGTATGTCTATCAAATTCACTCATTTTTATTTTTTAAACAAAGGATTTAAAGAAGAAAGAGAACTATAAAAAAATTAAAAATCACCAAATTTTGATTTTGATCATTTTGTAAAAAAATTACTAATAATTATAAATTTTATTATTTTATAATTAAAATAAAGTTCTCATAAACACATAATGATCGTTGCACATTTTGATTTCTAGCAATATCTATTTTTAAATTAAAATAATTACAATTTTTAAATTCAAACAATAAATTACTTTTAAATAAAAAATAGTTACAACGTTCAAAGCATGATTTGACCGTTGGAACTTTCAAATTTTAACTTTTAAATTTTAATTTTAAATTTCAAAATTTAAAATTTAAGGAATCAATATAAGGAACCTGTTGGGTACATAGTTGTAAGACCCCAAATTATTAATAAATAAAATTTATTTTCCTCTATTTATTATTTTGAAATAGTAAGGGTTGATTTGATTAATGTGGATAGTTATGGGTAAAATCATGTGAAATATTTTCAATAAGCAAGTGGCTATAAAATATTCATTATTGTCGGGAATATTACGTTTGGTCGTGGAATATTAAATCTTTGTCGGAGAATATTAAATGCGACGGTACAGATCTTTTATGGGCCCATAACTTGAAAAGATTGGATGAAGAAAGCGACAAATATAAGTTGTTTATAAATAACGTAGTTATTCACAGATTATCTTGTTGGAATACCCGTGGGTTAAAACACACACTAATCTGGCGTTGTTGAGCAAGTGGCACGCAGTATTGCACCAATTAATGATTCTTACGTGAAGGCCTTTACTCAATAATTATTCTACGATAATTCTTGCTCAATTATTTTATTTTATTGATTCAATAATTCTTTGCATTGATATTTTATATTCTTTGTTGTTTTAATAAATTGTCATTACGATTTTCCATTATCGAACAATAATTCATATTATCTGAATAATATTATTAGATAACATTATTGGCAATGTCTAGAAAGTTCTATCTAAGGAGAGGTTTGGTCACTTAATCATGCGTGCGATGAAGAAAAATTTTTATTGAAAGCCCTCTTTCCAGGAACGGCACAGTTGCGATCTTTGTGATTTTGTAATATTATTTGTGAATAATTAATTATTGATTTATATGATGAGGAAAATATTGATTTTATGTGGATATAGATGGAGAAAATTTTAAAAGTGACAATTGTTAAAATTAATATTTTATCTTTTTACGATAAAATAATTCATTTAAATATATTATTTTAATAATATATTAGTGATGATATTTTTACAATGAATGTGAGATATATGAGTATATGAGGAGGAAGAGTATTTTTGTTGCATTAAATGATTAACACATGTTTTGTGTGTCGGTGGACCCCATTTCTTGACTGAAATTTGATTATAGCCAATAAAATCGTCCGTATGTGAATTTCGGTCAATTTTTGTTTAGAATTTGGAAAAACTTTCTTCTGCAAAGTTGTAGAGAATTGAATTTCCTATAAAAAGTCGTGAGATTCGAATTTTCTGATTAAAGGGCTATTTATTATGAATTATTGAAGTTCCGAAGTTCTGAAATAATTGATTTTTGAAAGTTTAAAATATTTTTAATTACAAAAACATTTTTTTTCATTTTTGAAACTCATTTAACATGTGATTAGGAGGCTGAATTCAGATTGTTAGTGTGCGTATGAAGTTGTGGAAAAATTAAAATATTAATTTATTAAATTTTCTACTTTGGTGTTCTAAGCAATTTCCTATAAATAGGGTGCTTAAGTTAGAATTGAAAATCACACGAAAATCAAGTTTTCTCTCTATATTATCGAGCGTATTCTTGTGAGTATTTTGAGTATACTTTGAGTATTGCTTTATCTGGTGCAAGTTCAAGTCATAGCTTTATATCCTGTTTCAACTAAGTTGTCTTTCGAGGTAAGGGATATTATTTTTTTTCCGTAATGATATTATTTCTTCAATATCATTATGTTGAAATATTGATCTGAAGTTTTTATCAAATTTGGAACTTTTGGTGTCGAGTTCTTATTCATATATATTCTGACCTTATCCACGTATCGACCTTTATTCACGAATCTAAGACTATTCATCAAAAAATAAAAATTTTTCCTTTTCGTCTAAAATATCTATTGTGGATACTAGCTTTGATTGTATCCATGTTTTGATCATTCTTGAATTTTAATCAACTCTGATTACTTATGAAGTATTTTTGAACTTGGATTATTTAAAGTATGAATCCTTAATATTTGTTCTTTTGTTTCACTGGATTCGTTTTCTTTAAAATATTTTTCATCATCCTCAGTCCTAAATGATGATATACTGAATATCTTTGGCCTGTAGTGCAAAGATGAATGATTTCTTGATAAATTTCTTTGGCCCGTAGTGCAAAGATGAACAGGTGTTGAGATGAACATGACCGACTGATGAATATCTTTGCCTTGTAGTGCAAAGATGAATATTTGATTCCAGATATATATTAATTGATATTACAGGAATAAAATATCGACGATGAACTTTTAAATTCATATATAGAAGATAGTAGTTTGCATTCTCTACTTAACTCTTCTCTTTGAATTGTTGTTTCCATTGCGATTGTTGATTTAAAAGCCGGTTGTCTATTGTATTCTATTAGATTTTTCCTGTTGAAGACTAACGATAATTTGTTGTATATTATCTTAGTCATAATATTCTTCTTGGGCTAGTTGAGCTCACCCTTTTCCTTTTTGTTCCATTTTTTTCTTCTCGGAGGCGAGAATGTAATGGTAAGATAGTGGGGTATGGAATGAAGGTTCTAGAGAGAGTTGTTTAGTAGTCCTCACCATTTTGTAAAATAATGTATCAATAATTATGATGGGGATTTATTTGCGTGTGGATATTGTCTAGATGGCAATATCTATATTTAAACTCACAGTTTATATGTTGTAATAATAAAGTTGTAGTTATTTTTGTACCATGTATTTGGCGACTCAGAATGGGTTGGATGGAATGGACCTATTTTGGGGGCGTCACAATAGTGAAAAAATTGAATCCCTATCCTACCGAATGACCCAATAGCACTGCAGATTAGGGATAAAAATAAGGAAACTGTTGTGAATTCTCTCATAATTATGTAATTTAGGGATTATACACTTGTACAGAGAAAGAATATATGAATACAGGGGTGGATCCATGAATTTTTCCCAGCAGGGACTAATTTTAATTAATTTTTTTATTGAAGTTAAATAAACAAAATTTGAGCTAATCATAAAATACTGTGTATACTTCAAACTAAGATTATTTTTGTACTTTATTTAGAATTGGTTTATAAAAAAAATTGCCCCTCCAAGTTTAACTTTTCTATTAATCTGTCTCCTTAAATTTATTAATTTACATATTTGTCCCGTTCTATGTGAGCCCAAGGTACAAATTAGGGTTCACATACAACCTAATGAATTGAATGACAAACAAAAAAGTCATAAATAAATGTACGAGACCCGAGATAAGCCTCCACGTGTCCCAAGGCAGAAGACTCGTGGAGGCGACTCATTTTGGGAATTGATTGAGGAATTGGATTGGTGGCTAGAAGGGCAGGACGATCTGGGCATTACTCTGATGACTAAGGGTAAATTTTGAATTTTTCAGAGGGCATGTGCCTATCACATGATCACTCTCCAGAAAACCCTATAAATACCCTTCCACTCCATTGGGAAAGGGACCTCACTTTTGACAGCTTGGACCTTTTGGAAGACTAGGATATTTGGAGATTCTCTCTCAACCCGAAGACTCAAGAAGGCTCTCTGAATCCTTGCTACCCTAACAAGGTTCTCGGATTCTAAGAGTTCTGACACGTGTCGTTGGAGTAATCGTTCACTTGTTCTTCTCCCTTCTTCAATCAATCAATCAATTTCATACTTTTCGTGGATTTCTTTCTTACTCAGCCAACACGAAATCCTAACCCTAGCAAGGTATGATTTCCTTGCCCACATTGTACCTATAAAAAAATCCAACAAAAGTAGTTGTCTATGCTGCCCCTCATATAGATCCGCCCTTGTATAAATAGGGTAAATTTGTAATATAATAACTTTAATTATCTAAAAAAGAGCAAGGTTTAATTATTTTAATACAACAAAAATTCTTTAAAACGTCTAATTTGAAATGGAGGGTGTGACGCCCCCAAAATAGGTATACAACACCCATTCTGAGTCGCCAAATACATGGTACATAAAGCAAACTACAACTGCAATAATACAAATGTCGTGTGAAATACGACAATACATCTTGTGAGTTTAAATACAAATATTATCTTCTGCATAATATCCACACGCAAATAAGTCCTCATTACAATTATTCAAACACTATTTTATAGAAATAGTGAACTGCTAAAACATCTTCCTAGAACCATCACTCCATACCCGGCTCGATCCTGCTATGTTCTCACCTCCCGAGAAGAAAAATGGAACAAAAGGAAAGGGTGAGCTCAACTAGCCCAAGAAAAGAATATTATGACTAAGATAATATACAACAAATTATCATTAGTCTTCAACAGGGAAAAATCGATAAAATATAATAGACAACAAGTTTTAGATCAACAAATGCAAATAAAAAAACAATCCATTAGAAGAGTCACGTAGAGAATGAATTCTACCGTCTTCTAAGATTTAAAAGTCCATCATCAATATTTCATCCTCAGAACAACAATCAATATACATCTTTAATCATCTTTGCACTACTGAGCCAAAGATATTCATTTTATATCACCAATTGGTCATGTTTATCTCAACACTGCTCATCTTTTGCACTACGGGCAAAAGAGATTCATCGATTTAATCATTCATCTTTGTACAAGCCAAAGATATTCATCGTATCATCATTAAGGATGAGGATGATGAAAAACATTTTAAGAACGAATCCAAAGTGAGATAGAAGGACAAATATTGGGGATTAGTTTAACGGTTTATCCAAGATCGATAATACTTCAAAATAAACGATTTTGAAGCGAAACTCAAAAATAACGATCAAAACATGGATACAATCAAAGATAGTAGCCAAAATAGATATTTTGGACAAAAGAAGAAATTTCATTTTTAGGTGAATAGTCTTTAGTATTTGTGAATAAAGTGTCGATATCGTGAATAGTCTTATACGTGAATAAGAACCCCGACACAACAAGTTCCAAATTTGATAAAAGTTCAACTAATATTTTGGCATAATGATATTGAAGAAAATAATATCATTTGCAAAAAGAAATAACATCTCTTACCCTCAAAATAACCGTATTTACGACTAAATTTCGGTATAGTCTTGTGAACTTCACTGAACCGTATAGCAACACTCAAAGTATACTCACAAGAATAAACTCGATAATATATAGAGAGAAAGAGAAAACTTTGTTTACGGTGTGATTTTCAATTCTAACTTAGCCTCTATTTATAGGAAAATGCTAGAACGCCAAAAGGAGACTAAATTAATAAAATATTAATATTTACCAAATATTCAAGCCCACCACCAAGGAATCTGATTTGATCACCAAGCACATGTTAAAGATGCTCACCAACCTTTGAAAAACGTTTTTCTTGAAAATAATAATTAAAACTTCCAAAATCAATTATTTGAACTCCGAACTTCAATAATTCACAATAAATAGCCCTTTTATCGGAAAATTCAAATCTCAAACTCAGATAGGAATTTCAATTCTCTACTTTGCTTTGCGAAGAAAATATTTCCAAATTCCAAGCGAAGTTATCCAAAATCCACAAACGGACGATTTTATTATTTAATCAATTTTCTACAAGAATTGTGTCACACCGACACACAAAACATGTGTTAAACATTTAATGCCACAAAAATACTCTTCCTCCTCATATACTCATATATCCCATATTCATTGTAAAAAATATCACCATTAATATATTATTAAAATAATATATTTAAATGAATTATTTTATCGTAAAAAAGATAAAATATTAATTTTCAACAATTGTCACATTAAAATTTTCTCCATCTATATCCACATAAAATGAATATTTTCTTTATCATAATAATCAATAATTAATTATTTAAAATAATATTACGTAATCACAATCTTGACAACCGTGTAGTTCCTGGATAGAGGGGCTTTCCGATAAGGATTTCTCACTTCTTGGCCAGCATGATTAGGTGACCAAACCTCTCCTTAGACAAAACTTTCTAGACATTGCCAATAATGTTATCGGTGATATTATTCAAATAATATGAATTATTGATCGATAATGAAAAATCTTGTCAATGACAATTATTGAAACAATAATAATATAAATATCAACGCAAAGAATTATTGAATCAATAAAATAAAATAATGAACAATAATTATCGTAACAATTATTGAGTAGTGTCTTCTTCGTGCATTTAATCAATAATTCAATAATCAGGTAATACTGGTGTAATCTCTTTATGCAACCGCGTATTATTATCGTATTTTAACCACCGGGTAACCCAATGAAAGTTAATTCGGTAACAATTTACGTAGTTATTTATAAAACTCAATCTTTGTCGCTTTTCTTTCATCCAACCATTTTTCGTTATGGGGCCCATGAAATGATTGCTACTTCAGGTAAATACGTAGATTCCCGACAAAAGAATATTCCACGATCAAACGAATATTCCCCACAATAATGAATATTTTATAACCACTTGCTTATTTTGTAAACTTTGCACATTTCACCCATAACCAAAGCATTATATCAAATTAACCCTAATTAATTTAGAATAATGAATAGAGAAAATTTAATTTATTTATAATAAGTTGAGGTCTTACAACCTCCCTCCTTATAAAATTTCGTCCCTCGAAATTGACATACGCACACAGTGTTTCGAATAAAGAGGTACCTCGCTTTCATTTCCGATTTCAACTCCCATGTCATTTCCTCAATTGCATGGTTTCTCCACAAAACCTTAACTTGTGGTATAACCTTCGTGCGTAAGACATGCTCTTTCCTATCCAAAATCTCAACAGGTATCTCCTCGTATGTTAAATCTTCAGTTATCTCATCTGGTTCTAACTCAATAATGTGGTTCGGGTCTTTCACATATTTATGAAGCATAGATATGTGGAATACATTATGAACACGAGACATACTTGGAGGTAACGCAAGTCTATAGGCTACGTTTCCTATTCGGTCAAGAATCTCAAATGGACCAACAAACCTTGGATTGAGCTTTCCTCTTTTCCCAAATTTTGTAACTCCTTTCCATGGAGCAATACGTAACAATACATGATCTCCAATGTTAAACTCCACGTCCTTTCTATGAAGATCAGCATAACTCTTTTGTCGATCTTGTGAGGTTTGAATACGTTGTCGAATCATTTGGATCTTTTCTGTAGTCATGCGTACTAATTCTGGTCCCAACAACGTTGCTTCTCCCACCCCGTCCCAGCATACTAGAAAACAACACTTTCATCCATACAACGCCTCAAATGGAGTCATGCCTATACTTGCTTGATAACTATTGTTGTAGAAGAATTCCACCAACGGCAAGTACTTATCCCAACTTCCTTTGAAATCTAAAACACAGAGTCTTAATAGATCTTCAAGGGTTTGAATAGTCCTCTCTGATTGTCCGTCCGTTTGAGGATGATATACTGAACTAAATCGTAAATCTGTGTCCATAGCTTTCTGCAAGCTAACCCAAAATCTTGAAGTGAATCTTGGGTCACGATCCGAAACTATGGATACTGGCATACCATGCAATCGCACAATCTCATTCACGTACATACTAGCAAGACGTTCAAGGAATAAGTTTCTCGTATCGGCAAAAATGAATGCGGACTTGGTTAATCTATCAACAATAACCCAAATCGCATCTATGCCTTGAGAAACCTTGGGAAGACCAGTAATGAAATCCATTGTAATGTGTTCCCACCTTCCATTCCTAATCTCAAGTGTTTGCAATGAACCTTTTGGCATTTGATGCTCGCCTTTACATCGTTGACAAGTTAAACACCTCGAGATAAACTCCGCGATCTCTCTCTTCATATTGTTCCACCAAAATGTATGTCGAATATCATGATACATTTTGGTACTCCTGAGATGGATTACAAACGGGGTGTTGTGTGCCTCCATCATGATTCTATGCTTCAAGTCGAAATCGTTCGAATGCAAAGTCGAGAGTTGAATCAAGTATTCCTTCTTCATCGATTCTTGCTTTCGGAATAGCTCCTTCTTGCACTTTCTTCTTCATACTCATCAGCCCCAGGTCCGTAGCTTGAGCAGCTTTAACTTTATCGATTAAAGTCGGTTCTACTCGTATATTCGCCATCATCACGTGGGTACCTAGAGTTTTCATCTCCATCTCTATTATTTGTAAGTTATACGAAATGAGTCTTTGACAATATCGTACTTTCGTGCTTTCGTATACGATCTTCTACTCAACACGTTAGCTACCACGTTAAGCTTTTCTAGGATGGTATGGTCGGAACATGTCTTAAATGAGTCTCCTCTTGAGTTCTTGAAGCTCTTCCCACATTCCTCGCTTTATTCGAATTTTGTATCTCTCTGAGTCAATGAGTTAATGGAGTAGCGATTTGAGAAAATCTTTTCACGAATCTTCGATAATAACCAACTAAGCCTAAAAAGCTACGTATTTTGATTACTGACTTAGGTTGCTCTCAACTGTGACTCATATCCCAATCTTGGATAAGACATCACAATAGCTTTTATCGGTTTACTTCTGACGAATATAAGGCGTCCCCTACGGAGAGTTTGGCTTCGATGTATTCCACAAAGGAAGTCATAAGATAGAGGCTTAGGTATCAACTTCTATAGTTGGGTTTTAACTCCAAGTTCAATAGGAGCCATTCGATATGAGATTTTAGAAATGGGTTTTGTCTACGGATTTAAAGTCGATACAAATTCAATATCACGCCTCGAGGGTAGGCAAGAAATTCTTGAAAATACGTCGGAAATTCACTAACAACAAAAATATCATTCAAATCGACGTATTATTGTTCAAGTCCATAACATGGCTAAGAAAGCTTGACATTATTCGTTTTCAATAAACAAATAGCTTTGTGGTTTAGTGGTTTGAATTAAGTATGACGGGTTGGTTAAGAATATGAAAACTAACAACCTTACGAAAACAATCAATTTTGGCATGATGAGTGGTTAACCAATCAATTCCTAAAATCACATCAAAAGTAAGTATCTTTAAAGAGATAAGATCAACAGTCTTTCAGAGATGTAACGAAGGTTTCACCCAATGGAGTTTCAACAGATAAATCAAAATCTAATTTCTCCGAGTCAAGTTTAAACGTTGAGCACAAGTAGGAGATAAAAGAATGGGTAGAACCGATTCTAGTAAGGTATAAACTTCGCAAGAATTCAAGATTAGCTTACCCGTGATCACCTCGTTTGGGTTCCTCACGTTTTGGCGATCCACGACAAAACGCTCTTCCAGAACCGATTTAAACTTATCCGGGATGACCCTTGGAATCACCACTCCCGGCGAACTTGGTTTCGCTTATAGTACAATCTCGGCGATGTGGCCTTCCTTTCCACAGGTTGTAACATACCTTGGATTGTTGTGGACGATTTGGGTTGATATGTCCTCCTTCCCGCATTTGTAACATCTAACTGGCGGTCGTTCTCTCCTCCCTAGAATTTATTGTTGGTCTTTGGTGTTGATGTCTTCCGTCGTTGTTAAATCTCCCTTTACGAAATTTCCACTTGACTCACCTCTCCTATTATCATGTCCACGATTACCACCTGAGTGGTTACCGCCTTTGTCCGTATTCTTTCCTCCTCGCTGGTTATCATCGTTCTGATGACTGCTGTCACCGATATGACCCTGGTTGTGGTCCCTCGGTTGAGTATACTCACTATCTCGCTCTAATAATTGAGCCCTGTTTACAACATCTGAATACAGAAAAAATTTATGAGATATAAGGTATTGACGAATCTCGGGTTTTAGACCTCTCAGAAACATCCGCGTCATACGTTCCTCATTCTCCACCAAATGAGGTGCAAACACGACAACTCATGAACTTCGCCTCATCTTTGGGACCTTTGTCATGTTCTTCTGCTCCAGTCTAATAAACTCTACCTCTTTCATATGACGAATACTTTCACGAAAGTACTTGTCATTGAAAAGTTTCTGAAATCTTTTCCAAGACATGTTGAATGCATCTGGGTCAGTACGCTGCCTACGATTCCCACCAAGAATGTCTTCTTCACCACGAAACATAAAGGTGGCGAATGGAACCTTCTGTTCTTCCGTGCATCCTAAGACATCAAATATCTTGGTAATTTGCTTGACCCACATTTCTGCCTTGATCGGATCCGGCTTTCCATGGAAATCTGGTGGTCCCAACTCCTTGAACTGCTTGGTCAGGATGATCGTTGCCATCATTTCCACCCGTATTTTGTACACGAGTCTCCCTCGTCTGATTTTGCATGAACTGCAAAAAGTTCCTAAACATTCCATCGTTCATCGTTTGCTCGGTAATGTTGATTACAGGAGGAGTATTGCCTTCCTGATGCATGTTCTCGTGGTTTGTGACTAAAGGTGTCTCCACAGTCTCATACACTCCATTGTTAATGTTCTCAGCAGCCATTCTTAAATACTGCCATAAAATAAGGGTTAATTAAACAAATTAACATGTCATATAATATCCCTATATTATGACCTGACCAACAAATAAGCTTAGGTAGGACACACTAGCGAAGGATTTACTCGTCTCTCCCTTCCTAGTTCTATTCCCCAATCTCCGCCAGAGATCATATCCCTAAGCTCTGATACCAACTGTGACGCCCCCAAAATTGGTATACAACACCCATTCTGAGTCGCCAAATACATGGTACATAAAGTAAACTACAACTTCAATAATACAAATGTCATGTGAAATACGACAATACATACTGTGAGTTTAAATACAAATATTGTCTTCTATACAATATCCACACGCAAATAAGTCCTCATTACAATTATTCAAACACTATTTTATAGAAATAGTGAGGACTGCTAAAACATCTTCCTAGAACCATCACTCCATACCCCGACTCCTTGAACTATTTAGCGGTGACCTTAGAGAGTTTCCAAGTGTTTCTACTCACATTTTTGGACAGAGGCCGCTCTACCGCTGTTGTTGCATGAATTGAATAAAGCCTCTGAACAATCCATCATTCAACATTTGGTCAGTGTTGTTATTTTTATGAGGATTGTTGCCTTCCTAATGCACATTCTCCTGATTATTGATATGTGGAGACTCAACGGTCTCTTGTGCTCCATTGCTATTCTCAACATTTTCTGATGTCATTTTCAGACATCTTGCCACAAAACAAAGGTTAATTGACATGTAACATAATATCTCTAAACTTTGACCAACCAATTTAAATTCAAAATAAATTTAAGTAGGTCATACTAATGAAGAATTCCCTGCCTCCTCCTCCTAGTTCTAGTCTCACATCTTAGCCAGGGATCATATCCTAAGTTATGATATTAAATTGTGGCGCCCCCAAAATTAGGTATACATCACCCATCTTGGGTGCGTCAAATACATGTGCATGTAATTCAAATACAACTTACTAATACAACTGCTGTAGTATACAATACGACAAACATAAACCGTGAGTTTGAATACAAATATTATCTACTAGAGATTATACAAACTCAAAAGGAGTCCTCATTACAATTATTATCACACTATTTCACGTAATAGTGAGGACTACTAATGTTATCCTCTCGACCATCACTCCGCTCCCCGACTCGTCCCAAATATATTCTCATTTCTGAAGAGAATGAAAGAAAGGGTGAGCTCAACTAGCCCAAAGAAAAAATATTATGACTAAGATAATGCGAATAAATTATCGTTAGTCTCCAACAATGTTAAACCGATAAAATATAATGACATCAAGTTTAATCTGCAGCTGAACAAGCGATCCATTAAAAGAATCAAGTAGAAAATAAAATCTACTATCTTTTATGATTTAAAAGGTTTTTATCACTATTATCATTTGAGACTCGACTTAATAAATATTTCACATCATCGAATCACCCCGCACTATGGCCAAGGATATTCTTTAGTATCACGACCACAATTATCCATGCACTACGGGCCGAGAATATTTGTGTATTCATTAATGGTCATGATCATGCCAACAACTCGTCCATCAATGCACTACGGCCAATGAGAACTTTTACCACATCATTTGTAACATTACGGTCATGATTACAATCAATAATCCATGGTCATAATCATACCAAGTCCATCTATGCACTACTGAGCCCACATGACTTTTAACAAAATATAAACATGAGGATGATGACAATGATATAAGAATTCAATAAAAACAAGTTCAAGAATTATTTTATCCGTGAATTATTAACGCCCAAATTGTCAACATGATAATCTTGCTTTTTGTAGAGTAAAATTCAAGAATGATCGTAAGAATATTTCCATGAAAAGATCTTTGGATGAAGCCTTGAATATCAAGGATATTCTACTAATTTCATGGAGTATAGAAGTCAAAACTTTAACCAACCGAGTATAATAAAGAATGGAATAACAAAAGAAATCACCATGCATGCGGTTACTTCGATAGACGGAGTTATTCCAATGTATTACTAAATAATCGGAACCAGTGTCGCAAAATTTGCAATTCAGGATGATGTTCCAAATGTAATAATAAAGACGGAACCAGTCCTTGTAAAACACATGAGCGAGGATGTTCCAATCTAATAATAATAAAGATTTTAACCAGTCCTGTGTAAAAACACACGAGCATGTGATGTTCCATCTAATAATAATAAAAAGATTTTAACCAGTCCGGTGTAAAACACGTATGGGATGTTCTAACGAATAATAGAAGAATGTCACCAAGTATAAGGTAGATCATGCGTATACAAAGTTATTCCAACGAAATAATAAGAAATGGAATAACAACAGTTTCTTCATGAATAAGAAAGAATAACACTCCTTACGAGTCTGATAAATAATATTTCCTACCTTAAGAAGAAGAGTCTTGAATATATAAGTAGTGAAGTAGCGAGAATACTTTTCTTTTTCTCTCTATAGTTTTATTCTCTGAGTTTCAAAGAATTCAGTAAAAAATAATGAATGAATGAGCTTACATTTATAGAAAAATGGAATGCATAAGAATTAACTCCTCATGAGCATTCGAGATTGATTTACTTTAATCTGACGGTCCATATTTAAAGCAAAATAAAATATAATATATTCTATTTATAATCTAATAAAACGAATAACTTTATAAAAGATTTTACTATCTGCAAACACTACGCAGTAACTATGCAAAAACACTATGCATAATAAAATATAATATATTCTAATTATTGTCTAATAAAATGTATAGCTTTATAAAATATTTTATTTTATATAAAAAGATTTTACTATCTGAAAACACTATCTGGAACATTATGCAACACTATGCATAATATAATATAATATATTCTATTTATAGAATAACTTTATAAAAGTATTCTGTTTTTATATAAAGAGTTTCACGTATTATTACATTAATAATACCAACAAAACCGAGTGACTTATCACTTAAGCATCAATAATTAATACTGGTGTCTACTTATCGCAACCACGCCAGACATCGCATTTTTAACACCAAGTGTTTCAACAGCTTAATTGTGAAACTTCCGCCGTTATTTTCATAAAAGTATTTTTGTCGCTTTCTCGATCAAACAATAATTTCGTTAATAAGGTCCACCAATGATTGTCTTAGTTGTCTTAATATTCTCTCGTTAAAACGAATATTCCCTACCAATTGAATATTATATAACAACTTGCGTCCTTTGCAAAATTTATAAATATTACCCACAACTATTATATCAATTTCACTCCATAATATTCAAAAATAATATTTATAGAAAATTCATCTTTATTCAAAAAGTTGGGGTTTTACAAATTTTATATGATAGCTCACACAATTATTTGTAATATCCCTCGCATTCTGATGCATTTATTTTATTGTATTTTATTTTTTTTATAAATTTTTATTTTAAAAAAATTGACCCTACTGAATTAATGGGCTGGATCCGCCCCTTACACTATAAAAATATTTTTATTATAATTTTCTATTGTTATGATATACATTTGAAAGAACACAAATTGATTTTTAACATTTTCAAAAAAACAAAAAACTTAAATTCTTCAAAATCAACGCCGGAAAGAACTACAAAACTTATGAAAACCCCCAAAATTGAGTTGTAGAAAAAGAAAATTGATAAATTTATTCCAAAAATAGATTAAATTTTATTTTATAATGGATCGAAGCGCGTGTGGTCCATTAATTGATGTACTTTTTTTCCCACGTTCTACCATACCTATTGTAAAATCCAAAAATGTCAGAATCTGACGGCTGTAAAGGTACCACGTAAAGTCGATCTGAAGGATCTGATTCTACGTAACTGTATTCCATTGTCCATGTGATGTGACTCAGCCTGCTTAAAATAAACGATCTGATTGGACAAGGAAAGATATTATGTTACCGTCCTCACAAAAGCACTTTTGAATATGAAAATTGAACATTAATATATTTGAATTTAATTTATTTATATTTTTAATTTTATTAAGGTTAAAATATAAATAAATAAAATTTAAATATATTTATATTTAATTTGCATGTCCAATTTTTATATTTTTTTGCACAAACAAATGCATGTGGTTAGGTTTTTCTAGGTTGAGGTTATCCACGTGTGACATATAATAACATAAAACCTACTTTACATAGTTTTAGTCAAACGAGGACGATTGGTTGATTTAATTTAGTTTGTAGCATATAATTTATATAAAAAAAATTATTATACATGATTTGGGGTGGATTTTTTAAGGGATAGTATAGACAGTTATCTTTATTAATTTTTTTTATATAAGTATAAGAATGGGAGTGAATATGTAAATGAATAAATTTAAGTGGAAGATTAATAGAATAATTAAATTTGGAGGTAGCAAAAAAAATTATTTATATTCTAAATACAAGTACAGACAAACGCAGATTTATTTTGCTATATCTCCGCATCTGTGTCTTCGCCACTAGAACCACTACTTCTACATCTCCATTACGACACTACTTCTTGCGCATATACGAGTAATCAAACTTAGAAGGTAACTAATTAAATTAGGGGTTTTTTGTTTGATAATTTAAAATTTATAGTTTGTTTGAATTTGTTGTTGATTGAGAACTTGGGGTTAAACCCAATTTAATTTATTTGATGTATTTGATATATTTTGGACTTAAAAGATAATTAATTAAGATTTTTTTTATGGTTTATTTGAATTTGTTGTCGCCTTGTGGGTTGGGGACTTCCGATGAGCAGGGTCGGTCCAAACTTTTTAGGGGCCTCAAGCCAAATTTTAATTGGGGCCTTTTTTTAACCATTCAATATTAAATTAAAGGGTCCTTAACACTAATATACAACAATTAAAAAGTAATTACAGAAATAAAACATACACAACATAATTACAAAAATAAAACACACAATATTACGTGCTTTAAAATCACGGGTCATTAACTCCTCTACACGCCGATTCTGAAGCTTTCATATTTGCAATTAACCGCACTAAATTCATGCAACTTTGAAATCGTAAACAACAGATCAACGACAAATCTATCGGAGAAGACAAAAACTTCTGTTGCGACTCTGAGATCGGAGAAGACGAAACATTTTGTCACGACGCAACTCACTTCTCCTCTCAGGAAGAACAACAAACAGAGATTACCTCGTCAATAACAAAGGGTTTCAGGTAAAATTGTTATTAATATAATTTATTGATTAGTTATTCATCCACCGCTTAATCAGTTTATTTGTTTTGTGTTTCTAAAGCTTTCTTCTAGTAATTTGTTGGTTATTATCAATTCAAATTGGATGAGATTACTGTTTATTATGTATTTAGTTGCTGAATAATGTTTAGTTGATTGCTTTATAATTTTTATATGAGTTCTACTGATTTTTTTATATTAATGGTTACTCATAAAATACATTGGTTACCTTCCTTATGGCTTGCCATTCTTGTGTAATGTTGTCTTGATTCTTATGTAACATTATCTTTGTCTAATCTTTGTATTGATTACTGTCTAATGATGTCTTGGTTACTTTGTAACATTAAATTGGTTACTAACTAATGCTGACTTGGTTACTGTGTAACATTATAATGGTTACTCACTTATTGCTTAGTTGGTTGCTGTGTAAAATTATAATGGTTAGTGCATAATATTCTTGTTAATCTTGACTTGGTTATTATTAATCTTTGACTTAGTTCTTGTTAATCTTTGACTTGGTTACTATATGTAAATTATAATGGTTACTCATTAGTCTTTGACTTTAATTACTATGTAAAATTATAATGGTTACTCATTAGTGCTTTGACCGATTCTTGTATTAATCTAATTATACTTATACTTATATTTTTTATATTAATGGTTACTTGTTACCTACATTGGTTACATTCTTATAACATTTAGCCTTTAGTTGGTAACAATCAAGTTATACTGGTTGGTTTTTACTATAAAAATGCAATGGAGAATGTGTGTATCTTGTGGCTACTAAATAAATACGTGTTGGTTACTATTTAAATTGGATTTGGTTACTGTATAATGTTGTTATGATTACTATATAATATTACGGTGTTTTATATTGGTTTATTTTATTATGATGGTTACTTATTGGCTACATTTGTTACCTTCATACAACTATTATAGTTTAATTGGTAATAAATATCAATATACTGATTATTTCCATTGTAAGATGAATGTACAAATGTATTTTATGTACTGGTTACTAACATTATGTAGTTTGATTACTGGCTAACATTGATTTGGTTACCTTCATACAATTGTTAGTCTTTAGTTGGTAACAAACACATAATACTAGTTTTTTTTTACTGTAAAATGCAATGAAAAGTGTGTTTATGTTCTGATTACTAAATAGATATATGTTGGTTACTGTCTAATCTAAATTTGGTTAATGTATAATGTTGTTATATTACTGTATAATATTAGTGTATTTTATACTGATTTGTTTTATATTTGGTAATTTCTATCAAGATTGTATTGTCGGATTTTGGCGTTTTCGGAGCCTAATTTCATTGGAAACGGGTCAACGATCAAAAGTCACCAACTTTGCTGGTGAACTGCAGGGTTTTTTGGTCAAATTCCATCATTTAGGCCTTCAAAATTGCATGTAAAAATGTGGTTTATATTCTGGTTACTGAGATTATGTAATTTGGTTACTGTCTAATATTGATTTGGTTACTTTACAATATTTATTCAGTTGTTAGATAATGGAGACTGATAGTAACCAATACAACAAATTTAATTGTTTACAGAAATATATAATTATTTACTGTTAGTAGCCATTAACCACATAGTTGGTAACATTTTTGATGGTGTACAACAACCAAAATTGATGTTGATTAATATTTTAATTTTTGATTCCATTATGAGTTGTCAATATAAAGTAAACATATACATTGAACAATTGGTAACTGTTCTGAAACATTTTTATGTAAATGTGGTTACCAATCTAAAATAAAATGGTTACCTCTATATTCATATTTAGTTACCAACTGGCATGGAACATTTCCAAATAACTTTTATAACTACGTAATTTAAAAGTATCCATCAGCTAGATAAATGGGAACCCTCACATGTACATTAAGCACTTGATAATTATTTTGATATAAGTTTTTAATTATTTGGTTACTAACAAAAACTAAAATGGTTACCCTTATATGCAGGTTTGGTTACCAACTGCACCTCTCAAACTATTTTTATTTTAATATGAGATCTATAAGTGACCATCATATATATAAATGAGAAATCTTAATTGAAGTTTCTTATTCTATCATGATGACATGATATAAATAAAACATATACATTTAACATTTTATAACAGTCTTGATACAAGCTTATAATTATTTGGTTACTAACAAGCTTGTAGATAAATAGGACACTCACACATGTACATTTAACAATTGATGTTTGTCTTGATACAAGCTTGAAACTATCTGGTTACTAATAACAATAACTGTAATGTAACATAATAAAATAGTAACCACGTAATTATATGATAGTAACCAGAATAGGTTTTAATGGTAACTAAAACAGAAACATCATGTAATGAAACCCAATTTAGGCAATCCATGTATACTAAATAATTACATATTAATCAGAATAAAAAATAAAAGTAACCAAAATTCCACATTGAGGGCACAATAATAGTAGCCAAACCATAAGGTAACAGTAACCAAAACATAATAACGAAGTAACCAAATAGTTATATGAAAGTAACTAGAACATGTTTTAATGGTAACCAAAACAGAAACAACCTGTATATCCAACCCAATTTAGGCAACCCATGTATACTCTCACAAGTACATTTAACACTTGATATATGTTCTGATACAAGCTTGTAACTATCTGGTTACTACCAAAAAATAAAATGGTACCCTTCTATGCATGTTTGGTTACCAACTGCACCTTTCAAATAATGTATCTGACACAACTTAGAAGTAACAAATATGAACCAACAAACAATGTCAAATCACTGGTAATATAATCAAATATGTAATCTCATTTACATAAGTTCCAATAAACATTACATACTCACTAACCATAACAAATGGCTATGGATATCCAACAAAAATCAAAGTATGAAACATAATCCAGAATGACAGTACAACGACAACTGAACTAATCAAAATCTGGTACAAATCTTCGTGAAAATTCTCTGAAGTTGTTAAAAAGCCAACTGTGGAGGCGTATCTCGTCTGGAGAGAAATCTCTAGTTCCATGTCACACCAATATATAACTTTTTCAGTGAATTTTCTATTGCATTCCTCATAGTAAAGATCTCATAACTGCAAATATACAAAATCAGATTTACACAGTCATTACTAACCATATATAAACAATATTTATATCATAAACAGCTACGTAGTGACCAAAAAATAAGAGCATACTAACCAAAACATAATATAACAATTACATATGAGCAAAAGGACTATAACAAATAACCAACATCCCACATTGACTGCACAATAATAGTTATCATATCAGAATATAACATTAACCATACCATAATAATGCAGTAACCAAAAGTTATATTATATAATCTAATGGTAACCAAAATATAAACAACATGTAGTACAAACCATTTTATGTAGTAAACAGACAGTTATATATAATATTAACCAAAACATAATTTAATTTAAAGGTCACCAAAACAAAAACATGTATACCAAAAAGTATACTAAAGAAGTAACCAAATAGTTATATGATGGTAACCAAACCATGTTTTAATGGTAACCAACACATAAACAACATGTAGACCAAACCTAGTTTAGTCAACCAATGTATACTAAGCAAATACATTGTAACCAAAATAACATATAAAAGTAACCAAAATCCCAATTGAGAAAAAAAGAATGGTATCCAAATCATAAGCTAACAGTAACAAAAACTATTCTCATGAAGTAACCAAACAGTTATATGTTAGTAACCAAAACATATATTTATTATAACCAATACATAAACAACAGTGTGTGTGCCAGGAACCCTAGTAATATATAAATGAACACGTAAATGAACTACAATCAACAAGCTAAAAAATTACACACAAATTCTGTAAACACTTTCAATTGCATTATGCTGCAAAAACAAGGAAAATAAATAAAGCAAAACAAAATTCAATTTAATGCTTATACCTGTTTTTGGAGAAACTCAATTAAAGGTACTGTATAAACTAAACCAAAATGAATATATTACTTTTTTTCAACTTTAATTTCCTTCATAATCTGGGTAACCAAAAACAAAGGAACTCCAATGCTTTGGCGCAAAAAAAAAAATTATAAACAAAATAGTACAGCACAATCAACCTGAAACGGAGAGGATTTGAAAAAATTGCAAATGAAATTACTCGAACCCCCAAATCGGAAGAAATTGAAGAGAAATGACTAATATGGCATATAACAAAAGATCGACTGAATTAGTAACGAGTAACGATCACGAAAATGTAGAATAAATCACCGAAAACGATCAATATAGATGAAGAACGCACGAACAGAAGAGAGAAACAGGGGTTTCAGTAGGCAGAACAAGGGTTTGTAACTGAAGAGTCCCAATCAAATGATATATGCGGTTATCACGCGTTTCAAAAAAAATCAACCCAATTTTAAGATGGACACTAATTTGCCATGTCAGCCCATTAATATTGATCCCTTAATTTAAGGACTCCTAATTATATTAGTATTGTAAATATATATGATGAAATGTTATATTTTTATAATTATTTTATGAATGTATGATTTTTGTAATTACTTTTAAAAATGTACTATAATATGTAATTGTTCCTAAATTAAATTAGTATCTATGAAATTGTCTTTCCCAGTCAAAACATAAATAACAGAATTTTTTCCGCTAAAACGAGTAACAATAGTACCTAGCTATTTAACAAGTAAAATTTAATAAAATTAAAATAGAAAAGTATAGAACAATAAAACCTGATTATGCCGATTTAGTGATTTTTCCCAAGATTAAATACCTGAACAATGAATATCACAAATTCAGAGTAAGAAATATTAATTTATAAATCCTAATTGCAAAGAAATTTTTTTTTACACAAGTGAGTAAAGATTGATTTTATTACATATTGATGTGTTGAATTCAATTTTTGTAGAGCCAGAGGATCTCAACACTCAACTCCTCAAATTTGAAGCAAACAAAAAATATAAAAGATTAAAAGATATAATATTTATTGACAAATGTAGATTTGTAGTTAGAGAAAAGGACTTATTTAGAGAGAGAAAGTGAGAGGGGTATAAAGAGCCAGAGAGGAAAAGACAGAAGTAGAGAGTCATTGTTCTAATCTCGATACTACTGATTTGTTTCGGAAAAATAATTTAGACTTTTTAATGGTTTCTAACAAAACGATTATTTAAATTTGAGGAAAAAATAATTTGGGCTTTTATAATAGGTTCTAACATAAAGATTATTAAATTTTTGGGACCTTCTCAATTTTGGGGCCTCAAACAATTGCTTAACTTGCTTAATTATAGGACCGGCCATGCCGATGAGTAGAATTATTGTTGTTGTTAATATTGAATGATCATGAGCATGTTGTTTTAATGTTCAAATAAAATGATGTAACTATGTTGAGAATTGGATATAGCACTGGAATATTAAATCAGGAGTGTGTGCATTTTTTTCCTACAATCCTACAGGTAAAAGTTAGGTGCTATTTTTCCAAGATTTCTTTCAATATATCTAGTTTTATAATATTTCAAATTTGACTGTTAGTCACACAAAGAATCAATTATTATTTTTTAAATACACAAGCTGCACAAGGTACACAATAATAAACCCCAAAAGAATTAATTACTCATCATGTAATTTTTCTATAATTTATACTGGAGAAAAATAGAGTGTTCGGCTTAAAGGAGTAGCGACAGCAAGAGAGGAGAGCCCATTAACGATAGGATTTTGGGTAGTGTGAGATATTTTGTTTTGACAATGACAAATAATGTTGTTTTTATTTTACAAATAATTAATTATTTTGTTTTAACTATTTTGCAAAATAGTTAAAAATTGCAGCTGTACAGAGCTTTCAAATTGAAAGTAGAAGGCATACATCAATTGTAGGTCAAGATGACGAATCAAGAAGGGTTTTTTGGAGGCCGAATTTTGAATTTAATGATATTTGCACTTTTGAATTCAACTTTTAACAAAAGTCGTATACAATTAAAATAATATTTAATGGCACAATTATAAAGTACTTTTAAATAAATAAAGCACAAAATTATATAAAAGGGTGATAGCATGGACTTTTAATTGTTTTTAACAATTTATTTACAAATTTGTACATTGTGTATTTAGTTAAAGTATTTATCTCAAAAGCACAAATCCTAAAATCTCTACTCGGTAAAAAAAACTTTTAAAAAATGGTCAAATATTAAAATAATTTTGTATTGAACTTAAAAAGTTAATTTGAAAATTTAGACATAAATTGTGTTAGCAAATTACTCCTTTTAAGAGAAGTGTATTATTTTCGGTACTATTCAATATATTTGAATGTAAATTATATATAAGGTACCAAATATATCTTTGTAAATTGTTTTCAATTTAAACCATATAAGAAATTTGGAATTGGGTATTGCTTTTGCTTCTTATTTCCAAAACAATAAGTCTTGCCGGACAGTTTTATTTGACCGGAAAAATGGACAGGTGGTTTTTTTTTTTTTTTTTTTGCGCTTGTGACTCCAAAAAATGTATAGTATTTATTCCAACAGAAATTTTTATAAAATAGAGTGTTTTAGGTTTAATTTGGATACACATACAAAAGCAGGATATACGATGTATATAACCTTTTTTGTATGTATCAAATTACACCTAAAACACTCTATTTTTTAAAATTACTTGAATAAATACTATATATATTTTTTGGGAGTCATAAAAAAAAGCTGAACTGTCGATTTTAGGTCAAATATTCTCTGTCCAGGTGTAGCATTACTCATTGCAAAAATAGAAAGTGCGGAAAATATATTAAACTTCTAGTACGTCACATCAATACCTTATACTCCCTCCATTCCTATATGTAAGTCATTTTAGATTTTTTTTTATATTCTTAATTATTTGTCGTTTGTGGTTATCTAGGAGAATTGATTACTATTTTTTTCCAAATTATCCCTTATTACTCCACCTAATCTTTTGATCCATATTTATGAGATAAGTGAGGTGAAGGGTATTATAGACAATTGATACTATAGTTAATGCTTTTCAATCATTTTCTTAATTCTTGTGCACATGTCTAAAATGACATATATTAAGGAACGGAGGGAGTATATAAAGACAACAAAGACGATTTTAATTTGGAGTCGACTCTTAATCAATTTGAGTCAATTTCGTTCAATTTTACTGAGTTATTCACTGAATTGGTCTAATCTCCTCCTCCTCTCCTCCTCCTCCTCCTCCTCCTCCTCCTCCTAACTTCAGTTTCTTCCCCTTTCCCGCGAAATCGATTCCCCTCACTTTTTCTTTTGTTCCACCCCTCTTCCTCTTACTCTTCCACTTCCACATAGTTCCACTTCCCCCTCTCTCTTCCACTTCTTCCACTTCTATATATATATATATATATATATATGTATATTCGTATGTTTATGTGGATGTATTGGCTTTATATTCTGATAAATTTTACTCTTTTGTTACAGATCTGACATCGCTTCGTCCCTCTCTTTCCCGAACCACACTCTATTTCGATTTTGTGGGCTCAAAATCGCTCGATCGATCCGATTTATTCGATTGCGAGAACATATCAGGTAATTCATAATTATTTTCTTTGTTTTATTGAAACTTTTTGATGTAATTTGTAGGGTTTTTCGATCCGATATATTCGATTTCGAGAACAAATCAGGTAATTGTTGATTATTTCCTTTGTTTTATTGATTTTTTTTAGGTTTTCCTTTTTATTTTTGAATGAAATTTAGTTTTAATTTTTGAAGAAATTTAACTTTTTTGTTGATGAATTCTGAAATTACAAATAATCATCTCTAAAAAAGTTCTATTTTTTCAATGCTTTATTTTTTCCGTGATTTTATGGTAACTTTTAACTTATTTATAACTAACATAATTAGCTTTTACAAAATTGATGAAGCCAAGCACAGTTGTTGGATTGGATCACGTCTTCTCCTCTTTTAACGCCATTCCATCAAAATTCAAAACCAAAATTCCATTTTTTACCTGATCAAAATCCCGAATTCGAAGTATCCTAAGCACATCAAGTCTCCGGTTTAGGCAGGGTGGAGTCCGTACACTTTCATTTATCCCTCACCCACCAAAGCCTAGCTCCTGTTTTAGCATTGGATTATTTAATTTTTGCATATTGTTTTAGCTATAAACTTTTGATTTTTGGAGTTTTGTACTTTAAGATTGTTGGAAAAAGCGGTTTTTCTTTGTTTTTCTTTGTCTGATTTGATCTTTGTTTGGAGCTGAAGGCACTCATGTGTATGTATATATATAGGATTAGGTAGAGATCGAGTATAGATTCGATTTGAGGATAATTATTGTATATGTATAATTAGTCGACAAGGTTATAAGTGGAACTATATTTCATGGAAGGAAGAATTCATGGCCTGCTGAGGAGTATGTAAATAGGGCAACGTTGCAATTGGTAAGCTTGAAGATGGGGGTAAGCAGCACCTGGTTTACTATGTAAGCCATGTCCTTCGAGATGATGAAATAAGCTGAAGATAGGTAGCGAGAAATTTGAAGAGTCCCGAAACCACGACCGATCTGGTGCTTGGCGAAACGATATATATTCTTCTTCGGATAATCGGTCTTAACCATTTATTAGGTTCAGATTCAGAGTAGTTGATCACAATGATGACTCCATTACTAATGCCTTGTCAAAATTGGCTATTACCGAAGTGAACACCTTTGCTGATTATGTTCTTTGAGAGGTTCACGAAGACATTTGTGGCAATCATTTGGCTGCGAAGTTATTGGCCTACAAAGTACTTCAGCAGGGATATTCTTGAAAGAACTGGGGATTCAGCACAGAAAGACTTTGATAGCTCATCTACAATTTTTATCGATCTTCTCTCTATTTGGTCCTAAATTCACAATGGTGCAAGGAGGACGGGGGGACTCGCTGACCATTCGATGGTAGCCTTTTTGGCAGGTGGTCCTTATGAATTTGTCAAGCCCTTCGTGGTAGGCAAACTTCATCGGTGTAAGGAGGATGGGGTGGACTCGCTGACCATTCGATGGTAGCCTTATTGGTAGGAGTGTCCTCATGGGTTTGTTATACTCTGCGTGGTAGACAAATTTCATAGTACTTTTAATTTTTCTTTACCGCGAGTGGTAAACAAAATGCACCGAAGTAAGGAGGTTTGGGTGGACTCGCTGACCATTCGATGGTAGCCTTATTGTTAGGTGTGTCCTTATGAATTTGTTCTACCCCGTGTAGTAAACAAATTCCATGGTCCTTATATCTTTGTTTTACCCCGAGTGGTAAACAAATGTCCTTATATACTTGTTTTACCCCGAGTGGTAAACAAGATCCCGATGGCGCAAGGAGGATCAGCCGAATTCACCTTACGCATGATCTGTCTCACACTTCGGTAACGATAAGTATGCATTACTTTATTTTGTTCAAGTGTTGAGTTCGGATTATATTATTATTGTTATTAACTGTTATATAATTTGCTTGATTATTGACTAACAGTTTAAGATAAAAGGCACCTGTGCATTTTTCACGTTGATGAATGATGAATTATTGACAAGAAAACAAAATGCTTGATCTACCTTGGCCGCGACAATCTTTTTCTTGCCTTTACTTCGGCAGATTATATATGGACAATCTCAGCGTTCAGCTCGGCGGGTTTTCTGTATTCTGCTTGGATCTCCTTACAAATATCTTCGATCAGTGGCAGGCCCAAGTTCCTAAGGGCCCGAAGTTATCGGAGTTCCTCTTCAAGCTTTAGATGAAGTGCTATATATCTTGCCTCTTTAGCGTGGATATTTTTATTTTGCTTCGCCAGGCTCTGATTGGACTCGGCCAGATCTTCATTCTTCTTCATCAAAATTTCATTCTTGGCGAATTCGACATTTATATACTGTGATGACTTCGATGTGTGGCCTTGATCGTCTCCACTCTCTTTTTGACCTTGTCGAAATCCTTAAAAATCCACTCATTGTTGAGAAGAACAATGTCAAGGTTGCTTCTTTCTTTTGCCAACACTGACTTGAGAATGGCTTTCTCCTTCTAGGCGACATTCTCTTGCATTCTCTTGGTATCCTCTTCGGCTTCTTTATATTTGGGACGGGCGCTTAAGATAAGCGTTTACGTGCATATGACCAATATTAATCAATCAGTTCAAATTGATGGTCAAATATCAACTTCCTTTAGTCTGGTATTTTATTCCTTCATCCATCAGTTCCATGATGGAATTATTACCGAATCGATGATCATCGGTGCAGCCACAGCTTCGAGCCTGGATTCAGAAAAGGATGGTTTTTGTGGCGAAGGTCTGAGTTGTTCGGGATGCGGTAAAATATTTGTTGTTGTATGTTCGGCTGGAGCGAGCTCTTTAAATGGACTTTCGATCTTAATTTATGTTGCCATTTGATATTCATCAGATGGGCCTCGGTAAGCTATATTTTGGGCCTTTATTGATTATAATTCCTTTTGCCCTGGACCGATGCCATTTGTAGTCTTTCATTAAACATCCTGTTTAATAAAAAGACTGGGGGGCAATGTTGGGTCATGATATTTTACATAGTGGACCGGACTGGTTGGGCCTACTTCTTTGGTTAAATCTATTAGGTCTTCTTTGTTGAGTCGGGTCAGTGGGCTGACCCAGCATATATTTAAATATCTACATCTTTGACCGATGATGATGACAAAGATATGGCTGACTGATATCTTACATCGCATTAATGAGGATTGGACGATTCGGCGTGATGGACGAGAGGGATGGGATTAACAGGTGTCGGGGGAGTAGGTAAACGGTAAACTGTGCAAAGAGAGATAACCTAGCAAGGAAGTCACCAAGAAAAGGTACGCATACACACAACACACAATTCTGGTCTCTCTAGCACTAGACATTTCATCCTCCATTGTTAACCCTTGTGACGGCCTGTACTGACTCTTACGCCTGAGCTCTCATGTGATTGGGACGCGATAAAAGATCTTGGCGTTAACAAAGATCTTTCTTTTTCTTCTATATAGAAAGAAACTTATCTTATAGACCTAATAAATTCGTTCTTACCTTTCATGCTAATACAAAAAATATTCAGTCAATGTTATGTCACAATATATGAAGCCAGTTCCAGACTTATAACTTATATTAGTGTGGTGCCATCTTTTGATTTAAAAGAATGATTTAATTAATGATTGTTCAGATCACCAACACTGGATGACTAAGCTCTATTAATTAGCTCATGAAAGAAGATTTCACTTTGAGGTTTTTAGTCAGCTAGCTTCACATAAATTTGAATTTTGAGATGAGGTCATTGAATGCCATTTTGATCTGGTAGATCATTTATCATTCACTGATCATGGAGAGTAGCGAAAGGTATTTATGCTCTTTAGCATCCAGGATTCTTTTTGGTGGAAAATACTGCTTTACATGATTAAAAACTTAAAGTTCATTCTAAATGTGCTTTAGTGTAATTAATGATGTTTTAATTCGTGTACTATTTACGTTTCAGGAGTATTGAGAAATCTTTTCAATTGGAGATGTCTATCTTGGTAATTTTAAGGGAATACTCCCTCATAGCAATGGTAAGTATACTTGGTCAAATGGAACACTTTATAAGGGTGATTGGGAAGGAGGAAAAATGACTGGGAAAGGAAAGGTTCTTTGACCATCGGGAGCAATATATGAGGGTGATTTCTTAGGGGGTTACCTTCATGGTTTCGTAACTTTTACCGGTCTGGATAGATCTGTCTCTTGGAGGTTGAACGTTCAACATGGGATTGGAAAGAATTAATATCAAAATTAAGAATTCTATGAAGGTTCTTAGAAAGAGGGAGTACATGAAGGCAGCGTAATGCAAGCCACTTTATGAACTATTTATGTTTCCGAAAACAGGATATTTATTTATTAGTTGTAGGTTACCAAGTTTGATTTCATTCCCACATCTCTAAACATGAATTGGAGACCTTTGTTCATGAGCTATATTAATTTTAATTTTCACTTGGAACTTTGATTTTGATGTATTATTTGTTGATTGAACTTTCAGTCATGGCTTGGTTTTGAGGGTGAAGGATGAGTTATTTAGTTTGAAAATTTTGAGTTATTCAAACTAGCCCGTGCATTACACGGGCTACGAACTAGTTATACAAATAACTTCACATATTTAAAGGAACTTTCACGGCATCTATTGCGAACTAAAGCTCAATTAAAGATACTATGCGAGGAATTAGAATCCTTTTCATTTTAAACGAATCGGAGACTCTTTATTTCATGATCCAGATTTAAAATGTGTTGGAATGTGACATTATAATGATGAGAGAGATGATGATAGAGAATATACAAAAAATGAACTCCATTTCATTTAAAATAGAGAGGATCATAATCCCTCGACGAGTGGTTGGATAGGATTCAAACCTAAATTTTGAGTGAAATAAATGATCTAACTTATCACTTGATTAGGGATAGTTCATTGCTTTTGCAATCCTAAAATGTATCACATGTTTGACAATATTGATATGATTCTATAAATTTATTTTTTATTTTCTAAACAATTTGTATATATCTTCTTTTTTGCCACTATACTATAGTCATGGGTCATGAATTTTGTGTGACCTAATGTAATATTTAAATTGAAAGAATAAAATTATTATATTTAGTGTAACATATATAATTATTTTGACAGATAAATTAAATTTCATTTCATTTCCTTGATTCGATCTAATGAAACGAATATATGACAATTATATCATTTTATCAGAGTGCCCATCACTATCAATAACCAAACATTCACTTAAGATATTAAAAAAATATTCTATTTTTTCTTCATTTCATTTTTTAAATCCAATAATAAGTAATATATTTCAAAATAATGAAATAACTAAAAGATAGTGTCAATATATATATATATATATATATATATATATATATATATATATATATATATATATTAAAAATTCAATATTTCATGTTAATTAAATACTTTAAGTAAAAATATATTCCATTTAAAAAGTGTAAGCGAAATTGTGACGCCCCAAAATTAGGTATATACATCACCCATCTTGGGTGCGTCGAGATACATGGTACAAAATTCAAATACAACTTACTAATACAATTTATGGGTATGCAATCGACAAAACATATAATCGTGAGTTTGAATACAATTATTGTATACTAGAGATTATACAAACTCAAAAGGAGTCCTCATTACAATTATTAACACACTATTTCACGTAATAGTGAGGACTACTAATCTATCCTACTGACCATCACTCCGCTCCCCGACTAGTCCCTCGCTATGTTCTCATTTCACGAAGAGAACAAAGGAAAGAAAAGGGTGAGCTCAACTAGCCCGATAAGAAATATTATGACTAAGATAATGCGAATAAATTATCATTAGTCTCCAACAATGTTAAACCGATAAAATATAATAGACATCAAGTTTAATCTGCGGAGAACAAGCACTCCATTAAAAGAGTCAAGTAGAAAATAAAATCTACTATCTTTTATGATTAAAAGGTTTTTCATCATTATATCACTGGGACTCGACAATAAATAATCCACATCATCGAATCACCCTGCATTACTGACCCAACGATATTCTTTAGTATCACGACCACAATTATCCATGCATTACGGGCCAAGAATATTTGTGTATTCATTAATGGTCATGATCATGCCAACAACTGTCCATCAATGCACTACGGGCCAATGAGAACTTTTACCACATCATTTATAACATTACGGTCATGATTACACCGAAAAATCCCTGGTCATAATCATACCAAGTCCATCTATGCACTACATGCCACAGATGACTTTCAACAAAATATAAACATAAGGATGATGACAATGATATAAGAATTCAATAAAACAAGTTCAAGAATTATTTTATCCAGGAATTATTAACGTCCAAATTGTCAACATGATCTTTGTTTTGTAGAGTAAAATTCAAGAATGATCGGAAGAATATTTCCATGAAAAGATCTTTGGATGAAGCCTTGAAAGTATCGAGGATATTCTACTAATTTCATGGAGTATAAAGTCAAAACTTTAACCAACCGATTATAATAAAGAATGGAATAACAAAAGAAATCACCATGCATGATTGTCCCATTATAGGCAGGTTATTCCAACAAAATAATAATAACGGAACCAGTCGGGCAAAATTTTACAACAAGCATGATGTTCCAATGAGAATAATAAAGATTTTAACCGTGTCCGGGTGTAAAACACACGTATATGATGTTCCAGCATGAATAATAATAAGATTTTAACCAGTCCAATGTAAAAAACACCTGAGCGGGATGTTCCAACGGAATAATTATAAAGACGGAACCGGATCCGTAAAACACACGCACAAGATGTTCCAACGAGAATAATAGAAGAATGTCACCAAGTATAGGGTAGACCAGCGTATCTGAGTTAATCCAACAGAATAATAAGAAATGGAATAACAACGCAGTTCTCTTCATGAATAAGAAAGAATAACACCCTTACTAGTAAAAGAAACCGAATTTAAAAGTAGTTAAGTAGCGAGAATACTTTTCTTCTATCTCTATAGTCTCTCTTTATAGTTTCTCTCTACAGAGTTCAAAGAATTAAGTAAGAAAATAATGAAGGAATGAGCTTCTATTTAGGAATGCATAGTAACTAACTCATGAATGATCGAGATTGATTTGCTTTAATCGACGGTCCATATTTAAAGGAAAATCTTTTAAATAAAATATAATATATTCTATTTATAATCTAATAAAATGAATAACTTTATAAAAGATTTTACTATACAAACACTATCTGAGTGCACTATGCAAACACTATGCATAATAAAATATAATATATTCTAATTATTGTCTAATAAAATAGATAACTTTATAAAAGTATTACATTTTATATAAAAGATTTTACTATGCAAAACACTATATGACACTATGCATAATTGAATATAATATATTCTATTTATAGAATAACTTTATAAAAGTATTCTGTTTTATATAAAAAGATTTTCTGTATTATTACATTAATAATACCAACAAAACTGAGTGACTTATCATTTAAGCATCAATAATTAATACCGTGTGCTACTATGCAACCACGCGTATTCTTTATTTCTAACAACAAGGGTGTTTCAACAGATTAACTGTAAAACTTCCGCCGTTATTTTCATAAAGTATTTTTATCGTTTTCTCAATCAAATGAATAATTACATTGTGGAGTCCACCAATGATTGTGCTTAGTTGTACTAATATTCCCTGTTAAAACGAATATTCCCAATTCAATCGAATATTATATAACAACTTGCGTACTTTGCAAAATTTATAAATATTACCCACAACTATTATATCAATTTCACTCCATAATATTCAAAAATAATATTTATAGAAAATTCATCTTTATTCAAAAAGTTGGGGTTTTACAATTTCTCCTTCTTATGTGAAATTTCTCCCTCGAAATTAGAATGCGATACACGGTATGTCGAAGAGGTAAGGATACCTTGATTTCATTTGATTCTAACTCCAGAGTCATTTCCTCAACATCGTGGTTTCTCCACAAAACTTTTACTTGAGGTATAACCTTGAATGCGTAGAATATGTTCCTTCTTATCCAAGATTTGAGCAGAACCTCTTCATATGTCAAATCTTCCGCTTATTTCGTCCGGTTCCAACTCAATAATGTGGTTCGGGTCTTCCACATATTTACGTAACTTGGATATGTGAAAAAGCGTTATGAACACGAGACATACTTGGCGGTAAAAGCGAGTCTATAGGCCAAAGTTCCTACTCGATCAAGGATTAAAATGGGCCGATAAATCGAGGATTGAGCTTTCTCTCTTTCCAAATCTCGTAACCCCCTTTCCATGGAGCAACACGTAACAACACATGATCTCCTATATCGAATTCCACGTCCTTTCGATGAAGATCAGCATAACTCTTTTGTCGATCTTGTGAGGTTTTTATACGTTGCCGGATTGTTTGAATCTTTTCCGTAGTCATACGTACCAACTCTGGTCCCAACAACGTTGCTTCACCCACCTCATCTCAGCATACTGGAGAACGACACTTTATTCCATACAACGCTGTGAATGTAGCCATGTCAATACTTGCTTGATAACTGTTGTTGTAGGAAAACTCCACTAATGGTAAGAGCTTGTCCCAACTTCCCTTGAAATCAAGGACACAGAGTCTTAATAGATCTTCAAGAGTTTGAATAGTCCTCTCCGACTGTCCGTCCGTCTGAGGATGATATGCCAAGCTAAATCGTAAATCTGTGCCCATAGCTTTTTGTAAACTAACCCAAAATTGCGAAGTGAATCTTTGGTCTCGATTAGAAACTATGGATACTGGCATACCATGCAATCTTACAACCTCGTTTATGTACATACGAGCAAGACGTTCAAGTGTATAAGTTTCTCGTATTGGTAAGAAATGAGCAGACTTGGTCAATCTATCAACAATGAACCAAATCGCATCTATGCCTTGAGAAACTTTGGAAAGACCAGTAACGAAATCCATGGTAATGTGCTCCCACTTCCATTCTGGAATTTAAAGTGGTTGCAATGGACCTTTTGGTACTTGATGCTCCACCTTAACTCGTTGACACGTTAGACACCTTGAGATAAAAAGCGCTATCTCTCTCTTCATATTGCCCCACCAAAATGTATGTCGAAGATCATGATACATTTTGGTACTCCCAGGATGGATTGCAAACGGTGTGTTTGTCAGCGCCCCATCATGATTTTATACTTTAAATCAGGGTCGTTAGGAACACAAAGTCTGGATTTGACTCAAAGTATTCCTTCTTCATCGATTCTTGCTTCTGGCATCGCACCTTCTTGCACTTTCTTCCTCATACGCATCAGCTCCGGATCTGTAATTTGAGCAGCTTTAATTAAAGTCGGTTCTACTTGTATATTTGTCATCCTCACGTGGGTCCCTGGAGTCTTTATCTCTATCTCCATCTTTTGCAAGTCATACAAAATGGGCCTTTGCATTGACAATATTTCACTCGTACCCGCATATGATCTTCTACTTTCGTCGCGCCGCCTACCACGTTCGCTTTCGAGGATTGTATTGGATAGTATGATCATAATCTTTCAACGAGTTCAAATAACGTCTTTGTCGCATGTTGAGTTCCTTTTGAGTGAAGAAATATTTGAGGCTTTTATGATCCGTAAAGATCTCCATTTTCTCCCCATACAAGTAATGCCTCCAAATCTTTAGTCACGAAGACAACAGGTTTCAACTCTAGATCATGAGTAGGATAATTCCTCTCATATTCTTTGAGTTGTCGTGAGGCATAAAGCTATGACTTTCCCATGTTGCATGAGAACACATCCTAACCCTTTGCCCGAAAGCATCATTGTAGATGACAAATCCTCCCGAACCCGGATGGTATTTTCGAGCAGTCTTTGAAATGAGTCTCCTCTTGAGTTCTTGAAAACTCTTCTCACATTCCTCGCTCCAACCGAACTTTGTATCTTTCCGATTCAAATTTGAGTTAGTGGAGTAGCGATTCGAGAAAACCCTTCTACGAATCTCCAGATAATAACCAAATTAAGCCAAGAAAGCTACGATTTCATCATCGATTTAGGTTGCTCCCGACTTTGAATAGCTTCAATCTTTCTTTGGTCATGATATTCCATGACTTGATACCACGTGCCCAAGGAATGCTACTTCCTCGCTTTAACTCGCATTTCTTCAACTTGGCATAAAGCTTGTATTCACGAAGTTTTTGGAGTATTAGCCTCAAGTGTTGCTCATGATCTTCACGGGTTTTGGAATATATGAGGATGTCATCAATAAAGACGACCACAAAGTGATCCAAATATTCCTTGAATACTCGGTTCATCATATCCATGAAAGGCGGCGGAGCATTAATCAATCCAAAGGACATGACTAGGAATTCATAATGTCCGTCTGGAGTTCCGAAAGCCATCTTTGGAATGTCATCGGTTCTAATCTTCAATTGGTGATATCCAAAGCGAAGATCAATCTTTGAAAAGAATTTGGCTCCTTACAGTTCGTCAAATAGGTCATCAATACGTGGCAATGGATACCTATTTTGATGGTGACATGATTCAACTCCCGATAATCAATACAAAGTCGCATACTCCCATCTTTCTTCTTCACGAATAGAATAGGAGCACCCCAAGGAGAAATACTAGGGACGAATAAAGCCAATGTCTAACAATTAAATGCGAGTTGAGTTTTAACTCTGAAGTTCAATAGAGCCATTCGATATGGGGATTTAGAAATGGGTTTTGTCTGGGTTCAAGCGTCGATACAAAATTCAATTTCACGCCTAGGGTAGGCCAGGGAAGTTCTTCAGGGGAATACGCCGGAAATTCATTAACAATAGAAATATTATTCAAAAGCGACGTATCTTTGTTTAGATCGTGATATGAGCTAAGAAAGCTTGACATCCGCTTTTCAATAAACGAATAGCTTTATGGCTTGAGATGATGATGATTGATTTTAATGGTTTGGTTGCTTGAATTAGCATAATAGGTCGATTAGAAATATGAAAGCTAACAACCTTACGAAAATAATCAATTTTGCATTATGAGTAGTTAACCAATCAATCCTAGAATTACATCAAATGCAAGTATTTTTAATGCAATAAGATCGACGGGTAATGTGTGGGTACCAACTTAAACCAAACAAGACTTATAAACCGTGGATGTAATGAAGGTTTCTCCCAACGAGTTTCCACAGATAAGTCAAAGTCTAATTTCTCCTGAGTCAAATTTAATCGTTGGCGCAAAGTAGGAGAAATAAAAGAATGGGTAGAACCAGATATCAAATAAAGTGTAGACTTATTAGATTTTATGATAAGTTTACCCGTGATGACCTCATTCGGTTCACTTTTGCTCTCGGAGGTCACAACAACGCTTCCTCCCTTGCCTTCTGGCTTTGACTTTTACGGGATGACCTTTGGTGACTCCATCTTAGTTTGAATTTGTCTTGGTGAACGACAAAATCGAGCTAAGTGACCTTCTCTTCTATAATTATAACATGCTTTGACTGACATCGCGCAATTTGGATGATGTGTCCTCCCCTCCGCATTTGAAGCATATGATAGTGGTCTTTCTCCTTCCTTAACAACGGTCTTTGGTCGACGTCTTTCCATCATTGTTAAATCTCCTCTTCTTGAAATGTTCATTCTTATTGTTTTGGCCCCGATTACCACCGGCGGTGGTTATCATTTACGCCCATTGATTCCTCCACGCTTGTTGTCACCGCTCAATGATCGCTTCTCACTTTGGTATTATCATTTTTGCGGCTACTCTCTTTTGGTTGCGTTGACTCATTATCGCGCTCCACAAACTGAGCCCTATTTACAACATTTGAATACAAACATAGTTTATGAGAAATAAGATGTTGACGTATCTCTGGCTTCAAACCTCTTAAAAACATTCGCGCCATTCTCTCTTCATTATCCATCAAATGGGACGCAAACCGGGATAACTCCGCAAAGTTTGCCTCGTATTGCGACACGGTCATATTGTTTTGCTCCAATTTGATAAACTCCACCTCCTTCATGTGACGAATACTTTTGGGAAAGTATTTGTCATTGAACAAAACTCTTGGAACTTCTCCCAAGACATCTTGATCTGGCGGAGTTGAGTACATTTCTACCGATTCCCACCAATGAATCTGCCTCTCCGCGCAACATAATAAAGGCAAAGAAGGGACCTTTTGCTCCTCGGAGCATCCCAAGACATCAAATATCTTGGTGATCTGCTTTATCCATGCTTCCGCCATAAGTGGTTTTGCTCTCCCTTAAACTCCTAAGTGGTCCCAAATTGAATCTGTTTAGCGGTGACCTTGAGAGTTTCAAATGTTTCCACCTACATTTTGGACGAGAGCCGCTCTCGCTTTCTTTGTTGCATGAATAACATAAAGCCTCTACGAACAATCCATCATTCATCATTTGGTCGGTGTTGTTATTTGCATGAGGATTATCGCCTTCCCATGTACATTCTCCTCGATTATTGATATGTGGAGACTCAATTGGTCTCTTGTGCTCCATTGCTATTCTCAACATTTTGGATGTTATTTTCGACATCGCCACAAAACAAAGGTTAATTGACATGTAACATAATATCTCTAAACTCGACCAACCACTTTAAATACAAAATAAATTTAAGTAGGTCATACTTAGCGAAGGAATTCTCCGTCTCTCCCTCCTAGTTCTAGTCTAACATCTTAGTCGGGGATCATATCCTAAGCTTTGATACTAACTGTGGCGCCCCAAAATTAGGTATACATCACCCATCTTGGGTCGCCGATACATGGTACAAAATTCAAATACAACTTACTAATACAACTGCATCGTAAGTGTACAATACGACAAAACATAATTGTGAGTTTGAATACAATTATTGTCTACTAGAGATTATACAAACTCAAAAGGAGTCCTCATTACAATTATTAACACACTATTTCACGAGAATAGTGAGGACTATTAATCTTATCCTCTCGACCGTCACTCCGCTCCCCGACTAGTCCCTGCTATGTTCTCATTTCACAAGAGAACGAAGAAAGAAAGGGTGAGCTCAACTAGCCCAGTAAGAAATATTATGACTAAGATAATGCAGAATAAATTATCATTAGTCTCCAACAATGTTAAACGATAAAATATAATAGACATCAAGTTTAAGCTGCGGTGAACAAGCAATCCATTAAAAGAGTCAAGTAGAAAATAAAATCTTCTATCTTTTATGATTAAAAGGTTTTTCATCATTTGTTATCATTTGGGACTCGACAATAAATAATCCACATCATCGAATCACCCCTCACACTACTTACCAAGGATATTCTTTAGTATCACGACCACAATTATCTATGCACTACATGGCCAAGAATATTTGTGTATTCATTAATGGTCATGATCATGCTAACAACTATCCATCAATGCACTACGGGCCAATGAGAACTTTTACCACATCATTTGTAACATTACGGTCATGATTACACCGAAAAATCCCTGGTCATAATCATACTAAGTCCATCTATGCACTACAGGCCACAGATGACTTTCAACAAAATATAAACATGAGGATGATGACAATGATATAAGAATTCAATAAAACAAGTTCAAGAATTATTTTATCCAGGAATTATTAACGTCCAAATTGTCAACATGATACTATTTTGTAGAGTAAAATTCAAGAATGATCAGAAGAATATTTTCATGAAAAGATACTGGATGAAGCGCAAATATCAAGGATATTCTACTAATTTCATGGAGTATAGAAGTCAAAACTTTAACCAACTGATTATAATAAAGAATGGAATAACAAAAGAAATCACCATGCATGCGGTATCAGATGATAGGCGAGTTATTCCAACAAAATAATAATAATCGGAACCGTGTCGTGCAAAATTTGCAAAGCGGGATGTTCCAACAAAATAATAAAGATTTTAACCAAAGTTCGGTGTAAAACACACGTACATGATGTTCCAACAGAATAATAATAAGACGGAACCAGTCCTGTAAAACACACAAAACAGGATGTTCCAATGTAGAATAATAGAAGAATTTCACCAAGTATAGGGTAGACACAGATACAAAGTTATTCCAATGAATAATAAGAAATGGAATAACAACAGTTCTCTTCATGAATAAGAAAGAATAACACCACTTACTTAAAAAAAGAAACCGAATTTAAAAGTAGTTAAGTAGCGTATACTTTTCTTCTATCTCTATAGTTTCTCTATAGTTTCTCTCTCTCTAGAGTTCAAAGGAATTAAAGAAAATAATGAAAGAATGAGCTTCTATTTATAGGAAAATGGAATGCATAAGAACTAACTCATGAAGCATTCGAGATTGATTTACTTTAATCTGACGGTCCATATTTAAAGGAAAATCTTTTAAATAAAATATAATATATTCTATTTATAATCTAATAAAACGAATAACTTTATAAAAGATTTTACTATCTGAACATTATCGCAGTACCTTATGCAAACACTATGCATAATAAAATATAATATATTCTAATTATTGTCTAATAAAATGATAACTTTATAAAAGTATTCTGCTTTTATATAAAAAAGATTTTACTATGCAAAACACTATGCGAGACACTATGCAACACTATGCATAATTGAATATAATATATTCTATTTATAGAATAACTTTATAAAAGTATTCTATTTTATATAAAAATTTTTTACGTAGATATTACATTAATAATACCAACAAAAACGAAAGTGACTTATCACTTAAGCATCAATAATTAATACTGCAGTGCTTTCTTATGCAACCATCGCCAGACATCGCATTTCTTTAACACCGGTGTTTCAGCGAGTTAACTGTGAAAACTTCCTACCGTTATTTTCATAAAAAATATTTTTGTCGTTTTCTCAATCGACAATAATTCCGTTGTAGGGTCCACCAATGATTGTGCGATAGTACTAATATTCCCTGTTAAAATGAATATTCCTCACCAATCGAATATTATATAACAACTTGCGTACTTTGCAAAATTTATAAATATTACCCACAACTATTATATCAATTTCACTCCATAATATTCAAAAATAATATTTATAGAAAATTCATCTTTATTCAAAAAAGTTGGGGTTTTATAGAAATCGCACGATCCATTCCATATCAATTCATCACACACATGTGTAAACTGTTGGAAATGGGATTTGAATGAGAAAATTGACTCGGGTCGGCGGGTCATGGACTTGGCTCGGGTCGTGAACGTGACGGGCGGGTTTGTGATACTACGTCGTTTTGACGACGGTTACACGCCAACGGAATCTATAAATAAACGGTGTAGGAAGCTTTTAAAAGATAATTTTTCCCTCCCCTGCTCTGTAAATTTCCGTCCTGCTATACGTGAAATGTTATTTCCAGTTCCTTCCTCAAAACTCCGCTCTGCAGTAATTTTCCTGCTCTGCCGTCCTGCTCTGCTTCGCATAAAATTACTGCATTCTGCATAAAATCCTCATCACCGCTCAAGCAGAATCCCGCTTCTCTGCAAAAGAGTTGCACTTCCGCTTCGCAAATTTCCGCTATATGTAAAGTGTTGCAAAGAAGTTTTATCTTCATGCATGCATCATTAACATTCATATTAAGTTCAATACATAAACATAGAAATTGGTTCGATGAATTCTTAATTTTGTAACGCTACTAATTAAAAATTGAAATCTGCTTTATCTTGGGAAGCAATTATTCGATTAACCCTTAACATCTGTGGGGAATAAATTTGCTTTTAAGGAGACTTTCAGAATTCAAAGGACTTTGGATTTATATTCATCATTTTACAAGTTATTTATGTTCGCATAATTTATTATTATTATTATTTATATGCATTATTAAATAATACTATATATTACGTATAACAATCTTAAAGCAAATTTACTTGATTATGTAATTATAGTTTTATTTAATATAATTCTGTAATTTTGGTTTTATAAAAGTTTAATTACAGAATTAGAAAACAGGAAGTTGTTTTATAAATCAGTTGTTTATTTGTTTATAAAACAAGTTTATTAACGTCTTATAAATTCCTGCAAATAAGTTTAGCAAACAATTCCTGCAAATAAGTTTTAGTAACGTTTTATAAAACAAGTTAAGCAACAGTTAAACAATAAACTGTTAAATATCTTAAGTTTGCATGTTAGTCCATTTTTCATATATCTTAAGTTTGCAAATTTATTGAGGAAACTATTTGTTTCCTGCTTGTTTTATGAGTTTTTATTGCATGTTAATACATATTTTGGAAATAGTAATTGCATGTTCTGGAAATAGTAATTACATATTCTGCAAATAGAAATTTTATTGAATGTATTTTGTTAATATATATATATTACATGTTTATATTCATAGAATTAATTACATGCTAATGGAAAATAATTGTTCCTGTTTCTATTAAGAAATTAATTTACTGTTATGATTTTGTTAACTAACATGCAAATTGTTCCGGTTCTATTTAGTAACATGAAAATTGGATTAATTTTTTCAAATTAATTGTTCCGGTTTTTTAATTTCTGAAGAAACAATTGCATGTTACTGTTTTCGTACACTGTCATCTTGATTGTAAAGCGGACATTGAATACCATGCCATGCATACTTGTTTTTCTTGTCATGCATTTAAGTGGTTGTGTTTAGGTGAATTTCCAAATATTGCCATGCATGATAAATACTTTTAAGTATTTGCTTGATTCATTTATTGATTACAAAGCATCTGTTGCAATAAAGTAAATGTTAATAACTTTCATGCAAAAACAGATTCATGCAACGACCAAATTTCAATATTATTATATTCTGTAATAATATTACATGTTAATATTTATTACAATAAATTACATATTTTATATGTTTATAAATATTGCATGTTATAATAGATATATATATATATTTTTTTGTTTATATATATTCTGTAATTGTATTAAGTATTTTATGTAAATAGAAAATTGTTTACATATTAATAGATTCTATTATGTTATTGTTTTCAAATTTATATAACAGTTTATTTTGATTGCTAAGATATATTATTGTGTTAAAAAACAAAAAAAAAACAAATTTATAAACAAAATTTGTTACATCTTGTACAAACAGAAATTTGTTTCTGTCTATTGACAATAGTCTTTATTTGTATAACAGAAATGGCTTCTACAAACACAATTCCTGCCATGAGTATGTCTCATGGAGAAAAGCCTGAAAGGTTTAATGGAATCGATTTCAAGCGTTGGCAACAAAAAAAGCTATTCTATCTCACAACATTGAATTTGGCTCGGTTTCTACAAGAGGACTATCCTACTCTTGTTGAAGGGGAAACTGACAAGGAGAAAGTGGCTGCTGTTGATGCATGAACATGCAGATTTTCTTTGCATGAACTATGTGATAAATGGTTTAGATAATACATTATATAATGTATATTGTACAATTCAAACTGCAAAGGAACTTTGGGAATCTTTAGATAAAAAATATAAAACTGAAGATGCTGGCATGAAAAAATTCATTATCGGTAGATTTCTTGATTATAAAATGATAGATTCCAAAGTAGTTATCACTCAGGTTCAAGAATTACAAGTAATTCTACATGACATTCATTCAAGGAATGTCATTAAGTTGAATCATTCCAAGTCAAAAGAATGATCGGTAAGCTTCCACCATCATGGAAAGACTTCAAGAATTATCTCAAGATAAACGAAAGAGATGAATCTTGAAGAACCGATTGTTCGACTTAGGATCAAGAGGACAATCGAGGATCCGGAAGAAAAGTAGAAGAATTTTATCAAGCCAAGGCAAATGTTGTAGAACAAAGGCCAAACAACAACAAAGGCGTGAAGGCAAAGAAGCCTTCAAGGCCAAGAAGAAATTCAAGGGCAAATGCTTCAATCGTGTGGCATTCCAAGACATAAATCTAATGAATGTCGAAAGCCAAAGAAGTTGAAGAAAGATCAAAAGCCTCAAGAAATGTGACAGAATCGAAAAGTCTTTCAAGATGTTTTATATTAATCTTTAATGCAGCTTATATCTGAATGTAACTTGGTAGAAAACCCTAAAGAATGGTATGTGGACACTAGGGCTACTCGCCACATTTGTTCCAACAAATGAATGTTCTCTACTTACAAACCAAAGAGAAAATGATGATCAACTCTTCATGGAAACTCTCAAGTTCAAAGGTTGAAGGACGTGAAAAGATTATACCGAAAATGACATCCGGCAAAGAACTGACTTTGAATGAAGTGCTTCATGTGCTAGATATTCGCAAGAATCTAGTTTCTGGGTCACTACGTAGCAAGAATGGCTTCAAGTTGGTGTTTGGTTCCATAAGTTTGTACTTACTAAAGAATGATATGTTTGTAGGAAAAGGGTTACATGAATGATGGGCTCTTTAAGATGAATGTTATGACCTTGTTGTACCAAAGTCTATTAATAATAATAAAGTTAATTCTTTCCGCTTACTTGTTGGAATCTTCAAACATATGGCATGCTAGATTAGACATGTTAATTATGATACATCATGTAGATTAATTAATTTAGAGTTCTTGCCTAGATTTAATATTAATTTGAAACATAAATGTGAAATTTGTGTGGAATCAAAATGATAAGATTATCCTTTCATTCTCGCTGAAAGAAAATCAACCTCTAGATTTAATTCACATCGATATATGTGACTTAAAGTTTGTGCAAACTAGAGGTGGAAAAATATTTCATAACCTTTATCGATGATCGCACAAGATATTGTTATGTATATTTGCTAAGAAGCAAAATGAGGTCAGAGAAAAGTTTCAACTTTATAAAAATGAAGTTGAAAATCAACTTAAGAAAAGATTAAAGCAATAAGAAGCGATAAAGGTGATGAATATGAATCACCATTTGAAGAGATATTCTCTACTCATGGTATTATTCACCAAACTACAACTCCTTATTCACCTCAATCTAACGGTATTGCGGAACGCAACAACCAAACATTGAAAGAAATGTTGAATGCTATGTTAAACAATTTTGGAGCACCCCAGAATTTGTGGGGGGAAGCTTTGCTTTCTGCCAATTATATTCTTAATAAAGTGCCTCATAAGAAAACTTACAAAACACCTTATGAATTATGGAAAGGTCATAGACCTTGCTACAAATACTTAAGAGTGTAGGGGTGTCTAGGAAAAGTGATGGTTCCTAAACCTAAAAAGGTTAAGATAGGACCAAAAACAATTAACTGTGTTTTCATTGGTTATGCAAATAATAAAGAAGGTTTATCGCTTTCTTGTTCATAAATCAGAAATTAACGATATTCATGTTAATACATTTATTGAATCAAGAGATGCATCATTTTTTGAGAATATTTTTCCATATAATGGAAATAATAATTCAAATTCAAACAAAAGACCTTTGGATGCTACTAGTGATAATCCCGAAAATATGTACAAAGAGTCCAGAGTGGAATGAACCCTAGACGTAGCAAAAAGGGCAAGGACTTCAACGTTTTTTGTCCGAATTTTCTA